>OW284516.1:7500000-10000000 GCA_935413205.1 Polydrusus cervinus
GTAGGAACTTTTTTTTATAAATAATTGTAACCCTAGAAGAGAGTTTTTTCTTTAAAAGAGACCATTTATTGGGACACAAAACTATAGATAGTTTCTCAGTTTTACTATCGATCTATCGAACGCTACCCCACTATCTTTCAATTCAAAACCACTATCGATAGTTCCCCACCACTATATTTCTCTATATGTGGTTTGCCCACATCGCGTTGCCCACACAACAAAGAAAGCTTCTCTGCCATCTGTGGGTGTGGTCCGTAAATAAAACATTGTGTTTGAATGGACAGACGTTTCCTTCCGTCTAGTCTTAAAGGTATCTGTATCATTTTAGATCTACCACTAAAAGATGGCAGCAGCTTCTCTTATAATGTGACATTGACAACAAGAAAATTTTTTTCAATAGATAATCATTCTATAAATAAAATCTTGACAGCAAACTGGGCCCTTGGCTCGTAAAAGACAACAAATACTAAAAAACATCGAGCTGAAATGCGTAATTAACTAGAAACTATCGTAACAGGTATGTCAGTGCATGCGACAAACGAAAAAACTGTGGCAAATATCGATGTAATAAGGACTTGTGCCATTGTCAAGTGATTCATTTGGTGTTAATTAATTTTAGTGTTAAAATAACCGCAAATATCGCAATTCGCTTGATTTGCTAATCTTCAGAAGCTTGTTTTTAGTTGTCAGCTTGATAAAACCTATTTACAAAAACATCCTGGCCAAACAATCCAAAGAGAACTGATAAGCCGAACCACTATGAAGCATCCATCCTGTTTCTTTTATTTTGAGCATGGTTTGTCGTTTTATCTAAATATGCATGAACTATAGTGTGACTTTGATTTTCCCCTTGTATTGTTGTTAAAATATATTTTTAAACATGCAGTCTTGCGTTGGGTTAGAGGGCCGAAATATGGGCTCTGTTTGGAAACGATTGCAGCGAGTCAACAAGCGAGCTGCTAAGTTCCAGTTTACAGTATCATATCATCAGTTGTCCGTGGATTTTACATCTAAATGGTAAGTGTGATTTATATATAAATTACTTGCTTAGTACCTATTTATAGTAGGTGTCACAATTTTAAGTGTTTTAATATATTATACATAACATAAGTACACTGCACCCTGACCATTTCTATCAAAATATATTCTTATCTGCCTTTATTAAATTTCACTAGCTTGAAATATAAATACCTATACAATACATATTAAAATATGTAACTAGAATCAACTAATCGGTACCTATCTAAGTCCAGTTTCATCAATTTCTTAGGATGTTTAATTATAGTAGAACAAATATCTCTTTTGGGAACTTATTTATTGATATCAAGAAACCCCACCTACAACACATGATATCAAACACAATTTTTTACACGGTGGCTCTAAAATATTTCAAAGGAATAATATTGTTTTTTGGATAAACTTTAAGTAAAATTTAATTTACTACTTAACTTTATTTTTATTCCATTACCTAAATATTAATAAGTTTTGACGATTCCTGCTGTATTTTCGAGGGTACCTATTGTATAAAATTGATTTTTCAAAAAAAAATTTCTCCAAAGATAAATAAACTTTTAAGTTAAGTAAGTACCTAAAGAAATATGAAAAAAATAATAAAAATAACTGCTGAATTCTATTTAAAACTGTGAAACCTTGAAAGCGGCTACCTATATTTATGTATATTTTTAGTACTTCAGCTCAGTGTCAATGCCATCGTGTTTCAGTTTCTAATTTAATCCACTTTTTTGGTATTCAATATCATCAAGTTTATCGGGAATTAACAAATTACCCACAGTAAATTAAGTATGTACTAAATATATTGTAATTTAGATGATTGATAAGAAAGTAATATCCTTATTTTAATTTATAAAGAAATATGATTGTATCAAAAAACTAGATAAGATAAAAAAGCAGAATAAATATGTTTGCTGTTAGGAAGTTCCCAAGAGTTTGCAAGAAGGCAGTACCCTAATTTGACAGTGCCTATGTACCTAGTGACCTGAATTTCTTTGAAGGTCTACTCTACCATCGATTTTGTGTATTCACTTTTTTTGTATTCTACTTGAACTTGGCCATTGGCCTATTAGGGATGTCACCATGAAAGAAAATATTTTTTTACATTAAAACAAAGCTATAAGTGTAGGAAATACTATTATCATATTTTCTAGCGGGTAATAGGTACGGTACAAAACAGTGTGATCAACCCCCCCCGCCTCGTCTCTCAAACTTAAGTTCTATTGTAAGAACAAGTCCAGACCCTATTTATTCTTTACGATCTTAGAGGGACATTATAAAATCTTATCTTGCAGCTGTAAGTTATTTAGAATGTCGCCTATTCTTCCCTCCTTAAATTACTACGCCAATAGACTGTTATTTTTGCATCCTGCAGCCCGTCTGTATAATACCATCGCTCACCGTTATACGTTAAATAAATAGTGTGCATTTTTAGACACTTACGAAAAAAATTGCTGTAGTAGCTGTAGACATAGTAACTGCCTAATTATTCTATTTTCTCCAGTCATCCATAAAAATATCATAATAACAAGTCTTTTAATAGAATTTAAACGTTGAATATCCATCAAAATGAACAATAAAATTGTGGGAGCAAAGTATTTACCTACTATATGCTAATTTATTTGGTATACAAAACGAGTTAAGTAAATAGACATATTGATTTATGGGTCAACAGAAAAGCAACAGTTTTGATATAAGTTTTTCGAAAGCTTCAAGTGATACTTTTAATAAAAATGGAGAGTGCCTTTGTCTCACAAATTCCAAAGAAAATGTATTATTTTACGTATCCGGCCTATTATTAAAATTGTAAGTTTCAAATTTCATATCCCTACTTCAATTAAAATATTTGGCTATTCCTTTATTAATTACTTCAGTATGTCTTAAGAGGCTTCCATACCAGCGTGAAACGCGACATCTTTTCCTGGCTTGTCTAATTGAAAATTAAATACAAAAATTGTACAAGAACTTCTAGTTTGGCGGGTGATACCTTATTTGAAAATTTATATTTGTTTCAATTATATAGGTTCAAATTACATCATCCACCATGCAGAACATAAAAATATTGCGGCTTTTCATGTTAATTTCTTATAAACGACGCCCCGATATTATCTTAAAAATCTCCACTGACTCCGCACCACATTATTATCGTAAAATTCGTTTTAATAATATTTTGTATATAACAACAGACATTTTATTGCCATTGCCAGACACAGAAACAATATGCGCGATGTGGTGGAAATGCACTATTTGTTCGTGATGACTCATCGCGTACTGTTTGCTCTTAATAATAAAACTTGTTATTTTTATCCGTTTTAAATGAAAAGCGCGAGTGAAAAACCGACTGGCAAATATAGACTGATTCCCAAAAATGGCAATCGGCGTACATTTTTAAGGGGGTTGACCTCTCGTGGAAAACACAGAACAGCAATAATTGACCCTTAAAATTAGAAATAATGTTATCCCACATAATCTTAAGTTTCTAAATAATACAGACAGAAAACCACAAATAATCCATAATAATGCATTATTCATTCTAAACGCTTAATATGCAGGATGTGCCCACGGCATAGCAATAAACGGTATTATAGATGGAACTTATGGCTTGTAAGGTGCACACGAATGAAACAGTTTTAAACAGGAAGTCGTAGACAAGGCCTTTTCCTTCATAGAGTTCAGGAAACATATTTTACGGGGTGCCGGCATGATGGTAGTTACTTTTATCGACATACTACCTAAAGTGTTTCTTTCAAGCGTTTACAATCGATCTTGTTAACAATTATGTATTTACACCCCAAGTTGAAAAAATAATTTGGCTCAAGTCGAAGTAATAATAATCACTAGAAATTCGACCAAAAAGTTGCTGGATTGAATAAAGAATCATTAGATTTTTTAAAAAATATGTAAATCGAAAACCAAGAGTTGTAGAATAAATTTTACCATTAAAAGCAGTGGCGTATTTAGGAGGGGAGGCTGCCGGGCTGCAGCCCCCCGAGCCAAGGAGCTCGGGGTCTAAAAGTCTAATTGCAACCTAATTTTTCGTCTCACGCCTGGACTCTTAATTTAAATTTTTAAATAATGTATTTATGGCTTAGATTACAAAGGTCTTGTAGGAAATAATGTTTAGTGTTTAAACGTTTCCTTCTAAAAGTCCTGTTTTATATAGAGATTAAGGTTTCGGGCACATATTATATACAAACTCAATGCAATAAAATATTTCTACAACAAAAACAAAAAACAATTAGGTAGGTATTTATTTAAAAAAAAATTGTAGAAAAAATTTTAATTGAAACATTATTTAATGAAGAAGTGTGATGATTTATAATAGAAAAATAGTGCGGGATGAAACGAGAATACTTTATTATGATTATGCAAAATGGCACTTAAGAAGGAGTATTTCAAAACCTAAGCTTCTGCACCAAAAACTGTTCTTTGATCTACGCTCCTAAAATACATGATTTCTATAAAAATCATCAATTTTGGCGTGGTGAGCGATATTTACTTTATTTTTAATCATGAA
This sequence comes from Polydrusus cervinus, assembly GCA_935413205.1. NCBI lineage: Eukaryota > Metazoa > Arthropoda > Insecta > Coleoptera > Curculionidae > Polydrusus > Polydrusus cervinus. The sequence goes on from OW284516.1 coordinate 7,504,529, forward strand.
ACACCGAGCCTGAAAAACGCTGTTTAGAGTCATACATATGTACTCTTATGTTAAAATTTTGGATTGACACGAATATTCATATTTTTCACAAATATAAAAAAAAAAAATTTAATAAAGAGCCAGCTAGGAAAATCAAAAAAAAAGTAAAAAAAAACATTTACAAAAACAAATTGCCCCGCGTGGCCCCGAAAATGTTTCGCCTGCGGCGCTTTGACGCCTTCTTTACTAGGTACAATATCGTGAAATACATGTAGTCCCGACTGTCCCTTTTTCCAGAAAAAAAATGTCCTATTTACGCCCATTCAGCCCCCCCCCCAGCATATTTTCTGGCTACGCCACTGATTAAAAGTACCACCCCTACCTACTACAAAGTTTTGTATGCATCTCTGCGAACTCTGCTGTACGTTAATAGTCAAAAAATACCTCATCCTCATAGTCTACCAATACATCTAATATTATCCATTTACGTTGATTACAAACTATACACGTCCTGTTTCTTACTCAGGGAACCACACAGACTCTCCCTAGTATGGTCAAGGCGATCGAGAAGGGTGGCTTCCAACCCCGTGGCTTGGGAACCCACCCTGCAGAACCCCTACAAGGGCTTGGTAGTGTGGCCGGTACCCGAGAACCATCAGGTGGCCATTACGTTGTTTAAGGATCCCAGGACGAACGAATTGGAGGATAAAGATTGGACTTTTATTATAGAGGATGTAAGTATCTTCAATAACAATTTTTTTTCTATTGTTTACCCTGCAAGTGTTTTTGTGTGGATTTCAACGAAAATATTTCCCAAATTATGTTTAGAATTTCTAACTTGATAAAGATAACTCAACTGTCAGGGCTTACCTATGTATAAACTGGGTTAAAAACTATAAATAAATACCTATTTTTGATATTCCAAGAAGTTTGTGCTAAAAGTAAACAAACTGCAACTTTTCAAACGTTGTTGGATTAGGATACAACTTTAAGTGCTTATAAAACCTGAAGGATCCCATCACGAGGGTAAAGTTTTTGATGAGTTTAATATTGGGATTTATGATGCCAGCAGAAGTGATATAAATAGAATTGAGAAATTTACCTTTTATTGGGTATTTTTCTTTATGTTATGAGGACTGTGCATATTTTTCGAGTACAGAAAAATACGGTATGGAGAGGAACTTTTTTTTTGGCTTTTAACTTAAACAAGCCAATATCTAGTTCCTATTTAAAGGTTGAAGACAATGACGTTTCTTGAACTGCAGTAGAGTTTTGGACTTGCATTGTCTTTATTTGTTTTGAATCACTACGTTTCAACTGGTAACCATCTTCAGTCGTCTTCAGGCGAATACCCTCTTTTTTCGTGTTATTACTATATCACAGTATTTACCTGAATAAGACGACTGGAGATTCTTACCAGTTGAAACGTAGTAATTCAAAACAAATAAAGATAATGCTGTCCAAAACTCTAGTTCCTAATTGGAAACCATATACAATTAGTCGTAATGACAGCCTTGAATGATATCAATCCTTCGTCATTTTCGCAGCACTGTTTTTTCTTATGAGAATCTGCCCTTACACCATCAGTATTACTGTACGTTCCTTTATCAATTCTGCCATTCCGACTTATAGTGTACGGTCTGCAATAGTGTTTCTAGTGTGTTTGGAACTGGAAGGAAAAATATTTCGCGAAAGAATAACTCTCATATTGTAGTAACAGAAATCAGGGATTGATAGTGGCGAAATTTTAATTTCAAAAGTAATTTTTCAAATGCGCTGTGTTTAATTTTAAACATTTTTAATAAGTTAGTATCGTTTTTAAATGAAAGTTTATTTACTGATCTTATTATTAATTAGTTAAATCACACCTTCCACTTGAAGCTCTGTCCTTGAGAATAAATATTAATTATACCATGAGGGTTTCTACTCCAATAAGTACAATAAATTGTAGATATTACTGTAAGATATAGTAAATTAAAAGTAACTCGTTGATAAATATATGGTAATATTAGGTTATAAGCTGCAATAGTTATGTAACTTAATAAATATTTTCAAAAGATAAAACTCTTTTGTGTAAAATTTTTTTATTTTTGTTTCTTTTTTTTGTTGTGTAATTTTTTTCTCTTCGTTCTCTGCCAGGGCCATTCCCCAGGGGACCTACAGCTTAACGTGGGTCCCGAACCACAATCCTCAGTAATGCGACACCTCCCGCACCCTCGGTTTCTTGCGTCATTGCCTGACCTACCAATTGGGGAGTGTGTACCTTCTTCCGTACCACACGAGATATCCGATCTCATCCGGCCTGGTTACCGGCGGGAATGGGGTGGGGTGGGTTGGAAGATGATACATTTTACACTCTTTCCTACATTCTTAAACTTACTAAATTTTGGACATACTTTTTTTATTATGCGTATGCTTACTCCGGGAATCGAACCCGGACCGCCACGGTCGCATGCCAGTACCTTACCACTGAGCCACTCCCGCGGCCATTTTCGTTTCTTCGTCATTAATGTTTAGTGGCTCATTGATGTGTTTTATTTCTGGTTTAAAATAACTCTACATTTATGGAAGAAAGCACAAGTTTTCCAGTAAAAAATATATTTTCTTTAAAGCAGACATTTCGATGTGCTCTACAAATTTTCTTTAAAAATGATTCTCTTAAAATGAGGTCACAATAATATATTTATTTTTCTTCTTCAAGGCTAGCTGCTCCATGCGAAACTATTTCTAAAGATATTAAATTACTCTAAAAACATTTCGTTCTCTTGGCCAGAATCCTGACCGTTTTTATTAATGGATTTTTAAAAACTTTAAATTTCGACTCGCCAGATAAGCCAGATTATCGTTTATATTTTTTGTGTTTGTGTTTCGTTTATATTATAGTGTCAAAAAGTTATTTAAAAAAAAATCAATATATTTAACATATCTACAATAAAAAATATATCTTTTTCCTCGATTTTTTTGTCTGCATGAAAATAACTTATCCAAATAGATACCACCTTTCCATTGGTGAAAATGTTTTTAAATAATTTGTTTAGTTTCTTTGTAATTCACTTTAAGAATTCCGCAATTTAACATAAAAAATTTTATCCGCCTAATGTGATGCTGATATATAATATTATTAAACCTATCAAAAACCTAATATATTTATTACAATACAGATGTTTTTAATACAACCATAATATGTCTACAATTTTTTATGCCTAATTAAAGACGAACTTGTTTAATAAAGTAAATATCGCACTTCGATTCATTAACGTAGACCTTAATGAGTTCCTTAATTGCTTAACAGATCATTTGGAAAATATTCAATTATAAATAACAGTCTAATTGCAGCTTTATATACCGCAAGCGATAATGTTGTCTCTATAAACAGGACACTGAATAATTTGTTCCCAATTAAATATTAATATACTTTTATTTTTATTGGTGGTAAAAGTTTTATTTTGAATATATTTAACGCCTTATAACATTGTTTAATGGAACTTTTGTGTAAAACAAACGGTCGAGAAGTTACCAGTAGAATTATGACAAAAAACATGTGACAAAGAATATTTTTTAAAAATTATCGACTTTTGAAAGCAGACGAAAAAATGTATAAGACTAATAGAACAGTTATTAGCGAGAACCCAAAAAAGGGATCTTTCTATTTCCCTCTCCCCCTGAAGTGGACGTGCTAGGGTCGGGGAAGGAATTTTAGAATGTTTACATCCTAACTACCCTAAACACACACAAATTAAAGTAAACGTTTTAATAGAAACATTTTTTATGGAAGAAGTGTGATAATTTATAATAAAAAAAATAGTGCGGGAAGAAACGAAAATGCTTTATTATGAATATACAAAATGGCACTTAAGAAGGAGTATTTCAAAACCTAAGCATTTGCATCAAAAACTGCTTAGATCTACGCTCCTAAAATACATGATTTCTGAAAAAATCATCAATTTTGGCGTGGTGAGCGATATTTACTTTATTTTTAATCGTGAAAAACCGAGCCCGAAAAACGCTGGTTAGAGTCATACATACGTCTTATGTTAAAATTTTGGATTGACACGAATATTCATATTTTTCACAAATATAAAAAATGTTTTTTTTTTTAATAAAGAGCCAGTTAGGAAAATACAAAAACAGATTTAATACAACCATGCAGAGGGGAAGAGGTAATAATTTTACTTTCGAAATTTAATAGTAGTTAGGTGAATTTTAATCGAACTGAACGTAGCTCCGAAAATTTTTCGCCTGCGGCGCTTTTCCGCCTTTGTTGCTAGGTACAATATCATTAAAGACATGTAGTCCCGACTGTCCCTTTCTCCATTAAAAAAATGTCCTACTACTTACGACCACTGAGGGCCCCCCCCCCCCCCCCCGGAGCATATTAATTAATTTTTTTGACATAACTTTTAACGCGTTTTGTACGTTCTGCTTCTTTGTCTATTTTGGAAAAAAGCTGTTTGATAGGATGACGTAAATCTCTCTTCTTATCTCATGTTTTTAAACTTCCTGCTTTCGCGCTGTCTTTTTAATTGTTTCTAGAAATAGTTGGTGATACTCTAGGAAGATTTTTATTGTTGAGATATGTTTTCAATAGGTTTTAGTTCAGGATGTTAGTGCTGATGAATATGATAAATTCGATTATAGTGAAAAAGCTCATTACGTATCTAAGTCCAAAATTACTCTCAGTAATTCATCTCTTTCATTTAGAAGCAGCGGGTTGTACAAACTTAGAGCAAACAATTCCAGTGTATTTGTGAAATACCAATAGAGCAAAATATTTATTTTCATGGAATTTTTTCTTTTGACTTCGTACAACTCACTGCGGCTCTTTATATGAAAGCCATGACTGTAATTTTATGCCTGGAATATAGTTCAGGCATTAGACCCCTTGTTAAATTCAGTTTTAACGAGAAATATTCGTTACAGAATGTAAATACAGATTTTTCCATATCAGATTAAGCAAATAAAGGATACTTAGGCACACGTGTGCTAGAATAAACAAAAGGAAACGTCATATTCGGCATCTTAATCGCGATTAACCATTAACTAGAATTAACGACTTGCTTAAATGGTTTTAAGCTCATCACATAAACAAAAGAAATCAAAGTAGATATCCTTTAAACCAATAATTACTTTCCCTATATCATACTGACAGCTTCAATAAATATGAACATGTGAGAAATGTTAACTTATTTTAACGTCATTTCCAACACGCCGAGTTATTTATTCTTTCTTTATATTTTCGAGCGAATTAAAACAAACAATTACGTAGTGTACATTAAAGAAGGAATTTTCAGGCTTGACATATTTAGTAATTTTAATTTTGATTAATAAAATATGATTTTTCATTTTTGTACCACATATTTTTAGATCTTATTCGTGGTCTGTGATGACTTTGGATACTACACTTTTATGTATGAGCACAGAAAAATGATTATATTTTTTCTCCTTACTCGTCTAGTTTAAGTCTGAGACCAAATAGATTGTACAATGATTTTTTTCGAAAAACTTTCATACGCTGGAATTTTAAATATGCCCCTCCTCCGCTGTACGAATATAGGGGTATTTTGGCTATAAGGTATACCTCGGTCTATATTATGCTATTTAAGGTTATTTCTCCATATTTGTTAAGTATTGTTACTATTAAACATAAGTAAATATCTCCCATGTAATGCAACTCCAGGTACCGACGACGGGAAAGAGACGACAATTAGCGGTGGCCCACCTAAACATGAGAAAATACGCCAGCGTAGAGTCCTCACAGACAGAGATACAAATAGTTTTTAAGGCGACAACTAAAAAAATTACCGGGGCTAAATTGGACCTGACTTTATCATGCGTGTTTTTGAGGGAAGGAAAAGCCACGTAAGTAGACAACTACAGCACTTTAATGCTTTTACTTTCATACATTACTTCAGTAATGTTTATATACTGCATTAGACTATGTAATATACAGGGTGATTCCTAAGTTGATGTTTCTTTTTTAGCTGTGTATAGAAGGCATTAAAATAAACAACATTTTCAAATACCTGTTTTCAAAAAAATTAAAAATAAGGGACTTACATTGATTTATTACACTATGGATCAAATACGGTCCTGCCTGCCCGTTGAATAATATTAAGAAAACTTCTGGGTATAGGATGAGCCCGCAAGGGAAAACGTTCTGCGTATAATCTCGAAGCAGCAGCCGCATTCACTCAAAGTAAAATAGCACCTACCATATCTACTGGTTCATTGTTTTAAAATTTTACCATTTTCACGTGTCACCAATTTAAAATTAACTTGCTTTAGAAAAACATACCGCAGCAGAACGCCAAATAAATAACTGACCATGCATGACTAATAAGACAAAAACAACATAAAGTATATCAGGCCACGTTTTGATGACCAGGCCCGCACCTAGATTTTTTACTTCTGTATATCGTATATTTTAAAGTTTTTTGAAAAAAGGTATTTGAAAATGTTGTTTATTTTAATGTCTTCTATACACAGCTAAAAAAGAAGTATCAACTTAGGAATCACCCTGTATTTCTTTACCACACTTTTATATTAATATTTTCACACTGCCCCATTAAATTGGTTTTATATGCATTTCAGGGATGAAGATATGCAGTCAATGGCTTCACTAATGTCCGTAAATAACAACAGTGATGACATAGCGGCACTAGAAGATGTCGAGGATGACGATTTTTCCCAAAATGATAGTTTAATTAAAAATAGTCTTCACGAAGTTACCCATAATTTGCAGCAGATGACAAATTCTCTTAGCGGGTCCGATTTTGCCAGTACCCCTATCAGTGGTAAGTTTCACTCTTCCATAAAAAAAGTAAAAATTCTTCACTTTATAAACGGCAACTATTTATTTTTAGTAAATAGCATCCAGTCCCTCTCCCGCGACGACAAAACTCCCACGGTCGAAACCTTCTCCCCTCAAACCGAAAAAACGAAGCTAGTCAAAACGTTGCCACCCCCCAGACCCTCAGATTTTTCCGATCCTGACCGGGACATCTATTCGGAAGAGTGTTCTGATCTACTCGAAAACCTCGACAATCTGGAAGAGGACGATGACTCCTTCGCGAAACCCAGTTTACCTAAAATCACTGGGGTCACTCCTAAAGCGGAAGTGTTATCGCCGAAAAAAAAGGATAGCGATTTTGGTAGTAGGAGTGTTGGAGTGATGTTACAACCGTTGGAGTTGAATAAGGATCTGATTGAGACTCCTAAGAACCCTCAGAAGTTGACTACTCCAGGTAAAGTACTATTTTAATTAAATTTTTTTTTTCATTGTAATTTATATGTATATGTGTAATTAACTTTCAGGTCAAGATTTACTGGAGTGGTGTAAAGAAATGACCAAAGACTATCCCGGTGTTAAAGTTACTAACTTGACAACCAGTTGGAGAAATGGCATGGCGTTTTGCGCCCTTATTCATCACTTCAAACCTGAACTAATGTTAGTTAAAAAAAATAGTTATTTAAGTTTAGTAAGTAAGTTATTACATTGCTCTATCGGCCACCTGAGGAACTTAAAAATAATTTCCAATGATTTTTCTTAACCATTTTCCTAAGTAATTTTTTTTATCCGAAACCTGTACGATGGTTTCCAAGATTCAGCCGGTGGACGGCCCTTTTTAGTTGTACAGCCGACAATACTGCTTTTATTGTAGAGCAATGGTACTGTGCTGTATTAATTTTAAAGAGTGGTACAGACCTGTTCATAGTATACACAGTATAAAATGATATTGTTTCAGTGGCGGCTCGCGGTCTTAAAAATGGTATGGCTAGGTATAGTGCGGGTACTTAAACAAACATTGACTAATTTACACTACTGAATTAACTGAAAAATAAAAACAAAATCTTTTAATCACACAGTAAATCACGTAAAAACGATATTTATAACTCTAAGTTTCGCAAAGCTTTAAAATAAATACCTTAAGGTTAGGCGAACTAATGTTAAAACAATGGTGCATATGACTAGTCTATTTTTAAATTGCCCTTCATCATAATGCAAATTGTTACATGCTGTTTGCGTGACTGACGTCACGTAACCATAGCAACGGTGAATACCAAAGCCATGTTGGACGTTGGGTCTTTACTTGCTTTGAGCTAACAGACACGGTCGTTGGGGCGTACCAAAATGCACGAGTGTTTATTGTCCATCGGAGTTAACCGTGGCCCTATTATACATAGCTACATTCGGATTCAATTAATATTATTTTTTAAGGGTTAAAATGGTAGCTGTATTGGTACATTATTATTTAATATTGTCGAAAAAATTTTCTCCTGGTTTTATTTTTTTTACTTCACCTGACGAGCCGTCACTGAATTATTTTTTGGTATGAACAAGTAAAATTAAAGGGCGTAAATTTGGTGACATGTCCCTTTTTTTGGATTTTTGCGTCAACTTGTTAGATAAAATATACAAGTTGACGCAAAAATCCAAAATATGGTACTTCACCCCTTCAATTATAATAAACATTTTTAGATATTTTGATTTACTGTCTCCACATGATATTAAGGCAAACTGTAAGATAGCCTTTGATGCAGGAGATAAGCTTGGCATACCCCGAGTTATAGAACCTTCAGATATGCATATGCTAGCAGGTAAACTATTTTCTTTAATAAGAGCCAGTTTTTCTATCAATAAACCTTTCGTTAACTTTCTTTAATTTAAATAATCCTTTTTACATTAGTGTGTTGCTATTTTAGTTCCCGATAAACTGGCTGTAATGACATATCTTCATCAGTTGAGGGCCCATTTCACTGGTCATCAATTGGAAGTACAACAAATCGGACGGACTTCGGACGAAAGTAACTACGTTATAGGAAAGTTTAATACCGATAACGATACTGATATCACAAAACAAGTTTTTGGTCAGGAAATAATCAATTTGAGGAAGGCGAAGCAAAATAGAAAATCCACAGGTAAATACGAGGATAAATATAAAAAATAGCGCTTCTGGTGAGTTTTTTAATTTTTAACTCGCCGCTTGTTTTAAACACAGTCACAATACACATAAGTACACGTCAACACATACATAAACGAACTAAATAAGGGTTAATGACATACTACGGGCGATTCGGCATTCCTAATGAAAAAATAGTATCTTACGTTACAAGGCCGGTAGGTGACTTATTACAGTACGAGCTGGTTTCCGGACGAGGCGACGTAGGAGCCGAGTCTGGATATTCTATTTCATCCTGTCTTTATAATCCTTTTTAAAAAGAATAAACAAATAGGTCATTATTACCTTTTAAGTGACAACTTGTCGAAGATCGAAAGGAACCAGTCATTGTTTCTAAAATCATACCATTGTTGCTAGGGCAACCCATTACAGTATCTGATACTGTAATGTTCCATTTACCGGCCGCAAATGAGTAACAGGGTAAGTAAATTTACTGGACACAGGATTAAATAAAAGGTTTATGCAATTGTTGCAACACACAACTTTTTTATTACTACAGTGCGTAACTTTTTATACTTGTGAACATCGAACATCGCCAAATGTAATGTTAATCACCCTGTATATGGTAAGTGCCTAGTATTGTATTTTTGTACATTTTTTTTTTTAGAAAAAGAAATGAATTTGGCAAATAGGGAAGGCGGTAAAGGAGACGCATCAAAACTTAACTTACCCCTTAAAATAACAACCGAACCACTGCCTTTCCGGGAGAATAGTAAAGAAAAATCACCGACCACTGTAAAAGACGTGAAGGATATTTTTTTGAGTGGCTCGAAAAATATTATGAATAAGGTAAACATTAATCATGCCATTTTTTTTTTCAGAAAATAAACAGGTTCAAGAATTTGAACAGCTTCAAGATTTTACTATACAGGGTGATTCCTAAGTTGTTATTTCTTTTTTAGCTTTGTATAGAAGGCATTAAAATAAACAACATTTTCAAATACTTTTTTTTTAAACTTAAAAACAGGCCAGATACAGGAGTAAAAAATCTAAGTGCGGGCCTGGTCATCAAAACGTAGCCTGCTATACTTTATGTTGTTTGTCTTATTAGTCATGCAATTTACGGGTCGATGGTGAGTTATTTGGCAATCCGCTGCGGTGTGTTTTTCTGAAGCAAGTTAATTTTAAATTGGTGAAACATGAAAATGGTAAAAATTGAAAACAATGAACTAGTAGATATGGTGCTAATTTGCGGTGAGTGTCGTCAAAGTGCGGCTGCATGCTGCTTCGAGATTATGTTTAAGTTAGATAGGACCGTATTTAATCCATAGTGTAATAAATGAATGTAAGTACTTTATTTTTGGGTTTTTTGAAAAAGGTATTTGAAAATGTTATTTATTTTAATGCCTTCTATACACAGCTAAAAAAGAAGAATCACCCTGTATTTCTTTAAAGGCAATATATGGATTGGCGTTTATTTACTTCTAGGTTATATCGTCACCGGGCAAAGACAAACAGCCACAACCAACGAAAAAGCAAGAAGACAAGAAACCGGAACAGAAAAAGCCCCTTCTGATGACGAGGAGAGAGTTGACGGATCCGTTTGGATCGGATGACGAGGAGGAACCCCCTCCTCTTCCTCCGGTTAGTAAACCCGACAATGCTCTGACGGAAGTTAACGGTGAAATTAGTGCGAACGGGGCTTTAGATAGTTCAGAGAGTAAAGATGCGGAAGATATTTTTGCTGATTTACCGAAACCAAATCCGGTAAGTGAATTTATGTTTTTGTTCAGTAGATTTTTTTTTTATTTAAATTTAACTGACCTAAACTTTGTAACTGTTATTTTATGCTAAACTAAACTTCCCGGTACAAAATTCCGATAACTTAACATAAATTTTGGTGATGGTAACTTTTTTTTAATCACATTTTTACGATCAGTTTGTAAATACATTTATTGAGATGGTTTTCTATTGTTTGAATAATTTACATTTTTCGCATAAAACGCAATAATGTAATTTGCCATAATTGAAAAACATCCTGTGCAAAAATTGAAGCGTATAATTTTGCTTAAAAACTCTTTTCTACAATCTTGAATGTATTCCTAACGATTTGTTTTTTGAGGAATTTCCACTTTTCGCAACCATGACGGCTCTGTCTCGGTGACATAAGGTTCGTTTTCAAATTTAAAAAAATTTTTAAATTGTTTTATCAATATTTATATGAAATTGTGCAGCTTTTATGAGAAATAATATGTGATGAATCAAAGACCAAAATATTGGTAACAGATTTAAGATTGTAGAAAAGAGGTTTTAATCAAAAAATCCTTCTCAATTTTTTTAAAGGGTTTTTCGAAATTTTGACAAAATAAAATAAAATAATTATTAACCATCAAAGCCAAAATATCTATGTCCTTGCTCAAAACCCAGGAGGGAGCAACGGCACCCCTTGCCCTCTCTATGGGCGGATGATTACGGGGTTTATTTGTTAATTAGTTTAAAATTGTCCACCCAACTAAATAAACATTTCTTTTTGTCAATTATTGTTAGCTTTTGTGTGCTTATGTGCTCATCAGTTTAGTTTCTACAAAAGGTCAATATGTGTACTAAAAAAACACTACTAACACGATTTTTGATGATAAGGTTTGGCTAAGAATTAAAATGTTTTTCACGCGTGTTGTGCAGCAAATACTCATGCGCCACTCAGAGCAAAGGGAAAGGGCCAGGGTCCTGTTGGAGCAGGCGAAAAGGGACAGTTCCAATCCTGCCTCACCGACAAAGGTATTTATATAGTATGACGTAAGGTATTCCCAATGACAATCAAGCAAAATAAATAAATAAATCATTTTATTTAAAATTTATTTAAATCTGGATTTAAATTATCTAATTTACCGCACACTTTACCAAGTCGCACCATGTTGAATTATAAAATACGCTTTTGCCACTAAACAATATTTAAATTTAACACCGAAAACCAACGAAGACAAACATAGAAAGAAGGCAAACAAACGTTTTAATTGGTCGAAGCAAAATTTGACATAAGAAACGTCAAAACAGCGCCACCATCGGGTCTGGAGGGAACCTTTGGACTATAGGCGGGACTTTCAAATATGACCATTTTAAAAATTTTGGCCGCCAAAATTTTAAAATGATATTTACAGCTTAAAAAACCATCAGGATCGTAATATTTAATTTTTACTTTACTTGGAAAATTAAATGAGGATTGTAAATAGTTTGTTGGCTGTAAATATCATTTTAAAATTTTATGTGTAAACATTTTTAACATCTGGACAACCTTTCGACTATAGGCGGGACTTTTAAATATGGCAATTTTAAAAAACTTTGTACACAAAACCTTAAAATGATATTTAAGGCCATCAAATTATTCACAATAATCCTCTTTATTTGATTTTTCAAGTAGAGTAAAAATTAAATATTAGGATTTTCTGATTAGATTTTTAAGCTGTAAATATCATTTTAAAATGTTATTTATTAAAGTTGTACAATGAGAAATAAAACTTCAGAAATCAGCTTATAATTAATTTTATTGACAACTACGATGAAAATATAGGTAAGATCAGTACCTCGTTAGAAAAAAACAAGATCTGTAACTCATGTTAGAGTTTTGTTATATTCAGAGACTATGTTAAATAACTCGTTGGATAATCAACTGTCCTCATTCTGTAGAACAAATTACCCCTTTTTAAAGAAACATACTTACTGGAACTCAATACTACTTAATAAATTATTTACAAATTAAATAAAAAACATTTTCCAAAAATCCACTGCTACACCTTTTAGTCTCACGTATTATACGGATAAATACCCACATTAAAACTTACACTATTCCCCAACATCATAACAATAACACAGAGTTAACAAGATCTTTTTTTTTCTTCATATTCCCAAAATGTACTTACTTTCCCAGATTAACCTACAGTACCAGCTGTAGTGGCTCCCGTATACTAAACATTTATGCATGCAACATGCATAATCATCAAAGATTCACGTATAGGTACTTCTTGAAATAGCTAATCTAAAAGAATATAAAACAAAAAAAGTAATGAATTACTTACTACAACACTCGACAGACTTAAAATTTTCTATTAGTTTAAATAATTGAATAGCAAAAAATATATATATTGTAGGTATTTGTGTTACCTACAATTAATAAATATACTACATATAAATGATCTACATTAATAAAAGTTACTAAGTGAAATTCAACAAAAACTCCTTAAAGTAAAAATATGTTTGGAACATAATTATTTTTGCAACAAGTAGGTAAACTAATGTAATAAATAACGAATAAAAATAACTAAAGAAATGTTCAAATTACGATTTACTTACCTGCAACAAAAAGAAAGCGATCCTTTTGGTAAAAAGATTAGAAAATTAAAAATAATATAAGAATATCAAAATTTTCAGCTATGAAGAAAGAAAAAGGGGCAATTCCATTTGTGCCATTGACATTGACATTACAAATGACAATGATTTGTGCTCAAAAGGGAAGTTAGGTTGTAAAATAATTTAACAGCTCATGCTATTCATGTCAAGTACCTATCTCTGTCTGCATCAAGTTATCTCCATTCGATGTAAAAAGAGACAAATATAGTCAGACCAAGTTCGTCTGCCGTAGCTCTCTTTGTAGAAATAACTACGTAGGTGTAATATTGAGATATAATTGATGGGGATAAACGTAGGTCCTAACTTGAAAAAGTCTGGAGGTCTAACGTCACTCTAGCTTCGATGCCGCCCATTAGAAGTTTCACCGGGCTGCCGAAAACCAACAAATATATTTTTAAAAATGGGCAAACTCAAAGTCGAAAGTCTCAATCATGCATTAAAATTTAATAACTTGGTTACATGTTTCGCCCTAACATATGGGCATCATCAGACCTAACATTCAGAATAAAAACAAAAAAACAAAAATTAAAATTAACACATCGCATACATGACTTTACAAATAAAGTGACAGACTATTTGTCTGTCACTTTATTTGTAAAACAGACAAATAGTCTGTCACTTTATTTGTAAAGTCATGTATACGATGTGTTAATTTTAATTTTTGTTTTTTTGTTTTTATTCTGAATGTTAGGTCTGATGATGCCCATATGTTAGGGCGAAACATGTAACCAAGTTATTAAATTTTAATGCATGATTGAGACTTTCGACTTTGAGTTTCCCCATTTTTAAAAATTAAATAAAGTCTCTTTGAGAAATGGACTACTTCTTTGAACAACAAATATATGACAGCCGTTAATCAGGTACTGACAAACGTCAAATAAGTATAAAAGCCGGGCGTCCCAAAAAGGGCTCAATAGAAAACACCTTCTGAACGCTCGAATGCACCTTGACGTCTTTGTCTAATTAACACAAAACGACAAAGGTAAATTATACTAATTTTCCGAATTCCCCGAGTGTTTTTCCGAAAAGTTGTTTACAATGGAGCTAATAATGGGCATTATTTATGCTTCAAAGACTGTGACCCAATATCGTTTCCCCCTTTGCTTTAATATCCTTGGTTAAAACTAATTTAAATTGCGGAATTTTAGGTTGGGAAGGAATAAATAAAACAAAAAAGGTTTCTAAAAATTATATTTATAAAAATTATCTTTATTCTTCAATAAAATTATATTCTGAACCAAAAAAAATGAATATTAGACAACTTTACATTTATAACATCTTAATATACATATTTAAAAATAAAAATCTTATACAGTTTAAAAACCATAAGCATAAACACGTCATAAAAATGAAATAGCCATAAAACCTAAAATAAATAAGTCCATAGGACAAAAAAATTGAAATATTTATGTTTTTATTTAAACGATTATTTACCAACAAAAATTAAAAAACATATTTCATTAAAAAAATATAAAGTCGAAATAAAAGCATGGATATGGGAAACAGATAACTTAAAAAAATTGTTGGAAATGTTTTAAAAAATATTGTTATGAATAATATATTTTTCAAAATTTTTATTTCCTGTATCTTCAAAAAAACTACGCTTGACTATATACATATAGTTAAACGTTTTTTATTTGCAATTTAACTTTTATATAATATTAACAAATATTTTTAAAAACATATTTTATTATTCCTATAATTTAAAATACTAAGATTTGCCCCTAACAAGCACGTCTTCGGGGGATCAAAGAAGAAGTTTATTGAGGAAAATAAGTAAACACATTTATTATATTATAAATAATAAAAATTAAATTATTATTATATTATCGTTAGTTACTTAACAGACCTGTTACTGTCTTATAATTTTTTTTTGCGATTGCGTTTACACAACACGTAAAAAGGTTTCAATGTTGTAAATATTTTTAGGGATTATAATCTCAACGTGTGAGTTGAGTTCTTAAACTGTCATTGTTTATTTTTGGTTGTCGGTACTAAAAGATGTAATGATAGTTCTTGAAAGGACTAGCGTTACCCAGCTTATATTGTCTCTAACAGTATTACATATATCTCTATAATTATGCTTGATTCTCATTGGTCATATGCATACAGATGACATACATACAAGCAGTAAAGAAAAGGTGACTGTACTTCAATCTAATAGGGTTATTACTTATATCAAGAAAATGTTTACAGAATTATTTATTTTTCCAAAATAAATCCTGTATATTTTTTATAGTCTGAAGAAGACAGACAAAATATTCTTCGCGAGAGGGCGAGGCGACTGCTGGCCGACGCTAGAAGAGGCTCCGGCCCCACCACAGAAATCATACGAGTTAGCCCAGAATCAATCAAAGCATATGTGGATGCTGAGGAGAAATTATCTAGGCTAGGAGAGGAGATTGAAAATTTGGAAAGGCAGAATAGTACAGGTTTGTGCGAAAAATAATTTAATTTATGCAACAAAACACTTAAAAATTAGAATGGTAGTATTTACGGGGCCTATAGCCCTGGAAATGTTTTATTATATGAATTAATTTTGCTTGCATATTTAAATCCATATTTATTTGTGACTTATTTCAAATTTCACCTTTTTCTTTGCAGGTTCTGAAAAGAACGGTAACATATACTCGCAATGTTTTGTAAATAAAATTGAAGAATACTCAAACAAATATAGTCCAGGAGATAGTATCGATAGATCGGATAGAATAACACCCGATAAGCTGCCTGATGATTTGGGATTAAAAGAGGTAAAAAGATATTAAGAGTGAAGTCTAATGATGCATTCGCCATTTAATTTTTTGATCAATATTTCTTATCCTTTTAGCTTTATTTAAAAAGGGGTCAAATACCCGTAATTGAATAGCAATTATCTACAGTTTTGAACTAAAGAAATTTTGAATAATGAATTAATAAAAGTAAAAACGAAAATTTGTAAAATTTGTCCATTTTTCTTACTCTGCTCTTATTGCTTTATAAATTCAAACTTATTTAAATTTAAGTTGTAGGTAATTATGCTTCAAATTTATCGATTTGTTTTTCTCTCCTGATGATGGATGTCATTACGTTCGAAACATGTAGAGACTAACCTTTCTAATTTCTTAATACACTGATGGAAAAATACTTAGATATTTCTAAATTATTCTCCATAGTTACCAGCTCCATGCGAAATTATATCTGTATACATGTATTAAATTAGACCAAAAACATTGCGTTCTCTTGGTCCGAATCCTGGCCATATGTTTATTAATGAATTTTCAAAAACTTTTTAAATTTGGACTCAGATATTGGAGTGTCAGAAAGTCATTTTTATATAAATTTTTTTTTTAGTTTAGTAATTATTTTTACAGTTTTTATTAGCTTATATTTTTTCCTTCGATTTTTTTTCTGTATGAAAAATTCCCACACCAACATGTTTTTTTTCTAGATGGGTATTGACGTTCACTCTTGGATAGATAAAGAAATGGAAGACCTGGAACGGGAACAAAGTGCCATAGACGAGCAAGCCGGCATCCTGGAGAAACAACTGAGGTCGGTAATGGAATCCGGGAACAGTAATGGCGAAGAGGAAGCTCTTATGGCAAAATGGTTCATGTTTGTCAATAAGAAAAATGCTTTGTTGAGACGGCAAATGCAACTTAATATTTTGTAAGTGATGGTCGAATTTATAGGACAAAACCTGTCATATGAACTTGTTTAGTAGATAATATCAGAACGGAATTTTCCGACACTCAGTATTATGTTCTATTTGTATTTTCAGAGAAAAGGAGGCAGATTACGAGACGCGCTACAAAATGCTGAACGAAGAACTTCGGAAAATCGCTTCTATAGAAGATTGGAAAAAGACGGAAGAACAGAGAAATCGAGAGCAAGCTCTGTTGGATGAGCTGGTTCAGATTGTCAACAAAAGGGACGAATTAGTCCATCATTTAGATAGTCAGGAGAAAGCGTAAGTAGCAGTTATTTAATAAATTTAAAATAAACTTGAACACATCATAATAAAATTACGCCCACTCCGTGAACTACGTTGCCGAAAATGTGTATTGAACAGGTAATGCTAATTCTATAAGTTCAATTTTCCAAAAATGATGATGCTTCTAAAACTGTTTGTGTATAAATAAAATCGATTTTTAGTTATCATAACACATTCTTTTCAGCATTGAAGACGATGAAATAATAGAAAAAGATCTCTCGCACATAGAACTTCCAGCAAAAGACACGAACTGTGTCATTTCCTAACCTCCTAACTCCAGTAATGTTTTTTTCGTTCGAAAATGCACAATTTCTTTAAAAAAACAAATCTCGAATCGTACTCTGACCGATGTGGTGCTTCTTGTGATATTTATTAGTGACGTATAGTAAAATTTTCGTCAGGAAGTGTTTTTGCATGTGTTTCGAAGGGACTTGTGCATTTTTCCTAACCCTTGTACCTTATGAAGTTTTAATTTATTGACGGAAATAGACAGATATTTTTTGTTGTTGTACTACACTGTATACTTTACAGAAAATGCGTATGCCAGTATACTTTTACAGTTAAAATTGGGTAAGGGAATTAACGGAAGAACGACATAAGTCACAGTTAAATTTAAAATTCTGAGAAATCGTTAAAAATTAAGTTTTTCAGTTTTTAAGAAATTACATTTGGGCAATTTAAAAAAAAAAAATTTTTTCCCCAACTTTTAACTCTACAAATTTCTTTAATTTCTACTAATTTTTATTACAAATTTCGCCAACCCATGTTGACTAACAACAGCTGTTATGGTTTGTGAAATTTTAGCTTTTTGAGCTTTTGTGTTCTTCTGAAAATTCCCTGAATTGTCAAGTGTATTTATATAGATGTACCAACATCTAGTTTCTTTTTAAAAGAGCTCCAAGCTTTTTCCGGTACTCTTAGCTTAAAATGGAAACTAAATCGTGGTATAGTTACATAAAAAATGTACAAAGATGTTTTGAACAAAAAAAAATTCAGCTTTAATATTTAAATGCCTTCTTTCAGTTTAGAAGGTACTGTTTAAGAGAGGATTTTTTTTTTAAATATTAACGGATTTAACAATTCTCTTAAAATGGCTGTAACTCAAAGCCATCCATGCGTAGTGCAATTATTTTAAATTTTAACGCCAATTTTTGCCAAAATGCTTTAGTTTTTGCAAAAGTAGTTATAGTATTAGTTTTGTCAGTTTTTCGACAATGGTCTTCCTCATCAGCCAACACTTAGTTTTTCAGTTATACGTGACCAGAGCCAAGGGCGGATTTACGGGGGGGAACGGGGTAATTAGGGGTTCCGTAATTATTATAGATTTTCATTTTTTGTGTTTGTTGTTTAATATTAAACAGGTAAATATATAATTTATAAAAAAGACTAGTCTTAGTTTTTAGTTCCCCTCCCATTATTTGAAGATAAATCCGCCCTTGACCAGAGCAAACTTTACTAAGGGCTGGTTTTCTAGGTTCTCTTAATTACAAAATCATAATAAAACTACCCATGTTTTTAGCAGCTGTCAGTTGAGTGAAATTTAGTAGGAATAATTTAATATTTTGATGAATAATTTACCAGGACATTGGAAAACCGAGCCTTAGTCTTACTTTAGAAACGTTAAGAGGAACCATACGCTAGTAAAATTATTGCATCGGATGCTCAGCGTTTAGTAATTATATTCTGAATTTTATTTGTTTAATACAAAAAAATCGCGCTCGTCTCCTCGCTCATATAAGTCATACATGAGCGACTCAAACAGAGATAATTGGTATCAGAATGTAATATAAAGCAAACGGTTGAGTTATTATAAGTAAAAAAAAATTTCGGCGTGATAGAAAAATCTGAAACAAAACAAAAGGATTTGTAATCAAATATTTAACAATTAATTTTTGAATTGTGAGCTGCCGAAGGCGTCCGCGATGCGATCATTTTTCTAGGGGGTGCATGGTCACCCTTAAAAACGTGAAACCACCTTATAGCGAACACGTTTGGACACTGTAGATAATAATTAACAAAGTTGTTGAAAAACTTTCAGTGCGTTCAAAAATAATCTTATTGGACAGTGGCGAGCAGAGTTTTGTTCAACGACGACAGTTTTACTCTATCGGCGTTGGTTTTGTTTGTATGGGTATTTTTTTAACGCACTGTATACACAGGTATGATTAAAAAGGTACAGGTTGTCGACAAATTCGAGGCAAAGTCTGATACTCAAGAATATTGTGGACCTGTATTTTATTTGACATGTCTGTGTTTCTTGTATAAAGTAGACATTTATTTTATTTACTTAACCTTGGCTCCGCTGGGTAAGAAGGGGTATCCAGGGTAAACAAATTGTAAATGTGTCTAAGCTTTACTTTGGTTGTAATTTTGATGTGACATAGTTGATTTTGCAAAAATAATATGAAATTAAAACATCTGCGTATTGGCATATTATAATGTAGGATCCAAATCATAAGGCATATATACAGGGTGGCCCGCTTTTAACTCACGATTCCATAGCATCTAAACTTCTCAACTTTTTAATATTTTTCAAAAACAGGAGCATTATATCTAGAATTTTAAATTATTTTACGGGGTGTTCCAGCATATTTTTTTCTAATGGAACACCCTACTATATATATTTTCTAATTCCCTATAAAATTCCACGTATATTTTGTGTGAAATGTTATACGTCTAAATTCAATTATTTTCGAGAAATTGACGTTTAAAATATGGCATTTTCAGACTTTGACAGGTTGTAGAATTGGAACGGTTGGTCTTAGAGAAAAATGCTTTTCACCTCCCTATCTTAGTTTTTTATCCTCTATTGAAGTTATAACTTTCGGTTTACTATGTTCAACCGTAAAACCATTTTTTTGGTTTAACAGGGTGATCTCTTTTAATAGAGAATAAAAAACTAAGATAGGGGATGAAAACCATTTTTCTCCAAGATGCGCCGTTCCAATGCTACAGCCTGTCAAACAAACTCTAATAATTTCATATTTTAAACATCATTTTTGGCTTGTAAAATCTAAATTTTTTAACCCTTTCTTTATTTATTACATCAGATTGGATATCTTATTATGCTAATAAAACTAGTTTGATTAACTTTTTTTTACCATCCTGTGAAAAATTAATATTGTATTAATTTTTTTCGGCCTCCCTGAATAAAAAGAATCTAAACTGAAAAAACACACATCCAGTATGTTTTAGTTTTGAATAATTTTTGCAAAAAGTAGACGTATCTGTAGAATAGACGACTTTGTGTTAAAGCAAAATTAAACTATATTTCTACATATACGTACCCATACACTTCGACTTTTCGATGTTGTACAACATAAGCTTTATTACGTGGTTCAGTGTAATATAATTTTGTATGTGTGTACATTTTAATTTTTTTAAGCGTAATGTTTTACATAAGTGTAAATAAATTGTATATCTAATAATGGTTTTAATGTTATTTTTTCCTTCATAAATTATACGGAAAACAGGAAAATTTATTTAGTATCGAGGTATTTTCGCGAAGTAAACAAATTCCGCTGCTCAGAAAATCCAGATATCGTTGGTGGGCATGTATAAACAAGAGCTTATTGGCAGCGCGCATTAATTTAAGATGCGGCGTTGCCATTTTGGTAAGGTATCCATTTGACGCGCGTTATCTTTTTTAAGATGACAGTAAGAGCGTTTTCACACGGCACCATATATCGCGCGCTACAAATGGTCGCAATATTGCTTTTACACCAAATTATGTGTTTTCTAATGAGCCATTTTCACACACAAGCGATATTAGAGAACACATAATTTGGTGTAAAGCAATATTGCGACCATTTATCGCACCAGAAATTGTGGTAGCCTACAGTGCAGGAAAATCCGCTGTTGATCTTTTAGATCAAATGACAGCATATCAATCCTCACTACGGAAGTTGCTAAAGTGGTATTATTTTGAATACCGCAATGGTAAATGCTTGGGTAAATGTACAAAGAAGTATCCAAGGAAAACTTAGATTTTCGCAAAAAAGTTACCTACAAGTTATGCAAGTCCCGTCCTGTAGAAATCATATTGGAACCTACACAGAAACGAAAACGGCATGAAATAGGAACAAACCCATACAATAGAAGACGACCATGCACGAAATGCTATGGAAATGTGAGGTCCGAGAGCGGCTGGAAAATCGCAAGAAATATAAAAAGAATTGCCAAGCTTAAGTTTATGTTTGGAATGTTTTAACGCAGTTCACAGAGCCTTACATTAAATTATTTATGTCATTCAATTTATGAAAAATTACATAAATATTTAAAAGTACAACACTTTGTAATAATTTGAGTAAAGGCAAAACTGAGTAGTGCAAACTTGTCCCATGCTCCAGCTCGGTCTATCACCGCGAATATTCCCCGATGATAAGAACAGACCGCGGGCCCTTGAGAACTAAAAATTATCTCGGTCCAATGGACCTAATTGGCGCATGCGACAAATTGTATCACGGTCTAATAGGCCGCGTTTTTGAAATTGGAACCAGAGAACTACAAGCATGTAGTTCTCTGATTGGAACCATTTACTCTCGGTCCTATAGTTGGAAACAGAGAACTACTGGTTGGAAATGCAGCAACGTGTTAAATAAAGTTCATTCAATTTCATGTTACAATAATAATTAATAAAAAGTTCGTCAAGACGCCATTAATTTGTCCAAAAATAACTAAATGAAGTTCGCCATTTCGTCAAGAATATACTAGTGTTACAATAATAAATTAATTAAGTTCGCCATTTCGTCAAGAATACACCAGTCGGGTTTTTATTAAAAATAATAATTAAATTAAGTTCGCCATTTCGTCAAGAATACACCGTTAATTTGTCAAAATAATAATTAAATTAAGTTCGCCATTTCGTCAAGAATATACCATTTCAGTTGTCAAAATAATAATTAAATCAAGTTCACCATTTCGTCAACAAATTATTACATATCAGTTTTACACGTTTCGGTATAATTTCGGGTAGAAAAATCATGTCATTCAATGCGCTTTTGATTATCTGCTTCTCCCACAATTTTTTCATGCATTTTACGAAATTATCGGAAATTAGCAAATAGTCTAAATTATATTGATTTTCAAATCTTAAAAAATGATAAAGAAAAATAGAATTATTATTATCGAGCTGAAAGAGAACAGAAAACAGGTAAAAATGAAAATTTGACTAAGGGTAGGATTTTTCACGAATTTAACCGGAGGTTAAGTTGCTCAGACTATTAATTTTGCGACGTTGCCAGATTGTTTTTTCCCTAAAATCTAGAGAATTTCTGTAAAAATTCCACAAAATCAGTAGATTCTGGGAATATTTGCCAACACCGGCAACATTGCTTTCGCCCTAACCTGCAGAATAACTTTTCGAAAAGTGCAGGTTAATTTGGTTATATAGACCTACCCTAAGAAAAAATTTATTTTATTTTAAAAACTTGCGTTTTTATGCGACCAAAACAAAATTAAATGTCGGTCACGCGCATAACTATACAACTTTCTCAGGCGGAAATTTTGAATGTCTTTAAACATCATTCGTATTATAGGATAGGCCGATATGGTAAAAAGAATAAAACGCAACTAAAAAGTGGAATATTTATTTGTTAAACGTTTTATGGATAGATGGCGCTAGAAACTAACGTAATTGGTTGACAACCAGTTATACAGGTTAATGTATGTTTGGTTATCGGAATAGCCATGTGCCTATTGGCACCATCTCTTATCATTTATGTGAAGTACTTAATATCCCTTCCATTCAATAGGTAGCGCCACATGATTCTATACTTAGATAACTAAACATGCATGGGGTGTGTATAATTGGTTGCTTGCCAACTCTAGCGCTCTCGAATGAAATTTTGCACCAACGAAACACTAGAATATAAGTTATGGCATTTAAATCATTTACTCGAATTTTAATGGATATTAACACGTTATGTAAGTATATATTGTCAAAATCCTTATTGGATATTATACTACAACACAATTATTTACAAAAATTATAAAATTTAACCTGATACAATCTAAACTCTAGAAGTGATTCGTTAACTTGTGAATATCGCTCAAATCTTCCTGTAACTCATCCAATTTGGTACCAATTTTCTTAGACACCTAAAATTCAAATTATTAAATAGGGGTTCCTGGGTTTTCTAGTGACAAAACAAGATAATATACCTCTATTTTCTCTGTTATGGACAGTTGTAGAAAGTTCCATACTAATTCCCCATCGATAATGTTTCTTGCTGGATTGGACGTTTTCCTCCAACTCTTATAAGTTCTACAATGAAAACAATTATTGTAAAAACGACTCCCATTCTATAAAGTTTCGGGTAAATATGTTTCTTATCTTACCTAAACGCCTTAGGATTTAAACCACCGATATGAGCGCCATGCGATACCATGACATTTTGCAACATAAGCAGTCTTCTGTAAGTTTTTTCAGGTACCGGCATTATGTAACCTAAACCTCCATCCAATGTGGCTGAAAAGAAAATTATATAAGGGTCCACCAAATGTCTTAATCAATCGTACAAAGTTACCAACAATGTTAATCAAAACGCACAACTGACAAGCCTCACAATAAAAATTCTTACTTACCAAACATAGTTATTTGTCTTCGGTCAGCACCACTCATATGTTTTTTGTCTTCACCCAGTTCGCTTAGTTTACATTTTATCCTAAAGAATGTGGTTATTGCTTGACCCAAATGGAAATCAGCTTTTCTTAACAATCGCTGTCCTGTAAAAGAACGGTTTAGTACATTTTATTATATGCGACTCTACAGTAAACAAAAATATGAAACAGTAAGTTGAATATTTTTACCTCCTAAAGATTCGCGTGCCTCTGGCTGGTACATGCAAATTACCAAATTCTTTTCTTTATCTGACAACAAGAAACCCATATTTGAATTATCAATCATATATTCAGTGCCATATACTTCACATGCTCTTAAATCCTAAAAAGAAAATGAAATATTTAGAGTAATTAGGCCCAAATAAGGCCGTTTAATAAACAAAAGTTTTGATTCAAACATAAGCTTTATTACGTGGTTCAGCGTACGGAACCTATAATAGGAAAATTTGTTTAGTCTCGAATTAAAATCAAATTTCGGTTCCCAGAACATTCAGATATACAAAATCGTTGGTGGAAAATGTATAACTAATTCTTACCACTGGTGAAAGAAGTGTGTTTGTGATTAAACGATTCCTGGATAGATGGTGCTAGAAACTAACGAATTTGGTAGGCAACCAGTTATATAAGGCATTGTATGTTTAGTTATCTGAATACTCATGTGCCTTTTAGCACCATCTCTTACCATGTTCGTGAAGTACTCAGTACCTCTCTCATAAATTAATAGATGACGCTACCAAGTTAGTTCTATATTCCGGCAGCCATATATACACATAAGTAGATTACTAGTTGCCTATAAACTGAAATTATACACTAGTGCCATCTCTTAAAGAAAATCGGAATTAAGAAGTACTGTTTGAAACCAATAGATGTCCAAAATCAAAAAATGGCCAACCCCTTTCCGCCAACGGTAAGGCCTGTGTTCCCACAATTTTCCACCAGTGATTATGCAAACATCCTATTTTTCTCCTTTTAAATGAAATTTAAATAGTTTTAAGATATCCAATAAGCAAAAAACCATTCTATGTCAAGTTTAAAAGTCTCACGCTGCTAATTAAATATAATACATGTTTTTAAAATCACTTACCCTGGATACCATCGACAATGTCCTAAATTCTTCCTGGAACCTCAGCAAAGAAATTGACTGATAAACGTCAGCAATCAGTAGCAGGCTTTTAATTGTCAAAATCTGATGTGTGTATACTTGTGTATCAATAAATGCCACTCCTATCAGGTCATTATCTTTTAGTTGCCAAATATAGATCTGAAAATAAAAAAATTACAATATAATAACGTGAAATATTTATTAAATTTAGAAAAAGTTCTTAAATATTTTCTCTTTCTTGAGTAGTTTATTCCTACCTTTTGTCCAACAGCTGATACTAGAAATCCCTTAACTTGAGACAGGGCCGTCACAGGCCCTTTCTGTTCTTTAGCATAAATTTCTTTGAATTTATTTTTGGTCAGTGGTTGACCGGGTTCCGGTACTACCTCAATAATATCATAAATTAGAATCTAGAAAAAAAACCGGATCAGTAAGAGTAAAAGTTTAAAAAATAGTGTATATGTGCTAATATTTTAGGTTGGTCATCTTACCCTGCCTCTTGACGTCACATCCTCTCCGTAATTATAATTGGTACCCACTGCAATGTATCCCTTCAACCCCGACCGGGCTCCTTCGTACTCCAACGACACGTTTCTTAGACACGTCACATGCTCCCATTCGTCCAAATCTACTTTGGTATTGGGAATAACGTCCCAGGATACCGGGGAGAACAACATTAAACTGAAAGTTTCTTGAAGTGGGTATGGAAACCTAAAAATAGAGGTTATAGATAAATTAATTTGTGTCACAAACTTTTCAAAAAACAGACGACGCTAAAGTAAAAAGTTTGAAAAAATAAGATGATCTGATTAACCGCGCGATTCTTTTATTTGCCAGTCGTGCGACGAACTACAGGGTTATTCCTAAGTTGATACTTCTTTTTTAGCTGTGTATAGAATGCATTAAAATAAACAACATTTTAAGACAAAAACAACAAAAAGTATAGCAGGCTACGTTTTAATGACCAGGCCCGCAATTAGATTTTTTACTTCTGTATCTCACCTATTTTTAAGTTTTTAAAAAAAGGGTATTTGAATGAAATGTTCTTTATATTAATGCCTTCTATACACAGCTAATAAAGAAGTATCAACTTAGGAATCACTCTGTATATTATTATCTTTGTTTCGATAACTTTTTAATTTCACATGCAAACATACCTATCTCCTTTATCTTCGACCGTTAACTCCTTATCTTCCCCGTTAAATCTATAATAAGAATTAGACGGCTCAGAAAGACTAGTAACCAAACAATACGTTTTAGACTCCAAATTATAAGTCACAAAGTGAGGGGTACACCTTAGAGGAACCTTTCTTACTGGCCATGGAGCGTCGTAACTGAGATGAGTTGGTAAGATTCCAATTCGTAGTTCAGACTAAAAGAAAATTAAATTAGGAATTGCAGAATTATTTTTAGAATTCTACTAAGTCACGTCCAGGTATATTACTTTTAAAAAAAAATTTTTAGAGCAGATTGGACTATCTCTTTTTACTTACTAAAATAATTTAATTTTTTACCGACGTTTCGGTAGTTTGGTTTCTACCTTCTTCAGAGCTTAATAAAACATAAGTAGAATCGTACTTTTGTAAACTTCGTGATTAAAATTGTATACTGTTGACTACCCTCACAGACAGACTATTTTATAATCAACTGTCAAAAAATAAACTATAAAATGTACTGTACCTTTCTGTTAAAATAAAGAAACCCTTCTGGACAATTAACGTTGTTAAATGGTGCAAAGTTGATGGCTTCTCCATCTATAACCATCGGATGAGTCCGGATTTCACCTCTTTTGGACAAAAACAACCAATACGGATTGGCACCACAAACAAATACGCCATTGTAACCTAAAATTGCAACGAAATAAAGGAAAAATGAGAATACATATTATGTATATGCTCCAAATGTGTTCATCAGTACCGGATCTTGATGTGAATAAAGGCATAAATAACTGTTAAATGAATAAAATTACCTGCAATATTATCAAAATATCTCAGCTTTGCAATTCTCTCCTGAAGAGTAAAGAAATCGGAATTTTCGGTTTCAATTGTTCCAGATATATTGGGCTGATACATTATTTCATGCTTCATTTTTCTAAATCTGAGTTTCAAATTTCCTTTGTGGAACCTAAATACTTCGTACATGTAAAGGTTTTTGTCCAATCTCACTAAGAGTAACGGCCTGGTACAGTTATTACCTAATCCAACCTATAAAAAAATCTACAGTACAAAGCAGTCATTTCTAACTTCAACAAACAAAAAAAAAACAACAATTTTGATAAATATATTTAAAGACAAATAACATAATCATATGTACTCTCTGGAAGAGTGAACTGGGAAGAAAGAGACAAGTTTTGTCCTTCACCTTTGTTATTTATTTAAAAAATCTTAAAATGTCTGCGCGTTTCAGTCAGTGGGATTAGACGGATTAGGATTATCAATAGGCAGCTCTCTTAAATTTAAAACTCATATTATTAATTTGTGTAATAAAATTTCTTCAAACTGTTATGCTCTAAGGGTGATATCAAATTACTTAAATTTTACTGTGGCAAAAAGCTCTTACTATGCTCTGATAAAGTCCCATCTTCATTATGGAATCTGTTTTTGGGGATCAAGTACCCAATATTTATTTAACACGGTGTTTGTTCTGCAATAAGATACCTACATGTGTAGTGCTAAAATTAAGGATTCTTGTCGGCCACTATTTATAAGGCATGCAATATTGACTATTTGCTCTATCTTATTTTAGATACTGCCTGTCTTATCTATAGTGATGTAAAAAAAAACGTTTTTTTGACCACCTGAAACATGTTTTATTTTGATAAAAAAAAATCAATCCACGTTTTTTTTTCATTAAAGGCATCATTTAAAAATCCCGCCATGAAACAGACCTATAATAACTTTGATAGAATGATAGGTTCTATTTTATGTTCCTGTTCAGTAAACCAAAGAGGATAGAGCATATAAAGAGTATTTACTGTTGTTACTGTATGTTATAGGTTACCCTTTTTCTTTTACATTGTTTGTATAGTGCACAGTGCAACTACAAGGTTTTTGTGTTATTTTTCCTTATAAGTTGATGGTTTATGTTCGTTTTTTTCTTTAAATATATGTTTATTGACAAATGTAAAAATATTTTCGTGTTGATTGCACTTTATTTTAAACTCAACAAGATAATACAGATTTTTAATTATTAAAACGCACTTTTGAAAAAAAAACATACTCCCTATGTTTTTTTTTCAAAAAAAAAACGTAGAGTATTGAAAAAAAAATCAACGTTTTTTTTTCATTTACATCACTACTTATCTATAAAAAATATAAAAGTGAGCTGTTGTTGCCTTCTCATCATAATACGCATCAATATTTTTTTAAAGCTTACCTATACCTCATTCAGAACAAATTAGAAAATCTTGATGGTAAGAAAATATTCAATCATCTTCCTCTCTCTTTAAGAAGGCAACAAACTTTGAAAAAACTAACTAAGCGTTTCTTAACTGAAAAAGCTTACTACACTTTAAATACATTTTTCAATCAGAAATACGTTAATCTCTGTGTGTTTTATAAAATTTTAACTAATCGTTTTTACTTTTTTTTTGTTTTTCTAAATTTTTACTTATTTTAAACCCTTTCGATCACGAAATGCCCATCAGGGCATAATGTTTGTTTGTTTTTCTCCCCGGTAATTGTTTGTATTTTTTTTCTAGGGCTTTTAGATGTATTTATTAAGCATATTAGATATTGGCCAATAGTACCTATGTCGATAAGGATAATATTGTTTCTTTGAACATAAAGTATATTTTGAGTTTGAGAGACCATCCTTAGGGTAACCAAGTTAGAATTAGGTCAAGTACCTTGCCTGTCCAGTGTACTAAACTCTAAACACGTATCCTGAGGATGGTGTGTGATCGGAACGTGTAGAAAGTTTTAAACATATAAATTTCAACCTAAAAAAAAATTAACAACCTTCTTCTGCTTACCATCAATATCTCCTTAACCTGATATTCCTTCTGAATCTGCGCCTCACTAGCATGGGGCACCGCGTTTAACATCACCGATTCCAATGCATCTATCAAGACCTTATGTCCATAACACAAATTTTGTACGTAAAAACTCAACTTAAAATCAGGAATGGAGTAAATTTCCAAATTCGAATTCTCGCGTACCACAAATAACCAATACGTAGGCTTGTTTGGAGTGAGGTATTTCTTCCACCAGTTGTAGAAAACCTTTGGTTTAGGGGCGGGAGGGTTTAAAGAGGGCATTTTGAAATCGGTCTCTCCATAGAGGAGGTCATCTTCGTTTTCTGCCTCCGATTTGAGATCATGAGAGTCACCTATGTAGTGTTGTGGAATGTGGGTAAACTCTTCTGGGATTTTGCCAGTGAAAAGACCTGAAGTGTCTTTGTACATACATATGGTGGACACCGCGGGACTCTAAAAAAATAGGGATATTTTGTTCCTGCCAATTGTTATTATTTTTTGGAAAACTAACTAAATATTTTCTAATTTTTTATCATTTTTATAGACAATTTTCTTAGGAATATGCTGTAATATGAGAGAGTGTATAGTATAGTAGTTAATCAATGTGTGTTAATCGTTATAAATGCCCTGGAGGAGAAAGTGGGTAAGTCATTATCTTTATTTTTAGAGGAGATAGGGTTTTCTAATAAAGGGTGATTCCTAAGTTGATACTTCTTTTTAAACTGTGTATAGAAGGCATTAAATTAAACAACATTTTCAAATACCCTTTTTAAAAAAACTCAAAAATAAGGAACTTAAATTAATTTATTACACTATGGATCAAATACGGTCCTGCTTAACTTAAACATAATTTCGAAGCAGCGGCTGCACTTTGACGACACTCATCGTAAATTAGCACCATATCTACTAGTTCAGTGTTTCCAAATTTGACCATTTTCACGTTTTACCAGTTCAAAATTAACTTGCTTCAGAAAAACACACCGCAGCGGTTTGCCAAATAACTGATCACCGATCCGTAAATTGCATGACCAATAAGACAAAAATAACATTATAGCAGGCTACGTTTTGATGACCAGGCCCGCACTTAGATTTTTTACTTCTGTATCTCACCTATTTTTAAGTTTTTTGAAAAAAGGTATTTGAAAATGTTGTTTATTTTAATGCCTTCTATACACAGCTAAAAAAGAAGTATCAACTTAGGAATCACCCCGTATAGGTATCATATAAGGTAAATTAACTAAAAAAATTTAATTAAAAACAAATAAGTTATAAAAACTTAGAAAAAAATTCAGTGTGTCGTTTTTTTTTTGTTGGCAGATTATATAACTTACATTTGATAGCGTTGATTTACTTATAACCAACTTGGCGGAGCCTCTCATTTCCCTTAACATAAGTGTAATCACCTGACCATCAGCTGTCATTAAAGATATGTATGGATCGGCACTAAAAAGTATTTGATAGTTTTTTGTGTAGAAAGCAATTTTTTAAAAGTTTGTTATAATTATTAGTAAAAAATTTTTGGTCATTGCAGATTCATTTAAATATAACAGACGCCAAGGAAAATACTCAAAAGTAATAATGAACCCATGAAGTCTTACCTGGAAACATGTACAATAGGAGATCCCAAATCCATGGGAACATGCTGTAATTGAACAGCTCCTTGTAACAGCCTCACAGATATAGTAGTAACTTGAACCACAAATCTATTATTTCCCAAATTTCCTGCAAAAACTGTAGGTTGATGTGTCGAAAATCCTGTATTATCAATTTCGTTAATTTCTTGACCAGTCTGCAGTACCTAAAATATTAATAATTGAAGGAAAGTAGCACCATCTGCTGCAATATTTTAAACCTTTCATTGCAAAGTAGTAAAAATGGAATAAAACGATATAATATTTCAATGATCTAGTATAAAAAATTTAAAATTTTTTTATTATTGTATAGTAATCACATATTATAGTAATAAATATACCTGATTATGTACCTATTTCAGTATTCTTTTATACAAAATAAACTGTACTTACCATGGTACTATCTTCCTGGCTAAGTATCAAAAACGCATGTCTATCCTCCCCACTCTTGATAGTCCACATATTCGAGCATCCAGGTAAAGTAAAAGTAGTCACAATCTGAGGTTTAATAGATCTCTGCAACACACAGAGGGCGCCGTTCTTACCGTACCCTGCTGTAGTCACCAATTCTAGATTCAAATCGGGATTGCTGTTGAATTCTTCACTGAGAAAAGCGGGTTCACCCACAGAGATCTGACCACAAGGGCCGATATTGAGCAGAGAGTCACAGACTTCGAAAATGTAGCTTGTGATTTGGACACCGGCTTGCCTTTGATTACCATATACTTCTAGCTCTTCAGGATCTCGAATATCTGATTATAATATAAATAAACAAAATTAAAAGTTTTTTTTAAATATAAATTCATGTATTATATTGTTAGTGTTATAGAATAAAACATACCCAGTACATCACTAGCAATACAATCTGTCAACGAATCCAAAATTTTCCCCTCTTGTTCATCTCTTTGCTTTTTGGCCCTCTTGGCAGTTGGTTCCTGAGACTCATCCAAAGTTATCACTTCATTTGCTTTTTCAGTGAAACGTAACAATAACGAGTTACCTAACCTAGAGCCTAAGAATAGGAAATTGTTCTCACAAATGCAAACCTAAAATAAAAATCCCCCATAAAAAAAAGTAACAGGAATTTGATTGAGTGATAGAGTAAAAATAAAATACCTACACAAGTAGTTAAAACACTGGCCGCAGCTTTTTCAAAATGGAAATTTCTGACATATCTCATACTGTCAGCTAAAAGCATCAAAACGTACAACTCTCCCCCTTTAAGAGATAAAACTAATGTGTCGTCTTCCAAGAAACCTACTTGGGCACAGTCAAAGCTAATTTTTACACCATCTTGGGCTCCTAAAAGGTGGCAATTATTTAGTGTCTACTAAATTCATATACTTTTTTTTATTGTTTTCTCTTTATTTCCTTTCTTCAAAGCAACAAAAAAACAATAACTTACTCATAGGAAAGCTCGAACAACTTTCTGCAATACTATTCACTGATACACCATAAGGAGGAATGCTCTGATTAAGATAGATCAATGCATTTATAGAAAATATCAATGTACCACCCAAGGGCTTTTTGATAGGTACTGCTCTAAGGCAATCAAAGGGCAGATTTGCAACACTCCAAATGATAGGGTGCACTTTTTGTTGCAAGTTAAGAGAAATTGCTGCCATAGCACAAGTGTCAGTTCTTACAGCTGTTCGTCTATAAAACAAAAAGAAAAAAAATATTATACTTACTTATTAAGATTCTTTAAATTATTATATACTTAGTTTTACAAATAATTGGCACATCAAACATGTTCATAAACTCACCCAGCAAACGTTTTTAATGGTTCATACAAAATCAATAATGTAGGTTCATAATACCCGTGCAAAAACTGAATATCAATAATGTTATCAATTTTGTCAATGAATTCTTTAAAGACAATCATATAAGAAGCTAAAATAGGAGCTCTGCCGCCACCACTAGAACTTGTCATGGGTTTTATATCAGAATCTGTATCGTCAATTGAAGTTTCCCTGCGAAAAGGCAGTACAACCAATTTTTTACCAAATATTGTCATAACGGCACATCTGTTCTCTGGGTCTGCTCGAACTATTGGAACATGATGAAAATGTGTCCAGCCATCCTAGAAATAAAATATTAAACACAAAATCAGTAATAAGAAGGTTATTTTTAATTATCCAATCATTATTTCAGTTATAAACTTTATTTGCATTTGTTTGGTTTCTAAGTTAGTGATGTAATTTAATTTCTATTCTTACCTTCATTTCTTCTTCCTCAAAATAATGTAAACTCAACGTTCTGAGCTCATGATGCTCTGGGTCATACTCGACAACAGAGAGTTTTGCATCAGCAAAACCTAATAATAATGAATCTCTCGGAGCGTTTACTAAGGTAACGCTTTGCATGGAGACTACATTGCCAAATAGCTGATACTGCGCCATACATTCTAGTTTGGATTTAGGTGGAAAAAATTCTGTAAAAATATTAAAATAAAACTAGGAAGCTGCATTTAATTGATAGTAATGGCTAAGTAAGCATTGCGAAAATTAATAGAATGTAATCATGTTGAAATTAACATACCTGAATATCTTTCGTATCTTGTTTTCAAGTCAACATCAGGTATAAGCCTGAAGATTTTTAAAATATTAGCACTTGCTGTAACAAGATTTTTCTCAGTTTTATTGAAGAAAAAGCAACTTAATGCATGTTCCACACCAGTGGGCTGGTGAGTCTGTTTACATATGGAAAACATGGTCCTTTTTGGTTTTTAAAAGGAATCTAACGTAAACTTGGCTTATATAACATTTATTTTCTTTCTTATGATTTTCCGAAATATAACTCACAAAATAGTTGTTTATTTTCCGGCAGTGAAAATTTATATAACCTCAAACCACAGAGCACAAACTAATCGTAACTTCGATAGCCCACTTTCCTGCTTACGCGCAGCCGATCACAGAAAAGAAGAAATAGTTTACCCCATCGCACAAAGGAGAGATTGGTCAAACTTGTTACTGGACGGCGGCACAGGATAGGAGGTAGTTGACGTGATAATGTTCAAATATTTTTTGGAGGGCTAATTCGTTGGGGAGGGGGGCTTAGACCATGATACAACTATATTTGATATGATATCAACAGGGTGCGCAGTGGATCGTGACGTCACTTAGTGAGTAATTTTTGAATTGAACGCGGCGAATTATACGGCAACGCGTACTTTACGTTATTAAAAAGCAATTTTATATGAAATTTTTAATAAATTTATTTCAAATCATATTAGCCTTAGAATTTCTACTGTAACTTAAATCTTGAAACATACATTTTATATAGATTGATTATTGTGATCAAAATTTAAAATTTTCTTTACTTATACCTTCGGTAACTCAAACTTTTAGATGTGATTATGCTAAAAAGAAAACGTTTTTGAAGTACGTAGGAATTCATTTATACCAAAATATTACATGGAAACAGCATGTTACTTATTTTACAAGCAAATGAAAAATATTCTAATTTTAAATTATTTGAAAATTAAAATATTTTGACTCCGAGTACTTTGAAGATGATATGCACAAGTAGAATTAATAATAAATGATGGCATTTTTTGGGAAAGTTAATATTAATAAAAATATCTTTATTTAAAATAATTATAAAAATAGACAATAGAAATGAATATTTAACCGTTCACTCTAAGAGTTGATATAGGTACTTAACACAAACAAGTTAAGTAGGTATACATTGCAAATATGGAAATTGGAAAACGACACACTGTCCAATATTTTTTGTCTAGAAAAGAGCTTAAAATATTTTTACCCGTGTCTGAGTATTCGTTAAAAAAAAATTGTTCTGAATTTATTTCATATAAAAAGTTTTAATAGAAAATTTAGGTTATTGTTTTTTATCATTTTTCTTGAAAGGATCGCATCATTTTAACTCGAACATAATATCGAAGAGCTAATTCAAGAATGAATACGCACATAGTAAAAACAATGAACAAGGCCGATATTTGTCAGGTGTATTTTTCAACAATTCGTGTTTCAAAATTTCGTTCATGCATGGTCATCGTCACTCAAATGTTTGGAGCAAGCACCAGCATTTTTAATTTTAAACTTATCGTTGCGTTAACACACATGATTCCAAACACCTTGTATTATGTATTATTCCGTAAAACTCTTGAGTTTAACCATATACCGCACACCTCATTTTTCAGTAACTTTACAAATCAGTTATCAGAAATAAACGACTGGTATATAATTCAAACTCTAACGTAAACAACGGAGAATATCGCAATATGGCGGTATTTACTCACTAGGTGATGTCACGAAAGTCACGCCCACCTGCGCGGTATCATATCTTCTTGTAGTTGTATCATAGGCCACAAATTACAGAAACGGAATTTTCTGTAATTTGTGATCATAGGCTTATGAGGGATAATGAGTTGTAGTGCTTAGACCCCTCCTGACTTCGCCCATGATTGCAAATACGTCGGGTGAAAACAATAGGCTTCCTGATACAGAAGTTTTTATTATTATAAATAAATAGAAAAATTTAAAAGTGAAAATATTTTTATATTGGGTACAAAATGGTACAATTTTCAAACATAAATTTAGGCACAAATATATAAGTATAAAGTTAATCACTAAATAATTGGTAAAATTTTAAATACACATATCAGTCACATCTAAAACTACAAATACACATAATAAAAACTAATTTTTTGGTGTGATCTGAACAATACAAAATCGACACGATTTTAAAATTTCCATATCTACATTTACAAAAGTATCGTCAAACAGTGGATTGTGCGGCTTCTCGCCCATAGTCGCGCATTCATTCGTTATTACAGCTGCGGGAATTTCATTATCATTATGAAGATATAGCACAAACTCATATCTATCGTCTTCTTCAATCGGTGAAGATATTCTGTACATGGCAATTTTAATATGCTCCAATTCATACTGGCATACAACTTGAAAAATGGTTTCATCTACATATAACATGTAAAAGCTTATAAAAATTATCTTCTTTTTCTTCTTAAAATGGTTTATTTTCTGTTGTATTGTTGCTATGCTGGTGGTAAAAGAATTTGTTATACTAAACTGAAAAATAAAAAAAACACAAATAAGTTAAGTATCTGCAATTACCTTAAAAGACCTATTTTCGTCGTTGTCATAAACTATATATGATGACATTTTGCTAACCAACAAAATCCCGCTATTCGATTTTTCAAGCGCTAACACCTCGACAATGGTTGATGCCTGAAACAGGATTCTCGATTCGCTGAAAATAATTATATTTGCCGCTGAATATGAAACAGGTTTTTACAAAATTGTTTGTGTGGATTCAGAGAAAATCAGTTTTGAATTATAGTTTAGCGAGATTTTGTTTTTTGGCAAAATGTCGCCAATAAATTTTTTTAAATAATTAACTATACCCTTAATGGTCCCTTTCCAACATATGTACGGTCATTATGAACCAATTGGCAATGAAATATAGTTTGTTGTCTATTTCCAATATTTGTGCACTTAGTATCAAACATGAAAGGACAGTGCATTTTAAAGGTTTGACATCCTTCTTCGTGGGCTCTAAGTGTTTTTATGTTGCATCTTTTTCTGCAACCTAAAAATTAACACCATATTTTACTTAAGTTAATTGTACTGTAGAAAACATTTAAATTTATAATTTTTAATAAGAATAACTTTCTGACATACAGTGTCTGTATAGTCCAAATATAAACAGTTTGTAAAAAATGGCCAAGGGAACTATAGAAATATTGGTCTAGATATATATATATATATAATTACTGTAATTTAAATAAATATATTATAAAACTTTTCACCTAATTCTTCATCAAATTTATATCCTTAGTTTCCCTACGTATATTATTACTGTATAGGTATAAGGTACCTGTACCTTTATTAAAAAATTTGCATTGATAAGTGTATAGTTCAACAATCCTTTCCAAGTGATGGGTACGACCACCATTACATCTAGAACCACATAATGGGCAATCATATCCTAAAAAAGTGACCATTAAAAAAAATATAAACCTATAGAAAACTATAAATATAAAGTCCACTAGGTACATCTCCAAATTCCAAATTTACATGTGTCTTAGTATAGTACCGACATAAATGTCGCAAAATCTCCAAGTATTTCTGTTAAAATTAATTTTATTATTAAGTTGCAGAATGTTTCACTACTGCTCACCCAGGCGTATCACATTATATTCACTCACCACTTCTATAACACAAAGTACAAAAGGAATGACCCTTATCACAGTGATATATAGGTGGAGAAATAGGGTCCTTGCATTTGGGACAACTTAGTTCTTTTCTCAACAGGCTTTCTGTAGTAGGAGCTACCAGTTTTTTTAAAACACTTTCCGTCATTTTTAATGTATGTATGTTTATTGACGTTTATAGGAACTCAACACCTATAA
This sequence comes from Polydrusus cervinus, assembly GCA_935413205.1. NCBI lineage: Eukaryota > Metazoa > Arthropoda > Insecta > Coleoptera > Curculionidae > Polydrusus > Polydrusus cervinus. The sequence goes on from OW284516.1 coordinate 7,541,509, forward strand.
ATAACAAACAAATATTTATTTAAAATTACAGAGTTTTCACTTTTATATTAAACCAGTTATACGAATAAGAAATACACACATGACATGCTTTTTTTAGTTATTACTAAATTTAAATTTAATGTGATTTGTTATTTTTTCTTGGTTTAAAATCGAGAGCTCCTGCTATATTCTAATTAGCGTTATAACCTATTACCGTTAATAAACAAGAACAAAGTAAATCAATTTAGTATTTTATTGCCGTTAGGTACCTACTTCATTTATTGGAATTATTTATCGCGAAAGAAAATTTACAGCTTGTGAAGCCTACCACGTTAATTACTTTATTTTAAGGAGCTATCAGGTTGGCGCTAACGGGGTACCTAGGTTACAAGTACTCTTTCTAGTGGGTTCAATAAGTCTCGAAGGGAGCAATATTTGTTGTTTCATTACTAACCTCTGGTGTTTCTATTAGCTTGCCTCGTCGTTGTGACTAGAAGTTCTGGCAGAGAATTCGCACACTGTTGGATCTTGCCGTATTATTCGCAACAGAAAGGATAGTTGATGCAGTCATTGTAAAATTCTAACTTTTATTCATGTATATAGTAGAGAGTGACCGAAGTCATAAAAACACATTTTCACGTTTTTAAACGACACTTATTATATTCAATTAATAAAATTATGGAGCCACCGACATGTTACAATTTATAGGTCTAATTTAAAATAAAAACTATAATTTCTATTATTTTCTGTGCACTTACTTTGTGGACAGTGTGGACACAATTACACAAAATTTCTTAGCTTCAGGTAAAAACCCGCAAATTTATAGTCAACCCGGACTGACTGAACAAACTTTTGCCTATTCGCGATTTTTTTGTGCTGCTTAATGAAAATTACTGCCCCCCCCCCCCCCTAGCCCCCCGCCAATGCGGAAGTAAAAGAAAGTAGTATTTTTTTTATAATTATTTGTTTTAGATTAGTATAAATAGTATTGGTTATAAATAATATCACTAATCATTTTAATGCCCATTTAAAATAAAATTTACTATTTAAATAAATCAAATTTAGGAAAGACAAAAAATGTGGGTCCCCTAGAGTCCTAGAGGTCCGAGTTTAACACAAATGTGTCACACGATTCCACGCGGAGAATCATTAGTTTACCAATCCTTAAATTTCATACGCGTTATTACGTTAGGTATTTGTTTACTGTAGTTTACCTTGGAATGGGTGGATTAATATTGTCGACCATATACGCATAGGTATGCAATTTAAAGAATGGCTCGGTTGACCGTCTAGTTCCGGGACCCACATTGCCGCAGATGACCCTATACGTTGTGTTTGACTTTTAAAAAGAGGCTAAATTAAAAGTGTAAGTAGGTACCTAATTTAATCAGTTAACAAATGAAAATGTACACAGATAGTAGAAAAAGATGATTATCTAAAAATTGAACCTAATTGATACTAAAATCTAATGAAATATTCTAATATCGAAAATTATTTTGTTATTTAATTTCCCATGCATAGAATTTTTTAGAAAAATGTAGTCGTTACTACAGTGTAAAATATAATCATCCATCCTGGTACTTTCTACTAATCTTATATGTAACAAGGAAATGTGAAATTTTACCTTTTCTCTTTTCTGTCGACCATCTCCTCGGTGTCTGTACAGCTCCCATCAGTTACCGTTTTAGAAAAGTAGGTATATATTTCCTGCTGCATGCCATTTTTTGGCAAAGGGTGTTTTCTTACTATATCTGCAATTTAATGTCCACTTATTAAACCGTACGGCGCGTTTAATTCAAAAATTTAATACTTTGTGACGTCACGATTCACTGCGCATCCTGTTAATATCATACCTTGTAGAACACTGATCTTTACAATAAAGAAATATTTGAATTGTTATTTGATCTGAATTTATCTTTTATTATTATAATATACAGGGTGTGTCAGTAAGGTGTCTGTCTTAGATAGCACCTAAACTATCAAAGATAGGGAAAAAGTGGAATAAAAAAGTTAAAGGGTTTTTTAGGATACATAATCTAAAAATATTTTCTAATATACAGGGTGGTCCTAAAAAGTGGTACTGAATAATAAAAAAGAAAATTAAATGGGACACCCACTATAATTTTCTAGAATATGATTTAATGGAATAAGGACTTTGCAACCCTATTAAAATTTTTGAAGTGAAAAGCAACGTTGCCAAGTAATTAATTTTTTTCCGAAATTTTAGTAATTTTAAGGGCATCGTTAAAAAATCATAGCAACCTGTGGATTAACCCTAGCCAAATATAATTTTTGTTGTAAGTATTTTAAGGTACGATATATTGACTTATAATAATGTTTTTTAAATCTCTTATACAGAGCGTTCATTACAAGTTGGGAAACTCGATAGTTTTAAAAATGCTTTATTTTAGGCAAAAGAATTTATCTTTCGAAAACCTTACTTTTTTGTTAAACATGTCGTATATCTAAATATCATAGTTTTTGAAATATTTTGTTATTTGTCTTAAGTCAGGATAAAAAAGGAAAGTTCTAATTAAACTATTTAGTCAAGATTGCTTTGGAACAAAAAATAAATAATTTTCTTTGTCACAGCTGTCATTGCAAAATTATTTCGCCAACATTTTGTGCTTTATTACTGTTTAAATTTTAGTTTCCTGAACTAACTTTATCATAAGTCATTTTCCTATTTATTTTTTGAGTTTTGAGACCAACGAAACATGATATTTAACTTTTTTTACGCGATTCAAATACGTTCGTTCCTTGCAACAGGTAATCGACTGGAAAGTACTAATTTTCCAGCCAGTAAACAATAGTAAAAATAACAAAATATTACCAGCCAGGAATTTATGTCTAAAAATACCTCTCTGTGGTGGGTTAATATTCTCAAAAAATATGTAGGAATGGAAGTGTATAATGGAAGTTTTGGAAGCAACCATTGCGAACATCTCTTGAGGAAAACAAGTCATATATTATGTAATTGTATACATAAAACTGTGACTACTTACCTACGTCACAATTCCAAGCAATTGCGACGGCTGATCGCTCTGTAAACGTTGTACCTGACTGAGGTCTTGAGTCTCGTTTCCTGTTTCTAAACATTTTTGTCCATTTAGATTACAATATTACAGAATGATTCATAAGTTGATACTTCTTTTTTAGCTGTGTATAGAAGGCATTAAAATAAACAACATTTTCAAATACCTTTTTTCAAAAAGCTTAGAAATAGCCGAGATACAGAAGTCAAAAAACTAAGTGCGGGCCTGGTCATTAAAACAAAATAATAAAATTAATATGGTCAAGTGGTTACTCACAACCCAACACCGAAAAAACGAAATAACTTTTTTGAGCCACCCTATATTTAACTTTTAAATAAAAATTCAGATTCTCCAACGTCTTTTACCTAAAAAAGGTATACATGGTAAGACTTGATTTGAGCAGCTGTTTTTGAGATATCTGGATTTAAAAAATTCACTTCGTGTATGGCCAGGTCTAAATTATTGTAATAATTTGAACATTTGAAGCGTAGGCGGTAAATTTAAATAACGTCACTAAAAGCTAAAAAAAACAATTGGGTACATAAATTCAATATATCAAAAATAAAAAAACATAAAAAAAATTAAATAAATGAAATGTTTTTTTTTTAAATGTGTGCAAGGTACTGCAGGTGGCGCACTCTAAACTTTACAATAAAAATTAGAGCAGATTCTAATTTATCACTCCGCAAAACCTCCCCAAGCCGAATATTATGACAATACATCAATTATAAAAAAAAATATTTATAAAAAATGAAAACCAAATTGAACTTTTGACACTCTGTATCTCCAAAATCGTCCACTTTTGGACTAAGGTAAGTTGGAGTTGGGTTAGATCGTCATATTTACGCCTCAGGAAGCTGTTTTTCCGCACCTTTTAAAGACATCCTGTATAATATAGTCAACAGGCTTACATTTTAGACACACATTAAGTTTTTTTAAAATTTATATTTAGGTTGTGAAATAAAACTCCTGTATGCCGATTTGCGAAATCATGAGGTTATATGCGATGCTTTTAGGAGTTCTTGCTTGAATCCTTGAAGCAGATCTACAGAGAAGCGATGACCGGTGATTATATTATTTTTATAACGAACTAATGTAGAGCTATTGTGTATTTTAATTATTTTATTATTAAATGCTGTCTGTGGTGGAGTATCAACCGCAATTAATAAATTAGGATATCTGATGGATATTTTGTAGTTTTTATAAAGTATAAAAAATTATAACTTTCCAATTAAAATTTTTATTTCAGTAATTAACTTATATAAAATAATTGAAGTTTAATTTCATAGAGTAGTATCTAGTATACAGTCTATATAAAGTGTTTAATCCTTACATTTATTTCTTCTTAATATCAATAACAAAGGTACGAATTTGACTAGGATTTAAAACTATTTCAAAATTATCCATAACATCTACAACGTTGATCACAGTCTCTCTTTTTACTTCATTTTTGTAAATATTTTGTTCCATCCATAGAATTTGGGCTACCGTTTCATAATCACTAATGGGCCGATAGTTTTCATAGAAAAGATCATCCAACGATCCGTTCGTAGTGAACTTTAATCGGTGGTTATCTTTTAACCACTGGTTAGCTCCTAAAGTAGTTTCTTGAAGTGATGCGATTTCAAATGGTGTAAATAAATCCTAAAAATATTTTTCTTCTTTTTATACTAATTAACGCTAAAATATTGATGTTATTAGTGTTAGAAAGGAAAATAACGCATAGAATATGTGTTGTCACTTATATAGCGTGATCAGTTAAGGGTACGGAGCGGCCATATCTCGGAAACTACTAGGCATAGAAATTCAGGAAAAAAAAGTGATAACTAAAGTGGCCATGAGAAAATCCTCGAAATAATTTTTAAGTTCAGCATTTTGCCGCAAGAGGGCGTAATTGAGAAGTAAATTTTAAAATTTTACATATCTCTGAAAATCCCACATTAAGGTATATCTTTGATAATACCATTACAAAGCTTGGACAATTATGCATCATTTTGGTCTTATGCTCATTGGCGTACCGACTTTAATAAGAGGGGGGTGGGAGAAGCTGTTGAAAGTGTAATCAGTTAAATCGCTGTAACTTATAAACGACTTATCCGATTTTAGCAAACTAAAGACTGTTTGGGAGAGAAAAGTATGCACTTTCGCCAATCGTATTTAGTTGTCCATAATAGTTCTAAAAAAAATGCTAGAGGGCGCAATTTGTAATGATGGATATAAATAGTAGATAAAATTTACTAGAAAAAGTATTAAAACCGCAGCTCGATATCTCCGTTCGTTTCAGCGTTATCGCCAATAGAATAATTTTTAAAACTTTAAATGAAGAAGCGAGTGGGACGCCACTGATATTTTTCCATGCGGATATTATTTCTGATTAGCCTGGTCAATTCTGCATAAAAATGGTCTCTTACGTTTTTCTCCTCAGGCACACCGATCTTAATTAAAATAATTAAATTAAATTAGCTCTACTATTAATTATTATTAACATTCATATTGAAAAATTTTGTTTTATAAAAATTGTTGGAAATGACCAACTTCATTTAATAGGCATTTAATTATTTTAATTAAGAACGGTGGGCCTGAGGAGAAAAACGCAAGAGAACATTTTTATGCAGAATTGACCAGGATAATCAGAAATAATATCCGCATGGAAAAATGTCAGTGGCGTCCCACTCGCTTCGTCATTTAAAGTTTTAAAAATTATTCTATTGGCGATAACGCTGAAACGAACGGAGATATCGAGCTGCGGTTTTAATATTTTTTTTAGCAAATTTCATCTACTTTTTGATTATGGTATCATAATTATACCATATGGTTTATTTTTTCAGAGTAAAATCAAAAAATGTAAATTATTACAAATTGCGCCCTCTAGTATTTTTTTTGAGAACTATTATGGACAACTAAATACGATTGGTGAAAGTGCATACATTTCTCTTCCAACCAGTCTTTAGTTTGCTACAATCGGATAAGTTGTTTATAAGTTACAGCGATTTAAAGGATTACACTTTCAACAGCTTCCCCCCCTCTTATTAAAGTCAGTACGCCAATGAGCATAAGACCAAAATGATGAATAATTGTCCAAGCTTTTCAATGGTGTTATCAAAAGATATACCTTAATGTGGGATTTTCGGAAATATGTAAAATTTGAAAATTTACTTTTCAATTACGCCCTCTTGCGGCAAAATGCGGAACTTTATTTCCAGGATTTTCTCATGGCCACTTTAGTTATTATTTTTTTTCCTGAATTTCTATGCCCAGTAGTTTCCGAGATATGGCCGCTTCTTACCCTTTACTGATCACGCTGTATAAAAAATTTCATTTTTTAAGGACTCCCTTAAATATGTATACAAGCATTAAGATCTATTTGAAACTTTATAGAATTAATCTATCTATAATATTATATTAGCTCGATATAACACGGTTACCTGTAAGTTAACAGTTACAGCTTTTGATAACAACGGATCTTCATCTTTCTCAAAAACATGCTCCAGTCTCAGAAGAAAACTAAAACCAATCCACGGCTCTAATGTTAAGATTTGGACATTTGAAGGTAATGCTCTGCTCAACCCAGAATACTAGAATTAAAATAAGTATGAGCGAAAATGTGTTAGTGTATGTGTCTTGTGTTTTGCTCACCTCCATATTATATCCTAACCCAACTTGACCACTGGTCAGATTGTCCAGAGGAGTAATGAAAGTCCATGTATCGAGTAACCTTCTTTGAGCTATATCTTTTGCAATAGCTGCACTAGAGCTACCTGAAGAAATAGAAAAAAATTATTTAAAATAAAACACAATAACTATATTATCATTATTTACCGTTTTCGGCGTTTATGTTCCCCACAGTTAAATAATGTGAACCCCTTATTACCAAACCTTTGCCAAATGCGGTTTCATTCAATGCTTCGCCTACACCAAAAGCGTCATCATGAAGACAATTTCTGTGAACCTAAAAACAAAGCAGTCTCTTTAAATAAACTTACATTGTTATTATAAATTTGATGATGTAAAATCCTGCAACTGGTATTTTATGCTTGATTTAATAAAGTTAATACCATAAGTTCAATCTCTCCATCTTTCAAACTTGACCCTCCTTGAGCTCTATCAGTTAACACAGAAAGCTCAATACCCTGATTTTCGTCACGAATTGAGATCTTTGAAGTCACAGGGTAGTAGTTACCAGCAACTTTCTCGGAAAGATTAAGGTTCCACGTTGGCCTTAAGTCCCTTATCCTCTTTAACATTTCTTTACCATTGGAATCAGTGTAGAAAGTAGCGTTTGAGGCTAGATTTGTTGTGAATTTAGTGACTACTTCTATTCCATTTGGCCCACTGAAAAATTTTAAGACCAATGAATTATTCCATTGGATTTACAGTAAAAAATATATAAAATGGCAAAATATTTTATTAAAAATAAAAAATAAATTAATAATTGAAAGGATCCTCTGTTTCTAAACAAACCCGATCAAACATGTTGCACATGGAGCTAGCTAGGTCAGGTGTTTTTACATAATGATTTGGATCTCACACATTATTCTTTGCACAAAATTAATAAGAATAAAAATTCAACTTACCCTGAAGGTATTGGTCCAATTATCCAGTCAAATTCCACATAACTATCAATAGAATTTACCCTTATAATTTGACTAATATAATCATTAAAACTTTGATGGAGTTCTGCCACTATTTCTCCTTGGTAAACATGATAGTCAACTTTGTCCACCACATTTTTTAAAGGTCCATCTGGTCTAAATATATATGCCCCGGACGACCTGTTTGTAAACGCTTTGTTGTCTCCAATAAATCCGTTATAATAGTAGAAGTTTTGATTAATGTTTAAAGATATTCCATTTATTTGGATATTCGTTACTAAACCTGTTTCTGGATCTATTATAAAGGCTGTATCCTAAAAAATATATTAAATAAAATAAGCAATGCAAATGAACATAATAAATTGCTGTAATGAATAACTCGACAAGTTGTTCAACTATTAATCGGTGCCAAGAATATTAAAATGTTGCTGGCAAGAAAACTTAATTTTATCTACTTACTTTTAGGCTTTGCTTATATGACTGGACTGGAAGACTAACTTTATTATTCGTGGTGAGTTTAACAGTGTAAGATTTCCAACCTAAAGGCGGTATACTGCTGGCAAGAAATATTAGTTCTTGCTTCGCCACACTTATTCTACCAGGAATGTTTTGAACAAAATCAGGTATTGGTATTAACTGAGTTTGATACTCGTTTCCTAAAAAAATATATTTATAGTATGAGTCGGAAATAATAGTCAGTGATTCATGGCTTTGATATAGAGTGTAGTGGATTGTACGAAATCAGGGGCGACAATTCCAGTGTTTTTTTGAAATTTTAATAGAGCAGAATATTTATTTTCGTGAATTTGTTTTCCTCTGACTTCATCCACTGACTATTATTTCCGATTCATACTATAGTTAAAGTATTTTCTTTCTTTCCTAAAATGTATTGGCTGTTACCTTGTAGATCATTTACACTGTAGGCCGTTCCACTTACAGGTACTCTAACTACCTTATCTACAAATCTGCTTAGAGGGTTGTAGATCGTTACGATAAAGGAATCATGAGTTTCAGTGTATGTACATTGACTAATATTGGCCAGTGGACAAGTAGCTAAAGTCAAATTTGGTTGTGCATATTCATCCTGTGTAGTAGAAGCGGAAATGTTCAAAATCTTGCTAAAAATAATAAATAAGTAGATATAGCAATAACAGGATAAAAAAAAGTACATGAATTTGATGTGACCCATTACACCTACTTAATAGCGGCGGTGGTTATAATTTCACACTCATCTATAGCTCTTTGTAAGTGTCTTGCATAGTCATCAGCAACATGTTGCTTCTCGGTGCCAGTTATGGCGTCGTGGTGTTGCATGACACCCATAGCTTCCCTGAGGGCATTTAGATCAACTCTATCCTCTGGACCTAGGTCGGCAAGGGTGTACAATTGTTTGCATACCTAAAAGTAAAAAGTCGAAATAACAATCATAGCTCTGTTAGTAAATTATAAACTAAAAAACAAGCAATTATCACTAGGAAAATACTTGCTTTACAATGGCCCCTGACAAAAATAAGGTTATGCCTCTGTATTCTAATGTAAAATGGCTAAAAGGTTTTTGTATTATTTCCATGGTAGACACAACAAGAAACTTAAACTTTTGTTTACCTGTAAGAAATTATTACCGATCCTTTCATATCGCTTAATTGATGGCCTCGAAGTAAAATAGCCAGTCCAAAAAGCATTTGGGTCTGAAGCGTATGGGAAAAAGTCATCTTGCTTTAGGAGCCAACTCTTTTTGTTGCTTTCTGTTTCGTCATGGATAGCTTTAACGTAGCAAGATGGTGTAGAATAAATTAAATTGTATTTTGAACCTTGCTCTTGCCTTTCATTTACGTACCTAGAATTACATTAAAATTATATTAGTTTACTATAGTTATCTCCAAAAAGGGTTACCAACAAATTTTCAAAACTTCTTAGTTATTGTGTTAAAAAGCCCACTTTTAGCCAGTGGCGGCTAGTCAGGTGAAGTAGGTGAAGAGACTCTTTACCAAGAAAAATAAAACCAGGAGGAAACTTTTTCGACAATAATCAATATTAATGTACCAATACAGCTACCGTTTTAGCCCTTAAAAAATAATATTAATTTAATCCGAGTGTAGCTATGCATAATAGAGGCACGGTTAACTCTGAGGGACAATAATTATAAACACTCGTGCATTTTGACGCACCCAAGCCGGCCGTGTCCGTTAGCTCAAAACATATGAAGATCCAACGCCCAACATGGCTTTGATATTCACCGTCGCTATGGTTACGTGATGTCACGGACGTAAACAGCATGTAACGATTTGCATTATGATGAAGGGCAATTTAAAAATAGATCAGTCGTATGCACCATTGTTTTAGCATTGGTTCGCCTAACCTTAAGGTATTTCAACTTGAAGAACTTGGAAAAGCACGCGGTAGCGGTCGAGCTAAATAAAAAATTTTTTTCCATAAAGTCAAAAAATGAAAGAATTTTGTAAAATTCAATATTTATATTTCTACTTTAATTATGTTTATTCGTAAACCATTGAGGTTTACATCCAGTAATGCTTTAAGATTAAATTTAATTTCCAATTAATTTTTTAATAGTCTTCTTCCTCACACTTATATTCACTTCTTCTCCAAAAATTTTTTCTCTAATGACTAGCTAATAGTTTGCTTAATGACCATTCCCTTTTACTTCATTCTGATCTTTCGACAGTTCTTCCACACAAAGATGTTAAATCTTTCATTCTACCTTTAAGGTTTTCACAGTGCCTTAAGTCTCAACCGATATACTTTTCTTATTCACAATGCAATGTGTATCGATTTCTTCATTGTTCCACTCATTTTATACCGAACCTATATTTATGTTGCTCAGTTAGGGTGATATCTACTGGTCCTTTCTTCTTTTAATTTTTCTCCTGAAGATGAATGCTTCTGCATTCGAAACATGTAGAGAAGTTTACTAAAATATTTCTATAATCAGTGGAGGAAGACTTTGTGTTCTTATTTTTACCTTCTTAAGGTATTTGTTTTGAAGCTTCGCGAAACTTACGGTTATAGATATCGTTTTTACGTGATTTAATGTGTGATTAAAAAGTTTTGTTTTTATTTTTCAGTTAATTCAATAGTGTACGTACCTACTTAGTTGTGTGTTTTAAAAATGAACCCAATTTATTGGAAACTCCATTTAGTCCTTGGAGAGTAGAGGATAAGAGAGACGTTTTGTTACACGGGTTTTAAGTCAATGTTTGTTTAAGTACCCGCACTATACCTAGCTCTTTACCATTTTTTAAAACCGCGAGTCGTCACTGCTTTTAGCTGCCACTTTCTTGGAGTAATCGAGAACTTACTTAATAAGTTTATCCAAATTGACAAACCAAGCTTCTGCATCTTGATAGTTGAAATCTTCACCCATGGTAATTATTAAGTTGCTGGTAGAGTATGCATTGCTAGCCTTGTCTAAGTACAATATGAATTCATCTACCTAAAGAAAATAAATAAATAAATAATTTTTCACGACGGCCTTCGGAAAATGAGGGAAATATTAATGAGTACTTACTCTTCGATCGACGTTATACTCAAAGCTCTTTTTGTCATCTATAAAGGGTTCGTCTGTGCATAAAATATCGAAACAAAATCCTGGAGGTGGAGCATAGACATTGTACATTACTCCTGTAAAAATATCACTTGATTCTCCTAAAAATAAAAAGAGTAAAAAATGTACGACAGATTATATTTATAATACAGTGGCGGCTCGCGGTCTTAAAAAATGGTGAAGAGCTAGGTATAGTGCGGCTAATTTAACAAACATTGACTATAAACCCGTGTAACAAAACGTCTCTCTTATCCTCATCTGTCCAACGACTGAATGGAGTTTCCAACAAATTACAAACTATGTGATTTATTGGCATCATTTTTAAAACACACAACTAAGTAGGTACGTACGCTACTGAATCAACTGAAAAATAAACACAAAACGTTTTAATCACACAGTAAATCACGTTAGAACGATATCTATAACCGTAAGTTTCGCGAAGCCTCAAAATTAATACCTTAAGGTTAGGCGAACTAATGCTAAAACAATGGTGCATACGACTGATCTATTTTTAAATTACCCTTCATCATAATGCAAATTGTTACATGCTGTTTGCGTGACTGACGTCACGTAACCATAGCAACGGTGAATATCAAAGTCATGTTAGGCGTTGGGTCTTCACTTGCTTTGTGCTAACGGACACGGTCGGCTGGGGCGCGCCAAAATGTACGAGTGTTTATAATTATTGTTTATCGGAGTTAACCGTGGCCCTATTATGCATAGCTACATTCGGATTAAATTAATATTATTAATTCGAATATTTAATATTGTCGAAAAACTTTCCTCCTGGTTTTATTTCTTTTTTGTGAATAGCCCCTTCACCTACTTCAGCTGACGAGCCGACACTGTTATTATAATGTTTATTTTTTATTATATAGAGTTAATTCCATGATAACGTTGGTGACCCGGTGCCTCAAAACCATCCTCTAGTTATCTCTGACATTAAATTTTATAAATATTACTAACATCATATCTGGAAAAACTTATAAGGTATAGTACAAAATATAAATAAGTGCATTTTTTCTTACCTAAACTGTCGCTACCTCTCCATACCATTTCTGGTGTTTTAGTTTCAAATCTCAACTGTTTTTCTTGGTAATCAATCCTACCTAATAGGATACCGTCAAAACCGAGTTGAGCAAATATATTGGCCATTTCTTTACTATGACCGAAAGGATCTATTTGCCAACCAACTTTGGGTCGACCACATTCACCAAAACTGTCATTGAGTTTTCTAAAAATTATAACAGAAAAATATAGTAATTTCATAATTAAAATAATATAAAAAGTTTTCTGTTTTTGACTGGGGACTGAACTCAGAACCTCTTTCTTTCTCGCAAATGTTCAAACCAATTATAATTAAATTTTTATATAGTTGTACAGGGTGAGTTAACGATAAAATAAAGTTCATTTTATTCTATATCTTGAAAATTAGATAAAAATTCGAAAAGTTATACAGATCATTGAGGTGCACATTTTAAAATTATACGGGCTGACCAAAAAAAAAACGTGGCGAATATAACATGGTTTTTTTTTAATAGAACACCCTGTATATTGTATTATTTTCCAATTTCCCACTAAATTCTATGCTTATTTTGTATAAAATGTTATATGTTTAAATTTAGTAGTTTCTGAGATATTGACGTTTAAAATATAGCATTTTCAGACTTTGACAGGCTGTAACATTGGAACGATTCATCTTAGAGAAAAATTGTTTTCACCTTCCTATCTTAAATTTTTATTCTCTATCTAAAGGTTACAACTTCCAGTTTAAAATGTTAAACCGTTAAAACAGGTTTTTTGGTTTAACATGGTAAATCGAAAGTTGGTTTCTTTGGATAGAGAATAAAATACTAAGATAGGAAGGTGAAAACCATTTTTCTCTAAGATGAACCGTTACAATGTTACAGCCTGTCAAAGTCTGAAAATGCCATATTTTAAATGTCAATATCTCAAAAACTATTGAAATTAGACATATGACATTTACAAAATAAGCGTAGAATTTTGTGGGGAATCAGAAAATATTACAATATGTAGGGTGTTCTGTTTAAAAAAAACCCAAGTTATGTTCGCCACGTTTTTTTTGGACCACCCCGTATACTCCAATATAATTTTAAAATATGCACCTCAATGATCCTACAACTTTTGCATTTCTAATTTTTATTTAATTCTTAAGATAAGGGCGAAAATGAACTTTAATCTATCGTTGACTCACCCTATATACATAATAAAAACTTTGTTAATTTAAAACTGAGAAGGGTATTACTAAAGGAAAAGAACTCTCTATCAATATTGTGGGCTTATTTTTAATGAAGTACCTTAATCCCCAAGTCATTTGATCAATTATAGACTGATAGTGAGTTACTGCCTCGTCGTTCATGCTCCATCCTCCACTAATAAATTCAAGCTGCCCATTGTTGACGAGCCGTCGAACTCTAGCTTTGACGATGTCGTGTTGCTGTATCCACCATTTCCAGAAGAATGCCGTTTCAACATAGATGAATCTAGAGTGAATAAAAACATTTAATGAAGACTTAATTTGTTTTTATTGGAAACACTTTTTATACCCTTATTTTCACTTTCTATAGTCTATTTCAGAAAGGTGTAGAGTAATAAAAGCTCATTAGGTATTCAAAGGGACTACAGAGTAACCCAACGAATATTTAACCCACTTTTTTAATTTGTCGTTAATTTCATTGCAAAATTCTTTATTTTCATCAAGTGCAGGTACTACCACCCGGGTTCGGGTCAATTTATGGGAATTGCCTGCCTGTTGTTGTTTTTCAATCACAAACACTGAAAATGGTGTGACAAAGGCGTGCATTATGTACATAGTATTAGGTACATTTATTTTTTATTAAACATTATAAAAAAATATATTATACAGAAATTAAATTAAAAAAAATCATAATATTCTTCGTCATCTGAGGAACTGTCATCTCCTCTTGACGTAATAATTAACGGATCGACGGTCCGATCGATCAGATGATTAAGATCCCACATTTTCTCCCCTTCTTGAATGACCTGATGAACTGCTTTTCGCCAGTTCTCTGGTGTCAATTCCTTAATGGCTTGATCAAAAAGTAGCTAAACGTCTTTCATTTTGTACTTCGTCTTGTAACTTGCTACAAATCCTTCCACTTGCGCCCATATAATAGGTTTAGTTCGCAATAACATGACGGTGTGCGCAGCACAGATACACTATGTTTTTCAGCTATATCTTCCACGGTATATTTCATCAAACGATGTTTGTGTAAATTTGTTATAGCTAATAGTTCCTTCTTTATTAAATTATCTTCTTTTTTTTTCTTTGGTTAGTCATCATAAATAATTCTATGCACAAAATTTACCTGCGCCTATGGCCGATGCCGAAATTGAGCCTTACTGGACGGAATTTCTCATTTTAAATTTATAACACCTTTCTAAAATAGACTATAAATATTTTAAAATTTGACAACATTGTAGAGTTTTCCAATTTTTTTAAATAAAAGCATCAGACCAATATTTCTAAATTTTTCTCCAAAGTTACCAGCTCCATGCGAAATTATATCTATAAAATTAGAAAATATTGTGTTGTCTTGGCCAGAATAGTTTTCTTGTTTCGAACAAAGAAGATTCGCAATTTAATACTACAAATATTAGCGCGGTCGGTCCACTTACTTACTTTCTGTTTTTGTCTTTTCTTAGCGAATCCACGACAGTGTCTAAAATATACTGAACTCCTGCTTGTTGGTATTTGGAACTGCCTAAAATAAAGGAAGGTATATAACAGTATGTAGTCCTCGCTTCGACTAAATTATTGATATTCTTATAAAATAGTTATTTTTGTATTAAGTGCGCAAAATAGGTGTTTTTTTAATGGCACATGAGATCGTAAATTTTTACCGAGACCGTTAGGTCGAGGTTAAGGCCTCTTTCAGACGAGGATACTGTATGCGGGATTCTGTATGCGAGATACCGAATCACAGCCGCATACTACCCCGATACTTCTTTGGGATACGTTTTTATTACACATTTCTTAACAAGCTTCAGTGCGGTGCAGTCGTTAATCATGAATATTGAAGAGTGCGTTATGTTATGGTATATATCTAATAAAAAGAAAAATCTTAAAAGGAGACGAACTCTGTGGGTTCATCCTATGGTAGAATTATGGGAAGCCGGGCGGCTGATTTCAAGATTCAAAAATTCTGTCGCGCGATACTGTATGCGGCGTCGAATGCCGTGTGTAAGCTACAATTTAACTGCATGCTTTTTCTGTATCTGAGATACACGCGTCTGGGATACAGCGTCCTCGTCTGAAAGAGGTCTAAAAATGCAATCAAATGTGCTATAAAAACACCTATTGCGCGCGAAATACAAACAACATTTTTTTGTACAACTGTTTGTTGTTAACTATTTGTTAAATATTTTCTCGGATGGTAATTTTTGTTGGGTTTTGACTTGAGCCTAGATTGTTTATGGGCCTTCACGAGTTATTTTAGTAATTTATTTATCTAATATTTATCTTAGATAATTTAAGTTCAGTTTCATTTCTTGTTCACTTTCTAATAACTTCTAATATATTTTTTACTTACTGCCGTAATAGTACTGGTCCACTGTTTTAAGCCATCCTACATCATCATGGGTGTGTGGTACAATATGTACATTAATAAAACCTTCCTTAATTGGGTTGCATGACTAAAAAAGTATTTTTCAAAATTTGTAATAGAGATTTATAAAATAGTAGAATTTAGTGTCCGTTAAAATATATAAACAAAAGAAGCTTAGCGGCAAGCGGACAGAGTAGTGCGTCTATCTTTTGCATTAAAGTACACAGGGACTCCAAAGGTAATGGAATCCCTGGGGCACAGGTAGACAATGACAGGCTGTTTCGTTCTTGTTAGAACTCATCAGAAAGTCATAACCCGTAAGCGACCCCCAGTACAGCGAGCCTGTTCTTTCAAGGCGTTTTTTAAGAAATAAAAACGTGATGAAAACCCAGTAACGCCATCATAAGGAATCAACTCAATGCAAAAGATATAGCCATCTAACGTGAAAACGTAGAAATATAAATAAATCTAAATAAATCAAGCACGGAACGGCCACGACTCACGACTTCACCAGTATAGGAAACATTTTTCGCTTCTCCATACATCTCCAAGCATTGTGGATTCAGATCTAGATCGCGCCGCAGTCACCCATTGGTTTTGCAGCACTATTCCGTAAATGCCGTGTGTAAGTATAAATAATTGTCTACCTGTGCCCCAGGGATTCCATTACCTTTGGAGTCCCTGTGTACTTTAATGCAAAAGATAGACGCACTACTCTGTCCGCTTGCCGCTAAGCTTCTTTCGTTTATAGAGATTTATGTTACTACATACTGCATAATGTATAATTTTACTGGACGAGTTGTTAAGGCAAGTCCAATAGAGTGCATTATGCACCGGCCATAAATATTGCCTTATGTTCTACTAAAACTTAAAGCCTAATTTACGATTTAAAAAAAAATTTTTAGTGGGCTCTTGTGAAGAATTTTTTTAAAAACGCATAAAAATGGATAGTTTTAAGAATAATACAATGTTAAGATTTTTTATACTGTTTTTTTTTCTTTTCCCAGTCGAATAAAATACCTACTCCTCAGTCAAAGAATAAAATTTTCGTGATACTATGACTACAACTTCTTAAATTCACTACATGGTTTTGATAGTTACCTGATAACCACAATTGGTGGTTGGTGGTTTGCGAGTAGTTGTCGTAGTAGGAGGAGGTGTCGAAGTAGGCGGTGATGGAATTATTCCTTTGATTATTGATAGCAGAAAAATAAAAATAGTGATGATATTCCAAAACATATTCATCTCGTAATGTTGTTTACCTAAAACAATTGTTACTTGATGCGATAATCCAACTTATTTCATAATTCAAGACCGCGATAAAAAGCATCAAAATATTAAAGAGTCAAAATCATGTGAAGTATAATGACGTTGGTATTGTCTCCATAGGCGTGCGGAGACTTCCTAATTAGGGTGGGCCAAGCATCAAATTATTGATAACTACCTCCTCCCCTTCCCCTCCTCTGTTGGCACGCCTATGGCTATCACTTGCCAAACTTCATTCAAACAATGAAAAAAATAAAAAAGTTCAAAAGAACTAAGAAAATAATTGAAAGTAAATGTGTGGAGCTGGTTGTACACTGTGTTATGAAGAAAGGAAAACCGTTGTATTTCAGTGTAACTATTTATATAAATAGATAATAAACAGTTACACTGAAATACAACGTTTTTCCTTTCTTAAGAAAATAATGTCCGGTACCTGAATTGGAGAAACGATTTGAAGTATTTTCTGGTTTTAGTATATTTATCCGGAAATTTAATCGCGTAAAGAATGCACTACAAACGTCAATAAGTAAAAAACAATTGGCCAATACCAGAATTCCAAGACAACTCATCATCATTATAGTTTCTTTTTAGAAATAACTAGCAAATTGTTAAATGTTTCTTGGTTTTAAATTGTTTAAACTCATTAAGAAATTGCATAATGAAGAAGATTTTTCATTTCGCCAGATCCATCTCTAGACGCGTTTCGTCATATCATGACTCATCAGTAGAGCTAGGATCCGACGAAAAGAAAAGGGATCTCGAAGCTACTTAAGGCAGCACTTGGTGGGACCCACCCGTAAGATGTGGCACGGAGCGCCATGCTTGCATGTTCTTGTATTTAAGAGTTCATTAAATAAACGTACTTTTTTAATATTTATTTCGGCGTTCCTTTATAGCATAAACGTCAAAAATACAAGTAATATTTCAGTATCAGTCAATAAATAAACATATCTTAAAATAAATTCGATAGTCGCAATCGTAACATTATTAATATAATGCACAGCCTAATCCTTAAGATAATATTATGGAGCATCCCAGACATTTAGGGGCAGAGTTACTAACCCCCTAGCATAAAATATAGTAGCTTAAGTCGGAAAAAAATTAGCAGATTATGTAAGAAATTGGTAGCTTGTAAAAAATGAAACTACTTTGCTCCATAGACAGAGCAATTTTTATCAAAAAAAGTCAGCAGTGTATTTCTCCAGACAAGCCTAAAAAATACTTTAAAATATCCCCCCTCCCCCCCGTTGTAGATAAGTTAAGAAAAGGCAAAAAAACACAATGAGATAATGGTTATATCAAGTTATTCTTATTTCGATGCGGAAACCGGCGCGGATCTAGGGGAAAGGCGAAGGCAGTTTCGCCCCCCGTCCCCCCTCAGCAAAATCCTGGATCCGCCACTGTGAGGAAAGAGCGCGGTAGAGGCGGGTGGTAATATGTTCTCCCGAATTAAACTTCTTATTGAGATAATTATTGCGTTTGTGGTTTCGAACTCTTCCGCGTTAAAATAAAAACTGAAAATCCCGATTTATAAAAACCCTAATAACCTATAATTATCCCATTAAAATAATATTTTTTAGAACAAAACTAAATAATCAAGTGGCGCATGCTTTCTACAACTAATTGCAATCGCCAATATAACAAGTGTTTCAAAAGTACGATACCCAAAAGGTTTAAAATAAATAAAAAACACATACACACATATAGTTGCTGAAATCGTACGATTTTTCAAACCTAAACTTTTCTAAAGAGCACCATACACTACCATGTATTTACTTTCACGATTCAGATACAAGAATGGCCGTGTAGACAGAGTTTAAATCGTTGGTACGTGTACCGGATAAGGCAGTCTCGATAATTTACGCCTGCTTTATTGGATAAGCCTAATCTTTTCTTTAGTGTTTGTGGTCATTATCTTTTCTGCTATTATACTTTGCTTTGTTTACACTTTGAGGGGTGTCTTATCTGAATAATTTTAAAAACTTTTGATAAGAGCTTTCATTTACGTTCAATAAACTTAGTTTTTTAAAAATATTTAGTTAATAAGCAATAATTATTAAGTTGGAAACTTTTGATGTAAACCAAGGTTTAGTTTATTGATCCACTTCGGCATTAGGAAATTTACCCTTACTATTGGTTATAGTTTCCACTCGTGCTAGGCATATGCTAATTATATAGTCTATTTCAGAAAGGTGTAGAGTAATAAAAGCTCATTAGGTATGCAAAGGGACGACAGAGTGACCCAACGAATATTTAAGCCACTTTCATAAATACAAAAATTACATTATACAGAAATGAAATTATAAATAATCATAATATTCTTCGTCATCTGAGGAACTGTCATATCCTCTTGACGTTATATGATTAACGGGTCGACGGTCCGATTGTTCAGGTGGTCAAGATCCCACATTTTCTCTTTTTCTTTATTGACTGGATGGACTGCTTTTAGCCAGTTCTCTGGTGTCACTTCCGTAATGGCTTGATCAAACAGTAGCTTAACGTCTTTCATTTTGAATATCGGGTTGTATCTTGCTACAAGTTCGCAACGATATGGCGGTGTGGCAGCATAGTTACACCATGTTTTTCAGCTATATCTTCCACGTCATATTTCATAACACGATGTTTGTGTAAATTTGCTATAGCTAATAGTTTCTTCTTAATCAAATTATCTTTTTTTTTCCCTTGGTTAGTTATCATAAATAATTTAATGCACAAAATTTACCTACGCCTATGGCCGAGATCGAAATTGAGCCGAACACAATTTAGAACGTTTTAAATAAAACTTTTTTTTTATTTCGTCCTTTTGGTAAAAAAATGGTATGCTACGCTTACGCAAAATAACGTTATCGTATTTTATTAAGAAGTACCTACTTATTTTCGTATCTTTCACTTCTTAGTGTATTTGTCTTCTTCTAAACCCCGTCACGGACATACTGTATACTGTATATCTATATACAGATATCAGATTTCAAGAATATCGTCGCCTCGGCGCCGGCGCGCCTTACTCTTGAATAAACAATACATAAAATAAGTTAAGTAAATGTTTAACTGGAAAAAATATAGGCCTAAGTACCGTACGTACTTAGTATAGCTTACGTATTCTTTAAAGGAATCTTAAGTCATTAATTTCATTCTTAATTGTTTTTGTCGCAGACCAGTTACAAGGAAGAACGACTCAAAAAGACATGAAGTAGTACCTATATAAAGCGGTACGTACCTACGGTATGATACGAGAGACACTTAAAAAATTTAATTCTTACAATGAATTGTGTAGATTTCATAATAAAATTAAACTGGTTTTAATTGATTTTTTTAAAAGTTAACTATCACTTTTTTTTCTAATTTATCAATAACATCTTTTAGTTCTTGCAAGTTTTCTTTTTATAGTTTATCACAGCGTGTAAAATAAATCCAAAAGACAATGATATTTCTTGAATAATGGAAGAGTTCTTTTTTGACTTGCATTGTCTTTATTTGTTTTTATATCATAACGTATGAACTGATAAGTATTTTCCAGTGGCGTAGTTAAAAAATCTACTCGGGGGGGGGGGGGGGGGCTCAGTGGGCGTAAGTAGGATATTTTTTTTCTGCAGAAAGGGACAGTCCAGACTACATTTATTTCATGATATAGTACCTAGTGAAGAAGGCGTAAAAGCGCCGCAGGCGAAAAATTTTCGGGGCCACGTCCAAAGTTCGTTTGAAATTCAGTAAATTTGTTTTTGTAAATGTAAAAATAATGTAAATATCGCTCACCACGCCAAAATTGATGATTTTTTCAGAAATCATGTATTTCAGGAGCGTAGATCTAACAGCAGTTTTTGATGCAAATGTTTAGGTTTTGAAAAACTCCTTCTTAAGTTCCGTTTTGTATATTAATAATAAAGTATTCTCGTTTCTTCCCCCACTATTTTTTTATTATAAGTTATCACACTTCTTCCATAAAAAATGTTTCAATTAAAATGTTTACTTTAATTTTTCTCTTTAAAAATTGTTTTTTGTTTTTGTTGTAAAAATATTTTATTTCATTTCATTCATTTTTATATTTTTGTTGATTTAAAATAACTCTAAAAAAGGGAAAACGGAACAGACAAGTATATAATAGAAATATACTATAAAATATTATTCTTTTTACTTGTTATCCTATAAAATTGTATCATAAATTAATAACTAAAACGATATGCGTCCAAGACCTTAATCTCTATATAAAACAGGACTTTTGGAAGGAAAAGTTTAAAAACATAACGTTTCCTACAAGACCTTTGTAATCTAAGCCAAGAATACATTATTTAAAAATTTAAATTAAGAGTCCAAGAGCGAAACAAAAAATTAGGTTGCAATTAGACTTTTAGAACCGGGCTCGTAGGCTCAAGGGGCAGCCCGGAAGCCCCCCCCCCCTAAAAACGCCACCGGTATCTTCAGCCGTTTTCAGGTGAATAGTATTCATAAATAAAATTTTTGAATGCAGCGAAACTGTATAAATAAATATTACGTGTGATATGCAACAATTTTGTAATATTTATTTTATTTATTTATTTATTTATTTACGGTAAATCCACTTTACGAAACAATATACATTTTACATAAATAAAAAAAAAAAAAAATGCATAATATATATATAAAAAATAATGTATAACATAAATGCTTAAAACAATAGATAGAGTAATTGTACAATATTTACAACACGTAACAGCCCAGTGCAGGTCCCTAGACTCTCGACCTTAACATCCTCCTAAAACCAGCCAAAGAAGAGCCAAAAATGCATATATTATGCTCTTCTTATTGTTAGTTAATGACACAAAATCAATATTATGTGGATATAATGGAAAGGAATAAAACAATATTAAAACTTACAAGTTTCTTTTAACAGATTTATTTTAAGAAAATGAAAATAAATTAATTCTTATTATAAAATTATATACACAGTAGCTACAAAATAATTTACTCACTAGGTACATATACAGTTATTATACTTTATAATAACAATATTAGGCGTGATGATCTATCTATTCTGGGAATAAAAACTTATAGTACATTTTTGGAAAAAAATAAATTTTACAGTCTTATTTTTTATAGTGAACATCATTTTGTATACATTTTACTACTAAAAGAATACTGGAATTAGTTTTTAGTTTTTTTTTAATAACAAGATGTCTTTTCTAGGCCTTATAATAGGCCACATTTACTAATTTAATTGAAAATACTAAAAAAACTATATTCTCCTTTCTTTCTTCGGATCCTAGCTCTACTGATGAGCCATGATATGGCGAAACGCGTCTAGAGGTGGATCTGACGAAACGAAAGGAAATTCTTCTTCTGCATATTAAATATTGTTTTTAATAGGGTTTAAAGTGATGTTAAAGAAAAACTTGGTAACCGATTAAGAATAAAATTAATAAACCATTCACAGCCTATTTAACATAATTTCTCTTCACATTCAAATCACAGCTAACTAAATATAATAACAATCACTTTTGGAAAAATGGGCATATCTTTAAAAAATACTGGAAATGTAGACCGCAAAATTTTTGGTCGATTTATTCCACTCTTACAACTATAACAAAAAATATCACAAATTTGCTTTTAGCGACGCTAAGCTATCAAAATTTCCATTTTTGGCTAGAATAGCAATGACTATGACTAGAACAACTACTATAATCCCTAAAATTGTTACAGTCACCAGAAGGTATCGTTCACACTTTGTCCTTTTTGCACAGCAGCAATACTGCTCACGATAAACCCTAAAAAAATAAAATAACAAATGGTAAAAAATAGTGTTATTTATACTCCCTGTTCAAATAACGGTCAGTGACAATTGCATACAAAGAGCAGCAGGTTGTAGAAAGTCAGGAAAAAATTTCATAAAAATAAAATAAAATAAAATAAAATAAAAATCCTGTATTTCCTTTTGACTACTGTATGGGTAGTATAGGATATTGTCAGTATACATTAATAATATATAGATATAAAAAATAAAACAATATTTAAAATGAACAGGTAAACAAATACATAGAATAAAAAAAATCATACACAATCCCATCAGTTTGGACATTATTGAATAAATAATCAAAATTTAAATTTAAGGTACTCATTAGTGGAGTAAAAAGCGTTTTCAAGTAGAATACCTTTAAGGCTCTACCACGCGCAAATTTAGAGGATGAAAAACACCGTTTCGCTACTGCAGGATTCTGCAAAGGCTATTTGAAATATTTGTCGGGACAATTTAAAATTTAATAAAGGAATGTTTGTATTTCTAAGGTACAAAGCCCTTTTTTGAAAAAAATAAGAATATGTATAAGAAAATGCCCACTAAAGGTGCGTATTTTAGGCACTTTTCCAAGGTTAATATCGTAGCTAAGAATTTTTTTTTCAAAAAAATAGCCATGTACCTTAGAACTTCCATGTCTTATCTTTAAGAATTCAAAAATTGAGACAAAACAATGTCGTAATAAGTCCGTTATCTTGCAGCGCGCAACTCATGTTTTAGGTAAATTTTGTTGTCATGTTATAGAAGTTGCCTATATACAGCAGAATTTATTCTAGGCTGACGTGAAACAATTTACATCCAGAGAGAATAATGATACACTGAAAAAAATTATAGGTGGTCGAACAAGAAGTTATTTCGGGGGTAATTTTGGGCTAAATTTTATGTTTTCCTTTTTGTATTGTCTGTGCCAATAACAGAATATCTAAGCGTTAATATTAAAAAGACGTAACTAGTAGTTGTGCTATTAACTTCGGGTTACCATACATTTTTCGGCTTAGACCGGGATGGTTTATAATGCGCCGCAGGGCAAAATGTTCAAGGCGCGTTCACCATTTTGTCAAAACTGGTGTTTGGGCTTTCAAAATTTCTTATTCATGTTAGGTAAGGATAAGAATTGAACGAAATCCGGTCGATTTGTTGCAATCAAAAATGGGCTATATTGAATTTTTTGTTTCGTTTCTTAGTGAGTAACCAACTGTTGCATATTCGATTGTTTTTATATTTTATGCTTATTATACGGGATCTATATATTGCTTATGTAGTGAGCTTCTGTCTGAACCTGTTAAAATATGAATTCATCTTAAAGGTGAAATGTGTTTATTATTTTATCCATGGTTTACCGATTTAAAAGTAGTATTCAGGCACGAATTTGGCGTTGGTCACATGAGATTTCTCTGTCCATCTTGTTGGCTGGCAGCTATAATTTGGTGCAGCCTGACTCCTGTATAGTGACAATGCTTCTAAGAAGCTAAGTACTAAATAAAAATTGGACAGTATGCCAGGCAGAGTAATAAAATACAATATTTTGTTAGGCTTGGGCGCCCATAGAGAGGGCGGCAGTGGCCCCCGTCTCTTGACCAAGGGCGTAGATAAGGTTTTTACTTTTTGTTAGGGTGAGTTTATGAAACGAATGCGGCATTTTTTTTGTAGGAATCACTTTTGATAGAAGTTCTTGAAAACGAACGTTTTGTTTTCTTTTGTAGCCACTTTTGAACGGTGGAGGAAGTGTTGAAAAGGCTGCTACATATTTTATTTAAGTCACTTTTAAGAACTTACACGCTTTTTTTGGCTACCCCCCTTCCACTCTATGTGTGCCTATGTTGGTAGGTTTTATTATTAGGTAGTATACCCTAAATAAAAACATTCATAATATTGTAAATTTTTATTAAAAATACAGGTAGGCAATAAAGTTGGTCCTTTCATGGTACAAATTAAAAATACTTATTAAAATAAAAAATACTACAATAACTATATTATTAGCTACCAGAAATATTTAAAAATTGCGATCTTAAGTCTTTAATTTTTCTCTTGTTGGGGTATTGAGGATTTATCATTTCGGGAAGAAGGCAACTAAAAAAAAAAGTTTTTAACTGCTGTTCCATCTTTTCTTGCCAAAATTGGTCATCTCTGTATATCTGAAACAAAATTATTATTGTTAAAATTACATTAATTATTATTTCATAAAATTTGTAAATCATAGATACTTATACGATCAAATATTATATGAAATGAATGTATTAAATATTTTAAAAAGTGTTCTTATTTACTTTTTGTTTCGTAAATTGATGAAGTTATGCCCAGCCATTAAATTTTTAAAGAAAATATTGAGAAGAGTATTTTTTTTATCTTTGAAGGCTAAATAGGATAAACTAGTTTTATCCCCATTTAATACTTCTGGAATAAGAATCTCATATTTTCCAATAGAAAATAATTGCACTGTGAGGAAAACTTTACACGGTTTGTAAAAATTTGAAAATTTGTTGGTTTTACCTTTCTGGCTATATTATTCCTGAGTATCTATGTATTTAAAAAAAAAATTTTTGTTCTGTTTTTGAGATAGAGACATAATATTTATAAACACATCGTTTCCTAGAAAATAACTATTTTAAAAGTGGTTTTCATTACCTTTTCATACTCTAGTTGTAGAGGTGTCCATACAATAAAATAACAGTACTGCCTTGACGTTATTTGTAACTGTCCCTGTACCTGATAGTAATAGTGGTGATTTCGTTTTAATGTAAAATTTCCATTTTCAATTGTAGCAAATTTTATTGTTTTAGTCTCGATGCCTTGACGAGGAGTTTTGGTACTACAGGATCTGGGGCACTTAACTTCTATAATTCCATTTTGTCCAATTAGACCATCTGGAGATGCCCCAAGGTAGCATTGCTTTGTGCTGACAAAAAGTCCACAGTCCTCAACTATTAGGTCGGTGGTTCGTTCAAACTGGGTTATAGCGATTTTTTCATGCTCTTTGCCCCAATTTGTAGCACTGTTGCTGGTAAAACTGCTATATAAGATGGCTTTTACCGTGTTTGCACAATGTGTACTTTTACGTAATTTACAAATTTTTCCAAAATTACTTGCTGTTAGTCTTGTTCCACGTTCTTCCATCCATAACAGTGTGTCTGCTTGTCCGACTGTATCACGTTCTAATTTATGTGCAGTTTCTTTATCTACCGTAATGGAAGTTATGAAGAAAGATTGTTGCAGTTTGTACTCATCCTCGTCCATATCTATGGCTGGTAAGCCGTAATCCTCGTCGGGAGGAGCATCTTCGTGTTTTTTTTTGTGAGTTTGTGGAAATAATTGTCTACGGCATTTAGTCCAACTCCGTTTGTGTTTTTTTTCTTTAATAAATTTTGTATGTATATTTCCTGGACTTCGACCACAAAGTTTCTTTTGAATAAGTCGAGATGACTCAGCTCCAACATTGTACGAAATTGCAGCTTTCTCGCAACGCATTTCGTAGGATCTTCTTAAAGAAAAGTTAATTCTTTTGCCACCAACTGTTTTGGCTAATAAGGCATTATAAAGTTCAGCAGCGTTATTATCCATGTTTAATAATAAACTTTCGGAATTTCTAACTATTCTCTCAATGATTACTAAAATATCTGAAAATAAGCCTGAACTTCTCATAATATTGGTAAAATCTATCTCATTTTCTTTTGGTCCCTGGCAAAAGTAGTTAGCACATTTTGAATGATCTCCAAAGACGTGACTAGAAGTATTTGTAATATCACGCTTTAAATGAATAATTTTTTGAGCGTAGCTTAGATCCTCTTTTTCAATGTAGTAATTGACTGCTGCTACAATTCCATATCTTATTCTTTTAACATTATTAGAAAGCATGTTTCTTTCCTTTATAGAAACTACTTTGTTCTTCGAACTGGTTCTTTTTTGGGCTAACTCTCGAAGGCGTGTACATAAATTTCTTAGCAAATGATTTCTACATTCAATTTTCTGAACTGATCTATTCTGGTATGGTCTTGCCTCTGCCAACTTTTTTGTCACACTGCTATCTCCATCTCCAACCAAATAACCGTATTTTATTCCGTGCAGTTCGTTACTTTGTAAAAATCCTTGTACAATAATTTCGGATTCCATAGCTGTTGATGCTTTGTCCCAGTTTTTGTAGCAAATGTGGTCTTTTGCGGCAATATTCTTGCTCTGTGCTCTTGTACATATGCAACAGTATTTATTTTTAACTCCCAGGAATAGGATTTTCTTTGTCTCTTGTCCAACAATTATTGCCTAAAATAAAAATGTTATTTATAATTTACCTTCCACCAGAACGTTAATGTTGTTTACCTTTTACATGCTTTATGATAGGTTGGACTACAATTGGTCTAGTTTTTAAATTATATAAAACCATCACCATTAAAC
Organism: Polydrusus cervinus; assembly: GCA_935413205.1. Taxonomy (NCBI): domain Eukaryota; kingdom Metazoa; phylum Arthropoda; class Insecta; order Coleoptera; family Curculionidae; genus Polydrusus; species Polydrusus cervinus. The sequence goes on from OW284516.1 coordinate 7,568,682, forward strand.
GAAACTTAAAAGAATATGTATAACTTACCACTCCAGAAAGTGCATTATAGTTAACTTTATATGATCGTTTACTCCATGCGCCATCTGCGATAACGGTTATATATGGAATACCATCAGGATCAACTTTTCCCTTTTCGATGGCAATTGCTTTCTCTTCTTCGCCAGCTTTCTTTATTTCTTCCCAAGCGGTTGCATGAATTGCATCAGCTATTTCACTTTGAATTTTCAAAAACGTATAATTTGACATAATCGGTATATCGCAGTAGCTGAAAATTTCTTGCATTTGGCTGTAGCCTCCGCCGGTTGAAATCATACCCAAAACGATTAATTTGTATAAGTCTGCAGTGTCAGGGTTCTCTGTACATATTCTTTTTTCTTCGTGGCATATGGAACATTTAATTACAAACGTGCTTTGCAATCCAACAGATATTTCTTTTGTTATTTTTAAACTTGTACTCTCGCAACCAAAAATGCCCAAATGTTTAAAATTAGTTACTTCGTTAAAGAAGAAATTAATATCAATTATTCTTCTTCCGGAAATATCACATATGGTCTGACATCTTTGGGATACCTTTTCAGAATATTCGGTTGAAATTTCTGTTTCGGGTTGTGAACTAGAAACTTGTTCTGGACTAATCGATTTGGAATTACTATCATCACTGTCATAATCTATCAAGTTTAGTTTTTTCATATCTCTACTGCTCTCAACCCTATCATGAGATGGTCCTGCAACTTCCGAAGTAGGTAAATCCATGGCAAAATTAGAAATACTGACAACTTTTTTACTTGGGGTGGCGGTGTCCTGAGTTGTCAGTTTTTTGCGTTGCCTAAAGAAATATTAGGTAAGATAAAACCAGTATTTTTTACAGGAGAATTCTGTTTATCACCAAATGGGGAGCATAAATTTACACCAATATTAATATATTTCTAAAACAAGCATTTGATTCTTTTTCAGCTGTATTATTTGTTTAAACAAATTGTTGAAAATTGTGAGTAAGTTTCTCGACCCTTATATAAAAATAATTTATATCCCTCTTTAGTATTTAAGCTTATTATAACAGCACTGTTCACACTTTATAAAACGTAGAGATAAATCCCAGTATTTTAATTTAGAAGAAACTGAATTTACCAAAAAACTACTTAGTATATAGAAAAGGGATTCTGGAAATCGGTTGACTGGCTGGTATCAATGGAAATGTCTCATAACTCATCATAATGTTCGACAAATTTTTTTTAACACTTTTAGGTGTGTAGTTTGGAAAACAACATCACAAATCAATATTTCAGGATAATTTCGTTTTTTTTTGTTTTATATCCTAGGGCAAGAATTATCTAATTTGAAAGAACAGCTGGTCTGAACACAACTAGTGACAGCAGCTTGTTTACACTGTGTTTTTTTTTCAAATAAACTAATTTTTTTTTTCATAAAAAATAAATAAGAAAATAAATATATTCGTTACATATTATACTCAAATTACAAAGAGTAAGAAAAAGTTAAGATAATTGCGTTATTAAAATTTAAAAAAGATAGCTATGAAAGGTTTATGTTTTTGTAAAAACGTTGTTTTTATGCTTTAGGATCTCTTGATACATTTTTGGATAATACCTATCCTAGGAGTTTAATCGAGATATCAATTACCTCTTTTTGTAATAGAAAACAAACAGCGTACATAAGCATCATAGGGCTGATGTCAGTAGTTGTGTCCAAAACGGATGCTTTTTTAAAATAATTAGGATAATTCTTGGCCTAGGGCCTAAAAAAAATTCGAATACTCCCGAAATATTGTAGGTCATAAAACAACGTTACAACGTAACATGACAAAAACAACTAACAAAATGTCACTTACTAACAATTTTAAACTTTCTGTACGGCTTTACTTGTACTTTTTTAAAACTGAGCGTATGAAACGGTTATGCACGTTATGTTCTATTTTATTTCTACAGCATATGAAAAGGAGCAAAATCAATAATCTTGAGAATTTCATTCACCTGTCAAATTTCATATTTTAACAATTAAATACCATAATTTTATTTTGTGTTACCATGGTTATTCTATTGTTGCAAAAAATTATCGTGATAATTTTTTGACATATTTTCTTTTTGTCAGTCATAACAAACAAAAAGCAACATCAGTCCATGAAATTCCCTTACAAATATAACGCGGGCATTGATAATTTACCGGTAATTTTAGCCAAATATGCCGTCATGCAATTTGGAGCAAGCAAAAGCATTCGTGCACTACGTGCACTCATGCTTTTTTTGGCTCCAAATTGTATTCAAGCATATTTTCCTAAAATTACCGATAATTTTCAATGCACTTGTTATATTATATATGATAATAAAAATTATACAACTTTGCAATTATTTCTAAAATGATTGCAAGTACTCACCTGAGTAATTTAAGTTTTTGTTGAATACTTCGTCGACGGCCACACGGAGTACGATTTGTGCTAGTATACTTTTGCGGCATATTGATAATATAAAATAGAAACACACTGTAGATACAACTTCACAATAGATTCACAACGAACAGTTCAAATCACAAATGAATAAAAATCTATGTAGTTCTTAGTTTTTATATTCAATTATACTCCAATTACCAAAATAAAAACCTTCTTTCACAAAAATAGGCTAAGTACTTAGGTAGCAGATATCAGTGGCGTGGAGGTGCTAGAAAAATGTAAATGGATCCGATTTTTTTGAGGTAGGCATATAAGATCCTGGTATCTAGCTATTGTTTAGTTTTTTACTGTAGATATATTTTTATCGCTTTTCTAGACGAAAAGTTAAACCTTTGAGCTTAAAAAGTAGGTACACGACTTTTCGTCGATTGGTACTGTTTGCTGACGCTTTCCGTGTGATGCGATATACAATATCTATCGGTTCTACTCGTGTCGCATTATCTTTGCGTTAGCTCCAGAGAATAACATGATTTTTTATTATTATTATTAATATTATTATTATTATTATTATTATTATTATTATTATTATTATTATTATTATTATTATTATTATTATTTAGCAATAGTAAGCGGTAAAACCGATGAGACCATTGCATCTATTCTATTATCACATGTATATTCTGTATCGGATTGGCGCTGAAATTCAATTATTTTATTCCATTCTCGTATAGGTGCGACGATACGGTACTGTGTTTCTAAAAAAAAGGTCTAGGTACTTCGTTTGTTCTCTTGTTTAATAAATAAGCATGGTGAAAAATTATTCATATGAGAGAATTTTAATTCAAAAACTATTGACCTTACAAAATATTTCAACACCAATGCTGAAAAATTCACAATAAAACAGTTTGTACATTGTGTTATGTATAAACTACCTAAGTACCTAAACTTAATTTGGATGGGCAACTTGAATTTAAGGGTATGCCTGTGCCTTCTTCCCCCCTGACGCCGCCACTGGCATATATGCAGGTGTTCTTATACCTACTATTAATTAATTAACACTTTAGTCGGTAGGTAATAATAAGATTAACAGACATGTATCTTGGTACCTATATTAAAAATTAGAATACGATTTCAGAAGTTTTATTACCTTTTTTAAATCATTAAAATCATTATAATAAGCTTTTCCAAGGAATTTATAAAATTAACAGATTTTATTTTCCAAAATTTTTTGCTCTCCTTAATTTTATTTTTTGTACATATTAATAAAATAAGAATCCGTATAACGATTAGATGCATTATTTTAACTTAGAATACAATAACAAGTAAAATACTTATTTCCCACAAAACAAATTTCTGGTCTCCGAAATAAAATCAACCAAAACTCATTAGCATAATAAAGAACCTACCGCCTTGCATCGTGCTTTCAGTGTGTGTCGATGTTTACGGAATATTTTTCACCACGTCATAAGCTCGCTAGTATGCCCACTTCGGGTGAGACTCTCTTGCAAATATATTTCTTGCTGCACAAAGTTCCGCCTTAACTATCTTATTAAACTTTTTTGGATAATGTAGTTGCTTAATACCTTGTGGCAGTTTATTAAATAACTTAATTGGTAGGACTAAAGGACTGTGAGCCACAACAGACAATCTATGACGTGATATATCAATATTAAAATTCTGTCTGAAATGATAATGTTCATTTGATTCACGGGTCAGAGAAAATACGTCCAAGTTTGCCTTAGCATAAGTCAGACAATTCAATATAAACAGGGAATGGAATGTTAAAATACCTAGCCGAGGAAAAAGTTCACGGCATGAAAAAGTACGTCTTTTAAATGTCATGGTTCTAATTATTCTTTTTTGCTGAATAAAGATTTCGTCAGCCCTAGAGCAACCTCCCCAGACCAAAATTCCGTAACTCAAGCAAGAGTGGACATATGAAAAATAATAAAGCTTCAAAAGATTTATATCGATCTTATCGCGCAACTGCCAAATGACAAAACAATACACAGCGAGCTTCTTCAGAACAAAGTCTATTTGCTGACTCCACGACAGCTTAGAATCAATAAAAACTCCCAGAAACTCTACAACATGGGACTGCTCAATGGTTTGATTATTTAATTTTACTAACAGGCTTTTATTTAGATCTCTAAGACAAAAATAAAGTAATTCAGTTTTACCTTCATTAAGGATTAACCCATTTTTATCGCAATATCTCTGAACTAATGAGACTGCGTCACACGCACTCTTGCTAAGCTCATCGACTGTAAATCCAGCACAAGCGATCGAAGTATCGTCGGCAAACAACGAAAGATAAAGATCTTCAAAGTTATCAAAGGCAATGTCATTAATAAAAATTACAAACAACAATGGTCCCAGCAAACTACCCTGCGGCACGCCACTGGTAACATTTCTGCTACTGGAAGAATAAGATTTGTGAAGATGCTTAAGTACTACCTTCTGTGACCTATTTGATAAAAAATCCCCTAGCCAGTCCAATGCTTTACCACGAATACCATAATTATTAAGTTTATTAAGTAGAAGATCTATGTTAATTACATCAAAAGCCCTTTTTAGATCAAAAAATAGACATGCTGTATGCTTGTTCTTATCAAGATTTTCCATGATTTTATTATATAAAGCAACAATTGCGTGCTGAGTCGACAAGCCTCTGCGAAACCCGAATTGCCGTGGAGAAAAAAAATTTCTCTGTTCAAGGAACGCAACAATACGTTTATAATATGCCCTTTTAAAAATTTTCGAAAAAACTGACAAGAGCGCTATACCACGATAAAAGAAATATAACCTTGGAAAAAAATTTAGAAATATTCCATTCCAAGTTCGATTCTGCTGCGTTTTAGATCCCAATACGATCCGAAATTTAGCAGGCTTAAGAATGCAGGGAAGAGTGTAAAATGTATCATTTTTCAACCCACCCCATTCGGACATCTCGTAGGGTGCGGAAGAAGGTACACACTCCCCAATCGGTAGGTCATGCAATTGCGCAAGAAACCGAGAGTTAGCTCTTGGGGAGCAGTGTCGCATGACTGAGGATCGTGGTTCGGAACCCACGTTAAGCTGTAGGTCCCCTCGGGAATGGCCCTGGCAGCGAACGGAGATGTAAAAAGCCGAATTCGAAAGAAATGTAATTTATTTTAAAATCCTTTTTTTTTAATGACTCATGACTGATTGGCCAATTAATACTTGGTAACATTAAATTTAATGTAATACTTACTCTAAACTTCGTAAGCTAGGTGTTCTAGAAGCTGGTCTCATTTCATTGGTTGCCCTTAAGTTCCCTTCGAACGCACCATTGTCATAGGTAAACGTTGATTTCGTAGATTTGCTACTCATGGCACTTCTTTTGGATGTCGCTGATGCACTCCTAAAGAAATTTTGATTTAAATAATATAAAAAATTTCAATTTTCGGTAATCTACTGGGTTGGAAACATAGGAAATCTCATGCAAATTTTGAGAGTGTCCAAATATTTGGTCCCCTGTTGACTTTAGAGCGGGGTTGTCGAGAAACTTTTTTAGGGTCTCTGTGTGGTGAGTGCACATGCGGAGTTTGAATAATTTTGGACAACCCGATCTTAACTTATTTAAATAGCGGTTGGTTTTTCACTGGAATTTTCTCCCTACAACCTTGCTCTAAAGTCAACATGGGACTAAATATTTGGACAGTCTAAAACTTGCATGAGATTGGTATGTTTCCAACCACAATACACCACCCGGTATACAGCTTGATCAGTTAAGGGTACGGAGCAGCCATATCTCGGAAACTACTAAGCATAGAAATTCAGGGAAAAAAATGCTAACTAAAGTGGCCATGAGAAAATCCTGGAAATAATTTTTAAGTTCCGCATTTTGACGCAAGACGTAATTTGTAATAATAATACATTTTTTGATTTTACTCCGAAAAAATAGATCATACGGTATAATTATGATACCATAATCGAAAAGTAGATGAAATTTGCTAAAAAAATATTAAAACCGTAGCTCGATATCTCCGTTCGTTTTAGCGTTATCGCTAATAGAATAATTTTTAAAACTTTAAATGAAGAAGTGAGTGGGACGCCACTGATATTTTTCCTTGTGGTTGCTTGGTCAATTCTGCATAAAAATGGTCTTTTGCGTTTTTCTCCTTAGGCACACCGTCCTTAATTAAAATAATTAAATGGGCGCAAGCATGCCTATTAAATGAAGGTGGTCATTTCCAACAATTTTTATAAAACAAAATTTTTCATTATGAATGTTAATAATAAATAGTAGAACTAATTTAATTTAATTGTTTTAATTAAGAACGGTGTGCCTGAGAAGAAAAACGCAAGAGACCATTTTTATGCAGAATTGACCAGGATAATCAGAAATAATATCGACATGGAAAAATATCAGTAGCGTACCACTAGCTTCTTCATTTAAAGTTTTAAAAATTATTCTATTGGCGATAATGCTAAAACGAACGGAGATATCGAGCTGCGATTTTAATATTTTTTCTAGCAAATTTCATCTACTTTTTGATTATGGTATCATAATTATACCATATGATTTATTTTTTCAGAGTAAAATCAAAAAATGTGTTATCATTACAAATTGCGCCCTCTAGCATTTTTTTTAGAACTATTATGGACAACTAAATACGATTGGTAAAAGTGCATACATTTCTCTTCCAACCAGTCTTTAGTTTGCTAAAATCGGATAAGTCGTTTATAAGTTACATCGATTTAAATGATTATACTTTCAACAGCTTCCCCCCCTCTTATAAAAGTCGGTACGCCAATGAGCATAGTACCAAAATGATGGATAATTGTCCAAGCTTTTTAATGGTGTTATCAAAGATATATCTTAATGTGGAATTTTCAAAGATATGTAAACTTTTATAATTTACTTTTCAATTACGCCCTCTTGCGGCAAAATGCGGAACTTAAAAATTATTTCCAGGATTTTCTCATGGCCACTTTGGTTATCATTTTTTTCCCCCGAGTTTCTATGTCCAGTAGTTTCCGAGATATGGCCGCTCCGTACCCTTAACTGATCACGCTGTATAAAAAATAGAACATTTTAAAATTTAATTGACTATAATACAATTTCATCCCGGTCTCTATTATTATTTTGATACTAACCTATTAAGATCAGAACCTTTAGTCTCATTAACTATTACAACTTCTGGAACTCTGCTTTCGAACACTTCATTTTCATCTTCAGGTATACTAGGCGTAACTGGGGCTTTCGATTTCTTTCTTACTTTAGGTAGACCGTCTTCTGAAATGGTGTTTCTTCGCGATCCTGCTGCCGCAGAAGTAGTTGGAACTTTTTCTTTTTCCGGAAGCGATAGCCTCAACTTCCTCTCGAGCTTTGCGCTGCCTACTGAAGGACTGCGTAGTTGAACGTTAGAATTTGGCATGGTAGGTCAACTACAATGAAATTGTTAAAAATCAATTTTTGATTTATTGAATGCAATTTTGTATAGGATATTTTGCAAGGTTGCATATTTATACTCGTGAAAGATTAATAAACAGTACCTACTTAAAATTTTATTATGGTGTTGTTTTTATTAAAATTATGCAAACCAGGTTAATATAATCCCTATTTAAAAAGATTATTTTAATTGTTGGTTGATTAGTTTGTTTTAGATGATTAATATTACCATTAAACCGGAAGTTGTAAATCTTAGATATAAAAATTTAGGAAATAAAAAACTAAGATAGGGAGATGCGCCGTTCTAATGCTACAGCCTGTCAAAGTTTGAAAATGGCATATTTCAAAACAATTGAATTTGAACATATGACATTTTAAACAAAATATACGTGGAACTGTATTGGAAATTAGAAAATAATATAATATATTATAGGATATTCCATTTAAAATAACGATGTTGCCATCTATTCCGTACAGAAACTGCATTGCTGAAAATATTTTAAAACGGTAGACCGTCATTTCCATAAACGTTTAACGTTCCAACCACCGTGAAACACCCTGTATAGTCACTTAATGAGGTATTATACTGATGACGAAATAAAGTGATGTAACTGAGGTTCATGACGCAAGTAATTATATAATGTTTACAAAGCACTCATCCTGTTGGAATATTAAAATTGGTATTTATAGCATGACCTTATACCATTAATCGCTATCTATCATAGATATACATAGATTCAATTATATGTAAAAAAATATGGAGAAAATAGAAATTTGTGTTTGCTCATATGATGAAGGCGTTTAGCAGATTATCTCTTTTGATTCTTCGGAGGGTTTAAATTCAATCTCATCAGGTCCAGACCATACTGAATCCTACCTTTAAGCAGTGGCGGCTCGCGGACCTAAAAAATGGTGAAGAGCTAGGTATAGTTCGGGTACTTAAACAAACATTGACTAAAAACCCGTGTAACAAAACGTCTCTCTTATCCTCATCTGTCCAACGACTGAATGGAGTTTCCAACAAATTACAAACTATGTCATTAATTGGGTTCATTTTTAAAACACACAACTAAGTACGTACACTACTCAATTAACTGAAAAATAAAAACAATACGTTTTAATCACACAGTAAATCACGTAAAAACGATATCTATAGTAAGTTTCGCGAAGCCCCAAAATAAATACCTTAAGGTTAGGCGAACCAATGCTAAAACAATGGTGCATACGACTGATCTATTTTTAAAATGCCCTTCATCATAATGCAAATTGTTACATGCTGTTTGCGTGACTGACGTCACGTAACCATAGCAACGGTGTATATCAAAGCCATGTTGGGCCTTGGATCTTTACTTGCTTTAAGTGGGCTGGGGCGCGCCAAAATGCACGAGTATTCTATATTATCCATCGGAGTTCAACCGTGGCCCTATTATGCATAGTTACATTCGGAATAAATTAATATTATTAATTCGAACATAATTATTTTTTAAGGGCTAAAATGGTAGTTGTATTGGTACATTAATATTTAATATTGTCGAAAAACTTTCCTCTTGGTTTTATTTTCTGTTGGTGAAGAGCCCCTTCACATACTTCACCTAACGAGCCACCACTGCCTTTAAGTGCTTTATTGCTTATTTATTTGCAGACGAAAAAATACTTGTAGAAGAAAACATATTTTTTTATACTACATATTAGGTAAATATTTTTAGATATGATAACAGGTTTGGTTAAAAAAATAGATAATAAGTCGTGATAAAAAGAAAATAATATATAATATAAGGGAAACAATTTGATCTGATTCCAAAAATACCCAAATAGGAATAACTTTATCTAAACAATTTAGCACTTCAAGATAATTACAAAGTTTAGCAACAAAAACATGATTGTTACATAGGTATACCAATATGTGCTCCATTTTTAATTCCTATCAAAAAATAAGTCGATTAATTTGTTAAAGGGAACACCCAGTGGCGTAGCCAGCCTTTGGGGGCGGGAGGGGCGTACATATGATGGGGCGCACATATCTTCATAAAATATGACAAAAAAGATCGATGACATCTCCACCACCAACTTCTTCTTACAAAAATAGACTAGATCAAATAATTAGGTTTATTATGTAAACAGGCACACCAAGCGGCAAAGGGTGCCAAGCGTAAGAGGGGCGCCTAGCGCTGGTGACGGAGGGAGGGGGAGGGCGAGCGCCCCCACCTGGTTAAGCCACTGGAGAAACCCGATTAAATTAACATTTTTAAAAACTGCCATTATGGTAATTTTTATTACACAAATTGATTCAAATAATACCATAAATAAAGTGAAAAATATAATAGAAATGCAAGAAAAAAAATATAATAGCAATGCAAGAAATTGGCACTTAATTTTAAAAAACTATTGCAAATTTCAAAAAAAACTATAAGGTTTAGAAAAATATTTCAAATAATTACGTAAATATGAAGCGATAGCGACTCAAAATTTCGCTTTACTAATAAAACATTTTTTGCTGAGAAGAGAAAAAATTGAAAACGATTACTAAATGGATCCGAACAATATCTCTAAATTATTCTCTAAGTTACGAGCTCCATTTGATATTATATCTATATTTATATACAGGGTGTTTTTTATTTGAGTGCGATACTTAAGGTTGTGAATCCTTGGGTGATTTTAAGAAGAAAAGTTATTATTAACATATGTCCTAAAGCTCTACATTCTTTTCTCAACAAAATATCGAGAGCAGTCTCAATGAACCAAGGAAAAAATTCTTTTTTTGGTTTTTACTTTTTTATGCAAAATGGGCGCATCATACGTAAGTAAGTCTATTAACCAAATTTGCTCAAAAATAAATGAGGATTTTAAACATAAGTTTGATTTTTAAAAAAATCAGTGGCGTACCATTTTTTCCTTTAAAAATATTCAGTTCAAGCCCCGTACGGACGTCACTGGTAAAAATTAAAATAAATCTTTTAAGTCAAAAAATGCTCTTTAATGATTAAGAGGTGTGTACTAAATTTCATAAGAATATCTAAGAGTGATATAATAATTATGATAAAAAAGTTATATTTTTTAAAAAATGTTTACACCCTGTAGCTCAAAAACGAAGAGCTTTAGGACGTACGTTAATATTAACTTTTCTTCTTAAAATCACCCAAGGATTCACAACCTTAAGTATCAGCACTCAATTAAAAAACAACCTGTATATTAAAAACATTGCGCTCTCTTAAACCGAATCCTGTCCATGTTTATTGACGGATTTAAAAAATCTTTTTAATTTGTACTTTATAGATATTGAAGAATGTGAGAAAGTTATTTTTAACTTTAGTGATTTTTTTTAGGATTTTCATTGGCTTATATCTGTCTCTAGCATTTTTTTCTCTGCATGAAAATAACTTTCTCACACTCACATAGATATCACCTCTCCATTGGTGAAAACAGAAATTCAAAATCTTGATAAGGTACCTAGTTTTTTTTATAATTCGGTTCCAAAAACTGCAAATTACCATGGGAAAATTTTAATGCGTTGGAATTCACCTAAAGTGAATGGAAATGAATTATAACTTAATACTAAGTAATGAATATGACAATAGATAGCTTTACCCTTAAGAAACACAAATTACGTAAAACAAAATTGTCCCATTTGTACCCCCTCCAACGCACTAAGACACTAACACAGTTGGCTGGATGTGCTGGCGCAACATCTTCGGAAAACGCAGCTGAAATGTAAGGTGTTTAAATGATAGGGACATTATTCCAACCAACAAAATCCCTCTAAACGCTATTTCAAACGTGATATTCTTGGAATCAACACAAGCAATTTTCTAAAATTCTGTTTCATATTCAGCGACAAGTATAAACCTTTTCATTGAATCGAAAATCTTGTTTCAGGCGTCAGTCACTGCGAAGATATTAGCGTCTGAAAAATCGAATAGCGGGGTTTTGTTGGTTGGCAAAAACGGGCTATTGTCTCCCTAATTCATTTCTCAATAACGGTGTATCTAAACTCTAAAAAAATTCTATAGGCCAAACTCACTCGCAAATTTTTAATAATTTTTGACCGAATTTTTTGATGCATCCAAGCGTATTAAGGTTAGGCGGATCCAACCGCGCTAAAAATTTTCCTGATAAATTACGGTGTTCTTGAAGTCAATTACAAAAACACTAAACAAATTATTGCATTTTTTTTTCACCTATTGGAAGGTGGGATATGTGTGAAAGTTATTTTTATGCAGAAAAAAAATCAAGGAAAAAGATTCATTGTATTGTAAAATTTATTAAGAATTCCTTTTTTTAATAAATATAACTTTCTCACATTCTCCAATATCTGTAGAGTCCAAATTTAAAAAGTTTTTAAAAATTTATTAAAAAACATGGATAGGATTCGCTTCAAGAGTTGTTAATAAATGTTTTTAATATATACAGGGTGATTCCTAAGTTAATACTTATTTTTCAGCTGCGTATAGAGGGCATTAAGATAAACAACCTTTTCAAATACCTTTTTTCAAAAAACCCAAAAATAAAGTACTTACATTCATTTATTACACTACAAATCAAATACGGTTCTGCCTAACTTGCCCGTTGAATAACATTAGGAAAACTTCTGGGTGTAGAGAAGAAACATCCCTTTTACAACACTCACAATAAATTAGTACCATAATTAGTTCATTGTTTTCAAATTTTACCATTTTCACCAATTTATTAAAATTAATTTGCTCCAGAAAACCACACCGCGCAGCGAATTGCCAAAATAAATAACTGACGACCGATCCGTAAAATGCATGACTTACATACCGAAAACGGAGAAAAACAATATAAAGTAAAGGGCTACGTTTTGATTACCAGGCCCGCACTTAGATTTTTTACTTCTGTAACTTGGCTATTTTTAATTCTTTTGAAAAAAGGTATTTGAAAAAGTTGTTTATTTTAATGCCTTCTATACCTACACAGTTAAAAAAGAAGTATCAATTTAGGAATCACATATAATTACGCATGCAGCTGGTAACTGGAGAAAACTTTAGAAATATAGTTCGGATGCACTTTATAAAATTAGTGAATGAGGGAGAAATTGGGACAGTAAATGGATCTTCGTATTAAAAGTAAATTTCTATAATTAAAACTATTTTTTGTGTTTCTTTTTTCAAAAATCTACTGTTAACTTACCCACGTGTATGAATTAAATGAAAAACAGTATGTTATTTTATTGGAAATAATAAAATTGTACTTTGCCTGCACTGGTAGTACGCCTATTATTATCAGAGATTTTAATTGATTTAATTTCAAATAACTATTGTTAAAATCCATTAAATATTGTTAAATCTGTACTTACCAATTTAAAAAATCTCTCATTTCAAAATAAACTGTACAATTATTTATAATCACATAATACCGATAGTTTAACACCTTATAATTTCAATGTTTGATGAATAATTGGTAGGTATCTAATATATAAACTTAAAAAAACTGTCAGCAACCAGAAAATCTGTTTTTAAACATGCCAAGCAAAATCAACAAAATTGTGATCAGACTTGTCGGGAGAAAATAATAATAGCGAACGTAATAACGATAAGATAAGAATAAGCGTCAACTCGTTACAAACGCGGTAAAATAATAAAATTACTAAAATGAGCAACTTCTAACATTGCTACAAACTACTATAAAATGACTATCGATCTGAAATATTCAATACTTAAGGAAAAAGAGTTTTTCATTTATTGGAAAGATATTAGCAATGTTAATTAATTCATTAAGTTTTGTAGTGGAATTAAAGATTCTGATTTAAAAAAAATATGTTTTTAATATAATTACAGTATTGGATACACAGATCGAGATAATCCAATTTTCTGTAGTTCTTTCAATAATTTGCACATACGGCCAGTAGCGGATCCAGTATTTTGCTGAGGAAGGGGCTACTAAAAAAAAAAGACTTAAAAAAAGATCTTCCTACTCTTAAAAGTGACTTCTAAAAAAAAATTCTGACCTACATACGCCCTACAATTTTCAAGGCTCAAAGTACGAAAACACACATTTTGTAAGGCTCAGGAGGGGGCGAAACTGCCTTCGCCCCCCCCCCCCCTCCTCCTGGATCCGGGCCTGCCTACGGCCATAGGCGCCACCAGAAGGGGGCTTAGCCAGTAGCGGCCCGTGATAGTCGTTACAGGTGGGGCCAAAATATCAAGTCAAAAATCGTAAATGAAAATACAGGGTGTTACATATTCGATGCATTAAAAAAGCTTGGTGGGTGTACAGGTAGGTAGGGCCATGTTATTGTGGCCCTATGCCTCATTTGAAGGTGCTCTGGATTATTTCGCGTTCGACTTTTTTTTTAGAAGACATTTTCAGAAGGTTTAGTAGGATTGGGTAGGATTTTTACATGGAGATTGAGCCCCCCATCACCAAATATAGGTGTCTAGTTGCACCACTGTTTAAAGTTTCGAGAAGCGAAATTGTAACTAGTTTCTATTAGCTGATTCTACGATTAATCGTGACAATAATTTTCACACAAAAAAGTTCATAATTATAGTCTTGCAATCTGTAATCAGTAGAAATAATATACAAAGTGAGCTAAAGAAGTATACAACAGAAATTTTTTAGTTTTCATATAATATATCGCAATTGGATATTTCCCATTTATGATCTCAAAAATGACTATACAGGGTGTCCCGAAATTAGGTGACAATATGTTAAGGGGATTAAGTACGTCCGAAAATAGGACTAAAATCCCCTATTAATATACTTTGAAAAACGCTTCGTTATAGGGCTAGAGCCCCCCGAATGGAAGCTATGATAAGCGGTTTTTTCACAATATCTCAGAAACTGATTAAAGTATCAAAACAAAATTTTATACATGTTTTACCCATGACAAGACGCAATAAACGGTTTGTTTAGTTTAGGTGTATTTCTTTCAGTGGCGTCCCAATGGGTAGATAGTGAGGAGAATATTGCCCTAACTTTTTTATTTGTAGGATTTTTTAACGCCAGGTATAATTTTTAAAAGCACTGAAGTCTTCTATTGAAAAAAGATACTCCTGCTTCATTTCGGTAGGATTCACCATTTTTCAGTAAAATCGAGTTTAAAATTTTCGGTTTTTTACAAGTCGTTGGAAAGGCTAAGGTGCTTTTTATGCATATCTCAGCAAACACTTATTACACGCATGACTCCACCCACTAGTCATGCGTCACAGCACCTGCCTAGTATAAATAGAGCTGTAGTTACCATACTTATTCAGTATTCACCTGAAGACGACTGGAGATGCATACCAGTTGAAACGTAGTGATTCTAAACAAATAAAGACAATGCAAGTCCAAAACTCTACTGCCGTTCTAGTTTTTATAATATTTTGCAGATAAAAATACATTTTATTGCCATCGCCAGAAACAGGTATAATAAGAAATTTTGAAAAATGTTTTTTTTTTTTATATTAAAAATACCTTTCCAATAATAAACATAACTTTCTGATGCTTCAATATTTGTTGAGTCAAAATTTAAATAGTTTTTCCATGATAAATTTTATCTATATATAATAAAAATATTACGTTCTCTTGAAACGAATCCTGTCCATATTTATTAATGGATTTTTAAAAACTTTTAAAATTTGGAATCGACCGAAACTGGAGAATTTTAAATTTCTTTTTAAAATTAAACAAAAAGTACAAGTGCCATTTTCCAGAATTCCTAAGAGCGTAATCGACTCCCCTAGGTCTTCCAGCATTGGCTTATACAGCTTTAAATTTAATGCTTTATGTATAACCCGAAGAAGTTTTTAGGAAAAGTCATATATAACACTCAGGTGTTTAAGACTCATTTATTAATGACATCGAAGATGAAATAGGTAATAACTACAGGTGCAATATTTCGTATTTCTAATCAACAATCAGTAGGTAATAAATGCGTCAGTGGAATTATGAATCATTATTTTTGGACAGAACATTGATTGAAAACATTACTCGAGTGAATAATTTGTCTGTTCATTATTACATCCATAATGTAGATATAGTCGATTTTTTTGCCTAAAAATAAATAATTAAGTAGTAAACCTTACGTTACTATAATATTAACAATAATAATTAATGACCGTTCAGGTATGTACATACATTTATCAAGTATGCCGTAGAAAACCTTTGTTGTTGTGTAATTTTTTCCTCCTCGTTCGCTGTCACGGCCTTTCCCGAGGGTACCTACAGCTTAACGGGGATTCCGAACCACGATTCTCAGTCAGGCGACACTCCCAATGGCTATCAACCCTTGTAATCTGGCCATTGTATAACCTACCGATTGGGTACCTACCTTATTCCGCACCCTACGAGATGTCCGATTTCATCCGGCCTGGTTACCTGCGTGAATGGAGTGGGTTATGATACATTTTACACTCTCTCCTGCATTCTTAAACCTACTAAATTTTGGATATACTTTTTTTGGCGTATCCGAGGATCGAACCCGGACCGCCGCGGTCTTCGGAAAACCATTTATTTAATTTTTCGTAATTATTTTTTAACACCATCTGACATATTGACCTAATAAAAGCAGAAAGATGTTTTTGGTTTTCACCACGGTATACTTGACTCATGGGCCAGAATTTTACGACCCGACCAGGCCCGGGCCGGAATTTTGCGAAGCAGCCCAGTTCGGCCCGTTAACCAAAACTGAACAGTCCGGCAGGCCCGAAAAAAAAAATTAGGGATTAAAAATTATTTTAAATATTTATTTGAAAAAAAGCACATAAGGAAACGAAGGCTTCTCGAAACACCGGCTAGCCACAAACGTTCAGCAGGCCCAGTGTAAGTTGCAGGTAATATCTCAAACCAGTTATTTCTTTATAGGTACACTTTGGCTTATGTAGCAACAAGACAAAAAGTAATTATCAATACTAATACTTACATGCAGAAGTTCCAATAGTAGATTGTGAGAAAGATCACAAAAAATTGATAAAAATTATCTTTAGCCCAACTTTTGTTGTCAGCACTCTTTTAATATATAATATGTTCTACCAGAATCTAAACAGATACTGTGGGTACTTATTATCTTTTTTATCGATTACAACAGGCAGTTTTTATTTCATAAATAACAAAAAAAAAACATTGCTTGAACAGGCAGCAGAAATAATGTTCCCGATTACTTATTAGAATTTCTATAATTAATTATTTTTTGATTTATTGTCAATCATACATATTTAAGAGATACTACGCAGAGCTATACTGAAAATCTTCACGCTCTCTTTTCGATTTATACATTAATGTAATAAAATCCTATAGAACTTATATGGGCTCAAGTGAAAGGATTTGTAGCAAGACACAACTCGACATTCAAAATGAAAGACGTTAAGCTACTGTTTGGTCAAGCCATTAAGGAAGTGACACCAGAGAACTGGCGAAAAGCGGTCCATCATATCATTAAAAAATAGGAGAAAATGTGGGATCTTGACCACCTAATATTATGTACATAATGCAATGTGTGTGAAGAAAGAAACGATAATTAGCGGCAACGGTTTTTTACCGTAAAACCTAGCCACGAATTTAGCGTTAAATTGTCAATTGCGCCTGCATATTTGGCAACCATTCATCACAGCAACGAAAATGGTTACATCTCCCTGTAGCCACGAATTTCTTAATCAGTTGGAAAGAGTGTAAATGTGGCCACGGTAGTTTAAATATTAACATCTTTTAACTTTAAATAATTAGCAACGAATCTTAACTTTACTATCAATGAAATTATTTAATTAATTAATTAATTAAACACACCTATATTTTTTTATAAAGCTTAGCTTAAATCCTTACTATACTTCTAGCCATATGACATATTTCAAAACATTCCGCTTATAAATTGGAAAAAAGTTGCAATTACATCCGAAATAAAAGTTTAGACGCCACCATATTTTGAGGGATGTTAGACTATACCTATAGCTTACGTATCCACTATATGACATATTCCAGAAAATGTCGGGGACTTTGTAAAAAATTAATAACTCCGAAATTCCGCTTATAAATTGGAAAAAAGCTGCAATTACATCCGAAATAAAAGTTTAGACGCCACCATATTCTGAGGGATGTTAGACTATACCTTTAGCTTACGTATCCACTATATGACATATTCCAGAAAATGTCGGGGACTTTGTAAAAAATTAATAACTCCGAAATTCCGCTTATAAATTGGAAAAAAGCTGCAATTACATCCGAAATAAAAGTTTAGACGCCACCATATTTTGAGGGATGTTAGACTATACCTATAGCTTACGTATCCACTATATGACATATTCCAGAAAATGTCGGGGACTTTGTAAAAAATTAATAACTCCGAAATTCCGCTTATAAATTGGAAAAAAGCTGCAATTACATCCGAAATAAAAGTTTAGACGCCACCATATTCTGAGGGATGTTAGACTATACCTTTAGCTTACGTATCCACTATATGACATATTCCAGAAAATGTCGGGGACTTTGTAAAAAATTAATAACTCCGAAATTCCGCTTATAAATTGGAAAAAAGCTGCAATTACATCCGAAATAAAAGTTTAGACGCCACCATATTTTGAGGGATGTTAGACTATACCTATAGCTTACGTATCCACTATATGACATATTCCAGAAAATGTCGGGGACTTTGTAAAAAATTAATAACTCCGAAATTCCGCTTATAAATTGGAAAAAAGCTGCAATTACATCCGAAATAAAAGTTTAGACGCCACCATATTTTGAGGGATGTTAGACTATACCTATAGCTTACGTATCCACTATATGACATATTCCAGAAAATGTCGGGGACTTTGTAAAAAATTATTAACTCCGAAATTCCGCTTATAAATTGGAAAAAAGCTGCAATTACATCCGAAATAAAAGTTTAGACGCCACCATATTTTGAGGGATGTTAGACTATACCTATAGCTTACGTATCCACTATATGACCTATTCCAGAAAATGTCGGGTACTTTGTAAAAAATTAATAACTCCGATATTCCGCTAATAAATTGGAAAAAAATTGCATTTACATCCGAAATAAAAGTTTAGACGCCACCATATTTTGAGGGATGTCAGACTATACCTATAGCTTACGTATCCACTATATGACCTATTCCAGAAAATGTCGGGGACTTTGTAAAAAATTAATAACTCCGAGATTTCGCTTATAAATTGGAAAAAAATTGCATTTACATCCGAAATAAAAGTTCCTATAGCTTACGTATCCACTATATGATATATTCCAGAAAATGTCGGGGACTTTGTAAAAAATTAATAACTCCGAAATTCCGCTTATAAATTGGAAAAAGCTGCAATTACATCCGAAATAAAAGTTTAGACGCCACCATACTCTGAGGGATGTTAGACTATACCTTTAGCTTACGTATCCACTATATGACATATTCCAGAAAATGTCGGGGACTTTGTAAAAAATTAATAACTCCGAAATTCCGCTTATAAATTGGAAAAAAGCTGCAATTACATCCGAAATAAAAGTTTAGACACCACCATATTTTAAGGGATGTTAGACTATACCTTTAGCTTACGTATCCACTATATGACATATTCCAGGAAATGTCGGGGACTTTGTAAAAAATTATTAACTCCGAGATTCCGCTTATAAAATGGAAAAAAATTGCATTTACATCCGAAATAAAAGTTTAGACCCCACCATATTTTAAGGGGTGTTAGCCTATACCCATAGCTTACGTATTCACTTTATGACATATTCCAGAAAATGTCGGGGACTTTGTAATTAATTTTTTAAATTAAAATACGTAAGCTATATTTTTAGTCCAACATCCCTTAAAATATGGTGGCGTCTAAACTTTTATTTCGGATGTAAATGCAATTTTTTTCCAATTTATAAGCGGAATCTTTTGAAATATGTCATATAGCTAGAAATATAGTAAGGATTTAAGCTAAGCTTTATAAAAAATAGGTGTGTTTAATTAATTAATTAATTAATTTAATAATTTCATAGTTAAGTAAAGTTAAGATTCGTTGCTAATTATTTAAAGTTAAAAGATGTTAATATTTTAACTACCGTGGCCACATTTACACTTTTTCCAACTGATTAAGAAATTCGTGGCTACATGGAGACGTAACCATTTTCGTTGCTGTGATAAATCGTTGCCAAATATGCAGGCGCAATTGACAATTTAACGCTAAATTCGTGACTAGGTTTTACGGTAAAAAACCGTTGCCGCTAATTTTCGTTGCTTTCTTCACACACATTGCACGCCTTTGTCCCACCATTTTCAGTGTTTGTGAATGAATAACAATAGGCAAAACCCATAAATTGACCCTAACCCGGGTAGTACTACCTGCACTTGATGAAAATAAAGAATTTTGCAATAAAATCAATACCAAATTATGAAAGTGGCTTAAATTATCGTTGCGTCACTCGGTAGTCCCTTTGCATAATAAGCTTTTAATACTCTACACCTCTGAAATAGACTATAGGTATATATTAATTATATTATGTATCTTCCTATTAAAAGCACTATTAAGTATTGACATCCTATATTTTTGGGGTAAAAATATTTACTCCTAGATTATTTATTAAATTCAGCCTCTGTTGTACATATAATTACGTGTTTGTTTTTATTATGTTCGACATAAATAGCACATTTTTAGGACAAAATTTTCATATTATTTGTAAACGATTAACTAGCTTAGATTAGCTTCCTATAAATTAGCCAATGTTTACATTAAGTCAACGAATGCTATGTGATTCATTTGTCATGCTTGCATAGTCATATGTATTTACTCTGCTAATATAGTTTTATACCGGGTGATTCCTAAGTTGATACTTCTTTTTTATCTGTGTATAAAAGACATTAAAATAAACAATATTTTCAAATACCTTTTTTCACACTTAAATATAGACGAGATACAGAAGTAAAAAATCTAAATGCGAGCCTGTTCATTAAAACGTAACCTGCTCTACTTAATAATATAATAGTATTTGTCTGATCTGTTATTAGTCACGGGTCAGTGGTGAGTTATTTGGCAATACGCTGCGGTGTGTTTTCCGAAGCAAGTTAATTTTAAAATGGTAAAATTTGAAAACAATGAACTAGTAGATATGGTGCTAATTTACGGTGAGTGTCGTCAAAGTGCGGCTGCTGTTTCGAGATTATACGCAGAATGATTTTCCTTGCGGGCTCATCCTACATCCAGAAGTTTTCTTAGAGTTATTCAACGGGCAAGTTAGGCAGAACCGTATTTGATCCATAGTGTAATAAATGCATGTAAGTACCTTATTTTTGAGTTTTTTCGAAAAAGATATTTGAAAATGTTGTTTATTTTAATGCCTTCTATACGCAGCTAAAACAGAAGTATCAACTTAGGAATCACCTTGTATACATGGTGAATCCAATATACCAAAAAAAAATTAAAATAAGCCTTCTTAAAATCGTTTCCATCCGCCTGTACAATTCCGAATCGTCATCACGGATTACCAATTTCCTCCTTTTTGCTTTTAACTTTTTAACACAAAAATGCATATAAATACGCATGCCAAAAACCCTGGCTAACCGATGAAAATTGGAAGAAAATGGCGAGTTTGCTTCCAAAAAGCCACGGGAAATTCTCCCAAAGTGGAAAATGGAGCGCTTAAAACTGTTTTCTCCAGGTTTTGACCGTTCCAGAGTTGGTATTGATTATGGGGAAAGGACTGCTAAAATATGGGGTTTTACCCTTTAAAAAGTTTGCGAATCCCTTGATATTTTAATTTTTGTAGCCCAAAAGAAATATGGATTATTGCTAAATCTCCCTTATAATATATAGCAGATATCAATAATAATAATAATAATAATAATAATAATAATAGTAATAATAATAATAATAATAATAATAATAATAATAATAATAATATGCTCAAGGTAAAACAAAGATATAAATAGTAAATATTTAATGGCTGAAATGTTTCGGAAATTAAATGATTGATTTCTATTAAGTATATAGCCCTTGCATAAATAATTAGTCTCAAAGTTTTTGTCATACAATTAGAGACATTGATTATACATGTTATAAATATATAAAGATTTATTGTAAGAAATAATTCTTGATTATTCAATATTTAAAAGATATATTCTTTAAATTCCGTACAACGTACAACACAACGCTTCTAGGGAATTTTATAGAATTGTGCTCGGTGTGACGCATTAGCAGGGAAGTAATTGTTGAAGGTTTTTCCTGGACAAACTAATAGGCCGTGTTCTAACGCTATACAGGGTACTACAAATTCGTGAGCGTGCAAGAGGATCTCGAAAACGGTATAAGATACGAACATGGTTAAATTAAGGCAAAGTTGCGTATTTTGGAGCTTAATAATTTGGTGAAAGAAAATTCTAAATATTCCGAACATCTTCCGAACCGAAATTTTTTAGTTTTGGGTTTTAATTTTTTCCGCTTTTATTTTTGACTTAAGAAAAAAATAAAAACACTCTCTTATAGCCGTTTTTTATGTTCTACAAGATGGCGTTATTAGTTTTCAAATTGGACGTTTCGTTCTTTAGATTCTTTAGAAACCATAATTCATTTTTTTAAATACGGACCTGGAATTTTTAAAACAGTTTTAAGGACTTCTAAGCTTTGGAAATTTAATACAATTGTATTATTCTTTAAATTTAAAGGTTTTTAAAATTTTAACGTTCTGTCATCAAAAGCACATCACTAGCATTTAAAAATTATCCTTTCTTTACTATTACGGCCATGGCAATTATTTTTAGGATTACTTAAATATTAAAATTGCATTACAGGAAGTTATAGTGTTTAGGCTGTTTATTTTCTTAATAAGATTTACATTCACAGTAGTCTAGGAATAAGCAAGTTTTTAAGGCATGAGAAGTAATTTTATTTTTTATTAGTATTTTATTTATATTATTAATATAACGTATATCTTAAGTCCTATGATTTTTGCCTTAGACCTAGACCGAAATACTGTAAAACAGAAAAAAAAAGGCTCCCGAGGGAAGAAAGGGTAACTGGAGTGTTAGTCTAGTTATATTACTGTGATGCTGTGACGTTTGTTTTAAAAAATATTTCAAAGTATTTTTTTTACTGTTTATACGATCTGATTATGCTACTTTCAGGCGAAACATGAAACAAGAACAAAGAGACAGAAAAATATTTGAGGTCGAGACTTTGGGTCTGTTTTCTTACAAAATATCAAATATCTTTGAGTAAAAATGGACGGATTCTTCAAATCAGAAATCTTTTGTTTTTTAGTTAGGTTCTAAATGTTCAGGACCGTAATGAAATGAAGATGATAATTAGAAAAATGTGTTATTAGATGACAAAATGTTAAAATTTTAAAAACTTGCACATTGTATTAAATTTCTAAAGCTTAGAAATCTCTAAGACTGTATTTACAATTCCAGGTCCATATTTAAAAAACTTTAATTTAATGTTGGTAACTAAAGAACAAAACGTCGAATTTCAAAACTAATAACGCCATCTTATATAACATAAAAAAAGCTATAAAATTTTTTTTTTATTTTTTTCCCAAGTCAAAAATGAAAGCGCAAAAAATTAAAAACCAAAAATGGAAATTTGGTTTTTTTTTCGGATATCTCCGAAAGCATTCGAAATATTTACAATTTTCTTTCACCAAATTATTAAGCCCTAAAATACGCAACTTTGTCTTAATTTAAACATTTTTTTATCTCTTATTGTTTACGAGATCCCCTTGTACGCACACGAATTTGTAGCACCCTGTGTACACCTTAAAAAAATCCTAGCAGCAATTATTTCTATTGGTTTGAGTGTTCATGAGTCCGTCTCAGTATATGCTCGCAAGATATGTACTAACTACGTACATGTCGTAACTTCTGAAATACCTTGTATACATTCACAACGGCCCTTGTTTAAGCCTTTAAAGGGTAGTAGTCCTTGCAAATTTTCAGGGCGGGAAACTCAATGCCTCTATCTTCGTAATTTGTATGGTCCCACCTTCAGAGCCGAGAAAATCTAGCCGGCGAATCGACTACAATATTTCTCCATGTAAAATTACAAAAAAAAGTCGGAAACACGCTATACTAGTTTTGTAAATATATTATTTCCATGTTGGAAATTATAGAGGAAAATAAAGTGAGTTTGTTTGATAAAATCATTGGGAATTTCGTGACTGATTTTTTTTTGGGTGAGTATAGTACCTATATGCATAGTGTTTACGGTTTGGCATACAGTTAAGTTACTTGCTAAAAGATTTAGAAACATCTATATCATATTATCAGCGCTATGAATGTGATGATGTATAGGAAAGGAATGGATTTATTAAATTTTTGTCTATTTTAAAAACAGCTTACATTTGTAATTATAATATGCGTTTTATTTTTCTTGTCCTATTAGTTGGTGGTACTTAGTTCTTCTTTTTAATTAAAAATTAATTGAAATTTGGGATAATTTATTACTTTGGAGGGTGGCGGAAAAATTATATAATCTAAATTTGACTTTTGACACTTTCTTGGGGTGTGGGTGTGCCCTTGCATAAGCGTTGCATCAGAGTCCTAAAATCGAAGTTTTCCTCTGTTATATTACAAGTAATTTGATAACAAGTTACAAAACTTTTGCTTATTTCTAAGTATTTTTCTACAATTTCTGTGTGTTTTATTTTCTTTTAATTTGAGGGTCTTAATATTTTTTTCTGTCGACCGTGTATTTACATCCGATATTAACGTTCCCAAAATCATTCATTAATGACCCCTATTAATGCATGATTTTCTGTAAATGCGCGATTTCCCAAAATGATTCATTAATGACCCCTATTAATGCATGATTTTCTGTAAATGCACGATTTCCCAAAATCATTCATTAATGGCCCCAATTAATGCATGATTTTCTGTAAATGCACGATTTTGGTAATTAAAATTAAAGGCAGCTATGCAAACAAATCAACAAAATAATAAAACGTCAATCCAAAACGTCGTCCGCTGTCATTAATATTTGTAGAATTGTGAAATCTGGATTGTAAAATAAAAGTTGTTAACTGTTTTTCTTCACTTTAGTAAAAAATACGGTCGACGAAAAAACATTGTAACCAACTCTTACATTAAAATGCAATTAATGATCTCGAACATTAACGCGTTCGCTACGCTCACGCGTTAAAATATTTCGACAATTAATCGCCATTATTAATGTACTTGTTGGTTAAATTACTATAAAATTCCACTTTGCTTATAAAAAATATTACCATAACTAAAATTTACGCAAAATTGTCATAAAAAGGTAGCTGGCTTGGCTCCATGCTTTTTTTATCAATGACAAATTTTTTTTTAAGAAAAATAATTAATCTAGTTTTTTTAAAACAAATTTTATAGCTACCATGTAAATTAAAAAAGAATGGCACAGTTCGTAACTCACATTCAACCAACACTGGTTGAGGCCTCACATCACCACCTCCCTCATCAATTTCACCATACTCATCATAAGGAACACCACAAGGAACACCCTAAGGAACACCATAAGGAACATCATAAAGAACATCATAAGGAACATGAAAAACACCACAAGGACGGCAGCGAGCCACAAGGAAGCAAAGAACACCATGGGAAAGAGAAGCTTGGAAGTAAAATTCATCTTCCAAAATTAGGTAGGATCTTTTAGTGGCTTATTTATATTTATACTGTATTTATGTATAAAGAAATAGATTAGTTTTTTTTAAATACCACCAAGTTAATCAAGAAGCGTTCGGACCAGTCAAATTTATTTCCTTGAAATATTTTTTTTTAGAAATAAGATATTATATAGGGTGTACTTTGCAGACATTTCTCGTATTACTCGTCGAATGAAGTCATTAAGCGTATCTATCGAGTCGGGTTAAGATTTATATGGGTAGAAGTTTAAAAATGTTCTACATAAAAATTATTGAATTTTTTTAAGTTAAAGATTTTTTTTTCTAAGTTAGAATATTTTTTCTAAGTCAAATTTTTTTTTTGATCTAAACCAAATTATTACAAATACAGCGAAGAAATACAAATAATAGTAATCGGAAAAAATATTGACCGTAGCTGTAGTATAAGGAGCCATAATAATACACTTTGAGGAAGTTGTAATGATAGTAATGAATGTAAAACAGTAGTATACACTTATAACAATGTTTATTTTTACTTGCATTGAGTAAAAACAATATGGCTTCATTAATTTCACATTTCGTGTTTTTTCTGATGCCAAATTACCTTTATTAAGTTTCAGGGTTAAATTTATTTTTATTATTTTAACAATATAGGTTTTCGAATTTCTACAGGGTGATTCCTAAGTTGATGCTTCTTTTTTAGCTGTGTACAGAAGGCATTAAAATAAATAACTTTTTTAAATACCTTGTGCGGGCCTGGTCATCAAAACATAACCCGCTGTAGTTTCTGTTGTTTTTTTTTTATCTCTTATTAGTATTAGTCATACGAGTAGTGTTGAGCAATCCGCTGCGGTGTGTTTTTCTGAAGCAAGTTAATTTTAAATTGGTGATAAGTAGGTACGTGAAAATGGTAAAATTTGAAAACAATGAACAAATAGATATGGTGCTAATTTACTGTGAGTGTCGTAAAAGTGCGGATGTTTCTTCGAGATTATACGCAGAACGCTTTCCCTTGCGGGCTCATCCTACACCCAGAAGTTTACTTAATGTTATTCAATGGGTTAGTTAGGCAGAAATTCGATTCGTAGTGTAATAAATGAATATAAGTATTTTATTTTTTAGTTTTTTGAAAAAAGGTATTTGAAAAAGTTGTTTATTTTAATGCCTTCTGTACACACCTAAAAAAGAAGTATCAACTTAGGAACCATCCTGTATAATGAAATTTGGAGCCAACGGAAGCCAAAAATAGTGGTTTTATGGCATGTCAATATGAATTAGTGAATGTCAAATCCGTAAAAAAATCATAAATATTGTATGAGAATGGTGTTTGGAATTATTTAATTATCAAAAATAATATAATTAGAAACTCTGTCCGTCGGGATAACAAAACAAACTAGGTTGATTAGGAATATATTAAAAAAAATTGTTATTATTAGACACACACTTGCAGATGTCCTCTTATGAAATAACACCCCCCTCATGTATGATAACTTTTAGGACATTCTCCACAGCATTACCCCGTATTACCCGCAACCCCCAGCCATCATCATGAAGAACATGTTCACGAGCATGAACACGAACACAAGAGAGATTCCGGACAGTATTTGGATTCCCATGGCATTCCGCATACTTATCAATTACACTTCATCGATTCCCAGGGAATTCATAGGTATGTTTTGTCAATTTGGCAAATTTTAGTCTGAACTTAGAAAATTTTGATTTTGTTCTTTACGTAATTTTTTAACTTTTCAAAAATTGATTCAAACAATTAATTTTGATTTAAACCTAATTGCTCCAGTGGCGGCTCGCGGTCTTAAAAAATGGTGAAGAGCTAGGTATAGTGCGGGTACTTAAACAAACATTGACTAAAAACCCGTGTAACAAAACGTCTCTCTTATCCTCATCTGTCCAACGACTGAATGGAGTTTCCAACAAATTACAAACTATGTCATTAATTGGGTTCATTTTTAAAATACACAACTAAGTAGCTACGTAAACTACTGAATTAACTGAAAAATAAAAAAAAAACTTTTTAATCACACAGTAAATCACGTAAAAACGATATCTATAACCGTAAGTTTCGCGAAGCCTTAAAATAAATACCTTAAGAGCGTTTTCACACGGCACCATATATCGCGCGCGATAAATGGTCGCAATATTGCTTTACATCAAATTATGTGTTCTCTAATATCGCTTGTGTGTGAAAATGACTCATTAGAAAACACATAATTTGGTGTAAAAGCAATATTGCGACCATTTGTCGCGCGCGATATATGGTGCCGTGTGAAAACGCTCTAAGGTTAGGCAAACCAATGCTAAAACAATGGTGCATACGACTGATCTATTCTTAAATTTCCCTTTATCATAATGCAAATTGTTACATGCTGTTTGCGTGACTAACGTCACGTAACCATAGCGACGGTGAATATCAAAGCCATGTTGGGCGTTGGGTCTTCACTTGCTTTGAGCTAACGGACACGGTCGGCTGGGGCGCGCCAAAAGGCACGAGTGTTTATAATTATTGTTCATCGGAGTTAACCGTGGTCCTATTATGCATAGCATTCTGAATAAATTAATATTATTAATTCGAACATAATTATTTTTTAATGGTAAATGGTAGCTGTATTGGTACATTAATATTTAATATTGTTGAAAAATTTTCCACTTGATTCTATTTTTACTTCACCTGATGAGCCGCCACTAAATTGTTCCAAAATATAGGAATTTTGGCATAATTTTTTTTTAATGGTTTAAAAAATAATTAGAAATATCGAGAAATTTAAAGTTTGACCAATAATCTAAAAGTAAACAATAAAAATATTTTTAAAAATAATTTGATCTCTTCAATCTAGCCTTTATACAGGGCCAGACAAAACAATAGGTATTTTCCTTTTATTGAATAGAAGACCATGACTGCGTATTCGGCGATAACTTTTAATTCTAAACAACTTTTACAAATTAAAATTGTATCTAAAACGAAATATAATAGTACTTTACTCTTGAGCAACATTCCAAAAATTGAAGTTACAGTCAGTATTCACCTTAAGACGACTGGAGATACTTACCAGTTGAAACGTTGTGATGTAAAACAAATAAAGACAATGCAAGTCCAAAACTCTTCTCTATCATTCATAGTTAACTTTGGTATAGTTATACCATAAATTTATTATGGTAACCAATAATTGCAGAGACTTTCATGGACATGTAGAAGACAACTACGAGCAAGAGCACCACGAACACCATCTGGAAAAAGAACACCATCATGAAAAGGAGCAACACTCCGAGAAAAAAGAATATTATTACGAAAACGAGGAGGTGCACGTTCGAAAAGCTGTTCCAGAGGACAAATCTCCTTTTGAGAAGTCACCTTCCAGGGAGGAGAAACGCCCTATTCCTCCGCAGTTTATTAGTCTACAGGCTGTGCATGGTAATGAGAATAAATACCAAACGGTAAGTTTATAGATTTTTTTTTTGGGTTAAAATAATGTTTATCGATAGTAGGTACATGCATGTTTTGTGTTTTAATTGCAAGCGGTTTTATAACCATTATTTATTACAGGAAAAAACGATTTATAAAATCAATAACGATATACACTGTGAGAACAAGTTAAACAGCTCAAAATTCTTAAAAATTTTATTTTGTTAGTATAAACGGGGTTAAGAAATTTGTTAATTTTTAATTTCTAGTACGTCTAACATAAATAATATAGTTTTGGTTCAAAACTATATTTTCTTTATATACAAGTGACGCCAAGGCGTCCCTGTGTACTTTAATGCAAAAGACGCACTACTCTGCCCGCTTGCCGCTAAGTTTTCTTTATATTTTAACAAACACTAAATTCTACTATTTTATTTAACTTATATTATATATCCTAAAATATACAGGGTGATTCCTAAGTTGATACTTCTTTTTTAGCTGTGTATAGACGGCATTAAAATAAACAACATTTCTAAATACCTTTTTTCAAAAAACTTAGAAATAAAGTACTTACATTCATTTATTACACTATGGATCAAATACGGTTCTGTCTAACTTGCCTGTTGAAAATATTAAGAAAACTTCTGGGTGCAGGATGAGCCCGCAAGGGAAAGCGCTCTGCGTATAATCTCGAAGCAGCAGCCGCATTTTGACGACACTCACCGTATATTAGCACCATATCTACTAGTTCATTGTTTTTAAATTTTAAATGAACTTTCTTCAGAAAAACACACCGTAGCGTATTGCCAAATAACTCACCACCGACCCGTAAATTGAATGACTAATAAGAGATAAGACAAACAACATAAAGTATAGCAGGCGTATTGCCAAATAACTCACCACCGACCCGTAACTAATAAAAGATCAGACAAATACTATTATATTAAGTAGAGCAGACTACGTTTTGATGATCAGGCTCGCATTTAGATTTAGTATAGAAATGTCGTTTTAATATTAAATTGGTATTTTTTTAAACTCATTAAAAATATTTTTTTTTAAACTCATTAAAAATAAAAAATAAATTTAATTTTAAAATGATAATTAATTTAAATATACTCTCTGAATTCGTAGGTCTTATGTGGAAAATGTTAATCGCCTCCTTAAACTGATAAACAGAAGGGTAAAAGTTTAGACTCTTTATTACGTGCTTTAACGGAAAATGCCAAGACTATAAAATAATCATTACCGGTATATCATACCTTGAAATATTGTGCAATAAATTATTCGTAAATTAGACAAAATGGTGATTTAAGGATATAAAAGCTGATGGCGAAATTTATATTTACGGCATGTCGGCAAGCTTTTTTTTTGTGAGGATCTAATTTATAAATAGAAAATAATAAGTGATTGATTTGACCTTAAGAGTCAGGTCTAGTGACGCATTCGCCATTTATTTTTTTATCGTATCATTGAAGATTAAGTAATTTGTATATGATATCTTTATTAATAATTATTAACATCATAAACGTACTAAAACCTACATAACACCTTAGTTACTCATAATACATTAGTTACCATAATTTAATACGTTAGTTACGAAAGCATAATATGTTAGATACCAAATAATATTAGAACTATTTTTCATGAACATGTAAAACAATATTTTGACGGTTTTCAAATTTGATGGATACACCTTTGTCTTTAACGTCCTCGATCTTAGGTATGCCCTCTGAAGACTGATTAATGACCGAGTAAGCACTCCTTTCGATTTCGTGCGGTTCCCCAGTGCTTAATCCACTGCCGGAAACATCGCCGATTTGAATTTTGCGAGCAATGGAAACTTTCTTGGTCACACTTTCTTCTAAATACTCTCTAGCAACCTTTGCCGATTCCCATCCACCAAGTTCTTGTAGATCTAATATATCTCCTCCAGCATTAACAAGAAAATTTGCCGAAGATCTTCTAACGCAGTGACCAGTATACAAATTAGGATTTTCAACTGAGAGATACTTAGCTATTTTTTGAGGTATTTTAGAGAAGAAGTGAATGCCGCAGGGCTGTACCGTACATTTCCCTTTTCTATATGATACAAACAATCTTTGGTGAGTGACATGGTCTGGCCTTAACATTGCGTACTTTTTAAATAAAAGCACAGGATTGACTTCGCCGTCAATTCACAGCGAGAATACGTTTCTTGTGGGTTTTTGAGTCGGGAATAGTAACAGCTTGTCCTCTAAAACGTCAACATCTTCCGTGGTCATCTTCGCTAATTTATTAGTTTGACAGGCTCCTCTAATTCCAATTAAAAAAGCCACTTTCATCATTAAAAACTTCTCGTCTGAGGCAGAACACACAAATTCGTTGACTTGTTCTCTTGTAAATACTTTTGATTTTTTTGCTCTATATCCAACATTTTTCTTCTTGATGAGACGTATTAAGGCGCCGTATTTGTCGATTTCCACTCTTTCCTTCAGTTCTAAAGTCGCTCGTAACATGAAATATTTCGGCCATAAGGATGAAGCAGAGTATTCCTCAGAGAGTTTTGCGAAATACGCCAACAATACCGTTTCTTCTGCACCTTGAACATATACTTTGTTTCGCCACTCACAAAACTGCCGATATTCTTTTTCATAATGGATTTTAGATTTGTCCGGAAGCAAGTTCAACCTTATAATGTTGGCTGCAGCTAATATATCGTCAGGAATATCAAAATCTTGCATGATTTTAATGATGACTTTTTGAAATGCCAAAATGAAATGACATAAAACCTTGTTTTTATTTGCGCATCGCCGTTGTCAATGATACGATAAAGCTTTAAATACAACTCGATTATTAGCGATTGAACACCGTCTCGGACATTGCGGGTGACTCGGCTGTTGCCTCGTCACCTAGTAATGTCCTCGACTATTATAAATCGCATAATAATCTCGTTATATTAATAGCTATAATAAATATTTTGTATATCCTTTTCGCTTTATCTGAAAACCGACCCAATATCCGTCTATCTACAATTTTAATTTGAAAAAATTTTGATTGATAAATTAATAATTGTCCATTTTTTTTACATTAAGTGGAAACTTGTGATGATTTCCGGGAAAGAAAATATGTGCTCAATCTGAACGACTTCGTCGAAAAGGACAATAAATCTTATTGAGCGACAAAATACAGACACTGTCTAGGTCGGATTTTAATCATAAGCGTATCATGTTACTTTTTTACCCAATAGAAACAAAAATTTTAAACTTTACTCGAATTTTTATTTTTATTGTTACAATTATAAAAAATAAGCTTTAATACCAAAAAGAAATATCTGTGCAGATAAAGTTTTTAGAAATATTAACCTACAAAAAAATGTTAAAAGTTTTGACAGGTATTGGCATTGCCTATTGTTATCCATTAACAAACACTGAAAATGGTGTGACAAAGGCGTGCATTATGTACATAGTATTAGGTACACTTATTTTTTTATTAAATATTATAAAAAAATACAAAATACCAAAAATACATTATACAGAATTATAAAAAATCATAATATTCTTCGTCATCTGAGGAACTGTCATCTCTTCTTGACGTTATAATTAACGGGTCGACGGTCCGATCGATCAGGTGGTCAAGATCCCACATTTTCTTCTCTTCTTTAATGACATGATGGACTGCTTTTCGCCAGTTCTTTGATGTCACTTCCTTAATGGCTTGATCAAATTGTAGCTTAACGTCTTTCATTTTGAATGTCGTGTTGTGTCTATGTTACACTATGTTTTTTAGCTATATCTTCCACGGCATATTTCATAAAACGATGTTTGTGTAAATTTGCTATAGCTAATAGTTCCTCTTTTATCAAATAATCTTCTTTTTTTTTCTTTGGTTAGTTATCATAACTAATTTAATGCACAAAATTTACCTGCGCCTATGGCCGACACCGAAATTGAGCCGAACTGGACGGAATATCCCATTATATTACTCTAAACCTTTCTGAAATAGACAAGAAGAAATATTTATTTACGATAAAATAAGTTTTATCCAACAATACATTTTTAACCATTTCTAATGTAATGAATCACCTTTATTCATAACTACTTATGAAATGAATATTTAACTTCCATAGGATAACGTAGCAGCAAAAACATAAATATTAAAAAACTAAATTTTGGAGAAAATTTGTTTTATACCAAAACTCCAAAACCGTCATCGAAACATAAAACTAATAAAAATTCAACAGTTCCCAAGTTGGCGAAAACTTTGCTACGACCATCCCAAAAATTGATGTATCCATGTTCGAAAGCACAGATGTGTTGCCAGCCATCGCGGCGCCTTATACTCCTACTAAAAGGTCATCTATCCTGCGGGAATGCCGTCCCGACGGCTCCATTTCCTTGTTTTAAAGGTTTTGGAGCCAGACAAGAGCAGTAATAACTTGTTAAGTCACTGGCGTCCTATTAAAGGGTTTGTTTTTGTCTGCGTTGTTTGATATGTATTAATTATCACTACACAAATTTAGTTTATTTAGGTTCACCTTATGTAATATAAAATCACAAAAGTTACAAAATTTCTCCAAATCGACACATGTAACTTATTTCAGTTTAAAGATCGTGAAAGATACAGTGGCGTAGCAAGAAAATATGTTCGGGGGTGGAGGGGCTCAGTGGGTTTAAGTAGGACATTTTTTTTCTGGAGAAAGGGACAGTCGGGACTCCATGTATTTCATGGTATTGTATTTAGTGAAGAAGGTTAAAAAGCACCGCAGGCGAAAAATTTTCGGGGCCACGCCCAAAGTTAGTTTAAAATTCACCTAACTACTATCAAATTTTGAATAATAAATTATTAACCCTTCCCCTCGAAATGGTTGGATAAATTTTTTTTTGTAAATGTTTTTTTACTTTTGTTTGATATTCCTAGCTGCATCTTTATTTAACAAAAAAACGTTTTTTATATTTGTGAAAAATATGAATATTGGTGTCAATCCAAAATTTTAACATAAGACGTATGTATGATTCTATCCAGCGTTTTTCGGGCTGGGTTTTTCATGATTAAAAATAAAGTAAATATCGCTTACCATACCAAAATTAATGATTTTTTCAAAAATCATGTATTTTAGGAGCGTAGATCTAAGAGCAGTTTTTGGTGCAAATGCTTAGGTTTTGAAATACTCCTTCTTAAGTGCCGTTTTGTATATTCATAATAAAGCATTTTCGTTTCTTCCCGCACTATTTTTTTTATTATAAATTATCACACTTCTTCCATAAAAAATTATTCAATTAAAATTTTTACTTTAATTTTTCTCTTTAAAAATAAATACCTAATTGTTTTTTGTTTTTGTTGTAAAAGTATTTATTGCATGGGGTTATATTTTTGCTGATTTAAAATAGCTCTAAAAAAGGGAAAACGGAACAGACAAGTATATAATAAAAAAATACTATAAAATATTATTCTTTTTACTCGATTTCCCTTTAAAATTGCTTCATAAATCAATAACTAAAACGATATTCGTCCGATACCTTAATTTCTATATAAAACAGGACTTTTAAAAAGAAAAGTTTAAAAACTACACGTTTCCTACAAAACCTTTATCATCTATAGCCAAAAATTCATTATTTAAAAATTTAAAGAGTCCAAGCATGAGACGAAAAATTAGGTTGCAATTAGACTTTTAGACCCGCGCTACTAGGCTCTAAACAAGTTATTGAATTTTTTCCAGAAAGATATTTTCATGCAGAAAAAAAATCGGAGAAAAGATACAAGCCAAAGAAAATTCTAAAAAAAAATATTAAAATTCATTGTATTCTAAAAAAATATTGAGAATAATTTTTTTAAATAAAAATAACTTTTCCTACGAGCGTGCGCAAAGTAGTACTTTGCGCACGCATTTTTGTGTGCAAAGTTACACTTTTCCGCACTAGTGCGGATAAGACTTTTATCCGCACTGGGTGCGGAAAAGTAAAACTATTCAAAAATCTCCTTGGTAGGGAATATTTATATTTATTTTAGTAGCTGTAAACTATTTTATGGCAATGTGAGAAGCCGTTGCAAGAGTATTCTCTTTTATCTTTTAATCGTAATTCCCGATATTTGTATTTCAGCTTAAAACGAAAAAAACTGTATTTTTTAAGTACCTCGTATAGTGATAAATGATTATAATATTGCCAAGCAACAATAAATGTACATGTCGATTTTGACACATGATGTCAGATTTTTCCTCAGTTTCTATGTCCACAAGAATCTACAAACACCGACACTTTTATTTTTATCAAATCATAAAAAGGCTTAAACACTGTTAAATAAATTATCATATTTTTATTTTTGTTGTTATCTGATATGAAGCTCGTAGGAAAAATGTTGTTCCTAACAAGTGCGCAAAGTGCTTTTCCGCACGCAAGAACTTATCCGAACTCCGCTTCGCGTCGTTCGTCCAACTGTACTTGCCTGCGGAAAAATATCACTTTGCGCACTTGTTAGGAAAATAACTATTCTCACATTCTCTAATATCTGTCGAGTACAAATTTAAAGAGTTTTTAGAAATCCATTAGTTATTATTAGCCAGGATTCGGTTTAAGAGAACGAAATGTTTTTAACATATATATAGAAATAATTTCGCATGGAGCTGTTAACTTGGATGACGAATTTAGAAATTTAATATTGTTTAAATCCACTTAAAAAAAATTCTAGTAAAAAAAGAAATTCGTATCTGTGTTATGTATTGTACTTATATAATTTATTATTTTCGATTTTGAACTCATTTTGGTTCACTGGTTTCTAGGGTAAGATCTTTAGGTGTAAACAATTTAAGATATAAAATAAAAACCAAAATTATTTTTTTCAACTTTTTTTTAAATATTTTTTGTAAACCAATTATCTTGGATTTATTTAAACACTCTATTTACCAATAAAAAACAACCGGCAAAGCAACGAAGTAGTTATTAAAATTGCCTTCACCATTTGGTCCAGGACTCAATTTTCTTCAACAACTGAAATCCAAATTCAATGCTGAGAAATAAAAATTATTTTTTTAATACAAAAAATGAAAATATCAAAACTAAATATTTTAGTTCTATTTATTTTCAAGTAGTCTTATCGTTAGGCACAAAAGCAGTTTTCTAAAAAATAATCAATACCTACATACAACACAAACCGAACTGCAGCTCTTACATAAAGGAAACTTAAAATAGAGGACACATATACAAGTAAGAACTGATAAGTTACTGAATTTACCCGTTAGATGTCGCTTACGGGTTGTTCCTTTAATCCAGACCGATCAATATGTATGGAGCCAAAGTGACTAGGAAAACTCGATTTACGACTTTAAAAGAATACGATTTTATAACACGCAAACATTAATATTTTGTAATAAAGTTTGAAACTTTAAAATTTATATGTTGCGGAAGCGGAAATAGGTTTTTGACAAACAAATTTTATTAGGAAAAAGATTATTTTTCAGAGATTGACATAATTTGTAATAAAAATTAGAATATCAATAATATAAAACCATTTCTATTTTGAAAAAAATGTATATTAACTTAACACATTTATTTTGTAATCGCCCCATACAGGTTTTTCTTAAACCTAGGCGCTATTACAAGAAAAATTGTATAATTTATTTTAAATATTTGTTTTTTCTTTTATGTACATACACCTTTGATTAATAAAAAAGAGGGGGTTCAGGGTGTACTGTTCCCTCTCAAAATGTAAAAAAAAAATGTAAAAAAAAATATATAATCATATTCTTTTAGTTAAAAAAACTAATATATGAGCTATTTAATGCATAAACATATCTCTGACGCGCAGGGATCGATCATTCATCCATGAATAATAATGGTAAAATAACATGTCATCTTCGCCTAAATATACTTCCCTAACATAATTTTACACTTAAGCTTCCAAGATATATAAAAGAACAAACAAAGTGTACAAGAATTTAGTTCAGAACTTTTTGGTAGGATTTTGGATTTGAGAATTGAGGGATATCTATAGTCTATTTCAGAAAGGTGTAGAGTAATAAAAGCTCATTAGGTATGCAAAGGGACTACAGAGTGATCCAACGAATATTTAAGTCACTTTCATAATTTGGCATTGATTTCATTGCAAAATTCTTTATTTTCATCAAGTGCAGGTAGTACCACCCGGGTTTGGGTCAATTTATGGGTTTTGCCTATTGTTATCCATTCACAAATACTGAAAATGGCGTGACAAAGGCGTGCATTATGTACATAGTATTAGGTACACTTATTTTTAATTATAAAAAATCATAATATTCTTCGTCGTCTGAGGGACTGTCATCTCCTCTTAACGTTATAATTAACCGGTCGACGGTCCGATGGATTAGGTGGTCAAGATCCCACATTTTCTCCTCTTCTTGAATGACATGATGGACTGCTTTTCGCCAGTTCTCTGGTGTCACTTCCTTAATGGCTGGATCAAACAGTCGCTTAACGTCTTTCATTTTGAATGTCGTGTTGTGTCTTGCTACAAATTCTTTTACTTCCGCCCATATTAGTTCTATAGAATTTAGTTCGAATGATATGGCGGTGTGCGCAGCACAGTTACACCATGTTTATCAGTTATATCTTCCACGGCATATTTCATAAAACGATGTTTGTTTAAATTTCCTATAGCTAATAGTTCCTTCTTTATCAAATTATCTTCTTTTTTTTTCTTTGGTTAGTTATCATAAACAACTTAATACACAAAATTTATCTACGCCTATGGCCGACACCAAAATTAAGCAGAACTGGACGAAATTTGTCATTTTATTACTCTAAACCTTTCTGAAATAGACTATAGTAACTTTAGGGAAAAATTTTGATGCATTCTAAATTTTTATTTAATTTTGGCATATTATATAAAATGTTCTATTTTGAAAGTTCACAAAAAGCCCTAAATTTTTAGTGATTAC
The DNA here is from genome assembly GCA_935413205.1 of Polydrusus cervinus. NCBI lineage: Eukaryota > Metazoa > Arthropoda > Insecta > Coleoptera > Curculionidae > Polydrusus > Polydrusus cervinus. Next base: position 7,606,323 of record OW284516.1, read on the forward strand.
CATCTTCGATGTTTTCTTTTTAATTTTAAATGGGCGTGTTAAAACATAAGCAGAAACTATAAAAAAATTTAGCCAGATTTTTTTTAGTAAATGTAAATCACCATCGATCTTCGTAAAAAATTGCCGAAGACTCTCAGGATCATGGGCAACATCCTTAAAGGCGGAGTTTGGCATCTCGAATGGCCAATAAGAAAACTTGCCAACTTAAATTTCGTTGCCAAAAAAGGAACAAAATTTTCCTGCCGGCCTTTGTCGCAGTGCACCCTATCCTGAACACGGATATCCGCAGGAATAACAGATCTGTCCGAGCGATTGAACAAACATGTTCTGTTATTATAAAAAAGTTGTAAATAGGTGACATAAGACTTTTTTTTATATAAGTTACTACTTGTATAAGTATGAGTGTGACTGATAGCAATAAAAGTCCAGGATCTATTGGGGTATGTTACCTACCTATATTTAATTAAATAACGAATCTGCCAAAAAAAAAAACGTTTATAACAAAAGCCTACATAAATATCTTAAAAACAACAATTTCTTTAAAATGTGTGAATTTAGTATCATCAATGGATAACTAAAGAACTCGGCCGGAGCCACTAAAATAAAAAAAATATTTTATTAGCAGTAATAAAGTGTGATTCCAACCTAAGAATTCCCTTAATACAACGTTTTGATTTATTCTGAAGGCATTGTAAGCTTATAAAGTTGCAAAATCAGTTACAGAATCAGTAAATCAGTAAATAACAAACCAAAACAGCTTTATTGTATTCTATCACGAGTTTAAATTAAAATAACATTTTGTTTGGCGCTTGTACAAAAATACGTCCTTGACCGATACCTAATGTATAGCGCCATACCCCATAATAGCTACCAAGATAGACAATAGTCAGAATATTGTTAATAGCATTATATAAAAAAAATTAAAGTGGATATTCAAGCCAAGGGTAAAGTCTGTTTAAAAAGGTCTTTTTTAGAATTGCATATAAAATAAACTCGTAGTTTGCCCTTCGCTGTCCACGATTAACGCTCTCATTTATGGGATTGTCTTCCAATGAAAATAAAAATCATTAATACTAAAGTAATTTTTTGTATATTTGCCTTCGGTGCTATATTAACGATTGCCAAAGTAAATATTTCCAAAATAAATGCAGGCGTTATCTTTAAAACGTAATGGGAATATTAATTTCTGTGAAAAGGTTTTGGTAGTGTAGTCGGGCTTTTTAGATTCGAGTAAAAATAAAAAGGACGCCAGGCATCGCGACGCCATAAAAATGTCAATAGATAACAGGTACCTTGGAAGTACTATAATTCAAAAGTTCATTTCAACATATTTCTCGATTTGGGCAATTTCTTATATTTACAGAAAATCACTTTGAATACATCAGGTTTATATCTATCTCTTTCACACTCGACATTTTCTATAAAACCACAAACAGCGATATATTTACTAATGCTTTGAATTTTAATATTTAAAGAACAACGGGTCAGTGCAAAAATGTGGCAACCGTTTTTGGAGACGAACTAATGTTTGTCTCCATTTTCGATCGATTTCAGACACAAGATATTGTATTATTTTATGCAATAAAAGACGGCGTGCTCCGAAGTCACGTCGGTTCTTACGTAGCGAATGAATCATAGTGCGCCTATCTATTTTGCTTTTTTTAAAAGTTGAAATTCAAAGACTAATGTAACTATAGCCAACTTGATGTGTTGGTATGATTCAGTGAATTCTTAGTTGCCTCTTTTCGCAAGAGTAATAACGACGAACGATAAACAAAATAGATGTAAAATTTGTGTTAAAATATTTGAAAATGGTTTTTGATTATTAATATTAACCGAAAATTATCGTCGAAACATCGCCAATGAATGAAATAGTGGTTCACAATAACAAAGTCATTTATTCCCGCTACACTCATAATTAATATTAACTTTTCACATTCACCATGGTAATTTTTTCATAATAATAATCACATTCTATATTTCACATAATCAATACCGTCTTCACCATAAGGGCACACGGGGCCCATGCCAAGGGCCCCCCATTCTCAGGGGGCCCCGACGACTTTAACAATTTCTCTCACACACATTTATTCTCAAAACATTTTTGTCGGGCACCATCAGCTGAACCATCGACTTCAAGCTACTGCGAATTAATAACTGCAAGCTTAGAGAATGTATCTGTGTCTCCTGACCCTGGTACTTACTGTGACTACATTTTACCGGAAGGAGTCCGTGATATTTGGATTCGAAAAGGGCCAGAGTTTTTCCAAAATAAAAATAGTGACTTCTCCGAAACTTCTATAAGTTTTCCAGATTCAAATGGTTAAACGAAAACTAGATACTTGACTAAAAATATGTTTATTTGTAAATTAACGAATGGTGAGTCTTTAGAAAGAAAATGGCTCCTTTATTCACCAGCAAAGAAATCTGTATACTGTTATTGCTGCCGTCTTTTAATACCACTTCTGGTACTGGACATAATTTAAGTTCTCCTAATGGATATAAAGATTGGAAGCATATAAGTAACTTATTGATAGAGCATGAGAACAGTTTACAGCACAGGGAATTTATGATGAATTGTGTTGCAAGAATGAAAACCACTGGACGAATTGATACTGAGTTGCTGTCCTAATATAATACAGAAATTAACTAATGGAAGAATGGGCTTAGGAGGATTGTTGCAGTAGTGAAATTTTTGGCTTCAAGAGGTCTTGCTTTTCGTGGAGATAATGAGACATTAGGATCGCATGATAATGGGAATTATTTGGGATGCTTAGAACTGATTAGTGAATTTGATCCTTTTCTTGCTGATCACATACAAAAGTGCGGAAATCGTGAAAAAGGAAGTACATCATATTTATCGGCAAATATTTGTAATGAATTTATTAATTTAATGGGACAGCAAGTTTTGAAAACCATTGTCAAAGAACTTTTTTTACTTTCCAATAGGGCCCCAAATTCTTGTGTGCCCAAGGGCCCCAGCCTAGGTTAAGACGGCCTTGCACATAATGGCCTAATAGCAACGGCAACGCTGTAAACGTGATAATACTGCCTACGAAATTGACAAAGGCAAAACAACTACATTACATGAGATATTAAATTTTTTTTTCTACAAACAAATAATCTTATAATTTTGTCTGTCATTATGTCATTTTTCAATATTTATCAGTTATTTTTCTATTTCTGTTGGGTTTAAAAAAGTTTTAAGGTCGATTCGGGTTTGGGTCCCGTTGAAAATAGCAGAAAAATCGTGGTAAAAAACTATTTACATCGCAAAAAACCAACATAGGCAAATACAAAGTTAATTTTCATAAGGCATTAAATACAAATTTAAAAAATCTTGGTCTATGCATAGAATTTGGGATAAATGTTTTGATTAAGATAAATAACAAATTTGACAGCTTTGCATCTTCTTGAAATATAACCTAACTTTTGTTTAAGTGTCATAAATCGACGCGTAAAATTTACATGTAAATTGGGGTTCTGTGTCATCATTCGAAAAATATTTGTATGTTATCTACAGAAAAATATTTCAACGCGCTGTGGTCCTTTTAAAAAATAAACTTGACATCAACACCGTGTATTTTACTAAATGAATGAATGTACATCTGCCAAATGCTATTTACTCTCGATGATGTCACTTAATACAATTAAAATCAACATTTCTATAGTGCAAACGGTGTGCACCGGGCATAACTAACTAGGACATAACTAATAAAACGGTAAAAGCATTACATAAAAGGAAATGATTAAAATTACTGGCTTTCCTGTATACGGTAGACCTGACATTTTTTGCGAAAAAAATAGTGGTCATTTTATCCCTTATTTAAATAAGTTTTTTTCAAATATTTTCCAAGACGATATGCAAAAATGTTTTAATTATGGTTTAGAGAAAAATTACATTAGTATAGTAATAATAAATAATATAAATAAATCATGTAAGGTTGGGAACAGAAAGCCCTATCTTCCTTCCCACAATAATATTTTATTAATTACAACCTACGCGTTTCGGCCTACAAGGCCATCATCAGGGCGTAAAGTAATAAGGTCAACACATATAGACCACAAGCAGGACGCACCCTAGTCAACAAATCAATTAATACAAATAAACACTTGGCACATTGTTTTACATGAAAAACACATTTACACTTGTTAAAAAAATTAAAATTTGGAAAACAACGACAATCAACATATTAAAAAATTAAAAATTGGTATACATTTTAACAGTGCATATATCTTGGGAAGGAAGATAGGGCTTTCTGTTCCCAACCCTACATGATCATGTCCCTTCTGGAATGTAAATATGACTTCGTTAATATAAATAAAGACAATTATAAGTTTATAATGAAATATTATGTATTTATATAACCCGCATTTATTTCGTTTTGTTCTAGAAATACAATTAATAAACCTTTATGTTAAAAAATATTAATTATGTTTATGAAGAAAATTGTATTGGTGTACAAAAATATCGTATATACAATCCAGTGGCGGCGACAGCATTTTAGGGATGGGTGGGAAACAGTGGGCAGGTTGATTTTTAGGGTGGGCACTACTAAAATTACAAATGACTTGTAAAAAAATAGGTCGCGGCTTCCTCCACACTCTATACAGCCATAAGCGGGGTAAACAAAACTCCCCTCTTGTCCAAACTGACGCTTAAAAAAAGGTCATCATCGTTCTCTCCTTCTTCTATAATACCACTCCTTTCTAGTCACAAATTTAATAATCAAATCCTCCTTCCCCCATAAATATTCCATTACAAAACCAGATCCCTTAATTATGGGTGGGACAACCCATATCTTTAGGGTGAGCCGGTGCCCACCCTGCCCCCCCCCCCCTTGCGCCGCTGCTGACACAATCACAAAGTTGTTTATTGTTAATTCTGTTGATTCAATATTCTAAGGTCAAGTCAGCATAATTTCTAGTTCTTGTAATAGATCCAAAAATTTGAAATTTTGATGGTTACCTTCGATCACGTTCATATGAATATGAACAGCTCAAAAAATTGGTGTCACGTAAATTTTCTAAATACAATTTTCAAATATTTTTTACACACATCATTATGTAAATTTTGGTTAGGCTTATGAAACTTATGTTAAAAAATTTGGGAAGTACCTGAACGCACAAATAATAAATCTTATGTTCGCAAGCCATCGGAATTTGCGTAATCTATTTTCAGACTAATTGTTTCTGGGGTCATAAATTCTACTGCGATAACAGTCTGAAGTAAAATTTGATGGAGAGTTTGCAGAACATTAACTTGAAGAGTTTTAAAACTGAAGTCGAAATTTATTACTAAAAAAATTATTTGTTATAATTTAGAGTATTCGGAGCTTTCTATACCAGCGTAAAAAGCGGCATCGTTTCCTGGCTTGTCTAATTGAAAACTTAAGACAAAAATTTTACTAAGAAGTTCATAAGAACTAGTTTGGCGGACGATACCTTATTTTGAAAATTTATTTTAAAATTTTAATTATACAGGGTGATTCCTAAGTTGATACTTCTTTTTTAGCTGTGTGTAGAAGGCATTAAAATAAACAACATTTTCGAATACCTTTCTTCAAAAAACTTAATAATAGGCGAGTTACAGAATTAAAAAATCTAAGTGAGGGCCTGGTCCTCAAAACGTAGCCTGCTATACTTTATGTTGTTTGTCTTATCTCATATTAGTCATGCAATTTACGGGTCGGTGATGAGTTATTTGTCAATCCGATGCGGTGTTTTTCTGAAGCAAGTTAATTTTAAATTGATGACACGTGAAAATGGTAAAATTTGAAAACAATGAACTAGTAGATATGATGCTAATTTAAGGTGAGTGTCGTCAAAGTGCGGCTGCTGCTTTGATAGAACGCTTTCCCATGCGGTCTCATCCTACACCCAGAAGTTTTCTTAATGTTATTCAACGGGCAAGTTAGGCAGAACGTATTTGATCCATACTGTAATAAATAAATGTATAAGTACCTACCTTATTTTTGAGTTTTTTGAAAAAAGGTATTTGAAAATGTTGCTTATTTTAATGCCTTCTATACACAGCTAAAAAAGAAGCATCATCTTAGGAATCACTCTGTATAGGTTCAAATTATATCATCCGCCATGCAGAACATAAAAATAGAAATATTGCGACTATTCATGTTAATTTCTTATTTTCCATTGTAATTACAAACGATTCCCCGATATTATCTTCAAAATCTCCACTGACGCCGCGTCACTTAATTCTCGTGAAATTCGTTTATATAATATTTTGTATATAAAAAAGAAATTGTATTGCCATCGCCAGCCGCAGGTACAGTATGGACGATATGATGGAAATGCAGTATTGTTGTATGTGATGACTAATCGACTACGGTTTGCTCTTACGGTTCAATCAATTAATATGTACCATCGCGCCGATAAAAAACTGGGACAGGAAATTTTTCTATTCTCTCCTAGACTATTAAGAATAATTTTACATCAAGCCTGGTACCAGTAAAATGTCATGAGAATTTGCATGTCAATAAAGATTGTCACTTTATGATTGACTCGTCAAACATACAATCATATATTATTTGTAAATATGCCACAATTAACCCCCCAGCAAAAGGCAATTATTTATAGTCGGTTGCGAGATAGTGTTGCTATTAGGGATATTACAGATGAACTGGGAGTAAGCAAGAATACCGTGCTATTGGCAAAACAAAAAATAGCAAGACATGGGACTATTATTAGGAATGCAGGTTCTGGTCCCCCTAAAATTTCTACTGATGATCATGATAGAAGACTGGTTAATTATCTAAGGGATCATCCCTTCGAAACTGCAATCAAGGCAAAAGAAGAGACGAATTTTCCAGGTTCTGCAAATACCGCTAGAGACAGGGTTCGAAATTCCGATATACGAAGCCGTTGTGCTGCCAATAAAAATTTTTTAACGGAAATAAATAAACAGGGCAGGTTAGAATTTGCACATGAATATATTAATCAAATAAATTTATGGGAAACAGTTATATTTTCTGACGAGAAAACTTTTCAGTCATGCAATAATGGGAGAATTCGGGTGTATAGGCCTTCCGGCATGCGGTATGATGAGAGATACACCCACAAAACCAACCAAAGTGGGCGTTTCTCCATAAATGTTTGGGGCTGGATTAGCGCTAGAGGACCAGGACTTTGCCAAATCGTCGAAGGAAGACTAACTGCAGCAGTATACGTTAATATACTAAACGAAGTGATGATACCATCGGTAAACGCTGTATACGGTCAAAATTACACATTTCAGCATGATAATGCTCCAATACACACAGCGCGCATTGTACAAAATTTTCTCCAAGAAAATAACATAGCAGTTCTTCCCTGGGCTTCGAAGAGTCCCGATTTGAACCCGATAGAAAACATTTGGGGTGCCATGGTCAAATCTATGTATAAACATGATTTTCAACCTAGAAACAGGGATGAATTACGTCATAGGATAAATCAAGCTTGGGATGAAATAACTGTCGAATTATGTAGAAACTTAGTTTTAAGTATGCCACAAAGGCTCCAAAAAGTAATAAACAGAAATGGTTCTATGACCAAATATTAATTTTGTGTTGTTTTGACAAACTTTGTGTTCGCAATTTTTTTCTTTTTATTAAATGTATTTTATTACCTGTATTAGCTTTATTTATTATTTTGTGGTAATGGTAAATATAATAATTTATAAAATATTTGACTTTAAAAAAATCTAATAAATTTACTTTATCCATATTATATGATGTCTCTCAAATTTAACCACCCCGTATCGAAAAATACAAAACATTTCATTATGTAACCTAGGTTACTTTTTAAATTTTGAATGTTTTTTCTTTTTAGCTCTAGACACCTTTTATAGTCTAGGGGATATTATGTATTTCTTACATTGTTTTTGTAAATCTCTTGTCCCAGTTTTTTATCGGCACAATAGTACATCATCAATGGCGGTACCTCCTTGAGTCCACGCGCCTTCTGAGGCTTACCGAAAACACGATACATCTTATTTCATCATGTATATTGTTAAGTTCATGGGGAAACGATACCTAAAAAAATTCGATAGATCTACTGATTAATCGAAAAGATTGGCAATACTGCCCGCAACTGACTTACAACCTTCGTTACCTGACGATAATCTGCGATTTATACTCATCAAGTACCAAATTTTCTACGGCCTCTTCACGATGACGATTGAGTAAAACAGCAACCTCGTAAGGCTAATACTCATCCCGCTATGTGACTAAAATCGGTAAAATTACGCTGGTTGATCCGCAATTGTAATGCGGCACCTAAAACGTTTCGTTTGGCAACTCAGCCCCATATCCGCCCGATCCGAAGCTCTTTTACCAAAAATATTAGGCACGTATTTTGTTTTCGCGTTGCGCATAGATGTGACAAGCTTTATATCACTAAAATTCGCCGAAAAGGAACTGGTAATGACGGCGATAAAGATTTCCCCGCCAGAATTTGCAGTTCTAAGGTCTTATACAATTTCTTAAAAAAATATCCTCTATACCGTCAGCCGTTCTGTTTTTACAAAGAGTGAGTTAAAAAAAGTTCTCATGATGGAGCTTCTTCGAGGGGGTTCCTCTGCCCACCACTGATTGCTACAGAGCAGAATATATAATTTCCAGAAAGGCATGGTACATTTTGTCGAGTTTTTAATCAAATAAGTTGGCCAATGCAAAAACTACTTTTAATCTAGAATTTACGGCCCTAAAATGTAATACATAAAAAAAATATTTTGTGTGTTATTTCAGAATTCTTTATTACTTTAGTAATGCACTTTGGCATCAAATAACCGATCCGATATTTATAATGTTTACAATAAACTCCTTAAACATTTTATTGCAGAAGTTTATTGAAATGTAAAATAGAGTCTAGATTTAACTGCAACACTTAGACAAAATATGCAATGGATACTAAAAATTATTCATGTAAGTATATTTGTTAGTCACATAAGACCCTGAGATCAATTGCCCTATTCCAAGCTCAGTGAGAGTAAGTAGGACATTTTTTTCTGGAGAAAGGGGCAGTTGTGACTACATGTATTTCATGATATGAAGTGAAGAAGGCGGAAAAGCGCCGCAGGCGAAACATTTTCGGGGCCACACTCAAAATTCGTTTAAATTCACCTAACTACTACTTATCAAATTTTAAAAATTAAATTATTTTAGCTCTCCTCCTCTGCATGGTTGGATTAAATTTGTTTTTGTAAATGTTTTTTTTTGATATTCCTAGCTGGCTCTTTATTAAAAAAAAACATTTTTTATATTTGTGAAAAATATAAATATTGGTGTCAATCCAAAATATTAACATAAGACGATAATATGACTCTAACCAGCGTTTTTCGGGCTCGGTTTTTCATGATTAAAAATAAAGTAAATATCGGTTACCACGTCAAAATTGATGATTTTTTCAGAAATCATGTATTTTAGGAGCGTAGATCTAAGAGCAGTATTCGGTGCAAATGCTCAGGTTTTGAAATACTCCTTCTTAAGTGCCGTTTTGTATATTCATAATAAAGCATTCTCGTTTCTTCCCGCACTATTTCTTTTATTATAATTTATCACACTTCTTTCATAAAAAATGTTTCAATTAAAATTTTTACTTTAATTTTTCTCTTTAAAAATAAATACCTAATTGTTTTTTGTTTTTGTTATAAAAATATTTGATTGCATTTGGTTATATTTTTGTTGATTTAAAATAGCTCTAAAAAAGGGAAAACGGAACAAACAAATATATAATAAAAAAATATTATAACATAAAATATTATTCTTTTTACTAGTTTTCCTATAAAATTGCATCATAAATCAATAACTAAAACGATATGCTTCCGAAACCTTAATCTCTATATAAAACAGGACTTTTAGAAGGAAAAGTTTAAAAACTAAACGTTTCCTATGAGACCATTGTAATCTAAGCCAAGAATATATTACATAAAAATTTAAATTAAGAGTCCAAGCTTCAGACGAAAAATTAGGTTGCAATTAGATTTTTAGACCCGAGCTTCTAGGCTCAAGGGGGCTGCCCCCCTAAATACGCCACTGACAAGCTATTTACATTTGACTATAAGGACGTCCAATCTACTTCCTCGTGCGATATGAACATCATATCCACTCTTGTAATTAAAAACTATTCTATAAGTACGCGAAAATAACTAAAAGGAAATAAATTTTAAAACCACTATAATGCTTTTCTACTGTTTAAAAAGAAAAAAAACGCTAAATATCTACGCAACCATGTAACCAGGTAAATTTAAAAAACATGTGGTATATTTAGCCCGTAATTAATGAAAAAAACGGTAGATTAACCTGATGAGGTTAATTATCATTACTACCGAGTAAAAAATAACGAAATGGCGCTCGAATCTGGACAGTTTTATGTCAAATTGTTCCCACTTCAGCTAGGATGAAAATAGCTCGTACACACGTCTAAAAATACAGTGTTATTGAAATTCGCTAGTATTCCTTCGCTTTGCATAGCGGCTTTTCCCTTTCGCGGTCGGTCGGTTAAAAAAAAGTGTAGTTAAGTAACGGGTAGTGCGTAAAATCGCGAATTACGCACTGCTGACCGGGAAAGTGTTTACCCGCCATCGTCCTTTTTTACGGTTTTTCTGTTTTGTGCACAGTTCAACGTCAGATTTTCATTGTGTTATGTTAGTTTAATACGACAATATTGAATATATTTTTTTGCATGATATACAGGGTGTTTACGGTATTGTAACAATACTATTTCTTGTTGGGGATTTTTATAGCAAACTAAAGATGGATGCTGTTTTAATGAAATATTAAAATATGTTTAAAAGGTCTTTGCAAGCATAGTCTGGGATATTTATGGTTAGTGACGCATTCGCCATTTTGTTCACTAATCTATTTATTTATTATGTTTTTTGAAAACAACCATAAATTTTCTAAAAAAACTTTTTTTGGATTTTCGAATTATTATTAAGCCCATTTATTTTGATGCTTCAAAAAAGTTTGAAATATTTTTAATTTTATAAATTCTAATTTTTATAGTTTTTGCCCAATCGTAGTCATATAACAACCAAAAGAAAGTATGCAGAAAGATACTTTTTCGAAAAAATCAAATTTTACAAGTAAATCGATATTATTTGTCTTAATCGACTTTATTGTTTTCTAATTTTCACGATTCTTTTGTAAATACAAGTATATGTACATTTTAGATTTTTTATTACTATATTAATTAATATTTTTGGCTTAAGTGATATATGCATATAATGTTTTTGTCTTAATTTCAAAACGCCCTGTGGAATAATTGAGATGGATAATTTTATTTAAAACCCCTTTTCTACAATCTTACAAGTATTTATAACAATTTGTTTTTTGAATTATCCCAGTATCTCATGTCTCGTAAGAACTGCATAATTTTAAACAAATATTACATTGAAGAAATCCTCCAAGAAGTGATTTTGCTTAACGTGGGTTTCGAACTACGATACTCAGTCATACGACACCCCCCAAGGGCTATCAACTCTTGTATTCTTGCCATTGCATGACCTATCGATTGGGAAGTGTGTACCTTCTTCCGCACCCCAAGAGACGTCCGATCTCATTCGGCCTGATTACCGGCGTGAATGGGGTGGGTAGATGAAATATTTTACACTTTTTCCTGCATTGTTAAACCTACTAAATTTCGGACATACTTTGTTTTGAGTATGCCAACTCCGGGGATCGAACCCGGACCGCCACGGTTGAATGTCAGTAACTCACGTCTGAGCGACTGCCGCGGTTTCAAGAAGTAGTCGGTTCATTTGCTAGTTTTGGGGACCGATCTATGCATGCTAGATAATACTATACCTCATAATTCACATGTAATTAGCGAGTATTTGATAAAGTTGGGCTGCGAAGATTAGAACGGCCCGCATATAGCCCGGATCTCAATCTCATAGAACATTTTTGCGATGAACTCAAAATAGTCCTGCGCACAGTGTGACGGATCGGCAATCTAGCGGGACGAAATTATTTCCATAAATAATTTATAATTTTTTTACGTCATATTGTTGACAGTGTTTGTTAAAATACGTTTTAGTGGTTATTTACGTATCAAGAGACGAAAAGCGAAATTTTATAGAGGAAGCAACCTTATGTTAGTCCGGCACGCCGTAGGCAGAGATTTCAAAGTTTTTACTTTCGTTAAGCATATAATATGACGGAAAAAGATTGTAACTTATCTTGTTAACCTGTTCTCTTATCACATTATATTGATGTGTTAATAGATCAGCGTCGATATTTAGTACAAGAGCTTTATCATCTGACAATGTTTTAGTATTATCTCTTTTTAACTTCCTACTTTTTTAAATGTGGGTGCCACGAGCGAGCGATGCTTGTGACAGCTCCTGTTAGTACTGCGGAATCTCTTTTCTCCACTTCATAGCTTCATCTCAGCAGCCATGCATAGTTCTTCAATATTTTTCGATTTCACCAAACTCGTTATAGCTTTCTCTTTTTTGTCTTTTTAGAACACTTTTGAAATGACTTTGATGGTCTGCCCAAAACAGAAGGTAACTGATCGGTGAATGTAGATGGTACTGAGTGACAAATACTGTCAGGAAATGTTATTCCACTAAGCCAATGAAAATAATTGATATTTACAAATCTGTTGCAGTTTCGGTAACTTTTGCTTCACCTTAACGCCATGTGTTGGCACATAATTCTTAAAGAAGTCTTGAAAACATCTTCGGAAAATATGCCTTGACCAAATTTCCCAATGACAAAGTCACAAACTGCATTATAGTGCTCTAACCTTTTTTTGATTCACCCAAATTTCCAAAATTTCGTGCCTGCAAATTATTATGGGAACCATTCTGAAAAAAATAAATTTTTCTTAGAGACGCAAACAAACGCAAAAAAATTATAAATGATCTTAAAGTAGACAGTCTAACTAAAAGTTAGAGTAACAGTAGAAGTCCATATTCACCCATATAAGACACTTATAGTCTACAAAAAATTGATATTATACACAATTTATGACATTATTACAGTATTTCCCAAAATTTGATATAAAAAATTTCAACAACAAAAAAAAACTTACCTTTAGGAATTATTAGAACACAAGATAATACATAAATGCCAAAATATCACACCAATAAATAATCCACTCTGAAATAACTCACGAGTGACGGACTCTTTAATAGAGTCTAGACAAATTCATATCTGCTACCCTTTGAGTTTTCACGTAATTATGACCACGCCTTCATACCTGACAATAAAACTGGTGTCAATCTGACCTAAATGGAATAATTTTATGATAATTATTTATTGTCACTTAATTTCATGAACCTAAAATTTCCGACTTAAATCCCGTTAGATTCCCGATCCGTCACACTGTGCTGCGCCGCCACGAACTCTGCAAGGAACTGGCAGAGGAATATCAGCATATTCAACAAGAAAGTTTTCCACACAGTGTTTTGAAATTATTAAAAAAAAAACATAAGTTTTGATTTACTCCGTTATAATATCACTTAATCAAAAAATTTTGATTTATAAAATAAATTTATTGACATCTCATGTTCTGGTAACATGATATATTTTATCAGTCATAAAAAGCAGAATTATAAAGCCCAATTTTAATATAAAGAAGGGTAAAATTCGCTAATACATTATGAATAAAACCAAATACAGTTAATTAAAAAAAAAGTGAAGTATGCTTATAAATTAATGCGTACTAAAAAAGCTATAAAAATAAACCTTAGTTCCATTAAGCCACTTTAAACAAAACTTGAGAAAAAAAATGTTTTTCATCGACGTAAGAGTGTTTTATTTTTGCAAAACTCTATCAGCTCCAATGACTTTACCAGCGTTTTCATATAAATTAACTATTTTTAAATTTAGGCCACTATTATTAAGATAGATTTATGTTTATTAGAAGATAAAATTTTATGTTGAATATAAACTTGGTGTTTATAGCGAAAAATAGATTCTATTAAAATAATCGCAACGCAGAAAAATTTCGAAGTGTAAATAAAATCTCTCAAAAATTTGTCACATAGAAACACCAACAAAAAAAAAAGAATCAAGATTTGTGTATGAAATTATTGTATGTACAGGAACATTATTTTAAGTGTCTCACCAGATTGGCGACTTTGCTATCAACCACAATAAAAAAACCATTCCCAACAGCTTTTAGTGAAGAAGCCAGATTTGATGTCAAAAAAATCTATGTTTACAAGTTTGACAGATACGACGCCATATTGGATTATCTTAAATGGTAACCCTACCTTATAGTAAGCCAGCTGCATTCGCCTATTTGTTCCAACATTAAAAATGTATAATTGTCAATATTTATTTTCAGCCGTTCCGGAGATACGAGGCTTCGAAGTTAGTGATTTTGTTATCATCGAATTAACAGAAGCTTTGAGATTAGAAACTCAATTTTTTCTGGAGATACGTAATTTCTTATGGCGGAGCCACCCGTGCTATTGTTATATATGTCAGATGTCAGAAAATGAAAGTTACGACGCCATTTTGAATTTTTTTAAATGGCAACCCACATTTATAACTACGTCAGTGCATGGCATTTTGCGATCCGATTTCAAAAATATATAGTTGTCGATATTTATTTCCAACCCTTACCGAAATACGACCGTATCAAAAACTGTATCGTACGATTATGTGTTTTAAGTATCTCACCCCATTAAAAAACAAAAGCTTTGTAATTAAAAAAATCAATTTTTTCTGGAGATACGTAATATCTTATGGTGGAGCCATCCATGCTATTGTCATAATATGACATATGGCATATATTATATGCCAATGTTTTTTTAATCACAAAGCTTTCTATTTTTTAATGGGGTGAGATACTTAAAACACATTATCGTACGATGCAGTTTTTGATACGGTCGTATTTCGGTAAGGGTTGGAAATAAATATCGACAACTATATATATTTGAAATCGGACCGCGAAATGCAATATACTGACGTAAATATAAATTTGGGTTGCCATTTAAAAAAATTCAAAATGATGGGTGGCTCCGCCATAAGAAATTACGTATCTCCAGAAAAAATTGATTTTTTAATCACTAAGCTTCTATTTTTTATTGGGGTGAGATACTTAAAACACATAATCGTACGATGCCGTTTTTGATACGGTCGTATTATATATATTCGGTAAGGGTTGGAAATAAATACCGACAACTATATATTTTTGAAATCGGATCGCAAAATGCCATGCACTGACGTAGTTATAAATGTGGGTTGTCATTTAAAAAAATTCAAAATGGCGTAGTAACTTTCATTTTCTGACATCTGACATATATAACAATAGCACGGGTGGCTCCGCCATAAGAAATTACGTATCTTCAGAAAAAATTGAGTTTTTAATCTCAAAGCTTCTGTTAATTCAATGATAACAAAATCACCAACTTCGAAGCCTCGTATCTCCGGAACGGCTGAAAATAATTATTGACAATTATACATTATTAATGTTGGAACAAATAGGCGAATGCAGCTGGCTTACTATAAGGTAGGGTTGCCATTTAAGAAAATCCAATATGACGTCGTATCTGTCAAATTTGTAAACATAGATTTTTTTTGACATCAAATTTGGCTTTTTCACTAAAAGCTGTTAGGGAATACATAATTGTTTTTTTATTGTGGTCGATAGCAAAGTCGCCAATCGGGTGAGACACTTAAATTAATGTCCCTGTATGTAAAAGAACTGGGCAGCTCTATAAATTCCGTAAAAATTAAAATAATTTCGTTGTAAATTGTAAAATAAATATTAATATAACGTAAACACTCTGTATATATTCGACAAGGAAATAGAATAATTGCATAACATTTTCAAAGGCTGAAAACAAAACACATGCATACAAAAATAAATTTTCGTGTTTTCTAAGTTTCATAATTTTCTTCAGACATCATATCTTTATGGGTACTTTTTATTTATAATTTTATGTTATTTACATGTAAAATTTTATTTTCAGATATAGTTTTTAATATATTTCCGCCGAGTATTTTTGTATTCTGTTGCGATATTTGTGTAGTTAGTATTAGATATTAATGAAAAATAGTACAAAATGTCGCAGTCCATGAAGAAAAGATTTCCGTCTATTACAAGCATTGACATAGAGGTAAGCATATATTAAAAAAATATATTAGGTACTAACAATTAGTCGCCATTGCGAAATTTTCGATTTATTTTTTTCGAAAAAGCACAAATGTTTTTTTATATTATCAGCCGTCAAAACGATTTTGTAGCTGAGCTACAGGACTATTTCTTTGTGCTGGGGTTGGCGGAAGAGCCAGTATACTTAGGCCTATAAGGCCCATTGTATCCCCTTATCGTCTGGGTAATGTCAGCCAGACGGGACCTACAGCATAGCGTAGGATCCAAACCACGTATATACACTAGTTATCCTTTTTACGCTCCCAGAGGTCCATGTCGCTATTCTCGGTCCCGATATCAGGACTCACTAGTAGCATACTACAATCTTTTATCCACTAAATTTCGGACACACTTTTTTTATTATGCGTTTGCCCACTCCAGGGATCGAACCCGGACCACCACGGTCGAATGCCAGTACCTCGCCTATGAGCCACTGCCGCGGCTACTGGACCTTACAACTAATTTTTTTATCAATGACTGCTAAATAATTTTCATTTTTGGAGTATTTTTTAATGTTAATAGACAAAATCCCACTGAAAATTTTTCTCTGGACGCCCATGCTGTCGGTATGTAGTAGTAGGAGCATGTTTTTTTTTAATGACATTCTTCAAAAATAATGTTTTTAAGCGCAACCTTCTTTAAACAAAAAAAAAACTGGGGAAGTAAAAGATTTGGTTCTTATATCACAAAAAATGAACAGATAATATCCTGGATTGTGGTAACGATACTAGAATATAGCTCAATCCACTTAAACCTTCTATTAATAAATGTCAAAAATAAATAAAGAACCACTCAAAAGCTTTAACAATTTCTTAAAGAACAAAGCTCAAGCAAAAGCACAACAGTAAACCAAATAAATGATCCTATTTAAAAAATAACTCTCCAAAAATATCCCATTAGTCCTATAAAATATTTCAAATAACTCTTAAGGCAGTTCCAAAATACATCTCCGTATTTTTATTTATAGAAAGTAGGGAAATGATGCTTGACACCTGTAAAATATATTTCTTGTGTCACTGCCTTTAAAAATATGGCGGAAAACTAAAAATGCTGTAGTAATTAACTAAGCACCATGAATTATTTGTTGTAGAGTTAAAAATAGCTTTCTTTTTATTTACTTTTCGTATATCTTACAAATATTACTAGACACATCTGCTGCTCTTATTTTAGAATTCTTTTGTTTTGGAAATAAATCATTGATTACTGTTATTAATTATAACGAAGTCGTATCCAGAAGGGACATGATAATGTAGGGTTAGGAACAGAAATCCATATCTCTAAGAAGGAAGATAGTGCTTTCTGTTCCTAACCCTCAGTGGCGTATTTAAGGGGGGGGGGCTTTGTCCCCCCCCCACCCCCCCCACCCCCCAGCCTAGGAGCTCGGGTCGAAAAGTTTAATTGCAACCTAATTTTTCGTCTCATGCTTGGACTCCTAATTTAAATTTTTAAATAATGTATTCTTGGCTTAGATTACAAAGGTCTTGTAGAAAACGGTTGGTTTTTAAACTTTTCCTTCTAAAAGTCCTGTTTTATTTAGAGATTAAGGTTTCGGACGAATATCGTTTTAGTTATTGATTTATGATGCAATTTTTTAAATTTTCCTTTAGGAAAACGAGTAAAAAGATTAATATTTTATAGTATTTTTCTATTATATACTTGTCTGTTCCGTTTTCCATTTTTTAGAGCTATTTTAAATCAACAAAAATATAATCCAATGCAATAAAATATTTTTACAACAAAAACAAAAAACAATTAGGTATTTATTTTTAAAGAGAAAAATTAAAGTAAAAGTTTTAATAGAAACTTTTTTTATGGAAGAAGTGTGATAATTTATAATAAAAAAAATAGTGCGGGAAGAAACGAAAATGCTTTATTATGAATATACAAAACGCCACTTAAAAAAGGAGTATTTCAAAACCTAAGCATTGCACCAAAAACTGCTCTAGATCTACGCTCCTAAAATACATGATTTCTGAAAAAATCATCAATTTTGGCGTGGTGAGCGATATTTACTTTATTTTTAATCATGAAAAACTGAGCCCGGAAAATGCTGGTTAGAGTCATACAAACGTCTTATGTTAAAATTTTGGATTGACGTCAATATTTATATTTTTCACAAATATAAAAAATGTTTATTTTTAATAAAGAGCCAGTTTAAAAAAAAACAAAAAGAAACATTTAGAAAAACAAAATGCAACTATGCAGAGGAGAAGTAATAATTTAATTTTCGAAATTTGATAGTAGTTAGGTGAATTTTAATCGAACCTTGGGCGTGGCCCCGAAAATTTTTCACGCGCTTTTTTGCCTTCTTCACTAGGAATAATATCATGAAATACATGTAGTCCCGACTGTCCCCTCTGAAGAAAAAAACATGTCCTACTTATGTCCACTGAGCGCCCCCCCCCCCACCCCCTTTAGCATATTTTCTGGCTACGCCACTGCTAACCCTACATTGTTATTAATTATTTTGTCAAATTTGTACCAAATATATCTGGTAAAACTAGCCATCCTGGTCTGTGTTTCAATCAGGCACTGTCTTTATGTGCTGTCTTTATTGTGGTGTAGTGGTAACGTTCTATACTGCCTCTTCGATAGGCCGTGATGGTCCTCAGGGTGGGTCTAGATAATTTAAAATTATTTCTAATTTAATATCCTGTGTGTTTTGTTAAAAAAATCTTTGTTCAGGTGAAATAAAAAATCAAATTCTGAAAAACCAATATCAAAATGGACGGGAATAAAGAAGTAAAATGGAACAATATGTGTATCTTAGTATTTGGTGTAAATAAGGTTGGTTAGTACCCTTATTTAAGTTTTTTTATGGGGCACTTATTTCGTAGGCTATAGTGGTTATTAAACAACGTTCTTAAATGTTGTTTTTAAAATTTGCAAGGATTAGTTTTCTCAAAGGTTTAAAGTTACAAAAAATTGTTTTCAGTTCACCACAACAACTGGGAAAACACAATATTTTTAGAAAGTTATCAAAAAGAAAATAAACAGAATTAAATTTTTAACATTATATTAGATGCGTCGAAAAGTCTCCAGATCGTTTTTTGGATTGAGTCCAATGATTCTCCTCACATCACAACATAACACGGTCATCGCTTTTTCAAGAAATTGCTCAATCATCAAAACTGTTTGATTGAGAAACTACGATTTATAAAAATATTTCAGGGTATAGTACTCAGGATACATCAGCATAATTTAAACAGATTTGTGGTCTATAAGTTGGTTTAGAGGATTTTTATCCCACTTGACATGTTTATTGTTCGAAATAAATTGAATTACGTATAAATAGATTTAAACTGTAAATTCTGGTGTTCTCTTGATGGAAGAAACATAAAGACTGAAAACTTAATATAGACTACAATTAAGCAAGGAATTTTTGGTCATAAAAGTAACATGTTAGTTATGTTTTCGCATTGGAATGGGCTTTTCTACTATAATAGAAGTTCATCATATTCAGCACTGAACAAGAACCAGTTGAAAATTTATCTAAAAACAAATCTTTTTAGAGTGTCACAAACATTTTCTAGAAACAATAAAAATACGGCGCGAAAACGGGAAGTTTAAAAACATAAGATTAGAAGAGATGTACGTCATCCTATTAACCGCGCAATTTTTTTATTTGCCAGACGTGCATCCGATTATATCGCTATCTTTGTTTCGGTAACTTAAATAGGCAAAAACAATTTAGAAACTGGAAATTAGACTCGAGATCTCACTGAGGTAGGACGGCGTCGTTTACGTAGAGATCCTGAGCTCTCATTGCTTGGAGTTGTTGTACCAAGTCATTTCATGCCTTTTTATTGGAGAACATATTTTGTTTAATTATTTTTTCAGTAAAAAATCGAAAAATTTAAAAAGAAATTTCTTGAGCAAAAAAAACTATTAAAGTGACATTTTTTCGAACGACATAATATAAGAAGTAATCCTTAGATATTATATAGAAATCAGGCGTAGTGAAGCTGAGTAGTCCTGCCTCAATATCTGCTAAGCTGTGCAGCTGCAGAGTTTCTTTTAAAAGGGATCAGGTTTCCAAATATTTGTGGTATTAACACTTGGTTTCCTGCAAGCACCGAATTTTGGACTAAAACCTTTTGAAACATTGATATTTGACAGCAGGGGCCCACCGAGAGATTTCGGGATTTTTTTTAATATACTAAAAAAAGGTCCTCTACTTATCACTGCACGATCTTCACTGAAATCAAAAGTGACTTCCTACATAACCTCAAAAAAGACCCAAAAAAACCCCAAATTTTTTTTTTAACAACTGTAAAAAGCATAATATCAATAAGTATGTTTAAATTTTTCTGTTTGTAGAGGGTAAGCATTTTAGGGCATATTATGTCCATATCAAGTTTTCGTCTTAAGATGATGTCAGAAATCATGTTCTAAATTCGTCTACTTTACATTAATAAAAATCGTTGCTAAAATTAGTCAAGCTAACCTAGATATTTCACCCCAATCTCCGATATCATAGCTGACGTAATTTGAATTTATAATATTACCACCCCAAGCTTTTTGGCTGCGATGTTTGTATCAGCTGATATTCTGTCTCACTGTGTCGGGGTGGTTGCCACCCTCGCAGACGGTAAGCAGTATTGATCCAGAAACACGGAAAATTAAAGAGAGTAAAAGAGATCGAGAGTTGTGGTACGTTGACTAAACCACGTCTTCTCCAGTTTAAAATATTTGTTAAGACATTCAAGATTAGAATATATTCATCAGCAAAAGTCCAGAAATATAAGCCATTTGCTATCGCGGTTTTATACTGAATAAATAAATAGCAGCTGTTTCTTATTGCAATTATAATGCAGTTGGTTTTTTTCTAATTGTTACTAATTTTTCTAAATATCATCAAAATAATGTTGACTGATGTATTAGGAACGTTTTCTATCACTATAAAAACTAATCAAAAAGTAGATATGGCAAGTCGAACACACAAAATAGTACATTGCATAACTAGTAGGAAAAGCTGAACATTCCCGGACGACCATAAAGATTGTATGTCGGGGCGCAAGCCAAGACTGACAATACGTCTGGGAATGCGGCTTTTTCTACGCGGTATCCATACTATTTTTCCGTAAATCGAAAATAATTAAAAGGACATAACTTATTACAATCAAGTAAAATTTTGAAATAAATATTATTAAATTTATTCACAAATAAAGGATGCCATTAAATATTTGTGTTGTAACTATGGAAACACAGTAATATTGAATTGTCAAGCTTAACACATTTTAGTTTACAAGTAGCCGTACAGAAATAATATTTCCTTACAGTACAATAATAAATATTTCTTAAGAGTTATTTTTCATTGCCTAGCAACGACTAAGTGTAAAGAAATGTTGTTTCTTTCTTTCAGAAATGTTATCAAAAAAGTCAATATTTCCGATCGATTTTAGGAAAAAATTATTTTTTTAAATAAAAGTTTAAAGGCGTTTTTTCTGTGCCAAAACTCTCTAAAGGAAAAGTTATATTTAGTGCTTTTGTAGAAATAGAACCTGTTTCAACCTGTTACCATCCCTTAATAGGGTTGTGGGTAAGGGAGGGTGAAATTGTGTATTTACCGTTCAGGTGGAACTAAAATTGATTCTTTTGAGATCTGAAAAAGGGAAAGCGACAAGGCAATTAATTGTCTGGTATATTGTAGAGATACAACGGAGGGTGCAAGACGACATATTATGACTTAAACGATATTTGTTTAAATTTTCAAATATTTACTTTCCCAATTGTTAATAGCACTAATTATACAAAAGCTACTAAACAAATAATATACCTTAAAATAAATTTGATTTTGAGTAACCGTTGTAAATACAGGGTGTCCCATAATTTATGGGCCGTAGAGTAACTGGAGATACTAGACATCAAACTAAGCCGATTATGTCATATAAGTTTTTTTCGGATTGTTACTCGTTCTAGAGATACAGGGTGTTGAAAGTAAAAGTTTATTCTCGAAAATAAGCCATAATTTTAGAACGGTTTAATGAATCGAATTGAAAGTTGGCAATATTATGTTTTTATGAACAAGAAATAAGAATTTGTTGAAATTTTTAAGTTTCAAACTAGAGGGCGCTAGTTGCATACACTGGGCTTCATAAATCTATGATTTCTTTTCTTACCTGTGATATTAGGTGTTTTTAAATTATAGTTTCTTAAAGAAGGGCATTTTCTGAGTCAAAAAGTCAAAAAGGTGTACTAGATTGATCTTAATATCTTTAACGGTTTTCGAGATATTTCCCTTTAAACATCCCAAAGCAAAAAAAACATAGTACATAATTAAATTTATATTTTATTTATTAAAAAAAACTTATGACATAAATTGGTTTAGTTTGATGTCTAGTATCTCCAGTTACTCTACGGCCCATAAGTTATGGGACACCCGGTATATTGTTCTGGTGGAAATTTCCCAACAGAATGCTGTACCTTCAATTAATTTGAATGAACTTTAAATATCTTCATCCAAGAAAAGGGAAATCCTTCATTTAACTTTTAAACGTCATTAATTTTAATCAGTTACTCTGCTTTATTATGGCTGTGTCCGAATTATATGACTTATTTTACAATGAGTTGAGTGAGGTAAATTTGCTGCCTTAGTCAGTGGTGGTGAAAATCCACGTAGTATTTTATTATTACCTATAACCAATATGCTAAAGTTTTATGTTACTCATAAAAAAGGGTATCCGTTGTTCAGGGGGGAGGGGGTACAAAAAAAAATTCGCTGGTCTACAGTGACTTCTATATATACATAAATAATGGTCCTTAGCCATGGTCAGCTACTAAAGGGAATTCAGGAAGGTAGAGAAATGTTCAAAGTTCGGCAAGAATTCTCTCAATTTTTACCCCTAAATTCTCTAACTAACCCATGTTTGGATTAAATTTGGTTGTTTCAATGAATAAATTTTTCACATGTTTCCTCATATTACCATACTCCACGCTTTCATACATAGAGCAGAGCGGTGTAAAACTTCAAAAGTAATTTTAAAAATACACTGAAATTGTGTTTTCTAACTTCGTACAACCCGCTGCACTTTATATTGTGGGCTGAATTGGGGGGGGGGGGGGGGGGTTTAGAGTACCCTGATGCTGCTAATTTAATAAAAATTTCGTAATTTAAATAACTTTATTTGGGAAATTTTTAGACATTCCACAATAATTTTTCAAAACTATAAGTTTTCTTGTTATATAACGTTACAGTATAATTTTCAACATTTCAACAACACCCAATTTAAAAAAAAAACAAATTCAAAAGACAATATTATCAAGGACGACTATGCCTTCCTGCTTTATGTAAAAGGGTAGCAACATCCAAGCCAACCCTAACATAGCGCCCTCTTTCAGCAATACCGAAATCATTTTTCGCTCAATATTGGGGTCGCCCGAGCCGGCTTTCAGTGGCAAAGTGATGGGCATACTCTGAGTATGTAGGTTTCCTGCAAACCGCGTTTTTCCTAAATTTGCTCAAAAAATTGCAGGAATTAGGGGTAGTGTGTTAAAGGGGCCAGGATGGTTACTGAAAATGGGCAGGTAAGATATATAATATTTATTACATTAAATCTTAGTGCCCTTTTAAAGTAAGCATCGTCTTCAAGTATGCAGGATTCCTGAAAGTCTACGTTTTTAAAATGCTTGCAGTATTTTTTAGGATGTAAATAAGGGGCAAAACGATTATTAAAAATAGAATGGTGTAATTTTTGGTAATTTTTTCAATTCCACCTGTGGTGTGACTGCAGAATTCTCGTAGGATTGCTAATGTTGCTATGCGGATGTTTGAATGGGGTGATCGAAGCGGTAGCGTTGCAGTATTCGGTTACAGGTTAATAGGCATGCCAAAGGGGTAAATGTAGCTAAAACGATAAGAACTAAGTTGGTTAGTTTTTTACAGCCTGATATTTACGTCGGAAAATTTATTTCGAAAACTTTTCTATGGCAAAAAAAAACAGCACTTTGTTATTTTACAAAAATTTTTCTGTAATTTTACATAAGTAATAAAATTTCAAAGATGCCTCATTAACGAATTATACATATTTAATAATATAATAATGGTATTAAATTTAAAACATATACGATATAAAACTACATTTTTTGACAGGTGATTTAATTTTATGATAAAAAATAATCTAATCTACCACCTTTCGGGGACACCCAGTATACAGTTAACTAGGCAAGGTATTCGACTGCACAGTTTATTTGACTTTTCATCTCTAACCTTAACAAATTGGTTTAAATCATACCGTAAAGTGTTAAATAATTGTTAGGAGTGATGACGGCATTTAGGCATAGCTTAAGTTTTTAAATATAGGCGAATTCTTATCCATCGGCGACCTTACTATCTTTATTTAGATTATTTAACTAGAGAAGGAAGGCTTACGACGCGAAGTGATCCACAGGAGAATATATTATTTCGCTAAAATGTTATGTACCTTGAATGAAGTTGCATGTTGGAAAAATAGTTTTTTTAAATAATTAGATGACTGAGCATAGTAATTATTATGTGCCATTGTACCTACACAGTGGCAAGTAGCTACTTACCTCACAGTTGTAGATACATCCCAGTGCTTTTTTTTTAAGAGCGACCTACTGTTTTTAGTTTCTGAGCAAGTCGATAATTACAGAACGAAAACCCTAGCTTGGGTAGATACTTACAAGACTGTATTGTATCTAGGGATAGTCTAAACATCTGCAAATTGATGTCCACATCATCTATAAGGTCACACGAGTTCAATGGATCACATTTTTTGAAAGAATAAAATACTAACATTTCCGAACCCCGCATCATGTATTGCAGGAATTTTAGCAATGTTCGCATTAAATTTCCTTTTAGAAATTCCTTTCAATCCATCTACTTTCCTAGAAACGTAATTGTATTTACTGGTTCTACGTGCTTCATGTAGCAACAACTCTATTTAACATTAAGTGTGTCAGGGCCGATGTTAGATGTTGCAATGGGATCCAATTAGATAAGTAAACTCTGAAAATACTTAATTGAGTTTGAGCATTACCTTTGATAGTAACTTCTGGTCTTCTTAGCCCTTTGGCAGTTGCTTTATTTGAACCATGCACTTTATGGTTAAAGTTTTTTTTGACCGCTCTATAAAATTATGAATCATGGACAGTTGTTGCTCCAGTGGATTTTCTGTTTACTCCTGATCCATCGCTTTATGACATCGCGTACTGTGCACCTTGGTACTTCGAGTGCCGGTTCTGGACCAATAAATGTGTTTTCTCCACAACCATTACTGAAGGCAATAATTCCAAAATCATTTTTGATGATAGGATGTAAAAATTCTCGCTCTTGAGTTGAGTTGAGAATATATATTCTAAAACACTTGTTTCTTATGCGTTTTGCGTGTATTTTCATTCCATAACAAGATACGAAATGAATATTCTGTAATTGATCTAAACGACATAGGTTGCCATGACTTTCGAAACTGTCAATGTCAGCAGACAAATTTTAGTGCAAGTCAAAATATGAGTGAAAAATCGGATGAATCAGATATGGAACTGGATAATACTGCACCTGAAATTACAAATATTGCGAATAGTATTTTTGGTCGTGGAGAAAATATAGTCTGCTAATCGGTTAGAATGAAAATTCGATAGTCGTGGTTCCTCACGCTCGCTACGCTCGGGTTCGGAATCTTCCACTCGGATCAAATTTTCATTCCAACCTCGTAACAGAATCTTCTATTCTGAGCCTTTCCTCGCAAGTACCTTTCCATTGGTGAAAACGCAAAATCAAAATTATTTATTGATTTTTCCGAGTTTTTTAAAATTAATGATTCTTTGTTAAAGTCGATGTTTTTAATATTGATATTCCTATTATATCCATAGAGCAGATGTTTCGGGTTTCTATAAACAATGTTTCATCAAATACTCCTAGAAAACGTTATATTGCCTCAATAACTCAATATTAATATATGTAGTACACTGTACAGTTGTTGAATATGGCTCTAGAAATAGAACTAAAGTATACCCATCCGTATAATGTTTTGTATTGTAAACATTAAAGCAAATAGCTTTATATTGTTGGAGGTCAAACAATTTAATTGGGTTAATGGAATCACTTTTCAAATAAATAATGTTTTGATCAATTATCTGGAAAATAGGATCAAATTACCATAAAATAATGTAGCACGTTTGTTTCTGTAAAGTACACTAATTTTCCTAAAACAACTTTTTAAAATATGTTACGTACATTGTATGTACATATTGTGCATACCTATGGTCAGTGGCGTATATAGAAATTTGTTTCGGGGGGGGGGGGGGGGGCTAAATAAAAAAAATGTTTTGACTACAATTACTATATTTATTATTAACTGTTAAAACAATTTGTTTATTATTAGCTGACAAAAGTATAGAACTAGGCTTTGTCTTAAGGCGGCCGATAACAAAATTCGGTTTGAGTATTTTTGAATATATAATAATAATAATAATAATAATAATAATAATAATATTAATAATAATAATAATAATAATAATAATAATAATAATAATAATAATAAACTGTCTTTATTGGTTGATTAGTTTGGAGAAAAAATACAAATAAATAAAAAAATATAGTCTAACCAAACAATTAACACAACCAAAGGTGAAGTTCAGGTTGGACACATTGTGTTCTCCCCGCTTTTACACTTAATCTATATTATATGCTTAAACCTTTTTATTTGGGGGGGGGGGGGGGGGGGGGGGGGGGGGGGGGGGGGGCTGGGCCCCCCCTTATATACGCCACTGCCTATAGTATAAATAAAATCCATTACCAATAAATTTGGTAACCAAGAATTCATCTATTTTTGGAAAAAATTGAAAAACAAGGGTAATATTTTTTTTACTCTATGGCTTATTTAGACAGTAGTGATGGCTCATTTAGAAGATGCTATTTTTTTAAAGAATCATTAACCTACGTTTCGTAAAAGCTCCAAAAGAAGAAGGACAAAATATTATATTTTCGTTTTAAATAATAAATCTGTTACGATTTTAATGAAATTTTTGGCATACCAGGCAAAAGAAATTAAAAAGTAATAAATAGTGGGTTATATTCCATTTTCTTAGGTCTTTTTCATAAGGTATCAAATTATATAACGTTGCATTTAAAAAATAAATTAAAATGTTTTTCATCCCTGGATGAAAAGTAAAATTTACTAAAATGCAGAAAAACCCGTTAAATAAAAATTATAATAATTGTATCTATTGAAATAAAGTAGTTTTTTATTAGAGAAAACCAATACATCTCCACATTTCTGTCAGCATACGGAAAATAGTCAAAGAAAGATAAATCCCATTAAAAAACTGAACAGTAAAACATATTTTTGACCGGATATGATGTTCGAAACTAGATTTCCTTTAGCACATTTGGACCGAAGCCAAGACAATCTCCATTAGTTTAACACTGATGGGCTTTTGTTTTTCGCAATCCCGAAAACAAGTTCACTTCACAGGTCAATCATTTTGCGGGTATTGTGGTTTCGGACTTAAATGAGGTTATTGTAATAAACTAAATTTAACAGGAAAACTGTAAATATTATGTACGATTTGTTTGTGATTTGGTAAGAAAAATGTGAATACAATGCTATCTATTTTAGTTTATAGATATTTGTAATTTTTTAAAAGCTAATAAGATTTAAGACCTAAAATTTTGCATTAAGGGTCACTCACAGAGAGGAGAATAAAAATTCTAAAAAATAACAAAACAATTCGTTATCAAAAGAAATTTTTTCACAATCGTTTGTAAAATTACATAAACAAACCCAAATCTCCCCAACAAAACTGTGTCAAATTATGTAATTAAAACTAAAAAACAAAATTACCTCACGTCATAAAATATAGGACAAAGAGATTCAAAGACCCTCAGAGAACAAATGGGAAATTTAATTTACAAACAACGAAAATCCAAATTATCCCGAGAAAATACCGGACAAATAGTGCGATTACAGACGCGCCGTCGCGACGCATTTATTGACCGATGACATCACAAGGCGTCGGCAACAGCGTCGGCTTGTCCTTACCCCATCTGAAAATTTTACCGGGGTGGCAACTCGCGTTTTCATGGTGATGTTGTTTGTGGGAGAGTCAGTTTACGTATATTTTCTCCAATCTGTGATTTTGTGATATCGGTGACCAAATAGGGTAGTTTTTTTGGGGGAATGTATGGGGTAATTCTGTGATTTTGTATTGGTTAGTGACTGATAGCGACCTGAAAAACTAGTTCATAACCAAGTATATATATATATATAACAAAGTAGCTGCCATATTTTTGATTGGCTTTACACGTAGCACAATTTTTGGGGGCGAGGATCGGTTTGTGATAAAAGCTGTTCTTCTAGCCTCTATTTCTATAGATAAGAAATGTCCTGGCGATAATGTCTATGTGCTTTAAATTATTTCGAATGGTAAGATTCTATTTTTAAAATATAGATTAATTTACGCATTTATGTTTAATTAATATTTTATTTTTTAATAATTTAAGCATTTTCAAACAAAAATTTGCGTTTTTTACTAAAATGCACCTTCAACAGGGAAAAACAGTATTATTTTTTACTCAGTGAATCCGATCGCGCTAAAATTTGCTGTGTTAAATTGCGCTTCTTTTTGGTATACAAGTTACAAAATAACTAAGCAAATTTATTGAGTTTCTTTTTCAACAACGGAGGACAATTGTGGTTTTTCTCCCGCGGATACTTTGGTTATTATCCAAGGGAGGTGTGTGTACTTATAGTTTTTTCTGCTACTAGTTTAACCGTCTCGATTTTATAGGGCGACAAAGATAAAAAAAGTCGATTTTGAATTTTTAATACATCAAAACGACTCAATTTAGTCGAATGATTCCCTATACGAAAAAGTATTGAAATTTCTCGGAATATTCAAATATGTAAAAATATTCGGGCAGTTCAATTTAAAAACAATACGTTAGTATCTAATAAATTTTCAGAAAATTCTTATATAAGGTTCTTTATAAATCGATAGTGATTCATCGAAGTAGGACACCCTGTACATTTTTTTTGAAATTTTGCCCTAAAAAATATAATACATGTATCTTTAAAGAAAAACAGAAGAAAAACTCTTGCTTATTAAAAGTCTTAGAGAAAAGGGAGAAACAAAAATATAAAAAGGAAAAGTACCGTTTTCCTCCCATGTTTCAGAGTCGAAAATTACGTTTTCTAGTAAGTAGTAGTACTTAGTAGTAGTTGGTTGGTTGGTTGGTTGGTTTAAGGCGGGGGTTGGGCGTTCGGCCCAAGCTTCTTGCACTGCAGCCTAGTGGCTTATTGTGCTCCTCTATCTTGCTAGAAAAGATTTATTCCTTTTATAAGGTCCAGCAAATTCCTACCAAGTTTATCATGTGGGAGGTTATCCCCACATTGAATGTCTCCGAAGATTCTGAGTCTTCCTCGGGTCAGTGCTTCGCAGTTATATATGATATGTGAGGCGGTTTCGTCCTCATCGCCGCAAATCCTGCATTCAATGGGACCATTGTAAATTCCTACTCGGTGTAGGTGTTTTCTTAAGCAGTGGCCTGTTAGTAGGCCGACCACTTGTTTTAGCTGGGTGAACGTTAAAGGCATCATTCCAGTTGATAACTTTTTGGAGGGTTTTCCAATTGTGGCCCTCGCTTGGGTATGATCAGGTATCCTGTTCCATCAGGACAGGTGTTGTTGTTGTGCCCACCTGTCTGATGCTGTTCTGGTTACTTAGTAGTAGTAGAAAAAGTTATTTTCATGCAAAAAACACGATAAAATAAGTCAATGATAATACTGTAAAAAATCAAAAATGTAGTGTAAACCGCGGCAGTCGCTAAGAGGTGAGTTAGTGGCATTCGACCATGGCGGTCCGGGTTCGATCCCCGGAGCGGGCATACGGACCAAAAAAAAGTATGCCCGAAATTTAGTAGGTTTAAGAATGCAGGGCAGAGTGTAAAATGTATCATTTCCTAATCCACCCCATTTACACCGGTAACCAGGCCGGATGATATAGGACATCTCGTGGGGTGCGGAGAAAGGTACACACTCCCTAATCGGTAGGTCATGCAATGGCAAGAAACCAAGGATTGATAGCCCTTGGGGGTGTCGCATGACTGAGGATCGTGGTTCGGAACCCACGTTGAGCTGTAGTTCCCCTCGGGAATGGCCCTGACAGCGAACGAACAGGAAAAAATTACAAGAAAAAAAAGTTATTTTTTAATAAAGTTTTAAAAATCAATTAACAAACATAAGCGAAAGCGATGTTTTTAGTTTAATCAATTATTATTTAAATAAAATTTCGCATGGAGAAGAATTTTAAAGAAGAATAAAATCAAATTTTTTGGAAAAAAAATTGCTAACCTACTTATACATTGAATTCCATAAAAAATTCTTTTTGAAATCCTAAATGCGTTTTCACAAAATAATTTTTATATTATATCAAATAAAGACTTTCCTTTCATTTCGTCAGATCCATCCCTAGAAGCGTCTCGCCATATCAGGCCTCATCAGTAAAACTAGAATCCGACGATATTATATTAGTTGTACCTGTAGAAAACACAAATTAAAACAATTATAAAAATCACACCAAAAAAATAAAAATGAATCACCTTTCTAGGCAATAAGCTTCATAATACACATGTCAATATGAAAATCTTTTATAGTAGTGTGCCTTATTGTTATTCACCCTATGGGGTGCCATATATGGCACTTGTTAAAACGTATGGGAGTAGAGTCATTAAAATCATTGCCGGAGAAAATCATCCCTTGTAATATAATTACTCGATAAAAATTCAACAAAAAAAAATTTTAAATTAGAATTTTCTGAAAAAAAATATTATATTTTTATACCACGATATAATACAGTAGAGTGTTCCGGATCACGTACACTTATTTTAATTATAAAATCTCTTTGGCGCTGCTGTCTGTGCATGTACCTATTTTAAATTTTAGTGTATATTCTAAACAAATACAAATTTATATCTACTAAATATCATCAAAGTATATTTTATTGATTTTCACAACCGAAAAACGTTAAATAATGATATTTAACAATTTTTTCACCCTTAAACGACACCCCTGACAATTTACAGGCGATTTTAATGTTAAACCCTCACCGAATTCGGTCTCTCGGGAATTCTACTTGGGACAAGTGCACTGGGGTGAACCCCACAGTTATATCATTTCTTTTTGTTTGTTTGAAATAGAGAAAACAGGGCCAGTGATTATATGCATTCTTCTAAGGAAGGGAAAATAGAACTCCTCGATGCAGCGTGTAATTAAAAAAATACGCCTGATGCACATATAGCTCGTGAATTTTTAAATCGGTGTAATGCGGTGGATGAATATATATGAACAGGAAAAGTATAAATATAGAACAAACCATTTCCAATTAATGAAAGGTAAAGACATGTTTACTTGGTTATGAGCTATAAAACTTGACAAAGCAATCGATGCACATCGCAAATTAAAATAGTACAAACATCGAATGAAATTGTATTAATATAGTCATCATCAGTAACAGTGGCGTAGCCAGAAAATATGCTCGGGGGGGGGGGGCTTAGTGGGCGTAAGTAGGAATTTTTTTTTCTGGAGAAAGGGACATTCGGGATTACATGTATTTCATGATTTTCTACCCAGTGAAAAACGTGGGAAGCGCCGCAGGCGAAAAATTTTCGGGGCCACACCCAAAAATTGTTTAAAATTCACCTAACTACTATTAAATTTCGAAAATTAAACTATTAACTCTTTTCCTCTGCATGGTTGGATTAAATTTGTTTTTGTAAATGTTTTTTTTTTGTATTCCTAGCTGGCTCTTTATTAAAAAAAAAACAGTTTTTATATTTGTGAAAAATATGAAAATTGATGTCAATCCAAAGTTTTAACTTATGTATGACTCTAGCCATTGTTTTTCGGGCTCGGTTTTTCATGATTAAAAATAAAGTAAATATCGCTTTCCACGCTAAAATTGATGATTTTGTTTATTCATAATGCAGCATTCTCGTTTCTTCCCGCACTATTTTATTTATTATAAATTATCACACTTCTTCCATATAAAATATTTCAATTACATTTTTTACTTTAATTTTTCTCTTTAAAGATAAATAAATAATTGTTTTTTGTTTTTGTTGTAAATATATTTTATTGCATTGGGTTATCTTTTTGTTGATTTAAAATAGCTCTAAAAAAGGAAAAACGAAACAGACCAGTATACTTATATAATAATAAAAGTTTAAAAACTAAACGTTTCCTACAAGACCTCTGTAATCTAAGCTAAGAATACATTATTTAAAAATTTAAATTAAGAATCCAAGCGTGAGACGAAAAATTAGGTCGCAATTAGACCCGAGCTCTAAGGCTCGGGTGGGGGCTGCAGCCCGGCAACCCCCCTTCCCCGCCCCCTAAATACGCCACTGATCAGTAATACCATAAACTAAATAAACATAGACATCCCACCTAAATGGAAGAAAGCGTGGCGCCAGAGTTCGATGTAAATACCGAGAAGCGACGTGATTTAAGACGTATTTTCGGGTCCAAAATTATGAGTGGTAAAATTC
The DNA here is from genome assembly GCA_935413205.1 of Polydrusus cervinus. NCBI lineage: Eukaryota > Metazoa > Arthropoda > Insecta > Coleoptera > Curculionidae > Polydrusus > Polydrusus cervinus. Next base: position 7,638,946 of record OW284516.1, read on the forward strand.
TGATATTGTATGGTCTCTCTTGATTAAGTTTCTCTATGTTAATTAATAATAATTATCGTTTCGGTCTCCAGTGCATATCCTTATTCATTCATAGTAATTTTGAATCTTCATAGGATTAATTTCTTTCCCTTGACATACTTTTTTTACCCGTGGGATTGGCCCTAATAAACCCCAGAGTGTATCAGGTGACTAACTAATTTTATGAAGTGACTACACCTTAATATACTAATTTTAGCTTGCGGTCAGCACCCTTACATGGAAGGGTAGACACGGAAGACATAATAGTTGTGACAGAACGCGAATCGGCTATTAGTAAGGCGATACGAATGAAGATTGTATACATACTGCATTTTAATGTCGTCATTATTAAGGCTCGATTTAATATTCTTATTTTTACCCATGCCAGAAGGGTACATTATATGCATTAAGGGCGCCATATATTTATAGATCAGTGGCGGACATACACGGAAAAAAGCAACTACTAGGAATAATACACTTTAATTCAAGTATATGTTCGTTTTATCATTCCTTAAATAAAATAATACTTGATTCCAATACTAGCATATTCTTAAATAATTAATTAAAAATTAAAGATTTGGGTTTCTTGAATCTAAGAAAAAATAATTGATAGTGAGAATAGTGAGCTATTTATTTAAGATAAATTATCATCGCAAAAAGTTCATGTTCGCCTTTATCTTAAAAATTAGATAAAAATTCGATGTACAAAAGTTGTAGAGACCATTGTGGTGCACATTTTAAAAACTATATTGGAGTATGGAGGCCCAAAAAAACGTGGCGAATATAGCTTGGGTTTTTAAAATGGAACACCCTATACAGGGTGTTACAAATTAGACATACCAGCATTGGAATCTCAAAAACCATAGGAGTTAGAGAAACGGTTAAATGGGGGCAAAGTTGTGCAATTCGGTGCTGATTATAATGCCGCTTTAAAAGTTTTCAAATTCCGAACACTTCCGATTTTATTCGAAAAAAACCGAAATTTTGCAATATTGTTTTTATTTTTTCCTGAGCTCATTTGACTAGTTATTTAAAAATCATTGACACTTTCTCATTGCCACTTTTTCTCCTCTACAAAATGAAGTTACTAAACTAAAGATCCACCGTTTCGTCTCCGAGCGACCATCACCAACTGTACTTTTTTAAATACAGACCTGGATTTTTTTAACCGATTTTTAAACCCTCCTACCCCCAAAATGTAATGGCGATATTACTTTTTCATAATGATGAATTGACCTTGCTTATTTTTTTAAATTCATATTTTTTACACTCTTTGTCAGTCCAGTCCTGGCAACGAATTACAGTATTAATTAAAAACTTTATTTTATTTAAACCCTTTACAAAGAAATTTCATGAAAAAGTTTGTCTAAAGTTCATGTTAGGTATATTTACATACAGGTTGCATTTGGTAGGATAAGGAGAAGATCGGTTGGAAGAAAAATCGATTGAGCAAAACGGCAATCTCTTTGAACATTTAGAAAATTAGGATTTATAATTAGTAAATTTAGAATTATTGGAAAATTCTTATAAAATAAATTATATTACTTATGTATAAATCGTTGCCAGGACCGGACTGACAAGAATTGTAAAAAATATGAATTTAAAAAAATAAGCAAGGACAATTCATCATTATGAGAAAGTAATATCGCCATTGCATTTTGAGGGTAGGAGGGTTTAAAAATCGGTTAAAAAAATCCAGGTCCGTATTTCAAAAAGTAAAGTTGGTAATGGCCGCTCGGAGACGAAACGAATGGATCTTTAGTTTAGTAACGTCATTTTGTAGAAGAGAAAAAGTGGCAAAGACAAAGTGTCATTTATTTTTAAATAGCTAGTCAAATGAGCTCAGGAAAAAATAAAAACGATTTTGCAAAATTTCGTTTTTTTTCGAATAAAATCGGAAGTATTCGGAATTTGAAAACTTTTAAAGAGGCATTATAATCAGCACCGAATTGCACAACTTTGCCCCCATTTCTACGCTTATTATGTAAATGTCATATGTCGAAATTTAATAGTTTTTGGAATACTGACGTTTAAAATATGGTGTTTTCAGACATTGACAGACTGTAATATTGGAACGGTTCATATTACAGAAAAATGGTTTTTACCTTCGTATCTCTCTCTATCCAAAGAAACCAACTTTCGATTTACCATGTTAAAAAACGGTTTTAACGGTTTAACATGTTAAACCGGAAGTTGTAACTTCATATGAAATAAAAATTAAGATATATAAATGATAAATAAATATATAAATTCATTACAAATTTTACGTATTATTATTCTGTATAAATTATGAAGGTTTAAACTTGATTGTATGTAAGTTAAGAATCATTTTTGGAAATAGTTTTATTACGAATTTAATATCTATTTTTATCGGCATAGAAACCAAAAGGGAGGGCTTCATTTATTAGCAAATGCACATCGCAAACAATAATGTTAAGAAACTAGCAATGAATAATGACTATAATAAAAAGAAAATTCGCAAAATTTTATCCTTTATTATTTCTACTCTGTTAACCTTTCCATTCTATAGTTAGCTATAATCCTATGACATTTATAAAACATAGACTTTCTGTTCTAAATATATCTTTCCAAGCACGTTGCTGAATATTTCCAATTACAAGAAAATCAATCTATTTGTATTGAAAAGCTTTTTGCTGAAATGAAAAAGATATTGACATTAATTTTTCCAGTAAATGATTTCATATTTCAAAAGGGATTCTATTAAAGCAAAATTAGAAAGGTGACGACTCTCGAAGGAGAATTAGGAATTCTTTAAAGTATATATAATGTATAGTCACCTGAAGACCACTGGAAATACTTACCTGTTAAAACGTTGTGATATAATAATAATAATAATAATAATAATAATAATAATAATAATAATAATAATAATAATAATAATAATAATAATAATAATAATAACTTTATTTCAAATCATGTACAATATACATAAAAACAAATAAAGACAATGCAAGTCAAAATTCATCAATGATTCAATAATATAAAGCTTTGCAGGTTCCTTAATATAAAAGATGTAACAGTAATATTACTGGATTTTTGGATTTATCAGATTGTAACGAACATATCATTTTGTTGATAATACCTAACAATCTGGTGAACGTTGTGTTATATTATATCATAAGCTCATATATCAAAGTACTCAGTTTATGCTTGAATTCTACTCCCATCATAGCCATACATTATTATAATATAAAGTGATTTATGTCAAAAGTTAAATCAGTATAAAGTCATTTTCCAGAACTGGTTCATAAGTACATTTAATCCTAATGCCTTCGATAAAATGACGTGTAGGCGCCTATTTGACACACTAATAAGTGACCGTGACATCATCATTAATCAAGGTAAATCGAGTGGAATGCTGCGGTTAGACATACCGAAGCCAAATTAATTAGGAAAGGGAATAATGCTAATGGATATAGCTGAAGCTAATTACCTGTCAGGTGGTGCTTTTTGTTGAGGTTCAATATAGCCAGATATTTCTTGTATTACTGTTAAACAAGGGGGCTGAATACACCCCCCCCCCCCCCCGAGCCTAGGAGCTGTGGTCTAAAGGTCTAACTGCGACCTAATTTTTCGTCTTACGCTTGAACTCTTAATTAAAATCTTTAAATAATTTTTAAACTTTTCCTTCTAAAAGTACTGTTTTATATAGAGATTAAGGGTTTCGGACGCATATCGTTTTAGTTATTGATTTATGATGCAATTTTAAAGAAAAACGAGTAAAAAGAATAAAATTTTATAGTTTTTATCTATTATATACTTGTCTGTTCCGTTTTCCCTTTTTTAGAGCTATTTTAAATCAACAAAAATATAACCCAATGCGATAAAATATTTTTACAACAAAAACAAAAAACATTTGGGTATTAATATTTAAAGAGAAAAATTAAAGTAGAAATTTTAATTGAAACATTTTTTATGAAAGATGTGCGGGGAGAAACGAGAATGATTTATTATGAATATACAAAATGGCACTTAAGAAGGAGTATTTCAAAACCTAAGCATTTGCACCAAAAACTGCTCTTAGATCTACGCTCCTAAACTACATGATTTCTAAAAAAATCATCAATTTTGGCGTAGTGAGCGATATTTACTTTATCTTTAATAATGAAAAACCGAGCCCGAAGGGGGAGGGGTAATAATTTAATTTTTGAAATTTGGTAGTAGTTAGGTGAATTTTAAACGAACCTTGGGCTTGGCCTCGAAAGTTTCTCGCTTGCGGCGCTTTTCCACCTTCTTCACTACACTACACTACATGTAGGTAGTCCTGACTGTCCCTTTCTCCAGAAAAAAAATGTCCTACTTACGCCCACTAAGCCCCCCCCCCCCCCGAGCATATTTTCTGGTTACGCCACTACTGTTTTAAATATACATTAAAACAGTCAATGGAAAAATTATTATTACTGGTAACATACTGCCTTGCATCTAGGAAAATTACAAAAGTATTTTTTAAATATTGCTTTTATTGATCTTATAGTATACTTATGTAATTTTACAATGTATCCTTTGAAAAGCACTGTTGTAGGAGTAAATACACCGTTTGTTAATTGGTATTTTCTTATTTGAATTAATTTTATTATTAATACTTGTTTTTCCTTGTTACAGTCTGACGGAAATACGTCTTTCCTGCGCGCTGCGCGTAATGGCCAACTCGATAAAGTCCTCGAACATTTGAAATTAAATATTGATATTAATACCAGCAATACAGTAAGTATTTTTCCATCAAACAATAAATAAACAAATAGAAACTATTTTTAAAAAGTAGTTAGAAAAAAATAAAATCATCTATAAAATCGATTTAAAAGGTTTTTTAATCTATTTATACATTTTAATTAATTTTTTTCTAACTGATGATAAATTACAAGATTTGACATTATCTAAAAGCCATTAAAAAATATTTATCCTTTTTAGAATGGTTTAAATGCTCTCCACCTAGCTTCAAAAGATGGTCACGTAGATATAGTAAAAGAACTCCTCAAGAGGGGCGCTCTCGTAGACGCAGCTACCAAAAAAGGCAACACTGCGCTTCACATAGCTTCGCTAGCGGGCCAGGAGGACGTGGTGAAGCTCCTAGTTCAAAATGGCGCATCTGTCAATGTACAAAGTCAAAATGGCTTCACGCCGCTGTATATGGCCGCTCAAGAGAACCACGATAACGTTGTCAAGTATTTATTGGCGAATGGGGCCAATCAGAGCTTGTCTACAGAGGTATGTATGTACCATTAATTGGTTCCATGTATTGACATAATACGGAACTTCAGAATTGCGCTGGAGGCTTGAAGCCCGGATCTCAACGAATAAAAAAAAATCCTTTATTAAATATACACATAATATAATGTAATAGTTAATAAATTTTAAATATAATAAGGCTCCCTCCACAGTAACTTCTAAAGAACAAGGTCATCGGTCCAAATTTTGGGGCCCCCTCCACAGTAACTTCTAAAAAAAAGGTCATCGATTCAAATTGTGGGCCCCAAGACACGCGGAGCCATTCCTCCATCCAAAGTGACTTCTAAAAAAAATGTACCGGGCCCATACGGAAAGACGGCTCTGGCCAGTTAGTTCCGAATGATCCAATGTTTTTGTGTACATTTGTGAATTATGTAGCTTAATTACTAATTACCTCTTTGTATTAAAAAATTTTCAACAGGAGATTTGAGGGTGAAAACAGTAGAACAGTAATTTAAGAGTGAAAACAGTAGATCTCCTGTGTTAACTTAACACAGGAGATCTGGTAACACTGGCTCCAACTTGACCGCGCCGATGCTTGACCTCGCTGACTAGGCCGAGATGTCAGATCTGCATGATGCGCAGATCTGACATCACGGCTGCCAACGTGTAGAAAATATAGATCGAGCGGATAATTAAAAATAGCCGTGTTTTTGAAAAAAATATTTTTAAAATATTGCATTTTTGTATTGTATTTTAGACGACTTTGTCTTATTTGCTACAAAATCCGAAAAATCACTATAACTGGGGTATTTAACGAAAGTTTTCACTAAATCACTTTGGATTGGTTTCGAAATCTAGTGAAATTTCACCAGACCTGGCAACCTTATTGAGACTTTGAGACCAGGGACTTTCCAAATTCTCTACGTGCTCTAAGCAAAGTGGTAGACCAGGATTGCCAGATCTAGCATAATTTAATTTTTAAAGCCAAAACAATTTTTTTCTAAATATGATAACCTGCTAAATTAAAAAAGGAAACGACAACTGTAGATAAATTTTATAGAAAAAAATTAAATTATCAAATCTCAAGTAACGCACGTTCGCAAACGAATTGCTATTAGTATCATTATTATGTAAACGTACTGTGAGGGTTAGGCTATGGGGGCTACGCCCCCAAAGAAATATGGCTCTGGGGGCCCAAGCCCCCAGAGCCCCCACGGAATCGGCGCCTATGCCCTTAAGGGCTAATTAGGAAATTTTTCGACTAGTTATAATTGTAAATTTTTTAGGATGGGTTTACACCGCTGGCAGTCGCTATGCAACAAGGACATGATAAAGTAGTTACAGTGTTGCTAGAAAATGACACCAGAGGAAAGGTTAGACTCCCTGCTTTGCACATAGCGGCTAAGAAAGATGATGTCAAGGCTGCCAAATTACTACTGGAGGTAAGAATGTTAAAAACTTTCTAGAGTTATTGTATTTAAAAAATTATTGTTTTTAGAACGAACATAACCCTGACGTCACTTCAAAATCAGGCTTCACACCTCTTCATATCGCTTCTCACTATGGTAACCAGCAAATTGCTAATCTTCTAATACAAAAAGGTGCCGATGTTAACTATTCCGCTAAGCATAATATTACGCCGTTACATGTGGCTGCCAAATGGGGTAAGAAATTGTTTTTTAAATAACCAGTAATTTTTTTTTATGATTGTCGATCTTGTTTTTAGGTAAAACGAATATGGTAGCCGTTCTTGTCGAAAATGGAGCAACCATTGAAGCCAAAACTAGAGACGGACTAACACCTTTACACTGCGCAGCAAGAAGTGGACACGAACAGGTTGTAGATATGTTACTGGAAAAAGGAGCTCCTATTAGTTCAAAAACTAAGGTTAGTTTATACACTCTTTCAAGACTCAATATTAAAATATACTTTTGTTTCAATATATCAACGTTATAATTAAAAAAGAGATTATATTTTAACTTAGCTACTAGACTACTACTAGACTCTACCGGCTGCCACTCATTTTCCTTAATATTGAAATATAATCAATATTTATTCCAGAACGGTTTGGCTCCTCTTCATATGGCAGCTCAGGGTGATCACGTGGATGCAGCTCGTATTCTTCTCTATCACAGAGCACCTGTAGATGAAGTAACTGTTGACTATCTAACCGCTCTACACGTGGCGGCACATTGTGGTCACGTAAGGGTTGCCAAGTTGCTATTAGATAGGTAAGAGAGAAAAAATACTAATATAATGCTTATATACTATCTAGCAAAATAGCTCTGTTATATGGTATTAAAATATCCTTTTATTTCAGACAAGCAGATGCAAATGCACGAGCTCTGAATGGGTTTACGCCTCTACACATAGCTTGTAAGAAAAATCGAATAAAGGTGGTGGAGTTACTATTAAAACACGGTGCAAGTAAGTTTCACATCTTTAAAATTGTAAAAAAATAAAATTAAAAAAAAGCCTTTAAATTATAGTATCTTACGTGTTCAAATTGCCGTTGTTACTTAAGGATAATTCATTTATAGGTATTGGTGCTACAACAGAATCAGGCCTCACTCCCCTTCATGTAGCCAGTTTTATGGGTTGCATGAATATAGTTATATATTTGCTTCAGCATGATGCCAATCCAGATGCACCTACAATTAGAGGCGAGACACCTTTGCATTTAGCAGCGAGAGCAAACCAGGTACTTTTTTTACTAATAATTTATTTTTAAATAATTAACTATATTAGACATACCCACAGTGATAACCTGTAAAGAAGTTAAGGTTGATTAACAGGACCATGTCCCTTCTGTAATGCTTCACTTTAAAAACACGTACCTTTGAACATTTTATGAAGCTAAACTGAGCATATCTTAGGATATTCTCTTTAAAAAGCTTATAAAACGTTTACTGGTCAAATAAATTATTTTTTTATGTCTAATCGGTAAATTTGCGAACTACTTCTACAAAATTTAGAAATCAGCACTCGATTAGTATTATCTACGATATTAAATCTAATTTAGTCTCGTAGGGTGCCATCTCATCTATAACAAAACTATTGTCCCATAGTGAAAGTAAAGTTGCTAGTACGCGAAGACTGAAAATTTCCCAAAAAGCAGTTCACAAAAACCTGCTAACACTAATATTTCTTATTTCCAGACTGATATAATTCGGATCCTCCTCCGAAACGGAGCTCAAGTCGATGCGAGAGCCCGAGAACAACAGACTCCTCTTCACATAGCCTCCCGTTTGGGTAACGTGGACATCGTAATGCTTCTGCTACAGCATGGAGCAAAAGTGGACACTTCCACCAAAGATATGTACACAGCATTGCATATCGCTGCCAAAGAGGGCCAAGATGAGGTAAAGGGTTATTTACTTAGACGTATAACAGCGCAAATTCATCTGATGAATTCCGTGGGGATTTATTTGGTGAAAACACATGAATATCTAATTTAGGTAGAGCGAAAAGGTGACATAACATGTAGCTGAGTCAATAACAGCTATTTGTTCTGTCACAATTATCTAGTAATACTAGCAGTAGAATCTGCTAAAGAAATCATGATTGAAATAATTGTGGAATCTTGTCTAAAACATGATTAACCCAATGTTAAATGATTTATCCACAAGAGAAAAAATATAAATAATACAGAGAAAGACGGCAGCAAAAAATCAGTATTATTTTTCTCATTGAAACTTCATATAAAAAATATACTTTTAATAATCTTATTCTAAAATTTTTTAATATTGTTGAGAAAAGTAGTAATTATAGTCCTGGAGGCGATCGCATGAAACTATACGTTATTGTAAATCCTTTTACATCCTTCTTTAAAGTATTAATTGACTAAAATATAGTATCTTGCTCTACTTTGCCTCTTTCTGGAAAAAGTTCTTGGGGGGCCACCCTCACGACGAACATTTTCAATGACTAGCCCATGTCATCGAGAAAGGGTGAGACAAGCCTGACCAATACATTTTTTATACCATAATTAATACTTTATAATAGAATAGAAATAAACAGATATTTGATGACGGTTCAGAAATTTACCAGATTACCTCAGCGGCAGCGTCCTTGTACTAGCTTAGTGCCTATTTTACGAAACGCTGTTAGCTAGCAATCACAAGAACTATCGTACTTTTTAATACATTGTTCCGTGCAAAGCCTTTTGGAATTGTAGGAGGCCTAACAGAAAAAAAAATAAGTAACGATTAAAACGGATTTCTGATGATGTGTGTTTTGTGCTGTCGTCTCTCAATTTGTTACAGTTTGTGTGTTTGTAGATTTAGCACAGGCATTAGACCATATGAATAAAAGAGCCGTTTGTGTTTTATTTTAGGCTGTGAGTATATGTGTGAACCGTAGAAGTATTTACTATTGTTATCTAAGGTGTAAGTACCCGAATATTGGGATATATAAAGTTTTCGTAATCTTTTAAGGTACAGTCTTAGCTGTAATATTGTTGACCTTTGGTTGTGATATTTGTTGACTGTTGAAACACTTGTTATTGTTAAAATTATAAAGTTCAATTAATATAAGAATTTTCCAAATTTTGCACTCTTTTATTTCTTGCACCTAACTTCTAATGACATACTAGATTGTGTGCCTAAATAAACCAAAATAAAAATCCCTATTTAATTTTAAAGATACGATACTATTGAACACCTATATTAGTGGTAAATAATATTTTAATTATTATTGATTTATTTATTAAACCCAATCGATTAATGCTTTGATAGTTAAAAATTAAGATATAGTTAGAATAGGAGACATCTCTTTCATAGTAACATAACTAGATATTAATTAAAAAATAAGATTAATCATATCCAAGAATAAGTGAATGATATAGATTTAATTGATGTTAACATCAGTTTATTTCTATATATAAAATATTTAATCCATAGACTAGCTGTAAGACATGTAGCCTATTATTTTCTGCATAAGTTAAAAAAAATACTGTATAATTATTGAAACAAAGAACAAACAACCTTAATTGTTTTATTTGAATAATTTCCTTACGCCTACGTTCTTCTGTACTTCAGCTTTTTTTCTTTTAGGTTGCCGGAGTACTCATCGACAACGGAGCCTCAATAAACGCCACGACAAAGAAAGGTTTCACCCCACTCCATCTCGCCTCAAAATACGGTAACCTCAAGGTTGCCAAACTCCTGTTGCAAAAAGAAGCCCCAGTCGATGCCCAGGGCAAGAACGGAGTTACGCCTCTACACGTTGCATCACATTACGATCACCAAAATGTAGCTCTGTTGTTATTGGATAAGGGAGCATCTCCTCATGCCACAGGTACGTCATTTGCCATATTATAACATACAGATTTAAATAGCTTGTTTAGTATGGTGTAAAAAGTATGTGAATTAATTAATAAAACAATTGGATGTATATGATATTAAGCGTTTTTTTTTGTAGCTAAAAACGGCCACACACCCCTTCACATTGCCGCAAGAAAAAATCAAATGGACATCGCTAATACCCTCTTAGAATACGGTGCGCAACCTAACGCTGAATCTAAAGCTGGATTCACACCATTACATCTTAGCGCCCAGGAAGGCCATGTTGATATGTCTTCTTTGCTTCTAGAACATAAGGCTGATCCTAACCATGAAGCAAAGGTAAGGAGATTCGATCATCAATCAATAATAATAAACTTATCAGAACAGTTTAGTTTTTTAAAATTCTTCTGCAACTCTATATAAATCATTTATTCTTCTAGAATGGTCTTGGATCTCTCCACCTTTGCGCCCAAGAAGACAGAGTCCCCGTAGCAGAAGTTCTAGTCAAAAATGGTGCACATGTGGACGCGGCAACCAAGGCCGGGTACACACCATTACACATAGCCTGCCACTATGGGCAAACCAATATGGTGAGATTCTTATTGCGGAATGGCGCTGGTGTACAGAGTTCTACTTCCCTGGGATACACTCCATTGCATCAAGCGGCGCAGCAGGGACACGCAAATATTGTTAATATTTTGTTGGAGAATAATGCCGATCCAGACGCAGTTACAACGGTAAATAATTTTTTTAAAAAACAGTTGTACTAAATTTAAGTTTATTACTATCAATTCCGGAGTGTAATTTTTACTCCTTAATTTCAGAATGGCCAAACACCCCTCAATATCGCTCAGAAACTCGGATACATCACCGTGATCGAAACTCTGAAAGTTGTAACCACCGTAACGAACATCACGACGACCACCACCACCACCATAGAAGAGAAATACAGAGTTCAGGCCCCGGAAGCCATGCAGGAAACCTTCATGTCAGACTCTGAAGAGGAGGGGGGTATGTAATTTTTTGTATTTTATGGGTTGCAATGTAATTTTTTAATATTTAACAAGGACGTATTTATGGAAAAATGATACAACTCTGCTTCTGGCCGTTCATGATGCGCTTTTGCTATAGAATCGACTTAATTGACTGTGAATACTTTTACCATTATTATAATAATTATAAAAGATGCAGAGTTTAACCAATTTTTGCTTACAGATAAAAATAAAATGCTCGTTGCATAGTTGATTTAATTCATGAAATTATAAATAATCTGTTATTCATTCATTACTGATTCAATTTACGAAGAAATGCGTGTTCATAGCAAATTCTAATTAAATTACTACATTTTTACTATTTCGAAAAAAAAAGATATTAAAAAAAATAACTGTACACAAACCATTTGGAATAGATACCCTATACATTATAACTAACATTATTAACTTTCATTAATCATTGAGATTCCATTACAATCAGGGATAATTTCTTAGTAAACAAATATAAATTAAAGAAATGACGGCATAATTTAATGATGATATAACGATGATTTTATAAATTACACTACCTACATCAATTAAATAGTAGAGAACGCCTCGATATACACTGCATGGTCAGCTTTGGCTCACTTTATGGAGGTCTATTCCTGGAATTGGTGAACTAGCTCTGAGCTTTTACTTAGAGCTTAGAATTATGTAGAATTGAATGATGAAATTCGATATACTGCGGCAATTTATTATTTAGTATGGTTTCGAACTCTTACATTCTCTTCAGTGATCACTACAAAATAACTGCATTCGTGCAGCCAGTAGTGTGTCATCTGAATTAGTAATGTGAATAATGAAGTTAATTAGACAGTTTCATCAGGTCATAGTGCACTATTTGACGAGGTGTATATAGTGCTAATCATATCTATTTTAACATTATTTGAATTGGTAATTATTAAATTAATAGAAAGAAGAGAAGCAGCAAGTGGACAAAGCAGTGCATATGTCTATTGCATTAAAGTACATAGGGACGCCAAAACAATGGGTTTCCTGAAGCACAAGTGAACCATGACGGCCGTATCGTCCTTATTAGAACTCCATAAGAATCCATACTTAGTCAGGAACTCCAGAAACAGCGCAAAAGCCCTTCTAAGACTTACTGAAGAATAATAGTGAAAACGCGGTATCGCTATCTGTAGGAATCAATTACAATGTAGAAAGTAAAGCTACCGGACGTGAAAGTATAAGACTAAAAAATAACCAAGACACGGTTTGCCACACATCTAGTATAGGGCACTACATCTTGCGGTTCGCCATAACGGTCTGCAATTCGCAGGTTAGAAATAGATCACACCGAAGTATCCACTAGGGTGCGACGCTATTCGTGTACAAGCAGTGTAAAATAAACGGTCATCATTATACCTGTGACCCATTGGTTAGGAGTTTCTGTGTACTTTAAAGCAAAGATAGTTGCATCACTTTGTCCGCTTGCAGCTAACTTTTCGTTCAATTTTATTACTACAGATATTAAACTTCTACTATTTATAAAAAAATTTTTTTGTATAATCAGGTATTTATAGTCTATTTCAGAAAGGTGTAGAGTAATAAAAGCTCATTAGGTATTCAAAGGGACTACAGAGTGACCCAACGAATATTTAAGCCACTTTTATAATTTGCCATTGATTTCATTTCAAAATTCTTTATTTCCATCAAGTGTAGGTAGTACCACCCGGATTTGGGTCAATTCATGGATTTTGCCTATTGTTATCTATTCACAAACACTGAAAATGGCTTGACAAAGGCGTGCATTATGTACATAGTATTAGGTACACTTATTTTTTTTATTAAACATTATAAAAAAATACAAAAGACATTATACACAAATTAAATTATAAAAAATCATAATATTTTTCGTGTTCTAAGGAGCTGTCATCTCTTCTTGACGTTATAATTAACAAGTCGGTGGTCTGATCGATCAGGTGGTCAAGATATCACATTTAATCTTTTTCTTTAATGACATGATGGACTTCTTTTTGCCAGTTCTCTGGTGTCACTTCTTTAATGGCTTGATCAAACAGTAGCTTAACGTCTTTCATTTTGACTACCGTGATGTGTCTTGCTACAAATCCTTTCACTTGCGCCCATATAAGTTCTATAGGATTTGGTTCGCAATGATACACTATGTTTTTCAGCTATATTATTATCTTCCACAGCATATTCATTAAAACTATGTTTGTGTAATAATAGTTCCTTCTTTAGCAATTTTTTTTTCTTTGGTTAGTTATCATAAATAATTTAATACACAAAATTTACCTGCGCCTATGGCCGACACCGGAATTGAGTGAAACTGGACGGAATTTCCCATTTTATTACTTTACACCTTTTTGAAATAGTTAAATTACTGTACAAACTTTTTGCAGCAAGCAAAGATTCAATTAGATGCCCTTGAATGGTCAATAACAAACAATCTTTTGTTATCAAGCTATCATAGTTCTTTTTATGAAATTCACTTGACCCCTATTAATGTGCCAATGCATTATGCGTCGTACGCGTACAGTCTAAACTTCATCCAAAAAGGTTCAGTGCCTGCTCACCTTGTAGAGAATAGACCTTCGCCATAATTCTTAGACTCACTCACGATTCTCTCGTATGCATGAATCACCGTCAATTTTTACTACTAGTTTTATAAATATTTATTCGCTAATAGGTTATGCTAAGGATCTGTGCGGAGCTGAAAACGATTTTTTTAAATCACTTATTTCACGAGAAAATATTCAACGAGACGAACGAATTTTCAGCTTTGTGTTTAGCTGTGTGCGCGCGGTGTGTTACGGATTTAGTTTTGAGCGTTTTTATTTTTGCGCGTTTTTCGAAAGCGAACTTTTATTTTTGATAATATATCGACTTTTTTTGAGTTCGTATGTGGTGAAATGGTTAAACAAAAGAAGTATAAGGTGGTTAAAGTTGTCAGAACTGGTGTGTATTTTTTTTTGATTAAGTAAATCAATTTTTAGATCCTAAATAGTTGTGGTTTATAAAATGTACTAATATAACTCGTTCACGAAAAGTGTTTACTTTTTCGTTTGAAGTAAGTAATCTTTTTCCGTACTCGTTTTATTGAAATAACTTTTAAGCGAATTCGAAAGCGCTAAAATTTCGCATGTTAAAGTTCGGGTTTTCTTGAACTGAATTACAAAAAAAACTAAACAAATGATTGCATTTTTTTCACCAATAGTAAGGTGGTATCTATGTGGGTGTGAGAAAATTATTTTCGTTGCAGAAAAAAAAATCAATGAAAACCATAAAAAAATACTAAAATATATTGAGAATTTTTTTTTAATAATAACGTTCTTCAGTATTTGTAGCGTCTAAATTTAAAAGGTTTTTAGGAATCCATTTATAAACAGAGACAGGATTCGGCTTAAGAGAACTCAATGTTTTTAATATATTATACAGGGTGTTACAAATTCGACATACCAGCATTGGTATCTCGGAAACCATAGAAACGGTTAAATGGGGGCAAAGTTGTGCAATTCGGTGCTGATTATAATACCGCTTTAAAAGTTTTCAAATTCCGAATACTTCCGATTTTATTCAGAAAAAAACCGAAATTTTGCAAAATCGTATTTATTTTTTCCTGTACTTATTTGACTAGCTATTTAAAAATAAATGACACTTTGTCATAGCCCCTTTTCCTCATTTACGAAATGACGTTACTAAACTAAAGATCCGCCGTTTCGTCTCCGAGCGGCCATCACAAACTGTACTTTTTTAAATACTGACCTGGATTTTTTTTAACCGATTTTTAAACCCTCCTACCCTCAAAAGTAAAGGGCGATGTTACTTTCTCATAAAGATGAATTGTCCTTGCTTATTTTTTTAAATTCATATTTTTTATACTTCTTGTCAGTCCGGTCCTGGCAACGAATCACAATATTAATTAAAAACTTTATTTTATTCAAATCATTCGTCCATAAGTAAAATAATTTATTTTATAAGATTTTTCTAACAATTCTAAATTTACTAATTATAAACCCTAATTTTCTAAATGTTCAAAGAGATTGCCGTTTTGCTTAATACAACGATCGATTTTTCTTTTAATTTGGCGACAGCCCTTTCAACCGATCTTCTCCTTATCCTACCAAATGCAACCTGTATGCGTTCTTTCAGTTCTTCCATGGTATCTACGTCATTTTTATAAATAACATTTTTAAAGCCCCCCATAAAAATAAATCCAGCATCGAAATATCTGGCAAACTCGCTGGCCATTCTATTCCCTACCATTTCCGATAGACCTATCAGGGAACTGTCCTTTTATTGTGCGGCGCCCCATCTTACTGGAGCCAAACATGGGGTAACACTAAAGGAATTTCGTCCAGATAAGTTGGTGACGGCCGCTCGGAGACGAAACGGTGGATCTTTAGTTTAGTAATGTAAAAAAATTAAAAATAAATGTTCAAATCGTACCTACTCATTGCCGCTATAAAAACATTCAAACAAAAAATACGTACAATGGCATGGCATGACCTCTAATCAGTAAACATACCTATTACCGGATACACTTAAAGTGTGTGTTTCGCCCACTTAATGAGCATCATCAGATCCAAAATAAATGCATTTAAATATGTTTAACCTTTGAAATGCTTTCACTAAATTTTAGAAGCGACAAGGTGACAAAATACAAAGACCAGCAATTTTTCTTTTTTTTTTGGGTATCAAACAAAAGTGGCGCCTAACCTGGGGCCTAAAATTATCTTGCCTTTATTTGTGGGGAAAATTGTAATTTTACCCGTACAGTGAAGAAATAGTTTTCAGTTCCAGAAGTATACATTAGTATTCATATATTATAATCATTCTTTTAACATCGATAGCGGATGTCAAATTTGAAAATATCCTGTTTTTGAAATTTGGTTCAAAAATGTAGAATTAATGATAACTAAATAAAATCCTATAGTTATTATCAAAACAGAATTTCGTCAATATTTATATCTGTATAAACATTTACTTTACCTTTTGTACGTCTTTGTAGACACTTATTATTGCATATTGCGCCTTCAAAAATTAAATTAAATAAATTACAACATTTTTCAAATTCCTTCACATATACCTTTCAGTGACATCATTTTGTTATTATAAACAACATACGCTTAATGATTTCAGAGATACACGTTAAAATCGAGGACAGTCGGGTGCTAAAAAAAATTTAAAACTAAATATGATAATGAAAAACTTTACTATGTGTTTGCAAAAAGTAAATAACTAGATATTTTAAGAATAAATCTGGTGTTTATGTTTTGCTTTTATTATTATATCATCTTTTATGTATATTCATGTTAATATACGCCTTTAGAGTTTATTTACATAACCTGTATATAATAATATGTTTATGTTGTACTGATATACCGAGGTATTGTCATTGTGAAACTTTAATTTTATTAGGAAAGTCAACTGACAATTTAATAAGATACATATTGCACAGAAAATAAATAATGATAACGCCATCGCCACAGAGATTTTATACAGGGTGATCTTTTAGTTTGTTTTAACAATTTTTTTTAAATTTAAATCACGTCATTATAATAATACAAGTTTTTAAATGCCGCCTACTTATACAACATATACATATGTATCTACATATCAGAAATTGTGTGTGAACCCATTGTGATAATCACATAAACGATTGTGCCTTGTACTCTTTTGTTTATTTTTATTTAAACCATTACCTAATACATTAGCCCAGACTTTTACATGACCTTGACAAAATTAATGTAGTATTCAAAATTTATGACAGGTAGAGGAATTTGCTCGTGTAAAGAATGATTAAAGTAATGAGAAAAAAAATATAATTAGAATTTTAAAAAAAATATAATAAAACTTAAAATAAATATAAATCATTAATTGGCAATTCTATAAACTATTTCAAAAAGTTGCAGAGTAATAGAAGCTTATTAAAATAAAGACGTTTCTATCTATCTATCTATCTATTAGTTATGCAAAGTGACTACAGAGTGACCCAACGAATATTTAAGCCACTTTCATAATTTGGCATTGCAAAATTATTTATTTTCATTAAGTGCAGGTAGTACCACCCGGGTTAAGGTCAATTTATGGGTTTTGCCTATTATTATCCATTCATCAACACTGAAAATGATGTGACAAAGGCGTGCATTATGTATGTACATAGTATTAGGTACACTTATTTTCTATTAAACATTATAAAAAAAAACAAATACACTTATACAGAAATTAAATTATAAAAAATCATAATATTCTTCGTCATCTGAAGAACTGTCATCTCCTTTTGACGTTATAATTAACAGGTCGACGGTCCGATCGATCAGGTGGTCAATACTCCACATTTTCTCCTCTTCTTAATAGGAATAATTATTATCGCATATTATTTCATTACCTATCCTTATTACAACAAATATTTTAAAACTAAGTTTTTAATGCTTTCTACCAGTTTTCAATAATTTTATTTAAACAAATGATGTCACGAGAGAAAATTTTAAATTCGTACAGCCTTCAAAATGATCACAAGTTGCATCAAAAGCCTAAATAGCTAATAAATAAACCATTGTAATAAGATCTAATGTCATCTAAGTGGCGAGTATCTAACAAAAGTGAAATTATATTACAAAAGTGTTGCTATTTTTAGTGATGATGGTTTAGGATGGCCACTTTTTGACACCTCTGCTACAAAAATTGAGCAAACTTGTTTAAAAGATTAAAATTAAGTTATGCTGGATGCCGATGTTCTTCAGTATTTTTTTAAATTACATTTGTGCTACTACAAAAATCTTTTCTTTCTGAATATTAGCCCAAAACTTTTTAAAATAAAGCCCACTTTACGTAAAGGAATGGTGAAGGGGTGAGGGTCCGGCCAGGGGTTATAGTCCTGGTAGGTTAGGGGGAGGGGGGGGGGTCAAAAATTAAAAAAAATTGCTTTATCTTTTAATTTTTCAGCAAAGTTAGTACGTATATTTGTAAAGCGAGATTTAGACATTCTTGTAAACCTTTATTTATCTCACAACAAAAAAATAATACTTATTTTAATAGAAACAGGCTGTTTTTTTTTACTTTTAAAATATTCTTTATTTATTTAATAAGATACATGTCAGGTTTTCCTACGTATCGATTATTATTATTACATAATATCTTAACACTTTTTCCGCTGGATTAGCGCGTGCTAACCAGGACACTACAACGAGGCAACGCCCCGTTGGGGCTTGTCTTAGCCCTGGTAGAAATGATCCTGTTTTCATTGATTTTATTCGGCCGGTTCCAGTAATCTTTTACCGCCATGAAAGAGCTTATTTTGCTTTTGCTTTAAAAAAAATTTTGCTATTAAATGGTTTCTGTTATGGTAGATTTTTGCGCTTGGTTCACTGGAAAAACGGTTCGAAAAAACCAGCTTTAGTCACTCAGGTACTGTGTAGCGAAAGTTGTTGTCTTATGACTTGAACAAAAGTTAGAACTACCATAATTGGGAGTGGGCGGGAGTATTTTCCGTGGTATGGTAAATGGGGTTACTGCCTGTCGGTCTGTTTGTGTCCTTTCCAATTTATTTGCCTTTGTTCAAACCCAAACAGACCCAAACAGGCTGTTTGATATATAAAAACCATAGAAATACTATTAATTTATCTACTTATCTTATAATACAAGACCAGATTTTAATATAATTATGCTCACCTATTCCTTTCTCAATGATAACGATTTTGACTTTGACTTTGAAATCATTATATTTTATTTGCACCTTGGCAAATTAATTTTTATAATTACCATTTAAATTAAGTTTGAATAGAAAAATACGTGATGTCATAACTATTTTGGGTAAAATAACGAATAATTCAAATATACAAAATAAATTATAAATCATATATTTAATATTGTCGCTATTTTTATCTGAAGAATATGAAGTCCGATGACACTGGAAAGCTCCCTTAAAGAGGATCGAACCAATATTTCTAAAATCCTTCTCCAAGAGTACCAGCTCCATCTATGTTTATTAGACTAAAAACATAGCGTTCGCTTGGACCGAATCTTGCCCATGTTTATTAATGGATTAATTTTTTTTTAAATTTGAACTTTACAGAAAGTGTCAAAAGGATATTGTTGATAAAAATAAATAACATACACTATTTTTTATAAAACAATAAACTTAACGTAATTATCTTTAGGTTTATTATTGGCTTATGTCTTTTTCTTCGATTTATTTTCTGCATGAAAATAATCTTCGCACACTCACATAGTGATATCACCTTCTATTGAAAAAGAATCACAAAGTAACAAGGCAAATTTAAGCGCGATCGGATCGACTGAATAATAATAGCCAGTTTTTGCTGAGACGCTAAAATCTCGGCAACCGCTGACTCATGAAAATGCTTGATTCCATGTTCTGACTGTAATATTTTAAATTCCCGTCCAATTTTAACAAATTGCCTTTCGAAACGCTAGAAATTCAAAAATACCAATTTTGATATTTATACAACGCTCATGTATCTCAATTATTTCTTATCAACATCATCTAATTTAATTTACATAATGGATGGAAAATAAAATCTATGAGGTCACGAAAATTGCTGCCTTTCGTAGTCACATTTAAAATTAAACATTGCATAAAATGTAGAAACAATAACAATGCAGCTTAGGAAAATCTAAGACAATTATTATTAGACACGATGTAGAAGTAGACAGTATCTAATATACTGTATGAAAAAATAATTATATTTTAAATTAAAATTAGCCTTGAAATAGTATACCTCTAGGCAGATAATTTTTTTAAATATATAAGTAGGCTTGCTATACGTACGTACCCCTTTTGGGTTGCAAATATCGGAATAGCTATTTTAAATTGCAAAATGATATATTAAAAATATCTCTTAGATGCTGTCATTAAATTATGGAAATTCTGAATGCTACGTGAATCCGACTACGCTAAAATTGCCCATGTCAAATTGCGGATTTTCTAAAAGTGAAAAAAAAATTAAAACTAAATTATTGAATTTTTTTTTCACCAAAGAAAAGGTGGTATCTATGTGGGAATGAGAAAGTTATTTTCATACAGAAAAAAATCGAGGAAAAAGATATAAGCCAAAGAAAATCCTAAAAAAAATTACAAAAGTTCGTTGTACAGGGTGAGTCAACGATATAGTAATTTTCTCCTTTATTTTAAGAATTAGAACATAATTCGAAACAGTTGTAGAGATCATTGAGGTGAACATTTTAAAATTAGATTGGAGTATGTGGGGTGGCCCAAAAAAACGTGGCGAATATAACTTAGGCTTTTTTTAATGGAACATTTCTAATTCCTCACTAAACTCTACGCTTATTTTGTATATATAATATATAAAATGTTATATGTCTAAATTTAATAGTTTCTGAGATATTTAAGTTTAAAATATAACATTTTCATACTTTGACAGGCTGTAACATTGGAACCATTCATCTTAGAGAAAAATAGTTTTCACCTCCCTATCTTAATTTTTTATTCCCTATCTAAAAGTTACAACTTCCGATTTAACATATTATTATTATACCGTTAAAACCGGTTTTTTGGTTTAACATGACAAATCGGAAGTTGGTTTCTTTGGATAAACTAAGATAGGGATAGGGAGGTGAAAACCATTTTTCTCTAAGTTGAATCGTTCAAATGTTACAGCCTCTCAAAGTCTGAAAATGTCATATTTTAAACGTCAATATCTCAAAAACTATTGAATTTAGACATATGACATTTACAAAATAAGCGTAGAATTTGGCGGGGAATCAGAAATAATACAATATATAGGGTCCATTTAAAAAAACCAAAGTTGTATTTACCACGTTTTTTTGGGCCATCCCATATACTGCAGCATGATTTCAAGATATGCACCTCAATGGTCTCTACAACTTTTTTGTGTTTGGAATTTGTATCTCTCTACTGTAAAAAATATTGAGAATTACTTTTTTTTTAATAAAAATAATCTTCCCACATTCTCCAACATCTGTAGAGCATCTATAAATTTAAAAATTTTCAAAAATGCGTTAATAAACAACGGGATTCGCTTCAAGAGAGCGCAATGTTTTTAATATATATAGATATAATTTTGCACGGAGCTGGTAACTGTGGATTAGAATTGAAAAATATCGGTTGTCTTTAACTGCATAATAAAAAGACAAAATTGAATCACAGGCTAGCATGGCCAACTGTGTGTTATATTTTACTGACAGCACCCAACTTTTGCAAAATTTAAGGTAATTTCACGCAAACAAAAAGTTGGTCTTGGGAATTTAAAATTTTTTATTCGTACCTATGATAATAATGGTTTATTTATTACTATTATTAGTTGCAACAAAAAAATTATTTCTTCATGAGAATGTGTAAGTAAATGCAAAAGGGTAATCCTCTATAAAAAAACATTTCAGTTTAAATCTTAACAGCATTCAAATGCCTCAAAAATGAAACAAAGTAACTACTTATTCATATTGAGATTTTTCCGAAACCTAATTATAAAACCAAAGTGGTTATTGAAATATCCTTCGTACGCGTGTACGCTGTAAACAACAAAAGAATTTAAGGATATTTTGTAAATATTTACGCAGAGAAATGTACGTATAATTGTACAACCTTTGGACTATTTAGTATCAGTCTAACATTCAAACATGTACGATTTGGTTGGGTATTTGCAATAGCTTCCGTCTATGGGTATTTAACATTTTTAATCAAAGATTAGAATTGAATTTATAAAAAAAAGGTAGCTTCATCTGAAAAACAAATTCTTTGGTCCGCATTTAAATAATTAAAGTTGATTACAGTTCAACGAAAACGAAACGTTGTACCCAAATTCCAAAAACACGATAGTATAAAGATAAAAAAGTTGTATTTGTTCTTCTATGGCGGTTAAAATAAATTTAAAAAACAGACACTTCAAAATCGTAAGCTCAATTTTTTTTTTTACCATATTACTGAGTACAAAATTCCGCAACTTTGCCACCATTTGACTGATGATGTATCTCTTACAGTTTCCGAGATACCCATGATGAGCATCAAATTTGAGACACCCTATACATATCATGGGGGTAAAATCTTCTCTTTATTTTAAATGTAAAATGAAACACGTAATGCATACGAATGCACACATAAGTTTTCTAATTAACTATATTGACTTTCAAATCCAATATATAATATACCCCAGAACGTATCCTATGTGCACCCTTAGTCTAGGTTTCGAAAGGCTCAAGTTCTTCCGTTTAAAATGTGGGACTGTACAGTACAGACATTTTTTATTGTAAAGTGTAGAAATATTGTTTAAATTTTCGTTATATTTATACGTTTTCGGTCACAGTCACATGATAAACTAAAGAGTTTATTAAAAACAACTATAATTGAGATCAAATTATTCCAGTCATGAATCCCAAATTGCAAAAAAGTAAGTGAGATAGGTTTAATAACTTACTATTAAGTGTTAATTATAAATGTAAAAGGAATTCGTTCGTCCACCTACTTAGAATAATATTTATTTTTAAAATTTTAAAAATGCGAAACGAGCCATTTAAATTGTTTATTTTTATTTATTAATACTAAAAGAGAACATTAATATTATGTGCTCGGTTGTAGAATAATTTTTAGTTGCGAGGAAGATGTTTCGCTAATGCATAAACCAGTGGCGTAACCAGAAATTTAGTTTGGGGAGGGGGGGGGGGGGGGGGGGAGTAGGCCCAAAAGGACCTGAAAGGAAGTAACTAGCGCCGCATGCGAAAATTTTTTCGGGTGCCACGCCCAAAAACCCTTTGTTGGACTATAAACAAAATTTCAAATAAGCAAAAATATATAATATTTTTATAAAAACTTGCAGGGAGTTATACTAATACACTAATTTAAAACTTAACAGCAAAAAATATTAACAATAAGAGAACAAACCAAAATAATATATTAACTATAGTCGATAATTATTATTTATTAGAAGCCATAGTCATGTAAAGATTGCATGCATGCAAACACCAATAAAACTTTTTAAATTAATAAATAAATTCCGATGAGGATGTCGCGCGCCGCGGGTGTATTTAGTAGTTTTAAGATTTGCGTAGATGTCAGTTTATCTTGCAAGTATTTTGTATAAATATGTAAGATAGTGTTATTTCATTTGGTGCGTTATTGATATGGTTTCCGTAATTTCGTTTCCCAATTATGTTTTAAATCTTCTGGTTTTTGGATTTCAGGGGGGGGGGATGCCCCCCCCCCCTGGCTAGGCCACTGGCATAAATATATAACTTTGATCTGTTTCGTACAATTTTAATGACATATAAGTTATGACGCACTGGTAATCATTCCCTAAAAATACTGTATTTATTCTGTATCTTTTACCACCTATTAACCATATACAGAGCTGTGAGTAACTTAAGTAACTAGATACTTTTTAGTAACTAGTTACTTAAAGTAACTAGATACTTAGTAACTTAGTTCTTTTTTGAATCATGCCAAAAGTAACCTCGTTACTTTTGGAAAGTTTAGGAGTAACTAAGTTACTTATAAAGTAACTTCACTTGTCACAGTCTGTAGTGTGTACCTGGTAAATTTATGGTGTTTTTAATTTATATCGATACATTTGGGTTTGTTGCAAAAGTATCGAAAAAGTAACTAGTTACTTTTACTAAGTAACTAAGAACTAAGTTACTTTTAGGTAAAAGTAACTATTCCTTATAAGTATCTAGATACATTTGGGCAAAAGTATCGAAAAAGTAACTAGTTAGGTACTTTTCTGAAGTAACTTTCACAGCTCTGACCATATACATACACAACTTTTTTATCTAGAGACAATTTTGTAACTTTCGTAATATTCCCATTAATAGTAATCGGGTAACATCGGTTTCATTATTCTTGCTTTAAAACTTTCGTTAAAATTCGATAGAAATAGCTCGGATGTTACGACCAATACGAGTTGACGAAAACACACGAAGTTTATGAATAGAGTTACAAAATCGTTTTTTTGGTGCCTAAGCTTACTGTGTCGCTTTTTATATCTAAATATACTAACAAACTAAAAGATCTAACAAAATCTCCTAAAACAGGGGAAGATATTTTGGACGGATTCGGCACCGCACTTCACGAACGTCACGTTTATCTTCCCTATTTCAATGGCACCACTTTGCAAACCCGTAAGTTTTTTTTTAATTACTTTTCACAATTTACAGAAAAAATACGCATGCTTACACAAATATTTTACATACAAACAAACAGGAAATCAATGGCAGAACATATTTTCTATTATTCTATAAATGTTATTTATTAAATAATTAATTTTAGAACCTATATTAAATGTTTTATGTGAATTTTTACAAATTAGGTAAGTACTGTTGCAGGAAAACACACTTATCGGAACAAATTACAAGTTCCTACAACAGAGACAGACCTAATACTATGTATACCTTTTAGATATACAGGGTGTCCCAGATAAGGATGCACTTTACAGGGATCTCGAAAGCCATTTAAGATACAGAGATAGTTAACTTAGAAAAAGTTGCGACCTATTATGGTCTATTTCTTTTCGATTGCGAACGATGACAGAAACCCGTTTTACAATAAAAAAATACAAGAATTTTCATTTTTGACAAGTTGAAAAAGTAAGGTTAGGGATTTACGTCATAACTGACATTTTGTTGTTTACTGTTTATAGCGGTTAGAATTTTAAATTAACACTTGCTAAGGCCGCTTTACAGTTTGCAATTTTTCTTTCACGCAAGAAAAGATTGCCCAGGAGTATGCGCAGAACGAGGCTAATGATCGACTGGCGCAATTTGTATTGCTTGCAAGAAATATAACTCGGACCGTATTTTTATTGCCATTGCAAGAGCAATTCTGAGGATTTTCTGGTGATTTATGAGACACCAAACTAAATATAAAAATCCCTGATATTTATTTATGTTTTTTCTAACCTATAGCGGGTACGTTTTGTTTTTGTTGGTTTGCTTTCATGTCCTGTAATGATGTTTTGTTAAAATGAATGTACAAAAAGCGCCGGTAAGTCCTAACCAAATGTATTTTTATTTTAATGGTTGGCAAGTGGTACATCACCTACGATCTTGGCAAGTCATTGCACGCTGTAAAACGAAGTGAAATTTTTATTGCCGCAATATTAATTGCTGGAAGACAACTTGCGTGAAAGAAAAATTGCAAACTGTAAAGCGGCCTTTAAGAAGATGAATGTCTAGGTTATGACACAATGTTTGGCGTTTGGCATGGCCTTCTATATTTTGTCGATAAATCGGGCATCCTTTTTGCTTCAACACAAAGTAGGCATAGGTTTACTATTTTATGTTGCAAAAAAACGTGAAATTTATCGATTTTATGTACAGAAAGTTAATAGATTGTTTGTTTCGTAATATAACTAGAGCTAAAAGTTATTTTTAATTGCTAAAAGGTTTATAATTAGCATATATGTATTTGCTAGAAATCAATCGAACGGAAATTTCTTATTCTTCTTCTGTGATTAAAAAAAAAGACCTTTAATAAGTTGGCTATGCATTTATGTAGTGTAAATTGGTCCATGATTTAACCAATTAGATGAATTTTTGTTCAATTTTTTTTTCTGTCATCGTTCGCAATCGAAAAGAAATAGACCATAGATTCTGCAACATTGTGTTTTCAAATTTAAAAAAAAACTTTTTTCCAAAGATATTTGGGCCAAACCGAATTTTCGCGATTTCGTTTTTATTTTTTCCTTACTCTATTAAAAGAGAGGTGTTAATATAAAGATTACATCCTTATTACCATTTTTTGACCTCTACAAGTTGATGAAATTAAATTTTTAATCCGACGTTTCGTTTTTTCAAAACCATCATCACTGTACTTTTTTAAATAGCCGAGAAATTTTATTCTACTATTTTTAAATTTCCCTTCTCCTTGATAATTCAATGACGCATCACATCTAGTATTAATAATACGTTTCAGACCTAAAAACCCATCATCAATAAGAATAAGTGCAAATTCATCTTGTTTGAAACCATCGATGTTAAAACTATATTATCTTTAATCTCCGTAACCCTTTATGATTTTCATCTCTCCCAACTGTAGGTATAGTAGGCTGTAACTTGCTAAAATAAATTAAGGGTAATGAAATTGTTTAGTGCAAATGAACTTTTATCTAAACTCTTTGAAGTATGGTTTTGAGGAGTCGTAGTTTTTTTTAATAAAAATTATGGATTACCATTCAAGGGAAGAAAAATTGAATATGATTTGTTGTCGACGTCCACAACCGAATTATTTCTAATTGACTTTTAAAATAAAAGACAGTTTATATATACAAGGTTAATTTGCGCTTATTTTTATTGATGATGGGTTTTTTAGGTCCTAAACATGTTATTAATATTAGTTGTGATACATCGTTGAATTATAAAGAAGGAGAAGAATTTAAAAATAATAAAATATAATTTCCCGACTATTTTAAAAAGCTGATAATGGTTTTGAAAAACGAAACATCTGATTAAAAATCTAATTACATTAACTTATAGAGGAAAAAAAATGGTAATAAGAATGTTAACTTTATTTCAACTTTATTTCAACATATCTCTTCAAATAGAGTCAGAAAAAAATATTTTCGTCGTTTTTTTAAATTTGAAAACACAATGTCGCAGAATCCAGTAGGGCGTAACTTTTTTTTTGTAAATTAACCATCTCTGTATCTTATATGGTTTACAAGATCCCTGTAGAGTTCATTCTTATCTGGGACACTCTGTATATTTTCTAGCGTCATCGCTGCATGTCCGAATATACAAACAACCTATTAACGAACCTTTTTCATGTTTTCATTAAGATCATATTTATATCATTATGATTTTTCGTTTTATTTGCCAGCAACGTGTTTGTAGATTTATTTTTATTGTGGTATTTTTAGAAATTTTTTCCCAGAGTCCAAATAAAAATCTGCAAGAGCTCAAACTTTTTGCATGTTGTTTTAGCGAGAAGAAAATAATAATAAAACGATTCAAATACGTCGATTTATTTTTGTAAACATTAATTAAATAACGCAGGTCCAATTGACATATAAAAATAATTGGTTTTGTTATATTAGTCGATATTCAACAAGAATTCCTGAAATAATTTTTGTTTATCACTTATTGTGGGAATTTTAGACCCAAACGCGTTCAAATTTCCCATTTTTAATTGCGGTTTTTCTTTAACCGAATAACAACAAAACTAAGCAAGATTTTGAATTTCTGCTTTTGCCAATGGAAAGGTGAGGGTGAGGAAGTTATTTTCCTACGATTACCTACGAATATGATAAAAAAGCATGATTAACTTGGCTCGAAAGCGTCGAATATCACACGCGTGTTGAAATAGTATATTACATAACAAGTGATGAAAGTGATACTTTTCAAACGAGGAGATATTTAGCACGAGGCGTCAGCCGAGTGCGGAAATTCTCCGAGTTTTAGAATAATCACATTCACACGAGTAATGTACACTATTTTTCCTACGACCACAAAGAATTATTAAAAAAAACCTTTAATTTGTGAAAAAAATATTTCAACTCTAGAGTTGAAAAACAAGATTTCAACTCTAGAGTGGAAATACAAGGCATACTATTTAATTTAAACATATGATGCCAACTTAATAGATCGAAAGGTCACAGGTTCAAATTCCATCAGGAGTACTTGACTTTTTTTTATAAAAACATTAAATAAATTATAAAATTATGTTGAATTGAAATCTTCCTTCTTGAATGATTTTTTTTATTTAATCAAGGAAAGATGCATTAAACATAAATTTAAAAAATTTACCCCACAAGGAAGATTTCAATTCAAAATAATTCTATAAATTATTTAATGTTTTTATAAAAAAAAGTCAAGTGCTCCTGATATGATTTAAACCTGTGATCTTTCGATCCGTAGGCCATGGCTCTAGTGTCTACGCTATGGCGACCCATAAACATTTCCTGTTTAAGTTTAATATATGACATTTTCTTCAGCGGGGCTTGTTTTGACTGGTAATAGATTTTAAAGTATATTCTTAACTTTTTTATAATTTCAGATGGCGTATTTTCAAACTCTTATTCTGAATCACTCAACAAATACGTGATAAATAAACTAAACTGCTTTCTAAAATTGGTTCTTTTTAATAAATAGGTGTGGTCTGTCAAATTGGCATCATATGCTTAAATTAAATAGTGTGCCTTGTATTTCCACTCTAGAGTTGAAATATTTTCTTTCAACACGCGTGTGATGTTCGGCGCTTTCGAGCCAAGTTAACCGTGCTTTTTTCTCATTTTCATTGGTGGTCGTAGGAAAAAAAATAATTCAACTCTAGAGTTGAAATACAAGGCACACTATTTAATTTAAACCTATGGTGCCAATTTGACAGACCACCCCTATTTATCAAAAATATTAAATTTTAGAAAGCAGTAATTGTAAAGTGTTTAACTTATTTGTCATGTATTTGTCGGGTGATTTAGAATTAGAGTGTGAAAATACGCCATCTGAAATTATAAAATATGTTAATAATATACTGGAAAATCTATTACCAGAAAAAACAAATCGCGCTGAAAAGAGTGTCATGAATTAAACAACATATCTTTATTGGTATCGATTGCGTAGAGAATAGAGCTCTAGCCTATAGATCGCAAGGTAACGGGTTCAAATCCCATCAGGAGTATTTAACTTTTTTTTATAAAAACATTAAATAATTTATAGAATTATTTTGAATTAAAATCTTCCTTGTTGGGTGGATTTTTTAGATTTATGTTTAATGCATCTTTCCTTGATTAAATTTAAAATGTTTCATTCTGGTTAATCTAGGAGTCAATCCAGGATTAGTTCTTCCTATGATATATAAAATATGAAAAAATGAAAAAGTTAAACTACAAATAAAAGAAAAGCCTATTAACAAACTATGAAACCAGATATTAAGTGGAACATAATCCTAAGTATGCTAATTTCAACACTAGTGTTGATATTTTTTTTTCAACACTAGTTTGAAATATTGTTTTATAAATCAAAGGCTTTTCCAATAATTCTTTGTGGTCGTAGGAAAAATAGTGTACATTACTTGTGTGAAAGTGATTATTCTAAAACTCGGAGAAGTTCCGCACTCGGCTGACGCCTCGTGCTAAATATCTCCTCGTTTGAAAAGTGTTACTTTCATCACTTGTTATGTAATATACTATTTCATTCAGAAAAAAAAAATGAAGAAATGAGCCAATGAAAATCCTAAAAAAATTTCTAAAGTTCATAAAAGTAACTTTCTTACATTCTCCAATTTATTTAAAGTTCAAATTAAAAAAGGGTTTTTAAAAATCCGTCATGATTCGGATCAAGAGAATGCAATGTTATTAACACATGTATAATTTTAAAGGGGGCTGGTAACTTTGGAGATTAATTTAGGAATATTGTTCGGATCTACTTAAAAGTATATTTTTATAGGGCATGTAAGAATTCTTAAATGATTATTTGGTAATATATTATAGCAAATTTCATGGTAAAATATAATTAATAAAAAATATATTAACTGTAATATTATAATAGATAAAAAAATATATTTTTGTGCACAATTTGTGCATTTGCTCTACCTTTTATACTTTTCTGAAACCGTAAATTAAACCACAAAGTTCCTAATGATGTTGTTAAAAAAATTATTATTCACACATGTGCAACCTTGTTACTAACAATTAAAGCTATTTAAAGCATCCTCGTCATAGATCTGGAGTTTTCACTCTGTGTAATTATAAAAAACTAATTTTAATTTTCTCTGTTATTTTTTTTTTGTAAATTGGACTGGATTCATTGATGGGAGACACTCTAGGCTTTTTTTTATCAAAATAATTGCATTTTAAAAAAAGGCGTCAAACCATTTTCAATTTAACATCCACATGATACCAGACCAATGATAATGCCCATTTCTGGTGTAATTTTAGCCATATTGTGAAACTACCGAAAGAATTCCCGAAAAAATTTCCGATTGGTCAGTACACGAAGTGTCGTCTCTGGTATAGTGACAGCTCCTATCTATTCATTCCTCTGTGGTTTGGTCCTCAAATGAATTTTAATATCTATCGGGAAAAGGGATATATTCTTTCTCTCTCAAGAAACAGTAACTGCTTTGTGTTATAGTATTTTTTGTTTTTGGTACTCTCCAGTATCTTAGGCTTTTGTCGCGTATTATAGTCATGATTCACAGGAAGTAAATGGTTATTGCTAGCATGCTGATTTACTAAAATTGACAAACAAAACTGTTAATAGTATGTTACATTACAAGTACCGTAGGTACGTCTTTACCGCATGTGCGTGATGCTTAACAAAACGAGCCGAAGTCGAGTTTGGTAAGTCACGCAAATGCGGTAAAGACACCTACCGTAAGTGTATTGTACGATATTTTATCTATAAGCATGTTTTAGGGCAGCAATATTAAAAACTAAAACAGCACTGTTTTAATTTACCCCGTAGGTGCCTCGTAAATCGTTATCAACAATGCTTTAATATCAGGTCGTTAGGGAAATAAATTATAGACATTTAATAGTTGGCTTTTATATGACAGGTGTAAAACTTAACAACGAAATAATTACTTACAGCACTAGTGCGGTAAAGTGATACTTACCGCACTCAAATCAGTGTGGTAAGTAGTTACTTACCGCACGCTTGTAGATAAACTCCTTAACAAACATTTTAAGTATTAATTTTTGCGTTTTTTCAGTATATCCTAAAAATAACTTTTATTGTACCTATAATGATTTGACAATTTTATTTACTAATAAAATTGTCCAAATAAAAAACCGCATCCCATAAATCGACTATTTTAACACCATTAACTTTTCCTAGTGTTCTATTCATGTAATTCAATTTAATTTATGACTATATTTTTTTTATTTTTGTTCAGTTACTGACTGGAAGTAAACCAATTTATTAACGCCATATGGTGCGTACTTTTCTTAAGTGGCACATAAATAACTTAAAATCGTAAAAATCATCTTTTAGGAGCTCATTGCTCGGTTTTCCTTGCGAAACAAAATGGAATTTTGTATATTTCGGTTATAAAAATTGACCCAGTTATGAAATATGGAAGAAGAGTTTTTATTTAAAACGAGAAAAATCATTATTTAATAATAGACCAAGAACACCAACAGTTTAATAACAATGTAACTGTATGTTTCAAGGTTGGATACAATGACTGCACCCATCTCAGCTATACGCCAGTGCACGTAGTTAGTATAAGTAGAGCTGTAGTTCCTGTACTTATTTAGTATTGACCTGAAGACTACTTACTAGTTGAAACGTTGTAATTTTTATCAAATAAAGACAAGTCCAAAAGTTCTTCTTAACCGACAAGAAAATTCAGACATGGATAGCTTAGTATTAAATTATAACCTCAGAAAAGGGTAAAATGATTCTTAGTAGGTTACACTTACATTACACACAAATTATTATAATTCACATAAATTTATGTGGTGGCGTGTGAGGTGCTGAAGAAATTTGTGAAGTAAAATTCTCCAGTTTTTGATGCTGTTACATAGTGGCATACTCATAAAATATTACCCAGAACTACCTAGAATAGTATTCTAATTTCAATTTGCAAAATAACCTCTATTAACTCCTGCAATGACTTTAAACCATCAAAAAAAAATTTACTGATAATTTTTTTTTCGATTTTTTCAGGTGAAGATGCAGCATTAGGAGATCAAACCTACAGATACCTAACAGCAGACGAAATGAAGTCCTTAGGTGATGACTCTCTACCCATCGATGTCACTAGGGACGAGAGGATAGACTCCAATAGAATGGTGACTAGCGTGGACAGCAACATATTGCCTCCCCAAAATATTGAGGACACCATTAGTCCCGAACATGTTTCCAGGAATTATGTGGAGTATATTAAGAAGTATACACCAGATAATGTTGATATCAACAGACATCCAATAAATATAGGGTAAGAGAAAATATTAAAGGTTAGGTTTTACTATCAGTGCTGTGCAGGGTGTATTACTCACATGCTTAGTTTTTTGGAAAATAATACTTTGGTATAAACTTATAAATAACACTCAATACAATCATTTTATAAGGTTCTTCTTTATCGATTTTCATTATTTTTTACTAAATATATTTCTTTTTATTGCTTACAAAGGAAATTGCACTGGAAAAAGTAAGTTTTTTAAACAAAGTTTTAAATTAAAAGTTTGAAACACTATTCGACAGCTGACGTATAGACAATGGAACCTTTTTTTAAGGACTAGTGAAACATGAAGTGCTAATTCGTGAACAACGTTCACTCTCATTCAGAAATCTAATTCTTAAACCTTGATTTATTTCCTTGATAATAAATTTAATATTATTGTTTAAATATTATAGCAATGTTTATCTCAATGATAATTGAAAAAAACAACCTGCTTTTAACATCAATATTCTTTTTTGCTTTTATTAGTAATAACTATAGCGCTCTTTTCTAGCATTGGCATATATTTTTGAAATGAAAGTGAATATAAACTTAATGACTTTACAGGAACTCGTTTTAGTTTGATGATCTAATTTAATTAGTAACCTTAGAGTATAGATTTTTATGATTTTTTTGTGAATGTTCTATAACGATATAAAAAATCATGTTTGGAGCTTATTTAAAAGTCACTTAACGTGACTTGAAGAAGGCACCGGAATTAGTTGTCTACTATTATTACTAAAATTAATTGTTTACGAGTATACTAACGTCAAATAAAATAAACATACACACAAAAAAAATACTCATCTGAATGATTTCTTAACGTTCACCATTCTTCTTCCAGTTTCCTAGTATCATTCCTAGTCGACGCCAGGGGAGGAGCAATGAGAGGCTGCAGACATTCCGGTGTAAGAGTAATAGTTCCACCAAGATGTGCACCAAGTCCCACCAGAATCACATGTCGATATGTACGGCCTCAAAGAACGCCTCATCCCCCTCCCTTGATGGAGGGGGAAGCATTAGCCAGTAGAGTATTGGAATTGGGGCCAGTTGGTTCTAAATTTTTGGGGTAAATATAATTTATCCATTTTAATCAACAACAATTTAAAAGCCACGCCATTTTGTCTTTAAAAACTTCTTCTAAGTTTTTATGTTATTTAACTTTTTAGATTAAAAAAAATATAATTATTTTCAGACCAGTGATAATCGAGGTACCACATTTTGCCGCTCTTCGAGGTAAAGAACGAGAAATTGTGATACTGCGATCAGATAATGGAGAATCGTGGAAAGAACACACCGTCGACGCCACAGAAGAGGTCTTAAACGAAATGCTTCATGAAAGTTTCGAAGCAGAAGGTAGGCCATCATCAGATATTTTAATAGGTTCTCTTGACAACTTACTTGTTAATCAAATATAATTTGTTTACGTTTTAATTCATACATTTATTTATTTTTAAATCACAACGTTTCAACTGGTAAATATATCAAGTCGTCCTCAGGCGAATATTAAATAAGTACAGTCATTATGGGTCTATCTATACTAGCTAGATGCACTGTATCATAACTGCGATGGACGCAGTCATTCTTTTAATTCATGTTTGGTATTATTGTAATTATATTTACTTAACAAAGGTTTTCAGATATTTTTTATATCTAATGGGGGTTTACTACAACAATCTGAGTTCTGGTGTATGATAATAGCTTCTTTAAACATCCTGTTCCTTTACTGTGGTTCTTCGTACAGAATTTCAGCTTCTGTCCACATGATATGATGACTGTTTATCCAGACATAATCAGCTGCCTCTGATCTTCTTTGATCCTTATCGTGAGTGATCTTAGTAAATATAAGACTGGTCATATTCTCAGGGAATCCAGTAGACATATCTTTTTCTGTCACTCTTTTTGTGCCTTTCGAATCCTCTGATTGCTCACGTAAATAAATGTTATTTTAAACTGATCATTGATTATAGGGATCTTTACTAAAAATTTCTTAATGCTTTTTCAGACCTCAATCAAATGGAAGACATTGCCTCCGGAAGAATCACACGAATAGTAACCCAAGATTTCCCACAATACTTCGCAGTGGTGTCTCGGGTGCGTCAGGAAGTCCACGCTATCGGTCCGGAAGGTGGAATGGTATCGAGCACCGTTGTTCCACAAGTACAAGCCATATTCCCTGAAGGAGCATTAACAAAGAAAATTAAAGTTGGCCTACAGGTAAATTTGTTTAAGCCGAGAAAAGGCGTGCCATTTGATAAATTGAGGAAAATTACTGTAAATCATATTCCGAAAAAGAAACGATGGTCACTAATTTGGTAAAGATATAATTATCCACTTAGTAGCAACAATTCTCCTTGTGTTTTATAGTAGACTGATGGGTTGTAGAAATATATCATTATGTAGGTGCAGTCATAAATGTTGTAATGGCGCCAAAACATCATGTCTTCCAAATAAAGATTTTTTTTAAATATACAATTAAAATCTTGTAAATAACATTTTAATCAAATTTCCAAAAAATAGTCGCCACATTAAAACTAGTTTCAGTTGCTACAAATCTTATAGGAAATGTTTTTTCCTAATTTTCTAAATTTTAAGTATTTTGTAGATCTTGACGTCCTGATTAAAAGTGTTTATTGCCGTAATCCAATCCTATGACTAGTTTTTGAGTAATGATCTTTCAAAGTTGGCAACTTCATACCTTGAGATTTTCTGCATTGTCTGGAGTTTTCACTTGTTTCTTAAAAACTATTGGTTTTTATATTTTTCTTTATAGGGGGACCATTAGGCATTAGGTTTTTTTTAACTTATATAGAATTAAAATATGTATAGGATGTTGAATAATTTATAGGTCGATTAAATAATTAATAATATTTAAAAATTATAAATGTCTAAAAATAGTATATTATATTAGCAGTATGTGTAGTAGAAAACCTGAATATTCCTGAGGACCGTAAAGATTGTATGTCGAGACGCAAGCCGAGACTGGCAATACGGAGCCTGGGAATGTAGTTTTTTCTACGAGGTATACATACTATTTTTCCGTAAATCGAAAATTATTAAAAGTACATAACTTATTACAAGCAACTTGTTAAAATTTTGAAATAAATATTATTAACTTTGTTCACAAATAAAGGATGCCATTAAATATTTGTGTTGTAACTATGAAAACACAGTAATATTGAATTGTCAAGCTTAACACATTTTAAGAAAAGAAGAGAGTCGGGTTTGTAATTTTCTATAACACATTTTAGTTTACAAGTAGCCGTACAGAAATAATATTTCTTTACAGTACAATAATAAATATTTCCTAACATTTATTTTCCGTTGCCTAGAAACGACTAAGTGTAAGGAAATATTATCAAAAATGTCAATATTTCCTATCGATTTTTGGAAAAAAGAATTATTATCCATTTTAGTATAAAGTGCAAGTTAATATTAATAGGTCATGGCTCAAAAACTAGTCATAGGATTGGTTCACCGCCATGGACACTTTTAATCAGGACGTCAAGATCTGCAAAATAGTATAAATTCAGAAAAATTAGTCGAAATTTCCCATAAACTTTGTGAGGGGTCCTTTCCAATCACACGATTTATTTTCCTACAATCTATCAGAAGGTTATAATTAAATATATACAGTTGATAATTATTGTTAAAGAAACAGGAATCCTTCTCCTATCTAGTCTTTCTAGTCTCTAAAAAAAGTTAGCTTATTTATTTATTCATAAATTATTATTAATTGAAACCCATATGTCCCTTATGCGTACCTATTTTAAAGCAGTAGGTACCTAACTAAACTGCTGGACAATTGGTTTCGAGCAAGAAAGATTTCGCCTAAATTTAACAGTTAATATTTTCTGAACTAGATATGATATCGACCTACGGTTTTGGGTGGTTGATAGATTCATCCCTTGGGAAACAATTGTCAATATTGGATTTTCTTTAACTGTTAGACAATTTTATATACAGGGTGTTAAAGAAGACGATGATTTTTGCTCCAATTTTAATGGCGTGTAACTTTCACAATAATATTTTTAAATTTTATTACTCTACGTCAATTGAATCACTGGTTCATAGCAAAGAAAGTAATTTGTCAAATTTTTGATATCTGCTATATTTTAAGAAATACCGATTTTTTTGGAAAACCTTGCTTTATTTACACTTATTAGTAGCTAGATCTCACTGTGCGTTGTATTGTGCAAACTTTGCGAGTGATTATTATACCTTATGAAAAGCTTAATTATGTT
This sequence comes from Polydrusus cervinus, assembly GCA_935413205.1. Taxonomy (NCBI): domain Eukaryota; kingdom Metazoa; phylum Arthropoda; class Insecta; order Coleoptera; family Curculionidae; genus Polydrusus; species Polydrusus cervinus. Next base: position 7,675,556 of record OW284516.1, read on the forward strand.
CAGTATCTAACAATAGTTGTACTTAAGTGTTAGGATGTACAATGGCGTACTAAACACCTATATGTTTATGGTTTATGAGGATCTCACAATTTTTCACGATTGTGTTATATTGGAAAGTACTAGCCCCTAGATTAGGTGAATTTTTTCTTATTTTTCAGTTTTTCATATCGCACTACAGGTATATTATACAGTGTGTTGACAAAATTTGAACAAAGATAATTTTTTTAATTTAATTTTTGGTAAAAATGTATTTATTAATTTCTAACTTTCTAACACTATACTTATAAACCATAGACATATAGGTGTTTATGCACATCATAACATTTGGGTACAACTATTGTTACTGAACATAATCAAGCTTTTCATAAGGTATAATAATCACTCATAAAGTTTGCACGATACAACGCACAGTGAGATCTAGCTACCAATAAGTTGAAATAAAGCAAGGTTTTCCAAAAAAATCGGTATTTCTTAAAATATAGCAGATATCAAAAATTTGACAAATTACTTTCTTTGCTATGAACCAGTGATTCAATTGACGTAGAGTAATAAAGTTTAACAATATTATTACGAAAGTTACACGCCATTAAAATTGGAGCAAAAATCATCGTTTTCTTTAACACCCTGTATATAAAATTTTCTGACAGTTAAAGAAAATCCAACATTGACAATTGTTTTCCAAGGGATGAGTCTATCAACCATTCAAAACCGTAGGTCGATATTATATCTGGTTCAGAAAATATTAACTGTTAAATTTAGTTGAAATTTTTCTTGCTCAAAAGCAATTGTCCAGCAGTTTATTTGTATATATTTACATTATTATACTTTACTTATAATGATATTCATTCATAATTCACAACGCAAGTAAATGGTATCCTATTTTTACAACTTTGTGAATTATTTTAAAAATATGTTTAAATTAACACCAATGAGTGTTTTTCTGCTAGAATTTTAAATGTACCTCACTTTCTACTTGAAAATTTAACGATTTCAGGATGGACCTGTATATAAACGTGTTTTTAAGATTAACCCAGGGATCGTCCAGTAAAATATTGGAATGTATTTATGGACCACCCTGTATATTTATGTAGATAGCTTAAATAAATTCAAAATCAGTACAAAGTAGAACATAGTTTGTAAACTCAATATTCTTAATAAGTTATCATATACGTCGTTTAGTTACCTTATATTTTATCTACCGGGTGACAACGAATGTTGTTACCCCCCCTATTTTTTCCGTAGTTTTATTAATACAATATTTAAAATTTCAGGAGATTCTAAGTGTATATTTTGTTAGTTTTTAGTAAAGTCATACTTTTAAAATCACTTCCGGTTTGACCGGAAGTGGTATCAACTCTTTTATTTTAAATAGAAACCTATTGTTTTTATTCGATATTTGAATTCTACGGCAAATTTCCTTTAAAATGACGTATCACACAGATCATTTGTTTTTAAAATGGCTTCCAGGAAAAAATTTTAAGGAAATCCTTAGATGGCCGTGGAATCGCTAATATAACATGACTTTTTGAGAGTTGGCCATGGAAGTTTTAAAGTGGCTTATTTTAACCTGTTTTATGTTAAACAAGTAGGCTATGAAATATTCTGTAAAATGACAAAAGTGTTCGTAACAAAAATTGAAGAACTAATTTTTTTTTTGAAATATGACATTTCTCGATTTTTTTTTCAATTTTAGCCACTCCTTTAAGTATAATACCATGCTTATGAAACATTTTTAAAAATATAATTTAATAACTATTTTTTGGCCCTAAATGAATGACAATTGTTGCCATTTAAAAATATTGAGTAATTCTTTCTCATTGGTTAAAAAAATTTTGACAGAAGCATCTTTCGCAAAGAATGTTCAATGGTCAAACCGGAAGTGATTTTAAAAGTATGACTTTACTAAAAACTAACAAAATTACACTTAGAATCTTCTAAAATTTTAAAATTTGTATTATTAAAACTACGGAAAAAATAGGGGGGGGGGGGGGGGGTAACAACATTCGTTGTCACCCGGTATTTTTAATACATTTAAGTTTAAATTCTCTTTATTTAAAAATGCTTATTTAAAAAAAAAGTTTTATTTTTAAGTAGCTAAATTGAGGTAATCAAAAATGCTGTCTGATTGTTCCAAAATAAAAAAGTCTATGTATAAATTGAAAGATTTTTATAATAGATGTTTATAATAATTATAACCTGTACAATCTTGTGAACAGTGTAAAATAAAAATTTAAAAAAATGTAAATCTGTAGAAATATCGCGTAACCTCAAAGGATATTTTTGGTATATTTTTACTTAAAAGTAGACAATACTACAAGAATGGATTATAAATTAGAGAAAATTGTGTTCAAAATGTATTGTTGAAATCACATGTTTTTATGTGTTAGGCACGAAAGGGGGGAGAAGAATATTTTAATATCAATAATATTTTACGGAACCAAACTCCGTTAATACTGTGCCAAATTATTTTGTAAACTATATTAATAAAAGTACAACGAATTTTTAAGCCCATATTTCTAGGTAAAACATAATCCCATTTATTGAATGCTTTTGACGAATCAAAGAAATATAAAAATTGACATAAGGACTTTTGTGGTAATTACTAAATATTTATTCGAAAACTGACGTATTTTACAAATTTTGTAATAATATAAAATCGATTAATACGTTATAGTAAACCCCCACCTAACTAATTGGTACCTGCGGAAATATACTTCTCCTCCTTGTAAAACGTAGAAAAAGTATTACATTTAAGCAATCAATCATCACTCATTTTGTACCTTCTAACATGTTCATCGTTATAACACTGGTTTTCTAGCACTAATTTTTATGTAACCTTTATGAGTGCCCAATAAAACTTCTATAAATTAACATTACTAACGTTTTATTGTCTTATACAACTATTTGGCTGTAATAAGTAAACTTTCACTGGGTCTGGAGTAAGCAAGTAAAAAAAAAAATACATTTTTAATAAAGTTGTGTCCAATGAATGTTGTTTATTGCAGCCAAATATCAACCAAAGCACGGTTCATCATCTTAGACATTTTATAAATAAATTTATATAAGAAAAAATATGTTTTATTGGGCTCTCATGGCTCAATCACATACATATAAAACTTTAGTCAAACCATCCTCATATCTCATTATTATTGATTGCACTCTGCTGCTGTTTTGTTTCTCTTATTTTTCTAGCTGTTGAACCTTGCTTTGTGTTGTGTTAACCTGCCTTTATCCTTTCCTTCCTTCTTTTCTTGTGTGGCTTTAAATTTTGGTAAGTATTGGCTTCTTAGAGCTTTAAATAAATCACTGAGTGGGAATGAGCGGCTGTGTTTCGCCTTATAAGGTTGTTCATGATGTTTTAAAGTTACATATTTCTTGAAGAATTCACAGCTAAGAGGTTGGTTCGTCTATTTAAAGAAAGGTAAATAGACTATTTTTGGTTTTGTTTAATACTTTAAAATTTAAAAAACCATTCGAAGTTTCTTTCTTACTTTAACTGTCCAAGTTGTCAAAATATAGGCTCCAATTTCGAATACAGTATATACTATACATTATACAAGGTGTGTCAGTAAGGTGTCTGTCTTAGATAGCACCTAAACCATCAAAGATAGGGAAAAAAGTGTAATACAAAAGTTAAAGGGTTTTTTGGGATACATTATCTAAAAATATTTTCTAATCTACAGGGTGGTTCTAAAAAGTGGTGCTGAATATAAAAAAGAAAATTAAATGGGACACCCAGTATAATTTTCTAGAATATGATTCAATGGAATAAGGACTTTGCAACCCTGTTCAAATTTTTGAAGTGAAATGCAACGTTGCCAAGTAATTAATTTTTTTCCGAAATTTTAGTAATTTTAAGGGTATGGTTAAAAAACCATAGGAACCTGTGGATTAACCCCAGGCAAATATAATTTACGTTGTAAGTACTTTAAGGTACGATATATTGACTTATAATAATGTTTTTTAAATCTCTTATACAGAGCGTTCATTACAAGTTGGACAACTCAATAGTTTTAATAATGCTTTATTTAAATTTTTTTAAATGCGACCCCCCTAATTCTTTTAGGCAAAAGAATTTATCTTTCGAAAATCTTACTTTTTTGTTAAACATGTCATATATCTAAATATCATAGTTTTTGAAATATTTTAGGATTTGTCTTAAATCAAAAGGAAAGTTCTAATTAAACAATTTAGTCAAGATTGCAAAAAATAAATAATATTCTTGTCACAGCTGTCATTGCAAAATTATTTCGCCAACATTTTGTGCTTTATAACTGTTTAAATTTTAGTTTCCTGAACTAACTGTATCCATAACTAATATTTTTCTATTTGGAAAAAATTAGTTTGGGAAACTAAACTTTAAACAGTAACAAAGCACAAAATGTTGGCGAAATAATTTTGCAATGACAGCTGTGACAAAGAAAATTATTTATTTTTTGTTCCAAAGCAATCTTGACTAAATTGTTTAATTAGAACTTTCCTTTTTTTTACCCTGAATTAGGACAAATCCTAAAATATTTCAAAAACTATGATATTTAGATATATGACATGTTTAACATAAAATTAAGGTTTTTGAAAGATAAATCCTTTTGCCTAAAAAAATAGGGGGTCCCATTTAAAAAAATGTAAATAAAGCATTTTTAAAACTACCGAGTTGTCTAACTTATAATGAACGCTCTATATAAGAGATTTAAAAAACATTATTATAGATCAATATATCGTACCTTGGTTAATCCATAGGTTACTATGATTTTTTAACGATACCCTTAAAATTACTAAAGTTTCGGAAAAAAATTAATTACTTGGCCGCGTTGCATTTCACTTAAAAAATTTTAATATGGTTGCAAAGTTCTTATTCCATTAAATCATAATATTCTAGAAAATTTTCCTGGGTGTCCAATTTAATTTTCTTTTTTATTATTCAGTACCACTTTTTAGGACCACCCTGTAGATTATAAAATATTTTTAGATTATGCATCCTAAAAAACCCTTTAACTTTTGTATTACACTACAGACACCTTACTGACACACCCTGTATACTTGTTATATTTTTATATAGTACCGTTCAAACGTCGTAAATATAGTTAAGCACACAGAAAACATATAAATTCCTAAAAAAACCATTGTTACCAGGCTCAACCAATAGACCCGGAATTAACAGCAAAACTATTGGGTCATGGAGTAGCAGTGTCGCCGGTAGTAACCGTAGAACCTCGTAGAAGAAAATTCCATAAGGCGATTCGGTTGAATATGCCCGCACCTACGGCTCATTCACAAGGCATGATTAACCAGTATAGTGGGTCGGCACCAACTTTAAGGTTGCTCTGTTCTATAACAGGTAAGTCTACCGAAGGTTTAGTTTATTTGGTAATTTTACGTTTAGTAGAAGGTAATTGTGATATAAGGGTTCAATAAATTCTAGAAAAAAAAGGTTAATAAAGTAAATCTTATCAAAATAGATCTAAATAATATGAATTAATACACTTATGCCCGTATTCTCCATTTTTTTATAAAGCGGGCTTAATTTAAGCTCCCTTAAATTTTAAAGCTGGCTTAAATTAAATTTAATAAGCTCCGTAGAAAATTTTTGGTTACTTGACTAAGCCTTATTTTGAGCTGGCAACGATGCGGTTATTCTCTTCTTTTTTTAAGAGTTAATGGCTGCAGCAACGAACGACAATCTACGCCTACTTTGTGTTATCGTTACTAACTTTGTGTTGTGGGTTTTTAACCTTAGCTTTTAAAACATTTCTAAATTTCAACTGACATAAAATTTTCTTTCTTTCATAATTTTCCTTTTCCTGCTAAAATGAAGGAAAGAAGGTGCTGTCATTTTCCATATTCAGCAAAATCATTCCTATTCAGATTAATCGCTGACAAATATGCGTTAACTCTTGAGGACAAAAAACCGACCGTGCTTCCGTAAAAAAACTGAAAGAAGTGTGGAAATTCGTTGAGTGACCCAACGAATATTTAAACCACGTAATTAGGCATTGATTGCATTGCAAAATTCTTTATTTTTATCAAGTCCAGGTAGTACCACCCGGGTTCGGGTCAATTTATGGGTTTTGTCATATTGTTATCCGCATCACAAACACTGAAAATGGTGTGACAAAGGCGTGCATTATGTACATAGTATTAGGTACACTTATTTTTTATTAAACATCATAAATACAAAATACAAAAAATACATTATACAGAAATTAAATTATAAAAAATCATATTATTCTTCGTCATCTGAGGAACTGTCATCTCCTCTTGACGTTATAATTAACGGGTCGACGTTCCGATCGATCGGATGGTCAAGATCCCACATTTTCTCCTCTTCTTTAATAACATGATGGACTGCTTTTTGCCAGTTCTCTAATGTCACTTCCTTAACGGCTTGATCAAACAGTAGCTTAACGTCTTTCATTTTGAATGTCGTATTGTGTGTTGCTACAAATCCTTTTACTTGCGCCCATATAAGTTCTAGAGAATTTAGTTCTCAATGATATGGCGGTGTGCGCAGCACAGTTACACTATGTTTTTCAGCTATATCTTCCACGGCATATTTCATCAAACGATGTTTGTGTAAATTTGCTATAGCTAATAGTTCCTTCTTTATCAAATCCTCTCTTTTTTTAATTAGTTATCATTCATAATTTAATGCACAAAATTTACCTACGCCTATTGCCGACACCGAAATTGAGCCGAACTGTACGGAATTTCCCATTTTATTACTCTACACCTATCTGAAATAGACTATATCAGTTACAATTCTTTAATATCTTATCCTAAGAAGTAGGAAATAATATATATATCCTTATATCACAATTACTACAATATTATTTAAGTTTTTTTTGCAATTTTAATTATAAAACACAATTTTATACCATTAGGAAAATGGAATATAGCGTTTTTACTTATTGCCAATAGAAGTTATCAAACCATCTTCTACTAGTAAAAAAATATCTAAATTTGACCAATATTTTCCTTTTCTTTTAACCATTCTGTCTTGATGTTGTGTTGTGTCCTCGTATTTTTTGTAAATTGTTTTCGTTGTTAAGGGGTTGGCAAGCTTTTAGAATATAGTTTTTAAGCTTTTAAGATATTTTCAAAAATAGTTATTTTTAAGTATTCTAGACGTATTTTAAAGTAATTTTTTATTTATTAAATTTTAACTCATTTCATATACTACCGGCCCGTTATATCTTAGATGGCCTTAGACCGTAGCCTTAGATTTATGTAGCTTAAGGAAATATCTAGGTAGATAAATGGTATTTTTTAGAATAGAGCATGTAAATATGCTATACATTTTTGACAAAAATGACGTTTACATGTAAGTTCTTAGTGATCCCAGCTTTAAAAAGCCCCAATAAAGCCGTAAAAATTCTTTGTAAGCTGCAGAATTTCGTTAGATGTTGTAATACCATAACTTTGTTTTTTGGTCAATAGTTAGTTACTTTTCCTTTTCCTCAAGGACGGGTATTTGGCCCCTTTTTGAATAAAGCGAAAAGGATACGAAATATTAATCAAAAATTAAAATGACGAATGCTTCACTAGATTTCACTCTTAACGTTATCTTGCGATTTTAATTTATTTTTATAGCATTACTGGGAAGTATCATTTTAAATTTCTGTGTGCTGGGTTGCTGAGTAATTTTCTATATCTTTTTGCGAATAAAATACGTAACAGATTTTAGATAGAAAGTTTGCCAGCCTCGTGCTTTTTGTTTCTTATGACGTCATATGCTGAAATTCACTTTTTCATCAAGGTTGCTCTTCCATGATGGCGTCACGCAGAGTATTTCGTAAAAGATTTTGTTACATTAATTTCAGCTTTTATAATATTAGATCAAATCGGCAATGCTTGATGCTATTGTTGCAAAATTTTCACTTATTGTGCTTTTAAAGTGTAGGTATTCAGCGACGGTGCTATAAATCCTTTTAAAATAATTTTCGTGGGAAAAATTGTTTAAATAAAAAAATTGCTTTTGTTAATTAGTAAAGTCATTTGGTAGTTTTACCTGGAAAGTTTTCCGGGAGTTTTAAAAATTGGTAATTTTATAGATTTTGAGGTGCTCTTTCCGAATTTCGCCTTTGCCACCTCGTATTTTGCCGCTCGCGCCGCCATATTGGTAAAATGGCGCCTAAAAGCAGTTTTTTGACAATATATCCTTTCCGACTCATTTAACGATAAAAACAGTTATATACAAAATAAAACTAGAGATAATTGCCTACAATTCATGTATTTACCTTTTTTTCATAAAGTCAATAGTTTTGGCGTACGAGCACCGCAAAGTGTACTCCAACGCGCGCTGTATAATCAATACTGCAATAAGCGTTTCATCAGCATTTGAATTCGTAATAGTTGTCGGCGAAGATGTAGATCTTCTTATTCTTTTGACGGCTCTTTCTAGGTGCTCAAACATATATGTTCTCAAACCAGGGAAAGGAAAAATTTGTCAACAAATATAATATTCTACTAAAAGTATTATAGATAAAGCAGCCGCAGATCATATTTTATTCTTGCATGCCTTCAGTGGCTGCAATACAACATCAGCATTGTTTCATCAAGGAAAAATGAGATTTATTAATGTGCTCCAAAAAAATCCAGATTTAAACAAGATTATTCAGGTATTTAAAAATCCAAAGGCGTTTAAAGATATATTTTTTTTACTTTTCCAATTACTGTAGCTGTATAATTCAAGAAGAAAGCTTTCTCCAGCTTTAGCAATGATCTCTGGATCCGCCTTTGGATTTTTAAATACCTGAATAATTTTGTTTAAATCTGGATTTTTTTAGAGCACTTTAATAAATCTCATTTTTACTTGATGAAACAACGATGATGTTTTATCGCAGCAACTGAAAGCATGCAAGAATAAAATATGACCTGCGGCTGCTTTATCTATAATACTTTTAGTAGAATATATGTGTTGACAAATTTTTTCTTTCCCTGGTTTGAGAAAATATATGTTTGAGCGCCTAGAAAGAGCCGTCAAAAGAATAAGAAGATCTACAACTTCGCCGACAACTATTACGAATTCAAATGCTGATGAAACGCTTATTGCAGTATGGATTATAAAGCGCGCGTTGGAATACACTTTGCGGCGCTCGTACGCCAAAACTATTGACTTTATGAAAAAGAAGGTAGATACATGAATTGTAGGCAATTGTCTCTAGTCATTTTGTATATAACTGTTTTTATCGTAAAATGAGTCGGAAAGGAGATATTGTCAAAAAACTGCTTTTAGACGCCATTTTTCCAATATGGCGGCGCGAGCGGTAAAAATACGGGGTGGCAAAGTCGAAATTCGGATAGAGCACCTCAAAATCTATAAAATTACCAATTTTCAAAACTCCCGGAATACTTTCCAGGTAACCACTATATTTCTCACCAAATAACTGTACTAAATCTGTAAAAATAAAAAATTTGCATCAATCACAATTTCATCTTCTTTCTTAATGTTTAAGGTAAAACTGCATTATTTTCTGCTTAGGCTTTTACTCTGTGGAAGTCATATTCATTATTAGGGACAAAAAATGTGAAAATTTACTTAGCTATTATTGAGCTAATATGTAAAAAAACTCCGGGCTACGGGTTACTTTTTTGGGCTAATTTAACAATTGAATAATTTCTGCACTAGGAAATATGTGATAATAGCAGATTGTACAAAAGTGGATATGATGTCACTATCGCACGAGGAAGTATATTGAGCACGACGCCCTACGCTGAGTGTTCAGACTTTCTGAGCGCGATATGGACAATTCATTCGAGTTTTACAGTATATATTTTCTACGACCTAACTTACGAAACCTATACTAAAAAAGTTTAAGAACCTCATTTAAATCAGGTATAAACTTGTGAGAAAGATGATAAAAAAATAATTAAAAACAATGTACTTCTTTGGAAAATCACCACATCACACTACAACATATTTATCGATTTGGGCCATTTCTTTTATTTCCAGAAAATAATGATGACGATCATCAGATTTATATGTATCTCTTTTACATTCGGAATTTTACATAAAAACAGACATAAGACGATATATTTGACAACTTGATGTATTGGTATGATGCAGTGGATTCTTCGTTTCCGGCTTTCGCAAGAATAGTAATGTCTAATGATAAACAAAAAAGTTTTACAAATTTTTTTAAATACTAAGAACTTGTGTGCATTAATATTAACTTTTATCACTGATGATAATTCTAATTCATCAAGATAATCACATTCTATAATTCACACAATAGCCTAACAGCAACGCTGTAGACGTGATCAAAAAAGTGTCAATACCACCTACGAAATTAATAATTTACTGTCATTTTTCGACTCATATTTAAAAAATAGGAGGCAGTTTGTAGCTTATGGCGGGGTCAAATCTATCGAATATTTCGCAACATCTGGAGTTCCCCAAGGATCCATCCTTGGTCCTCTTCTTTTTACATTATTTATAAACGATATTGTCAATAGCCTTACTATTTGTTGTCTGCTATATGCAGATGATCTAAAAATTTTCTGTTTAATATCAAGTTTAATGGACTGTTTAAAGCTACAGCGTAATCTGGATTTGTTGTATGATTGGTGCACTAAAAACAGATTGAATTTAAATATTGCTAAATGTAATGTTATGACATATACAAACAAAAACACCACTTTTGATTTCAATTATAACATAAATGGTAAGATTCTGGATAGACCTACTGTGTTTAAGGATCTAGGAGTTATTTTCGATAGAGAACTATCCTTTCTTCCTCATATTGATCACGTCGTATCCACCGCCTATAAAATACTTGGTTTCATCCTTAGAACTACTAAAGATTTTAGGTCAGTTGATCCGTTAGTAACTTTTTATCGTTCTCTTGTTGTATCTAAATTGGAATACTCTTCAATCATTTGGTCTCCGTTTTATAAAGTTCACATTGACAATATTGAGAGCGTTCAGAGACGTTTTTTGGAAGCTTTGTGGTATAGATCTGATGGAGTGTATCCCGACAGAGGTTTTCCTCATGACCAGCTGCTGCAAAGATTCTCGTTTGTTAGATTACATGATAGACGCACATGTTCTACGCAGTTATTTTTACATAAACTGCTCAATAACAATATTATTTGTGAAGAGCTGCTGCACAAACTGAACTTTAGAATTCCTTCTCTAAATGCCCGTAACTTATATACCTTCTACTTACCACCTTCACGAACCAATGTCTTCAAATATTCTCCCATCAATAGGATGTGTACATGTTACAATGACAATGTCCATGCCTATGATGTCTTTAATTGTAGCTTAAGCGCTGTCAAAAGACATTTTTATCACTAGTACCTATACTACGTATGTAATTAATTACTTTTTTTAAATTATTTCTTGTTGTAGGGTACCTATTATTACTACCGTATTGTTAGTTTCATAAATTTAAATATTGCTAATCTTTATGTTAATTGTTAAATAATTTGTTTTATTTTTACTTAATTAAATTCTGTTTTCTACCTGTTTTGTAACTGGGAAACTGTAAAACAGTGTATGAAATAAATAAATAAATAAAAAAATAAAGATAAAACAACGACATAAGTCACACACTATTTTTACAAATTTTATAGTTTTGTCTGTTTTATCTGGTTTTATGATCCCATCTTCATTTTTCACCATTTAAGAAAGATTTAAGAGTTATTTTTCTATTTCTGTTGCTTATAATAAAAGTTTTAATATGGATTCTGGGTTGGGGATTCGTTGAAAATATCAAAAAATAGAAAAATCCTGGCGGAAAGTCATTTATATCCCAAAAAATTAACAAAGAACAGTAAAAATTTAAATTTTGAGAAAACATTAATTATATAAATTTTATAAAGATTATTTTATGCATAGGATCGAGGAAAAATGGTTTGATTCAAATAAAAAATAATAAATCCATTATATTTGTCTCTCCTTGAAATATATTCTTAACCTAACTTTTGCTTTAGAGTCATAAAACTACTAGTAAAATTTACGTGTAAATTAAATTTCTTTGTCATCATTCTTAAGTAATAATAATCGGACCATTGTGATTGGTCAGATTCATATCCCTAAAAGGATGGAAATGAAATTATATCGATTTAGTCAACCGGTATAGCCCATATTATATGGTCGTTTGGTTATAAAGGAAATATTCATATGACGAGTAGAAAAAATCAAATACAAAATTGTGCGCTAGGTAACAAAATATATTTACGAAATACGCTGTGAAAATATACATCACTATTCTAGAGAAAACTAATGCGCTATTATTTAATGATTTTTCACGCGGGGACCCATCAGGGGTGTTTCGGAAAAGATCTCTCAAAGGTAACTAACTAAAAATATTTTGGGCTGCCCCCTTAGAATGTACATCTTTATTAATTTAATTTTTTACTTTATATTATTTGGGTTCGCTATAAAATGGTGTTTTACAGAGGAGCTTTCGCCAAGAACCTTTATAAAGGTGCCAGTAGACGGCGTTTGTAGCGAAGCGTCTGGTGTGTGATTTAACGAGAAAGGTACGCGCATCAACTTCGAATACACCACATATACAGGGTGATTCACGTTGAGTGGCCTATTAGAAGATCTCGGAAACGAGTAAACTTATCTTTCTAAAAATTTTATAGCAGGCATAATTGGCTTTGAGCTTTTAAAACATTATCTTTTGAGGTTTTTGTTACTTCCGGTTATACCGGAAGTTAATGCCAACTTTGCTATTTCAAATGGAACACCGTGTATATTTTAGCATTTGTGATTACCTAAATAATCTAAATAACTTTTGTTAATATTTATCTATTCCTATCTCTTACCGTTTTTGAGATATGAATTATAAAAGGATTTTTTTGTGTAGAAACGCTCCGAGAAGAAAGTTTAGTAACTCTGAAACTAATAAAGGTAAACATTTAAAATTTTGTAAGCTTTCAAGTCATACATAGATCTTTAGCTTAAATTACTTATGTTTCACGTTTTTTATTAAGGGAGTTCTTAAAATTGTGCCAATGTTTCCATTTAAATAAATGTGCATTAGTCAATTTTTGCAAATGGAACACCCTATTTTTTAGCTTACTAACGTATAGAGAATTAAATTTCCTATCTAAATGCCTGGTATGTGAAAAGTTATATAAATTTTTGGAGGTTTTGGAATTATGAACAATTTAAATAAAAAATCTTAAAATTTCTGTTTGTGTTAATGCGACATTATTTTTGAAAAGAAGGCCTCGACTGGGATTTTCGTTTGGCTTTGAGCTTTGTTACCATTTGTTATTAAGTGCCTATTTCCGTTGATTAGCTATTTCTGATTTTTTTTAATAAAAATATTTTAATAATTATTATTCGCCATTCTCAGATTACCAAGAATGAACATAATTTTAAACAAGTTAACTACAATATGACAACAGGGCTAAGATAAGTGTCAACTTTAAAATCATTTTGGTCAAAGCCTACTTTACAAATTGGCAACAAACGAAAATCCCAGCCGCATAATGTCGCATTAACACAAACAGAAATTTTAAGATTTTTTATTTAAATTGCTCATAATTCCAAAACGACTAAAAATGTGGATTGTAACATATAAGGCATTTAGATAGGACATTTAATTCTCTACACGTTAGTAAGCTAAAAAATAGGGTGTTCCATTTGCAAAAATTGACTAATGTACATTTATTTAAATGGAAACATTGGCACAATTTTAAGAACTCCCTGTATAAAAAACGTGAAACCTACGTAATTTAAACTAAAGATCTATGTATTACTTGAAAGCTTACAAAATTTTAAATATTTACCTTTATTAGTTTCAGAATTACTAAACTTTCTTCTCGGAGCGTTTTTACACAAAAAAATCCTTTTATAATTCATATCTCAGAAACGGTTAGAGATAGGAATAGATAAATATTAACAAAAGTTATTTAGATTTTAATAAGGTAATCGAAAATGCTAAAATATACAGGGTGTTCCATTTGAAATAGCAAAGTTGGCATTAACTTCCGGTATAACCGGAAGTAACAAAAACCTCAAAAGATAATGTTTTAAAAGCTCAAAGCCAATTATGTCTGCTATCAAATTTTTAGAAAGATAAGTTTACTCGTCTCCGAGATCTTCTAATAGGCCACTCAACGTGAATCACCCTGTATACATATACTATATTGCTAATACCATAATTCGATGATGACACCACTGTAAGCAGATGATCGGGGGCCGTTGAGTTTGCGCAGCTCGGAAATTTGCTTCTTAATGTAAACATTTGACAGGATCGACTTTTAAAATGTGTTCACAAGCTTTTATTTAAATTCACCTGTTAGTTCGGGTGTGTACAGTTTATGGTAAAATAAAACTAAGTAACCAATATTTTACATACCTGAAATACCTTATTCCTAGCATTGAACAGCGATTCGTGCAAAAAAGGATTATGCACTTTTTTCTACCCATATTGAGACACAAGTCGCTAACAATAACAAATTGTCTCGTAAAGTTTTATACCTAAATTCGCACCCAAAACTTAAAAATAATATCCACAATCACACACGGAACATCCGAACGAATACAACGTAAAAAAAGATGAAAACGACTAACAACTTACAAACTAACAAAAAAAAATGTCTAAAGTAAAGTTTTATAAATATTAACACCCAAAACTTGGAAATTAAAACCACACACGAATGAACGAAACAAAAAATGGCGACGAATAAGAATACAACGGCGCGGCGAGCTGGTTCTGTTCAAGAGACCTTGGGTTTTGTTTACGTTCTGTTAGAAATCGTGTCGGTTGCCTAACTTTTTCCCTACTGCGCAAGCACCACGGACCCCAACTCAGGTTATTTTGAATCGCACGATGGGTATCTTCTTGCTTCGTACGGCTGCTTGTATTGGCAATATAGTGTATGTATAATGTGGAATACACACGCCAGACGAATCGCTCCACTCACCGTATAATGGCACCTTTATTTCATGGTGTGCACAAAGCATCGCATTATAAAATAGTGAATTACAAAATGGCTCTTGCACACAATGCCGTTATGTAACGTACTGTTTTATAACGGCGTACCTTTGTTAGGCGCGCATTTGTACGGTACCATTTTGTCGTAGAGTCATTTTAACATGGATTTTTTTAATTAGGAATGTGAGAGATATGGGCGTACGCAGTTCTGTATAATTTTCCTCGTTTTCAATTATAAAAGATTTGGCTTTAAATTTTAGTTTATTAAAATAATGCATCTGTTACTTTAATACATGGTACATAGAGTGATTCGTTATATTGAAGGTGTTCAATGTGGGCTTTATTTCTCGTTAATAACAAAACGTAACACAAACGTATTGGGTTAAAAAAAAAGTCTTCGGGTAATTTTTAATTTTTTGATCTAATTAACCAAAAAACTGCTTACAAACAAAAACTCGCTTTTTCTCGGTTATAATTGTTACTACACAGGTCCACAAAAAAGAAAAGTTTTGATTCCTGGTACGTCACCATTATATTTTTATATATTTTTCGACGGTTAAACCGAATTTGATATTCAAAAAGTCGTTAAAGCCTATTTTTTTGTATGACAAGATAAAACAACCCCTAGAATGGAGACCTCATATGTTAGGATACAGCAAATGGATATAAGTAAATAATTTGTGAGAGAAGTGGCTCGGATTAGTACAGATTTATATCCTTCATAAGCAAAATGCGGCATTATTTTTATATAGAGGTAGTTAACATCATTTATAGGGGTAATTTTATGTTATCATTGAGTCAGTTGACAGCTAAATATGAAACATATACGTTCTTCACAATTTTTTTGCATCCATTCTTGATGTATGCTGTTATTCCAGACAGTTAAAAATTTTGATGGTCTTATGTAAGCTACCTTAAGCTGTTTGATGGTAAAAAAAGGGTCGTGTAATTTTAAACAGCGCAATTTGTTTCTATTGCCCCGTGGCGGTGCCATGATCTTCGGAAGTAGGCGCTACGATTTTTGAATGGGTACCACCCTAATCAAAAGTGACTTGGCATCAGGGTGGGCACTCATGTTTCTAGGGTGGGCCAGTGCACACCCTACCCCCCCCCCCCCCTGGTGCTGCCGGTGTTGTTGCCTGTCCGTAACTCAAAATTTTCGGGGTATTCGGAATCGAAAATATTATTAAGTAAAATGTAATTGAAACAAAAACCCAATAAGTCTGCACCTTTTAAAATAAAGTCTACAATAGCTGGCCAAAACATAGCGAATCACCCTGTACATGAAATAAAACTTAAATAATAGTGTATGAAAGCAATTAGCAGTGTATATTTTACCTAAGTTTTTCGTCTAATTTTGCCTTTTAGTCGTACTATTTTGTTGTTTTATTTAAATTTACATTTATAAAAAAATCACAGAAACACAAATATTGCAATTTTCACCTTAAGATAGACTTGCTGCATACATTTTTCCTAAGTTATATTTTACCTTATTTTTTAAAACTCTTTGTGTCGTCAGATCAGTCGTACCATGAAAAACTTTTCGTATACATTTTTTTTATCGAACTGGAAAAATCTCGGAAGTTAGTTGCCACTCGACTGGTCTTTTCTGAAACCGTTCGAAAGACATGCTTGGCTTTTTGTTGATGCTTGACACCTGCATTGCTTCACTGAATTGTAAGACTTTAGTTGATTTAGCTTAAAGACAGAACAAAATAAAATTTATTGGTATCTTTGATATTCGTAATTACAATCGTTTTTAATAAGAGTTTATTCATGATTACAACAGAATATTCCTTTTTATAGTGCTTCCAGGAGGTAAGTTTTCTCTATGAGAAGTCGAAGTAATTTTCTTTCACAATTTAAACCTTTCGGCGATGATTTTATTACAATATCATTAAAATATTTTTTTGTTCATAAACAATGCCATTTCTGAGGAAACCTACACCTTAAAGTGGGTTCCGAACCACGATTCTCAGTCATGCAATACCCCCCAAGGATTATGAACTCTTGGTTTCTTGCGTTATCGCACGACCTACCGATTAGGGGGTGTGTACCTTCTTCCGCACCCCACGAGATATCCGATCTCATCCGGCCTGGTGACCGGCGTGAATAGGGTGCGTTGAAAGATGATACATCTTAAACTCTTTCCTGCATTCTTAAACCTACTAAAATTTGAACATACTTTTTTTTTTATTATGCCCACTGCGAGGATTGAACTCGAAATGCCACGGTCGAATGCCAGTGAATCACCATTGTGCCACCGCCGCAGTGAATTATTAGCTACTAAATTTAAGACTATAATATGTCAGTTCATATATCTCAAAATTGATTGATATTAGCATTAAATCAGATTTTGGTCATGTATGAACTAAGTTACAAAAATACATGGAGTATTATAATGGTAAAATTCAACATCACCTACCAAAATTCTAGCTTCCTGTTAGTTGATAAGTGAGATCCCATGCTTTTTGATAAATTTCTTATAATGCAATAAATAAAACGAGAAGTTGTATCCTGATTTTAGGGGTACATTTTAAATTTGAATATATTTAACTCAAGGTAACATCTCACCTGCATATAAACTGAGAGGCTGATGACCTTCTAAAATGGCATATTATCTTGGATTGATAAAATCAACATTGCATGTTCTTAAAAAAATTATAATAAAAAAATTCTGGCTTTTAGGCTAAATCCTCTATTTGTAAGCAAATTGCCATTAGTAGAAGGCATGATCTTTTTTTGTTTCAATGGTTATTAATAGTGTTTTACTCGCAGCTTGCAAGACCGATACTAAGGGCAGAAACATAGTAGAGCTGCTTTACTATACAGGGTGATTCCTAATTTGATACTTATTTTTTAGCTGTGCATAGAAGGCATTAAAATAAACAACATTTTCAAATACCTTTTATCAAAAGAAATCAAAAATAAGGTACTTCCATTCATTTATTACACTATGGATCAAATACGGTCCTGCCTAACTTGCCCGTTAAATAACATTAAGAAAACTTCTGGGTGTAGGATGAGCCCGCAAGGGAAAGCGTTCTGCGTATAATCTAGAAGCAGCCGCACTTTGACGACACTTACTGTAAATTAGCACCATATCTATTAGTTCATTGTTTACAAATTTTGCCATTTTCACGTATCACCAATTTAAAAATAACTTGCTTCAGAAAAACACACAGCAGCGAATGCTGTAAGTTGCATGACTAATAAGACAAAAACAACATAAATATAGCAGGCTACGTTTTGATGACCAGGCCCGCACTTAGATTTTTTACTTCTGTATCTCGCCTACTTTTAGGGTTTTTTGAAAAAAGGTATTTGAAAATGTTGTTTATTTTAACACAGCTAGAAAAGAAGTAACAACTTAGGAATCACCCTGTATTTGTACCCTTAACCCTTAAAAAAGTCTCGGTCTCGCAAGCCGAGAGTGAAACACTAGTTATTAGACCTTTAAACTAAAAAAAAACAATGGGTTATAAAATGTAACATCCCTTACATCAATGCATGGTCAAAAAGCTGTTTGGTATATACTAAATAATTATTATATTTCAAAAAAATTGAATCTGATGGATCTATTAATTTTATTGCATCGTATTATATATTATGATAGTTATGGAATTTAAGTACCAATATTCAGAAAATAAAAAATATAAATTTTATTGAAAATTAAGGTGGAACAACACGGGCTCAATGGGAAGACGTCACAGGATCCACCCCATTAACGTTTGTTAACGATGTTGTATCGTTTACCACAACGGTGTCCGCCAGATTCTGGCTGATGGACTGTAGAAACATTGGCGATGCTACAAAAATGGCTACCGAACTATATAAGTAAGTATTTTATTAAGATGACTCATTGATATATAATTTCACATTATGCTTCAATTGTTAGCCCTGTGCATGGCCCTCCAGTTTCATTAGCTTTGGACACGCTAACATAGTCAGTGGCAGTGCTACTAGAAAATTGCTGTCGCGTAATACAATAGTACATTGTATATCTTGTAGGAAAAGCTGAACATTCCCGGACGACCGTAAAGATTGTATATCGAGGCGCAAGCCGAGACTGACAATACGGAGTCCGGGAATGTGGCTTTTTCTACGAGGTATACATACTATTTTTCCGTAAATTGAAAATTATTAAAAGGACATAACTTATGACAATCAACTTGTTAAAATTTTGAAATAAATATTATTAACTTTGTTCACAAATAAAAAATACCATTAAATATTTATGTTGTAACTATGCCAACACAGTAATATTGAATTATTGTCAAGCTTAACACATTTTAGTTTACAAGTAGCCATACAGAAATAATATTTCCTTACAGTACAATAATAAATATTTCCTAACATTTATTTTCCGTTGCCTAGAAACAACTAAGCATAAGAAAATATTGACTTTTTCTTTCAGAAATGTTATCAAAAATGTCAATATTTCCGATCGATTTTCGGAAAAAAAATTTTGTTAGCTCGTCCAAATTTCCGATCACTGCTCATAATGCAGCTGTACTATTTGGAAAGACATATATTCATATCCATTGCATAATTCTAAACTATAAGTAGTAAGTTTTGTACTATTTTTAAGTACTCAAGATACTCCAAAAGATGTATATTTATTGAAAATCCTAATAACCTAAAAATTAATATTATTTTTAACAACAAAAATTTCATTTTCCAGGGAAGCTATCCATGTTCCATTCATGGCAAAATTCGTAGTGTTCGCAAAACGGGTCGATCCCCTTGAAGCTAGACTGAGAGTATTTTGTATGACAGACGACAAAGAAGACAAAACGTTAGAGCACCAAGAACACTTTACCGAGGTGGCGAAGAGTCGAGACGTCGAGGTTCTGGAAGGAAAACCACAGTACATTGAATTTGCTGGAAATTTGGTACCGATTACAAAGAGTGGAGAGCAGTTAGGGTTCTCATTTAGAGCATTTAGGGAGAACAGATTACCATTTTCGGTTAGGGTGAAAGACCAACATGCTGAGGCGGTGGGACGGTGCTTATTTATGAAGGAAGCAAAGGTAAGGATAAAAAATATGATTTAAAAAAAAAACGCCCGCAAGAAAATTACGCGGAATTATAGTATATTTTAAAAAGGTGTTGAGTAATAAAATGGGAAGTTCGGTCCAGTTCCGCTCAATTTCGGTGTCGGCCATAGGCACAAGTAAATTTTGTTCATTAAATTATTTGTGATAACTAACCAAAGAAAACAAAAAAAGATAATTTGATAAAGAAGGAACTATTAGCTATAGCAAATTTACACACACATTGTTTTATAAAATATGCGGTGGAAGATATAGCTGAAAAACATAGTGTAACTGTGCTGCGCACATCGCTATATCATTGCGAACTAAATTCTATAGAACTTATATGGGCGCAAGAATTTGTAGCAACACACAATACGACATTCAAAATGAAATACGTTAAGCAACTGTTTAATTAAGCCATTAAGGAAGTGACACCAGAGAACTGGCGAAAAGCAGTCCATCATGTCATTAAAGAAGAGGAGAAAATTTGGGCTCTTAACCACCTGATCGATCGGACTGTCGACCCATTTATTATAACGTCAAGAGGAGATGACAGTTCCTCAGATGACGAACAATATTATGATCTTTCATAATTTAATTTCTATACATATAATGTATTTTGTATTTTTTTTTAATGAAAAATAAGTGTACCTAATACTATGTACATAAGTCACGCCTTTGTCACACCATTTTTAGTGTTTGTGAATGGATAATAATAGGCAAAACCCATAAATTGACCCAAACTCGGACGATACTACCTACACTTGATAAAAAAAAAATTTACAATGAAATCAATACCAAATTACCTAATGAGCGTTTATTACTCTACACCTTTCTAAAATAGACTATAATTCCACATGTTTCGAATGATTAATCTCAGATGATAAACATGCAAATGCAGGTCACACTTCTGGATTGTAATGCAGGTTCCATAGGATACATTTTTGTTCACATACACCCATTACTTTGGGAGGTATTGATGTTGTTACGTGAGAAAAAGGAACTCTAGTTATGAGGTCTGACGTGATAAACGTATTAAAACGTGACTGTTTATTGTCACAATATATTTATATCAGGTTGAATAGTGCTATTATACATAGAGGCATTGCAGAAACCAAATCGATACTTAACAAAAGGTAACAAGTACTTGCTAATTTAATTATTGGATGGAAACATTCACATTCAATGAAAATAAATAGAATTTTAGTATATATCTTAACTAGTGTACACTGTATATCCTATCCATTCTAAGCAGGTATGGAAATATTTTAAATAATTTAATTTTTTTTAACGATTAAACTTATTTTAAACAGTACTTTTTTTATATTTCTGTTGACGTTTTTACTAATTTTCTTATATATTTTTTTAAAATGTAAAATAAACCCACATCCAAAAAAATATTATATTTAATGGTAACGCTACGATCTAGGATCTTAAATAATACTTTAATTGAGGTGTCAATTTTCATCCTTTCCAGGTTCAAAAAGGCGAACAGCCCCAACAACCTATTTGTATTTTGAACATAGTCTTACCTGATGATATAGTCACAGACACAATTTCTCTTACTGACTCAGAGTCAGGCAAGAGACACATGTACCTATCAGAATTCCAAGACTACTATCGACCTGACCCGAGATTGGCCGATATGAGCAATTTGTTAGGGGAGGATTGGGTGGAATTAGCTCACCAGTTAGGTAAGTTTATTAAATAGAATCACCTTAAGCTTGTCATCTCAGAATGTTTTAAATATATTTTTCCACGACCACCTATGAAAACGAGAAAAAAAGCATTACACTTAACTTGGCTCGAAAGCGCCGAATGTCACACGCGTGTTGAAACAAAATATTTCAACACTAGTGTTGAAATACAAGGCACACTATTTAATTTAAACATATGGTGCCAATTTTACAGACCACCCCTATTTATTAAAAATAACAAATTTTAGAAAGCAGTAATTGTAAAGTGTTTAACTTATTTTTTATGTATTTGGCGAGTGACTCAGAGTGTGAAAATACGCCATCTAAAATTATAAAAAATGTTAATAATATACTGAGGGAAAATCCATTACCAGATAAAACAAATCGCGCTAAAGAGTGTCATGTATTAAACAACAAATGTTTATTGGTAGCGATAGCGTAGAGAATGGAGCTCTAGCCTACAGATCGCATGGTCACAGGTTCAAATATTTGACTTTTTTTTTATAAAAAATTAAATAATCATAGAATTAGGTATTTTGAATTGAAATCTTTCTTGTTGGGGGGATTTTTTAAATTTATGTTTGATGCATCTTTCCTTGATTAAATTTCAAATTTTTTATTTTGGTTAATCTAGAAGTCAATCCAGGATTAGTTCTTTTCTATGATATATGAAAAAAGAAAAAAGTTAAACTACAAATAAAGGAAAAGCCTATTAACAAACTATGAAACCAGATATTAAGTGGAACATAATCCTAAGTATGCTAATTTCAACACTAGTAATGGTAAAAAAAAATTCAACACTAGTGTTGCTTTTTTAATAATTCTTTCTGGTCGTAGGAAAAATAGTGTACATTTCTTGTGTGAAAGTGATTATTCTAAAACTCCTCGGCTGACGCCTCGTGCTAAATATCTCCTCCTTTGTAAAGTTTCACTTCAATCACTTGTTATGTAATATACTATTAGTAGTCATTTAGTATTTTTTTCCGTCGACCGTGTATTTACATCCGATATTAACGTTCCCAAAATCATTCATTAATGACCCCTATTAATGCATTATTTTCTGTAAATGCAGGATTTTGGTAATTAAAATTAAAGGCAGCCATGCAAACAAATCAACAAAATAATAAAACATCAATCCGAAACGTCGTCCGCTGTCATTAGTATTTGTAGAATTGTGAAATCTGGATTGTAAAATAAAAGTTGTTAACTGTTTTTCTTCACTTTAGTAAAAAATACGGTCGACGAAAAAACATTGTAACCAACTCTTACATTAAAATGCGATTAATGATCTCGAACATTAACACGTTCGCTACGCTCACGCGTTAAAATATTTCGATCATTAATCGCCATTATTAATGTACTTGTTGGTTAAGTTACTATATATGAGGGTTCGGAAGTAATTTCTTTACTCTGTACGATACTGAAATATATAATTTAACTTTAACTTTTTTCTTTTTCAATCCAGGCTTAACCTCATCAGAAATAAACGTTATCAAATCTGAATACCCTGAAAGCATCGCCAAGCAAGCCCAGTCCATGTTAAGGATGTGGTTATCACAATCCGGAAACAAAGCCCAGACTAATACGTTGGAGAACGCCCTCCGGCGGATAGGAAGAGAAGATATTATACCTCAGTGCCTCAATGTGGAACAACCTAGTCATACGATTAGTAGGATTAAAGAAGAAGAAATTGGGTATAGATTGCAAAAGAAAGAAGAAAACGAAGTGCCAGGTGAGAATAAATCTTTCTTAGGCTAAAGTTATAGCTTTTGAAGTTAGGCTGTATAAAATATCGATTCTTATCTCAAATGTATATTTATATTTTTTCTGCTTTCAGACAAAAAGAGAATAATAGACCACTACGACAAATATTCCGCCGAGGAAAAAGTCTTCGAAAAATCTGAATCGGAAGAAGATGATAATTTTGACAGGACCGTAGTAGAGAGGCGAGAACAGATAGAAAAGCGCCTGTCGGCTGAAAGAGTCATTCCGGCGTCTTCACAGCGGCGTGAAATCGTACAGGAAATCACTGACATTAAGCGACAGAGCCTTGTAGAAGATAAAATTGCAGAAGTTCTGCAAAAAGTAAGTAAAAAAATGACTTTTACAGGTATTTATATACATAAACTTCTTGAGAAAAAACGACTCTTGAATTTCTTGCTAAATTTAATTCTTTATAACGTTTTATTTCTAGAGCGATTTTTTCATTTCTTTGGTCATTTTATAGATGATTTCATTGAGGTGCATATTACCAGTGGCGTAGCCAGAAAATATACTGGGGGGCGGGGGGCTTATTATCTTATGTAGAAATTAAAATTATAGATTTGAAACAAAAATTATTATTTCTTTTAAGGTTGAACCGGACGTAAAAGATCCAAGACACAAACCCGATGGGAGACCCATAATTTCGGAAACAGTAGAAATAAAAACCACACAACCATCTGACTCTAAGGTTTCCGAAAGAGTGTCACCGGAACAACACAAAATTATCACGACGAAAATTGTAGAAACGCACAAAATAGTTGAAGATATCACCACGCACAGGCCTGGAGAAGACACGAGGTTTATGGAAGAAGTGACTTCGAGGTTCGATGGACCCACGATTCAGCATAGAACGGCATCAGCCGATGGTAAGAATTTTTAGAAAGAACCTTTAGAATGGACATTTTGACTAAATTTTACCTAATAAAAAATTTTGAGTTGAGTTTTTAAAACCTTATGTTGGGCTGCACAAAGATTTTTAATTAAAATTATATAATCAGCAAGTTTGACTATAACATAAATAATATAGACAGGCATTATACAGGGTGTTACAAATTCGACATACCAGCATTGGAATCTCGGAAACCTTAAGAGTTAGAGAAACGGTTAAATGGGGGCAATGTTGTGCAATTCGGTGCTGATTATAATGCCGCTTTAAAAGTTTTCAAATTCCGAATACTTCCGACTTTATTCGAAAAAAACCGAAATTTTGCAAAATCGTTTTTAATTTTTCCTGAGCTCATTTGACTAGCTATTTAAAAATAAATGACACTTTGTCATTGTCACTTTTTTTCCTCTACAAAATGACGTTAGTAAACTAAAGATCCGCCGTTTCGTCTCCGAGCGGCCATCACCAACTTTACTTTTTTAAATACGGACCTGGATTTTTTTAAACCGATTTTTAAACGCTCCTACCCTCAAAACGTAATGGCGATATTATTTTCTCATAATGATGAATTATCCTTGCTTATTTTTTTAAATTCATATTTTTTACACTTCTTATCAGTCCAGTCCTGGCAACGAATTACAATATTAATTAAAAACTTTATTTTATTTAAAACTGTTACAAATAAGTTTCATGAAGAAGTTTGTCTTAAGTTCATATTAGGTATTAACATACAGGTTGCATTTGGTAGGATAAGGAGAAGATCGGTTGAAAGGGCTGTCGCCAAAATTGGAAGAAAAATCGATCTTTGTATTGAGCAAAACGGCAATCTCTTTGAACATTTAGAAAATTAGGATTTAATTAATAAATTTAGAATTATTAGAAAATTCTTATAAAATAAATTATATTACTTAGGTAGGAATATTTTAAATTAAATAAAGTTTTTAATTAATATTGTAATTCGTTGCCAGGAACGGACTGACAAGAATTGTAAAAAATATGAATTTTAAAAAATAAGTAAGGACAACTTATCATAATGAGAAAGTAATATCGTCATTACATTTTGAGAGTAGAGGGTTTAAAAATCGGTTACAAAAAATCCAGGTCCGTATTTAAAAAAGTAAAGTTGGTGATTGCCGCTCGGAGACGAAACGGTAACGTTATTTTGTAGAGGAAAAAAAGTTACAATGACAAAGTGTCATTTATTTTTAAATAGCTAGTCAAATGAGCTCAGGACAAATTAAAAACGATTTTACAAAATTTCGGTTTTTTTCGAATAAAGTCGGAAGTATTCGGAATTTGAAAACTTTTAAAGCGGCATTATAATCAGCTCCTATGGTTTCCGAGATTCCAATGCTGGTATGTTGAGTTTGTATACTCACAATCGAAGCTGCCTAATTAGTAAATTAAAAATTAAGTAACCGGGCTACTGTAATTGTAAGAAAAATATTACTGCTAATGTCATATATATCAGTAGGGATAGATGGAGAGTTCACCATTATACACCATCTGTCATATGTCATATATCATCTGTCATGTGCCAAACGTCATACTATTGGGCGTTAGCTACTTGGGCATTAGCTACTTGGGCGTTACCTGCTTGGTCCATAATATTCATTATAATTCGCCTTCAAAGATGCTAGTTAACTAATTATTAATAAAAATCTTTGTACAACCCGACCTAAATCATTTGTAACGTTTAACATATAAAATTATTATTTTTCTTTTTAATTCAGATCCAAAATCCCCGATGTTCTCCAAGACACCCCCACCGAGCCCTGCTGACTTTTTACTTCAAAAACAGGCAGCCTCAGCCCAAAGTAAGTTGATCTTTGTTTTTTTCACACATACGTAGTTTAAACAAAACGGCAACAAGCTTAGTAGAGAATACATATTTAAAATACTCATTAGAAAACAGCAATCTTTTTAAATAGTGGAACACATATCTTTTTTATTATTTTTATAAATGGAATATTTTATTCGTGTTAAAAGAAATGAGTATTTTGGGTATATAATGTGGCATATCAATACAAACAATAAAAATGATATAGAAAAATAAGATTTAAGATTTATTATTTATAATTTAAACAATTGTGGTAAAAACTCCCTTTGACTTTTGCACACTAGATTTAGTAAAAGATATTAAGAAGGCAATATAAATACTATTACAGTTTAAAATAAATTTTTGCCTAGACATTTACATCGATTAAGGATTACGTATACTTATTTACTATTATTACATTTAAAAATACAGTTCGTAACTAGGTGTACGACCCATATGGCTTCCTAATCCTTTTATATTTAATTAGTAGGATGGTTTATATTTAACAAACTAGTATTTGTTTGTTCGTTTTTATGAAAAGTAGACAAACATTAATCGGGTCGGGAGATATCGAATCTTACAGCTTTCAGCTCGGGTAAGTACTTACTATTATGTGTTAGAGGCTTTATATACTTACTTTATCCATGTATCCCATGTAAACGACTGATAATATTGATATGCCACATTCCATGGAGTTTGCAGGCGGTTATAAACATTTTTGTTTAGTATTTTTTCTAAAAAATTTTTACTAATCTACAGTGAAAACAGTTTTTACTAGTAAATTCTGTAGATTATAATTATTTGCTTTCTTTTACTAGTATATTAACCTTTACTTTATTACCTTTATCCAATCTAATAACACATATATTTTTGAGTTCCATGTAAAACGACATTATTCAAAGAAAAATTGTAATACATTTTTATATTTATTATAATTTCTGATATTAATTTTTTTAAAACTTTAATAGTTTTAAACGAAATATTTTAAGGGCATTTTGCAAGTTCGGTGCTGTCCCTTAAAGCATGCAAAGTTTGCCATCTCGTGCGGTGAAAAAATTATATATCTTCATTATTGTTTATTTTACATTAAAAAATAATAAATGTCGTTTTAAATGGTATAAAAATATACATTTACACAATATACTAACCGAATTGCTACCAGACACACTTAATGTGCAACATGAAGCTTTAATGCAATAACAGCTTTGCTATATAATGGAGCAACGTAAAAAATAACTATAAATATAACGAATAACAAAACTAACAGAAAATAAATCATGTTTGGTGAAGAGAAAGAGATTTCTGCTTTGCGTCTTTATAGTATCTTTTTAGTTCGCTTATTTTAGTATTTATTTTTATGATTTCTATACTATTAGTTTATATAGGCACAGCCTATATAAAAAAAATCGCATCAATCCAATTTAGAAATTTATCTATTTATTAAATTATGTAATAATACTTCCCCAATTCGTTTTCTTCATACCCAAATGTTAAGGAACATTTTTCCTCCATCTTAAAATTAATTAGCTGACGCCATGTTGTGCTATGTTGCACAATGTATCGCGAAGTATAAGATTAATGGGTTTTATATAACGGTTTAAGGGATAAGTAAATTCACAAGAAAATAAATATCATACACATTAAGATTCATTTTTTTTTCATGCATTTAGTTTTTACCACATCACACAGTGACTGACAAAACGTTCATGCATGCAATTCATGTATGTCCAATAACCTAAAAATAGATTTTCACATAGGGTAAGCGATACAGTTATTGGGCCTTTAAGAATTATTTGCGGTTTGGTGTTAATTTAAAAAAAATCTGATTGATGTATTTAAATTTTTATTCCTAAAAATACTAAAACAAAAGGATTTCTTAACAACAATTAAGCGTTTTCGGGTATAAGTATACAATTTATAGAAAAAACTGCAATAAATGGCAAAAATACCCAAAATGATAGTTATTGGCCGTTTCCTTACACTTATTGGCCCTCTAACTTATATAGTTATTGGCCTATTAAGGACAATAGTTCCTAGCTTAAAAACGGCAAAATACAACTTTAACGACGTTTCAAACAAGGTAAACATGTAAAAATATTGGAATTTGATTTATGCAAGCTGTGTTTTTTAATACAAATTAAGTGATAAGACCTGGTACATGTTTGACATCTTACACCTAACATCAAAAAAGTAATATTTTGTGTACAAGACAAACAAATTCCCTTATTTAAATTATTCTGAACAAAAATACAATCTTCTTGAATTTTTTGATCTACACTATCTACATCTTTATAAATTTCTTGAAAATCTATCTGTATATCTGTTTTTTATTTTGGTCTTCCGAGCGTTCTCCGAATTCGAGTTTTCTTGTTACACGCTGAAGTCTTCCGTTTTCTATCGATGACTTCAGTATGTAATGTGATGATATATTAATTTTGATGTCGTCAGGTCTTGTTTCTTTTAAATCTTCTTGTTTAGTTGTTTCGTTTTCTTTATTACTTTGATGTATTTGTACTTCAGTAGTATCCAATGTTACAGAAGGTTCTTCTAGGTATTTCAAAGGGTATTTCACAAGTCCTTGTTCTTGTAACGTTATGTCATCATTAGAACACGAAAAAACATCACCGAAATCTTTATCAGGGTCCAAATTTCGTTTGTGGAATGTAATGTTTTCTTCTGTTGGCTGCATAATTTCTTTTGGTATTTCCGTTAATGATGTTTTACTATTATTATCAAGCTTAATCTTTTTTGCTCCTTTCTTCTTTTTCGGCTTCCGTTTTTTTTTTTTTTTTTTTCAAGAAGAGCCTCTTCTCGTTCAATTTTCTTCCCTTGTCTTTCCTTTTTTCTGTTTTCTTTTTCCTCGAGCTCATTTTGCTTTTTCTGCTCCTTTCCATCTTGAAATTGTTTCCATGATGATGACGATAATATAAAAGAAGGTCTTTCGGAATTTTTTATTTTTTTTACTTTGTTTTTATTTTCTTTAATTTGTTCATAATAATATTAAATCTCTTATAGACACTTATTGGCCGTCCTAGACTGACAGTTATTGGCCGCGGCCAACAACTAACAGAAACTATCAAATCAAAAGTTACAGTTATTGGCCAGAAGGCCAATAACTATGTGACGGGAAAAAATCATATAGACAGTTATTGGCCCTGTAAAAATTAAGGTTAAAAACGTTTTTGGAGGCCCTCACAGCAAGAAATTTACAGAAATATACACTATTTAAACGTTTATAATGATTACATCAGTTACCATTCATGATTTGGTATGTAAACTATAAGTTAAGGTGGTGCAGTACTTACCTGTTTTGAAATAAATTGCTTTAAATTGGCACTTCCTAAAACACGCTGTTTCATTCGCAAACATTAGAAAACCACTAAGTGATAGATTATGGCGGGAATTTGCACCTTGGTAAAGCACAGTTTACACTATACACCAATGCAATCGTCGCTTAACACATGTTTACGCGATACTTATTAAAATTATTTAAAAATACAAGGGCCAATCACTGTCGGGGGGCCAACAACTGTATGGTTTACCCTACGTCACGTGACTACTGGTATTAGACAATCCAACGGTCAAGAATGACGGCTGAATGGCAGATACTGCTTTGTTATTGGTGCACGTGACCAGAAAATAATACTGCTCGTGGCATTTACCAGGTTACTTAATGCTTTTTCCCTTTCAACTGTCTTATTGAATCACGTGGTTTGGATTACCTCATAGCGACAAATTAAAAAAAAAACATGTGAATGTACAAAAAGTGAGGTTAGGTGACGAGACATTCAATAAATGTATTTGAAAAAGTTTTTTTTGGAATATTTTAATGGCTAATATGAAACCCATGCTTTTGGATGAAAATTTACTAATATAGAAGTTTTTTTCGACAATATCAGGATAAAATTGAGAAAATAAGTTTTTCCGGACGGTCGCCGTTGCAATAGTTTATATCTATTGTCTATTTCAGAAAGTTGTAGAGTAATACAAGCTCATTAGGTATGCAAAGTGACTACAGAGTGGCCCAACGAATATTTAAGCCACTTTCATATTTTGGCATCATTAGCAAATTCTTTATTTTTATCACCCGGGTTTGGAGTGAATTTATGGGGTTTGCCTATTGTTATCCATTCACCAACACTGAAAATGATGTGACAAAGGCGTGCATTTTGTACATAGTATTAGGTACACTTATTTTTTATTAAAAGTTTAAAAAAAAATACAAAATACAAAAAATAAATTATACAGAAATTAAATTATAAAAATCATAATATTCTTCGTCATGTGAGGAACTGTCATCTCTTCTTGACGTTATAATTAGCGGGTCGACGGTCCGATCGATCAGGTGGTCAAGATCATACATTTTCTCCTCTTCTTAAATGACATGATGGACTACTTTTCGTCAGTTCGCTAGTGTCATTTCTTTAATGGCTTGATCAAAGAGTAGCTAAACCTCTTTCATTTTAAATGATGTGTTGTGTCTTGCTACAAATCCTTTCACTTGCGCCCATATAAGTTTTATAGGATTCAGTTCGCAACGATATGGCGGTGTGTGCAGCACAGTTACACTATGTTTTTCAGCTATATCTTCCACGGCATATTTCATAAAACGATATTTGTGCAAATTTGCTATAGCTAATAGTTCCTTCTTTATCAAATTATCTTTTTTTTTTCTTTGGTTAGTTATAATAAATAATTTATTGCACAAAATTTAGTTGAGCCTTTGGTCAACACCGAAATTGAGCCAAACTGGACTGCATTTCCCATTTTATTACTTCTGAAAATTGATTTTAAAAAGAAAAAGAGTCCTTTTCTAGGTACTTTTTTAAATACATTTTTTATATATCTTGTAACCTAACTTTACATTTTTTTAAAAAATTTAAAGCTATATCGGAGTAATCACATGACGTATGTCCAAATCGATTTTTAGGTTATCGGATATGCAGAACCGTTTCCGACGGTCACTGTATGATCTAAATAGTTATATTTGTCAGAGAATTAGTACAATTTAACATATTTTGCATCATCATACTTCCCCAACATTTTTTTTTTGTTTCGTGAAGCTCACAATGAAATGTTTGTCGTATCCTAAACAATTGAGAATAATAATCTGTACGATTATTTAAAGCGTTTTAATTAATAAAATACCTTTAAAAAAACTAAATATTATTTTTCATGCAGGGCAAATTAAACCGGGTCTTCTTGAAAGTCTGCTATTTATAATTTTTTTAAACATTTATTAGTTTTTTGATATAATGAATAGGTAACAAATCTACTCGCAATATTATTACAGATCTTTAGGTTATCATGCCTTTAATTTAAAGGAGTTTAACAATCTAAAATACATAGAATCGTGAATAATAGTTCCTATACAGGGTGTTCCAAATTTGATGGTAATTGATGGTAACTATAAGAGAAATAGAGGCAAAGTTGTATATTTTAATGCTGATTAATTTGTTAAAAGAAATTTAAAAAGTTTCGATGACTTTCGGAGATATCCGAAAAAACCCGAAAAACTCAATTTTGATTTTTATGTTTTTACGACAATATACTGATTATTTTGAAAACCCAAGAGCATTTTCTTGAGGCTTTTTTCTATGCTCTTGAAGAAAATAATTTTATTTTTCAGATACGACGTTTCTTTTTAAGATCGACTTAATTTTTTTAAATGCGGACCTGAATTTTAAAAAAAAATGCAGATACCATTTTAATGAGAAGATAGAAGCTAATTAAAAGTACTTTAGGGAATGTTAATAGGGACGCCCCTGATGAAAATTTAGAAAACCTTTATCCTGGAAAAAATGCATTTTAATACGTACAGGGACATTATTTTAAGTGTCTCACCCGATTGGCGACTTTGCTATCGACCACAATAAAAATACAATTATGTATTCCCTAATAGCTTTTCGTGAAGAAGCCAAATTTGATGTCAAAAAAATCTATGTTTAAAAATTTGACAGATACGACGCCATATTGGATTTTCTTAAATGGCAACCCTACCTTATAGTAAGCCAGCTGCATTCCCCTATTTGTTTCAACATTAAAAATGTATAATTGTCAATATTTATTTTCAGCCGTTCCGGAGATACGAGGCTTCGAAGTTGGTGATTTTGTTATCATCGAATTAACAGAAGCTTTGAGATTAGAAACTCAATTTTTTCTGAAGATACGTAATTTCTTATGGCGGAGCCACCCATGCTATTGTCATATATGTCAGATGTCAGAAAATGACAGTTACGACGCCATTTTGAATTTTTTTAAATGGCAACCCACATTTTTTATATTGTTTGACATCTGGCATATATGACAATAGCATGGGTGGCTCCGCCATAAGAAATTACGTATCTCCAGAAAAAATTGATTTTTTAATCACAATGCTTCTATTTTTTAATGGGGTGAGATACTTAAAACACATAATCATACGATGCAGTTTTTGATACGGTCGTATTTCGGTAAGTGTTGGAAATAAATATCGACAACTATATATTTTTGAAATCGGACCGCGAAATGCATTACATTGATGTAGTTATAAATGTGGGTGGCCATTTAAAAAAATTCAAAATGACGTCGTAACTGTCATTTTCTGACATCTGACATATATAACAATAGCATGGGTGGCTCCGCCATAAGAAATTACGTATCTTCAGAAAAAATTGAGTTTTTAATCTCAAAGCTTCTGTTAATTCGATGATAACAAAATCACCAACTTCGAAGCCTCGTATCTCCTGAACGGCTAAAAATAAATATTGACAATTATACATTTTTAATGTTGGAACAAATAGGCGAATGCAGCTGGCTCACTGTAAGGTAGGGTTGCCATTTAAGAAAATCCAATATGGCGTCGTATCTGTCAAATTTGTAAACATAAATTTTTTTTGACATCAAATTTGGCTTCTTCACTAAAAGCTGTTAGGGAATACATAATTGTTTTTTTATTGTTGTCGATAGCAAAGTCGCCAATTGGGTGAGATACTTAAAATAATGTCCCTGTACTTGGTATGTATCAAAATCGAAAAAAAATATAACTTTTTTAACTTTAAACGCCCTGTAGCTCAAAAATAAAGCGGTTGCAGACCTATGTTCATATGAAAAATGATTCTTAAAATCGTCAAAGTATTATCGCCCTTTCGGATTAGCAGTCAATCATGAAACACCCTGTATAAACTATAATTGAGTGATATTTCTTAATCTGATCACACCGAATACAAAATAAAATTAACTATAAAATTTACAACAATGCGGCATGCGAATAGATATTATGAAATAGTAAGAAGTAACTGT
Organism: Polydrusus cervinus; assembly: GCA_935413205.1. Classification (NCBI taxonomy): domain Eukaryota; kingdom Metazoa; phylum Arthropoda; class Insecta; order Coleoptera; family Curculionidae; genus Polydrusus; species Polydrusus cervinus. The sequence continues at coordinate 7,708,945 of OW284516.1, forward strand.
TTCATTTTTAACTACTAATTTTTAACTACTTTCTGTTGAGTTTTTATAGTAAAATTATGGCATATTATAACTTTGACTATTGGCATGTTATGCTTCTTCATTAATTTTTATCAAAACTTTCGCCTTTTATTTTGTATATATAGCTGTGTGATTTGTGAAGTGATGCGTGAATAACAACACCTAGCTTGTAGAATTTTTGAATAATTTAAAACTGTGTCGGCTTAGGCCGTAATCAATTTTTAAGAGCCAAATTCAGTGCTCATTGCAATATTCTTAAAGCTAAACATTTAGTTTTAAATTATTTATACCAAAAATGCATAAAAGGTAACTCTCCTTTAATGCCGAACATGCACAGCCCATTCCATTTACACAATTTTATATGTAGACAAATTTAACGTATATCTAGAAAATACCCCATCCTTTTCTCTAAATATTTCCTATCTTCAAACATATTAGTTCTATAATACCGTTTTTGCAAACTCCAGGGACTTTAACTAACGAACTGGTAAATTCAAATTATATTTCAAACTACTGTGTTTTGTGTGTGCATGAGTTCATATTTTGTTCATTTATAGATTTTTTTTTGAACAATATCAACATATTTTTAAATTTAATACTAAAACAAGCCATTATGTCAATCAATCTGAAAATAGGTATAAATGAGCAAGATATGCAAAGGATATCAGTGATAGTCAAAGCCAGGCCTCGGTCTTCTAGTAGCAAAGGCTACATCAAGGTCAGTAAATTCAATTTTAGGGGCAAGAGTCATTAATAAAAGTTTAAACTGCGCATAGTTCGATTTTAATTACTCTTGCTTTTATTTTGCTGCTAATTTTGGGCATAGTTAACGTTTAAAAATATGTTTTAAGCGACTTGCTTCTCGGAAAAAATGCTGTTTACGTAGAGGCTTAAATAATTTTGCGGAATGCCTTAGCCGGCTTGTATAAATAATTTTTATAGCTGTCGTTCCATCCCTCTATTTTTTCCCACCTCAAATTTGTACACTTGATCCTTTTCTCATATATCATACCTGTATGTTCGATGGGGTGTATGGGCGACAAAAGCCTATGATTTATTTTCTGACCAGATGATTATTTTTTTACTAGTTGCACATCAACTATTTTAAACAAATCTATATACAATCTTAAACATTTTATACTAGAAGATAACTGGTCAAACTTTTCTTTGTATCGTACAAATATAGGCAGCGTTGTAATCACCAAGAACTATTTGGAAAATTGGGTAAGGAAACCTAGTTCATATCGTGGCTAAATGTTCGATTTATCTTATTGTAAATTCAATTCGGTTACAACGCTGAATTAATTTATTATTTGTTGCGTCACTATCGTAAAATTTTGACCAATATGACTTGTGTTTCCTATTCCAACCTACTTTTTTCCTTGCGACAGCGTCAAGTGCGTCACCTCAAGATGACGACGACTCTTTGGATACTGACGGTTTCCGCGAAGATCAGTACCTCCTAGAAACGCCAACTCCCGGTGAATCTTCTCCTCAAATTGCGAAATGCCTCAAAACTTTCGATCCTCAAAATGAGGATATTCATGATATTGATTCCCAAGAGGTTACCCCATACGAAGACGCAACGCGGTATTTTCAGCATCAGGCCAAACTTTTTGTAGGGCAACGCAAACGCCTCGCTTCTACTGAGGACTTAGATAATGCCGATGTGATAGAAACGTTTGATACTACCTCAGACTTATTGCCTTCCAATAGAGATAAGAATTTTACAGGAATTGTAAAAGTAGGTTTAGATAGTTTTAAGGCTGTTAAATCAGATCTGGTACGACCAGATGAACTTTCCATTAGAAGTTTTACTTCTCCGGAAGAGAAAGGTGCTAAAGATTCAAAGAAACCTGAAGACTGGGAAAGAAAGGAGAGAAAGACTGTGGAGAGATTGCATGGAGGAGCTGGTAAAGATAAGGTTCCGCCGACTGAGGAGAAAGTATATGTAAAAACCACACCTGACAAAGTTACTGTTGAATTTCAGGAGAAATCCACTTCCACTAGTTCGAAAGTTAAGCAAAAATCTATTGACCTATTAGCTAAGACATCGGATAGCGAACGTACTTATACCAAACTTGATTTTACCAAAGAAGTCAAATCCAGTGAACCAATTAATCTTTCTTCTAACGAAGTACCGTTAAAAGATAATCTACATCAATCACACAAAAGCACTTCCCCTCCGTCAAAACAAGACTTAGAACCCTCTGAGAATTCTCCTATATCTTTGCTTGACAAACCGACATTAGAGTTAATTATCGGACGTAAAGAAGTGCGGACAAAAGACGCTTCTGCTACAGCAGAAAGCCGTTTAACACTTTACGGTCGTGAAGACGTAGAAATTTCAATAAAATCTCAGTCGCATATTTCAGTAACAACTATTAGGCGCGATAACAATGCGGGAACGGAGACTTCCGAAAAGTTTGATGTAGGTATTACTACAACAGCAGGTACCGATAAGTTTGTTTCATCTGATGATGAGAAAACTATGCGAGCAGATGACTATATTATACCTCCTATGAATCAGACTGATACTAAAAAGCGTGAAGAATCTGTAAACTTCAGTGGAACTAAACAAGTTTATACTTACGAGACTATAACTGACTTACCCGAATTTGTATCCTCCTTAAGCGAAGAAAGCGCTTCGCATCACGTAACAGATACAGGAATCTCTTTAACGAGAGGTACAATAACTGAAACTTTAAGTCTCGGAAAACCTATAGCTGAAGGCTTGCTGGGGGCTCAAACTACGGGTTTTATCTCTGATACCCATGAAATAGAAGAAGGCGAACGTACGGATGCAGGACTAAGTCCAATTCAGGCAGATGAGACCATACACCAAGAAATTGATGAGCTTACTCATCTAACCGAAACTGGCACTAGTCCGATCGAATTTCCGGAGACTGTTTCATTTGTCACCTCACAGGTTGACACATCTGAAGCTGGAACTATAACTGATCAAATAGATACTAAAGATGCTTCGAACAGTCCAATCAAAATTGAAGAAAGCCCATCTTTGTCAGCCCCAGATATGCTAAAGGATGAGGACATTTTAGCTAAAAGAAGGGGATCAGGTGATGTTAAAGCCAAAATTAAAATGCTTGAAGATCAAGCATGCAAGCATACATTTAGAAGTGAGCTTAAAAGAAAAAAGAAAGAAATTGTAGACTCTGAAGACGAAATGTCCAGCATGAAAGAAGAAGAGGTACTTAGAGCGTCTACAGAAACCCTAGCGCAACTTGATGATGATGAATATAAAATTGAGTCTGTCAGTGAAAGAATAGATAAAGAAAAAACTGAAGATTTTAGTGAAAAATCTGTTAATTTGAGTAAAACCGCTACACCTTCACATGTGAAACTTGTGGGTAAAAAAATTGCAGAATTGCAAAAAATTTTCAGTCAAGAAACTGTTGAAGACAGTGTAGACTACAAAACAGTCTATAAAGAGAAAGTGTTGCCTACTGGAACAGTTCATGAACATGATATGGATATTGAAAAATTGTCTGTAAAAGAAGTTACAGCAAAACAGATACTAACACCAAATATAGAGTCCCAAAAAATTGAAGAACATGATCATTCTGAGTTAGAAATAGATGATGTCTACAAATCTGTAAAAGATAAAAGAAATATGTTTGAAGAGTTAATTTCAAAATCTCAAGAAGGAACACCTGTTAAAAAAAATATAGCTAAATTTAAGAAACAACAGTTTGAAGACAAGGACTACACTGAAGAAGAATTAAAAACTTGTTTAGATTCTATAGAGATGCAAATTCGGTTACAGCAGATTCAAGAGGATGAACAAAAGACACATAGACATGAAACATTTAAAGATTCAGAACCTCTTGAAATGGCATCAGAACCATGTATAGAACCACTTTGTATTAAAATTCATGTCGAACCAAAATTACCTCTCGTTACTGCTGATCAAGAGCCAGAAATTAAGGGTAAAGCTATAATACAAAGACCAAAGAGATCTTTGGTATCCCAACTTAAAGGAGTATTTGAGGATCAAACGAAAATACTTGAATCTATAAGCGATCAAGTTTTGGAAGTTCAGGAAGAACTATGTACGAAACATATTATCAAGCCATTAACACCTAAATTGCAAAGAGATAGTAGCAAGGAAAATTCCCATTTGGCAAAATCACCAACCAATATTAAAGAAGCAATTGTAGCGCATTCAAAACTAGATTCTACAATAATTTTACCATCAGAAATAGTAGAATCTAAGGATATAGATACAATAATTGAAAATATCAAAGAAGTGGAATCTGATGATAACGACTTAACCAAAAAGCCAGAAGTGTTATCGAGAAAACCATCTCCACAACCTCTGGACTTCAATAATATAGATAAAAAAACTCCAATAACTGAAAGTGAAGTACAAAAGATTATGTCTGAAGTCCTTGAAGCATCAAAACAAATAAGAGAAGATGTAAAAGAACTTAAGCCAGACCTAACACCTACGCCTGAAGGACAATTAGTACAAATGATTCCCTCTAGTTCAGTGGAAAGAATAAAGGAATTAAAGCGAATCGAAGAAGAAATTAAATCAGAGAATATGTTAGATGAAACAAGTAGAATCAAAATTAGTAAAGAACTGAAAAATGTAAAGGAAGCTCAGCAACGAAATAAAGAATTGCTGTTAAGAGAAACAGAAGCATATAGTAAACGTATTGACTTTACTTCACAATATTGCAAAGAAAATCAGAAAAACTACGTTACTGAGATGAAAAAAATTGAAAAAATTGAAACCCACGTAGAACAGATTGAAAGTAAATTAAATTTTCAAATAAAATCAGCACTCGAACTATCTGATTCTTCTAAATTACCCGTAAGTGATGCAAAATCGCCAAATATTGAATATATAAACGAATTTAGAGACAAGGATAAGTCCATTATCTCCAAGCAACCAGTAACAATATCTGATTTGAAATTACCAACTTCCGAAACTCCGCACGAACACAAAAATAAAGAAATAATTAAAGTTTTAATTGCTAAATTACCAAAACCTATATCTGAGGCAAAATCACCGATTGTGGAGACGATCGTCAAGTTTAAAGAAAAAGAACAACCAAAATCATTAGTAACAATATCTAAGGAGAATTTACCATCGCCCGAAGAATTTGATAAACAAAAAGACAAAGACGTACTACAATCCCCTGTTTCAAAATCACCAGAAATTATATCTAAGCCAATATCACCGGTTGAATTTGACAAACCCAAAGACAAGGACGTACTAAAGGCCCCTGTTTCTAAATTACCAGAAATTTTATCTGAGCCAAAATCACCCGTTGAATTCGATAAACCCAAAGACACAGAAGTACTAAAATCCCCTGTTTCTAAATCACCAGAAATTATTGCTAAGCCAATATCTCCGGTTGAATTTGACAAACCCAAAGACACAAAAGTACTAAAATCTCCTGTTTCTAAATCACCAGAAATTATGGCTAAGCCAATATCACCGGTTGAATTTGACAAAACCAAAGACAAGGACGTACTAAAGTCCCCTGATTCTAAATCACCAGAAATTATATCTGAGAAAAAATCACCCGTTAAATTTGATAAACCCAAAGACACAAAAGTACTAAAATCTCCTGTTTCTAAATTACCAGTAACTATATCTAATACAAAATTACTCGTTAAATTCGATAAACCCAAAGACACAGAAGTACTAAAATCCCCTGTTTCTAAATCACAAGAAATTATTGCTAAGCCAATATCACCGGTTGAATTTGACAAACCCAAAGACAAGGACGTACTAAAGTCCCCTGTTTCTAAATCACCAGAAATTATATCTGATCCAAAATCACCCGTAGAATTCGATAAACCCCAAGACACAGAAGTATTAAAATCCCCTGTTTCTAAATCACCAGAAATTATTGCTAAGCCAATATCACCGGTTGAATTTGACAAACCCAAAGACAAGGACGTACTAAAGTCCCCTGTTTCTAAATCACCAGAAATTATATCTGATCCAAAATCACCCGTGGAATTCGATAAACCCCAAGACACAGAAGTACCAAAATCCCCTGTTTCTAAATCACCAGAAATTATTGCTAAGCCAATATCACCGGTTGAATTTGACAAACCCAAAGACAAGGACGTACTAAAGTCCCCTGTTTCTGAATCACCAGAAATTATATCTGATCCAAAATCACCCGTAGAATTCGATAAACCCCAAGACACAGAAGTAATAAAATCCCCTGTTTCTAAATCACCAGAAATTATTGCTAAGCCAATATCACCGGTTGAATTTGACAAAACCAAAGACAAGGACGTACTAAAGTCCCCTGATTCTAAATCATCAGAAATTATATCTGAGAAGAAATCACCCGTTAAATTTGATAAACCGAAAGACACAGAAGTACTAAAATCCCCTGTTTCTAAATCACCAGAAATTATTGCTAAGCCAATATCACCGGTTGAATTTGACAAACCCAAAGACAAGGACGTACTAAAATCCCCTGTTTCTAAATCACCAGTAACTATATCTAAACCAAAATCACCCGTTGAATTCTATAAACCCAAAGACACAGAAGTACTAAAATCCCCTGTTTCTAAATCACCAGAAATTGTGGCTAAGCCAATACCAGCGGTTGAATTTGACAAACCCAAAGACAAGGACGTACTAAAACTCCCTGGTTCTAAATCATCAGAAATTATAGCTAAGCCAATATCACCGGTTGAAATTGATAAACCCAAAGACAGGGACGTACTAAAGTCCCCTGTTTCTAAATCACCAGAAATTATATCTGATCCAAAATCACCCGTAGAATTCGATAAACCCCAAGACACAGAAGTACTAAAATCCCCTGTTTCTAAATCACCAGAAATTATATCTGAGCGAGAATCACCCGTTGAATTCGATAAACCTAAAGACAGAGACGTACTAAAATCCCCTGTTTCTAAATCCCCAGAAATTATGGCAAAGCCAATACCAGCGGTTGAATTTGACAAACCCAAAGACAAGGACGTACTAAAATCCCCTGGTTCTAAATCATCAGAAATTATAGCTAAGCCAATATCACCGGTTGAATTTGAGAAACCCAAAGACAAGGACCTACTAAAGTTTCCTGTTTCTAAATCACCAGTAACTATATCTAAACCAAAATCACCCGTTGAATTCGATAAACCCAAAGACACAGAAGTACTAAAATCCCCTGTTTCTAAACCACCAGAAATTGTGGCTAAGCCAATACCAGCGGTTGAATTTGACAAACCCAAAGACAAGGACGTACTAAAATCCCCTGGTTCTAAATCATCAGAAATTATATCTAAGCCAATATCACCGGTTGAAATTGATAAACCCAAAGACAGGGACGTACTAAAGTCCCCTGTTTCTAAATCACCAGAAATTATATCTGATCCAAAATCACCCGTAGAATTCGATAAACCCCAAGACACAGAAGTACTAATATCCCCTGTTTCTAAATCACCAGAAATTATTGCTAAGCCAATATCACCTGTTGAATTTGACAAACCCAAAGACAAGGACGTACTAAAGTCCCCTGTTTCTAAATCACCAAAAATTATATCTGATCCAAAATCACCCGTAGAATTCGATAAACCCCAAGACACAGAAGTACTAAAATCCCCTGTTTCTAAATCACCAGAAATTATTGCTAAGCCAATATCATCGGTTGAATTTGACACATCCAAAGACAAGGACATACTAAAGTCCCCTGTTTCCAAATCACCAGAAATTATCTCTGAGCCAGAATCACCCGTTGAATTCGATAAACCCAAAGACGCAGACGTACTAAAATCCCCTGTTTCTAAATCACCAGAAATTATTGCTAAGCCAATATCACCCGTTGAATTCGATAAACCCAAAGACACAGACGTACTAAAATCCCCTGTTTCTAAATCACCAGAAATTATTGCTAAGCCAATATCACCCGTTGAATTCGATAAACCCAAAGACACAGACGTACTAAAATCCCCTGTTTCTAAATCACCAGAAATTATTGCTAAGCCAATATCACCGGTTGAATTCGATAAACCCAAAGACACAGACGTACTAAAATCCCCTGTTTCTAAATCACCAGAAATTATTGCTAAGCCAATATCACCCGTTGAATTCGATAAACCCAAAGACACAGACGTACTAAAATCCCCTGTTTCTAAATCACCAGAAATTATTGCTAAGCCAATATCACCCGTTGAATTCGATAAACCCAAAGACACAGACGTACTAAAATCCCCTGTTTCTAAATCACCAGAAATTATTGCTAAGCCAATATCACCCGTTGAATTCGATAAACCCAAAGACACAGACGTACTAAAATCCCCTGTTTCTAAATCACCAGAAATTATTGCTAAGCCAATATCACCGGTTGAATTTGACAAACCCAAAGACAAGGACGTACTAAAATCCCCTGTTTCTAAATCACCAGTAACTATATCTAAACCAAAATCACCCGTTGAATTCGATAAACCCAAAGACACAGAAGTACTAAAATCCCCTGTTTCTAAATCACCAGAAATTGTGGCTAAGCCAATACCAGCGGTTGAATTTAAATTCGATAAACCCAAAGACACAGAAGTACTAAAATCCCCTGTTTCCAAATCACCAGAAATTATCTCTGAGCCAGAATCACCCGTTGAATTCGATAAACCCAAAGACACAGACGTACTAAAATCCCCTGTTTCTAAATCACCAGAAATTATGGCTAAGCCAGTATTACCGGTTGAAATTGACAAACCCAAAGACAAAAACGTACTAAAGCCCCCTGTTTCTAAATTTCCAGAAATTATTGCTAAGCCAATACCACCAGTTGAATTTGACAAACCCAAAGACAAGGACGTACTAAAGTCCCCTGTGTCTAAATCACCAGTAACTATATCTAAACCAAAATTACCCGTTGAATTCGATAAACCCAAAGACACAGAAGTACTAAAATCCCCTGTTTCTAAATTACCAGAAATTATATCTGAGCCAAAATCACCCGTAGAATTCGAGAAACCCCAAGATACAGAAGTACTAAAATCCCCTGTTTCTAAATCACCAGAAATTATTGCAAAGCCAATATCACCGGTTAAATTTGACAAACCCAAAGACAAGGACGTACTAAAGTCCCCTGTTTCTAAATCAGAAATTATATCTGAACCAAAATCACCCGTTCAATTCGATAAACCCAAAGACATAGGAGTACTAAAATCCCCTGTATATAAATCACCAGAAATTGTTGCTAAGCCAATACCAGCAGTTGAATTTGACAAACCCAAAGACAAGGACGTAATAAAATCCCCTGGTTCTAAATCACCAGAAATTATAGCTAAGCCAATATCACCGGTTGAAATTGATAAACCCAAAGACAGGGACGTACTAAAGTCCCCTGTTTCTAAATCACCAGAAATTATATCTGATCCAAAATCACCCGTGGAATTCGATAAACCCCAAGACACAGAAGTACCAAAATCCCCTGTTTCTAAATCACCAGAAATTATTGCTAAGCCAATATCACCGGTTGAATTTGACAAACCCAAAGACAAGGACGTACTAAAGTCCCCTGTTTCTAAATCACCAGAAATTATATCTGATCCAAAATCACCCGTGGAATTCGATAAATCCCAAGACACAGAATTACTAAAATCCCCTGTTTCTAAATCACCAGAAATTATTGCTAAGCCAATATCACCGGTTGAATTTAACAAACCCAAAGACAAGGACGTACTAAAGTCCCCTGTTTCTGAATCACCAGAAATTATATCTGATCCAAAATCACCCGTAGAATTCGATAAACCCCAAGACACAGAAGTATTAAAATCCCCTGTTTCTAAATCACCAGAAATTATTGCTAAGCCAATATCACCGGTTGAATTTGACAAACCCAAAGACAAGGACGTACTAAAGTCCCCTGTTTCTAAATCACCAGAAATTATATCTGATCCAAAATCACCCGTGGAATTCGATAAACCCCAAGACACAGAAGTACCAAAATCCCCTGTTTCTAAATCACCAGAAATTATTGCTAAGCCAATATCACCGGTTGAATTTGACAAACCCAAAGACAAGGACGTACTAAAGTCCCCTGTTTCTGAATCACCAGAAATTATATCTGATCCAAAATCACCCGTAGAATTCGATAAACCCCAAGACACAGAAGTAATAAAATCCCCTGTTTCTAAATCACCAGAAATTATTGCTAAGCCAATATCACCGATTGAATTTGACAAAACCAAAGACAAGGACGTACTAAAGTCCCCTGATTCTAAATCACCAGAAATTATATCTGAGAAGAAATCACCCGTTAAATTTGATAAACCGAAAGACACAGAAGTACTAAAATCCCCTGTTTCTAAATCACCAGAAATTATTGCTAAGCCAATATCACCGGTTGAATTTGACAAACCCAAAGACAAGGACGTACTAAAATCCCCTGTTTCTAAATCACCAGTAACTATATCTAAACCAAAATCACCCGTTGAATTCTATAAACCCAAAGACACAGAAGTACTAAAATCCCCTGTTTCTAAATCACCAGAAATTGTGGCTAAGCCAATACCAGCGGTTGAATTTGACAAACCCAAAGACAAGGACGTACTAAAATTCCCTGTTTCTAAATCATCAGAAATTATAGCTAAGCCAATATCACCGGTTGAAATTGATAAACCCAAAGACAGGGACGTACTAAAGTCCCCTGTTTCTAAATCACCAGAAATTATATCTGATCCAAAATCACCCGTAGAATTCGATAAACCCCAAGACACAGAAGTACTAAAATCCCCTGTTTCTAAATCACCAGAAATTATATCTGAGCGAGAATCACCCGTTGAATTCGATAAACCTAAAGACAGAGACGTACTAAAATCCCCTGTTTCTAAATCCCCAGAAATTATGGCAAAGCCAATACCAGCGGTTGAATTTGACAAACCCAAAGACAAGGACGTACTAAAATCCCCTGGTTCTAAATCATCAGAAATTATAGCTAAGCCAATATCACCGGTTGAATTTGAAAAACCCAAAGACAAGGACGTACTAAAGTTTCCTGTTTCTAAATCACCAGTAACTATATCTAAACCAAAATCACCCGTTGAATTCGATAAACCCAAAGACACAGAAGTACTAAAATCCCCTGTTTCTAAACCACCAGAAATTGTGGCTAAGCCAATACCAGCGGTTGAATTTGACAAACCCAAAGACAAGGACGTACTAAAATCCCCTGGTTCTAAATCATCAGAAATTATATCTAAGCCAATATCACCGGTTGAAATTGATAAACCCAAAGACAGGGACGTACTAAAGTCCCCTGTTTCTAAATCACCAGAAATTATATCTGATCCAAAATCACCCGTAGAATTCGATAAACCCCAAGACACAGAAGTACTAATATCCCCTGTTTCTAAATCACCAGAAATTATTGCTAAGCCAATATCACCTGTTGAATTTGACAAACCCAAAGACAAGGACGTACTAAAGTCCCCTGTTTCTAAATCACCAAAAATTATATCTGATCCAAAATCACCCGTAGAATTCGATAAACCCCAAGACACAGAAGTACTAAAATCCCCTGTTTCTAAATCACCAGAAATTATTGCTAAGCCAATATCACCGGTTGAATTTGACAAATCCAAAGACAAGGACGTACTAAAGTTCCCTGTTTCTAAATCACCAGAAATTATATCTGAACCAATATCACCCGTTGAATTCGATGAACCAAAAGACACAGGAGTACTAAAAACCCCTGTTTCTAAATCACCAGAAATTATTGCTAAGCCAATATCACCGGTTGAGTTTGACAAACCCAAAGACAAGGACGTACTAAAGTCCCATGTTTCTAAATTACCAGAAATTATATCTGATCCAAAATCACCCGTAGAATTCGATAAACCCCAAGACACAGAAGTATTAAAATCCCCTGTTTCTAAATCACCAGAAATTATTGCTAAGCCAATATCACCGGTTGAATTTGACAAAAGAAAAGACAAGGACGTACTAAAGTCCCCTGATTCTAAATCACCAGAAATTATATCTGAGAAGAAATCACCCGTTAAATTTGATAAACCGAAAGACACAGAAGTACTAAAATCCCCTGTTTCTAAATCACCAGAAATTGTGGCTAAGCCAATACCAGCGGTTGAATTTAAATTCGATAAACCCAAAGACACAGAAGTACTAAAATCCCCTGTTTCCAAATCACCAGAAATTATCTCTGAGCCAGAATCACCCGTTGAATTCGATAAACCCAAAGACACAGACGTACTAAAATCCCCTGTTTCTAAATCACCAGAAATTATGGCTAAGCCAGTATTACCGGTTGAAATTGACAAACCCAAAGACAAAAACGTACTAAAGCCCCCTGTTTCTAAATTTCCAGAAATTATTGCTAAGCCAATACCACCAGTTGAATTTGACAAACCCAAAGATAAGGACGTACTAAAGTCCCCTGTGTCTAAATCACCAGTAACTATATCTAAACCAAAATTACCCGTTGAATTCGATAAACCCAAAGACACAGAAGTACTAAAATCCCCTGTTTCTAAATTACCAGAAATTATATCTGAGCCAAAATCACCCGTAGAATTCGAGAAACCCCAAGATACAGAAGTACTAAAATCCCCTGTTTCCAAATCACCAGAAATTATTGCAAAGCCAATATCACCGGTTAAATTTGACAAACCCAAAGACAAGGACGTACTAAAGTCCCCTGTTTCTAAATCAGAAATTATATCTGAACCAAAATCACCCGTTCAATTCGATAAACCCAAAGACATAGGAGTACTAAAATCCCCTGTATATAAATCACCAGAAATTGTTTATAAGCCAATACCAGCAGTTGAATTTGACAAACCCAAAGACAAGGACGTATTAAAATCCCCTGGTTCTAAATCACCAGAAATTATAGCTAAGCCAATATCACCGGTTGAAATTGATAAACCCAAAGACAGGGACGTACTAAAGTCCCCTGTTTCTAAATCACCAGAAATTATATCTGATCCAAAATCACCCGTGGAATTCGATAAACCCCAAGACACAGAAGTACCAAAATCCCCTGTTTCTAAATCACCAGAAATTATTGCTAAGCCAATATCACCGGTTGAATTTGACAAACCCAAAGACAAGGACGTACTAAAGTCCCCTGTTTCTAAATCACCAGAAATTATATCTGATCCAAAATCACCCGTGGAATTCGATAAACCCCAAGACACAGAATTACTAAAATCCCCTGTTTCTAAATCACCAGAAATTATTGCTAAGCCAATATCACCGGTTGAATTTAACAAACCCAAAGACAAGGACGTACTAAAGTCCCCTGTTTCTGAATCACCAGAAATTATATCTGATCCAAAATCACCCGTAGAATTCGATAAACCCCAAGACACAGAAGTATTAAAATCCCCTGTTTCTAAATCACCAGAAATTATTGCTAAGCCAATATCACCGGTTGAATTTGACAAACCCAAAGACAAGGACGTACTAAAGTCCCCTGTTTCTAAATCACCAGAAATTATATCTGATCCAAAATCACCCGTGGAATTCGATAAACCCCAAGACACAGAAGTACCAAAATCCCCTGTTTCTAAATCACCAGAAATTATTGCTAAGCCAATATCACCGGTTAAATTTGACAAACCCAAAGACAAGGAAGTACTAAAGTCCCCTGTTTCTGAATCACCAGAAATTATATCTGATCCAAAATCACCCGTAGAATTCGATAAACAACAAGACACAGAAGTAATAAAATCCCCTGTTTCTAAATCACCAGAAATTATTGCTAAGCCAATATCACCGGTTGAATTTGACAAAACCAAAGACAAGGACGTACTAAAGTCCCCTGTTTCTAAATCACCAGAAATTATTGCTAAGCCAATATCACCGGTTGAATTTGACAAACCCAAAGACAAGGACGTACTAAAATCCCCTGTTTCTAAATCACCAGTAACTATATCTAAACCAAAATCACCCGTTGAATTCTATAAACCCAAAGACACAGAAGTACTAAAATCCCCTGTTTCTAAATCACCAGAAATTGTGGCTAAGCCAATACCAGCGGTTGAATTTGACAAACCCAAAGACAAGGACGTACTAAAATTCCCTGGTTCTAAATCATCAGAAATTATAGCTAAGCCAATATCACCGGTTGAAATTGATAAACCCAAAGACAGGGACGTACTAAAGTCCCCTGTTTCTAAATCACCAGAAATTATATCTGATCCAAAATCACCCGTAGAATTCGATAAACCCCAAGACACAGAAGTACTAAAATCCCCTGTTTCTAAATCACCAGAAATTATATCTGAGCGAGAATCACCCGTTGAATTCGATAAACCTAAAGACAGAGACGTACTAAAATCCCCTGTTTCTAAATCCCCAGAAATTATGGCAAAGCCAATACCAGCGGTTGAATTTGACAAACCCAAAGACAAGGACGTACTAAAATCCCCTGGTTCTAAATCATCAGAAATTATAGCTAAGCCAATATCACCGGTTGAATTTGAGAAACCCAAAGACAAGGACGTACTAAAGTTTCCTGTTTCTAAATCACCAGTAATTATATCTAAACCAAAATCACCCGTTGAATTCGATAAACCCAAAGACACAGAAGTACTAAAATCCCCTGTTTCTAAACCACTAGAAATTATTGCTAAGCCAATATCACCGGTTGAATTTGACAAAAGAAAAGACAAGGACGTACTAAAGTCCCCTGATTCTAAATCACCAGAAATTATATCTGAGAAGAAATCACCCGTTAAATTTGATAAACCGAAAGACACAGAAGTACTAAAATCCCCTGTTTCTAAACCACTAGAAATTATTGCTAAGCCAATATCACCGGTTGAATTTGACAAAAGAAAAGACAAGGACGTACTAAAGTCCCCTGATTCTAAATCACCAGAAATTATATCTGATCCAAAATCACCCGTAGAATTCGATAAACCCCAAGACACAGAAGTACTAATATCCCCTGTTTCTAAATCACCAGAAATTATTGCTAAGCCAATATCACCTGTTGAATTTGACAAACCCAAAGACAAGGACGTACTAAAGTCCCCTGTTTCTAAATCACCAAAAATTATATCTGATCCAAAATCACCCGTAGAATTCGATAAACCCCAAGACACAGAAGTACTAAAATCCCCTGTTTCTAAATCACCAGAAATTATTGCTAAGCCAATATCACCGGTTGAATTTGACAAAAGAAAAGACAAGGACGTACTAAAGTCCCCTGATTCTAAATCACCAGAAATTATATCTGAGAAGAAATCACCCGTTAAATTTGATAAACCGAAAGACACAGAAGTACTAAAATCCCCTGTTTCTAAATCACCAGAAATTATTGCTAAGCCAGTATTACCGGTTGAAATTGACAAACCCAAAGACAAGGACGTACTAATGTCCCCTGATTCTAAATCACCAGAAATTATTGCTAAGCCAATATCACCGGTTGAATTTGACAAAACCAAAGACAAGGACGTACTAATGTCCCCTGATTCTAAATTACCAGAAATTATTGCTAAGCCAATATCACCGGTTAAATTTGACAAACCCAAAGACAAGGACGTACTAAAGTCCCCTGTTTCTAAATCACCAGAAATTAAATCTGAACTAAAATCACTCGTTGAATTCGATAAACCAAAAGACACAGGAGTACTAAAATCTTCTGTTTCTAAATCACCAGAAATTATTGCTAAGCCAGTATTACCGGTTGAAATTAACAAACCCAAAGACAACGACGTACTAAAATCCCCTGGTTCTAAATCACCAGAAATTATAGCTAAGCCAATATCACCGGTCGAAATTGATAAACCCAAAGACAGGGACGTACTAAAATCCCCTGTTTCTAAATCACCAGAAATTATATCTGAGCCAGAATCACCTGTTGAATTCAATGAACCAAAAGACACAGGAGTACTAAAATCCCCTGTTTCTAAATCACCAGAAATTATGGCTAAGCCAGTATTACCGGTTGAAATTGACAAACCCAAAGACAAGGACGTACTAAAGTCCCCTGTTTCTAAATCACCAGAAATTAAATCTGAACCAAAATCACCCGTTGAATTCGATGAACCAAAAGACACAGGAGTACTAAAATCCCCTGTTTCTAAATCACCAGAAATTATGGCTAAGCCAGTATTACCGGTTGAAATTGACAAACCCAAAGACAAGGACGTACTAAAGTCCCCTGTTTCTGAATCACCAGAAATTATATCTGATCCAAAATCACCCGTAGAATTCGATAAACCCCAAGACACAGAAGTATTAAAATCGCCTGTTTCTAAATCACCAGAAATCATTGCTAAGCCAATATCACCGGTTGAATTTGACAAAACCAAAGACAAGGACGTACTAAAGTCCCCTGATTCTAAATCACCAGAAATTATATTTGAGAAGAAATCACCCGTTAAAATTGATAAACCGAAAGACACAGAAGTACTAAAATCCCCTGTTTCTAAATCACCAGAAATTATATCTGAACCAAAATCACCCGTTGAATTTGACAAACCCAAAGACAAGGACGTACTAAAATCCCCTGTTTCTAAATCACCAGAAATTATGGCTAAGCCAAAATCACCCGTTAAATTCGATGAACCAAAAGACACAGGAGTACTAAAATCCCCTGTTTCTAAATCACCAGAAATTATGGCTAAGCCAGTATTACCGGTTGAAATTGATAAACCCAAAGACAAGGACGTACTAAAATCCCCTGGTTCTAAATCACCAGAAATTATAGCTAAGCCAATATCACCGGTTGAATTTGACAAACCTAAAGACAAGGACGTACTAAAGTCCCCTGTTTCTAAATCACCAAAAATTATATCTGATCCAAAATCACCCGTAGAATTCGATAAACCCCAAGACACAGAAGTACTAAAATCCCCTGTTTCTAAATCACCAGAAATTATTGCTAAGCCAATATCACCGGTTGAATTTGACAAATCCAAAGACAAGGACGTACTAAAGTCCCCTGTTTCTAAATCATCAGAAATTATATCTGAACCAAAATCACCCGTTGAATTCGATGAACCAAAAGACACAGGAGTACTAAAATCCCCTGTTTCTAAATCACCAGAAATTATTGCTAAGACAATATCACCGGTTGAATTTGACAAACCCAAAGACAAGGACGTACTAAAGTCCCCTGTTTCTGAATCACCAGAAATTATATCTGATCCAAAATCACCCGTAGAATTCGATAAACTCCAAGACACAGAAGTATTAAAATCCCCTGTTTCTAAATCACCAGAAATCATTGCTAAGCCAATATCACCGGTTGAATTTGACAAAACCAAGGACAAGGACGTACTAAAGTCCCCTGATTCTAAATCACCAGAAATTATATTTGAGAAGAAATCACCCGTTAAATTTGATAAACCGAAAGACACAGAAGTACTAAAATCCCCTGTTTCTAAATCACCAGAAATTATTGCTAAGCCAATATCACCGGTTGAATTTGACAAACCCAAAGACAAGGACGTACTAAAATCCCCTGTTTCTAAATCACCAGAAATTATGGCTAAGCCAATATCACCGGTTGAATTTGACAAACCCAAAGACAAGGACGTACTAAAATCCCCTGTTTCTAAATCACCAGAAATTATGGCTAAGCCAGTATTACCGGTTGAAATTGACAAACCCAAAGACAAGGACGTACTAATGTCCCCTGTTTCTAATTCACCAGAAATTATATCTGAGCCAGAATCACCTGTTGAATTCGATGAACCAAAAGACACAGGAGTACTAAAATCCCCTGTTTCTAAATCACCAGAAATTATGGCTAAGCCAGTATTACCGGTTGAAATTGACAAACCCAAAGACAAGGACGTACTAAAGTCCCCTGTTTCTAAATCACCAGAAATTAAATCTGAACCAAAATCACCCGTTGAATTCGATGAACCAAAAGACACAAGAGTACTAAAATCCCCTGTTTCTAAATCACCAGAAATTATGGCTAAGCCAGTATTACCGCTTGAAATTGACAAACCAAAAGACAAGGACGTACTAAAATCCCCTGGTTCTAAATCACCAGAAATTATGGCTAAGCCAGTATTACCGGTTGAAATTGACAAACCCAAAGACAAGGACGTACTAAAATCCCCTGATTCTAAATCACCAGAAATTATAGCTAAGCCAATATCACCGGTTGAAATTGATAAACCCAAAGACAGGGACGTACTAAAATCCCCTGTTTCTAAATCACCAGAAATTATATCTGAGCCAGAATCACCCGTTGAATTCGATGAACCAAAAGACACAGGAGTACTAAAATCCCCTGTTTCTAAATCACCAGAAATTATGGCTAAGCCAGTATTACCGGTTGAAATTGACAAACCCAAAGACAAGGACGTACTAAAATCCCCTGGTTCTAAATCACCAGAAATTATAGCTAAGCCAATATCACCGGTTGAAATTGATAAACCCAAAGACAGGAACGTACTAAAATCCCCTGTTTCTAAATCACCAGAAATTCTATCTGAGCCAGAATCACCCGTTGAATTCGATGAACCAAAAGACACAGGAGTACTAAAATCCCCTGTTTCTAAATCACCAGAAATTATGGCTAAGCCAGTATTACCGGTTGAAATTGACAAACCCAAAGACAAGGACGTACTAAAGTCCCCTGTTTCTAAATCACCAGAAATTAAATCTGAACCAAAATCACCCGTTGAATTCGATGAACCAAAAGACACAGGAGTACTAAAATCCCCTGTTTCTAAATCAGCAGAAATTATGGCTAAGCCAGTATTACCGGTTGAAATTGACAAACCCAAAGACAAGGATGTACTAAAATCCCCTGGTTCTAAATCACCAGAAATTATAGCTAAGCCAATATCACCGGTTGAAATTGACAAACCAAAAGACAAGGACGTACTAAAATCCCTTGGTTCTAAATCACCAGAAATTATGGCTAAGCCAGTATTACCGGTTGAAATTGACAAACACAAAGACAAGGACGTACTAAAATCCCCTGATTCTAAATCACCAGAAATTATAGCTAAGCCAATATTACCGGTTGAAATTGATAAACCCAAAGACAGGGACGTACTAAAATCCCCTGTTTCTAAATCACCAGAAATTATATCTGAGCCAGAATCACCCGATGAATTCGATAAACCCAAAGACACAGAAGTAATAAAATCCCCTGTATATAAATTACCAGAAATTATATCTGAACCAAAATCACCCGTTGAATTCGATAAACCCAAAGACACAGAAGTACTAAAATCTCCTGTTTCTAAATCACCAGAAATTATATCTGAACCAAAATCACCCGTTGAATTCGATAAACCCAAAGACACAGAAGTACTAAAATCCCCTGTTTCTAAATCACCAGAAATTATATCTGAGCCAGAATCACCTGTTGAATTCGATGAACCAAAAGATACAGGAGTACTAAAATCCCCTGTTTCTAAATCACCAGAAATTATGGCTAAGCCAGTATTACCGGTTGAAATTGACAAACCCAAAGACAAGGACGTACTAAAATCCCCTGGTTCTAAATCACCAGAAATTATAGCTAAGCCAATATCACCGGTTGAAATTGACAAACCCAAAGACAAGGACGTACTAAAATCCCCTGGTTCTAAATCACCAGAAATTATAGCTAAGCCAATATCACCGGTTGAAATTGATAAACCCAAAGACAGGGACGTACTAAAATCCTCTGTTTCTAAATCACCAGAAATTATATCTGAACCAAAATCACCCGTTGAATTCGATGAACCAAAAGGCGCAGGAGTACTAAAATCCCCTGTTTCTAAATCACCAGAAATTATGGCTAAGCCAGTATTACCGGTTGAAATTGATAAACCCAAAGACAAGGACGTACTAAAATCCCCTGGTTCTAAATCACCAGAAATTATAGCTAAGCCAATATCACCGGTTGAAATTGATAAACCCAAAGACAGGGACGTACTAAAGTCCCCTGTTTCTAAATCACCAGAAATTATATCTGAGCCAGAATCACCCGTTAAATTCGATGAACCACAAGACACAGGAGTACTAAAATCCCCTGTTTTTAAATCACCAGAAATTATGGCTAAGCCAGTATTACCGGTTGAAATTGACAAACCCAAAGACAAGGACGTACTAAAATCCCCTGGTTCTAAATCACCAGAAACTATAGCTAAGCCAATATCACCGGTTGAAATTGATAAACCCAAAGACAGGGACGTACTAAAATCCCATGTTTCTAAATCACCAGAAATTATATCTGAGCCAGAATCACCGGTTGAATTCGATGAACCAAAAGACACAGGAGTACTAAAATCCCCTGTTTCTGAATCACCAGAAATTATGGCTAAGCCAGTATTACCGGTTGAAATTGACAAACCCAAAGACAAGGACGTACTAAAGTCCCCTGTTTCTAAATCACCAGAAATTAAATCTGAACCAAAATCACCCGTTGAATTTGATGAACCAAAAGACACAGGAGTACTAAAATCCCCTGTTTCTAAATCACCAGAAATTATGGCTAAGCCAGTATTACCGGTTGAAATTGACAAACCAAAAGACAAGGACGTACTAAAATCCCCTGGTTCTAAATCACCAGAAATTATGGCTAAGCCAGTATTACCGGTTGAAATTGACAAACCCAAAGACAAGGACGTACTAAAATCCCCTGATTCTAAATCACCAGAAATTATAGCTAAGCCAATATCACCGGTTGAAATTGATAAACCCAAAGACAGGGACGTACTAAAATCCCCTGTTTCTAAATCACCAGAAATTATATCTGAGCCAGAATCACCCGTTGAATTCGATGAACCAAAAGACACAGGAGTACTAAAATCCCCTGTTTCTAAATCACCAGAAATTATGGCTAAGCCAGTATTACCGGTTGAAATTGACAAACCCAAAGACAAGGACGTACTAAAGTCCCCTGTTTCTAAATCAAAAGAAATTATATCTGATCCAAAATCACCCGTGGAATTCGATAAACCCCAAGACACAGAAGTACCAAAATCCCCTGTTTCTAAATCACCAGAAATTATTGCTAAGCCAATATCACCGGTTGAATTTGACAAACCCAAAGACAAGGACGTACTAAAGTCCCCTGTTTCTAAATCAAAAGAAATTATATCTGATCCAAAATCACCCGTGGAATTCGATAAACCCCAAGACACAGAAGTACCAAAATCCCCTGTTTCTAAATCACCAGAAATTATTGCTAAGCCAATATCACCGGTTGAATTTGACAAACCCAAAGACAAGGACGTACTAAAGTCCCCTGTTTCTAAATCACCAGAAATTATATCTGATCCAAAATCACCCGTAGAATTCGATAAACCCCAAGACACAGAAGTACTAAAATACCCTGTTTCTAAATCACCAGAAATTATATCTGAGCCAGAATCACCCGTTGAATTCGATAAACCTAAAGACAGAGACGTACTAAAATCCCCTGTTTCTAAATCACCAGAAATTATATCTGAGCCAGAATCACCCTTTGAATTCGATAAACCTAAAGACAGAGACGTACTAAAATCCCCTGTTTCTAAATCACCAGAAATTATGGCTAAGCCAATATCATCGGTTGAATTTGACAAACCCAAAGACAAGGACGTACTAAAGTCCCCTGTTTCTGAATCACCAGAAATTATATCTGATCCAAAATCACCCGTAGAATTCGATAAACCCCAAGACACAGAAGTATTAAAATCCCCTGTTTCTAAATCACCAGAAATTATTGCTAAGCCAATATCACCGGTTGAATTTGACAAAACCAAAGACAAGGACGTACTAAAGTCCCCTGATTCTAAATCACCAGAAATTACATCTGAGAAGAAATCACCCGTTAAATTTGATAAACCGAAAGACACAGAAGTACTAAAATCCCCTGTTTCTAAATCACCAGAAATTATTGCTAAGCCAATATCACCGGTTGAATTTGACAAACCCAAAGACAAGGACGTACTAAAATCCCCTGTTTCGAAATCACCAGAAATTATGGCTAAGCCAATATCACCGGTTGAAATTGACAAACCCAAAGACAAGGACGTACTAAAGTCCCCTGTTTCTAAATCACCAGAAATTAAATCTGAACCAAAATCACCCGTTGAATTCGATGAACCAAAAGACACAGGAGTACTAAAATCCCCTGTTTCTAAATCACCAGAAATTATGGCTAAGCCAGTATCACCGGTTGAAATTGACAAACCAAAAGACAAGGACGTACTAAAATCCCCTGGTTCTAAATCACCAGAAATTATTGCTAAGCCAATATCACCGGTTGAATTTGACAAATCCAAAGACAAAGACGTACTAAAGTCCCCTGTTTCTAAATCACCAGAAATTATATCTGAACCAAAATCACCCGTTGAATTCGATGAACCAAAAGACACAGGAGTACTAAAATCCCCTGTTTCTGAATCACCAGAAATTATGGCTAAGCCAGTATTACCGGTTGAAATTGACAAACCCAAAGACAAGGACGTACTAAAATCCCCTGGTTCTAAATCACCAGAAATTATAGCTAAGCCAATATCACCGGTTAAAATTGATAAACCCAAAGACAGGGACGTACTAAAATCCCCTGTTTCTAAATCACCAGAAATTATATCTGAACCAAAATCACCCGTTAAATTCGATGAACCAAATGACACAGGAGTACTAAAATCCCCTGTTTCTAAATCACCAGAAATTATGGCTAAGCCAGTATTACCGGTTGAAATTGATAAACCCAAAGACAAGGACGTACTAAAATCCCCTGGTTCTAAATCACCAGAAATTATAGCTAAGCCAATATCACCGGTTGAAATTGATAAACCCAAAGACAGGGACGTACTAAAGTCCCCTGTTTCTAAATCACCAGAAATTATATCTGAGCCAGAATCACCCGTTAAATTCGATGAACCACAAGACACAGGAGTACTAAAATCCCCTGTTTTTAAATCACCAGAAATTATGGCTAAGCCAGTATTACCGGTTGAAATTGACAAACCCAAAGACAAGGACGTACTAAAATCCCCTGGTTCTAAATCACCAGAAACTATAGCTAAGCCAATATCACCGGTTGAAATTGATAAACCCAAAGACAGGGACGTACTAAAATCCCATGTTTCTAAATCACCAGAAATTATATCTGAGCCAGAATCACCGGTTGAATTCGATGAACCAAAAGACACAGGAGTACTAAAATCCCCTGTTTCTAAATCACCAGAAATTATGGCTAAGCCAGTATTACCGGTTGAAATTGACAAACCCAAAGACAAGGACGTACTAAAGTCCCCTGTTTCTAAATCACCAGAAATTAAATCTGAACCAAAATCACCCGTTGAATTCGATGAACCAAAAGACACAGGAGTACTAAAATCCCCTGTTTCTAAATCACCAGAAATTATGGCTAAGCCAGTATTACCGGTTGAAATTGACAAACCAAAAGACAAGGACGTACTAAAATCCCCTGGTTCTAAATCACCAGAAATTATGGCTAAGCCAGTATTACCGGTTGAAATTGACAAACCCAAAGACAAGGACGTACTAAAATCCCCTGATTCTAAATCACCAGAAATTATATCTGAGCCAGAATCACCCGTTGAATTCGATGAACCAAAAGACACAGGAGTACTAAAATCCCCTGTTTCTAAATCACCAGAAATTATGGCTAAGCCAGTATTACCGGTTGAAATTGACAAACCCAAAGACAAGGACGTACTAAAATCCCCTGTTTCTAAATCAAAAGAAATTATATCTGATCCAAAATCAACCGTGGAATTCGATAAACCCCAAGACACAGAAGTACCAAAATCCCCTGTTTCTAAATCACCAGAAATTATTGCTAAGCCAATATCACCGGTTGAATTTGACAAACCCAAAGACAAGGACGTACTAAAGTCCCCTGTTTCTAAATCAAAAGCAATTATATCTGATCCAAAATCACCCGTGGAATTCGATAAACCCCAAGACACAGAAGTACCAAAATCCCCTGTTTCTAAATCACCAGAAATTATTGCTAAGCCAATATCACCGGTTGAATTTGACAAACCCAAAGACAAGGACGTACTAAAGTCCCCTGTTTCTAAATCACCAGAAATTATATCTGATCCAAAATCACCCGTAGAATTCGATAAACCCCAAGACACAGAAGTACTAAAATACCCTGTTTCTAAATCACCAGAAATTATATCTGAGCCAGAATCACCCGTTGAATTCGATAAACCTAAAGACAGAGACGTACTAAAATCCCCTGTTTCTAAATCACCAGAAATTATATCTGAGCCAGAATCACCCGTTGAATTCGATAAACCTAAAGACAGAGACGTACTAAAATCCCCTGTTTCTAAATCACCAGAAATTATGGCTAAGCCAATATCACCGGTTGAATTTGACAAAACCAAAGACAAGGACGTACTAAAGTCCCCTGATTCTAAATCACCAGAAATTACATCTGAGAAGAAATCACCCGTTAAATTTGATAAACCGAAAGACACAGAAGTACTAAAATCCCCTGTTTCTAAATCACCAGAAATTATTGCTAAGCCAATATCACCGGTTGAATTTGACAAACCCAAAGACAAGGACGTACTAAAATCCCCTGTTTCGAAATCACCAGAAATTATGGCTAAGCTAATATCACCGGTTGAAATTGACAAACCCAAAGACAAGGACGTACTAAAGTCCCCTGTTTCTAAATCACCAGAAATTAAATCTGAACCAAAATCACCCGTTGAATTCGATGAACCAAAAGACACAGGAGTACTAAAATTCCCTGTTTCTAAATCACCAGAAATTATGGCTAAGCCAGTATCACCGGTTGAAATTGACAAACCAAAAGACAAGGACGTACTAAAATCCCCTGGTTCTAAATCACCAGAAATTATGGCTAAGCCAGTATTACCGGTTGAAATTGACAAACCCAAAGACAAGGACGTACTAAAATCCCCTGATTCTAAATCACCAGAAATTATAGCTAAGCCAATATCACCGGTTGAAATTGATAAACCTAAAGACAGGGACGTACTAAAATCCCCTGTTTCTAAATCACCAGAAATTATGGCTAAGCCAGTATTACCGGTTGAAATTGACAAACCCAAAGACAAGGACGTACTAAAATCGCCTGGTTCTAAATCACCAGAAATTATAGCTAAGCCAATATCACCTGTTGAAATTGATAAACCCAAAGACAGGGACGTACTAAAATCCCCTGGTTCTAAATCACCAGAAATTATAGCTAAGCCAATATCACCTGTTGAAATTGATAAACCCAAAGACAGGGACGTACTAAAATTCCCTGTTTCTAAATCACCAGAAATTCTGTCTGAGCCAGAATCACCCGTTGAATTCGATGAACCAAAGGACACAGGAGTACTAAAATCCCCTGTTTCTAAATCACCAGAAATTATGGCTAAGCCAGTATTACCGGTTGAAATTGACAAACCCAAAGACAAGGACGTACTAAAGTCCCCTGTTTCTAAATCACCAGAAATTATAGCTAAGCCAATATCACCGGTTGAAATTGACAAACCAAAAGTCAAGGACGTACTAAAATCCCCTGGTTCTAAATCACCAGAAATTATTGCTAAGCCAGTATTACCGGTTGAAATTGACAAACCCAAAGACAAGGACGTACTAAAATCCCCTGATTCTAAATCACCAGAAATTATAGCTAAGCCAATATCACCGGTTGAAATTGATAAACCCAAAGACAGGGACGTACTAAAATCCCCTGTTTCTAAATCACCAGAAATTATATCTGAGCCAGAATCACCCGTTGAATTCGATGAACCAAAAGATACAGGAGTACTAAAATCCCCTGTTTCTAAATCACCAGAAATTATGGCTAAGCCAATATCACCGGTTGAATTTGACAAAACCAAAGACAAGGACGTACTAAAGTCCCCTGATTCTAAATCACCAGAAATTATATCTGAGAAGAAATCACCCGTTAAATTTGATAAACCGAAAGACACAGAAGTACTAAAATCCCCTGTTTCTAAATCACCAGAAATTATTGCTAAGCCAATATCACCGGTTGAAATTGACAAACCCAAAGACAAGGACGTACTAAAGTCCCCTGTTTCTAAATCACCAGAAATTAAATCTGAACCAAAATCACCCGTTGAATTCGATGAACCAAAAGACACAGGAGTACTAAAATCCCCTGTTTCTAAATCACCAGAAATTATGGCTAAGCCAGTATTACCGGTTGAAATTGACAAACCAAAAGACAAGGACGTACTAAAATCCCCTGGTTCTAAATCACCAGAAATTATGGCTAAGCCAGTATTACCGGTTGAAATTGACAAACCCAAAGACAAGGACGTACTAAAATCCCCTGATTCTAAATCACCAGAAATTATAGCTAAGCCAATATCACCGGTTGAAATTGATAAACCCAAAGACAGGGACGTACTAAAATCCCCTGTTTCTAAATCACCAGAAATTATATCTGAGCCAGAATCACCCGTTGAATTCGATGAACCAAAAGATACAGGAGTACTAAAATCCCCTGTTTCTAAATCACCAGAAATTATGGCTAAGCCAGTATTACCGGTTGAAATTGACAAACCCAAAGACAAGGACGTACTAAAATCCCCTGGTTCTAAATCACCAGAAATTATAGCTAAGCCAATATCACCTGTTGAAATTGATAAACCCAAAGACAGGGACGTACTAAAATCCCCTGTTTCTAAATCACCAGAA
This sequence comes from Polydrusus cervinus, assembly GCA_935413205.1. NCBI lineage: Eukaryota > Metazoa > Arthropoda > Insecta > Coleoptera > Curculionidae > Polydrusus > Polydrusus cervinus. The sequence continues at coordinate 7,735,556 of OW284516.1, forward strand.
ATTCTGTCTGAGCCAGAATCACCCGTTGAATTCGATGAACCAAAAGACACAGGAGTACTAAAATCCCCTGTTTCTAAATCACCAGAAATTATGGCTAAGCCAGTATTACCGGTTGAAATTGACAAACCCAAAGACAAGGACGTACTAAAGTCCCCTGTTTCTAAATCACCAGAAATTATAGCTAAGCCAATATCACCGGTTGAAATTGACAAACCAAAAGACAAGGACGTACTAAAATCCCCTGGTTCTAAATCACCAGAAATTATGGCTAAGCCAGTATTACCGGTTGAAATTGACAAACCCAAAGACAAGGACGTACTAAAATCCCCTGATTCTAAATCACCAGAAATTATAGCTAAGCCAATATCACCGGTTGAAATTGATAAACCCAAAGACAGGGACGTACTAAAATCCCCTGTTTCTAAATCACCAGAAATTATATCTGAGCCAGAATCACCCGTTGAATTCGATGAACCAAAAGACACAGGAGTACTAAAATCCCCTGTTTCTAAATCACCAGAAATTATGGCTAAGCCAGTATTACCGGTTGAAATTGACAAACCCAAAGACAAGGACGTACTAAAATCCCCTGGTTCTAAATCACCAGAAATTATAGCTAAGCCAATATCACCGGTTGAAATTGATAAACCCAAAGACAGGGACGTACTAAAATCCCCTGTTTCTAAATCACCAGAAATTATATCTGAGCCAAAATCACCCGTTGAATTCGATGAACCAAAAGACACAGGAGTACTAAAATCCCCTGTTTCTAAATCACCAGAAATTATTGCTAAGCCAATATCACCGGTTGAAATTGATAAAACCAAAAACAAGGACGTACTAATGTCCCCTGATTCTAAATCACCAGAAATTATTGCCAAGCCAATATCACCGGTTGAATTTGACAAAACCAAAGACAGGGACGTACTAAAATCCTCTGTTTCTAAATCACCAGAAATTATATCTGAACCAAAATCACCCGTTGAATTCGATGAACCAAAAGGCGCAGGAGTACTAAAATCCCCTGTTTCTAAATCACCAGAAATTATGGCTAAGCCAGTATTACCGGTTGAAATTGACAAACCCAAAGACAAGGACGTACTAAAATCCCCTGGTTCTAAATCACCAGAAATTATGGCTAAGCCAGTATTACCGGTTGAAATTGACAAACCCAAAGACAAGGACGTACTAAAATCCCCTGGTTCTAAATCACCAGAAATTATGGCTAAGCCAGTATTACCGGTTGAAATTGATAAACCCAAAGACAAGGACGTACTAAAATCCCCTGGTTCTAAATCACCAGAAATTATGGCTAAGCCAGTATTACCGGTTGAAATTGACAAACCCAAAGACAAGGACGTACTAAAATCCCCTGGTTCTAAATCACCAGAAATTATGGCTAAGCCAGTATTACCGGTTGAAATTGACAAACCCAAAGACAAGGACGTACTAAAATCCCCTGGTTCTAAATCACCAGAAATTATGGCTAAGCCAGTATTACCGGTTGAAATTGATAAACCCAAAGACAGGGACGTACTAAAATCCCCTGTTTCTAAATCACCAGAAATTATATCTGAGCCAGAATCACCCGTTGAATTCGATGAACCAAAAGACACAGGAGTACTAAAATCCCCTGTTTCTAAATCACCAGAAATTATGGCTAAGCCAGTATTACCGGTTGAAATTGACAAACCCAAAGACAAGGACGTACTAAAATCCCCTGGTTCTAAATCACCAGAAATTATAGCTAAGCCAATATCACCGGTTGAAATTGATAAACCCAAAGACAGGGACGTACTAAAATCCCCTGTTTCTAAATCACCAGAAATTATATCTGAGCCAAAATCACCCGTTGAATTCGATGAACCAAAAGACACAGGAGTACTAAAATCCCCTGTTTCTAAATCACCAGAAATTATTGCTAAGCCAATATCACCGGTTGAAATTGATAAAACCAAAAACAAGGACGTACTAATGTCCCCTGATTCTAAATCACCAGAAATTATTGCCAAGCCAATATCACCGGTTGAATTTGACAAAACCAAAGACAGGGACGTACTAAAATCCTCTGTTTCTAAATCACCAGAAATTATATCTGAACCAAAATCACCCGTTGAATTCGATGAACCAAAAGGCGCAGGAGTACTAAAATCCCCTGTTTCTAAATCACCAGAAATTATGGCTAAGCCAGTATTACCGGTTGAAATTGACAAACCCAAAGACAAGGACGTACTAAAATCCCCTGGTTCTAAATCACCAGAAATTATAGCTAAGCCAATATCACCGGTTGAAATTGATAAAACCAAAAACAAGGACGTACTAATGTCCTCTGATTCTAAATCACCAGAAATTATTGCTAAGCCAATATCACCGGTTGAATTTGACAAATCCAAAGACAAAAACGTACTAAAGTCCCCTGTTTCTAAATCACCAGAAATTATGGCTAAGCCAGTATTACCGGTTGAAATTGACAAACCCAAAGACAAGGACGTACTAAAATCCCCTGGTTCTAAATCACTAGAAATTATAGCTAAGCCAATATCACCGGTTGAAATTGATAAACCCAAAGACAGGGACGTACTAAAATCCCCTGTTTCTAAATCACCAGAAATTATATCTGAACCAAAATCACCCGTTGAATTCGATGAACCAAAAGACACAGGAGTACTAAAATCCCCTGTTTCTAAATCACCAGAAATTATAGCTAAGCCAATATCACCGGTTGAAATTGACAAACCCAAAGACAAGGACGTACTAAGGTCCCCTGTTTCTAAATCACCAGAAATTATTGCTAAGCCAATATCACCGGTTGAATTTGACAAAACCAAAGACATGGACGTACTAAAATCCCCTGTTTCTAAATCACCAGAAATTATATCTGAACCAAAATCACCCGTTGAATTCGATGAACCAAAAGACACAGGAGTACTAAAATCCCCTGTTTCTAAATCACCAGAAATTATGGCTAAGCCAGTATTACCGGTTGAAATTGACAAACCCAAAGACAAGGACGTACTAAAATCCCCTGGTTCTAAATCACTAGAAATTATAGCTAAGCCAATATCACCGGTTGGAATTGATAAACCCAAAGACAGGGACGTAATAAAATCTCCTGTTTCTAAATCACCAGAAATTATATCTGAACCAAAATCACCCGTTGAATTCGATGAACCAAAAGACACAGGAGTACTAAAATCCCCTGTTTCTAAATCACCAGAAATTATAGCTAAGCCAATATCACCGGTTGAAATTGACAAACCCAAAGACAAGGACGTACTAAGGTCCTCTGTTTCTAAATCACCAGAAATTTTATCTGAACCAAAATCACCCTTTGAATTCGATAAACACAAAGACACAGAAGTCCTAAAATCCCCTATTTCTAAATCACCAGAAATTATGGCTAAGCCAATATCACCGGTTGAAATTGACAAACCTAAAGACAGGGACGTACTAAAGTCCCCTGTTTCTAAATCACCAGAAATTATATCTGAACCAAAATCACCAGTAGAATTCGATAAACCCCAAGACACAAAAGTATTAAAATCCCCTGTTTCTAAATCACCAGAAATTATTGCTAAGCCAATATCACCGGTTGAATTTGACAAACCCAAAGACAAGGACGTACTAAAGTCCCCTGTTTCTAAATCACCAGAAATTTTATCTGAACCAAAATCACCCTTTGAATTCGATAAACACAAAGACACAGAAGTCCTAAAATCCCCTATTTCTAAATCACCAGAAATTATGGCTAAGCCAATATCACCGGTTGAAATTGACAAACCTAAAGACAGGGACGTACTAAAGTCCCCTGTTTCTAAATCACCAGAAATTATATCTGAACCAAAATCACCAGTAGAATTCGATAAACCCCAAGACACAAAAGTATTAAAATCCCCTGTTTCTAAATCACCAGAAATTATTGCTAAGCCAATATCACCGGTTGAATTTGACAAACCCAAAGACAAGGACGTACTAAAGTCCCCTGTTTCTATATCACCAGAAATTAAATCTGAACCAAAATCACTCGTTGAATTCGATAAACCCAAAGACACAGAAGTACTAAAATCCCCTGGTTCCAAATTACCAGAAATTATAGCTAAGCCAATATCACCGGTTGAAAATGACAAACTCAAAGACAAGGACGTACTTAAGTCCCCTCTTTCTAAATCACCAGAAATTATATCTGAACCAAAATCACCCGTTGAATTCGATAAACCCAAAGACACAGAAGTACTAAAATCCCCTGTTTCTAAATCACCAGAAACTATATCTGAGCTAGAACCACCCGATGAATTCGATAAACCCAAAGACACAGAAGTACTAAAATCCCCTGTATATAAATTACCAGAAATTATATCTGAACCAAAATCACCCGTTGAATTCGATAAACCCAAAGACACAGAAGTACTAAAATCTCCTGTTTCTAAATCACCAGAAATTATATCTGAACCAAAATCACCCGTTGAATTCGATAAACCCAAAGACACAGAAGTACTAAAATCCCCTGGTTTTAAATCACCAGAAATTATAGCTAAGCCAATATCACCGGTTGAAATTGACAAACCCAATGACAAGGACACACCAAAGTCCCCTGTTTCTAAATCACCAGAAATTACATCTGAACCAAAATCACCCGTTGAATTCGATAAACCCAAAGACACAGAAGTACTAAAATCCCCTGGTTCTAAATCACCAGAAATTATTGCTAAGCCAATATCACCGGTTGAAATTGACAAGGACACACCAAAGTCCCCTGTTTCTAAATTACCAGAAATTATATCTGAACCAAAATCACCTGTTGAATTCGATAAACCCAAAGACACAGAAGTACTAAAATCTCCTGTTTCTAAATTACCAGAAATTATATCTGAGCCAAAATCACCCGTTGAATTGGATAAACCCAAAGACACAGAAGTACTAAAATCCCCTGTTTCTAAATCACCAGAAATTATGACTAAGCTAATATCACCGGTTGAATTCGATAAACCCAAAGACACAGAAGTACTAAAATCCCCTGTTTCTAAATCACCAGAAACTATTGCTAAGCCAATATCACCGGTTGAATTTGACAAACCCAAAGACAAGGACACACTAAAGTCCCCTGTTTCTAAATTACCAGAAATTATATCTGAGCCAAAATCACCCGTTGAATTGGATAAACCCAAAGACACAGAAGTACTAAAATCCCCTGTTTTTAAATCACCAGAAGTTATGGCTAAGCCAATACCACCGGTTGAATTTGACAAACCCAAAGACAAAGACGTACTAAAGTCCCCTGTTTTTAAATCACCAGAAATTATGACTAAGCCAATATCACCGGTTGAATTTGACAAATCCAAAGACAAAGACGTACTAAAGTCCCCTGTTTCTAAATCACCAGAAATTAAATCTGAACCAAAATCACCCGTTGAATTCGATAAACCCAAAGACACAGAAGTACTAAAATCCCCTGTTTTCAAATCACCAGAAATTATGGCTAAGCCAGTATTACCGGTTGAAATTGACAAACCCAAAGACAAAGACGTACCAAAAACCCCGGTTTCTAAATCACCAGTAACTTTATCTAAAACAAATTCACCCGTTGAATTCGATAAACCCAAAGACACAGAAGTACTAAAATCTCCTGTTTCTAAATTACCAGAAATTTTATCTGAGCCAAAATTACCCGTTGAATTCGATAAACCCAAAGACACAGAAGTACTAAAATCCCCTGTTTCCAAATCACCAGAAATTATGGCTAAGCCAGTATTACCGGTTGAAATTGACAAACCCAAAGACAAGGACGTACTAAAAACCCCGGTTTCTAAATCACCAGTAACTATATCTAAAACAAAATCACCCGTTAAATTCGATAAACCCAAAGACACAGAAGTACTAAAATCCCCTGTTTTTAAATCACCAGAAATTATTAGTAAGCCATTATCACCGGTTGAATTTGACAAAACCAAAGACAACGACGTACTAAAGTCCCCTGTTTCTAAATCACGAGTAACTGTATCTGAACCAAAATCACCCGTTGAATTCGATAAACCCAAAGACACAGAAGTACTAAAATCCCCTGTTTCTAAATCACCAGAAATTATGAGTAAGATATTATCACCGGTTGAATTTGAGAAAACCAAAGACAAGGACGTACTAAATTCCCCTGATTCTAAATCACCAGAAATTATATTTGAGAAAAAATCACTTGTTAAATTTGATAAACCCAAAGACACAGAAGTACTAAAATCTCCTGTTTCTAAATTACCAGAAATTTTATCTGAGCCAAAATCACCCGTTGAATTCGATAGACCCAAAAACACAGAAGTACTAAAATCTCCTGTTTCTAAATTACCAGAAATTATATTTGAGCCAAAATCACCCGTTGAATTCGATAAACCCAAAGACACAGAAGTACTAAAATCCCCTGGTTTTAAATCACCAGAAATTATAGCTAAGCCAATATCACCGGTTGAAATTGACAAACCCAAAGACAAAGACGTACTAAAGTTCCCTGTTTCTAAATCACCAGAAATTATATCTGAACCAAAATCACCCGTTGAATTCGATAAACCCAAAGACACAGAAGTACTAAAATCCCCTGGTTCTAAATCACCAGAAATTATAGCTAAGCCAATATCACCGGTTGAAATTGACAAACCCAAAGACAAGGTCACACCAAAGTCCCCTGTTTCTAAATTACCAGAAATTATATCCGAACCAAAATCACCCGTTGAATTCGATAAACCAAAAGACACAGAAGTACTAAAATCTCCTGTTTCTAAATTACCAGAAATTATATCTGAGCCAAAATCACCCGTTGAATTGGATAAACCCAAAGACACAGAAGTACAAAAATCCCCTGTTTCTAAATCACCAGAAATTATGACTAAGCCAATATCACCGGTTGAATTTGACAAACCCAAAGACAAGGACGTACTAAAGTCCCCTGTTTCTAAATCACCAGAAATTAAATCTGAACCAAAATCACCCGTTGAATTCGATGAACCAAAAGACACAGGAGTACTAAAATCCCCTGTTTCTAAATCACCAGAAATTATGGCTAAGCCAGTATTACCGGTTGAAATTGACAAACCAAAAGACAAGGACGTACTAAAATCCCCTAGTTCTAAATCACCAGAAATTATGGCTAAGCCAGTATTACCGGTTGAAATTGACAAACCCAAAGACAAGGACGTACTAAAATCCCCTGATTCTAAATCACCAGAAATTATAGCTAAGCCAATATCACCGGTTGAAATTGATAAACCCAAAGACAGGGACGTACTAAAATCCCCTGTTTCTAAATCACCAGAAATTATATCTGAGCCAGAATCACCCGTTGAATTCGATGAACCAAAAGACACAGGAGTACTAAAATCCCCTGTTTCTAAATCACCAGAAATTATGGCTAAGCCAGTATTACCGGTTGAAATTGACAAACCCAAAGACAAGGACGTACTAAAATCCCCTGGTTCTAAATCACCAGAAATTATAGCTAAGCCAATATCACCTGTTGAAATTGATAAACCCAAAGACAGGGACGTACTAAAATCCCCTGTTTCTAAATCACCAGAAATTCTGTCTGAGCCAGAATCACCCGTTGAATTCGATGAACCAAAAGACACAGGAGTACTAAAATCCCCTGTTTCTAAATCACCAGAAATTATGGCTAAGCCAGTATTACCGGTTGAAATTGACAAACCCAAAGACAAGGACGTACTAAAGTCCCCTGTTTCTAAATCACCAGAAATTATAGCTAAGCCAATATCACCGGTTGAAATTGACAAACCAAAAGACAAGGACGTACTAAAATCCCCTGGTTCTAAATCACCAGAAATTATGGCTAAGCCAGTATTACCGGTTGAAATTGACAAACCCAAAGACAAGGACGTACTAAAATCCCCTGATTCTAAATCACCAGAAATTATAGCTAAGCCAATATCACCGGTTGAAATTGATAAACCCAAAGACAGGGACGTACTAAAATCCCCTGTTTCTAAATCACCAGAAATTATATCTGAGCCAGAATCACCCGTTGAATTCGATGAACCAAAAGACACAGGAGTACTAAAATCCCCTGTTTCTAAATCAACAGAAATTATGGCTAAGCCAGTATTACCGGTTGAAATTGACAAACCCAAAGACAAGGACGTACTAAAATCCCCTGGTTCTAAATCACCAGAAATTATAGCTAAGCCAATATCACCGGTTGAAATTGATAAACCCAAAGACAGGGACGTACTAAAATCCCCTGTTTCTAAATCACCAGAAATTATATCTGAGCCAAAATCACCCGTTGAATTCGATGAACCAAAAGACACAGGAGTACTAAAATCCCCTGTTTATAAATCACCAGAAATTATGGCTAAGATAGTATTACCGGTTGAAATTGACAAACCCAAAGACAAGGACGTACTAAAAGCCCCTGGTTCTAAATCACCAGAAATTATAGCTAAGCCAATATCACCGGTTGAAATTGATAAACCCAAAGACAGGGACGTACTTAAATCCTTTGTTTCTAAATCACCAGAAATTATATCTGAACCAAAATCACCCGTTGAATTCAATGAACCAAAAGGCGCAGGAGTACTAAAATCCCCTGTTTCTAAATCACCAGAAATTATGGCTAAGCCAGTATTACCGGTTGAAATTGACAAACCCAAAGACAAGGACGTACTAAAATCCCCTGGTTCTAAATCACTAGAAATTATAGCTAAGCCAATATCACCGGTTGGAATTGATAAACCCAAAGACAGGGACGTACTAAAATCTCCTGTTTCTAAATCACCAGAAATTATGGCTAAGATAGTATTACCGGTTGAAATTGACAAACCCAAAGACAAGGACGTACTAAAATCCCCTGGTTCTAAATCACTAGAAATTATAGCTAAGCCAATATCACCGGTTGGAATTGATAAACCCAAAGACAGGGACGTACTAAAATCTCCTGTTTCTAAATCACCAGAAATTATATCTGAACCAAAATCACCCGTTGAATTCGATGAACCAAAAGACACAGGAGTACTAAAATCCCCTGTTTCTAAATCACCAGAAATTATAGCTAAGCCAATATCACCGGTTGAAATTGACAAACCCAAAGACAAGGACGTACTAAGGTCCTCTGTTTCTAAATCACCAGAAATTTTATCTGAACCAAAATCACCCTTTGAATTCGATAAACACAAAGACACAGAAGTCCTAAAATCCCCTATTTCTAAATCACCAGAAATTATGGCTAAGCCAATATCACCGGTTGAAATTGACAAACCTAAAGACAGGGACGTACTAAAGTCCCCTGTTTCTAAATCACCAGAAATTATATCTGAACCAAAATCACCAGTAGAATTCGATAAACCCCAAGACACAAAAGTATTAAAATCCCCTGTTTCTAAATCACCAGAAATTATTGCTAAGCCAATATCACCGGTTGAATTTGACAAACCCAAAGACAAGGACGTACTAAAGTCCCCTGTTTCTAAATCACCAGAAATTTTATCTGAACCAAAATCACCCTTTGAATTCGATAAACACAAAGACACAGAAGTCCTAAAATCCCCTATTTCTAAATCACCAGAAATTATGGCTAAGCCAATATCACCGGTTGAAATTGACAAACCTAAAGACAGGGACGTACTAAAGTCCCCTGTTTCTAAATCACCAGAAATTATATCTGAACCAAAATCACCAGTAGAATTCGATAAACCCCAAGACACAAAAGTATTAAAATCCCCTGTTTCTAAATCACCAGAAATTATTGCTAAGCCAATATCACCGGTTGAATTTGACAAACCCAAAGACAAGGACGTACTAAAGTCCCCTGTTTCTATATCACCAGAAATTAAATCTGAACCAAAATCACTCGTTGAATTCGATAAACCCAAAGACACAGAAGTACTAAAATCCCCTGGTTCCAAATTACCAGAAATTATAGCTAAGCCAATATCACCGGTTGAAAATGACAAACTCAAAGACAAGGACGTACTTAAGTCCCCTCTTTCTAAATCACCAGAAATTATATCTGAACCAAAATCACCCGTTGAATTCGATAAACCCAAAGACACAGAAGTACTAAAATCCCCTGTTTCTAAATCACCAGAAACTATATCTGAGCTAGAACCACCCGATGAATTCGATAAACCCAAAGACACAGAAGTACTAAAATCCCCTGTATATAAATTACCAGAAATTATATCTGAACCAAAATCACCCGTTGAATTCGATAAACCCAAAGACACAGAAGTACTAAAATCTCCTGTTTCTAAATCACCAGAAATTATATCTGAACCAAAATCACCCGTTGAATTCGATAAACCCAAAGACACAGAAGTACTAAAATCCCCTGGTTTTAAATCACCAGAAATTATAGCTAAGCCAATATCACCGGTTGAAATTGACAAACCCAATGACAAGGACACACCAAAGTCCCCTGTTTCTAAATCACCAGAAATTACATCTGAACCAAAATCACCCGTTGAATTCGATAAACCCAAAGACACAGAAGTACTAAAATCCCCTGGTTCTAAATCACCAGAAATTATTGCTAAGCCAATATCACCGGTTGAAATTGACAAGGACACACCAAAGTCCCCTGTTTCTAAATTACCAGAAATTATATCTGAACCAAAATCACCTGTTGAATTCGATAAACCCAAAGACACAGAAGTACTAAAATCTCCTGTTTCTAAATTACCAGAAATTATATCTGAGCCAAAATCACCCGTTGAATTGGATAAACCCAAAGACACAGAAGTACTAAAATCCCCTGTTTCTAAATCACCAGAAATTATGACTAAGCTAATATCACCGGTTGAATTCGATAAACCCAAAGACACAGAAGTACTAAAATCCCCTGTTTCTAAATCACCAGAAACTATTGCTAAGCCAATATCACCGGTTGAATTTGACAAACCCAAAGACAAGGACACACTAAAGTCCCCTGTTTCTAAATTACCAGAAATTATATCTGAGCCAAAATCACCCGTTGAATTGGATAAACCCAAAGACACAGAAGTACTAAAATCCCCTGTTTTTAAATCACCAGAAGTTATGGCTAAGCCAATACCACCGGTTGAATTTGACAAACCCAAAGACAAAGACGTACTAAAGTCCCCTGTTTTTAAATCACCAGAAATTATGACTAAGCCAATATCACCGGTTGAATTTGACAAATCCAAAGACAAAGACGTACTAAAGTCCCCTGTTTCTAAATCACCAGAAATTAAATCTGAACCAAAATCACCCGTTGAATTCGATAAACCCAAAGACACAGAAGTACTAAAATCCCCTGTTTTCAAATCACCAGAAATTATGGCTAAGCCAGTATTACCGGTTGAAATTGACAAACCCAAAGACAAAGACGTACCAAAAACCCCGGTTTCTAAATCACCAGTAACTTTATCTAAAACAAATTCACCCGTTGAATTCGATAAACCCAAAGACACAGAAGTACTAAAATCTCCTGTTTCTAAATTACCAGAAATTTTATCTGAGCCAAAATTACCCGTTGAATTCGATAAACCCAAAGACACAGAAGTACTAAAATCCCCTGTTTCCAAATCACCAGAAATTATGGCTAAGCCAGTATTACCGGTTGAAATTGACAAACCCAAAGACAAGGACGTACTAAAAACCCCGGTTTCTAAATCACCAGTAACTATATCTAAAACAAAATCACCCGTTAAATTCGATAAACCCAAAGACACAGAAGTACTAAAATCCCCTGTTTTTAAATCACCAGAAATTATTAGTAAGCCATTATCACCGGTTGAATTTGACAAAACCAAAGACAACGACGTACTAAAGTCCCCTGTTTCTAAATCACGAGTAACTGTATCTGAACCAAAATCACCCGTTGAATTCGATAAACCCAAAGACACAGAAGTACTAAAATCCCCTGTTTCTAAATCACCAGAAATTATGAGTAAGATATTATCACCGGTTGAATTTGAGAAAACCAAAGACAAGGACGTACTAAATTCCCCTGATTCTAAATCACCAGAAATTATATTTGAGAAAAAATCACTTGTTAAATTTGATAAACCCAAAGACACAGAAGTACTAAAATCTCCTGTTTCTAAATTACCAGAAATTTTATCTGAGCCAAAATCACCCGTTGAATTCGATAGACCCAAAAACACAGAAGTACTAAAATCTCCTGTTTCTAAATTACCAGAAATTATATTTGAGCCAAAATCACCCGTTGAATTCGATAAACCCAAAGACACAGAAGTACTAAAATCCCCTGGTTTTAAATCACCAGAAATTATAGCTAAGCCAATATCACCGGTTGAAATTGACAAACCCAAAGACAAAGACGTACTAAAGTTCCCTGTTTCTAAATCACCAGAAATTATATCTGAACCAAAATCACCCGTTGAATTCGATAAACCCAAAGACACAGAAGTACTAAAATCCCCTGGTTCTAAATCACCAGAAATTATAGCTAAGCCAATATCACCGGTTGAAATTGACAAACCCAAAGACAAGGTCACACCAAAGTCCCCTGTTTCTAAATTACCAGAAATTATATCCGAACCAAAATCACCCGTTGAATTCGATAAACCCAAAGACACAGAAGTACTAAAATCTCCTGTTTCTAAATTACCAGAAATTATATCTGAGCCAAAATCACCCGTTGAATTGGATAAACCCAAAGACACAGAAGTACAAAAATCCCCTGTTTCTAAATCACCAGAAATTATGACTAAGCCAATATCACCGGTTGAATTTGACAAACCCAAAGACAAGGACGTACTAAAGTCCCCTGTTTCTAAATCACCAGAAATTAAATCTGAACCAAAATCACCCGTTGAATTCGATGAACCAAAAGACACAGGAGTACTAAAATCCCCTGTTTCTAAATCACCAGAAATTATGGCTAAGCCAGTATTACCGGTTGAAATTGACAAACCAAAAGACAAGGACGTACTAAAATCCCCTAGTTCTAAATCACCAGAAATTATGGCTAAGCCAGTATTACCGGTTGAAATTGACAAACCCAAAGACAAGGACGTACTAAAATCCCCTGATTCTAAATCACCAGAAATTATAGCTAAGCCAATATCACCGGTTGAAATTGATAAACCCAAAGACAGGGACGTACTAAAATCCCCTGTTTCTAAATCACCAGAAATTATATCTGAGCCAGAATCACCCGTTGAATTCGATGAACCAAAAGACACAGGAGTACTAAAATCCCCTGTTTCTAAATCACCAGAAATTATGGCTAAGCCAGTATTACCGGTTGAAATTGACAAACCCAAAGACAAGGACGTACTAAAATCCCCTGGTTCTAAATCACCAGAAATTATAGCTAAGCCAATATCACCTGTTGAAATTGATAAACCCAAAGACAGGGACGTACTAAAATCCCCTGTTTCTAAATCACCAGAAATTCTGTCTGAGCCAGAATCACCCGTTGAATTCGATGAACCAAAAGACACAGGAGTACTAAAATCCCCTGTTTCTAAATCACCAGAAATTATGGCTAAGCCAGTATTACCGGTTGAAATTGACAAACCCAAAGACAAGGACGTACTAAAGTCCCCTGTTTCTAAATCACCAGAAATTATAGCTAAGCCAATATCACCGGTTGAAATTGACAAACCAAAAGACAAGGACGTACTAAAATCCCCTGGTTCTAAATCACCAGAAATTATGGCTAAGCCAGTATTACCGGTTGAAATTGACAAACCCAAAGACAAGGACGTACTAAAATCCCCTGATTCTAAATCACCAGAAATTATAGCTAAGCCAATATCACCGGTTGAAATTGATAAACCCAAAGACAGGGACGTACTAAAATCCCCTGTTTCTAAATCACCAGAAATTATATCTGAGCCAGAATCACCCGTTGAATTCGATGAACCAAAAGACACAGGAGTACTAAAATCCCCTGTTTCTAAATCAACAGAAATTATGGCTAAGCCAGTATTACCGGTTGAAATTGACAAACCCAAAGACAAGGACGTACTAAAATCCCCTGGTTCTAAATCACCAGAAATTATAGCTAAGCCAATATCACCGGTTGAAATTGATAAACCCAAAGACAGGGACGTACTAAAATCCCCTGTTTCTAAATCACCAGAAATTATATCTGAGCCAAAATCACCCGTTGAATTCGATGAACCAAAAGACACAGGAGTACTAAAATCCCCTGTTTATAAATCACCAGAAATTATGGCTAAGATAGTATTACCGGTTGAAATTGACAAACCCAAAGACAAGGACGTACTAAAAGCCCCTGGTTCTAAATCACCAGAAATTATAGCTAAGCCAATATCACCGGTTGAAATTGATAAACCCAAAGACAGGGACGTACTTAAATCCTTTGTTTCTAAATCACCAGAAATTATATCTGAACCAAAATCACCCGTTGAATTCAATGAACCAAAAGGCGCAGGAGTACTAAAATCCCCTGTTTCTAAATCACCAGAAATTATGGCTAAGCCAGTATTACCGGTTGAAATTGACAAACCCAAAGACAAGGACGTACTAAAATCCCCTGGTTCTAAATCACCAGAAATTATAGCTAAGCCAATATCACCTGTTGAAATTGATAAACCCAAAGACAGGGACGTACTAAAATCCCCTGTTTCTAAATCACCAGAAATTCTGTCTGAGCCAGAATCACCCGTTGAATTCGATGAACCAAAAGACACAGGAGTACTAAAATCCCCTGTTTCTAAATCACCAGAAATTATGGCTAAGCCAGTATTACCGGTTGAAATTGACAAACCCAAAGACAAGGACGTACTAAAGTCCCCTGTTTCTAAATCACCAGAAATTATAGCTAAGCCAATATCACCGGTTGAAATTGACAAACCAAAAGACAAGGACGTACTAAAATCCCCTGGTTCTAAATCACCAGAAATTATGGCTAAGCCAGTATTACCGGTTGAAATTGACAAACCCAAAGACAAGGACGTACTAAAATCCCCTGATTCTAAATCACCAGAAATTATAGCTAAGCCAATATCACCGGTTGAAATTGATAAACCCAAAGACAGGGACGTACTAAAATCCCCTGTTTCTAAATCACCAGAAATTATATCTGAGCCAGAATCACCCGTTGAATTCGATGAACCAAAAGACACAGGAGTACTAAAATCCCCTGTTTCTAAATCAACAGAAATTATGGCTAAGCCAGTATTACCGGTTGAAATTGACAAACCCAAAGACAAGGACGTACTAAAATCCCCTGGTTCTAAATCACCAGAAATTATAGCTAAGCCAATATCACCGGTTGAAATTGATAAACCCAAAGACAGGGACGTACTAAAATCCCCTGTTTCTAAATCACCAGAAATTATATCTGAGCCAAAATCACCCGTTGAATTCGATGAACCAAAAGACACAGGAGTACTAAAATCCCCTGTTTATAAATCACCAGAAATTATGGCTAAGATAGTATTACCGGTTGAAATTGACAAACCCAAAGACAAGGACGTACTAAAAGCCCCTGGTTCTAAATCACCAGAAATTATAGCTAAGCCAATATCACCGGTTGAAATTGATAAACCCAAAGACAGGGACGTACTTAAATCCTTTGTTTCTAAATCACCAGAAATTATATCTGAACCAAAATCACCCGTTGAATTCAATGAACCAAAAGGCGCAGGAGTACTAAAATCCCCTGTTTCTAAATCACCAGAAATTATGGCTAAGCCAGTATTACCGGTTGAAATTGACAAACCCAAAGACAAGGACGTACTAAAATCCCCTGTTTCTAAATCACCAGAAATTATATCTGAACCAAAATCACCCGTTGAATTCGATGAACCAAAAGACACAGGAGTACTAAAATCCCCTGTTTCTAAATCACCAGAAATTATAGCTAAGCCAATATCACCGGTTGAAATTGACAAACCCAAAGACAAGGACGTACTAAGGTCCCCTGTTTCTAAATCACCAGAAATTATTGCTAAGCCAATATCACCGGTTGAATTTGACAAAACCAAAGACAAGGACGTACTAAAATCCCCTGTTTCTAAATCACCAGAAATTATATCTGAACCAAAATCACCCGTTGAATTCGATGAACCAAAAGACACAGAAGTACTAAAATCCCCTGTTTCTAAATCACCAGAAATTATGGCTAAGCCAGTATTACCGGTTGAAATTGACAAACCCAAAGACAAGGACGTACTAAAATCCCCTGGTTCTAAATCACTAGAAATTATAACTAAGCCAATATCACCGGTTGGAATTGATAAACCCAAAGACAGGGACGTACTAAAATCCCCTGTTTCTAAATCACCAGAAATTATATCTGAACCAAAATCACCCGTTGAATTCGATGAACCAGAAGACACAGGAGTACTAAAATCCCCTGTTTCTAAATCACCAGAAATTATAGCTAAGCCAATATCACCGGTTGAAATTGACAAACCCAAAGACAAGGACGTACTAAGGTCCCCTGTTTCTAAATCACCAGAAATTATTGCTAAGCCAATATCACCGGTTGAATTTGACAAAACCAAAGACAAGGACGTACTAAAGTCCCCTGTTTCTAAATCACCAGAAATTATATCTGAACCAAAATCACCCTTTGAATTCGATAAACACAAAGACACAGAAGTCCTAAAATCCCCTATTTCTAAATCACCAGAAATTATGGCTAAGCCAATATCACCGGTTGAAATTGACAAACCTAAAGACAGGGACGTACTAAAGTCCCCTGTTTCTAAATCACCAGAAATTATATCTGAACCAAAATCACCAGTAGAATTCGATAAACCCCAAGACACAAAAGTATTAAAATCCCCTGTTTCTAAATCACCAGAAATTATTGCTAAGCCAATATCACCGGTTGAATTTGACAAACCCAAAGACAAGGACGTACTAAAGTCCCCTGTTTCTATATCACCAGAAATTAAATCTGAACCAAAATCACTCGTTGAATTCGATAAACCCCAAGACACAAAAGTATTAAAATCCCCTGTTTCTAAATCACCAGAAATTATTGCTAAGCCAATATCACCGGTTGAATTTGACAAACCCAAAGACAAGGACGTACTAAAGTCCCCTGTTTCTAAATCACCAGAAATTTTATCTGAACCAAAATCACCCTTTGAATTCGATAAACACAAAGACACAGAAGTCCTAAAATCCCCTATTTCTAAATCACCAGAAATTATGGCTAAGCCAATATCACCGGTTGAAATTGACAAACCTAAAGACAGGGACGTACTAAAGTCCCCTGTTTCTAAATCACCAGAAATTATATCTGAACCAAAATCACCAGTAGAATTCGATAAACCCCAAGACACAAAAGTATTAAAATCCCCTGTTTCTAAATCACCAGAAATTATTGCTAAGCCAATATCACCGGTTGAATTTGACAAACCAAAAGACAAGGACGTACTAAAGTCCCCTGTTTCTATATCACCAGAAATTAAATCTGAACCAAAATCACTCGTTGAATTCGATAAACCCAAAGACACAGAAGTACTAAAATCCCCTGGTTCCAAATTACCAGAAATTATAGCTAAGCCAATATCACCGGTTGAAAATGACAAACTCAAAGACAAGGACGTACTTAAGTCCCCTCTTTCTAAATCACCAGAAATTATATCTGAACCAAAATCACCCGTTGAATTCGATAAACCCAAAGACACAGAAGTACTAAAATCCCCTGTTTCTAAATCACCAGAAACTATATCTGAGCTAGAACCACCCGATGAATTCGATAAACCCAAAGACACAGAAGTACTAAAATCCCCTGTATATAAATTACCAGAAATTATATCTGAACCAAAATCACCCGTTGAATTCGATAAACCCAAAGACACAGAAGTACTAAAATCTCCTGTTTCTAAATCACCAGAAATTATATCTGAACCAAAATCACCCGTTGAATTCGATAAACCCAAAGACACAGAAGTACTAAAATCCCCTGTTTCTAAATCACCAGAAATTATGGCCAAGCCAGTATTACCGGTTGAAATTGACAAACCCAAAGACAAGGACGTACTAAAGTCCTTTGTTTCTAAATTACCAGTAACTATATCTAAACCAAAATCACCCGTTGATTTCGATAAACCCAAAGACACAGAAGTACTAAAATCTCCTGTTTCTAAATCACCAGAAATTATATCTGAACCAAAATCACCCGTTGAATTCGATAAACCCAAAGACACAGAAGTACTAAAATCCCCTGGTTTTAAATCACCAGAAATTATAGCTAAGCCAATATCACCGGTTGAAATTGACAAACCCAAAGACAAGGACACACCAAAGTCCCCTGTTTCTAAATTACCAGAAATTACATCTGAACCAAAATCACCCGTTGAATTCGATAAACCCAAAGACACAGAAGTACTAAAATCCCCTGGTTCTAAATCACCAGAAATTATTGCTAAGCCAGTATTACCGGTTGAAATTGACAAACCCAAAGACAAGGACGTACTAAAATCCCCTGGTTCTAAATCACTAGAAATTATAGCTAAGCCAATATCACCGGTTGAAATTGATAAACCCAAAGACAGGGACGTACTAAAATCCCCTGTTTCTAAATCACCAGAAATTATATCTGAACCAAAATCACCCGTTGAATTCGATGAACCAAAAGACACAGGAGTACTAAAATCCCCTGTTTCTAAATCACCAGAAATTATAGCTAAGCCAATATCACCGGTTGAAATTGACAAACCCAAAGACAAGGACGTACTAAGGTCCCCTGTTTTTAAATCACCAGAAATTATTGCTAAGCCAATATCACCGGTTGAATTTGACAAAACCAAAGACAAGGACGTACTAAAATCCCCTGTTTCTAAATCACCAGAAATTATATCTGAACCAAAATCACCCGTTGAATTCGATGAACCAAAAGACACAGAAGTACTAAAATCCCCTGTTTCTAAATCACCAGAAATTATGGCTAAGCCAGTATTACCGGTTGAAATTGACAAACCCAAAGACAAGCACGTACTAAAATCCCCTGGTTCTAAATCACTAGAAATTATAACTAAGCCAATATCACCGGTTGGAATTGATAAACCCAAAGACAGGGACGTACTAAAATCCCCTGTTTCTAAATCACCAGAAATTATATCTGAACCAAAATCACCCGTTGAATTCGATGAACCAAAAGACACAGGAGTACTAAAATCCCCTGTTTCTAAATCACCAGAAATTATAGCTAAGCCAATATCACCGGTTGAAATTGACAAACCCAAAGACAAGGACGTACTAAGGTCCCCTGTTTCTAAATCACCAGAAATTATTGCTAAGCCAATATCACCGGTTGAATTTGACAAAACCAAAGACAAGGACGTACTAAAGTCCCCTGTTTCTAAATCACCAGAAATTATATCTGAACCAAAATCACCAGTAGAATTCGATAAACCCCAAGACACAAAAGTATTAAAATCCCCTGTTTCTAAATCACCAGAAATTATTGCTAAGCCAATATCACCGGTTGAATTTGACAAACCCAAAGACAAGGACGTACTAAAGTCCCCTGTTTCTAAATCACCAGAAATTTTATCTGAACCAAAATCACCCTTTGAATTCGATAAACACAAAGACACAGAAGTCCTAAAATCCCCTATTTCTAAATCACCAGAAATTATGGCTAAGCCAATATCACCGGTTGAAATTGACAAACCTAAAGACAGGGACGTACTAAAGTCCCCTGTTTCTAAATCACCAGAAATTATATCTGAACCAAAATCACCAGTAGAATTCGATAAACCCCAAGACACAAAAGTATTAAAATCCCCTGTTTCTAAATCACCAGAAATTATTGCTAAGCCAATATCACCGGTTGAATTTGACAAACCCAAAGACAAGGACGTACTAAAGTCCCCTGTTTCTATATCACCAGAAATTAAATCTGAACCAAAATCACTCGTTGAATTCGATAAACCCAAAGACACAGAAGTACTAAAATCCCCTGGTTCCAAATTACCAGAAATTATAGCTAAGCCAATATCACCGGTTGAAAATGACAAACTCAAAGACAAGGACGTACTTAAGTCCCCTCTTTCTAAATCACCAGAAATTATATCTGAACCAAAATCACCCGTTGAATTCGATAAACCCAAAGACACAGAAGTACTAAAATCCCCTGTTTCTAAATCACCAGAAACTATATCTGAGCTAGAACCACCCGATGAATTCGATAAACCCAAAGACACAGAAGTACTAAAATCCCCTGTATATAAATTACCAGAAATTATATCTGAACCAAAATCACCCGTTGAATTCGATAAACCCAAAGACACAGAAGTACTAAAATCTCCTGTTTCTAAATCACCAGAAATTATATCTGAACCAAAATCACCCGTTGAATTCGATAAACCCAAAGACACAGAAGTACTAAAATCCCCTGTTTCTAAATCACCAGAAATTATGGCCAAGCCAGTATTACCGGTTGAAATTGACAAACCCAAAGACAAGGACGTACTAAAGTCCTTTGTTTCTAAATTACCAGTAACTATATCTAAACCAAAATCACCCGTTGATTTCGATAAACCCAAAGACACAGAAGTACTAAAATCTCCTGTTTCTAAATCACCAGAAATTATATCTGAACCAAAATCACCCGTTGAATTCGATAAACCCAAAGACACAGAAGTACTAAAATCCCCTGGTTTTAAATCACCAGAAATTATAGCTAAGCCAATATCACCGGTTGAAATTGACAAACCCAAAGACAAGGACACACCAAAGTCCCCTGTTTCTAAATTACCAGAAATTACATCTGAACCAAAATCACCCGTTGAATTCGATAAACCCAAAGACACAGAAGTACTAAAATCCCCTGGTTCTAAATCACCAGAAATTATTGCTAAGCCAATATCACCGGTTGAAATTGACAAGGACACACCAAAGTCCCCTGTTTCTAAATTACCAGAAATTATATCTGAACCAAAATCACCTGTTGAATTCGATAAACCCAAAGACACAGAAGTACTAAAATCTCCTGTTTCTAAATTACCAGAAATTATATCTGAGCCAAAATCACCCGTTGAATTGGATAAACCCAAAGACACAGAAGTACTAAAATCCCCTGTTTCTAAATCACCAGAAATTATGACTAAGCCAATATCACCGGTTGAATTCGATAAACCCAAAGACACAGAAGTACTAAAATCCCCTGTTTCTAAATCACCAGAAATTATATCTGAACCAAAATCACCCGTTGAATTCGATAAACCCAAAGACACAGAAGTACTAAAATCCCCTGTTTCTAAATCACCAGAAACTATTGCTAAGCCAATATCACCGGTTGAATTTGACAAACCCAAAGACAAGGACACACTAAAGTCCCCTGTTTCTAAATTACCAGAAATTATATCTGAGCCAAAATCACCCGTTGAATTGGATAAACCCAAAGACACAGAAGTACTAAAATCCCCTGTTTTTAAATCACCAGAAGTTATGGCTAAGCCAATACCACCGGTTGAATTTGACAAACCCAAAGACAAAGACGTACTAAAGTCCCCTGTTTTTAAATCACCAGAAATTATGACTAAGCCAATATCACCGGTTGAATTTGACAAATCCAAAGACAAAGACGTACTAAAGTCCCCTGTTTCTAAATTACCAGAAATTATATCTGAACCAAAATCACCCGTTGAATTCGATAAACCCAAAGACACAGAAGTACTAAAATCCCCTGGTTTTAAATCACCAGAAATTATAGCTAAGCCAATATCACCGGTTGAAATTGACAAACCCAAAGACAAGGACACACCAAAGTCCCCTGTTTCTAAATCACCAGAAATTACATCTGAACCAAAATCACCCGTTGAATTCGATAAACCCAAAGACACAGAAGTACTAAAATCCCCTGGTTCTAAATCACCAGAAATTATTGCTAAGCCAATATCACCGGTTGAAATTGACAAGGACACACCAAAGTCCCCTGTTTCTAAATTACCAGAAATTATATCTGAACCAAAATCACCAGTTGAATTCGATAAACCCAAAGACACAGAAGTACTAAAATCTCCTGTTTCTAAATTACCAGAAATTATATCTGAGCCAAAATCACCCGTTGAATTGGATAAACCCAAAGACACAGAAGTACTAAAATCCCCTGTTTCTAAATCACCAGAAATTATGACTAAGCCAATATCACCGGTTGAATTCGATAAACCCAAAGACACAGAAGTACTAAAATCCCCTGTTTCTAAATCACCAGAAATTATATCTGAACCAAAATCACCCGTTGAATTCGATAAACCCAAAGACACAGAAGTACTAAAATCCCCTGTTTCTAAATCACCAGAAACTATTGCTAAGCCAATATCACCGGTTGAATTTGACAAACCCAAAGACAAGGACACACTAAAGTCCCCTGTTTCTAAATTACCAGAAATTATATCTGAGCCAAAATCACCCGTTGAATTGGATAAACCCAAAGACACAGAAGTACTAAAATCCCCTGTTTTTAAATCACCAGAAGGTATGGCTAAGCCAATACCACCGGTTGAATTTGACAAACCCAAAGACAAAGACGTACTAAAATCCCCTGTTTTCAAATCACCAGAAATTATGGCTAAGCCAGTATTACCGGTTGAAATTGACAAACCCAAAGACAAAGACGTACTAAAAACCCCGGTTTCTAAATCACCAGTAACTTTATCTAAAACAAATTCACCCGTTGAATTCGATAAACCCAAAGACACAGAAGTACTAAAATCTCCTGTTTCTAAATTACCAGAAATTTTATCTGAGCCAAAATTACCCGTTGAATTCGATAAACCCAAAGACACAGAAGTACTAAAATCCCCTGTTTCCAAATCACCAGAAATTATGGCTAAGCCAGTATTACCGGTTGAAATTGACAAACCCAAAGACAAGGACGTACTAAAAACCCCGGTTTCTAAATCACCAGTAACTATATCTAAAACAAAATCACCCGTTGAATTCGATAAACCCAAAGACACAGAAGTACTAAAATCCCCTGTTTTTAAATCACCAGAAATTATTAGTAAGCCATTATCACCGGTTGAATTTGACAAAACCAAAGACAACGACGTACTAAAGTCCCCTGTTTCTAAATCACGAGTAACTGTATCTGAACCAAAATCACCCGTTGAATTCGATAAACCCAAAGACACAGAAGTACTAAAATCCCCTGTTTCTAAATCACCAGAAATTATGAGTAAGCCATTATCACCGGTTGAATTTGAGAAAACCAAAGACAAGGACGTACTAAATTCCCCTGATTCTAAATCACCAGAAATTATATTTGAGAAAAAATCACTTGTTAAATTTGATAAACCCAAAGACACAGAAGTACTAAAATCTCCTGTTTCTAAATTACCAGAAATTTTATCTGAGCCAAAATCACCCGTTGAATTCGATAGACCCAAAAACACAGAAGTACTAAAATCTCCTGTTTCTAAATTACCAGAAATTATATTTGAGCCAAAATCACCCGTTGAATTCGATAAACCCAAAGACACAGAAGTACTAAAATCCCCTGGTTTTAAATCACCAGAAATTATAGCTAAGCCAATATCACCGGTTGAAATTGACAAACCCAAAGACAAAGACGTACTAAAGTTCCCTGTTTCTAAATCACCAGAAATTATATCTGAACCAAAATCACCCGTTGAATTCGATAAACCCAAAGACACAGAAGTACTAAAATCCCCTGGTTCTAAATCACCAGAAATTATAGCTAAGCCAATATCACCGGTTGAAATTGACAAACCCAAAGACAAGGTCACACCAAAGTCCCCTGTTTCTAAATTACCAGAAATTATATCCGAACCAAAATCACCCGTTGAATTCGATAAACCCAAAGACACAGAAGTACTAAAATCTCCTGTTTCTAAATTACCAGAAATTATATCTGAGCCAAAATCACCCGTTGAATTGGATAAACCCAAAGACACAGAAGTACTAAAATCCCCTGTTTCTAAATCACCAGAAATTATGACTAAGCCAATATCACCGGTTGAATTTGACAAACCCAAAGACAAGGACGTACTAAAGTCCCCTGTTTCTAAATCACCAGAAATTATATCTGAACCAAAATCACCCGTTGAATTTGATAAACCCAAAGACTCAGAAGTACTAAAATCTCCTGTTTCTAAATTACCAGAAATTATATCTGAGCCAAAATCAAACGTTGAATTCGATAAACCCAAAGACACAGAAGTACTAAAATCCCCTGGTTCTAAATCACCAGAAATTATAGCTAAGCCAATATCACCGGTTGAAATTGACAAGCCCAAAGATAAGGACACATCAAAGTCCCCTGTTTCTAAATTACTAGAAATTATATCTGAACCAAAATCACCCGTTGAATTCGATAAACCAAAAGACACAGAAGTACTAAAATCTCCAGTTTCTAAATTACCAGAAATTATATCTGAGGCAAAATCACCCGTTGAATTGAATAAACCCAAAAACACAGAAGTACTAAAATCCCCTGTTTCTAAATCACCAGAAATTATATCTGAACCAAAATCACCCGTTGAATTCGATAAACCCAAAGACACAGAAGTACTAAAATCCCCTGTTTCTAAATCACCAGAAACTATTGCTAAGCCAATATCACCGGTTGAATTTGACAAACCCAAAGACAAGGACACACTAAAGTCCCCTGTTTCTAAATTACCAGAAATTATATCTGAACCAAAATCACCCGTTGAATTCGATAAACCCAAAGACACAGAAGTACTAAAATCTCCTGTTTCTAAATTACCAGAAATTATATCTGAGCCAGAATCACCCGTTGAATTGGATAAACCCAAAGACACAGAAGTACTAAAATCCCTTGTTTCTAAATCACCAGAAATTATGACTAAGCCAATATCAACGGTTGAATTTGACAAACCCAAAGACAAAGACGTACTAAAGTCCCCTGTTTCTAAATCACCAGAAATTATATCTGAACCAAAATCACCCGTTGAATTCGATAAACCCAAAGACACAGAAGTACTAAAATCCCCTGTTTCCAAATCACCAGAAATTATGGCTAAGTCAGTATTACCGGTTGAAATTGACAAACCCAAAGACAAAGACGTACTAAAAACCCCGGTTTCTAAATCACCAGCAACTATATCTAAAACAAAATCACCCGTTGAATTCGATAAACCCAAAGACACAGAAGTACTAAAATCTCCTGTTTCTAAATTACCAGAAATTATATCTGAGCCGAAATCACCCGTTGAATTGGATAAACCCAAAGACACAGAAGTACTAAAATCCCCTGGTTCTAAATCACCAGAAATTATAGCTAAGCCAATATCACCGGTTGAAATTGACAAGCCCAAAGATAAGGACACACCAAAGTCCCCTGTTTCTAAATTACTAGAAATTATATCTGAACCAAAATCACCCGTTGAATTCGATAAACCCAAAGACACAGAAGTACTAAAATCCCCTGTTTCTAAATCACCAGAAATTATATCTGAACCAAAATCACCCGTTGAATTCGATAAACCCAAAGACACAGAAGTACTAAAATCCTCTGTTTCTAAATCACCAGAAACTATTGCTAAGCCAATATCACCGGTTGAATTTGACAAACCCAAAGACAAGGACGTACTAAAGTCCCCTGTTTCTAAATCACCAGAAATTATATCTGAACCAAAATCACCCGTTGAATTTGATAAACCCAAAGACTCAGAAGTACTAAAATCTCCTGTTTCTAAATTACCAGAAATTATATCTGAGCCAAAATCAAACGTTGAATTCGATAAACCCAAAGACACAGAAGTACTAAAATCCCCTGGTTCTAAATCACCAGAAATTATAGCTAAGCCATTATCACCGGTTGAAATTGACAAGCCCAAAGATAAGGACACACCAAAGTCCCCTGTTTCTAAATTACTAGAAATTATATCTGAACCAGAATCACCCGTTGAATTCGATAAACCCAAAGACACAGAAGTACTAAAATCCCCTGTTTCTAAATCACCAGAAATTATATCTGAACCAAAATCACCCGTTGAATTCGATAAACCCAAAGACACAGAAGTACTAAAATCCCCTGTTTCTAAATCACCAGAAATTATTGCTAAGCCAATATCACCGGTTGAATTTGACAAACCCAAAGACAAGGACACACTAAAGTCCCCTGTTTCTAAATTACCAGAAATTATATCTGAACCAAAATCACCCGTTGAATTCGATAAACCCAAAGACACAGAAGTACTAAAATCTCCTGTTTCTAAATTACCAGAAATTATATCTGAGCCAAAATCACCCGTTGAATTGGATAAACCCAAAGACACAGAATTACTAAAATCCCCTGTTTCTAAATCACCAGAAATTATGACTAAGCCAATATCACCGGTTGAATTTGACAAACCCAAAGACAAAGACATACTAAAGTCCCCTGTTTCTAAATCACCAGAAATTATATCTGAACCAAAATCACCCGTTGAATTCGATAAACCCAAAGACACAGAAGTACTAAAATCCCCTGTTTCCAAATCACCAGAAATTATGGCTAAGTCAGTATTACCGGTTGAAATTGACAAACCCAAAGACAAAGACGTACTAAAAACCCCGGTTTCTAAATCACCAGCAACTATATCTAAAACAAAATCACCCGTTGATTTCGATAAACCCAAAGACACAGAAGTACTAAAATCTCCTGTTTCTAAATTACCAGAAATTATATCTGAGCCAAAATCACCCGTTGAATTCGATAAACCCCAAGACACAAAAGTATTAAAATCCCCTCTTTTTAAATCACCAGAAATTATTGCTAAGCCAATATCACCGGTTGAATTTGACAAACCCAAAGACAAGGACGTACTAAAATCCCCTGGTTCCAAATCACCAGAAATTATAACTAAGCCAATATCACCGGTTGAAATTGACAAACTCAAAGACAAGGACGTACTAAAGTCCCCTCTTTCTAAATCACCAGAAATTATATCTGAACCAAAATCACCCGTTGAATTCGATAAACTCAAAGACACAGAAGTACTAAAATCCCCTGTTTCTAAATCACCAGAAATTATATCTGAGCTAGAATCACCCGTTGAATTCGATAAACCCAAAGACACAGAAGTACTAAAATCCCCTGTTTCTAAATCACATGAAATTATGGCTAAGCCAATATCACCGGTTGAATTTGACAAAACCAAAGACAAGGACGTACTAAAGTACCCTGTTTCTAAATTACCAGAAATTATATCTGAACCAAAATCACCCGTTGAATTCGATAAACCCAAAGACACAGAAGTACCAAAATCTCCTGTTTCTAAATTACCAGAAATTATATCTGAACCAAAATCACCCATTAAATTCGATAAACCCAAAGAA
Organism: Polydrusus cervinus; assembly: GCA_935413205.1. Taxonomy (NCBI): domain Eukaryota; kingdom Metazoa; phylum Arthropoda; class Insecta; order Coleoptera; family Curculionidae; genus Polydrusus; species Polydrusus cervinus. The sequence goes on from OW284516.1 coordinate 7,762,787, forward strand.
ACAGAAGTACTAAAATCCCCTGTTTCTAAATCACCAGAAATTATATCTGAGGCAAAATCACCCGAACCGAAAACCCTTATTTCTAATTTTCTTGAACTAGTGTCTGAGTCAAACTCACCCGTTGAATTTGACAAACCTAAGGATTTGGACCAACAGAAGTCCTCTGTTTCTAAACCTCACGAACTTATATCAGCGACAAAATCGACCATTGAATTAGACACATCTAGAGATACGGACGAAGTAAAGGTTACTATTTATAAATCACTAGAACCTATATTTAAGATAAAATCTTCCATTGACATTGATAAACCTAGAGATAAAGACGATTCACATCACATCCTAAAATTTCCAGATCCCAAATCTGAGGCAAAATCATCCGTTCAAATTTGCAAACCTAAAGACAAGAGTAAATCGAAATTTCCTGTATCTAAACCCCTAGAGCCCATATCGGAGACAATATCATCGATCAAAATTAATAAACCAGAAGAGAAGGGCGAACCGAAGTTCCCTGTTTCCAAATCACCAAAACCCATATCTAAAATAAAATCACCCGATAAAAACTGCAAATCTAATGACAATTTCGACCCAATACTATATATTTCTAAGTCACCAGAATCCACATCTGAGATAAAATCTCCCGATGAGATGGAGAAACCTAAAGTCAAGGTTGAAGAGACTTCACCTCTTTGTGAATCACCAGAACCCATATCTGAGGTGAAATCTTTGGTTGAGATTGACAAACTTAAAGACAAAGACCTATCAATATATCCTATTTCTAACTTACCAAAACATATGTTTGAGGGCATATTATCGGTCGAAATTGACAAGCCTGAAGAGAGGGACGAAGCAGAGTCTCCTGTTTCCAAATTGAAAGGACTCTTATCCGAAGAAAAATCTATCGTTGAAATTGACCGACCTACAAGCAAGGACGAAGTGACTTCGTCTCTTTATGAATCACCCATTGAAGTTCGCAAAACAAGAGACAATTTTAATACACCAGAATCCATATCTGAGGCGAACTCGCTCATTAGACACAATTTGATCAAATTTGAAGACGAGTTAGAGTCCCATATAACAGAAGCAATTTCTGATAAAGAATTGACTACTTTTAAAAAATCAAATGAACATGGAGCCCTTTTGTTCCAAAAATCCTGTAAATTCCAATCGACCAAACCCATCAAAGATGTAAAATTGCTTACAGAAAAAACAGTTAAATTTGAATTCAATGACTTGCGGAAGTCTTCCGTTCCCCAGTTACCAGAGTCAATATCTGATTCGACTTTACTTGTTACCGAGAACATACTTGAATTCAAAAATAGAGGGATATTAAAATCCCCAGTTTCTGAGCCGACAAGATCAGTCACTTATGATAAATTTGTTACTGCTAAACAATCAGATAGGGTTAAAGACAAATCACCAGGCCTAACTTCTGTTGTTAAAATGCCTGTTACCGAACGAACGAAACTTTTAAGAAAAACTAATGAACAATTTTTCTCTAGTGTTACTACTGAAAACATTTCTTCATTGCAATCTGATAAAATCGTTCCAAGCCATTTACGTAAAATTAAAAAAGATAATTCTGCCAGTTCCACCTTTAAATGTATCAAAGAGGAATCTAAACAATCAGTTGTTAAAACCAAAAAGTTACCGATCCAAACGTCTCCAAAATTAAAAACCTCAAAAGATTTAAAACAATCTATTATTGATATCTCAGACAATGTTTTGAGCGATGTTGGGAAAGCGAGAACTAGTTTACCTCGTACTGAAGTGCCCGATAAAAAGAATTATAAGCAAAATATTAATAAAAATAAGCAATTAGATCTTGCTACTGTATCCCAGCGAGAAGTAAGATTACAGAAGAAAGATGCAAATATCCGAAAATCTTTAACTGCTACTGAATATCAAACATCGAAGCTAATTAAAATAAAACCTGCAAATGTAATAAGCAAATTAGATTCGACTAAAGCACCTAAAACCAAAGATGTTCCTAAATTTTCTGAGACTAATGTCGAACCTTACTCATCTGATTCTGATCATGAGATGTTTTCTTCTAGAAAATCTTTGCATTCTTCTCCTTCAGGACGAGGTTCGGTAGTAGCCAAGCCATATAAATACCTCCCAGCTGATATTCACATGACAGACGATATGCTGCAAATTACTTTACAGCAAAATCTTGTCAAGTCTAGAGAGAACAGGTCTCCAAAATCATATAGCCCACGCAAAACAAGAGTAAAATCTTTAAAAACCGGCAGTGACGCTGATATTAGCTCAGATGATGAAAAGAAATTGACCCAGGAAAAAACAGTAAAAAAAACTCTTAAGTCTCGTTCAGCCCGATCACCTGAAACTTTTTCTGCCTCTCCGCATAAATCAGCTATTCCCAAGTTCAATAAAAAAAATATTTTATCCAGTACCGACAGTATTTCTAAAAGTTCTGGTAAAGATTCTCCAACAAGAAAATACTCATACCTTAAACGAAAGATCGAACCACGAGAATTGATACCAACACCTGCTTCTCCTAAGAAATATGAGAGTAAAGTGCATGGTTATATGATGTCAACTCTCTCTAGGGATATGAAAATTGATAAAACCTACGATAAGGATAAAAGGGAGATGGACAATATTAACCAGAAATTAAAAAGTGGTCATAAATCAATACCACATCAGGAAGAGAGTCATGAAAAAAATCATAAAACAGAATCAATACATCAAAAGCCTTTAGCTGAACATAAACTTAAACATTCGTATGAAAGAGAAACGACATCGTCGGAGAGTAAAAAGATACATTCAAGGGAAGGCACTCCTGTTAAAACTAATAAAGCTAAAGAAAAGTCCACTGATAACAAGCTTATCGCAGAAGGGGAAGTTAAAAAGTCGTCTATGACTAAAATAGATAGTATAAGGACATCTAAATCCATTAAAATTAATGAAGAACAAAATAAAGTAACTACCATAGATTCAAAAACTACATTTGAAATCAGCGACACTGAAAGCAAATATTACAAAACCGATTATAAGGCACTGACAGAGCTAAGAAGAGCTAGTCCATCACCTACCAAACTTAAGCGCACCATCCTAATTGAACATATCAAAAAACATCCATCCCAATCTGCAGAACCGTCCCAAAAATATGAAATTGATAAAACCGTCCAATTTTCTGACCGCATTCGTAGCCAATCAGTTATTTCCACTACTTACCAAGACCTTCAAAATGAAGACAGAAAAAGTACCAGCCCAACGTCTCTTCCTGGTAGCCCTATTAGGGTAAGAAGTGCCAATGGTGGTACCAAAATCACTTCCGAAGTATTTACCAGAACTCAGAACCACTGTGGTTCTATTGAAGTTATATATAGACAACCATATGAAAATATTCGACGAGTCGCATCACTTTTAAAAAACGAAACAGAGATGTCCCTTATAGATACAACAGATTCTAGTCTTTCCGAGTCGGTAGCTCTACCTAGCAGTCCTTCCGATCATGAAGTTAGCTCAGATGCAAATGGTAAAATTAAATCGGTATCTCCTACTTCGCCTTGGCACAGGAAATCTCTTGAAAATGCTCATAGAGTTTCTGACTTGATTTCATGTGTTATTCCTGTTAGTGAAACTTTACATCCATATGAAGATCCCAGTTTGACCCTTGCTAGACAAATGGTTTTAGCACAGTACGATAAGAAATCAGGTGACGATGTAAAAAAAGCCGAGACCACAGCTCAGGTGGAACAAAAGTTGGAAGAAAAGATTTCCCCTATAATAAGTGTGGAAGTTGTATCTCCTCCAAGAAGCAAGTACAAGTTTTCATATGACGAAGGAAAGTTGAAAGGAGATACGACACCAGGTAACACATCTTCAGTGTCGCCTGATATACAGATGTCATCCCACAGCATGGCTTCTCGAATAGACCCACAAGAGGTATTATTCCTTGTTAGGTAGTACTTGTATCTGCTTTTTAGATTAGTGCGAAATGTTAATTATGCTCAAAATTTGTATATGCATGACATAAATTTAAATCTGTCTATTTTAAGGTTAGCTACTACATAATAAACATAATATATTGCTTTAGAATTTTGGTCTTTCTACTCGTTTATTTTTTATTTCTCAGAATGTCAATTGATATTTAAACAGTATCGACCATGAGACCAAAATTCCTCGTCATTGTACTATGGACATTTTAAAGAAGAAGGTAAGCAAGAATAAATCTCTAAAGTATAATAACTTTTTAAAACAAATCATGAATAAAAACTCTTAGGTATAATATTTTATGGGATACATGGATGTTATTATATCTATAGTAAACTGGTTTATTTTAAATTAATAGGAAATTATAGAAGAACAACGCAGCAAAGCACTCAACATGCCTGTCTCAGTAGACATACCTCAAATAAATATAACTCCAGAGGCAGAAGAAGACGATGACCACTTTATTATGAACTTTTCCGAGGCTCTTACAGATATAGAAGAATTAGATGACGATATCTATGAGCCAAAGAGTCACGTCACTAACAAGAAAAGCAAATTGAAAATTAAATTGACTGAACAAGGTGACGTAACTGATCTTGAGGACTTTGAGGGATCTTCTGATGAGGAAAATACAAGAATTGTTAAACATTCACATCCAGTTACTACCAATGATCTTGACCTTGAGGCACCGATGACGGAAGAGAGCTACAAAAGACAGGGAAAAAATAGTAAAGGAAAAAGAAGAATAAGAACCGAGTTCGCTATTAAACAGAAAAGTTTTTACCAATCACTATCGCAAGAAGAAAGTGATGAGGGCGTGGCGACTGACAGCGAAGCTTATGATACAGAAAATGAGATAACTGAAGTACAAATACCAGAAAGTGTAATAGACTTAGATTTATATAAAACAGATAATTTAGTAGCTGATAACCTAGCATCACTAGCTTCTACACCAGCATTCTCTGATAATTCTGATTATGATAGAAGCCCTGAAAACTCAATTATTTCTGCCCCCCAGTTTTTAAATGCTCTTAAAATAGTCGCTAACGAAGATCAAGGGTTAACTGACGTGGAAATGCTTCAATCAGATTCGGATAATGAGGACCAGATAAAAAAGACTAAAACCCGCCGGAGAAAACATAGATCCTCAAAAAAACCATCATCAACAGACTTGGAAGAATTATATTTGTCTGATGACATATTAATATCAAAACCAAACAAAAAACCAAAACGTAAAACAAAAATCGTTCTTGTTAAATCGCATTCTTTACATTTTGATTCTGAAAATGAAGATAATGCACAGTTACCATTTCCAATTTGCAAATTAATTGCTAAAAAAAATAGCGTTTCCTTAAGAATTCCTGAGTTTGATACGAATTTTTTAACTGATACTGAAGACATTGAAGGAGGTAGTGACATTGAAAAGGGTGAAACTGATTTTATGGACGAAGAAGCTTTGGACGATATGCTTAAAAACATGGCATCGGGATACGGTCAAGTTAATGAACAAAATAAAGAAAATGAAATGGAGAAAAAACCCCAAAAGATGGTTGAGACTAAAATTGATATAGAGTCTGATAAAGAAACTACTGACGAAGATGAATTTCAAGCTGATGAAGCTGAGGAAAATGAAATACCTGCCAAAGATGATGGTATTGTTTACAAAATTAAGTTTAGCCCTTCCATTTCTAACTTTAAATCAAAAGTTCCGGCAAGTACCTCTCATTTATCTTTGCCTATTAATACAGACGATCCTGTTACGGACTGTGAAAATATTGACAGTTCTCCAGATGAAACTGAACTAAAGAAAATACCTTTAGCCTGTCTTTTAAGGCAAAGTTTAACTGATGATGAGGAATTTTCGGATGATGACGAAAGTGCTGGTGTTAACTTACAAGAAATTCAATTACCTCCTCCTATTAGAAATTTAGTGTTGGTACAGGAAAATGATTCCTTGGTACCTACAGTGCGAATATTACCTCTAGATAGTAGTAATAGCGATAACGAAGAGCCTCAAGATGTAGAACAGGTTACAGATGAAGAAAACATATCTGAAGCTGAAGAAGCACTTAACCTTCTTAACGTTCAACATAATATAAGGGCGGCTACTCCCGATTTACCGATGCTTGAGGGGGGTTCAATCAATGTCAGTGAAAACATCAATAAATATGGTTATTGCAACAGTCCTGTTCCAAGTGAATCGGTTACAGATACGGAAGAAGTGGTTTTAGATAAAAAACACAAGAGGAGACGTGCGCCCAAGTTTAAATATTTGTACGAAAAAAGTATAGAGAAAAAAAAGAATATATGCTTGCCTACTAATGACAAAAATATGATACTTACTGACACTGAAGATATTTGTTTAAGTGACCCTCTGACAAATAAATATTGTACTAATGATGTAGTCACACTGAGTGTTCCTCAAAGTTCTAACACTGTTTTAACTGATACCGAAAATATCGATTTATCTGAAGATGAACAAGAATACTTCTGTAAAAGACCGCCCTCTGTTACACCTGTGCATATAAAAGAGATGGGAGGAGAAACAGTTTTTCTAAAGGAAGGGTCAGGTCCATTTTCTATTATTGATAGATTAGAGCATGACAGCTTTAATCTTAACACCAACAACACCTTTATGACCCCTGCTACGACAGATAATGAAGATTTGATGGTTTCAGCAGAAGAAGATTTAGAAAATACACTTTCTAGATCAGCAACTGCTACCCCCAACCGTATTCATAATGATCTAGATCAAATGTCAGAGTTAACAAGAAAATTAGATGTTGTCGTTCCAGAAGAAATTATGTATCTTAAGGGAGGAGGTTGTGCTGAACAATACACTGATAATGAGTGTTTATTCTATGAAAAGCTTTTAGAAGAGAGTACTGAAAAGGAAAATATTGCTTTGGATTTGAAAAACTGTTTGGTCACATTTGGGTACTCAGGTAACAAATAACTAATTTTGCTTTGTTTTAATTGTTAGCACTAAGTAGTTAAGTCCAGATACTTTTAGCCTGGGAGCATTGCTGCTCAAAAGTAAGTAGAGCTATATTTTTTTGGGTTAAAGTTATTGTAATTTGTTGAAAATTAAATAGATCCATAGCGTCTTACATAAAACATAGCTTTTTAGTATTGCTGTTTATTGTATGTATTAGTCAAGGTTTTCGTTCTAGCTCTTGGCATAATTCTTTATTTACCCATCAGCGTGCCTAAAATAAAAAAAAAAAATAATTACAAGTGGATATTTGGCCAGGTTATTATTGAACAAAAAAATAATAAAATAATTTCAGTAGTAAATTAATAGTATTGCTAGAACTTGTGGTTATTTAAACAATGTATCCTTAATAATTATAATTTTTTTGTTTCGGCCTAAAAAATAGTTTAAACTCGAGATCAAATAGATTTTCTTTATTTAATTATTCCTCATCATTGTACTTGATGTATTCAGCTTTTTATATTGCTAATTTCATAATTTTGAATTAACACTATACAGGGTCCTGCGCCTCACCTCCCGTCTTCTGTAGCTCACTTATTAATTAAGTTAGGATTATGACGTTTTGCAGGCTTTACCTGTATCCTAGGGTGCATTTCAGGAACATATTTTTGTTTATACAGGGTGTTCAAAAAAAGTGTGACGTCATAAGGATATGTTTTTTAGATTACATGCCATATATTTTCTTACTTATTTGGATGCATCTTGTAGTTGCCTACATACCCCTAAAATTTTAATGAAATTGGTTAAGTATTATAGGCGAAAAAGAAACTAAAAAATATCAGTTTTGCACCACTGGTTTTAAAAATTAATAAAAATTAAAAACAATGCCTCGTTAATAAAATTATACATATATAATAAATAAGGTCTCACAGTTTCGTTAACCAAGTTTGAATAATACGAATTGTACAGAGTGTCCAAAGTTTAGTGTCAAACTTTAAAGAAATTTATTTTTCTTATTTTAAATTGGAACCCCTGTATATTATTATGTCATTCGATGCAGAATTAAAATTCAAACATTTATTCTAATTACAACCCTTTCGCAATTTCTAATGCATTTAGACTTATTTGCAGAAAACTCATTTTATCAACTATTCCACCAGTCATTATTATATAATAAATATCAAAGGTGGCTTTGAAAAACAATTTATTAATATTAAAGTTTACTAAAAGGACAAATAAAAATTCTTTTAGCATGCTCTTAATATGAAAATCATATCTACGAGCTTTTCTTGGTTGTATTCCATCACAAAAAATAATATAGCTAAAATAATTAATACTAATCTAATAATATTTGAAACTATAAAATAACTAAAGTCAAAATGGGCTTTTCTCACTTTAATAAACTTTAATACCAATAAATTGTTTTTCAAAGCCACCTTTGATATTTATTATATAATAATGACTGGTGGAAAGGTTGATAAAACGAGTTTTCTGTAAATAAGTCTTAATGCATTAGAAATTGTGATATGGTTGTAATTAGAACAAATGTAATTGTAATTCTGCATCGAATGACACAATAATATAGAGGGGTTCCAATTTGAAATAAGAAAAATAAATTGCAAACTTTGCAAAGTTTGACACTAAATTTTTAATAACGAGGCATTTTTTTTATTTTTTATTAATTTTTAAAACCAGTGGTGCAAAACTGATTTTTTTTAGTTTTTATTTCTTTTCGCCTATAATACTGAACTGATTTAATTAAAATTTTAGGGGTATGTAGGCAACTACAAGATGCATCCAAATAAGTGAGAAAATATATGGCATGTAATCTAAAAAAACATATCCTTATGAGGTCACACTTTTTTGGAACACCCTGTATAAACAAAAATATTTTCCTGAAATGCGCCCTAGGATACAGGTAACGTCTGCAAAATATCAAAATCCTAACTTAATTAATAAGTGAGCTACAGAAGACGGGAGGTGAGGCGCAGGACCCTGTATATTCGTCCAATTATTAAATTTAAGAATTAAACAGATCTTGTTTAATATTTTCATCATTTTCAAGTAATACACACATTATTTTCGATAAAAATAATAAATTTCATGAACAATTTAAAATACTTAAATTTTAAAAAAATATTCAAAATTGAATAATATTACTTTAGTTATGATTTATTATTTACTAGCTAGATTTTGCTTATATTTAAAATATATATTTTTATTAATAATTCTTCTAACTGCTCACTTATTTGTAGAATGGGATGCCTCGAAAAAGCCAGCAGAAATCTCCAACCAATCAGCATTAGAACAAGCTGCAGCACAGCAAGGTAGGATCAAATTTATGTTATTTTCACAAGTATCTAAGCTAAAAGTAAACTTAATATTTTTGACTAGTTAATTACGCCGACAAAATTTAATTAAAATTTATTTGATTCATCGTTTCCAAGAAACAACAGCTTTTTTGAAAAAAATGTAGTTTTTGTTGTTAAGGAATTAAAATGTTTCCTTTACAATAGGGACGCACTGTATTTTGGTACAAATGAGGTCATACTTAAAATGATTAGTAACTGTCATAATTACAGGTTTCAATTTTGTTGGCGTATTTTGTAACCTGTAGCTAAGTTTGAAAATAGTAACAATTTCTCTATTTATTAAAAAAAAAGTCAATTATTTAATTATACAGGGTTACTTAAAATGGTATGTAAGTATTTTTTTACTATTTCTATTCCTTGATCAAGTTCAAGGGAAAAAGTTTATATATAAATATTGTTGTGGCCCGCTCTCAACGCAGGAGTTAACAGCGTCTAAACTACTTAACATTTTAATAATTTTAAAAAACTGAACTATAAGGAGGTCTTAGATCTACAATATAAAAGGATTATACATTAGGGTGCGTCAAACTCAGTGGCCTATTAGAAATATTTAGAAAACGACAAAAGATATGTTTTTGAAAATTTGAGTGTGTTCATAAGAGCTAGTGTTCTAGCATTTAAAAATATTTTGAAAGGGGCGGTGTTGCCAGATCATCTTGAAACTCCTAGCAACTTTGGAATTTTAAATGAGACACCTTGTATATTATTTTACTTTTTATTTCCGCTTAATAACACAAACATTTTTTGTATATAATAATCTATGCCTATCTCTTATAGTTTTTGAGATATTAATTAATTAGTCATTTTTTGGGGTCAAAACATGCTAACCAGAAAATCAAATATTTTTGTGATTAAGGCACCTGGAAAATTAAAATTTTTACAGACAGTTCTTATAGCATGGCCGTCTAGGAATTTTGATGATATATGAAAATATTTTTACACAGAGCGTCACAAAAAAACGTAATCTTCGTAATATAAATAAATGCAAAATTCTCAACTTTTTTAAATGAAACACCCTGTATTTTATTTTCTTAACAAAATCTAGTTTATATTTCCTACCAATAAGTATAACATGTTCCTATACCTATCTCTGACCAATTCGTACTTACAAGGGGTTTAAAAAAATTAATAACTTAATAAAAAGGTTTAAACACATTTAATAGTAGGCTTTGGCAGAATTTGTTCGGTAACAAATGAAAAAGAAAAAATGTCAACTTAATTGGTTTTGTCTATAATCTGTGTTTTTAAATTATTGACTAAAATGGCCAATATTTCTCATTCAAATGCAGAAATTTTGAATTTACTTTTTATACATGGAGAGTGTAATAAAATTGTATCAAGAACATGTAGACGATTTAATGAATTGTATCCCAATTCATCTCCAATGACAGCAAAAAAGTTTAGAAAAATAGAACGAAATCTGTTGCAGTATAATAATGCGAATGTGTGACGTATAAGTCCATAGAACGAATAATTTTTTTAAATATAAGATAATAGATATAGGAAATTAAGTTCACATCTCGGTTGACATTTTTTCTCTTTCATTTGTTTCCGAACAAATTCTGTCAAAGCCTACTATTAAATGTGTTTAAACCTTTTTAATAAGTTATTGATTTTTTTAAACCCCTTGTAAGTACGAATTGGTCAGAAATAGGTATAGGAACCTGTTATACTTATTGGTAGGAAATATAAACTAGATTTTGTTAAGAAAATAAAATACAGGGTGTTCCATTTAAAAAAGTTGAGAATTTTGCATTTATTTATATTACGAAGATTACGTTTTTTTGTGACGCTCTGTGTAAAAATATTTTCATATATCATCAAAATTCCTAGATGGCCATGCTATAAGAACCGTCTGTAAAAATTTTAATTTTCTAGGTGCCTTAATCACAAAAATATTTGATTTTCTGGATAGCATGTTTTGGCCCCAAAAAATGACTAATTAATTAATATCTCAAAAACTATAAGAGATAGGCATAGATTATTATATACAAAAAATGTTTGTGTTATTAAGCAGAAATAAAAAGTAAAATAATATACAAGGTGTCTCATTTAAAATTCCAAAGTTGCTAGGAGTTTCAAGATGATCTGGCAACACCGCCCCTTTCAAAATATTTTTAAATGCTAGAACACTAGCTCTTATGAACACACTCACATTTTCAAAAACATATCTTTTGTCGTTTTCTAAATATTTCTAATAGGCCACTGAGTTTGGCGCACCCTGTATAGGATGTTCCAAATAGCAAACAAGCTTTTTTATTTAAATGGAAACCCATATGTATTATATTCTTTGCTAATTCACTATTAAATTCCACACATATTTTGTATAAAATGTAATATGTCTGAATTCAATTGTTTTTATGATATTGACGTTTAAAATATGGCATTTTCATTTTACTCAACTTTTTAATAATTCTTAAGAACAGCGTTATAAGGAAAAGAATATTTTAAGTTATTAATTATATATTCAGCACATATCAAACATTTTTTTTTAAATGGAACATTATATACAGGTTGATTCACGTTGAGTGGCCTATTAGAAGATCTCGGAAACGAGTAAACTTATCTTTCTAAAAATTTGACAGCAGGCATAATTGGCCTTGAGCTTTTAAAACATTATATTTTGACGTTTTATTACTTCCGGTTACACCGGAAGTTAATGCCAACTTTGCTATTTCAAATGGAACACCCTGTATATTTTAGCATTTTTGACTACCTTATTAAAATCTAAATAACTTTTGTTAATAATAATCTTTTCCTTCTCTAACCGTTTTTGAGATATGAGTTATAAAAGGATTTTTTTGTGTAAAAACGATCCGGGAAGAAAGTTTAGTAAGTTTAGAAACTAATAAAGGTAAACATTTTAAATTTTGTAAGCTTTCAAGTAATACATAGATCTTTAGTTTAAATTACTTAGTTTTCTTTGTAAGGTTCATGCTCCGATATGTTAAAGCCAAATCAAAGAAAACTTCTAAAAATTCTTATTTTTGTGGAACAATACAAGGACATCTTACAAAACAATTATTTAAAAAAAAGGTTGATACTTAATAACAAAAATAATAATGTTTACCTTTATTAATTTCTAAACTTACTAAACTTTCTTCCCGAAGCGTTTTTACACAAAAAAATCCTTTTATAACTCCTATCTCAAAGACGGTTAGAGATAGGAATAGATTATTATTAACAAAAGTTATTCAGATTTTAATACGGTAGTCAAAAATGCTAAAATATACAGGGTGTTCCATTTGAAATAGCAAAGTTGGCATTAACTTCTGGTGTAACCGGAAGTAATAAAACGTCAAAATATAATGTTTTAAATGCTTAAGGCCAATTATGCCTGCTGTCAAATTTTTAGAAAGATAAGTTTACTCGTTTCCGAGATCTTTTAATAGGCCACTCAACGTGAATCACCCTGTATATAATGTTCCATTTAAAAAAAAAATGTTTGATATGTGCTGAATATATAATTAATAACTTAAAATATTCTTATCCTTATAACGCTGTTCTTAAAAATTATTAAAAAGTTGAGTAGGTCAGATGCCATGGAATGGAAAGAAAAATCCTTTTTTTTTTAAATAACTAGAAAAATTGTTATAAAAAGAATACTTTATTGCTACATTATAATAGAATTTTAAAGTAGAGTATCTTGAAAAGTAGATATTAACGATCTACTGGATATTATTATTGTAGATTGTACAAAATTATTAAAAATTTAATATTTTCATTTATTTACAATTGGTATGAATCAGGTAAAATAGTAGGGGCATCATCATCCATCCGTTTATTTTTTTTAAAGGTATATTTCTAAAAAAAAATCAAGCCAGAGAATGCTAGTGGTGCATAAAATCGGCAATAGATTTAATTTTTGTTTGTTGTTTTTTTTTTATATAGCTCCGTATCTGCTTTTGCTTGACATTATAAATTCAATCTTTATTTTACAAAACATGGATACTCTTATGTTATAATTATTTACAATATTTGTTATAGACACTAAGCCAAAATTTTAAGAAGCATGCGCATGTCAGCAAAATATTATGTATTGCACAATGTTTTATTTTCGTATTAAATATAATTCGGATTTGTTTCGTTAATAAACAAAAAATTAAAATTCAAACGTCTATACAAAAGTAAACGAACTTTTTAGCACATTCAAAATTCAATTTTATTAGTTAATATTTTAAATTAATGGTGATTAATAGATTTTTTAAAGCGACCTTATGCTACATTCTATACGGAATATACAGCGTAATTCCTAAGTTGATACTTCTTTTTTAGCTCTGTATAGAAGGCATTAAAATAAACAACATTTTTAAATACCTTTTTTCAAAAAACTCAATTTTTGTTGGAATTTCTAATACAACTCACCTCATATGCCTTTAGATTGTAAGCTGACCCTGAAAAAACGGGTTGCAGAAATATTTACTATAGCGAGAACAAAACACATATTAAGAAAAGTAAATTTTATTATACAGTGGCAGGCTAAAAGTTGGACCCATATGGTAAACTTTTTTATTATTGACATTCTAAAAAAACTTTTTATGCTGATAGCCTCTGCATGATTGGTAACCTAAAAATTTGTTTTGACATTAGTCACGTGACTACTCGTTTGTCGGGAAAATTTAAAAGTATATATTTTGTCGGGAAAATCTGGTATTCATCATCATCATCATCATCAACCAGCCCTCTGTGTCCACTGTTGAACATAGGCCTCCCTAATCATTTTCCATTCCAATCAATTTTGTGCTGTTTGTATCCAGTTCTGGTATTAGAGTACAAGATATTGAAAAAAGTTATTTGAAAAAAGTGTTTAGATTTTAATTTAATGCTGATGTGCGAAGTTTAAAACAAAAATTCAAGAAAGAAATATTTTTTTTTATTCAAAAAAATTGGTACTTCCATATTTTCATCAATTTAATGAAAATGTGATGATTACAAACCAATATTTAAACATTTTATTTAAACATTTTTATTATCTCGAAAAAATTCAAAATTTAGGTTTTTATCATGTAACTGGATGCGTCCAGGCCCTGTATCTAGCAACCATATTTACCAATTATAGCTATTTGTTCAAAATTAGAAAGAACAGCCCTTCGTAAGCATATTGTTCCAGAAATACCTTTAATTGGTAAATATGGTTGCTAGATACAGGGCCTGGACGCAAGCAGTTACATGATAAAAAGCTACATTTTGAATTAAAGCAAATAACATTTTTTCAAGATAATAAAAATGTTTAAATTTTGGTTTTTAATTATTTAACACATTTTCATTAAATTGATGGAAATATAAAAGTAAAATTTGATATTTTTTTAAATTTAAAAAAAAAATTTTTTTTTTGAATTTTTATTTTAAACTTTGCACACCAGCATAAAATTAAAATATAAACACTTTTTTCAAATAACTTTTTTCAATATCTTGTACTCTAATACCAGATTTTCACGACAAAATATATACTTTTCAATTTTCCAGACAAACGAGTAGTCGCGCCAAAACAAATTTTTAGGTTACCAATCATGCAGAGACTATCAGCATAAAAAGTTTTTTTCCAATTTCAATAATAAAAAAGATTCCCATATGGGGGGTCCAACTTTTTGCCGGTCACTGTATATCAGTCCTGTAATCTTATTCGCTATGCTATTTTATTTTTAGTGTTTTTTTAAAGTAAATTGGCACTGCTCTATATCGGCAAAAATTAATTTATATATTTTCTTATAGCGATATTTTGTTACTTTAGAGCTTAAGAAGTGGCAATAGCGCAGATAGCACTGCAAAATTAAATTGGCACACTTTTCCTACGATATAATATCGAATATCATTCATACCTCATCAACCGTTTTACATACTTATTTTCTATAAAACTGTTTAAAACATAAATATTCTTACTACAGTGTGGTTAATGCATTTTTCATTTACATAAATATTATTTTACCTCATGTTGCAGCATCAAATCCCAACGTTATTTCATGTGAAAGAATGTTGGTAGAACCAAGTTGCAATATTTCCCCTGTATCCCCTCCAATAACTTTACATAAAACAACTTCCTATACACAAATTGATGCCCTTTTGGATAAGATGCTTGAAGAGGTGGATCAACAAGAACAGAAACTGTTTAGCTTAGATTTAGATTTACTGGAACCTCAGGAACAATGTTTAAATACGTTAGAGCTAATTCCAAGCTCAGATGCTTTGATAGAGGTACCTATTAAAAAATCTATAAGGATCCCAAAAAAAAACCCCAAAGTATACGAAACTACCCAGAGTATTAATATAAGTCAGACAGAAGAGAATCCTTATGAGCTCATGGCCTTTGGCAATACCCAGGAAAATTTACAGAAAGAAGAGCATGAATATGACCTAATAAAATTTGAAGATCCTACAACTAGAGTGGAAGAAGAAACGGTTGCACATGAAGTGTTATCAGTGCCTGTAGAAGGAGACGAGGTATGTTTACTTTTAGAGCATTTGGACGACAACTATTTTGAAAAGCCTTATACCAGCCACTATACACTCCAGTTTAATAAAGCCACAACTGCTTCGGCAGAGTCTTTAAATGATAACAGTTATTCCGACAGCCTAAATGCTGCAAACGACGATATTCCTGATCCCGAAGAAAATGATTACGAACCAATAGATACGCAACACCTTAATGACTTTGACTATCAGCTACATGATAATTTTAATGATTCCAGTGGTATTTGGTGGGAAGGTACTTACAGAAATTTAAGTATTGTACCGGAGGAAGATGAAGAAAATATCAGTGTGTTAAGTAGTTTGTATTCTAACCCTAGTAAGTACATTTCCGGACCTTATATACCTTTGATAAAAGGGGATGAACATGAAGAGACAATACCTCTTGTAAGTTCTCCCAAGTCGTCGTTTGACGAAAGTTCTTCGAGTGCCTCGATAAGCTCTGATGAAGGAACTTACGATTTAACTGAAAAAGTTGTAAGAGCCGAAGTTAAGCTTATGGTTAAAACAGTTGATAAAGGCAAAGAAAATATAGAGATAAGGTCTGTTCGGGAGTTTATGAATAATAGTCTTAAGAAGTCTGGTAAAAAGGAAGAAACAAAAAAAACAAGAAATAAAAGCCAAACTCTTCCATCCAGGCTAAGCGAAAAATTTTTCAACTTTGGTAATAGAGTATCGAGTTTTTTGGATCCTATAAAGAAAAAATCGTCATCATACGATTCCCTGGTAATTGGCAACGTACAAATTGATCAAGCAGAAAGTGCTAATCAACCAAGTTTTACATTGCCAACATTATTTGTTAGAGCTCAAGAAACAGAAATATACGACAGCAAAGGATATGATTCTAGTTTGGAAGCATCCAAAGAGCTTTCAAAAAGCAAATCTGAGCTAATTGCTACTATAAATCCGAAGTTTCCTCTGGAGTGTGATTATAACAAAGTTGATCTATATGCTAATCCACCGTTTTATCCAATTTATAAAGAATATAAATCTTCCCAACCCAACACATCACAAACCTTTCAATTTAATTATTCTCCCCCTGCTCCTAATATCCTTCCTTCTCCAGCTTATTGCGATTGGTTACCAGAGTCAGAAGGCTTAAGTAAAGGTAAAGTGCTGATGTTAAAGCTCAATTGCATGGGTTTTACGATTTTTTATTTGTAGTTAGTTTTTCTTTAACTAACTAATGGTGCATTAACCGGTTGATCCTGCAGTAAGAATATTTTATCTTAAAAGAAATATTTTTAAGATTTAGGTTTGGTAGTTAGTTTGGCTTGTTCGAATTTGCATGTTCTTGCAGGAAAGCCGACTTCGACAGCACAGTATTTAGCTAGTAACGAAGATATGTCGCTAATAGACGTAGGCCAGAATCGTACCGATTACCCTTATAGCATAAATATATTAAAACCGATATATGATCAAACTAACGCATTTATACTGTCTGAGTCACGCGCTGAACCTTATCATCCGCATACTGATCAATATTACGTAATTAAATCGGAGCCCATTATATCATCCGAATTCCCCAAAGATGAAAAGAAACAGAAACGTGGCTTCTTTGGGACGCTTAAAGGTTTTGTAAGTAAATCGTCAGATTTTTCAGACTCCGATTCAGAAAAAACTCTTAAAAGAGAGAAAAAAAAGAAGAAAAAGTCAAAATCTATGGATGAAACTAACTTGCCCCCTCAACCACCTGTTCGCCCCCCTAGGAAAGCTAAACTTCCTACTCCAGTAGAAAAAAGGAAATATGATGACATTCCCTTTATGGAATCCGACGATGAACCACCTTCATATGCACCACCAGCAATACCTCTTAATCACGAAGTCACTAAAATGAGTACGCAGAAAAATGAACCAGTTAAATCCAGTTTCGTTCAGGAAGTTATTTCAGAAACCTTAGCAAAATCTGTCGAAGACAAAAAACCAATCAAGGACAAACGTGCAAAGACTCCTACCAAAGAATCGCCAATCAAACAAAAGAAACCAAAAACTCCTACTAAAGAAAGAACACCTAAAGATGAAGCATCCAAAATGCCCAAGTCTAAGAAAGTAAAAACAATAATTGTTGATGAACAAATAACTAAAACATTTGCCCCTGCCGCTGTAGAGGAGGAAGAATTTACCATCATAATTGATCCAACCAAAAAAGAATCTCCAAAGAAATCTAAAGAAATATTTACATTAAATATTGATGAAACTGTTGACCAAATCGAAAAAGAGATTTTGGAAAAGTCGCCCATCATTTCAGAAGAAACCATTGTGAAACCCTTTGCTCAGATACAAGAGGCGCCTGTAAGACCGCCCAGAGGAAAATATCATTATTACGAGGATATTGGGGAACCTATTGTATCACAACCACCAGAACATTTTATCTCCGTACCTGAGACCCTTAAGCCTTATGATGATGAAATTAAAAAAGTAACTTTGGACCTAATTGCAAACGAGCAAAGCTTTGCTGGATGGGCTGATGATCGACATAACGTTAACAATAAATTACGGGAGACCACCGGGAAAAAGTTAATACTTGATAGCGAGAAAACAAGAAGGAAACATAAACGCAAGCTATTCGGCGTCTTTTCTAAGTCCTCTAAGGATACAGATACGTCCGATGATGATAGCTCTCGAAGAGAAGTTATTGAAAAGCATGATCGAGAAGATTCTAAAGAAAAAAGCGCCGAACCAGAAGATCAAAAAAAGGGATTTTTAGGTCTTTTTAGCAAGAAAACCAAGAAAGAAGGAGATGATAAAGATATTTCTATAGATTTAATACCAGTAGAATTGTCACCGGAAACTACTAAGGCTATGAAAGACAGCAATGACTTTTTAAAATTAGAAGTCGCAAAATATGAGGATGCAAGACCAATAGAATATACCATACCTGTAACTGAGACGCTCAAACGTGCTGAAATTCCTGAAAAGCTCGTAGAAAAGCAACGTACAAGACCTAAGAGTAAAGAAAGAAGATCAAAGAGTAAAGATAGGTCAAAAAGTCGAGACAGCAGAGAGAGATCTAAAAGCCGAGACAGAGAAGGGCTTCTTGGTATGTTTAAAAAGCATAAAAAAGGCGATGGAAAAGTTGAGCTTTCAGACGATACCATTATTAATATGCAAGCTACTGAGCACTTTTTAAACTACGAGGTTAATAAATATCATGATTCACGGCCAGAAATTACGACCGTTGATGCACCACAACAACAAAATGCATTAGAACTTCAAGAAAATATTAAGGTAAGCCCTACTTCTGCAATTATTGTTTCAACCACTCCAGAAACAATCGGCAAACCACAAACTGAGAAAGAATTACCTAAAAAACAACCAAAAGAAAAGAGAGAATCTTCTGGTATTCTCGGCTTCTTTAAAAAGTCACATGATGAAAAAGATTATTCTATTTCTCAAGAAAAAGAAACAGCAGGTATCAGCGAGCAGGTCCTTCTAGACATGAAGAATTCTGACCAATTTCTCAAAGACGAGGTCGGTAAATATCACGATACTAGGCCAAGTGTGCAAGCAAATATAGAATCCAAAGACGTAAAGTCTACAACACGTGAACCGCTAGTGACTGATTCGGTCGAAGTAAGAGAAACAATTTTGGACGAAAATATACAAGGGAAAAAAATAACAACCGTTACCCAAGAAAGCACAGATCATGGTAATAAAATTGTATCAGTTAAAAAAGAAATATATATTGTTGATCCTAAAGCTATGGACGATATAAAATGGCTAGATGAAGACACTAAAATAAAAATTCAACAAGCTAAAGCTGAAGCTGACAGTTCAGATCGAGATAAATCCAAACCGTTTGTTAGAGAGACATTTTCCGTTGAGACTAAAATTATTGACCGCATAACACCCATTGTAGCTGAAAAAGAAACCGTTACTGAAACTGAAGTTACATACAAAACTCTTCCAAGTACAACTGTCACAGATAGTCATGTTGTAGATGAACCAGTCCCCAGCAAAGACATTATTTCAATACCTATAACTAAAAATGTCTTAGATGAAACCAATACATTTGTAAAAACAGAGATAAAAGAATATTCTGATATCAGGCCAGCAGTTAACGCTATATCTTTGAAAGAGAGCCAGATCATTACAGAGCAACCGCAGGTACTTGACGAATCCTTAATTAATTGGCAACAAACCCATGACTTTATTAACCAAGAGATTAAAAATTATCACGATGTGAAACCTACTATTGCCAAATTAGATGCAGATTCAATGCCAGAACCTGAAACACACAAAAAAGAATCCAAAGGGATATTCAGTGGGCTCTTTAGAAAATCTCCTGAGAAAAAAAAGCGAGGAAAAAGCCTAGAGAAAACGGAAGTTAGGCCAGAACTTTCAAATGAAGTTCTTGTTAATATGAAAGACTCTGCCAAATTTTTAGAACAAGAAGTAGAGATGTATCATGATGTTAAGCCGGTAGTTACAGAAAAGACACCAGAGCATAAGGTAATTGTGAAGGAAGACGAAAAAGGTAAAAAAGAATCTAAGGGAATTTTAGGTGGATTATTTAAAAAGTCACCTGAAAAGAAGAAACGTGTTAAAAATATCGAGAAAGAAGAAATAGCTCAACCTCCAATTACAGACGAACCAATTATAGATATGAAAAAGACGGACACTTTTCTTAGAAAAGAAGTTGATACATATCACGATGTGCGTCCAGCTATAAAAGAAGAAATTATATTAAAAAAAGACGTAGATACTGGGACCCTAATGATACAAGAAAGAGTATTAAATCTTCATCAGTCAGATGACGTTTTAGCCGGAATGTCACATTCTGACGGCTTTCTTAAACAAGAAGTTGAAAAATACCATGATATGCGACCCGTAGTAAAAGAAAAATCTCCAGAAACAGAAGATATAATTAAGAAAAAAGAACATCACGAATCAAAGGGAGTATTTGGAATATTTAAATCACCTGAAAAAGATAAAAAGAAAAAAGAGAAAAGCATTGAAAAAGAAAGTTTAAAAGAAGCTAAGTCATCTCTTTCTGAGCAAGTTGTTGTAGATATGAAAAACACCGAAAACTTCCTAACACAAGAAGTAGATAAATACCATGATATGCGACCAGTGATAAAAGAAAAATCCCCAGAAACAGAAGAAATAGTGAAAAAGAAAGAACATCACGAATCGAAGGGATTATTTGGAATATTTAAATCACCTGAAAAAGATAAAAGGAAAAAGGAGAAAAGTATTGAAAAAGAAAGTTCCAAAGAAGCTAAACCAGTCCTTTCTGAGCAAGTTGTTGTAGATATGAAAAATACCGAAAACTTTTTAACACAAGAAGTAGAAAAATACCATGATATGCGACCTGTGTTAAAAGAAAAATCTTCAGAAATAGAAGATATAGTGAAGAAGAAAGATCATCACGAATCGAAGGGACTATTTGGAATATTTAAATCACCTGAAAAAGATAAAAGGAAAAAGGAGAAAAGTATTGAAAAAGAAAGTTCCAAAGAAGCTAAACCAGTCCTTTCTGAGCAAGTTGTTGTAGATATGAAAAATACCGAAAACTTTTTAACACAAGAAGTAGAAAAATACCATGATATGCGACCTGTGTTAAAAGAAAAATCTCCAGAAATAGAAGATATAGTGAAGAAGAAAGAACATCACGAATCGAAGGGATTATTTGGAATATTTAAATCACCTGAAAAAGATAAAAAGAAAAAGGAGAAAAGCATTGAAAAAGAAAGTTTAAAAGAAGCTAAGTCATCTCTTTCTGAGCAAGTTGTTGTAGATATGAAAAACACCGAAAACTTCCTAACACAAGAAGTAGATAAATACCATGATATGCGACCCGTGATAAAAGAAAAATCCCCAGAAACAGAAGAAATAGTGAAAAAGAAAGAACATCACGAATCGAAGGGATTATTTGGAATATTTAAATCACCTGAAAAAGATAAAAAGAAAAAGGAGAAAAGCATTGAAAAAGAAAGTTTAAAAGAAGCTAAGTCATCTCTTTCTGAGCAAGTTGTTTTAGATATGAAAAACACCGAAAACTTCCTAACACAAGAAGTAGATAAATACCATGATATGCGACCAGTGATAAAAGAAAAATCCCCAGAAACAGAAGATATAGTGAAAAAGAAAGAACATCACGAATCGAAGGGATTATTTGGAATATTTAAATCACCTGAAAAAGATAAAAAGAAAAACGAGAAAAGCATTGAAAAAGAAAGTTTAAAAGAAGCTAAGTCATCTCTTTCTGAGCAAGTTGTTGTAGATATGAAAAACACCGAAAACTTCCTAACACAAGAAGTAGATAAATACCATGATATGCGACCCGTGATAAAAGAAAAATCCCCAGAAACAGAAGATATAGTGAAGAAGAAAGAACATCACGAATCGAAGGGACTATTTGGAATATTTAAATCACCTGAAAAAGATAAAAAGAAAAAGGAAAAAAGCATTGAAAAAGAAAGTTCCAAAGAAGCTAAACCCGCTCTTTCTGAACAAGTTGTTGTAGATATGAAAAACACCGAAAACTTCCTAACACAAGAAGTAGATAAATATCATGATATGCGACCCGTGATAAAAGAAAAATCCCCAGAAACAGAAGATATAGTGAAGAAGAAAGAACATCACGAATCGAAGGGACTATTTGGAATATTTAAATCACCTGAAAAAGATAAAAAGAAAAAGGAAAAAAACATTGAAAAAGAAAGTTTAAAAGACGCTAAGTCATCTCTTTCTGAACAAGTTGTTGTAGATATGAAAAACACCGAAAACTTCCTAACACAAGAAGTAGATAAATATCATGATATGCGACCCGTGATAAAAGAAAAATCCCCAGAAACAGAAGATATAGTAAAGAAGAAAGAACACCACGAATCGAAGGGACTATTTGGAATATTTAAATCACCTGAAAAAGATAAAAAGAAAAAGGAAAAAAGCATTGAAAAAGAAAGTTCCAAAGAAGCTAAACCCGCTCTCTCTGAGCAAGTTGTTGTTGATATGAAAAATACCGAAAACTTCCTAACACAAGAAGTAGATAAATACCATGATATGCGACCCATAGTAAAAGAAAAATCTCCAGAAACAGAAGATATAGTGAAGAAAAAAGAACATCAGGAATCGAAGGGACTGTTTGGAATATTTAAATCACCCGATAAAGACAAAAAGGTAAAGGAGAAAAGCTTTGATAAAGAAATTTCTAAAGAAACGAAACCAGTTCTTTCTCAGCAAGTTGTTTTAGATATGCAAAACAGCGATAACTTTCTAACCGAAGAAGTAGAGAAGTATCACGATGTTCGCCCAGTCATTAAAAATAAGTCATTAGATTCTACAATACAAGACGAAGAACATGTAGAATCCAAAGGTATTTTTGGGCTTTTTAAAACAAACAAAAAAGATAGACAGAAAAAAGAACCCAGCGTTGAAAAGGATATTTTAAAGCCTACTCTTGCAGATCAAGGTACTCTTGAAATGAATATTCCTGATAATTCCTTGACAGAAGTTGAATTATATCATGAACAATCAACAAAAATACAAGAATCAGCTCCCAAGAAAATGCACCAGGAATCTAAAGGTCTATTTGGTTTATTTAAGCCAGACAAGTCCAAAAGAGATAAAGAAAGAAGAGACAAAAGCATAGACAAAGAGATTACGAAGGATACCGAAGTAGTAGCGTCTGAGGAAGTTATTGCAACTATGACAAATTCAGAAAATTTTCTTAGAGAAGAGGTTGACAGATTCAACGACGTACGTCCGATAATTAAGGAAGAACAATCAGTGTTGAAAGAAATTTGCAAGGAGCAACATAAAAAACTAGATGCTACTCCTCATGATAAACCTATGGTCTCAGAACTACTTTTACAGGACCTGAGAGACAGTGAGGACTTTCTTAAACTAGAAGTGGAAACGTATCATGACGTTCGTGACGTCATACAGAAAAATGACTCGCCATCACAAAAAGAGGAGGCTCAAGAAAAAGAGCATAAGGAATCAAAGGGTCTTTTTGGATTGTTTAAGTCTCATTCCGATAAAGATAAGAAGAAAAAAGAGAAAAAAGTAGACAAAGAATTTATTAAAGACGTTAAACTAGTTTTGTCAGAACAAGTTCTGTCGAATATGAAACAGTCTAATGAATTTTTGAAAACTGAGGTAGAAATGTATCATGATGTTCGGCAGATATCTGACAAACCGGTATTACCAGTAGAGCACGAAAAAATTAAAAAGGAATCTAAAGGATTAATAAGTAGATTCAGAATAATGCCCGACAAGAAAAAAACAGATAGTGTTGATACTAAAATAGTAAAATACGAGAAATTAGTAATGCCTGATAACACAATTGTCGATATGCAAAAGAGCGATAAATCTCTTAAAACTGAAGTTAAAACATTCGATGATGTACATCCAACTAAACAAGAGGTGATTTTAGAAGCAGTTCAGGAGGAAGCAAAACTAAAGAAAGGATCTAAAGGTGTCTTAGGCATATTTAAGAAGCATCATGGCGAAAGTAAAGACACTACTTCCGATTCAAGACTATCTAACGAAGTTATAGCAACTATGCAACATTCTGATAGCTTTTTAAAAGAGGAAATTGAAAAATACCACGATGTTCGTCCATCAACTACAAAAGATAACTTTAAACCCACTGTAAACGAAGTCATAGAATCAGGTACTAAAAAGGAGTCTAAAGGTATTTTAAGGATATTTAAAAAGACCTCAGAAAAGCGAGCCTCTAGTGAAGAAAAAGAACATAAGCTTTCTGAGCAAACAATTGCTGATATGTTAAACAGTGATAATTTCCTTAAAACCGAAGTAGAAATCTATCATGACGTTCGACCTATTGTTAAACAGAAGACACTTAGTGACCCACAAGACACTAAGCAGCCGGAAAAAGCGAATAAAGAATCAACAGGCTTTTTGGGCTTCTTCAAGAAAAGCGATGAAAAGAAAGACCGCGATAAACCCAGTCATGAAAATGTTGAAAATGAAATTTCAAAAGAAGCAACGGCTAATTTGAAAAAAAATAATGAATTTCAACAGCATGAAGTTAAAAAGTTCGACCACGTTACCCCAATTATTTTAGAAACACAGACAATCACAACTAAAACAGAAAATGTGTGCCAAATTAAAGAAGATTTGTCTGAAAAACCAAAACTTTCTGAACAGGCTCTAATAGATATACAGGATAGCGACATATTTTTAAGAAATGAGATTAACAAATATCATGATGTCCGTCCTATTACTAAATCTATAGAAACTTTAGAAGAACTAAATAATGATGCTGAATTGACCACTGAAGCAATAAAAGAAAAAGTTACATCAGATGACTTAAAGGAACCACGTGAGAAAAAAGAAAGCAAAGGTCTTTTTGGCTTATTTAAAAAAAAGAAAAAACACCACGAGGAGAAAGGAAAAGAAATATCTGAAGAAACCATTCGTCATATGCAGGATTCTCAAGATTTTCTCCAGGCAGAAATTGATAGATTTCACGATGTTCGACCTGGTGTCACAGCCACACAAAAAAGTTTAGAAACAGAGTCAAAGAAGATAAAACTGACCAAACCGGAGAAAACTAATGTAGAAACTACAAGTGTCTTTTATACCGATGTAGTTGAAAATATTCCAGAAATAACCAATTTCGTTAATAATGAATTAGGTACATATGAAGATTTAGAAGTTAAAAGTAAAAAAACTACTACCGAAAAAGTAAGTACGTACGTACCTCCAAAACTTTCTGAGGTTGCTCTAATTGATATGATAACGTCAAGCAATTTCTTAAGAGAAGAAATTACAAACTATCACGATGTCAAACCTAAATTAAGTTTGGATATTCAAAAAGAAGACTTAAAGGAGGAAACTATTAAGGAAAAACAAGTAAAAAGTGGCAAATTCTTTGGGTTATTTACTAAGAGGAAGTCGCAAGAACGAGAGGGATCAGTAGATAAAGATCAAGACAAGCATAAAAAAGATAAGAAGAAAAAAAAGATAAAGGATGTGGCACCAACAGTAAAGCAAGAAAATATATCATCAATAGAAAAATCAACACAAGAAACAGTTTTAGAACCAATAGTAGGAAAAGATGATAGCAAAAATTTCTTACAAGGAGAAATTGACCGTTATCACGATGTTAGACCACCTAATGTGGAAATTGAAGGACAAAATGGTGGTCCCTTTGAGGAACATTCAAAGAAGACTAAACCAGACGATCAGGCAAAAAAGATACCAGAAACGCCAGGTGATGGAACTGAAAAACATAAGTTACCAGAATTTGAAGTAGTTGATTCGGCCGAAGTAATCGAGACTATCTTGGATGACAATTTAAAGGGTAAAAAGATATCTACAGTAAGCCACGAACAAAAGGAACATGGTGATAAAGTAGTAACTGTTACAAAAGAAATGTATATTGTGGATCCCAAAGTAATGCAAGATGTGGTAGATTTGGATGAAGACATCAAAAGGAAAATTTTTGAAGCAAAAGCTGATGCTGATAGTTTAGATAGAGATACCTCCAAGCCTTTTGTTAGAGAGACGTTTTCCGTTGAAACTAAAATAATTGATAGAATTATTCCTATATCTACCGATACGGAAACAGTAACTGAAACAGAAATTATTTATGAAAATGTACCTGCAACCATTATTAAGGACACCTATACAGCTGCGGAGAATTTACCATCTTCGGAATATATTTCTCCATTAACTATTAATCGGATTTTAGGAGAAACTAATGATTTTATTCAACAAGAGGTCATTCATTATCACGATGTAAGACCTGCGAATACAAAACTAAATTCTGAGAAAAAGATACAAAGTATTCCAATTAATGACCCAAAATCTGAAGATACGGAAATACCAGAAAGGTCGAAACGCGATCGTAAAAAAAGTGGAAGTCCATTTAAAATTTTTGAGAAAAAGCACAAATCCGAAGAGCACGTTAGTAAACCAAATGACGACGACAAAGAAAATATTGCAAAGCCAGACAAAGAAAAAGAACGCAAAGAGAAACGCGAAAAAAGAAGAAGTGGTGGATTCTTTTCCATGTTTTCCAAATCTTCCGATGATAGCTCAGAACTAGAAAAGAGACAAGAGCCTATATTATACAGCCCTGAAATAATTAAAACTTTACAAGATACTACGAAATTCTTAAACACCGAACTTGTAAATTATGAGGATGCGAAACCAGTTTTGGTTACAGATCTTGACGACGATTTGGAAGTTGAAGAACATACAAAATCTGGTCTATTTAGTATATTTAGCAAGAAAAGAGAAAGTCCTAAAATAACGAAAAAGTTATTTAAAAAACACAAGCGTGAACGATCGCAAGAAGCAAGTGAGATTTCCGGTAAAACTTATCAAAAATTGGAAGATTTAGACGAGGCTGTTGACAGAAGTATTAAAGACTTAAAAATGCAATTTTCTGAAGATAAAGCTAGCTTTAAGGATAAAATTGGAGATACGGAAGATAAAATTAAAGGCTTAGCAGAAGATTTAAAACCAAAAAAAGTTACTTTTACTGACGGAATTATAGCTGAAAGTGTTAGTGATGTAGATCAATCTACACAAAACGGAAAAACGGCTATAGAAAAAACAAAAGCTTCTATTTTAGAAACTACAGATATTTCAATTGCAAAAGTAGAAGAAACTTCTAAAAAACCTGCTTATGAAATTGAGCATGTAGCTTCAGTTTCAGAAAAGGGATTTAAGAACGTAGAGTCCAGTTTAACAACACCTAAGTTGGAAGGAAGCGAGCCTGACAAAAAACATAAGAAGGATAAAGGCTTTTTAAATAAGTTAGGAAAACTGGGCAATAAGATTGCGGGTAAGTCTGATCAAGCTAAAGATAAATTAACAATGAACATCGAAGAAGTTACACAAGAATCAACTGCCGTGGTTGATGACATTGTACAAAAAGCAGAAATGCAAGCATCAGACATAAAACGCGAATCTACGGATATGTATTCTCTATCAAAAGAAAGTTCTTCAAGTTTTGTTAATGATATGCTGCAAAGCTTTGATTCAACTTTGGAGCACGTTAAAGAAGATGGTGATAAAATTAAAACTAAGTCTACAGATGCAGTGGATGAAATGCACAAAGAACAAGATACACTTTTGCAAAAGATAGCGGGCGATTATGAAGAAGCTGAACAAGACAGTTACGAACTTAAAGAAGATTCCAAACACCTTTTGAACTTTTTAGAAAATGAAAAGAAATCAGTGGAAAGAGACACAGAATTAGCCAGAAAATATGCCGAAAAACAAGCAGACAATATCGTCGATGAGAAGGTGAAAGGACTTCCAGGGGACAGCATTAAAAATAATTTAAAAGAAAAAGAAGCGACACTAGAAGAAGAAAAGAAAAAAATAGGCTTTTTTGAGAAATTAGGAGGGAAGATTAGTGGCAAAACAAAAGATGCAAAAAAATTAACCAGTCAGTCTTTTAGCTCTGGAGATGAAGAAGTAAAGAAAGCCAAGGAAAAGGTTAAAGAAGGGATTCACGAATCGAGTGAATATGTTAAGAACAAAAAAACATTAACCTTAGAAAAAGTAATCGATTTAGAATCAGTTTTGAGACGAGAAGTTGATATTACAAAGGATAAAGCCAATGAAGAAATTATTAAGGCTAATCTTTTCGTCGATGATAAACTCACTGCAGCAAGAGGAGTTTCAGATTCTATAGAAGACGCAAATGACAGGATTTTAGATGACGCCGATAAAGCAAAAGATAAAATTAAGGACTCTATAGACGAAACGAAACAAGTTGCTTACGAATTCGACACTCATACTAAAGATCTTGCTATAAAGACCGGGGAAAATTTAGAAGAAGGCGCAGAAGAAGTGAAAAAGACATCTGGTGGCTTCTTTAGTAAACTCGGCGATAAAATCGCTGGAAAATCAAAAAAATCTGAAAAATTAGTTATTGGCACATTTGATGATACCCAAAAAGGGTTGGAAAAAGTTGAAAAGAGAACAGAAGACATCAAAGGTTCCATGGATAAAACTTTAGCAACGGTAACTCAAGCCGAATCTGATATAATAACTGAAACGGAACAAACTCTTAAGGGCATCGCAAGAAACCTTGATCAATCAATTGATGTCCAAATAAAAATTGACGAAACTTCAGAAAAAGTTAAGGAAAAGAGTCACGAGATTACAAAAACTGATGATTTTTTTGTTGAACTAGGAAATAAAATTGACGATCAAGCGAAGGATGCAGAAAAGTCTCTAAAAGACATTATGGACCATTCTAAGAATGAATTAAAGAAAAGTAAAACTGAAGAAGAAAAATTATTAATTCAATCTGGAGCAATAAAAGAAGATATCAGCGATATCGCCAGTCAAGTAAACGATAACATAACAGATGTAGTTAAAAAAACTTCAGAATCTGTAAACGAAAAAGAAAAATTACTTGATGACAGCATAACTAAATTAAAAGATGATATAAAAAAATCTAGTCAAGAATGCTTAACCACAGCCAAAGAGACTGCTTCAGATATTGTTACCGGATCTGAAACTATTTTGGATGTTTCAGCAAAAGGGTTGGGTCAATTTGCGAGTGACGTGGAAATTAAAGTTACTGCTGCCGGTGAAGATGTAAAGAAAAAAACTACAGAAGGTAAGAAAAAAGCTGGTGGTTTTTTTAGTAAAATGGGAGATAAAATTAGTGGTAAATCCAAAGAATCTGAAAAAATTCTTAAAGAATCAATTGTTTCCACGCAAGATACAATACAAAAAACAAAGCAAGATGTAGTTAGGGCAAAAGACAAGATGGTCGAGGCAATAGATAAGAACGAAAATGATATTGAGGAATCAGTTAAAGAATTACGAAAACATGTTCAGGAAGAAGTTGGCGAAAAATCGAGCTCTGTAAAAGAAGAAATAGACTTGCTAGCGAGTCAGACCGTAGAAGATATAAAAAACAAAATGGACAAGTCATCAAAATCTCTTGAAAATACTCAGAAATCTGTAAAAGAATCGGTATCCGACTTTAACAAAAATATTGAGGAAGGTGTTCTTGAGGGAACCAAAGCAGCAAAAGAAACAATTTCCACTTTACAAAGTCAGACGGAGAAAGAAATAAAATATGCCGCCGGTAAAACCTCAGAAGTTGATATTGGTACTGGGGACAAGATACTTTTAGATGCTCTTCAAAATATTAAAGAAGACGTTAAAACAAATATTGACAAAAAATCAGATGACATTGATGAAATTACCAAAGAAACTAAAAAGAAGAGTGGTGGTTTCTTTAGTAAATTAGGTAGCAAAATTACTGGAAAAACAAAGGATGTGGAAAACATAGCTATCGAAGTTGCAGATTACTCTGAAGATAAATTTAAAGAAGCAAAAAGCGATATCATTACCGCTAAAGATGAAGCACAATACTCGATTAGTGAAAAAACTTCAGATGTAAAAGAAACCCTAGCTGACTTACCCAAGAATATTGAAGAAAAATTCAGTGATGAATCCAAGTTTGCAACTGAAACAGTTGAAAGTATCGAAAAAGCAATTTCAGATAATATAAAAGTAGTCTCAGATACCGATTCTGTTGCTGCTGACGAAACTAAAGGAAATTTAAAAAACATTAAAGAAGGTATAGATCAGTCGCTTATAAAATCTGAGAGCAGTATCAGTAAAACAGGAGATGATATCGATGAAATTGCCAAAGAAGCCAAAAAGAAAAGTGGTGGCTTTTTTAGTAAATTGGGTGGAAAAATTACAGGTAAAGTTAAAGAAGCTGAAAAGACAATAGAAGAAACCGTGGATCAATCTAAAGATAAGTTAGAAAAGACTAAAGATAATATTACTGGCATAACCAAGAATGCTGAAAAGACAATTGACAAAAATATTCACGATGTAAGAGAATCGGTATCAGACATACATAAAGATAGCAAAGTAGACGTTTCAGAAAAATCCAAAATAGCAGAGGAAGCGGTAGACAATTTAGCAAGTCAGGTAAAAGATGAAGTAAGAGATGCCAAGGAAAGCGATCTGATGGAGGAAGGAAAAGATATAGTAAAAAAATCCAAAAAGAAATCGTCGAGTTTTTTAGGTAAAATTGGCGATAAAATATCCGGAAAATTAAAATACGTTGAATCTGATGCGGTAGAAAGCGTACATAGCATGGAAAAGGATGCGACTGAACTGATTCAAGAGTCCAGCGATAGTGTTAATGACTTAGCTAAACAAACTACTGCAGAGACCAGTAAATCAGTTAAAGAAACAGATGCAGATATAAATAAGATATTTAAAGAAGGTCAACAAACACTAGACGAAGCAGTAGATACGACAAAGACAGATGTTAAAATCGCTGGAAAGGAACTTGATAATAAAGTCAGTGAGTCTAGAAAGAAAGCCACAGAATTTCTCGGCACACTTGGAGGTAAAAGTGAAGATCCTGACAAAGCATCTTTGACAGAGCATAGAAAGCGACTATTAGATTCTGCAAATACGGAAGCAGATAAAGCAATAAAAAAAAGCGTAGAATTGTCAAAAGAAATTCAAAGTAATGTTACAGATAGTGTTAGTGAAAAATCAAAAGAAACTCAACAAGCCATAGAAGATTTAAAATTACAGTTTCAAAATTTAGTGCCTGATGCGAAGGACAAAGTACAAAAAGTAGATGTTGTAGTAAGCACAGTTCCAAAAGATTCACAAGAATTTTCAATCGGTATAAAAAAAGAAATTGACGATGCTCTTCATCAAGCGGATACGATAATTGAAAATTCTAAGAAGAAAATTGCAGAAATCTCAGTAAAATCGGTTGAAAAATTACCTACTGGTGCTCCAGGAGATCCATCATTATTTGCTGATCCAAACCACAAGTATCTAGGTGACGGCAAACTACACCTTGGTCAAATAAAACAGCGTACAGCTGAGTTTCTAGAAGCTGAGGTTAGTGATGCTCCTGTGGGTCAAATACCACGTACAGTAAGTGACTACGGTGGACAACTAAAAGCCGCTGAATCAGGCAGGGGCAGTATATCGGAAGCAAATATAGACTTATCAAATTTACCAGCTGACATTGATCGACCTAGTAGGATTGACACTTCTACTTATGTTACCTCGCCGGTTTTAGCTAGAAGAGCGGTTTCTCAAAAGTATCCTAAAGGTGAGCGACCAGACGTAATAGAAATAAAAAATATTACTGAATACAATGTCGGAGATGTTACAAAATATATTGTCACTGAGCCCGATGAAAAATTAGAGCAGGAAAGAAGTAAGAAGAAGCCCTTGTTTCATATAGAATCTGAGGATGATGATTCTCTGGATGTCATAAGGAGGGGAGCTATTGAAAGAAGCGATAGTGTTAGATCGAATGTACTTGAGACTTTAACAGAAGATGCCGTTGATAGTTTGTTATTAGATTTAACCAAGAATTTGGGGGAGGCTATAAGTAAAACAGATGCTTTTAAAACAGAAATAAAACAAGTGTTAAAAGAAGAGGAAACGCTTAAAGAGCATGTTAAGGATTCCCAAGCAGATGTAGAACTTATCGAACAAAAATTGCGTGACTTAGACAGAGCGTTAGATTCTCTCGAGGAAGCTGAGTATAATAAAGACGATAAAACTGAAAAAAAGCTTAAAAGAGTAGAAAGAAAATTTGAAAGAATGGCCTCGGAACTTCTAGAGGAAGAAGCTAATGAGGCAAAAGAGAAGCAGGTAGCAACCCCTGATGTAGATGAAAAAAGAGAATCCGAATTTCAAAGGTTAGTGTCCCAGATCAGTACGGAAGAAGTATCAGACTTTCAAAAAGAATACAGTCATTTATGGGATGAAAATACTTTTTCATTATCAAAAAGTGATGATTGGGAGTCAAAAACGCCAGACAGTCAAGCAGAAGCACAAGAACTTCCGAAAGGTAGATTTTAGATGTTGCTTTAACGATTTTTCTCTCACCAAATCATCATTCACGCATAATTAGTAGAATATAAACTATCACGATTTTATCTTAATCAAACCCGCAGCATGCATTATTTAAACTAATATCTTTCCTATCGTACCTCTATCTTCAATAATCGGAAATCGAGCTTATACAGCAATTAACCGACCTATCTTCCTCGTAGGTGAAATTATTTACATGGGCCCTGTCAATCTAAATAAAGATAAATTAATTAACCCAGGTGGTCTTGAAGTCGATGTTATTCCAATTATGAAGAGTCCTACCAGCTCACCAACACCAAAAAAGAAAAGCAAGAGGGCAAAATCGGAAATGGGATTTTATAAAACTAACAAATTGTTCGTTGACGATGATAGAGGCAGCTTACCAGATATCAAAACTTCTTCAAGAGGATCATTATATGACACTGTCATTCAAATGACACCAGAGAGATTTTTAGGAAGAAGTCTACACACTAGCAATGAATCGCTAGCAAGTCTACAAAAAAGCACTGAGAGGCTGTCGAAAAGTTTAGGAAGTACCGACTCTTTTCCACAACAAAGTATAACAGGGGCAGTGAGACAATGGTTGGAAAAATCAAGTCCATTTGGTTCTACGGATAATATTGATATTCAAAGTATTAGTACCAGCTTACATGAGACAATTGATAGTGCCTCTGTATTAGAAGATGACTTGGAGTGTTCCGTTACATCATTTTCTGATGATATATCTCTTTCTAGATTTATACCTAATATAGTTATTGTTGAAGATAAAGAAAATAATAATTTGAAGACAAGTGTGTATAAAAGCCTGGATCCAAATTTAGGTAAACTAACGCACTAAATAGAATTTAGACCCAGAGTTGACGGGGCCCGATTTTTGTTTTTAATGCATGTTTTCATCAATATTAATAACCTTCCGATTTTGCACCAGCAATCTTTGGCTTTTTATGTTTTGTTATTTTAGTAATCATATTGGTGTTGTTTGTGTCAGACTCATTATATGGTAAGTTTTAGTTCAAGGTAAAGAAAATTGTAAAAACGTTATTATGCCTGATAACCTGCTTAAATTTTCTATAATCAATAATAAAATTAACATTTCTTGTATTGCTAGATCCCGCTAACATTTAACTACATCTTTTTAGAAACTAGCTGCGGACTAACCCAAGCTGAACCATCACTAACATCTACTGATTCATCCATACCACAACCCAAACCACGAACCGCTAAATCCGATTTACCATTAGATCTATCAAAAACTGAACTTAAGACTGAAAAAATTGTATCTCCAGTACGGGATGATTTACTTGATCAAGACGAAGATGATTTTGCTACCTATTCAGACCGTAAAAAATTTTGGGAAAATGTTACTAAAGAAACTGCGCATAAAAGAATGAGTCTGCATGAAATAACGTATACAGAGAAAGATATACTAGCTAAAAAACGAACCTCTATTCATGAAATAGGTCAACCACCTGTCCCTAAACCTCGTTCCGCCTTACAAAGCTCTCAAAGTCTAATTGAACCACCTGTACCCGAACAACCGATTTACGACGAAACTAGTAAAGAAGGTATATTGGTTAAAGAAAAAACTGCTACAGAATTAAAAATAGACAAAGCAATTGAAGCAGATAAAATTCACGCTCAAGAAGAACTAACTTCAATCATTGAAGGTATAGAAAGTGTTGATAAACATCACAAAATTATAACAGAGTATCAAGCGTCATTTTTGCCACCATCGGAAAGAAAAGAAAAGTTTAGAGTAAGTGAAAAGTCGCAGCAGAGCTCCGAAAGTCAACTAGAGAAAGATGATAGTATAGACTCAGATAAAGCTCAGAAAGGCAGTAGTCAGCTCTTTGAACAGACTGGATATATATCTGATAGTGAGGATGTTGAAAATGTGATATCAGATTCGGAGATTGAAGATAGAGTACCTCAAATTAGGGAGAGACAAATGAGTGTATTTGCACCACCGGTAACACAACGCAAAACTATTTATGAACGCTCTGCATCTTTACCTACAGAAGATCTTTACGAGGTATCCAGAAATTTAAAACAACTGAAAGAAAAATATGAAGAACAGATTAAAAAAGATATGATAGAAGAACAGTTTGTAAATGATAGCGAAGAAGAGTGCTCCCCCGAAAGAAAAACTTTTACAACATTAGGGGAGGAAAAAATCAGGGATGTAAGATCTTTTGTTATACAGGAAATGTCGACAAGTGTCGAAGAAGAGCAATTTGAACCTAGTGGCAAGGGTTCTCTTAGTGAAATAAAAATGATATTTGACCAACCACATAGTAAAGATGATTTTAAACCAATTAAGCAAGATGATTCGTTAAAAAAAATCCAAGACGATATTACAAGGTTCATTGACAAGGAATCTGGGTATCGAGTCAATGAAGATAGTTTACAGGAAAAAATAGAAAAACCAGACAAAGTGTCTGTTAAACATTTAACGAAAACTTTTGAACGACAAATTAGTTCCGGGGAAAGTGATAAATCTCAAAAAACAGAAAAATCATTTAAGGGAACGGCCAGAGAAGAACAACAATTTTCTGACACAGTAAAAAATTCTATAACGCACAAAATTGAAGATCATTTTACAGTTTCATTAACCAAATTTGAAACGCACAAAGAAACTGAAAGTGTTATTCAACATAAAATATTCGAATCTCAACCTAGTCAGTCATCAGATAGAAGTGGGGACAATGAAGATCTAAATTACAAAGACGAAAGCTGTGTCTCAAAGGACTCGATGGAAGTGCATGTAGACAAAAGTGAAATTGAAGACTCTGAAAAATTTACTGAAACGGACTACGAGAGTAAAAGTTTAGACTCACTGAACGTGGACCAGTCACCAAAACAAACAAATGAAGATATACCAGAAATAACTGTAACACTTTCTGGTAAACAAAGACGTATTAGCGAGGAAAGCGATGAATACTCTGAAAAGGTAGAGCATCCCGTTGCTGTTTCGCCAATCGCGGAGGTATCAGAGCAGCCTAATGTTGCATCGCCTATTAAGCAACCAGAAGAACATATTCAAGATATACTTTGGGAAGCGACAGTTGAAACGCAATTTGAACAAAAATTCGAAGAAAAAGTTGATGAAATCGACCAACAAAAAAATACGGAAGAATTTATTGTAACTTCTAAAATATTAAAGGGCGAAGCTAGTTTGTCAGAAAAATGTTCAAAACCTATAGCAAAAAAGAGGCACGATAAAATGTTATCTGAAGAAGAAGACGAATATTCTCAGGTAGATCATATAGTAAAACGACAGTCAGTTACAGATCTAGAACAGTTTGAGCAAAAGTATACAAATAATAATAGTCAAGGTAGAGATTCCTTAGCAGATCCCGATAATTATGAACACATTGTACAAGATAGTATAGTTACGGAAAAGAATGTTACCAAGGCCGAGATTCCTAGTATTAAGGAGAATATCTCCGAAAAGCTTACTAAAGAAATTCATGATAAACTAAGCGAAAAACTGAAAACTCATGATATTATGATTGAGAAAGCTGTATCGGAAGAAGTAGATGATACCACCCTTGATGAATTAAAGGAATTAATGGTCGAAGAAGCGCTTGAAGAGCTTCATCATCAAAAACCCACTGAAAAAGACTTGACAGGGAAAAGGGATGCAAGCATACATGACAGAGATGATGATCTAAGTAGTGGTGTCAAAGAAGAGTCCGAATTAGGTTCAGAAATGCATACCGATCACTCAGATTCTTTGACTTCAGATCGGATTAAGTCAGAGAGCCATAGTGAAATCGAAAAAATAATTCTTGACACTTTTCAGCACATGAAAGTTGATCCTGAAGAAGCCAAGAAAATCGCTTCTCAATTAATTGAAGAAATTGAAAATGAAATTCAAAATAGAGGGGAGTTAACGAGATCTGAAGCAACACAGGAATCTCTGTCGTTTAATCCCGAAATGTCCGTTTATTTGAAAAAGTTGGCAGAAACCAATGGTCTAGATGAACGAGAAGTTGAGCTAGTCGAGTCAGTACTAGCTAGACGACAACGTGAGTTAGCTAAGTTAGCTCGAGGCGATACACAAGCCTCTAGTATGGAAATTACTGATGAAGATCTAAGATATAGTGGGGGCGAGCTTGCTGATTATACACATACATTGGAGCAACAAATGGGGCAATTAGAAGCTGAAAAGGTTCATGATTTAGCCATAGAATATGATTTAATTGACCGCGAAAAAGATTATCAAGAAAAATCAGAAACGTATGATAAAGTTGATGAAAAGCATATCACGGAAAAGATTTTTTCAGAGGACTCTCAAACCTACGATAACTCAAAAATAAGAATGTCTAAAAGAGACACAACTGTATCTATAACAGATTCAGTTAAAGGGGAAAAAAGTTATGCCGAACATAAAAATGTAATACTTGAAGAAGATGAAACAATTTCTGAGTCTAGCATAGAGGAACATGCCAAACTTCATGCTAATGTTGAGTCTACCATATCAGAAATTTCTCTTTCTATGGCAGATGGTGTAGAAACAAAAGAAATTACTGGTATTTTGGTTCAGTTAGATTCAGATCATAAATCTGTCTCTGAGGCAACAGAAAAGGAAATAAATAGCAAATCTTTAGGGCAAAAACAAAAAACTGAAAATGTAGAAGAACAAGAGGCATTAAAAGTTAGTGGCAAGTATTCATCTGATCGTAGAACTGAGGAAGTAACTGACGAATTTTCAAAAGAACTAAAATCTGTTACTAAAAAAGCATATGATGAAGCTGTAAAAAAAGATGAGAAGCAGTATAAGGAAGAAATAAGTATGGTAGAAAAGTTTGATAATGGAACCGAAATTTCAACTAACATTGCTGTTGATAAAAAGAGTGTGACTAAAAGTACAGAAATTGTAACCAAAGATCAAATCCGCGAAGAAGTGGTTTTAACTTCGTCTAAAATCATTGACGAAAGTGATCTAAATAAACTATTGAATGATGCGGTTAAACCCGAAACAGAAGCAATAACTACTAAAACAGAAACTTTTCATCGAACGTCTAGTTCAGATTCAAAGTCTAGTTTAGAATCAGCGAAATCTCCTGATAAGAAGGTTGATACTTTTGGCAGAGAACAAGTTATATTCAGAAAATCTAAGTCAGAAGTTGATAGTAGCAGTAGCAGTTCAAACTTAAAACCAGATAGAAGGTCTGGAATAGAATTTGAAGCATATTCTAGCTCAGGAGAAAGCCATTATCAAAGTTTTGAAGATAGCGGCAGAAGCCGACCTTGCTCATCCGATGTTGAAGGAATTGTTGCTGCCGCTTCTTCAGATTATGATACAGCGCTAACGTCTACTCAAGAATATTCTGCCAAGTCTCATGTTACATCAACTGACTACCATACAGCAATAAGTAGTATTAGTTCAAAAGAAAGCATGAAGAGTTTAGATAGTGAAAGTTCTGGAAACTTAGCTAGTATAGAAGTATCTGAACATTCTGAAACTTTGGTACCATCCACCAGTGACTTAGATGGTGATATTCTTGACTCCATTGACCAACAAATCCTGGAAGATGGCGAATCATCGTGGACTGGTCAAATTAGATCAGGACGACAAATTTCTGATCTTACCGACTCCGAAGTTGTTTGTAATTCTATTGACATATCTGAGGAAGAGGCAAATGAAGTAGGCGGTAAGGGTATTGATATGCAGTCAAAAATGAAGCGTTCTGCGGAAATGACATTTCAGCCAGAGCCCAAGGTCCTGACATCTGAATCACCACAGGCTGAAATTACTGAGGTAGAAGAGAAATTTGGACAGAGTCTGGATGACGGAAGCATCTTAAGCATGAGTGTATCTAGCACATCCAGCACAGGAGCTCAAAGAACCGTTATTGAAATGTCTGAGCGTCATGAAGGTAACATGACCATATCCGGCGTATCAGAACATCTTAGTCTTGAGGATAATGAGATTACAATGCGGGGTAGTCAGGAAAGTTTACCACTTACACCCACAATTCAGAAAACTTACGATATGGCAACTTCAACTTCCCTAGTTCATTCAGATTTACCCATCGAACACGTTACTATTACAACTTCATCAGTGAGAGAAGATGGAATTCATAGTGCCAGTACTCAAATTATCTCTGGTATAAGTGAAAATGGCGATGGCATTAGCGCTATAGGAAAATTTTCTTTAGATGAACCTAAAAGAAAAGGTCATAGACGCACTGAAAGTACCATGATTGGTATTTCGTTGCCTTCGCGTGCAGACCTAAGTACGAAGGAAGTAATTAATGATGAAAAAAAAGAAAAAGAAGTTGATGAATCGGAAAAAGATATTGACGAGAAGGAACAAATTCACAAAGAATTTAAAGACGACGTTTTTGACAATGAGGAATCTCTGGATTTGTCTCGACCGCAATCTAGATTTAGCAAATCTGATTCAGATAAGGAAAGACCAACGTCTACTGCATTTTCTGATGATAGGGCTGAGTCAGAGCTTGGTGATTTAATAAAATCCTCCGATGCTACAGAAGGGACCGATCCAATTGAACGCCCTACTTCGCCAGAGCTTCAAGATGTTACAAAAAACGGATCGCCTGAGTTTAGTATAAGCACACTAGGAGATATTGAGCAACAATTTTCTCCTAGGACTAAAGAATTCGCGATGGAGCTCCAGCGAAAAAGATCAACATCAAGCATATCCGATATATCTAAAGAAATACTTGAAAAACGTGATTCACACGGTAAATCTAGCAGTACGTCTAGTGAAAAATCAAGTTTTGAGGAAGCTGAGGCCGAAGCAGCCTTTAACATGGTAGCCCATATTTCTCCGGCTCATAAAGTTAAACAAATTTTACCTATATTAGAAGACGAAGATGCAGAAAAGCATGAACTTGAATTAAAAGAAAAAGCGCGTCATGAGCTAGAGTTAAAAAGGGCGCTGCAAAAAGATATAAGTCCCGGCTTCATACCAGATATAACTGTTACTGATATGACTCCTGATTCAGATCATGATGATTCTGAGAGTAATGAACAACCTGAAGAAGAAAAAATAATTAAGTGTGAAGAAGAAACCAAGAAGATCACATACACAGAAGAACATTTTGAAATAGTTAAACAAGATATTGAGTATAAACCAGAGGAAGTTAGTGATAATGACATTGTCGATGATATTTTAACATCTTCAATGATGACATCCACCCTTATAGATTCCACAACAACTGAGTCTGATCTTGGAACAATTGTAGATGCTGGTAAAGCAGCTGATAAAGATATAGATTCCCAAAGTAGTGACTCATTTGAAATGCTAGAGAAACCTGATATTATGGACGATTTTGTGGTTATTGAAGAAGTTGGTAAAGAAGCTCAAGAGTTTGATACTGAAGGTCAAAGCGTGCAAATTGACAAAAAATCTAAAAAGGTAAAAAAGCACGATGAAGAGATTGAAAAATATCTCGCACATTCAGCACCAACGCCATTAACAAGAACTCACGATGGATCTTCTAGTGATGAACTGGGATTTGAATTTGAAGATAGTCCGCCTAGACCAGAAGGGGATAAACGAAACGTGGCTTCTACAAGCGATTATGGTTATGAATATGATCGAGAATTAGAAGCAAATAAGCAGTGGATTGAACAGCAGTTCCAAGGAGATCAAGCAGCAATGATTGCTGCAGGATATGGCTACGAGATGGAGTTTGAACGGGGACCATTAGAAGATATTAAAGAGGAAGATATTAATGACTTTGCTGCCTCCAGTTATGGTTCTCAAAAAGAGTCAGGTGGTAGCTTAGGAAGTGTTAAAGATTCATATTCAAGTACTCCCGATTATGATGTTCTTGCGGGTAGAAAATATTTTACAAGGACAGGAGAACATGACGACCTTTCCGTAAATAGCTTGCAAGAGTTTGAAAATCTTGAACAGGCGATGTCTTTGGAAATGAAACGTTTTCATCAAGGTCAAGGATCAGACTCCTCAAGCAGCGGCAGTTTTAAGATTAAATCTAACCACGGTAAAAATAATACTGGTGATGATATTTCAGTCAGTTCGTTAAAAGAATTTGAAGGTCTTGAAAGTGCTTGCATTCAGGCTCATAAGATAGAGGTTAAAGCTAAAGAAGAGGAGGCAATGCTTGCTCAAATAGAGGAAGGTCAGGAGAGTATCGCTTCAGAATCAGAGAGTTGTGAAACTGTTGGAACAGAAAAAAAGATAACCGATACAGATGAAGAAGAAGATTACGAGAAAAGAATGTTTGAAATAGACGAGATTATTAAGCAAGCTCAGAATAACGTAGAAAGGTTTATAGATCTTAGGGAAGTGGAAAAAACAGAATCATTAGGACGGGGAGATTCAATTGAGGAAGTTTCAAAAGTGCCAGAACTTGAGCTTGATACGCCTGTTGTTAAATCTACAATTAAAGTGCAGTGGAAGGAAAGCGAAGATATTATGATTACTTCTACAGACTCTCTGGATTTAAACAAAGTGGAAGAACGTCGTGATAGTACTGATAGCCTCGACGCCCAACCTATTGCTGGTGACATTATGACCACCAGTACCGATTCCATCGAGTTGGCAGCTCAAAAGTCAAAAGATAATATTATGACCGATTCAATCGAAATACGCGATGAAAAAAGTTATATGGTATCGAGCGATTCTCTCGAACTTGGACAAGCCACAAGTTCAGGTTTAAATATTCTTCCAACAGATTCGATCGATGAAGATGGCTCAAGAATTGGAGTATATGATCATAGCAGTGGAAGCACTGGAAAAGATTTCAGTTCTTCTGCAAGAGAAGAGTTACAAGTGGAACACGATACAACAAAAGAAGATAAAGAGGACTTTATGTTACACAGTATTGAAAGTTTGGATCCTACAAGCTCTGCAGCCACCCATGCAACTATGCAATACGAAACAGATTCAGTCTTTTCAGGGAGTTTTACGAGTGGAGGATCGAATACAATGGTATCATCGACTGACACCATTGATCCTATACATTCACAAATGATTGATGTAGGAGCTGCTGCGCGAAAAGTATGGTTTGATGAAGACTTTGGTGGCAGACGCATTACAGAATACGTAGAAGAGTCATCGCGGCCATATGTATCCGAAACTGTAGAGCAGTTAGATGACGAACATTTCTCGCACACCATTCATAGGAAGGTTGAATTGGCTCCTGAGGTAAGAAAGGTCACTTTTACCGGATCCGATGCTGAAGATCAACTGAAAAAATTTATGCAGGAGTTTAATGAAGGTGAAGACGTAAAGGAAACTCAAGAGGTAGATGAACATGGTAATGTTCACACAAAGAGAGTTGTGCAAAAAAGGTTTATTATTAAAGGTGACAAAGGGGAACAACCATTGCCTGAACATGATATTGAGGAATATTTTAGACAAATGAATCAATCAGGCATTGTTGAAGATCAAGGAGCAATTACTCGAATTACTCAGGAAACTAAAACAAGAACAATAAAGGACCCAAAGGGAAATGTCGAAACAACTATTACCAAGAAATTTGATGTTCCTATGTCTGAAATAACATCACTAACCCATTTTCCAACAGGTTTGTGTTTCTTGGTACTAACCTTCGATTTATCTTTTTACCCTCGTATCTATTTTAGATTTAGCAAACTTTATGTTGGTTTATCCTTTAATTTAATTTAGTTGTTGTTCCCTACACTTCAAATATTCACTCTTTTTATTGGGTAAGTTTATTATTTTTTGGTTTGCATGGTGTTTTTAATGCATGTTTTTTAACTACGTGTTTAAACCTTAATAAATCCATTGTCTATTATTGATTGTTAACATTACTCTTATTAACATTCTGATTAAAACCAGTAAAAATACTTTAAGAATTTTAATGCTGTGGTATTAAGATTTCAAAATGCAATCAATAATTTTATTGGTGACTTTATGATTTTGAAGTTTTGAAAATTTCAAATTTCTTATTAGAACTACATGTTTTGTTATTTTATAGGTGATGAACAGATTCAACCTTCCCAACAGCCAGGTTCATCGTCAGCAAAAGGTTAGAATTAAATTTATTTAGTATCTATATGACTCTAAAAATATTATCTTTAATATTAACCTTCCTTATTTTTAAAAACTTAAATTATTTTTTGTCTCTGAATACTGAAAAAGGTTAAGAGAATAAAAATTTGGAAAGTTAGGTGGCAGTAAACACTACTATTAATTTTTTAAATATTTAATTTTGTACCTTGGGCTTTGTTAATTGCAATATGTACAACAGGCGATTAATTGGACATGATTGACTATAAAGAGGTGCTAACAAAAAATAAGTTTATACAATAACAATGTAATAAAGTATAACTCGTGTATATTTGCTTTTGTCGTTTTAGATAGTTCGTTACAGTTTATCTTTTTTTAGATACATTACTATACAACATACATAATTATTAACTTTATATTTTTGGGTCGATTTTAGAAGAATTTTATTTAAAACTAAAATAATATATCTACGACACTTATACAGGGTGTTCATTTGAAAACTTCACACCACGGATTTATAGAAAACCACTGATTAAAAGAAAAAACGCCGAGATACGTCAAAGGATGTGCCAAAGGGGACAACTTTTTAACCAAAAACTACTTCACCCCCTTTTACCCTCTGCCCCCGGGGTCTTCCCTTTAAACATTTTAAATGACAAGGGGTATCAAGTAATAGCTTGTTTGAAAGGTCTTTCCAAGTGCTTTATTTTGACGTTTGATTTTTTTAAATCGGTCGATTCATTTTCGAGAAAATTAGAAAAATCTTTA
Organism: Polydrusus cervinus; assembly: GCA_935413205.1. Taxonomy (NCBI): domain Eukaryota; kingdom Metazoa; phylum Arthropoda; class Insecta; order Coleoptera; family Curculionidae; genus Polydrusus; species Polydrusus cervinus. The sequence goes on from OW284516.1 coordinate 7,806,096, forward strand.
TTTACCTTAATTTGTCCAGATAGAAAAAAAACATACGAAACTAACACATTTTATTTCAATAAGTGTTCAAAAACCAACATAAACAGCAATTCGGAAGATTATACGTGGCAGCAACCAAATAACAACCAGAATTTTTTTCCGCCTTCTTTTTATGAACACAGATAACATGAAAGAACTGAATTTGCTGTCAGTTACCTTTGTGGCAATCTCGGGATGGTGAAAATTAATTTATTGACTCACATTTTACTTCCAAAATGGTTTACACACTAGCCGAAAGAGTGGAAATGATTCTAATTTATGGTGCCCAAAATCAATGTGCTCGGCAAACTGCCGTCATATTTAACGCCAGACATCCGGAAAAGATAACTTCGCATATCGTCTGACGCACGGTTCTAGAGCTACAATGCCTGATAAAGCAGGGAGATAACGGCCGCATTAAAAAGGCAATTCCCCTTAAAATAAGGTAAAGTCCATACAATTACTGTCTGGATGCACATCACAGCTTCTGACGTAATTTTTGATTCGAGTTAGGTCGTTAACTCCCTGCCTTATCAGGCATTGTAGCTCTAGAACCGTGCGTCAGACTATAGGTATGTTTTGGACCTTGTTACTAAATTTACTCAAACTGGATCTGTTGCAAATAAAAAACGTAATCATCGTAGAGTTTTGGATGAAGCCGCCCAACTTAAAGTTTTGGGTCATTTTGGCATAAATCCTAATACTTCATTACGCAAAATATCATCGTTTGGCCAATAACGGGCAATATTTTGAACACTTATTGAAATAAGAAGTGATATTTTCTTGTGTTTTTTTTTTCTATCTGAACAAATTAAGATAAATAGAGATTTTTCTAATTTTCTCGAAAACGAATCGACCGATTTTAAAAAATCATCAAACGTTAAAATAAAGCACTTTGAAAGACCTTTCAAACAAGCGATTACTTGATACCCCTTGTCATTTAAAATTTTTAAGGGGATGACCCCGGGGGCAGAGGGTAAAAGGGGGTGAAGTAGTTTTTGGTTAAAAAGTTGTCTCCTTTGGCACATCTTTTGACTTGTCTCGGCGTTTTTCTTTTAATCAATGGTTTTCGATAAATATATGTATAACTCTTTTGTTTATAAAGAATCAACATCTATAAAGAAATTTAATGCTAAAAATAATTTCACTATTGGATTCCGAAGATATTTTTTAACAAAATTAACAAACTCGTAACCGAAGTCACTCTGTATAATATGTACGCAAGCAACGACATATTCTCATTTATTTCAAAACCTTTTAAAATCGATCCAAAGCCCCCTTTAAGACCGTGTGGCATAGACACATTAGTACAGTAAACATTTTCTTCGATGCTGTAGCCTCAATAACCCATAGAAGGCCCTTTCATTACGAAATCAGCATGGAAGACCAAACAGAAGTAAATCTAAGGGAACACGATTGGCGCTTTAATTTGCCACAACATGGTAGATAGTTATTATACGTCCTTTCAGTTTACATTTCTACACTTTAACACGGTTTAGAGAGTGGTGTTGCCTTAATTGAAAGACTTAGCACGACTATTAACTGTGTTAAAATTCTATTTTGGGTTGAGAACCCTTATTTAAAATTTCAATAAGTACCTACTTGTTAAACTGATTTGTTATGTTCTTGTCTTTAGGTTAAAACAGATATTGTCTATTATGATATTTGTATATAATTTTGATCCTTCTAAGCGTAACGGTTCGTGAAATACGAGGGTTGGTGACCTTCATTAGTGAATTGTTGAATTATTAACAAAATTAAATCGCGAATGCGCCACTTTGGAGCAAGAAATAGGTATTGCTATATAACTATTGGCGGAAGATCGTTTACATCATGGTTCCGATATTAAACTTTATTTTTAATACATTTAATTATTATAACATTTTATTAAATGATCGAGCGTCATAGAGTTTGCTGGTAAGGTAAAGCAGCCATTGCTTCTAAAGAATTCTTTTTATCGTGTTGTAAACAATAATTTTACACCTACTATATAAACATAAAATTATGTGGATGATATGTAAGGCAGCACTTTCTCTAAAAAATAGATGTTGTACGTTTTGTTCCTTTTTGTATTTATACAGAGTGTTTCTCTTATGAAAGTTTAATGGGTAAGCTCTAAAAAGAGATTTAAAGATTTTTGTATACTCCACTTTGGTTCATTTCAATTTATATACAGGGTGGCCCACTCTCAACGCAGGATTTCATCGCATCTAAACTACGTAACTTTCTTATATTTTTCAAAAACATAGTTATACGGTGATATTAGTTCTATAATCTAAAATTATACAGGGTCTCTTAAATAGTCAGGGAATATCAAACATACTTTTCTTTTTATTGAAACCTCTATGCTATATTAAATTGTTTTCTAATTCCTCACAAAATTTCACGCTTATATTAATATCATATGTCTAAATTAATTTGTCTTGGAGATACTGACGTTTAAAATCTTCCTTCTAAAAGTTACAAAATATGATTTTAACATGTTAAACGGGAAGTTGAAACTTTTAGTTAAAGAATAAAAAACTAAGATAGGGAGGTGAAAACAATTTTTCTCTAAGATGAACCGTTCCAACGTTACAGCCCATCAAGGCCAGAAAAGGCCATATTTTAAACGCCAATATATCGAAAACAATTGAATTTAGACATCTAACATTTTAAACAAAATAAGCATAAACTTTTGTGGAGATTTCGAAAATATTGTATAGGGTGTTCTATTCAAAAAAATATGTTTGATATGTCCTGACTATTTGGGGCACTCTATGTAATTTAAAATAATTTTAGATTGTAGAACTAATATTTTTTTTGTGGAAAAATATTAAAAAGTTAAATGGTTTAGATTTTAGATACTATGAAATCCTGCCTTGAAAGTGAGACTTACATTTAAAACGCAAGGCTAATATTTAGTTCTTCTAATTTTGGAATTTTTACAAACGTAGCCTTATTTGTTTTTAAGGGCTCATCTATTAATTAAGTTATTATTAAACATTTTCTTTCTAAATGAGCCATATAGTAAAAAAGTTAAATTACTTTTGACGTGATATATTTTTCCTGGAATTAAGGCGAATGGGGTAAATATTTGCGAAAAACGATTAGCTTCGCGACACGCAGAGTTTGACGTGGTTTTAAATTTGTTTTTTAGCATACTGGAGATTCCGTATTTTCGTTAAATTTAGACGAGTTTAAACTAGTTCAGCACTAAAAATTGTATGCGGGATTACGTTGAGAAGAAAAAATAGTTAAAGAGAAATACATTTTCATTTTGAGAAATACATTTTCATTTTGAGAAATACACTGTATTATTGTTAATCCCTGTAAACCCAGATGCATTACTTAGCATAAATAAATCACAAAGTGTTCAATAATGATTGAATATTATTACTATTATTGCTATATCTGAATAAGTTGTAAGAACTTTTATTAAAAGTAGTTATTATTATTACTTTAGATATATCAATAGTAGATTAATTAAAAATGAACACTCTGTGTAAACTATTGACTTACGCATGAGGTTTTCCCCACTAAGGGTCGCTTTTACAATATATAGTTAATTGAAAGATTATTTTGCAGTTTAAACCAAAAATTAATCTTTAGTACTTCAAAATTTTCGGTTTTACAATGTTTTGTTATCTTTTATGTTCAACGACAACGCATACCACCATATGTTATTACTTATACCTAACTTCGGGAACTAACCTACAGTTTTTGTATTCGTACGTAAACTTAACATTAAAACTTGTTTTTCCTGTCTTTCGTTTGTTAGTGTACTGTACGGAATAGTAATAGCAATGGAAAATAGGAAAATAACATCAAATTTTGCAGAACATGAAGTTATACCACTTTTGGATATAGTAAAACTGCATAAAAATGTAATAGAATTCAAGAAAAGCGAAACATTCTTGTGGAAAGAAAACAACCAAAAAATCACCTATTTAAGGTTATGACAATGCTGACTAATACGGAGTTTAGACCTTGGGTATGGCTTAACTAGTACTTCATCTACAGGTTAGGGTTAAACTTAGGTTAACGCAGTTTGAAGATAACCATGGATTGTAAAAGTGATTTATTTTAAAATAATCCATGGTTTATAGTTAACTTTACATTGTAAAAGCAGGGCCGTCGAGAGCCAGATTGGGCCCGGGGCTGTGTGGCATCTCGGGCCCAAAAGGATCTGAAACCGAGTAACTAGCGCCCAAAAAACCCTTTTTTAAACCATAAAAAAAATTGAAAATTAGAAAAACATAGGTAATATTTTTAAAGAAACTTGTAGGGAGTTATACTAATAATAAATATTGAGATTTCGATTGAAATCCGGGCCCGGTGGGAATCCCACCTTTACCACCCCCCTCTCGCCAACCCTGTGTAAAAGCGGCCCTTAGACCCCATATGCAAGTAACCCGCAACGATAAACAAAGATATGCTATCCTGGTAATTTGTACTCTCTATTATTTTGAATGTGATTTGATTCGTATACAATTTTTCTTTATACCAAGCATCCCTCACTATATTTCAAAAATTCAATTTTTTTATTACTTCACGGAGAGTTTGTACTTCACTTAAAATATTTACTTCACATAAAATTTGAACTTTGCATTACGTTTTTACTTCACATTCAATGACTAAATCACACACAAATAAAAATATTTGGTTTCAGCAATGAGGCACCATGGATGTACACGTACAGTCTATAGCATGATCTTGATGTTATTAAATACTTTTTTGTTTGATATTCGAATGTACTAATATTAATGTTTTTTACAGCTGAATTCGAGGAAGTTCATGATAAAGCAGAAAACGAAAAATCCAAGTAAGTTTTATTTTTTTTACTGGTTTGTTATTTCTTTTTAATTTTAGTTTTTGTATATGTAAATATTAAATTAGTCTTGCTGTTATATGTTTTATCTTAAACTAATATCAACAAGTGAAAATATTTAAAAATTAAAGTAGTTTTAATTTTTCATTCAATTTATAATTATTTTCACTCGCTTAGGTTTGATGATGATAGTTTAAGGCGAAATATGTAACAAAAATACACAAACAAAAAAAATATATTTGATATCGAGACTTTGTGTCTTTTTATTTACAAAATATAAAAGATCGGTGTCTGTTTAAAGGTTGGAGACAATGACGTTTCTTGAACGGCAGTTGAGTTTTGGACTTGCATTGTCTTTATTTGTTTAGAATCACTACGTTTCAACTGGTAAGTATCTCCAGTCGTCTTCAGGTGAATACTGAATAAGTACTGTAACTACAGCTCTATTTATACTAGGCAGGTGCTGTGACGCATGACTAGTCGGCGGAGTCATGCGTGTTGCTAGGTGATGACGCATATCTGGATGAGTCATGCTTGATGAGTCATGCTCGATGACGTCATGCTCGATGAATCATGCGTTTAACTCTTGGGTGGTCTTATTCTAAGAGACAAGAAAAATTGTGTCTACCAGATCCCCTGCGAATGCGGCCAGTCTTACATTGGTGAGACACTAAGACCACTAGAACTAAGGATTAAAGAACATCGGAATAATACCCAAAAAGGAGAGACCGAAAAATCAGGTGCAGCTCACCACGCCTGGACGCACGGCCATCATATCATGTGGACAAAAGCGGAAATCCTGCAAAAAGAACCGCACTGGAGGAAGAGGAAGTTTAAGGAAGCTGCTACCATACACCAAAATCCAGGTTGCTTTAGTAAGCCTTCATTAGACATGAGAAACGTCTGGAAACCCTTGTTAAGTAAATGTAATCTTAGAATAAGACCACCCAAAAGTTAAACGCATGATTCATCGAGCATGACGTCATCGAGCATGACTCATCCAGATATGCGTCATCACCTAGCAACACGCATGACTCCGCCCATTAGTCATGCGTCACAGCACCTGCCTAGTATAAATAGAGCTGTAGTTACCGTACTTATTCAGTATTCACCTGAAGACGACTGGAGATACTTACCAGTTGAAACGTAGTGATTCTAAACAAATAAAGACAATGCAAGTCCAAAACTCAACTGCCGTTCATAAAAGATCGGGTCTCTTGTGTGTAAAAATTGGTAAATTCTTAGTGAAGATCTAGATATATTCTGAAAACAAAAGAACAACGGAATTAGGTAAGGAAAATTTTTAGAATAAAACTATAAAGAGTAGTAGGAGTAGTGCTGTTTTTTGTTAAAAAAGAGAAGCTTCAATTCAGGGTGGCTCCCTCTTACCGCAGGATTCCACAGTATCTAAACTACTCGAATTTTTAATATTCTTTAAAAACAGCGAGAGATTAGTTCTTCAATCTGAAATTATTTTAAATTATACAGGGTGTTCCAAATAGTCATGGCATATCAAACATAGATAGATAGATAGAAACGTCTTTACTTTTTAACTCGGCGAAGAGCAGCATTGCTGTTTACTTAACCGAGCATATACAATACAAAAATATATATTTACATATCAATACTTAAAAGAGAGAAAAAAGAAATAATTAGTAGTATCATAATATGATATGAGTATTATTATTATAATGATATAATGAATTAACTAAATATTTCTTACTCAGGCATAAAAAAAAACAGTCATTGCCGGCATTTTATTAAAAATATCAAACTTTTAATATTTACTAAGCAAATATAGTTTAAACTTATTTTTAAAAGACAAATAACTGATATTTGTAAACTTGTTTCGAATTTCCGAATTAAATAATTTGGGAATCACATAAGAAAAGCCACGTTCGTAAAGAGCTGTACGGTGACGTGATATATTAAGTAGGTCATTGTGGCGAGTATCGCGATTGTGAGTTGTAGAGCGAAATGACAGCTTCTCTCGCAGATATTGAGCAATCTGTGTAAAAAACAGGCCATATGCAATTTTAGTCTATCCTGAACGTTCAGCCATCCTAAGTCACGCAACTTGTGTGTTACGTGGTCTCTTAACCTAAGATTGTAAATAAATCGAATACATGAATTTTGAATTCTCTGCAATCTACCCTTAGACTGAAGATCAAGGCATGGACCATAAACGATATGCGAGAGAACAAGAGATTGGCATAATTGTCTTTTCAAAGACATGCTCAATATATCCTTATTCTTATATAAATTTCTAAGAGACATAAATGACTTTTAAACTATCTTGCAGACTTTACTTTTAAATCAAATATTGCTGTCTACAAGAACTCCCAGATTTTTGTATTCCTTTACCGCAGGGATATTTACATTTGATATATTAAGTTTTAAGTTTTCATTCGCCCATTCCCTATTTGGTCCAAAGAACATAACGGCTGATTTGTTTGGATTTAATTTTAGACCATTAATAGTAGAGTATTCGTAGACACTACTAAGACATCGGTTCCTGCTTTCAGCAGCCGCAGCTGCTTCGCTGGGGGCAAAACTTATACGTAGCTGTGTATCATCTGCATATCTCTGCATGTCGCATCCTACTACAAAGTTATCCATGTCAAAAGCATAAATTAGAAATAGTAACACCCCATATATTATATTATTTTCTGATTCTCCACAGTGGCGGCTCGCGGTCTTAAGAAATAGTGAAGAGCTAAGTGAGGGTACTTAAACAAACATTGACTAAAAACCCGTTTAACAAAACCTCTCTCTTATCCTCATCTGTCCAACGATGAATGGAGTTTCCAACAAATTACAAACTATAAAAATAAAACATTTTTAAAACACACAACTAAGTAGGTACTTACCCTACTGAATTAACTGAAATATAAAATAAAACAAAACTTTTTAATAACACAGTAAATCACGTAAAAGCGCTATCTATAACCGTAAGTTTCGCGAAGCCCCAAAATAAATACCTTAAGGTTAGGCGAACCAATGCTAAAACAATGGTGGATACGACTGATCTATTTTTAAATTGCCCTTTATCATAATGAAAATTGTTACATGCTGTTTGCGTGACTGACTTCACATAACCATAGCGACGGTGAATATCAAAGCCATGTAGAGCGTTGTGTCTTCACTTGCTTTGAGCTAACGGACACGGTCGGTTGGGGCGCGCCAAAATGCACGAGTGTTTATAATTATTATTGTCCCTCGGAGTTACCTGTGACCCTATTATGCATAGCTACATTCGGATTAAATTAATATTATTAATTCGAACATAATTATTTTTTAAGGGCTAAAATGGTAGCTGTATTGGTACATTAATATTTAATATTGACGAAAACCTTTCCTCCTGGATTTTTTTTTTTTGGTGAAGAGCCCCTTCTCCTACTTCACCTGACGAGCCGCTACTAATTCCCCACAAAATTCTACGCTTATTTTGTATAAAATATCATATGTTTAAATTCAATTATTCTTGAGATATTGACGTTTGAAATATTTAATTTTTAGACTTAGGACGGTTCACAGAAAAGTGTTTTTCACCCTCAAAACTTTCACTTTTAAAAGTATTCGATTTGATATATTAAACAGGAATTAGTAACTTTTAGATAAGAAAATAAAAAAACTAAAATAGGGAGAGTTTCTCTATAATAAACAGCTCCAATGTTACAGCCTGTCAAAGTCTGAACATATATTTTAAACATAAATATGTCAAAAACAATTGAGTCATATAACATTTGCCATTTTATATGAAATAGGCGTAGGATTTTGTAGGGAAATAAAAAATAATATAATATATTTTTTTTTTAAATTACATATTCTAAGAAAAGTATGTTTGATAAGCATGATTATTTGGAATACACCCTGTATAGTTTAAAATAATTTCAGATTATATAACTAATTCCTCCCTATAATTCTGTTTTTGAAAAATATTAAAAAGTTTGCCGGTTTCCTGACGTAGTGGCGTATCTCAAAAAAATAAAAATTTGAATCACGCCAGAATTATACCGGGTGTTGCATCGTCGAGCGGGACATAGGAAATCCCATGTAATTTTAAATGGGGTCAATTATTGGCTTCCCTAATTATTTTAGAGAAAAATTCTATTTAGGTTTATTAAAGAGCACTAAAACCCACATTCAAAAGAATAACTTTAGATATTTTTGATGAGCCCGTTTACGGGTTATCGCTAATTTCTTTTTAACTATTTCTCCTTTTTATGGCCCCGTATTTGCGGGCACCAGTCAAGGTAAAAGATGACTGTCAAATAAAGTTGTCATATATAATATCACAAGAGATAAAATTTTGTCGGCAAAATTTTCGAAAGGTATGAAAGTTTGTTGCTTGGCAATTTCGCGAATGACATTTTTGACAAAATCACTAACGAACACACCCGAACAGACCCGAACAGAGCCGTCAGGCGAGTGATTTTGTCGAAAATGTCATGAGCGAAATTGCTTAAAGCAACAAACTTAAATAAATCCTTAAGAACAATTTTGCTTACACAATTTTTTCTCGAGTGGTATTCGACATGACTATTTAACTAGAAAAAAGACAAAGAACAATAAAATTAGAAAACTTTTATTTAAGAATAAAACAAAAAAATTACTTATTTATTGATGTAAAAGTTACAGTTGTGATAATTAAACGTTTGTGCATTATTTGATTGATTTTGATTTGATGATATTACTTGATCTGGTGCTTTTTCTCTTAAGTTTGCAATTAATTTTAAATGATGTTCAGAGTCTAACTGCAAATAAGGCTTTAAAGAATTGGCGTGGGAATGTCCTGTTAATTTGATAATTTCTTGCTCACCAACGCCATTTTTTGCAAGGGCAGAAATAGTGGAAGAGCGATGTGAATGGTTTGTTACTTTAAATTTTTTGGTATTTACGCCGATTTTTTTTGCTGAGATTTTGGTCCATTTCGACATGCTGTTTATTCCAATAGGCATGTTTTTGTACCAAATTCCTTTTGTCCAATTTGGATGAACTGTCAAAAAGAGCCTGTCACTTGTAATTTCTGGATTGGTATTTCTTTTTTCAAATAATTTTAAAAATAGACGAATAGGACAAAGATCTTTGTTAGTGTTGTTTTTTACCAACCATTTGCTACTGGCCAAGGCTTTTGCACCTCCTTGTGTAGTCTTTGAAAATATGGGATTGTATTCGATACGTCCCGTAAATTCTTCATTTAGGTCTAATTCTTGGTGGAAATAATGTACTTTGCAGTTCACTGCTTCGTTGCCTCGCCACGCAAGTTCAAAAGAAAATAAGTGAAATATTTTTTTCTGTAGGCCGTCTGGGGTGTCTTCGTCATGAATTTTTATCATTTCCAATAATTCTTGTGTTGTAAGGGCTTTCGAACTTGTTTTTCTTTTTTCTTGGTTACCTTGAAGTTGTTTTCGTTTTAAGTCCTTTGCCAAACGGGCTGATTTAAAAAGAATGTCGGTAAATGGGTCTATTTTTATATTAAATTCTTGGTAATACTTTTCTTGTAGCATCTGCGCCGTGGTATTCCATATGCTTTTGATACTTGACTCTTTGTAGTCCTCTCCATTTAGTTTTTTCATGTTGTAAGCATAATCTTCCATAATTTTTGCTAATTCTTCGGCTGGAGTATGCTTTTCAAGCTTATAATCTCTTATCAATAAGAACTGCGAAAACTGTCGCCAAATGGAAGTTTTGGAGATACGCGTATTTGGAGGTATATTCTCCGACACTGCCTTTTTAATTTCTGTAATGGATTGTATTCCAAATCTGTTTTTTTCTTCAGAAACACTCATTTTTGAACTAAAATAATTTGACGTTTGTTAACAAGAAATAATACAATGACATTTTAAATAATTAACAGAACCTTGGTAACAAAACTTCTTTCAATCAAAAATTAAAATTTTGCCGCGGCAAAAATCACATGTGAATTTTGTCCAGGTAGGTGCAGGTAGTAATTTTGCCAGTAGAAGACCGGCCGTTGCTATGACATTTTGCCAGTGTAAAACACTCTAGTTAAATAGCATTGAGGTATATATATACCTCAATGTTAAATAGTCAAGGAAATAGTTATCAAAATGTGTCAGACATGTTTTCAAAATGACAACTTTATTTGACAGTCATCTTTTACCTTGACTGGTGCTCGCAAATACGGGGCCATAAAAAGGAGAAATAGTTAAAAAGAAATCGGCGATAACCCGTAAACGGGCTCATCAAAAATATCTAAAGTTATTCTTTTAAATGTGGGTTTTAGTGCTCTTTAATAAACCTAAATAGAATTTTTCTCTAAAATAATTAGGGAAGCCAATAATTGACCCCATTTAAAATTACATGGGATTTCCTATGTCCCGCTCGACGATGCAACACCCGGTATATATTTATTTTTAAGCGATTTTTTGTGTCGAAGTGGTGTAAGTAAGTAACCCTATCTCTAAAATTAATGTGTATTACGAAGTATTGTAAAAAAATTCTAATATGGAACCGTTTAAAATAAATCAATTTGTTCATTCTTTGATATCTCCATAACTGAGATTCACCACAACGTCATGAGACCGACGATATGTATTATAAACGAAATTTTTACTTTAAATTACATTCATTTTTTTATTTGTTTCAGAAAAGTTTCTGACCAACACCAACTTTCTGAAGAAATGAAAGAACTCCTAAAGGAAATGGAAAAAGAAACTAAGCAATAAACGACTGAATAAACTAGGCCAATAAAATATAATATAGACATTAGCGACATATCCCTATTATTCCTTGAAAGTATACCCGATAATTGACGATATACATATTATGACATTAACGAAGTATTACAGAAGTTAAAGCCTGTTTTTATTTAATAGCCAATCGTATCAGGGAATACTGATAGCGATCCGCTAATGCGGTAACTGTCTATTAAGTAAAAATATAGCTTGTACATGTTAGCGATTTTTAATCACCCTAGTTTATTGCCGTACTAAAAAACAAATTATATGATGACTCTCTATAATATGAATTACAAGATAAGCTTAACTTGCTAAATAGGTAAAGAAAAACTGCTTGCGTAAAATTAAAGATCAATTAAAAAAAATCGCGGTTGATAATAACATGCAGCTTTTAATATTAAGTTTTCACAAAGTCTACGCGAATTGTTGCTGTCCGATCAAAATTTCCATTTTTAAAAATTAATAACATTTTTCACCAAGTTGATTATGGTGCACTCGTACGTCTTAGCTTTATTTAAAGCACTAGCTGCTTTAAAACAATCTAAGAACTGCGCTTACGATACCTTCACCATCACCTTCTTGATGTAGTTGTAGCAACGTTTGTCATTTCTTTCTTTTAAGAATTAATTTGTGGCATATTATGCCGACGATGTGCAATTTTTTGTTGATGATGATTAAAAAAATATGTTTGTATAGGAGAAATTAAAACAGTGGGTTCAAATTTTGTTGCTAGTTTGTATGGGTACTTGAACTGCTTTTGAAGTAATAATATAGGATAATAGGAATTATTAATAACGCAATAAAATTTGAAGCTGAACTGAATAGGAAAGAGGTACTTATTTTAATAAAAAATTTGATGTTTGTAAGAAACGTAAACCTACAATGATATTTTTAATGCTTATGTGTTTATGTTAAAGCTGTTATTTTTTATAAAACAATTTTATTGTAAGTTAAGGTTACCAATATAATTATTTGTATAAAAAGAAGCCAGTTGATATATTATTACTTTATTATTTAGAAATAGCTTTATGGTATTAATTTTGGTTTTTCCGTTTTACATTGACAATAGTTTAGTGGTTTTTACTATTCTCGATGTTCTGAAGCTTTAAATTATATTAAAATGGAAAAACCAAATTTCCATTTATTATTATTTATTTAAATCAATGTGAATTATATACTATTTAATCTATGTATCAAAAAGATTTCAACGTCTAAACATAAAGCTTTCAGTATATTATTTGGTGTTTTATTTAAACCTTAAATCCTCCATAGCAATGGCGGCATGTGGGTGGATATACAGGGTGGTTCCTAAGTTGATACTTCTTTTTAAGCTGCGTATAGAAGGCATTAGAATAAACAACATATTTAAAAACTCAAAAATAAAGTACTTACATTCAGGGGCGGTTCTAGACCCAAAATATTGAGGGGGGGCACCACATTGGCGTAGCCAGAAAATATGCTCGGGGAGGGGGGCTGGGTGGGCGTAAGTAGGACATTTTATTTTTCTGAAGAGAGGGATAGTCGGGACTATCTATATTCCATGGTATTGTACCTTGCGAAGAAGGCGCCGCAGGCAAAAAATTTTAGGGGCCACGCCCAAAGTTCGTTTAAAATTCACCTAACTGCTATCAAATTTTGAAAATTTAATTATTCCCTCTCCCCCTTTGCATGGTTGGATTAAATTTTTTTTTAATGTTTTTTTTTCATATTCCTAGCTGGCTCTTTATTAAAAAAAAAGCATTTTTTATAATTGTGAAAAATATGAATATTGGTGTCAATCCAAAATTTTAACATAAGACGTATGTATGACTCTATAACCAGCGTTTTCCGGGTTCGGTTTTTCATGATTAAAAAAAAAGTAAATATCGCTCACCACGCCAAAATTGATGATTTTTTCAGAAATCATGTATTTTAAGAGCAGTTTTTGGTGCAAATAGAATATAATAGAAAAATTCTATAAAATATTATTCTTTTTACTCGTTTTCCTTTAAAATTGCATCAAAAATCAATAACTAAAACGATATGCGTGTGAAACCTTAATCTCTATATAAAACAAGACTTTTAGAAGGAAACGTTTAAAAGCTAAACGTTTTCTACAAGACCTTTGTAATACATTATTTAAAGAATTAAATTAAGAGTCCATGCGTGAGATGAAAATGCAGCCCGACAGCCCCCCCCCCCTTATATACGCCACTGGGCGCAGCCACAATTTTTGGTAGCCTTCGCAAGCAAATAACGCCACAGCCCAAAATTTTTTAAAATCATGCTCAAATTGTATCAAATTATGTAAATAATAAAGCACCCGGAATTTTTTGTTATCAGTGGCATGAATTTTATAGTTTTTTTCAGAAATGTTGGGGGTCCTGGGCCCCCCCAGGCCCCCGTAGGACCGCCCCTGCTTACATTCATTTATTACACTACGAATCAAATACGGTTCTGCCTAACTTGCCCGTTGAATAACATTAAGAAAACTTCTCGGTGTAGGATAGGCCCGCAAGGGAAAGCGTTCTGCGTATAATCTCGAAGAAACATTGGCACTTTTACGACACTTACAGTAAATTAACACCATATTTATTAGTTTATTGTTTTTAATTTACCATTTTCACGTATCACACAATTTAAAATTAACTTGCTTCAGAAAAATACACCGAAGCGTATTGCTCAAGACTACCCGTATGACTAATACTAATAAGAGATAAGAAAAACAACAAAAACTATAGCGGTCTATGTTTTTATGACCAGGCCCGCACTTACATTTTTTACTTCTCTATCTCGCCTAATTTTAAGTTGTTTGAAAAAAGGTATTTGAAAAAGTTGTTTATTTTAATGCCTTCTATACACAGCTAAAAAAGAAATATCCACTTAGGAATCACCCTGTATAGAGGAAGACCCAAATATATAAAAAAAATTTGGTCGACTCGCAGTGGCGGCTCCACCTTGAGGTGGCGTGGCCGCGCTCCTTCTCCCCGATCTAGAAATATAATAATTTTATTTCATCATGTTTAATTTATCGGGAACCAATAAATACATTTGGTAGATCTACCGATAATTCAGGAGGATTGGCAACACTGTCTGTAACTCTCTTACCACCTTAATTACCTACTTATCCGCGCGCCCTCATGTAATGCGCTCGGTTGTGGCTCGCTACCGAATTCTCTGTGCTCTTTTCTGACGAACCCTTAAAATTAGCGTCCTTGGACGGCCCTATTCCACCTGCTGTGTAACTGAAAACCGGTTTAAATCTCGTTGATTTATCCGCGAAGGAATCGCGGGCAACGGCAACGTAAAGTGGTAGACGCGGCAAGTGAATTTTTAAAATTTGCCGTAAAATAGCGGCTTTTTCGACCCGAATTCCAAAAAAACTAAGCAAGATATCGAGTTTCTGTTTTTACCAATGGAGAGATGGTATCTATGAGAGCTGGGAGAAAGTTATATTTATATAAAAAATCCAGGAAAAAAAATAAGCTAAAGAAAACCATTACGATAATTATTATTTAATTTCGCTGTATTGTTAATAATATTCTTTTAATGAAAATAACTACACTTCTTAATATAAGTCCAAATCGATAAAGTTTTTAAAAATCCATTACTACAAATTAGCCAGGATTCGGGTCAAGAGGACCCAATGTTTTTAATATAATTATGTATATATAATAAAAACCGAATAAATGATCAACTAATCACATAAGTCGAAGTAAATTCCATTAATCTACTAGTATTAATAGATATGAATCTAATAATAATTAAAATAGAGAGAGCCCCTCTGAAAATATTTACTACGGTTCTGTCCTTTATCATTTTCCTTACATTTTCCAGACCAAAATAACCTTATAATAATTTTTCCTTATATAACTCTGCACTGAAAATAATGAATATAAATTTGGACCCGGATTAAATTTTAACAGCATATGTGTTTACAAAATTTTCGCTGCAACCAGTTGCGAAGTAAATAATGTTGATCATAATTTTAAAGGAGCACGGCGAAACTTTACAGGTTTATAAAATTAGATAACGAAACGAAGACGTCCTGCAAAATATATATCTTTCGTTGATTAAATATATGTTTCTATGAATAGATAACGCAAATATTAATAGTAACAAGGCGATTGTGTGTTCACTAAACAAGAAAGTTTTTATTGTATGTGGTTAGTAGTCATTAGGGCTTCACCTCTTTGGCACCGCATGCAAGGGTTAAGTAACACACACAATACAGGCCGCACCGCAATAAAATAAAATGGTACGTAAAAAATGGCGCGGTTCAACTGACGATGATCGCTATTTTTTTTATATTAATATATTATAAAACAGTAGAATTTAGTATCCGTTACAACATATAGAAAGAAACTTAGCGGCACGCGGACACAGTGGTACGTCTATATTTTGCATTAAAGTACACAGGGACGCCAAAGGACGCCTGGGGCACAGGTAGACAATGACAGGCTGTTTTGTCCTTATTGGAACTCATCAGAAAGTCATAACCTATAAGCAATTCTCATTATAGTGAAAATATGCAAAGATTGTTAAAATGTTTTTTCTTCTAACTTATTCCTGAACTAAATATCTCATGGCGATTAGAAATATTTAACACACACACAATTATTAGAAAAAATTGAAAAGGCTGTCAAATATTGACAAGTGTGAACCTAATTATAAAGATAGTTACTAATATTTGTATTTAACCTGAAATAAAATTAAACAGAGCCGTACTCTAGATTTGAAGACAGAATTTTTTAAATATCTATAAATGGTAAGTTTAAAAAAAGTTTAAAATTGGCAGGCATTTTACTCTCACTAAGTTCTTTAAAAAGTCTTAATAATAGTATATTACATAACAAGTGATAAAAGTGATACTTTTCCAACGAGGGGATATTTAGCACGAGGCGTCAGCCAAGTGCGGAATTTCTCCGAGTTTTAGAATAATAACTTGCATACGAGTAATGTACACTTTTTTCCCTACGACCACAAAGAATTATTAAAACAGCCTTTAATTTGTGAAAAAAATATTTCAACACTAGTGTTGAAAAAAAAAAATATCCACACTAGTGTTAAAATTAGCATACTTAGGATTATGTTCCACTAAATATCTGGTTTCATAGTTTGTCAATAGGCTTTTCCTTATTTATTTGTGGTTTAACTTTTTTGTTTCTTAATATTTCATACATATTAGGAAGAACTAATCCTGGATTGACTTCTAGATTAACCAGAATGAAAAATTTTAAATTTAATCAAGAAAATATGCATTAAACATAAATTTAAAGAATCCACCCAACAAGCAAGATTTTAATTTAAAATAATTCTATGAATTATTTATTGTTTTTATAAAAAAGTCAAATACTCCTGGTGGGATTTGAACCTGTGACCTTGCGATCTCTAGGCTAGAGCTCTACGCTATGGCTACCGATAAACATTTGTTGTTATATACATGACACTCTCGTCAGCGCGATTTATTTTTTCTGGTAATAGATTTTCCAGTATATTATTAACATTTTTTATAATTTCAGATGGCGTATTTTCACATTCTAATTCTGAATCACATCTAATTCTGAATCACTCGACAAATACATGATAAATAAGTTAAACACTTTACAATTACTGCTTTCTAAAATTTGTTCTTTTAAATAAATAGGGGTGGTCTGTCAAATTGGCACCATATGTTTAAATTGATCGCTTTCTAGCCAAATTAACCGTTTTTTTTCTCATTTTTATAAACGGTCGTAGGAACAAGTTTTCTTTAAAATGATTACGGAAGAGAATATGTGACCCTTTATAAACTCACTTGGAAATTCCCATGTGTCCTGTACTGACCCCGTACAATTATAGAAACGGTTTCGGCCATTCTAGATGTGTCGTTTCTATAACTACATGGTTATGTAATATTTTATATTTCTTTGATACTATACTTTTAATATTTCTATCCTCTTATTGTCACCGCACAGTGCACACCTAAAAATGGGTTTCCATCTACATTTGGCGAAAACAATAATTCAAAAAATTGAAGATTTAATATTTAATTTCTAACAATCTAGTGCCAATATAATATTTTTTTGTAACGAAAACACGACATTTCGCTCTCTACCCATATTAGGTTCAATTTAAACTTTTAAATATTTGCCTTGATCATTTATTTATTAACAGTAAAAACAAGTCTTGACTTTTAGAAGTTCCGTAGGATTTTCGAAGACTATGCAACAAACATAAAACCGAATTTGGCTTTTATAACCAATAAAAACTTGAAAAGCAATAACGCTGCAGAAGCAATAAAATATTTAAAGATAAAGTTTGTTGTAATATAGTTTTCTGCGCTTTAAATTAATAAACTTAGTAGTTAAAAATTTGTTAATTATTGGCATGTATGTTTTGTTAACAAATGATAAATTTTTGCAAAACTATCTAAAAACAAGCATTAAAATATAGTTAGGTATGAATGATAGAAGAGTTTTGAACTTGTATTTTCTTTATTTATTTTTAAATGACAACGCTTCAAGTGTCTCTAGTCATCTTCAGGTGAATATATCAGTGGCGGCTCGCAGTCTTAAAAAATGGTGAAGAGCTAGGTATAGTGCGGGTATTTAAGCAAACATTGACTAAAAACCCGTGTAACAAAACGTCTCTCTTATCCTCATCTGTCCAACGACTGAATGGAATTTCCAACAAATTACAAACTATTTCATTAATTGGGTCCATTTTTAAAACACACAACTAAGTAGGTAAGTACACTACTGAATTAACTGAAAAATAAAAACAAAACTTTTTAATCACACAGTTAATCACGTAAAAACGATATCTATAACTGTAAGTTTCGCGAAGTCTCAAAATAAATACCTTAAGGTTAGGCGAACCAATGCTAAAACAATGGTGGATACGACTGATCTATTTTTAAATCACCCTTTATCATAATGAAAATTGTTACATGCTGTTTGCGTGACTGACTTCACATAACCATAGCGACGGTAAATATTAAAACCATGTTGAGCGTTGGGTCTTCACTTGCTTTAAGCTAACGGACACGGTCGGCTGGGGCGCGCCAAAATGCACAAGTGTTTATAATTATTATTGTCCCTCGGAGTTACCTGTGACCCTATTATGCATAGCTACATTCGGATTAAATTAATATTATTAATTCAAACATAATTATTTTTTAAGGGCTAAAATGGTAGCTGTTTGTTCTATCCGTTTTTAACGTGATACATAGATAAGAACGAAACAAAATTGTACCGGAGCGTCGACTTGGAGCGATCGGAAATACTGTCCATTGGTTGAGTTTTGCATGATGATTAAGCCAATGAGGAGCGAAAAGGGGGCTCAAACGACTTGAACCTTGAAGACGAATTTAGAAATATTGGCCGAATGCTATTTATTTCTAATAATAAAATTTTCCTAATAAATATACAATCATAACGGCATTTAACTAACCTGATTTAATCCCGAATATCTTTTTAATAATGCCAAGTGAACTTATAATTTAACTTAGGCAATCCAAGTTGAAAAGTTCCTTGTTCTTTTAAACTACTTTTTAAGATTAATTCGGAAAAGTTATGAAGTTAGACTTCATTTAGGAAAGCCGATTATTTTATATTAAAGTTCTTTTGCCTATTAGATTTTTGAAGAGGTTTTATTTTATTATTTGGAGGAGTAATTGGAAAGTTGACACAACTTTGGATAGTGAGGCGGAGGAAAGTTATACTGTGTGGCCCTTCGTTGTAACCAGGGGTGCCACAAGTAGCGGATCCAGGATTTTGTTGAGGGGAGGGGGATTAAAAAAAATAACTAAAAAAAAGAGCGTATCCCGGCTCTAAAAGTATTCCAACTCTCAAAAAGGGACTTCTAAACTCTTAAAACGTCTTATACCACAACAAATAAAATTTGTTTATGAATTGTGAACCTCTTCTGCAACAGTTTAAGAACCAGAATAATCATCATCATCAACCAGCCATCTGCGTCCACTGCTGGACATAGGCCTCCCGTAATTGATTCCATGTATGTCTTTCCTGAGCCACGTTCATCCAATTCGTCCTGAATTATCTGATGTCGTCTGACCATCTTGTTGGTGGCCGTCCTCTACTGCGATATGCGTCCTGTCGCGGTCTCCATTCCAGGATTTTTCGAGTCCATCGTCCATCCTTAAATCTTGCCACGTGGCCGGCCCAGTTCCACTTTAGAGTGCATATGCGTTCTATGGCGTCAGCCACCTCTGACATCCTGCGTACTTGGTCGTTTGGTACCCTGTCTCTGAGATAAAGGTTTAGCATTGCTCTTTCCATCCCTCTTTGAGCAATGCGTATTTTGTTAATAGACTGTTGCGTGAGGGTGAGGGTTTCTGCTCCATAGGTGAGTACAGGCAGTACGCACTGGTTGAAAACCTTCCTCTTTAAGCACCTTGGGATATTTGACTTAAAGATGTATCTTAGTTTACCGAAAGCAGCCCATGTTAAGCCTATCCTGCGTTTTATCTCGCATGTTTGGTTATCCCTTCCAATGCGGATTTCGTGACCAAGATATTTATACGAATGTGACTGCTTTATGGGGATTCCTTTCACTGTTATTTCTTCGCTCACCACGAGGTTTGTCAGGTACTCGGTCTTGTTGATGTTTATCTTTAACCCTACAGTATTTGATGCATTTTGTAGTTTATGCAGCATATTTCTAGCTTCATCGACGCGGTCTGCAATTATGACGATGTCATCGGTAAATCTCAAATGGTTCAGTTTTTCGCCATTTATGTTTATGCCCATTTCTTCGAAATCTGTCCTCTTAAACATATACTCCAGGAGGGTCGTGAATAGTTTGAAGAATAATGTTGTCCATTAATATTTTTCATCAAATTGTACTGATCGAGGAGGAGAGAAGAGAAATTATGTAGGCCATAAACCAAGAAAGGCGAATAATGCGAACTGGGGAGGGTTTTATGCCAACTTCAAAATCATCTCGTCGTGGTTGATACACAGTCTTATATTTACAAAACACACAAAAAGTTTAAAACCACCTCAAATGTACTTAATTTTTTTTTAGATCCGGTTGTATAATAAGAACTTTAGTACTAGTTTTGTAAAGCTAGACCTAAAGTTGAACTTGGTTCAAAAAGGTAATTCTATTGTATAATCAATTGGGATCACTAATTAAATGACCATGCTGGCAATGGTTACGCTGTCAAAAAACCATCAAACTTTATTTGTTGTCAAAGTTTGGGGTATTTACAATTTGCAGCTACTTTTACCATGTATTCTAACACAAAACTATCTGCAAATTTTACTTTTAAAGAAGAATGTCTGCTATTAGCTTTTGTTAAGGAGTTTAAAGGTGTTTTGAAAAATACAAAAACAGATTATTAATAAAGAAAAAATATTGAGATAAAATTTGAATATGATCAAGTCTCGGTCTGTAGTTTTGGGGCCGTCCTCGAGCATTTTCATTAGATTGTTCTGAAGTAGAACCAAGTTCAACTTCAGATGGAGCTTTACTAAACTCGTACTTAAGCTCGTATTGTTCAACTGGATCTTAATGGCTAAATACTTAATATATTGAGGATGTAACTAAAAAAATGTAGTGCCTAATATAACAAATATAAAATCCCTACCGATTTCTGACAGAAAGTCGATTCTACCGATGACACCCAAGTATTTTATCGACACTGGAATATGGTACAAATATTCATAACTGTCAATAGTGATGTCGCTAGAAATTGATCGCTTTCTTATCTTTAAATAGTGGCTCCGCAGGACTGGATTTACCATTTTGCCGCTCATAGGCTAAAGTTACATTGTCACCCTTAAAAAAACACACAGTGACGTCGCCCCAAAACAATTGAATTGGGTGGGTTTACGCGGGCCCGATGTTTTTAAGGGTTACCCAACTCAAAAGTGACTTTTTAAAAAAGCCTTTCTTCTTCCGCAAAAAGCGATCTCTCCCTAAACTTTCCCCCGCGCTAAAGCTGACTTTTAAAAAAAAGTACCTCCTCTCTGTTATAAAACACAAGTCAGTATAGAATATAAATTTAAATTTTGCCAGGCCCTAAATAGTAAGGGGCCGAGAACCGAACCATGTGGTTGGTTGGTTGGTTTAAGGCGGGGGTTGGGCCTTTTTTTTTGTTCGGCCCAAGCTTCTTGCACTGCAGCCTAGTGGCTTATTGTGCTCCCCTATCTTGCTAGAAAAGGTTTGTTCCTTTTATAAGGTCCAGCAAATTCCTACCAAGTTTGTCATGTGGGAGGTTATTCCCACATTGAATGTCTCCGAAGATCCTTAGTCTTCCTCGGGTCAGTGCTTCGCAGTTATATATGATATGTGAGGCGGTTTCGTCCTCATCGCCGCAAAGCCTGCATTCAATGGGACCATTGTAAATTCCTACTTGGTGTAGGTGTTTTCTTAAGCAGTGGCCTGTTAGTAGGCCGACCACTTGTTTTAGCTGGGTGCGCGTTAAAGGCATCATTCCAGTTGATAACTTTTTGGAGGATTTTTCAATTGTGGCCCTCGCGTGGGTATGACCAGGTATCCTGTTCCATCGGGACAGCTCTTGTTGTTGTGCCTACCTGTCTGATGCTGTTCTGGTTGCCTGTTTCGATATGCCAAGGGCGGGTTCAGGGCCCCTAAGTTTTTGAGATGATCCGGCTCTTGCCAGTTCATCGGCCTTTTCGTTGCCTGCTATCCCTGAGTGGCCAGGAATCCATAGGAGTTCTACCTTGTTGTTCCTTGCGGCCAGGTCTTTCAGGTCGTTTAGGCACTCCAGTGTGATCCTCGATTTGAGTCGACTGGAGTTCAGGGCCTTGAGGGCAGCTTGGCTGTCTGACAGAATGTATATCTCTTGGTCGTGGTTGCCCGTTTCGATATTTTTCTGTACACATGCTTGTATAGCACGTGTGGTACTCAACATTCAAATTTTTAATTTTTAAAATTTTTTTTATTTAGAAATATTACTTCAAAATCTTTCAGACAAATAAATTAACCTTTATATATCGTTCTGTTTTTTAATAGATGCATAATTTCATATTACGAACAAAAGATTTTAATAAAACCACATAAATTAACACAAAGAACATAAAAATTCCAATTTTGGACGTAGCCCAAGTAGTCCGTAAATTTGAGAAATGATTAACAAAACTGTTATACATACATAAACCAAGGAATGGCGCTTGCGCTCGGACCTCAACTTAACAAACCTATGGAAAATTCAACCGTCAGTTCTGCAGTTTACCGTGGAAAATTCTCGGGAAAGTCCGTCGTTCGTGTGGATTTTCCGGCATCGTGAAACTTCCGCGGCGGTTAGTTAATGCGAAAGTTTTTCCGGAAAACTTGAGTGCAAACTTTTTTTGGGGAAAGTTTCAGCTGTAAGTGGTGCATTACCGAATAACTGTGGAGGATTGTCTGGAATATATATTTGTGTCTCATTTAAACTGTGGCTTATAGAAGGTGGATTTGTTTTGTAAACTGCGGTACTAGCGTTGTTGTTAGTGTTTTGGAATACAAAGGACTAATTTTTAAATCTACTATATAGTAAAAGGGGTGAGTGAACTTTTTAAATATGTTTGCAACTTAACTCTACCGTTTTTCTGTACAAGGTGAAAAATAAAACAAGAAGTTACTAATAATTATACCTACGACATATCAGACTCTATACGCTCTAAATTATTATATCCTTGATCGATAAGCTGAAACAAAATATATTGACTTCGACCGTTTAAAAAAAAATTGACTGACACGAACTTTTTAAAGTTTTGATAACAAGTATCAACTATCTTCATTGTTTTTTACGAGGAATTAAAAAAACTTAAATAAAAAAAATATGGAGTACATCGACTGCAATAATCTTTCTTCTAAAAGATTTTAAAAAGCATTGAATAAACTTTTTTTATATGTTTTCTTCCGGCTTTTTCTAAATTATGCTTGAAGACGTATCCGACAATGTTTCAGTCATTTGCCACATTTTCTATAGTCTAGAAATTATACCTTTGGCGTTGTTGTTGATATGATGATACCTTCTATTAATAATTTATTTTTACCGGCATATTTTTTAAAAAATAATTTCCCTTCAAGAGGAAATACTTGGAATTCTTTGACAGAACCATCATTATTGTGAGACCAAATATAGTAATTTGCCACATGTCACTTCAAGAAGTCTATATAGTGGATAATTTTTTTATGGTATAGATATTAAATCAATAGTTATTTACATTCCTAGATGCGAAAGTTAATTTTTTGGTGTGAGGAGGTTTTTGAATTGCCGAGGCGAAGCCGAGGTGATTTAATACCTCCGACCACCAAAAAAGGCTTTCGCATCGTGTAATGTATTAAATCTTTTTCTACTACTGTTCTCTGATCAATATATTATTAAGTAATAAACTTTGATTTTGTTCAAATTAAAATGATAAAATAAGTTTTTTCTATGACGGGGAAAAAGTTTGACATTTTATCTCTGTTGACAGGTAATAAAATGTTGTGAAATTACTTTTTTCCCCATGTAATTTTAAATGGGGTCAATTATTGGCTTCCCTAATTATTTTAGAGAAAAATTCTATTTAGGTTTATTAAAGAGCACTAAAACCCACATTCAAAAGAATAACTTTAGATATTTTTGATGAGCTAAAATCTAATGCTTTTTTCCCTTGTATAATAAATAACTATTTTTTCCAGCTGTAAAATAATCCATAACAACTAGTTATTTGAGTATTGTGAGTCTGTCAGTTCGAATAAAATAAGGATTTTTCACCTGTAAAATAACCCATTTTTTTTTGTACTGGCACCGAAAGTTATACTTTACATAGCTAGCAACACTACTTTACAAAGCTAGCAACGTATAATATTCAGGTAACTCGAATGTTTACTATCGTTATCTGTGGTGTTGCTAGGGCCCGAAAGTTAATTTATTTATACAGTAGTAGAAAAAGTAAACCATAAATGAGGTAATAAAATTTTTATTTTGTAATATTTTTGTTAAACATTTAAGGACAGCATATAAGATAGTAAAGTTGACATGTTGGATGCAGTGAAGAGAATGGGGTAGTGGGGGATAAAAGAGAAGGAGGTTGCTCTTTAAATTCATAACATAATCTATTAGATTATTTAAATTATTAGGTATTAAATCAGCACCGTATATTTAAAAAAAAAATGTATTTCACCCTTAACTTTCTAAACACGGTTTCCTTTGTTTAAGCCTTTTTTGTTCAACGGCTTTTATATTAAATTGAAGCCTAAAGAGACAACAATAATCCCGCGTCATTCAAAACTGTCAACTTTATTTTATTAATGTCGTAAAAACCAATATATTTCGAAGCATCAGCGAAAATATGACACTTCTGTTAATATTTGAAAATTCGTTTCTCCGACAATAACAAATAGCTTTAAATATCGGGATAATTATTACGAGACTCCGGAAAATCGCGTATTTCCACAGGGTCGGCTTTAAACTATAAATTTATGGACATGGTGGACATTTTAAGTGAAAAAGCAGTCGACCAATTTTATTGTAAGTAAAGCAACAATTCAAAAATATGGAGGTGTGCACCTGTGAATACCTTAGACGGTGAAAAAACTTGTTCCTACGAATACCTATAAAAATGAGAAAAAAAAGACGGTTAATTTGGCTATAAAGCGCCGTATATCACACGCGTGTTGAAAAGAAAAATCAACACTAGTGTTGAAATATCAAGGCACAATATTTAATTTAAACATATGGTGCCAAGTTGACAGAAAACCCCTATTTATTAAAAATAATAAATTTTAGAAAGCAGTAATTGTAAAGTGTTTAACTACTTTATTATGTATTTGTCGAGTGATTCAGAATTGGAGCGTGAAAATACGCCAGCTGAAATTATAAAAAATGTTAATAATATACTGGACAATCTATTACCAGAAAAAATAAATCGCGCTGAAGAGAGTGTTACGTATTAAACAACAAATCTTTATCGATAGCGTAGAGAATAGAGCTCTAGCCTACAGATCGCAAGGTCACAGGTTCAAATCCCATCAAGTGTATTTGACTTTTTTTTATAAAAACATTAAATAATTTATAAAATTATTTTGAATTGAAATCTTCCTTGTTGGGTAGATTTTTAAATTTATGTTTAATGCATCTTTCCTTGATTAAATTTAAAATTCTTTATTCCAATTAATCTAGAAGTCAATTCAGGATTAGTTCTTTCTATGACATATTAAATATAAAAAAGTGAAACTACAAATAAAGGAAAAGCCTATTGACAAACTATGAAATTAGATATTAAGTGAAACATAATCCGTGGTATGCTAATTTCAACACTAGTGTTGATATTTTTTTTTCACAAAGGCTTTTTTAATTTATCTTTGTGGTCCTAGGAAAAATAGTGTATATTACTCGTGCGAAAGTGATTATTCTAAAACTCAGAGAATTTCCGCACTCGGCTGCCGCCTCGTGCTAAATATCTTCTCGTTTGAAAAGTATCACTTTTATCACTTGTTATGTAATATACTATTTCGAAACTAAAATCAATTTTTAGCAATAGGCGCTGTAGAATTAAAATTATTTTTTGAAAAAAAATAAGGTGTCATCCGCCAAACTAGTTCTTATGAACTTCTTAGTAAAATTTTTGTATTACATTTTCAATTAGACAAGCCGGGAAACGATGCCGCGTTTCACGCTGGTATGGAGGGCTTTTAAATTTTCTGTACTTATTTAATGAGGACCTTGTATAACATATACGAAGTTTCTATCTATTTTTAAAATGATTGTTATTATGAAATATTTAAAAAAAGTGCTTTCCATCAGTCCGTTCCATTATTAGTTTATTGGGTAGACTGTCTCTTAGATCACTAAGTACAATATGTGTCACTTTACTTTATGTCTTTTTTATTACAGCTGTGTCGTTCGTGTAAATTTAAAAAATAAATTTTCGTATTCTACATCGTAATAAAATAAGAATAAAATATAAATTGTGGCAAGATTACATTCAGCGGACAGCCGAAAGTCTACAACTATTTTTCAAGTTTTAATCTCAATATTCGTTAATAGCATAATTATAATGAACTAAATTCGTGTCTGAGAAAAAGGCATAAATGTCAAGTATGAATGAAAAATATCCAATAGTGTTAAAAGATCCTTAACAAGTTGCTATCTAAAATATCGAGCTTTTACACAATTCGAAAATAAGTGTAAAACCAAATCTCTATCATGAATTGCAGGACAAGCGAAAAACGGAGATTTAATGGAGAATGGGAGGAAATAAATCGGGATAAATTTTATTCAATGGAATGTTTTGGGAATGTGCTGATCATAAAAATCGGTGAAACAGGGATACGAAATAAAAATCCGTGAAATGTACGTTAATAAACAATATTCGAGTCTGTCTATTAAATCTAATCGAATATAATACCGAATATTTTTTTGTTAAAAAAAATTGTGGTATCTATTTTTGGGATATTGTTTAAATGCGACCAGGAAACTTTATTAAATATTTATTTATTTTGGTATTATAATACACTAGACGTACATATACTTAATAAAATACTTTTTTTTTACGTTGCCAACAAAAAATATTATGCTTTCAAATTTCAACGCTTATACTCTAAAAAAATATCGTATACAGCGTTTTCAGACACCATCTTAATATTTTAAATTTTGACCTCACGAGAAAATGTTATAAAAAGTTCTGTTTTCTGATAAAATAAAATGGTGATATACAGAGTGATCAGAAAATAAAAACAAGGTTTTATGTCATTTCATTTTGGCATTTCAAAAAGTCATCATTAAAATCATGCAAGATTTTGATATTCCTGACGATATATTAGCTGCAGCCAACATTATATGGTTGAACTTGCTTCCGGACAAATCTAAAATCCATTATGAAAAAGAATATCGACAGTTTTGTGAGTGGCGAAACAAAGTACACGTTCAAGGTGCAGAAGAAACGACATTGCTGGCGTATTTCGCAAAACTCTCTGAGGAATACTGTGCTTCATCCTTATGGCCGAAATATTCCCTGTTACGAGCGACTTTAGAACTGAAGGAAAGAGTGGAAATCGACAAATACGGCGCCTTAATACGTTTCATCAAGAAGAAAAATGTTGGATATAGAGCAAAAAAATCAAAAGTATTTACAAGAGAACAAGTCAACGAATTTGTGTGTTCTGCCTCAGACGAGAAGTTTTTAATGATGAAAGTGGCTTTTTTAATTGAAATTGGAGGAGCCTGACGAACTAATAAATTAGCGAAGATGACCACGGAAGATGTTGACGTTTTAGAGGACAAGCTGATTGTTACTATTCCCGACTCAAAAACCCACAAGAAACGTATTTTCGCTGTGATATTTGACGGCGAAGTCAGTCCTGTGCTTTATTTAAAAAGTACGCAATGTTAAGGCCAGACCATGTTACTCACCAAAGATTGTTTGTATCATTTAAAAAAGCGAAATGTACGGTACAGCCCTGCGGCATTCACTTCTTCTCTAAAATACCTCAAAAAATAGCTAAGTATCTCTCATTTGAAAATCCTAATTTGCATACTGGTCACTGCGTTAGAAGATCTTCGGCAAATTTTCTTGTTAATGCTGGAGGAGATATATTAGATCTACAAGAACTTGGTCGATGGGAATCGGCGAAGGTTGCTAGAGGGTATTTAGAAGAAAGTGTGACCAAGAAAGTTTCCATTGCTCGCAAAATTCAAATCGGCGATGTTTCCGGCAGTGGATTAAGCACTGGGGAACCGCACGAAATCGAAAGGAGTGCTTGCTCGGTCATTAATCAGTCTTCAGAGGGCATACCTAAGATCGTGGACGTTAAAGACAAAGGTGTATCCATCAAATTTGAAAACTGTCAAAATATTGTTTTACATGTTCATGAAAAATAGTTCTAATATTATTTGGTATCTAACGTATTATGCTTTCGTAACTAACATATTAAATTATGGTAACTTATGTATTATGAGTAATTAAGGTGTTATGTAGGTTTTAGTACGTTTATGATGTTAATAATTATTAAGAAAGATATCATATAAAAATGACTTAATCTTCAATGATACGATAAAAAAATTAATTATTTAGGTGGCATATAATGCCTGACACACGGTTTTGACACCACCTAAAGAATTCAGAAGAAAATGAGCGATATTGTCGGTTAGTTCATTACTAAATATAGAAATATATGTTATTTTAATTTAAATTATATAGGCAAAATAAGTTTCTCTCGCTCTGACTTTAAATTTTACACCTAATTTTTTGGATTTCCTCGCCTCCAATTTTTCGTAGAACTCAGCGTTTCGACAGTTGACAGTTTGTAAAGTCACCAGAATATTAACTGCGCCGTAGCGAGCTCACATAAAATCATAAATTAACGTTAAATATACCGGACTTCAACAAAGCGTCATACTTTTATTAGAAAAAAAAATTGCGCAACAATAAAAATTAAATTACTTTTTTTTGGTTTATATAGCTCAGTACATTACTCCAATTTAAAAGCTTCATTAAAGTCATTTATCAAAAAACAAAACAAAAAATATTTCCCTGTCGTGCTGGTGGCTTAATATTGCATTTTCCCGTATATATTTACCGGTCAAAAGACCAATTAACGGTGAAAAATGTT
This sequence comes from Polydrusus cervinus, assembly GCA_935413205.1. Taxonomy (NCBI): domain Eukaryota; kingdom Metazoa; phylum Arthropoda; class Insecta; order Coleoptera; family Curculionidae; genus Polydrusus; species Polydrusus cervinus. The sequence continues at coordinate 7,835,163 of OW284516.1, forward strand.
CCAAAAACACGTTCAAATTCACACATGAAACATGTTATTGTATATTATTTATTAAAATGGATGGTGTATTGGTTTTATTTCCGGACAATACCACCGGATATTATTTCCAATTTCGGACGGATTCAACTGATCGGAAAATCTCTTCAGTTGTGTTTTTATTTTTTTTTTGTTACAAATTGCAAATTTTTAACTTTTTTAACTAGAGGTCAAAAAAAATCCGGATTTAATTTGGCCTCGTGTGGTATTCGGTAAGAAAATTCCACACCAAATTGTGTTTAAATAATTAAAATTTATTTTTCGATTTCCAACAACGTCAATAATTTTCGTCTTCATCAAGTACCAGCAAAACATAGAAGATTTGGTCGACTTAATTATTTAGTTACCATGGCAACTAAGTGAAACCCTAAACTAAAAATTATTTCAGTTTTTAAGCTGTCAAGCGGCACGACGTAGACAAAATGTTTCGCTTCAGTAAACAAAGCAAAGAAAATATTCGCCAGGAGATTAAGCAGTTGACACCCGCGAATTTCTACTGATTGTAGTAGGCGAAAAGTGCCATTTTAAGATCTAAAATATTATATTCTTTCATTTTATAGTTACTTGGGCTTACTACAAGTGGTAGAAAATCATAATTTCAAAGGTTTTTCGGAACGCAGCAATTTAGACGTTTAAATTGTTGATTTCTACTCGTTGTAGTTGCACGAAAATACCATCAAGACACAACACAGTATATTCTTTAATTTTACATAAGTTCTGAGAAACTACAAGTGGTAGAAAATTGCTCTTTTGTGTTTTTATTAACTTTCAGCGTCAGCAAGCGTCAATCATTGGGGGCTGTGATCATCACATTTTGATAGTTCAAAATATTAGAAAAACTCGCGTTTTGTTGTAATAAAGAATACTGTGCAGCCAGTAAAACCAACAAAATTTATTGTTTTAAAAATGAATCATACTATAAACAAAGCAACAACGCATAGAAAAATACTATAGGAGGCAAGGCGACGACGCCACGACAGCCAAAATATGCGTGAAATTGTCTGATGTAATGATCAATCATCGTGCGATGACTTATTTACCCGCATTAATAGAGGATTGTGGCTCCTACTTGAAGAAAGAAAATTTGTTTCGAATTGTTCACGAATATTTGCATCTAAACTATTAAAAATTCAAAGTGCTAAATGGAAAAAAGGTGAATAGAATAGTATCTAAATATTATATATATTTCATTTGATATAGACATTTAATTCATTCCAAGTCCTGCATTTTCGCCATTAAGAAGAAAGGAGTTGTCAAAGAATATAGAAAACATCTTAGCTTTGTAATTGAAATGTATTAAAATTATCATGTAAATAAATAAGAACCAGATTTTCAAAAAAATGTTATAAACGTCAAAAAATGTCCAGTATAAATCGCTGTTGGGTACCAACGAGGAAAAAATTTCCACTTGAATTCATTCGTTGCCATGGTAATCAGTCAAAAATACACGTTTTGATTGGTTAAAAATTACAGATGTGGAATTTTCACAATCTCTTTAGAGCATGAATTATTTCCGGACATTTTTTCGAGGTACCGAATTATTTGAAATTTCCTTAAAAAACTTGCGACTGAGGATAATTTCCGGATTTATAATTTAAGCTCGAGGGAGATTCGGTAAGAAAATTTCGCGCCTAATAAGTAATTATACCAAGATTTAACAGCAAAATCTGGATAATAACAACGTCCATCTTATAATTTTACCTAATTTTAGATCGAATCAAGTTGGTGTGACGTTACGATATATACGCAACGTGTTTTCCGATGTATTAGTAGTTCATTTTTAAAATAATAATTGGGTAGAGTACGATCGATATCCGACGGCGATTTAAAATGTTTCCCATGTTTTTTCATTAGTACGCTAATGGATTAGGGTGGTATATTTTATTGAAAAATATACGTTTTTGCTATTTCTGTCAGAATATTTAACATTTTTCGTTTCCGTGACGCGTATTTTTTTTCTGAGGCATTTTACATCTTTTTAACAAATGTACAGGATGTCCCCAAATCCGATGCTCATCATGGGTATCTCGGAATGTCGAAAAAAATGTGAGCTTTATTTTTTACTTTTTGAAATATTATAACTAAAACTTTGAGTTTTGGTTTTTTATATTATCTGACTTATTTTAGCCGCTACAGAAAAACAAATACAACATTGTTAAAGCAACTTTTGTAGATTTATTCTACCGTCTTTTTAGAATTTCGGTACAATGTTTCATTTTTCTGAAACTGTTATCAACATATATAATTTTTTAAACATGAACCTGTATTTTTTATTTTATTTTTTGAGACCCCTTAAAGCCCTAAATTCAACCCTCCATTACACATAATAATTTTTGGACGTTTTGATGTCATCTTTACATCATCAGGAATTTGATAATTACTTTTAAATAAACACGGCTAACAATTTTTACTAATACACCATTTAATACAGGGTGATTCCAAAGTTGATACTTCTTTTTTAGCTGTGTATAGAAGGCATTAAAATAAAAAAATATTTTCAAATACCTTTTCTCAAAAAACTCAAAAATAGGCGAGATACAGAAGTAAAAAATCTAAGTTCGGGCCTGGTTATCAAAATATAGCCGGCTATACTTTAAGTTGTTTTTCTTAACTCTTATTAGTCATACGGGTGGTGTTGAGCAATCTGTGGTGTGTTTTTCATATCAAGTTAATTTTAAATTGGTTACAGGTAAAAATAGTACAATTTGAAAACAATGAACTAATAATAGATAATCATGGTGCTAATTTAGAGTGAGTGTCGTTAAAGTGCGGATGCTGCTTCGAGATTATACGCAGAACGCTTTCCATTGCGGGCTCATCCTACACCCAGAAGTTTTCCTAATGTTAATCAACGGGCAAGTTAGGCCGAACCGTATTTGATCCATAGTGTAATAAATGAATGTAAGTACCTTATTTTTGAATTTTTTGAAAAAAGGGTATTTGAAAATGTTGTTTATTTTAATACCTTCTGTACACAGTTAAAAAAGAAGTATCAACTTAGAAATTACCCTGTATAATGAATTGACTATCTAATGTCTATTTATATTTATTTCGAGCAAATTTTATTACTTTGATTGCCGATGCGTAAATTAAAGGACTATCGAACTATTAATTAAAAATTACCTCTTAATTCTAGTTTTTAATAATAATATATCTAAAGAAGATAATTTGAAAACGAACAAAAATTTTAAATAAAAAAATGAATAAATGAAAAAATAAATCAACCATACAAGCAACACTGACAAAAAACTCAAATTTAAGATTTAATATAAATAATAACAAAGCATGAAATAAAGTTAAACAAACCAAAGGTGGCTCTATGACGGAAACTTTATACTTGATTGTTTGGCTTAATTATGACAACAGATTTGGCCAAGGAATTTGTGTTGTAGGTACAGTCATTTCAAGGACATCCTGTATATTATAAAATTAAGGTTAATTATTGTTAAAAAATCTTTATACAACCTAATATAAGAATTGTAATTTACTTTAAGAAAGGAATTTCAAAAATAACTCTTCGTATTAACTGCCAACGATTCTAAAAAGGCTAACTCGGTTCTGAAGCAAAATAAAAATTCCTCAAAGTCCTCAAATTACGTAAGTTATAGCCGTTTTATACCACTGGAGGATGAGAGGAAGCAAATCGAAATAAACTTCCATTTCAGTGGAAGTTTCGTGAATTTGCTGACCGTAAACAAAATATTGGCGAAAAAGAGGGATTATATCCGAATCCGGGAACGTCTTTGCAGGATTCTTGTATTAGTGATGCGTGCGATGAAGAGGGCAAGTCCTTTTTTAGTGTTCCGGGGACTAAATCGATAAAAAAAGGAATACTTATAGGAACGAATTGATATCGGTAAGTGTATCTGCACGGCTGGGATACTACCGGATTTTATCGAATAAGCCATGGACCTGGAAATGTCAAACTCATGAATATATGACCATCTAAATATTTTCTGTTAATTAATTTATGCGAGTTATAAACTCTATACATGTTGTCATTTTTTGCCATTCTTTCGAATTAGGGTTTTTTCCTCTTCGTTGGCTATCAGCGCCATTCCCGAGGGGATCTACAGCTTAACGTGGGTTTCGAACCACGATCCTCAGTCATGCGACACCCTCGGTTTCTTACCATTGCATGACCTACCGATTGGAGAGTGTGTATCTTCTTCCGCACCCCACGAGATGTCCGATTTCCGACTTTTTGAATCGTTACCTATATCTCAGAAACGGTGGCTCGTAGGAAAGAAAGTGTTAATACATTTTTTATAGATAATTTTATGATCTACAATTTTTATTTAAAGTATTTTTATGATAAAACTTACCGTTTTGCTAAAAATTGCGAAAAACTCATTTTTTTGACATTTGACCTCGAGTCAAATGTTTTCCATACACGGAAATGTTGGGGAACTTTTAAATTTTATTTATAATTGTATTTTGAACATTTTCACTGATTTTCAGCTTGTAAATTTATGGGTCTTTGAATGTGTAATTTGACCGGATCATAAATAAGGATGCTTGTATGCTTAAAACAAAATAATCTAAGGGCTCATGTTTAAGGTATTATCGCAAGAGAGATTGACACATAAAAAATGTATTTAACTTCGTACGTTAAATATTCAAGAGATAAAAAATATATGGAAATTTTTGCCCAAAGTGTTATAAAACTAAAAAACACATATTTTTTTGCGTGCTTTCCACTGTATTCGTCGTTGGTTTAGCTTAACCAATTTAGTTTCGCACTAGAGTATAACATAGTTTGTTGTACGGTATAATTTCGGGGTCAATAGACCATCTAGGAAAAATTCATGTAACTTTGGTTTTTATTGAGTATAATTATAATATATAATCAATTATTTAATAAACTTACGTTTATATTGGAGAAGGAGAGTGATGGTAAACTTCCTCTTGGATCTTTTATTAATAAGAAAAAATAATTCTAAAGAGCCTTCATCAACCGATAATATAATTCAATTTTCGTCTGATTCATCAACATATTGTCATAAATTTGCGTCCTTTAATTCATTTTTTTACAGATTGTTTAAACTCAGTTTTAACACAGAATCAAATATAATTAAACAGATCACCAAAATGTATTTCAAATTTGTAGATAAATTCAAATATTAATTTACCATAACTCACCCTAAACCTATACCTAAGAACAAGTAATTTAGATGTATCACTTTTTTGGGAATATTTCTTTACAACTTGCAAATTTTTTTAAAAATCTAAATGTTTCAATAGCATTTAAAACTGTTAATACCGTTAAGAAACACTTAGTAAAGACAAAGGATAGGATAGACCAGTTGTCTAGTTTAGGAGTATGTATATTCGTTGTGTTGTGATGATTGTACCGCTGTGTACGTCGGCCAGTCAGGAAGAAAAATATCTATAAGCCTTTTTAATAAATATAAATATTCTGACATAACAGAAACTATATCAGCTTTTGCCACTCATTTGCTAACATCGGAACACAGTTTTTCCACACCTGAAAACGTTATATTATTATACCAATGCACTAAAGGCAAAACATTTGACTTGCTCGAAAAAATGGAAATTATTAAGGCAACGAAAAGTCCAGTACTTGCATGCGTAAATGATGTTTTTAATTTCGAGCCCCAGTTGATTTTTAATCAAAAGAGCTGTTGTTTTTGTTTTTATGTTTTGACTCGACCTTTCAGATGAACTTTGACTTTGGGTATCTTAAGTTAGAATCGGCAACCAACTGGCTTCGTCCCATTTTTGTGTTAGTAAAGTTTTGTTACTGTTGTAATGTACTTTTGTTTGTTTAAAAAACAATTTTAAGAGTTTTTTAAAACTGTTTATAAGGTAATTAATTTTTATTTTAATTTTCCGTGCCATTTGTAATTGTTTTCAATTGGAATGATGCCAGTTTGAGGCGAAACATGCAGAGCTGTGAGTAACTTAAGTAACTAGATACTTTTTAGTTACTTAAAGTTAGTAACTTAGTTCTTTTTTGAATCATGCCAAAAGTAGCTGTAACTTCGTTACTTTTGAAAAGTAACTTGTATCTAGTTACTTTTTAGGAATAACTAACTATACACTTAAAAAGTAACTAGATACTTTAAAAGTAACTAAGATGCTTTTAAAGTAACTAAGTTCCTTTTAAAGTAACTAAGTTAGGTACTTTTAAAGTTCCTCTAGGATATCAATTATGCACACGTGCCGTCCATCAGATGATGACCAAGGGACGAGCGGCGAGTCGCGAGCATCAAACTGGTTGGAACGCGAAATTTCTTGGAAAGCATTTTATTTTACTTGTTCGAATTATCATTTCTTAGTTTAGTTTTCTGATGGTAATAGTGGTAGTGTGTACAGGTAAAGGAGTTTGGCTTGTTCGGCATATGATGTGATCCATTTTTTTGCTAAGGTAAGTTAGCACAACATTCTTTAATTATTTATAGCGATGATACAATAAGGAACGAAACGGACAGACCTTTAGAAATGCAAGTTCTACAATTTCTTCAGGATCCAGAGACTGACCTTACTGACTGAACTTACAAGTTTGTAAGTATAATAAATTCGTATTCGTTATACACTTTTCATTTATATGTTATCACTACCTAGTAAATTTAAGGTATCTAGTTCAAAAGCATCTTAGTTACTTTTAGAGTATCGTAGTTACAATTAATGTAACTAGTTACTGTAAAAATATCTTAGTTACTATAACTAGTTACTTTAAGTAACTAAGAACTAAGTTACTTTTAGGTAAAAGTAACTATTCCTTATAAGTATCTAGATACATTTGTGCAAAAGTATCGAAAAAGTAACTAGATACTTTTCTGAAGTAACTTTTACAGCTCTGGAAACATGTCACAAACAGACCGTAAGATTTTGAAGCCTTGGGTCTTTTTTCTTACAAAATATAAAAGATATAGTAAAAATCCCAACACAATTACGCACTGCCATTGTTTTCCTCTTCGACATTTTTACGTCAATTTGTCGAGACTAATTTTTCTCATTTTTCCTTAAAATCCGTGTTTTCGCCTATGCAGCAATCTTAATGAATTCGTTTTGGTTTTGTACCTTTTTTTAAATCGAACTAAACGACTTCGACTTAAATGGGCTTTAGGAAAAGTTTATAATGGTCAGCTCCTAAAGACATCGATGAATGGCTGTGGCCTCGAACTTGAGAGCTACCTTTCGTCAAATGCATTTTAAATTTAGTTTAACAGCAACTTTTTTTTACCGGTAGAAAAATCTATCTTTATATCGAACGCAAAAAAATTCTATAATCAAGAAATATTGTATTGCTCTACAAGGAAAGAAAATTAAATTTGCGGTTGGTAATGTTCCCGAGCTTCAGAAAATGGTTTCCAAAGATAACATACGTCATTTGCGACGAAGAATTTCTTATATCTCCAGTGCAAATACATTTTAACATGAAAAAACATTTTATTTTTCTAAATTAGAAAGAATAATTCTTAATAAAGAAGAATCGGCAGGTTCCATCTGACAAATAAAAAAACCTAAATAATTTTAGAAATAGAAATTCTAAACACATGGTGTTATTTAATTGAGTGCCGATACTTAAGATTGTAAATCCTTGGGTGATTTTAAGAAGAAAAGTTAACATTAACATATGTCCTAAAGCTCATTAATTTTTTTCAACAAAATATCGAAAGCAGTCTCAATGAACCGAAGAAAAAAATTGTTTTTATTTTTTTATGCAAAAAGGGTGCATCATACGAATGTAAGTCTAAAAAACAAATTTGCTCCAAAATGAACGAGGATTTTAAATATAGGTTTGAGTTTTAGAAAAATCAGTGGCGTACCATTTTATTCTTTAAAAATATTCAGTTCAAACCCAGTACGGACGTCACTGTTAAAAATTAAAAAAAAATCTTTCAAGTCAAAAATTTTTCCTTAATGATTAAGAGGTGTGTACAAAATTTCATAAAAATATCTAAGAGTGATATAATAGATATGATAAAAAGGTTATATTTTAAAAAAAACTGTAGCTCAAAAATGAAGAGCTTTAGGACATATGTTAATATTAACTTTTCTTCTTAAAATCACCCAAGGGTTCACAACCTTAAGTATCGGCACTCAATTAAAAAACACATTGTATATAAATATGCATCTGCTTGATTTTTTTAAAACCGAACGCAGTATATTATGTATATCAGTATATTTAAATACTGTCCCATATTGACTTTGACAGACTGTAGCGTTGGTTGTACATCTAAAACGTGATATTGTTTTATAAACTAATATATACGTTGTATTTACATAATTATATTTTATGGAAATAAATCATAAATAAGTTTATTTTAATAAAAATAAAACATTGCGAGTAAAATATTATGTTTTTGGTATATTTGTCATGCCTAATTGAACCAACAAATATATCTATGTTAAAAATTAGTATTACGACAGGCGAACAGTAGTAATGAACTTTTAAAAACAAAATATTGCCTTGTTGTAATAAATAAAATTTAAATAAATTCAAATACTATAAAGTTTATTTTAGAAAAAAAGAAAAAAATTTACGTATATAACCAAAAAGAGCTTTGAAAGTATTTTTTTACGTGTAATTAATACTGATTAAATAAAAAAATTTATTAAGTATCTAAAAGATTATTTTCATAATTTCATTGTCTTTTAAAAAGTTTGACCCGCACGATTAGACCAGATCCGACTATAGGTAAAATTTTTTAAGGAACTGGACACTCTAAAGACTTTTTAAACAATTAAAAACTAGCTATGGCTGTGTACACGTTGAAGGAATGGAAGAAAAAGACTTTGTGTTACGCGTAGATGCTTCATTTAATTAATTATATCTCCGAATCGTCGAAGTATTTACAAATTTCTTTCACAAAATTATTAATCCAAAATATGCAACTTTGCCTCAATTTAACCATCTTCGTATCTCTCGTCGTTTTTGACACAAATTGGAATAGCACAATATACTCAATTCTAATAGATATAATATAGCAAAATTAACTTATTCCTTTAAAAAAATTGTGAAGGAGACTTGGCTTAAAATTTTGAGTGCCTACATAAATTATAGTAATACTTTCTTTACAATATTTATATTAAATTTTTTTCGTTTCTATCAATATAAAAGAAATGCCAAAAATAACTCCTACATACTACATCCAAAAAGGTTAAAAGATAGACATTCTTTAAAAAAGGAATTTTCAGTTCAGACTTGCTCCCTCATGAAATAGATTGAAATATTTGGCATTCTTGAACAGAAGTTATTGCTTTTCTTCTTAAATTTATTTAACTGGACTTGACTTAATTGAAGTCTTAAGATTGCAGAGATTCTTTATAATTATTTAATTAGTATTTACGACTGCAGTGACAGGGCAAGGGCCGCTAACTAATCATTTTTGAGTTTAATAAATTTCTTTTGGATATAAAAGAGTTATATTTTTGTCTCCGGTTATTACAAAATATTTCCGCATTTTATTGTCACGAAATCGGTATTGAAACTCGGGTTTCATCATGTTTGCTGCAGCTTTATTTATTATTATCCCTAAACACACTTATTAACCCAATATAAAGCCTACCTCTACTTATCTGGGGCGCAGTGGCGGCTCGTCAGGTGAAGTAGGTGAAAATAAAACCAGGAGGAAATTTTTTCGACAATATTAAATGTTAATGTACCAATACAGCTACCATTTTAGCCTTTAAAAAATAATTATGTTCGAATTAATAATATTAATTTAATCCGAATGTAGCTATGCATAATAGGGCCACGGTTAACTCCGATGGACAATAATAATTAACACTCGTGCATTTTGGCGCGCCCCAGCGGACCGTGTCCCTTAGCTCAAAGCAAGTTAAGACCAAAGCCCAACATGGCTTTGATATTTACCGTCGCTATGATTACGTGACGTCAGTCACGCAAACAGCATATGCCAATTTGCAATATGATGAAGGGCAATTTAAAAATAGATCAGTCGTATGCACCATTGTTTTAGCATTGGATCGCCTAACCTTAAGGTATTTATTTTGAGGTTTCGCGAAACTTACGGTTATAGATATCGTTTTTACGTAATTTACTGTGTGATTAAAAAGTTTTGTTTTTATTTTTCAGTTAATTCAGTAGTGTAAAATAAGTCATACCCGTATTCTCCGTAACGCTTTAAGTGTTTAATACAGCTTAAATTGCTGATTTCGTATTCGCGGTCGCTATTTGGAGACTTAAGCTCAATTAACTTTAAGCCCTAAATATTCCAGGCTTAACCACGCGTCTGCGCCGTTCTTGACTTTCCTTTGCTCCTGTCTTGTAATACATATTCGTATTTTTCAAAGTTAAATATGGAACTAGAAGATGAAATATTTATTGAGGACGATGAAGATATTTTGGATGTAATAGATCTTGAATTTTCCAAAAGAATCTACGAACGAGAAGTATATTATCAACATTATCTTGTAAAAGTAGTTTTTGTGGGCGGTCCACCGCCAGTCAAAAAAATGTTCTTTTTCTCCTCTGCCACTTTTTTACTTATCTCTTTCTTCTTACTACGTATAGTTTTTTTAACCGCATTAAAATCTTCCTCAATGAATTTTCACACTTCTTTTCATTTTTTTATGGAAGCAAGGTCGGTTTTTTGTCCTCAAGAGTTATCGCATATTTGTCAGCGATTAATCTGAATAGGAATAATTTTTCTGAGTATGTAAAATTACAGCACCTTTTTTTCCTCCATTTTAGCAGGAGAAGGAAAATTATGAAAGAAAGAAAATTTTATGTCAGTTGAAATTTGAAAATGTTTTAAAAGCTAAGGTTGAAAACCCACAACACAAAGTTAGCAACGATAACACAAAGTAGGCGTAGATCGTCGTTCGTTGCTGCAGCCATTAACTCTTAAAAAAAGAAGAGAATAACCGCATCGTTGCCAGCTTAGTTAAATAACCAAAAATTTTCTACGTTGCTTATCAAATTTAATTTAAGCCAGCTTTAAAAGTTAAGGGAGCTTAAATTAAGTCCGCTTTATGAAAAAATGGAGAATACGGGCATCAATGTTTGTTTAAGTACCCGCACTATACGCAGCTCGTCACCATTTTTTAAGACCGCGAGCCGCCACTGCAGGGGTGTCCTTGGGATGAAGCGGCAAGACAAAACGTAAGAAAAGTACTAAAGAAATAGTACCTGTCATGTTCTAATTTTAAAAATTATACATATACTTACCTTAAAAATCCAAGACTTGAATCATGATACGATTTTTATTTCAGCAAACACAACGCTACGCAATCGTGTTATCTAAGTTAAATTAGATTCTTGACTACGCGCTAGCCTAACTTCCAAGGAAGGAATAACATAAATAAATTAAGTCTAATGCCCTCAAGACGCCGCCACTATAATTAAAACTTGACCCGATAAATGGTCTAATTTGAGATTCTACACCTTCCCAATTCGGAATTCTAACAAGATTGCCCCCTTCATATTGTTATTCCGATATCATTGACAATACTACCCTCGCCGCGACCCGAGTATGGTAATTGGGCTCGTTAACTAACTCGTTCCCCTTGCGTATTTCCGCCTGAATTATAAAGCCAAACCGACGCCGCACGTAATTAAAATAAATAATTTGATGCCTGATTGTTCTTCACTTGGTATGGCCGTAACAAATTCCACCCCGCCCCTTCAAAACAAATTTAATTTTACAAATATCTAACATTTTTACAATGGAGCGCTTTGTGGTAAACAGTTTATACAAACTGGAAAAAAAAATTGTGAAATTACAAGAAATTTACTGCTTTTAGTTCGACCATTAAAGATGTCTTACAAATAGGAATATACATTTTTTCTATGACCACCTATGAAAATGAAAAAAAAGCATGGTTAATTTGGCTAGAAAGCGCCATATCACACGCGTGTTGAAAAAAAAATATTTCAACATTAGTGTTGAAATATCAAGTCACACTTGTTAATTGAAACATATGGTGCCAATTTTACAGACCACCCCTATTTATTAAAAATAATATATTTTATAAAGCAGTAATTGTAAAGTGTTTAACTTATTTATCATGTTTTTGTCGAATGATTCAGAATTAGAGTGTGAAAATACGCCATCTGAAATGATAAAAAATGTTAATAATATATTGGAAACTCTATTACCAGAAAAAATAAATCGCGCTGAAGAGAGTGTCATATATTAAACAACAAATCTTTATCGGTAATAATAGCATAGAGAATAGAGCTCTAGCCTACAGATCGCAAGGTCACAGGTTCAGACCCCATTAGGGATATTTGACTTTTTTTTTATAAAAACATAATAATAATTTATAGAATTATTATTTTAAATTGAAGTGTTGGCTGGAATTTTTAAATTTATGTTTAATGCATCCTTCCTTGATTAAATTTTTCATTTTGGTTAATCTAGAAGTCAATCCAGGATTAGTTCTTCCTATGATATATAAAATTTTTTAAAAATTAAAAAGGTTAATTACGAATAAATGAAAAACCTATTGACAAACTATGAAACCAGATATTAAGTGAAACATAATCCTAAGTATGCTAATTTCAACACTAGTGTTGATATTTTTTTGCTAAATATCTCCTCGTTTGATAAGTATCACTTGTTATGTAATATAAAATATTTGTAAAATTACTTACGAAAGTTTTGTGACATCGCATAATTAAAGTTCAGATGTATAAAAGTACAGTACACACATTAACTAACACACTAATACCATACCAGTTGAATGACGATAGTGACCAACTCACATTGTCATCTACGCAACTAAATTTTGTAGCGTTTACATGAAATTTGTGAATTTACATCGTCAACGTAACTATACAGGGTGAGTCAACGATAAAGAAAAGTTCATTTCCGCCCTTATTTTAAGAATTAGATAAAAATTCCAAATATAAACATTGTAGAGACCACTGAGGTGCATATTTGAAAATTATGCTGGAGTATACGGAGTTGCCCAAAAAACGTGGCAAAAAACTTTTTTTTAATGGAATAACCTATATAGGTATTTTATTATTTTCTGATTCCCCACAAAATTCTACGCTTATTTTGTAAATGTCTAAATTCAATAGTTTTAGGGATATTGACGTTTCAAATATGGCATTTTCAAACTTTAACAGGCTGTAACATTGGAACGGTTTATCTTAGAGAAAAATGGTTATAACTTCCTTATCTTAGTTTCTTATTCTCTATCCAAAGAAACCAACTTCCGATTTACCATGTTAAACCAAAAAACCTGTTTTAACGGTTTAACATTTTAAACCGAAAGTTGTAACTTTTAGATAAAGAATAAAAAATTAAGATAGGATGATGTGGTGAAAACCATTTGTCTCTAAGGTAAACCGTTTCAATGTTACAGCCTGTCAAAGTTTGAAAATGCCATATTTTAGGCGTCAATATCTCAGAAACTAATACACTTAGACATATAACATTTTTTTTTGCAAAATAAGCGTAGAATTTATTGGGGAATTAAAAAATAATACAATATATAGGTGTTTTGTTAAAAAAAACCGAAGTTATATCCGCCACGTTCTTTTGTACCACCCGGTATGCTCCAATATTATTTTAAAATGTGCTGCTCAGTGATCTCTAACACTTTTGTATTTTTATTTAATTCTTAAAATAAAGGAGAAAATAAACTTTAGTCAGTACAGGGTGAGTTAACACCCTGTACATAAATATTGTAATACGCACAGTGATAGATATTGTAAACCTTTTTTACCCTTTTAAACGACAACATTACCGTTTAGGCAACCAGATGCATGCTTGTCAGGCGGCTGATTAATACCTATCGGTTCATCGGTTCTTTTTCGTAAGAAAATAAAGTAGATATAAATACTGTAATATAGCTAAACCATTTTACATTTGTATCACGCGCATTCGCAACAAAAATGTAATTTCACAATTTAATAATAAATTTACTTATTATATTTTCAAAAACCGCAAAAAATATATATAGGGATTTAACATAAAATTTATTTTAACTGTTAGTATTTTGTGAATTTTATAATATACGAAATATCACAAAATACGTACGGCTTACATGAAAAGTAGTGTAAATTTACCCTATTTTTGTTGTAAATACAGAATCTTTTAGTCGATATACGTCATCATAAAACTTGCTTGAGGGTTGTTTCAGTCTTTCAAGGAACGTCTCATATAAAGGAGGTCACGCAAGGGGCGCCATTAGAAAAAGTGGTGGGAAAATGTTACCCCTTCTATTCCCTAGAAACGCCACTGATACGTCCCTTAAGTAGATTTTTGTTGCATGATGTTAAAATATCTAACCATGATACATTATGCCATAACCTAATTTTTCACAAAACGAATATTACATAAACAGCGTTTCCTAGGTCCAAAAAGCTTTTACCCAAAATAGGTTGCATGAATTAATTTTTAAAGTAAAGTTGCTTTTAATATTTAAACTTGACCAATCACTTTTAGCTTTTAATGATATTTTCTTTAAAATTGATTGTCGTTTAAATAGAGTAAGTTTCTTAAATATGGCATTTATATTTTTTTTTCTATAAAGTTTTTAAGCCTTCTTCTTTTATTGTGATCATTAAAAATATTTACTTAATACTGGTCAGTTCACATAAGCGTGAGGCGTCCAAGTTTTTTTTGTTGAGTTAATTTTTTATTAATAAGAATTTTCAAACGATCCATATTCAACTTGTTAATTATAATATATCCGCGTCAGGCACCTAGCCAGGATTTCTTCTCGGGAGGGGCCCATTGAAACCGCGCCGAAGGTGTAAGAAAAAAATCGCAGCAGGTGAAAACTTTTTGGGTGCCACACCATTTTTGGAATCACGCTGCTTGGTTATTAAATGCGAAAAATAAAAACACAACACAGAATCCTCAAGAGCAGCACAAAAACAAACCCGGTAATAATTGAGGTGCTTTATAAGTATGGTTTGGGGGGGGGGGGGGGGGGCTCCCTGGCTACGTGCCTAATCCGTGTGTTTGGTCTTCTTCAAAAGTTCCTGATCACCGCTTGCTTTCTGCAACGGATCATCAGTAAAATAGAAGTTTTCCACCGCATTCCTTAACAGTGAAATAAACCTCCAAAAAAACAAAAAAGAAATCTAACCAAACCAGGCCTGCTGGAGATTAAAGCTGCGTTATCACTTTTCCAGCCATATTCTCACTATTTAGTGATACTGAAGGAGGAATAAATGCGAAAACATATTTTTAGGTATGACTGCACCCATCGTAAATATTCTTTAGTGCACATAGCTAGAATAAATAGACCTGTAGTTACCATAATTATTAAGTATTCAGAGATTTTAAACAAATAAAAACAATGCTCCAAGTCCAAAATTCTTTTATCAACCAAGAAACAGTGGCGGCTCGTCCGGTTAAGTAGGTGAATGGGGCCTTCACCAAAAAAAAAATAAATAAAACCAGGAGGAAATTTTTTCGACAGTATTAAATATTAAGGTACCATTTTAGCCCTTAAAAAATAATTATGTTCAAATTAATAATATTAATTTAATCCTATGCATAATAGGGCCACGGTTAATTCCGATGGACAATAATTCTAAACATTTGTTCATTTTGGCACGCCCCAGTCGACCGTGTCGGTGATCTCAAGCAGCAAGCAGCATGGGAGAGCAACATCTCTTTCCTTGTCTAAGGCAACATCAGTCAAGCGGCTTTGATTTCGGGTATTTATTTTGAGGCTTCGCGTAACTTACGGTTATAGATATAGTTTTTATGTGATTTACTGTGTGATTAAAAAGTTTTGTTTTTATTTTTCAGTTAGTTCAGTAGTGTACGTACGTATACAATTATACATTAGTCAATGTTTGTTCGGGTTTGTCGTCAGGGGAGGCAGTGCCGCCTCTCCTATGAAATAAAACAATAATACATGAATTAGATTCAGTAATTGGGCCGTATCACCTGTTTCCGTTTTGTTAGTAGTGATAATGGATTTCTTATTTCTTTTATAATTCTTGTGATAAGTAAAGATGTAATCGAATACGAGAGGGTAAGTTTTCTAAATTAAATTTACCAAATTGATTTTTAAAAGTAGAGAAAATAAAGGATCTTTAAGAAACACCAACGATATCGTAGAATTTCCAATTAAATTTAATTTTGGCAGACTTTTCATATGACGACAAATGAACAAATAATTCGTGAGAGATTCCTGGTCCAGATTTGAGTGAAATAATAATTAGTCAGGGGTCAGGGTAAACCGCATCGCAGTATAAGCATAAAAAATGTAAATAGTTAATGGGTACCTATAGTAAAATTCTAAAAAAAAATTGTGGGTCATGTGTCTTATTTTAAAGTAGCGGGGAAGATTCTGATGCCTGGCTTAAAAATCACAGCCTTAAAGTCGAAATTAAAGCAATTGTTTTTCACACATATATTTTAAATGTAATTATTACTCTAACTGATGACTTATTCCTAAATCCTACCTTTATTTTTCATTTAAATTGGTCCAAAAATCCAATATTATATTATTGACCTATAAACAGAGGATGCTTTTTTTGGAACTTGGTTCTGTAGCCTCCTAAACTTGTAACAAATAAATATATTATTCTTGGCGATAAAATAATTTAAAGGAAACTATACCTCCCGTTGATTTTGCTGAACGATAACATATTTTTTAAAGCATATCTAAAATATTTTATTGAACAAGTATATAGAGGTTCTGCCGAATTCCTAATGTACCTAATCTGTTTTGTTGTTAGAAAGCATCTTGTGTACCGAAAAAAATTGCACATTATTTTTAGCGTCGCAAAATTTGGCTTTCGGGGTTATAATAAAACAAACAAGTTATCTAATCACAGTAATTATTACAAGGAGTTACTTACTTACTTTGGAAATTTTAACTCAATTTTTAATAACCCTTTATACTTCTTTCGGTCCCTCAAAAATAATTCAATAGTAGGTACTTAGGTAGTAGGTATATGGTTTTAAAACAGCATACTTATAAATAAAGAACTTGCCAAACTATTTTAATTTACTAAATTTGATACTTAGTAATTTGGTGAATTATTGAAATTGAGGGCGTGGCTCTGAAAAATTGTCGTCTGCGGCGCTTTTCCCCCGTGGTACCGCTCAACATTTCATCGTGCCTCCCTATTTATATTAGCTCTTCACCATTTTTTAAGACCGCGAGCCGCCACTGTCAAGAAACATAATTGTCTCCAACCTTCAAATGAATATTTTTTTTTTATGATAAAACACCTGCACTGTAGGAAAAATCCTTTAAGGCGCTCTGGGAGCGGTGCGAGTGCGAAAAAAGCGATTAACGTTGGTCTTGAAACATTGAAGATTGTATTCATTGGGAAACACGACCTCAGGTAGATCATTCCACAAAGATGACGTTCTCCAGATGAAAGAATTCTTGAACAATGAAGTTCGAGGAGTACTAAGCTGAACAACATATGGATGAGCGGCAGTGGTTCGCCGTGTATTTCTGTTTTGCATTGCTCTAGGTGGAATCAAGTGGGCAATGTCAGTCGAACACCTGCCATGGAAATATCTGTAAAAGAGAGCCAAATCACCAACCTGTCTTCGATGCTCCAGGCTATCGAGGGTCTTGGTCAGCTCGGGGTCGCCGATCAGACGAACGGCTCTCCTTTGAATGAAATCCAGTAGCCGAAGGGTGTGCTTGGGTGCAGAGCTCCAGACATGAGAGCAATATTCTAATGATGGTCGAATCTGGGCTTTGTAGAGTGTCAAAAGTTGATGAGGTGTGTACAACCTTTTGGTGCGGAAAAGTACACCAAGTTTCTGTGCAGCTGCCTTGGCAATTGCGGCAACGTGATCATGCCAAGACATATTACCTCCCAGATTGACTCCCAGCAAATTAATAGACGGTGCCAGGGGAATTGCGTGTCCTGCCATGACTATATCCGGTTCTGCAATGTTAATCTTTTTGGAGAAGACTGCTGCCTGGGTTTTCTTAGCATTAAATTTGACTTGGTTACTGTCACCCCAAGCCAAAATTTCTTCCAGGTCATTGTTGAGGCGCAATACTTCATGCTGCCTGCGAAGATGTGCGTCGGCAGCGGATGTTTGGGGAGTCAAGGTAAAAGATGAGACAAGTGTGCTATCATCAGCAAAGCTATAAATTGGATTTTGGGTTTTCACTAGAAGGTCGTTAATATACAGTAAAAAGAGGGTAGGCGACAATATGGACCCTTGAGGAACACTTGCATTGATGGTAAAGGTGTCTGAGAGAAATCCGTCAATCGCCACTTGCAGAGAACTGTTCTTAAGGAAGCTGGTTAACCATAAACAAAATCCATTAGGCATACCATTTAAATTGGTCCAAAAATTCAATATTATATTATTGACCTATAAACAGAGGATGCTTTTTTTGAAACTTGGTTCTGTAGCCTCCTAAACTTGTAATAAATAAATATATTATTCTTGGCGATAAAATAATTTAAAGGAAACTATACCTCCCGTTGATTTTGCTGAACGATAACATATTTTTTAAAGCATATCTAAAATATTTTATTGAACAAGTATATAGAGGTTCTGCCGAATTCCTAATGTACCTAATCTGTTTTGTTGTTAGAAAGCATCTTGTGTACCGAAAAAAATTGCACATTATTTTTAGCGTCGCAAAATTTGGCTTTCGGGGTTATAATAAAACAAACAAGTTATCTAATCACAGTAATTATTACAAGGAGTTACTTACTTACTTTGGAAATTTTAACTCAATTTTTAATAACCCTTTATACTTCTTTCGGTCCCTCAAAAATAATTCAATAGTAGGTACTTAGGTAGTAGGTATATGGTTTTAAAACAGCATACTTATAAATAAAGAACTTGCCAAACTATTTTAATTTACTAAATTTGATACTTAGTAATTTGGTGAATTATTGAAATTGAGGGCGTGGCTCTGAAAAATTGTCGTCTGCGGCGCTTTTCCCCCGTGGTACCGCTCAACATTTCATCGTGCCTCCCCATTTAAATTAGCTCTTTACCATTTTTTAAGACCGCGAGCCGCCACTGTCAAGAAACATAATTATCTCCAACCTTCAAACAGAATAGCTGTATAATTGTCATTTTTCTTTATTAAATATTAAATAAATATATTTTCCGTGCAAAACTTCTGTTTCTACGCAAATAATACAGAATAAAAAGATCATGTTATGCATTATCGGTTTTGCAGAAAATCTAGTAATCTGTGAACCAGTATCGATCGATGCTTTTTAATATTCTTTAAAATCACGCCATGTTTTTCAAATACCTTTAAATTGATATTGTTCTAGATAGCTTGGCGTACAGGGCCGCCCTACTAAAATAACTTGAATTAAAATTTGACATAGTTACTATTCTTATGAGGAAGTAAATGAGTAAAATTTATTTATTTTAATTTTTTTTTTTTTTTTTATGATAAAACACCTGCACTGTAGGAAAAATCCTTTAAGGCGCTCTGGGAGCGGTGCGAGTGCGAAAAAAGCGATTAACGTTGGTCTTGAAACGTTGAAGATTGTATTCATTGGGAAACACGACCTCAGGAAGATCATTCCACAAAGATGACGTTCTCCAGATGAAAGAATTCTTGAACAATGAAGTTCGAGGAGTACTAAGCTGAACAACATATGGATGAGCGGCAGTGGTTTGCCGTGTATTTCTGTTTTGAATTGCTCTAGGTGGAATCAAGTGGGCAATGTCAGTCGAACACCTGCCATGGA
This sequence comes from Polydrusus cervinus, assembly GCA_935413205.1. Lineage (NCBI taxonomy): Eukaryota > Metazoa > Arthropoda > Insecta > Coleoptera > Curculionidae > Polydrusus > Polydrusus cervinus. The sequence goes on from OW284516.1 coordinate 7,854,820, forward strand.
AATATCTGTAAAAGAGAGCCAAATCACCAACCTGTCTTCGATGCTCCAGGCTATCGAGGGTCTTGGTCAGCTCGGGGTCGCCGATCAGACGAATGGCTCTCCTTTGAATGGAATCCAGTAGCCGAAGGGTGTGCTTGGGTGCAGAGCTCCAGACATGAGAGCAATATTCTAATGATGGTCGAATCTGGGCTTTGTAGAGTGTCAAAAGTTGATGAGGTGTGTACAACCTTTTGGTGCGGAAAAGTACACCAAGTTTCTGTGCAGCTGCCTTGGCAATTGCGGCAACGTGATCATGCCAAGACATATTACCTCCCAGATTGACCCCCAGCAAATTAATAGACGGCGCCAGGGGAATTGCGTGTCCTGCCATGACTATATCCGGTTCTGCAATGTTAACCTTTTTGGAGAAGACTGCTGCCTGGGTTTTCTTAGCATTAAATTCGACTTGGTTACTGTCACCCCAAGCCAAAATTTCGTCCAGGTCTTTGTTGAGGCGCAATACTTCATGCTGCCTGCGAAGATGAGCGTCGGCAGCGGATGTTTGGGGAGTCAAGGTAAAAGATGAGACAAGTGTGCTGTCATCAGCAAAGCTATAAATTGGATTTTGGGTTTTCACTAGAAGGTCGTTAATATACAGTAAAAAGAGGGTAGGCGACAATATGGACCCTTGAGGAACACCGGCATTGATGGTGAAGGTGTCTGAAAGAAACCCGTCAATCGCCACTTGCAGGGAACGGTTCTTAAGGAAGCTGGTTAACCATAAACAGAATCCATTAGGCATACCGTAGGATCGCAATTTACTTAGAAGCCCATCGTGCCAAACACGATCAAAAGCCCTAGATATGTCCAGTGCAACAGCCCGGGATTCTCCATGATGTTCGATGGTGTTGCTCCAAAGATGGGTGACATATGCCAGAAGGTCACCTGTTGATCTGGACTTCCGAAAACCGTATTGATTGTCGCTGATAATGTTAAGCTCTTCCAGATACTTTAGGAGTTGTTGGTTAATAGCTTTCTCCATTACTTTTGAAATTACTGAAAGCAATGCGACAGGTCGGTAGTTGCTTGGCAGGGTCTTCTTACCTTTCTTTGGAATGGGCTGGACACGCGCCGACTTCCAGCAGGATGGAAATATTCCTTTTTTGTAGGATAAGTTGAAAAGTCTACAAAATACTGGTGTAAGTTCATCGGCGCATGTCTTGAGAACAATGATAGGAATTTCGTCTGGACCAGAAGCTTTATTGACGTCGAGTCCTTTAAGAATCCGTTTAACAAGACGCTGACGAAACACGATTTCAGACATTTGCGATTGAACTGAGGGAATGTTGGGTGGTGGTTTTCCCTGAAAGTCTACAGTGGAATGAGAGGAAAACAGTTCAGCAAGTAGGTTTGCTTTATCCCCGGCTGTGGTTGCTATTGTGCCGTCGGAACGTGTTAGAGGTGGAATAGTTGACTTTGTAAAGTTTTGGCTGACGGCCTTAGCGACTCACCAAAAGGACCTTGATCCGTTAGGACTGGCAAGAAGTTTGTTTTTGATTCTCTCGTTATGAGCTTCTTTGCTTTGGTCTATCATTTGCTTACATTGGTTTCGAGTGGTAACAAAGATGGCGCGATTTTCAGGAGTAGGGTTTTTACGCCACTGTCGGTAAGCCAGGTTTTTAGATCTGACAGCACGCTCGCAATTCTTGCTAAACCAGGGCTTGCCGTTGGAAGGACGCTTTTTAGAGAAAGGAATAAAGGCCTCCATGCTAGTTAGAATGACGTCGAAGACCTCCTTTGCACAGACAGATGGATCATCCAAAGAAAAGCATACGCTTAGCCAGGGAAAGTTGCGAAAATGGTCCTTTAGGTCTTCCCACTTAGCTGATGTGTAGTGCCAAATCTTACGGGGTTTAGGAGGTTGTTCAGAACTAATTGGCAGCTCGCTTAGGGTTGAAATAAGTTTGTGATCGGAAGAGCCCAATGGTGGTTGTACGGTGACCGTATATAGGTCTGGATTTGAAGTTAAAAAGAGATCTAAAAGATTAGCAAAATCCCCAGCTCGGTCTGGAACCCGCGTTGGTTCTTCTACGAGTTGAGTTAGACCAGAACTGATCGCAAAAGATTCGGCCTCGCGGCCTTGCTCATCGTTGGTGTTTGAGTATTTAAGCCAGTTGACATTGTGGACGTTAAAGTCGCCAAAGATAGCAACTTCGGCATTCGAATGATTGGTTTGCCAGAAGTCGATTGTGTTGGCTAGTGATGAGAAGAGGGCCCTGTAATGCATGTCGCTTGGAGGACGGTAAAGGCAGCATATAAACTTAGTGGTTTTTTGTGAAGATATTTTAAACCACATTACATCAAAGTCTTTCGGTTCCAGTATTTCCTCCCGTTGGCAGCAAAGATCATCTCGAATGAACAGACAGACCCCAAAGTTGCGTCTAAAACGGAAGTGAAAATCATATCCAGGATATAAATAGCTGACGGTGTTCGTTGACGCTCTGACTTTTGTCTCGGTCAGTGCAAGCACATGAGGCTTGGAAGATTGTAAGTGCTGGTGGACTGAATTGATGTTAGTGTTAAGCCCTCTAATATTGCAGACATCAATTTTGAAGTTGTTACTTTTGGGTCTGTTAGCAACTGCAGGCGCCACACCATTTCCTCGTTGAGTGTTGTTGGAGGAACCCAGTAAATTGTCGGAAATGGTGGATAATTCATTGATTTCGCTTGATGAAGCCACAGGACCAGCCCCCACCCGGAGATCCGATCGGGGGGCGAGTTTACCTCCGGAATATTTTGATCTTGGAGCTTCCATCATGCTTCTTTTATACGGCCCCACCCTGGAAACCGGAAACATCAGCACAGCGACGAAACGTTAACTCAAAGAGCAACTTCACGCCGCGTAAACTGATGCAATGGTATCTCACCGGGCGATGCCGGGTGGGCCAGCATCTTCCATTTACATAGAAATTGATTCCAAGAATTCTTTTTTCTAATTTTTAATTTGGTAGGAGCAATTTTAGGAGACACAATAAAACTTGTTCAAAATTAGGAAGAACTACCTTTCATAAGCATATTGTTCTAGAAATACCTAAAATTGGTAAATATGGTTGCTAGATACAGGGCCTGGACACATCCAGTTACATGATAAGAAGCTAAATTTTGAATTTTAGCAAATAACATTTTTTCGAGATAATAAAAATGTTTAAATATTGGTTTTTAATCATTTAACACATTTTCATTAAATTGATGGAAATATGAAAGTAACATTTGATATTTTTTTAATTTAAAAAAAGAATATTTTTTTCTTCAATTTTTGTTTTAAACTTTGCACACCAGCATAAAATTAAAATCTAAACACTTTTTCAAATAACTTTTTTCAATATCTTGTTCACTAATACCAGATTTTTACGACAAAATATATACTTTTCAATTTTCACGTGACTAATGCCAAAACAAATTTTTAGATTACCAATCATGCAGAGGCTATCAACATAAAAAGTTTTTTTACAATTTCAATATTAAAAAAGTTTTCCATATGGGTCCAACTTTTTGCAGGTCACTGTATACGACTAAATCGACAAATTCAAGTACCTACTGTAATTAATTTGAACAGATTTAACGACAAATTCCTAAATTATTATACCGTTAGCCCCGTTTAATTTTTATTAGAATCGTTAAAATCGATAACGGTGACAGAATAAACACAAGTGATTGACAAAACTGGTGCAAAGGGACAAAAAATCCACCACGATATGTGTTTATTTTCAATTAATTGTTGTTGACAAGCTTTATAATAGAAATGTTACTTACTATTATAAATAACTAGGTCGGAAGAAATGTTTCTGGTTTATTATATTATATTAAAAGGAAGAATATTAGTATACATCGTTACAAATTATTTTATATTGTCGATGTTTTATATTCCGTTATACTATGTACAAAAAAATCACTGTATATTCCAGTTAGTGAGTAATTGACCTAGTAGTAATATTTTTTAAATTTATCTTCCAGTTTATATTAAAATGATATCAAATAATAAATTAAAAAAAGGGATAAATGAATTATTAGAAAAATTTTAATACACTTTTTTAAGGACAATATTTGTCATAATAATTATATGAATTCTTTAATCTATTATTTTAATTTTATTGTTTTCTTCCTGACAACCAATTTGGTATTTTAACATTGACTCTAACTATATAATTTTTTTTCCGAGGGCTCGTCCGTGCGCCGAATGCACTTAGGGCAGGTTTAGCTCATTGTGCTCACTATATTTGGTTGTTACACCCACTCCGTGATCCCAGTTCCCTGCACTAGTTTGTGTAGGTCAACTGGGGAGAGAGTCAGGATGTCCTCTGGTTCCAATTTTGGTTGCCCGAGTATTTGTTGCCTCTTTCGATCTAGTGACTCGCAATGGCAAACTATGTGCTGTACAGTTTTCCTGACTTGTCCGCATAATCTGTAGTTAAGATCTCCATTGTACAGTTGCATTCTGTGCAGATGTATATGACAGCCATGTATCCTGTCAGAATTCCTGTAATGGTTCTCAGCTGATTCCTGTTCATTTAAAGCAACTGTTTCGTAATTCTTGGGTCTGGATCCCCAATGAAGCTTTTGCTGTGGTGTAATCCCTGTCTGTTGCTCCAGTGGATTTTCTGTTTACTCCTGATCCATCGCTTTTTGACTATAAATAGGTTTATTTAGTTTTGGGGACAAATAAGGTTAGGTTAGGTAAGAGTGGCAGACTCTTGGTTCTGACCAAACAGTCTCACGTAGTCCTGATAAGGTCCGTTGTGATACCACACGTGTTCCGTAGAACCCACCTTCATCAGATCTCTGATGATTAGTGCGACGTAACCGCGGAAGGATTTTAGCAACTCATTCAAACCAGCCACTACTGTTCAGAAATCTGCTCAGCCGTCCAAGTTGTAAGTTGCTTAGTTCCTCCAGGCTATCAAAAGATGATTCACCCAGAGTAGTGAACCTCCTTCTTGCGAGGCCAGGGCATTCACACAGAAAATGTTGAATACTTTCTTCCTCTTCCTCATCTCTGCAACTCCTGCAGAAGTCGTTAGTGGGTATTTGCATACGTTCGGCATATCTACCGAAGAGGCAATGTCCGGTAACAACCGCAGTAATATTTCTCACGTCTTTTCGACTGTGTCTCAATAGCTCTGAGGTTCTCTTTTTATCGAATGTGGGCCACAGTTGCCTGGATGTACTACAGGTTGTCAACCCTGTCCATCTGTTCTGTGCAAGCTGCTTGGCCGTATAGTCAATCTCCTCTTTGACCAATCCCAGTGGTTTGTTCACTGTATTGTCTGTTAGATCAGCTGGCATGCCTGCGCCCTCTCTTGCGAGCGCATCGGCAGCCTCGTTGCCATCTATTTTGGAGTGTCCAGGAACCCGGCACAGAATAACCCGATGTTGGTTGCCAAGTGTGCTTAGATTGTTGCGGCATCGCTTTACGAGCTTTGATTTAACGCTGCTGGAACAGATTGCCTTAATCGCCGCCTGACTATCACTGAAGATGGTGGTTGACGAGGCTACTCCCAAGCCAAGGTGTTCTTGCAGGATATTGACCGCCTTCTCTACTGCCAGTACTTCTGCTTGAAAAATACTACAATAGTTGGGGAGTCTTTACGATTTCTGTATTTGTAAACTTTCGGAAAAGACCCCGGCTCCCACACCAACGTCCATTTTTGAACCGTCTGTGAAGATTTTGTGATCTGTTTTCTTTATATTCTGATTGCCTTCCCACTCTTCCCTACTCGGAATGACGGGGGGACAAATAAATATCTAAGTAAAAAAATATTGAGTAAAGGTTTATTATAGATCAAGCTTTCTTTAATGAATCTTTCGATGCAATTTTTTTATAAACACGCAAGTTATTAAAGAGAAACTACAATAAAATATAACTTATATTTATCTACAACCGCTTAATTGAAATTGGGGTCAGACACTAAAAAATATTTACTTAGTAACATGCAATCTAAGAAATGACATGCAAAAGTTCTTATTTCCTTTTATTGGAATAATTTAAAGGCTTAAGTGATCGGTTTGAGAGTATTAAGGAGTCTGCAATTTTTTAATACAAAAAGTACCCGATGATTATTAATTTTAACATTACTTAAACACAAAAACATGTTAAATATGCTTTGCAGGCGAAACTTTTGAAAAGATTATCTATTATCTCACCTTATACTAAGGTCACGGCGTGACTCGTACTTTCCTCTCTCTCTCGCTCTATCCCGTTTCCCCTTTCCTTAGTTACGTCACTGTCTCATTGTCCGATATTTTATTTTGATTTTTTGTATAATAAAAAAAAATTAAGGAAGCCTTAACTATTGCGGAATAACTTAAGAAATTAAGTGACCGCTTTGAGAGTTCGAAACACGGTTTTGCTTTAAAAATTACACCATGCAATCCATTTTGGTAAAAGCTTTATGGGCTTGTGGGAATACTATTTATGTAATATTCATTTTCTTTCAAATTGGGTAATGGTAATGGCTGTATCGAGTATCGATGAGTAAGCAAGTTTAAAATCATGCCATTGTAAAATTTGTAAGTCGTGCGCCATGGAATATTAGAAAATATATTTTGGTACAGCATTTAAGAGCATCTTACCATTATTTCTAAATTCCTTTCTAAAATTACCAGCTCCATACGAAACTATATAAAAACAGTGTGTGACAAAGGCGTGCATTATGTACATAGTATAAGGTACACTTATTTTTTATTAAACATTATAAAAAAATACAAAAAATACATTATAAAGAAATTAAATTATAAAAGATCATAATATTCTTTGTCATCTAAGGAACTGTCATCCTACATTTTCTCCTCTTCTTTAATGACACGATGGACTGCTTTTCGCCAGCTCTCCGGTGTGACTTTCTTAATGGCTTAATCAAACAGTAGCTTAACGCCTTTCATTTTGAATGTCGTGTTGTGTCTTGCTACCAATCCCTTTACTTGCGCCCATATAAATTCTTTAGGATTTAGCCCGCAACGATATGGCGGTGTGCGCAGCACACTATGCTTTCCAGCTATATCTTCCACGGCATATTTCATAAAACGATTTTTGTGTAAATTTACTATAGCTAATAATTCCTTCTTTATCAAATTATCTTTTTTTTGTTTCTTTGGTTAGGTATCATAAATAATTGAATGCACAAATTTACCTGCGCCTATGGCCGACACCGAAATTTAGCCGAACTGGACGTAATTTCCCATTTTATTATTCTACACCTTTCTGAAATAGACTATAGTTCTTATATCTGCATTCAATTAAATTGATAGTAAAAATGCTACTTGGGCTCTAGTTTTCTGATCCATAATTATTGTTTGTTTCTCTGAGGGATTATAAGTGATAATTAAGTTCTAAAGCATAAAGATGCCTTTTATTTAGTAGCCATCGACTGCAAGTTCCTTTCTCACAACGATTTATTGCTTTATCGGTTATATTACTTTTTAATGACTTAAAAATGAATAATAAACTAAATTAAAAAAGTTAATGTCTTAATTCCCATCGTATTTTCAGTCTGTTCGCTTCAAGAACGCCTACAGCCCTTCGTTGTTTTACTGCTATTAAAGAGGAAAATTCCTTTTTAATTAATATATTATGTGTTTTCGGGGAATCTTTTAGCTCCCACCCTTTAACTTAAAGAAGACAAGCATCGGTGCTTTACAGAGAGTTAGCATATAAACTATCTAACTTAGCATTACATTTATTTTCTGGTAGTATTGGCAGGCATAGAATTTATATATCCACGCCGAATTTTAGGACGATGCATAAAGCAGTTATTTTTGTTGCCAAAAGACGCTATAATACTACCAGTTATTTACTGTAATACGTTACCAAAATGACGTAATGTGTGTATCAAAAAATAACCTCCTTTGTTGGGCAAAAACCTCCTTCTGTTCTGAATACCTGCATTGGCGTCATACTCATAGCTTTTTTTGACATTATACAGGGTGTCCTTGAAAGGACTATAGAACACTTCACCACAAATTCCTTAACCAAAAATAAGGCGATCTAGGCAAAGTTAAATTAATATTGTTTTTTCGGAATAATTTCTAAACGCCGTTATCGATTTTCATTAATTTTGGAACTAAGAATGACCATTATTAATAGCGTGTTTTGACGTATGCGACATCTTTTTTTAATACCTGCAAATTTAAAAATGGCGTGTAATTGGTAATTAAAAGTTCCTCTTTTTGTTACCCCCGATATAAATGACTTAAATTATTTCTCTAACACTGGCTGACTTCACGTTGAACCTTTTTTGTCTCTTGTAAAAATTTATCCAGACATGCAGTTTCTCTACAAAAAAATTATTTACGATGCAAAACATGATAAAGTTTCGAACAATTGTTATAAAAATCAAACTAAATGGTAATTATTTAGAATTAAAATTCTTTTTATGTTTTCTCGTTCTGAGTAAACAGCAATAAAGAATTGCAAGGTATGGTAAATAATTTTTTTTTAGAGAAACTGCATGTCTGGCTAAATTTTTACAAGAGACAAAAAAGTTTTAACGTGAAGTCAGCTAGTGTCAGAGAAATAATTAGTCATTTATACGGGGGGTAACAAGAAGACAAACTTTTTTTGACCAATCACACGCCATTTTTAAAATTGCAGGTATTAAAAAAAGATGGCGCATACGTCAAAACACACTATTAATAGTATTCACTTAGTTCCAAAATTAGTGGAAATCGATAAAGGCGTTTAGAAATTATTCCGAAAAAAAAATATTAATTTTAAAACTTGAGCGCCCTGTAGCGGCAAAACGAAGCAACATTGCATATAGGTAAGTTTGCCTAGATCGCCTTATTTTTGGTTAAGGAATTTATGGTAAAGCGTTGTACAGTCATTTCAAATGTATATAATATTTTCGTTTGCCGTTAGTATCATCAATACGGTAAATGATGATTTAATGTTTTTACCTCCCTTCGTGTTCTTTCGAGCTATTCTTATTGCATTAAAACTTACTCATTTACGTATTTAACACACACGCAATCCAAAAACAAAATATAAGCAACATTGAGAAACCATATCTCACGAGGTTAATTTATTTTAAATATTGAAGCCGAAAGAACCTCACCTTACAATGTAAATAAAATGTTTTATGGGGTCGTAAAATATTATATCCGCTTTCACATTTTACTGTTGCTTTATTACTAGAATAGAGGACTGCAAACAGTCTTTATTGGTTTCAAAATTTTAAACTTTGTCTTAAAAATACTGGTAAGTTTACTATTATAGAGTCATTAAACGGAGAAAGATTTGGATTTACGGCCACGTACTTCAACTTTAATTACGAGCATGAATCTGTTATGTATGTTAAGATGGTGATTGAGCAAAAAGCCAATTTTGTTTTACGGGATTATATCACCCACGTGATTACTTACTTATTACTAAATGTTAGACTTCTTTATTAATTCTTTTTACCAACCTTGTAAGCGATGTGTTCCACTGCATTTTAAGTCTTGGATGCCTGATGAGTTTATGTCATTTAGGCATGGTCCAACCAGACTCACAGTAATCGCGAATGTCGGTGTATTAATGTAGACGCACCTTTTATTTTCGAGGGCCCGTCCGTACGCCGAATGCACTTAGACCAGGTTTCTCACCATATTTGGTTGTTACACCCACTCCGCGATCCCAGTTCCCTGCACTAATTTGTATAGGTCAACTGGGGAGAGGGTAACAATGTCCTCTGGTTCCAGTTTTGGTTGCCCGAGTATTTGTTGCCTCTTCCGATCCAGTGACTCGCAATGGCAAACCTGTCCACAAAATCTGCAATCAAGGTCTCCATTGTATAGTTGCATTCTGTGCGGATGATTCTTAGCAGCCATGTGTTCTGTCAAAATTCCTGTTATGGTTCTCAGTTGGTTCCAGTTCATTTGAAGCAACTGTTTTGTAAGTCTTGGATCTGGATCCCCAATGAAGCTCTTGCTGTCGTGTAATCCCTGTCTGTTGCTCCAGTGGATTTTGTATTCACTCCTGATCCATCGCTTTATGGCATCTCGTACTGTGTACCAGTTCTGGACCAATGAATGTATTTTCTGAGCTTTTCCTTGCAAGTTTATCGGTTTTTTCATTTCCTGTAATGCCTTCGTGTCCTTGTACCCACTGCAGTATTACTTTGTTTACTTTTGCCAGGGCCTCTAGTTCCTCTTGACGTTCCCATACCAGTCTTGAGGTTACCTTGTTGCACATTAGCGATCTATGGGCTGCTTGACTGTCAGAATATGTATCCGCTTATTGAGGTAAGCTCTCCTATTGTTTTCGTACGCACATTGAAATATGGCGTAGATTTCTCCTTGAGACACTTTTCCAGAGAAAAAACGCATCTTTCTCTGGTCTTACTCTGTGTATCCCCGCACCGGTACCCTATTTGGTTTTGGAACCGTCTGTGTACCAGATTATTGGGCCAGGAGTAGTTTCTGGTATTTTCCATACGTTTCGTTCATCAATTACGACCTCATATGGTATGTCATAGTGAAACCTTGGATTTATGTGGTCTGATCTCATTTCTACCTTAAGTATCGCTTAAAAGTTCGTGTCAATTATATGTTTTATTACAAATATAGTAAATAAACTTTATTACTTTTTAAAGGTACATTTGGGTACCTTTACCGGCTTGGCTAAATAAAGAAAACTTATTGTTGGAGGCGTAGGTAAATCCCCAAATGCTAGTTCCAAGCTCTTAAATGTCGGATATTAAATTAAAGCTACCTTTTGTCTCAACCTTAAGACCGATATGATTAAGAAGTTCCAACCCCTTTATTATGTTTTCTTAAGAACCCTTTTATTAATGGGACTTAACAGCATTATCTTTTGCAAATTGCTTATTACCGTCGGTCTTAAGGAGGTACATAAAATACCTCTTTTTATTACTCCGGTTAATGCTTCGCTATAAACAGATTATTTCTCTTTGGAACGTAAAGTTCATTAACATTTTTTTTTATTCGGTTTTTGTTTTTAGTGAAAGGGGTTGTTGAGGTTGAAAGAAATTTGTTGGCTTCATTAGCCAAATTGGGTTGTCAGTCAAGTTCTTTGTGCAGAGATGGTTTAGCGGAATAGATTGAGGTAAACAAAAATAGATTGAAGGTAAGATTAACATTTTGTTCCTTAATTAATTTTTTTTAGATTACCTCGTCTAAAATTTGTTTGAAGTTCTGTGATAGCTCTTGAGTATTTACCTTTTGCTCCACGCATTTATAGGTTTACTCAAAAGCGATTTTTTTAATTGCATTTTTTTTATGCCGCGATATATTCGCGGATAAACCAACTATATTTTAGAGCGTGTTTTCAATCACACAGCAGGTGGAATTGGGCCGTGTGAAGTCGCTGATTTTAACGTTCGTTAGGAAAGAACGGCCGCAGAGATCTTGATACGTGTGGATTAGTAGGTAACTAAGGTGGTAAGAGAGTTGCAGGCAGTTCTACCAATCCTCCTGAAAGATCGGTAGATCTATAGTCTCTTTTAAAAAGGTGCAGAGTTATAAAATGGGAAATTCCGTCCAGTTCGGCTCAATTTTTGTGTCGGCCATAGGCGCAGGTAAATTTTGTGTATTAAATTATAATTTAATTATTTATGATAACTAACCAAATCAGATTATCTTCTTTTTTTTCTTTGGTAAGTTATCATAAATAATTTATTGCACACTTACCTACTCCTATGACCGACACCGAAATTGTGCCGAACTGGACGGAATATCCCATTTTATTACTTTGCACCTTTTTGAAATAGACTATAGTACGTTTATATCGATGGTAATTTAATCATTTAATTTTTAAAATTCTGTCTGGATGCCTGCGGATAAATATCAATTGTTACTAATATCAATTATTACCAGATCAGTACAGGTCTTAAAAGAAAATAATAAATTTGATCGTAAACCAAGAATGGTGTATCATATAACTGTAAATATTGACGGAAATAAAAAAATGTGTATCGTAGTACTATATGTCGTGGCTACTACCCATAAAACTTGCAACAAAAATCGATAAAATTTTATATTTATTATACACTACCTTAATTCCACACAATATATACCGGAAATCCTTTTTCCCATTAAACAAATAAATTACAGTTATTTTTCTTTTTCTGACAAGCCGAAATTTTTATTAATACGACAGCCAAATCGATTATTGGTCGGTAAGTAAAGTAAACAAACAAGCCTGATTGACAAAACTGGTTGAAAAGGACAAGGAAAATGCCATAATGTGTGTTTACCAATCGATTAATAGATATTTGCGATGCGGTGGATAAAAATATTGGTCGAAGTTTTCTGATATTATGTGGAACAAATTGATTTATAAATAAAAATATATTATGGAATATAGAAAAATCGGGTCAAATTTGTTTTCTGGTTATAATTCTTTTTCTACGACCACCTATGAAAATGAGAAAAAAAGCACGGTTAATTTAGCTCGAAAGCGCCGAATATCACACGCGTGTTGAAAAAAAATCAACACTAGTGTTGGAATACAAGGCACATTATTTAATTTAAACATATGGTGCCAATTTGACAGACAACCCCTATTTATTAAAATGAACAAATTATAGAAAGCAGAAATTGTAAAGCGTTTAACTTATTTATCATGTATTTGTCGACTGATTCAGAATTAGACTGCGAAAATACGGCTTCTGAAATTATAAAAAATGTTAATAATATACTGGAAAATCTATTACCAGAAAAAACAAATCGCGCTGAAGAAAGTGTCATGTATTAAACAACAAATCTTTATTGGTATCGATGGCGTAGAAAATAGAGCTCTAGCCTACAGATCGCAAGGTCACAGGTTCAAATCCCATCAGGAGTATTTGACTTTTTTTATAAAAACGTTAAATAATTTATAGAATTATTTTGAATTGAAATCTTCCTTGTTGGGTTGATTTTTAAATTTATGTTTAATGCATCTTTCCTTGACTAAATTTAAAGATTTTCATTCTGGTTAATCTAGAAGTCCCTCCAGGATTAGTTCTTCCTATAATATAAAAAAATTAAAAAGTTATTCTACAATTAATAAAGGAAAAGCCTATTGACAAACTATGAAACCAGATATTAAGTGGAACATAATCCTAAGTATGCTAATTTCAATACTAGTCTTGATATTATTATTCTTTTTTCGACACTTGTGTTGAAATATTTTTTCACAAATCAAAGGCTTTTTTATTAATTCTTTGTGGTCGTAGGAAAAATAGTGTACATTACTCGTGTAAAAGTGATTATTCTAAAACTAGGAGAATTTTCTCTCCTCATTTGAAAAGTATCAGTACTGTTATGTAATATACTATATCATAATTCGCCAGCCAAATAACAACAGTCAGTTTAAAATTTCAAACAAATCAGTATTTCATTTCGTGTTTATGTGACGCAAGTTGCAAAGAGTTAATTAGCCCGTCGAAAAGTTTTCACGTTAACCAGATGACGGGGCATGGTTTGTTTATTGGTACTAAATATTTACTGTGACAGACAATCGTGATGTGCATTTAGATTGGTGGTATTTATTTTAACACATTCTAGACGTCAATTCTAATTTCTAAAACGAATCAAGCTGACTTGAAATGACGGGGTAAAAAAGTAAGCATCTACTGAACTGATTTGATTTTTATGACAATTTGTAGTAAGGTTGGTTGGTTGGTTTAAGGCGGGGGTCGGGCGTTCGGCTTCCTGCACTGCAGCCTAGTGGCTTATTGTGCTTCCCTATCTTGCTAGAAAAGATTTGTTCCTTTTATAAGGTCCAGTAAATTCCTACCATGTTTGTCATAAGAGAGGTTATTCCCACATTGGATTCCTCCGAAGATTTTTAATCTTCTTCGGGTCAGTGCTTCGCATATCTGATATTTGAGGCGGTTTTGTCCTCTTCGCGGCAAAGTCTGCATTTAATGGGACCATTGTAATTATAGTAAGGTAGCAATATGATAAAAAGTAGTAATATTTCTAGATTTTTTTAAGTATCAAACAGACTTATTCTAGTAGAAGAAGTTGGTGTTAAATGTGAAATAAACAAAGCTTTAAACGTATACCTGATTGCCCTTTTTTGCAAAATGATATGTTACATAGTTATACTCCAGGTCCAAAATTATTGTCAGTGACTTATCGCTTTCATATCAGGAGGTCAGAGGAAAAAAAATCTATGCAAATAAATATTCTGCTCGATTGAGATTTCAAAAATACACTGCAACTGTTTCCACTAACTTCATAAAACCCGCTGTTCATTAGAACTTTAAATTTTTTTTTTATTTTACTCTAAATAAAAGAGGGGAAAAGGTAAAGTCCTATCTTCTTTCTTAAAATTTTAAGAAGGAAGATAGAACTTTACCCTGTCCCCTCTTTTATTAACCATTTCGCTTCTGGACAGCAGTTACAACTTCGTCATACTTTACCGCAGATCCATTTAAACAATTAATAACAAACTATACGTTAGACGTTTATGGAAAACTGGTGATACATTTTCTTTAAAAATTTGATTGCTCAGATAAACAACCATGGTCTATCGTTTTAAAATATTTTCAGAAATGCGGCGTTGCTACTTCTGCTCGAAACAGGTGGCAACATCGTTATTTTAAATTGAACACCTTATATATTCTATTATTTTTTTATTCCCTATACAATCCCACGTATATTTTGTATAAAATGTAATATGTCTAATTTCAATTGTTTTTGAGATATTGCCGTTTAAAATAGGGCATTTTTAGGCTTTAATAGGCTATAGCATTGGAACGGCGCATCTAAGAGAAAAATTGGTTTTACCTCCCTATCTTAGTTTTTTATTCTCTATCCAAAAATATCAACTTTTGATTTAACATGTTAAACCAAAAAAATTGTTTTACGATTTAACATGTAAACCGGAAGTTATAATTTTTAGATAGAGAATAAAAAACTGAGATAGGGAGGTGAAAACCATTTTTCTCTAAGATGCGCCATTCCAGTGCTACAGCCTCTCATAGTCTGAAAATGACAGATAGGGGATTAGAAAATATTATAATATAATCATATAGGGTGTTCAATTTAAAATAACGATGTTTTCATCTGTATCGGACAGAAGTGTCTATCCGCATTGTTGAGAATATTTTAAAACGATAGACCATGTTTCTGAGTAGAGCTGTGAGTAACTTAAGTAACTAGATACTTAGTAACTTAGTTCTTTTTTGAATCATGCCAAAAGTAACTGTAATTTCATTACTTTTGAAAAGTAACTTGTATCTAATTACTTTTTAGGAGTAACTATACACTTAAAAAGTAACTAGATACTTTAAAGTAACTAAGTTACTTTTAAAGTATTTAAGTTAGATACTTTTAAAGTTCCTCTAGGATACCAATTATGCACACGTGCCGTCCATCAGATGATGACCAAGGGACGATCGGCCGCCGTTAATCAGATTTTCACGAAGGGACGAGCGGCGAGTCGCGAGCGTCAAACAGCAAACTGGTTGGAACGCGAAATTTCTTGGAAAGCATTTTATTCTACTTGTTCGTTGTTCGAATTAACACTTTTTAGTTTAGTTTTCTGATGGTAATAGTGGTAGTGTGTACAGGAAAATGAGTTATCACTACCTGATAAATTCATGGTATCTAGTTCAAAAGCATCTTAGTAACTTTTAGAGTTTCGTAGTTACAATTAAAATAACTAGTTACTCAAAAGTATCTTAGTTACTTTTAGTAACTAGTTACAATCAAAGTAACTAGTTACTTTAAAAGTATCTTAGTTACTTTTAAATTATCGTAGTTACAATCAATGTAACTAGTTACTGTAAAAGTATCTTAGTTACTATAACTAGTTACTTTAACTAAGTAACTTAGAACTAAGTTACTTTTAGGTAAAAGTAACTATTCCTTTTAAGTATCTAGATACATTTTGTGCAAAAGTATCGAAAAAGTAACTAGTTACTTTTCTGAAGTAACTTTCACAGCTCTGTTTCTGAGCAACCAGATTATTGAAGAAAACGTATCATCTGTTCTTCATAAACGTTTAATGTTCCATCCATCGTGAAACACCCTGTATAATGGCAGATCTGCCAAAGCTAAAAAAACAAAACAACTTAAATAGTTTGCAACTATTTAAAAAAAAAAACAAGAAATATGACATGCGCTAATTTGAGTCCATAATCGTTTGATTCTTTTCAATTTTATTACGATTAGTGCTTCATAAAGAAAAATATCAGTCTATATTCACCCTTGAAATGATACTAATTATTGAACAGCAAAGGAATATTTTTCCGATTTTCTCCACACATTTGAAAATTAAATTCCCTTTGAGAAACGGAAACCTCGCAATTATATAAAATATTAAATAGAATTTATTCAATTTCAATTCAGTGCCTTTGAAAAAGAAGCCTTTATAATTTCTTTGCTATCAATGACGAAAATGTTATAATATTATGTAATGTTATAATTCAGTATAAATATGTAAGTGTATTTATAGAATATAGCGGGAGTAGCATTGGCGTAACTAGAAATCGCATCTGGGTAAGGGGGGGGGGGGGGGGTGTAGGAATCACGGGAAGACCTGGTCCGTGGAGAAGTGGTCTAGACTATAATATTTGAAGGACAATTTTAAATAAAAACTATTAATTTTTTAACAAGATGATTTAATGTTTAATAAATTCAGGGTTTAGAGAAAAAGGCTATTAAATAATTTACGTTCTCTAAAAAATGAGTTGATCGCTCAAGCTAATTTTATCTTACTAGATAGACTTTAGTATATACAGGGTGATACTTCTTTTTTACCTTTTTTCAAAAAACTCGAAAAGCAGTCCATCATGTCATTAAAGAAGAGGAAAAAATGTGGGATCTTGACCATTTGATCGATCGGACCGTGGACCCGTTTATTATGACGTCAAGAGGAGATGACAGTTCTTTTTTTAAAATTTAATTTCCGTATAATGTATTTTTTGTATTTTGTTTTTTATAATGTTTAATAAAAAATAAGTGTACCTAATACTATGTACATAATGCACGCCTTTGTCACACCATTTTTAGTGTTTGGAAATGGATTACAATAGGCGAAACCCATAAATGATCCAAACCCGCGTGGTATTACCTGTATTTGATGAAAATAAAGAATTTTTCAATGAAATCAATGCCAAATTATGAAAGTGGTTTAAATATTCGTTGGGTCACTCTGTAGTCCCTTTGCATACCTAATACACTTTTATTACTCTCCACCTTTCTGAAATAAACTATAAACATTTAATATTCATGTGGCATGCAAATAAAATATCTGTATTTTTCTCTTGCGCATTACGGTGACCGGTGTAATCGTCTGAATTAAAGCTACCACGGTAGCGTATTATCAAAGATATATTGTTTTCTATTCTAGAATCAAGTTAAAATAGAATTAGAGAGGTAATTCAATTTCACGCTGCCAAAACGTAGAACTACAATTTCCAGAAAAACGGATCGACGTTTTAAACCGACTGTGCAATACACCGATGTTTCGTTATTTATTATTTAGCGTACTTTACTGAAATGGACGGGTCTTGCTAATCATGGTAAAAGTTTTAAACTGTTATTTTTTAGATATTTAGAAGTTTATCTCATAGTTAGACGTAAATGCCGGTAGCACAACCAGCCTTTATTTATTATTTATAAAATATATTAAAAAATTTAAAAAAAATATATAAATCAGGTTTCAGATTTCAAACAATTTGCTTTTTTTGTGTGGAAATCTAAAGTCGGGGATCCAGCCTCCTTAGTCATCCTTGGTTACAACACTGGTAAATACAAAAAGTCTAAGTAGAAATTTTGGTTTTGGATCTACCGTCTATTTCAGAAAGGTGTAGAGTAATAAAAGCTCATTGGGTGTGCAAAGGGACTACAGAGTGAACCAAGGAATATTTAAGCCACTTTCATAATTTGGCATTAATATCATTGCAAAATTCTTTATTTTCATTAAGTGCAGGTAGTACCACCCGGGTTTGGGTCAATTTATGGGTTTTGCCTATTATTTTCCATTTACAAACACTGAAAATGGTGTGACAAAGGCGTGCATTTGATCGAATGAGAAAGCTTAATCAGCCTTAACTAGAACTCAGGAGCAGCCAAGCTGCCTACCTCTCATGTGTCGAATAAATCACCGACAAAAATAAGCTAAGGAGTCTAGAGGATCAATATGATAACTGGACATCGAACGTGTCACATTGCCAAGCCAGATCACTGATGAGCACCCAGAATCAGAAACAAGGATGACCTCACATTTCATTTTAAGTGAGGCAAGAAATGTTAACATCAAATTAAATGACAGGCTAGCCGTGGTACCATCACAAACCCGATGGACGTACCTATCGGTAAACGATTCGTTTATTGGTAGATCTCCACGGCGTCGAGCGTCCGAGGGAGGTCCGTGAGTGTGGAGACTGATACCTTTCATGACGATGATGAATAACGCCAGTTGGCACACGATTGACCATCCATAGGCGCAGACCCTTTGCGGGCCGCGGCCTCAGGATGGTCGCGCGTCTCTGATGAGTCCCAGTGGAACGAAACAACGAAAGGATTGAGATGTTAACGGAAGAAGACAGGGCATACCGTTGTTAGCAGTGCGTCTAAAACCTCCGTAAACTGCCATTCCCCACTGACAAGGTGAGGGGACAGCGGGTAATAGACGAAGGGGTGCACAGCGTGCAAACCCCGGACGCTCGACGCCGTGGAGATCTACCAATAAACGAATCGTTTACCGATAGGTACGTCCATCGGGTTTGTGATGGTACCACGGCTAGCCTGTCATTTAATTTGATGTTAACATTCCTTGCCTCACTTAAAATGAAATGTGAGGTCATCCTTGTTTCTGATTCTGGGTGCTCATCAGTGATCTGGCTTGGCAATGTGACACGTTCGATGTCCAGTTATCAAAGGCGTGCATTATGTACATAGTATAAGGTACACTTATTTTTTATTAAACATTATAGAAAAAATATAAAATTGAAAAAATACATTATACAGAAATTAAATTATAAAAAATCATAACATTCTTCGTCATCTGAAGAACTAGCATCTCCTCTGGACGTGAAAATTAACGGGTCGACGGTCCGATGGATCAGGTGGTCAAGATCCCACATTTTCTCCTCTTCTTTAAGACATGATGGACTGCTTTTCACCAGTTCTCTGGTGTCACTTCCTTAATGGCTTGATCAAACAGTAGCTTAAAGTCATTTTGAATGTCGTGTTGTATCTTGCAACACCGAAATTGAGCCGTACTGGACGGAATTTCTCATTTTATTACACTACACCTTTCTGAAATAGACTATAAATATATTCTCTCTTTAAGAGCAATCAGTAGTCGATAAGTCATCACGAACAATTAGTGCGTTTCCACCACATTGCGTATATTGTACCTGTGTCTGACGATGGCAATAAAATATCTTTTTTTATATACAAAATATTATAAAAATGAATTTCACAAGCAATAAGTAGCGCGGCGTCAGTGAATATTTTTAAGATAATATCGGGGCATCGTATATAATTTTTATCCAAAATAAGAAATGAACATGAATAGCCGTAATATTTCTATTTTTATGATCTGCATGGCGGATGAATCTATTATAATTAAAACTTTAAAATACAGTTTCAATTTCTCTTAAAAAAAAGGGGTATCATCCGCCAAACTAGAAGTTCTTGTGAAGCCTTAATACATTTTTTATATTAAATTTCCATAAGCCAGGAAACAATGCCTCGTTTCATGCTGGTATGAAAGGCTCTTAAAATATTTTTCTCTCTTTTTCTAATCAATAATTAAAAGTAAAATACAAAAAGGGTTCAATTTATCTACAAGCTCGCTGCTTTCTTTAAAGTGAATTGCCAACATTATGCGAGCGAAACAAGGAAATAGTTTAACGTTGCATACAAGATAAGTTGTTTATTATTTTTAAAATATCGAAGGAATAGTGCTCTGGGTAGTAAATTTAAAATTGTATTAAGTAAAACAATCGTCTATAAATTTACCTCACCGACCATATTATATACATCATCAGAAATAATAATACCTTTGTATTTTTTAATGTAAGTTTTTCATGTATAAAAACTATGTATGTATGTATGTATTAAAAATAAATTTTTACAACAGCCCTTAAGAGCATGCGACCAATTTTTCTAAATTCTTCTTCAATGTTACCAGCTTTATTCGAAATTATATCTGTGTATACTAAATTAGACAAAAAACATTGTGTTCTTTGCAATGGCATAACGCAAAATGCCGGGGTCCACTCGCTAAATGTAGTTTGGGGCCCTCTCTTCGCGCGTAGCAATAATGAAGTAATGCTCTGGGGAGGGGGGGGGGATGTTATTAACCAAAAGTTTAACTGTATCTTTATTTTAAAAAAATCACGATGGCCTTCTAACATTCATCTTCTTTTTGCGAAATCATTTATTAATTTTTCTAACACTAATTTTCTTGCATTTTCCTGCTCGATACTTACGATTGAAAGTCTTCCTCCAGCGTTTATGGCGTTGGGTTTTTTGGGCTCACTTGATGGCTGCCCCCCCTGGCGGCGTGGGGGTATTATAATATATATTATAATATAGTAGAGTTAAGTGTCAGTATAAGCAAAACAGAAATTTTTAGCGGCAGGCGGACAGAGTAGCGCGTCTATCTTTTGCAATTAAGTACACAGGGACGCCAAAAATAAAGGGTTCCCTGGGGCACAGGTAGACAATGATAGGTTGTTTCGTCCTTCTTAGGACTCATCAGAAAGCCATAACCTGTAAGCAATTCCTGATATAGCGAAAGTATGCTTTCAAGATATTTTTAAGAATAAATATATGATAAAAACCTAGTGTCGCCATTTATAGGAATCAACTCAATGCAAAAGATAGACATAAGACGTAAAAACATAGAACTAACAATAAGCAAAGTACGGTAGGCCAACACAGCCAGTATGGAAAACGTTTTTTGCGCATCCCTATAATTTTTCTACGGGTTTGTAGTGTATGTGTACTTTAATGCAAAAGATAGATGCACTAGTGTCTGTTTAAAGGTTGGAGACAATGACGTTTCTTGAACGGCAGTAGAGTTTTGGACTTGCATTGTCTTTATTTGTTTAGAATCACTACGTTTCAACTGGTAAGTATCTCCAGTCGTCTTCAGGTGAATACTGAATAAGTACGGTAACTACAGCTCTATTTATACTAGGCAGGTGCTGTGACGCATGACTAGTGGGCGGAGTCATGCGTGTTGCTAGGTGATGACGCATAACTGGATGAGTCATGCTTGATGAGTCATGCTCGATGACGTCATGCTCGATGAATTATGCGTTTAACTCTTGGGTGGTCTTATTCCAAGATTACATTTACTTAACAAGGGTTTCCAGACGTTTCTCATGTCTAATGAAGGCTTACTAAAGCAACCTGGATTTTGGTGTATGGTAGCAGCTTCCTTAAACTTCCTCTTCCTCCAGTGCGGTTCTTTTTGCAGGATTTCCGCTTTTGTCCACATGATATGATGGCCGTGCGTCCAGGCGTGGTCAGCTGCACCTGATTTTTCGGTCTCTCCTTTTCGGGTATTATTCCGATGTTCTTTAATCCTTACTTCTAGTGGTCTTAGTGTCTCACCAATGTAAGACTGGCCGCATTCGCAGGGGATCTGGTAGACACAATTTTTCTTGTCTTTCTGGCTTACTGGTCTCGTCTTCGTTAGGTGGCTTCTTAAAGTGTCTCTAGAGCTGAATACTGTTTCGATGTTGTATCGTTTTCCTAGTCTTCTTATTTTCTCAGATACTCCTTTGACATACGGAATATTGAGTATTGGTTGTATCTCTTTCTCTGCTTTACGTGTGTTTGGCCGATTCTTGCGATTTTCCAATATTGTGTCAATCAGTTTCATGGGATAGCCATTCTTGTTGAGGTCGGTCTTGATGTGGTTAGTTTCTCTTTTGAGAGCTTCGTTTGAGTTACAGAGAGTAATTGCTCTATCCACAAGGTTTCTTACTATGCCATGTTTTGTGTTGTTTGAGTGGTTTGATGTATAATTGAGATATTGCCCTGTATGTGTAGGTTTTCTGTACACTGAGGTTAGGAAGGTGTTGCCATTTTTCTCTACATTGACGTCTAGAAAAGGTAATTGGTTGTTCTCTTCTTTTTCCATGGTGAATTTAATTGTCGGTGCAAAGTTATTAATGTGATGTAAGAATTCTCTGAGTTCGTCCTCGTTTCCGTTCCAAATAATGAAGGTGTCATCCACATATCTAAGCCATATTTTTGGTTTCTTCTTTGCTTGTTTTATTGCTTCGGATTCGAACCATTCCATATAAATGTTGGCGATTATGGGCGAGAGAGATGAGCCCATTGGTAGTCCGTCCTCTTGGCTAAAGAATCTATCTTTTTCTTGAAAATAAGAATTGTTAAGGCAGCATTCCAATAGTTCCATGATGGCATTTAATAAAGACAATGCAAGTCCAAAACTCTACTGCCGTTCATAGATGCACTACTTTGGCCGCTTGCAGCTAAAACTTATATTTTACTTATACACTAAATTCTACTACTTTATTTTTTTACACGACATTGTATTACGGATTAGTGCGGCACCGCAGTGGGGTACTGAAAAAAATGTTTAATTCTATTTCCTATTTTAAATATTTTTCTGTCGAATAAAAAGCAATTGTTGTCTTGCTATCTCCGGACTCAATTTGCATCTGTTTTAAATATTTAACTTGTTTGGGATTTATTTTAGTTTGAGTTTTATCTAGTGTATGTCGGAGTACTTAGACGGCAAGGGTTGATTAAACTGTCATTGTAATTTACAATTCAATAGATTATCAGAACGTAGTTTATTTATTATTTAAACCGTTAAAAATATCTTTAGTTATAAGGTCTCTTGGAAACATTTTATATGGAAATGTTGTTGAAAATTAAAAACTTAGTCTTGTTTTCACGGCCTACTTTTTAAAAAAACAAATACGTATTTTCAGTGGCGGCGCCATGATTTTTGGTAAAAAATGACTTAAAAAAAAAGCCGCCGCCTCCCTAAGAGCGTTTTCACACGGCACCATATATCGCGCGCGACAAATGGTCGCAATATTGCTTTTACACCAAATTGTGTGTTTTCTAATGAGCCATTTTCACACACAAGCGATATTAGAGAACACATAATTTGGTGTAAAGCAATATTGCTTTAACACCAAATTATGTGTTTTCTAAATAGCCATTTTCACACACAGGCGATATTAGAGAATATGGTGCCGTGTGAAAACGCTATTACGCTCTATAACGCAACAATAAAATAAGCAGGGGAAAACAAAACTTGCCCAACTGTATAAGTGACGCCTACAAAAAGGTCTTCGTTCTCTTCGAAATAACATACAATACTACTACTTTCTCATCAAAACTCTCATAGCCAAATCTTCCTTCCCCCCGGAAATTCCATTACAAAATCAAATCCATCAATTTTGCTTGGGCACTCATGTTCTAGGGTGGGCCGGTGCCATAGGCGTAGTTAGGGGGGTACTTGGGGGTTTTACTTTTCTTTAAGGTAAAATAAAATACCTATTTCGTTTTTTTTTTTTTTTACGGTTCGCCGACTACGTAGGCCATCTTGAATCGGTCATCGACCACAAATGTGATCTACCGACTGGGGAGTGTGAAATGACATCTTCATCCTACGAGATATCCGATCTCATCCGGCCTGTCCGGCGTGAATAGGATGGCTAGGTGTCGATTCATTTTACACTCTTCCCTGAGGCAAGAGCACGCCGTGTTCCCAAGCGGTCACCCGCCCAAGTACTAACCGCGCTCGACACAACTTAACTTCGGTGATCTGCGGGAACCGGTGCTTAATATGTCGACAGGTCCTTGCCCTTTGTCGTTTTCATTTTTAAATATATTGCAATTAAATAAATACACACAGTCTGTTTTTTTAAGACTTCAGCACCCCCAGTGTTGATCGTCTAACTACGCCTATGGCCGGTACTCACTCTGAACCCCTCCCCCCTGGCGTCGCCGCTGCCTATTTTATATGCTTTTTTAAAGTACGGTTTTAGACTTGAGCGTTCTGGGTGAAAATGACAAATAAATTATTTCGCCTAGTATGAATAGAGCTGGTTTCTATCCTAATTTTGATAAGAATACAAGTTGGGAAAAATGTGTTTAAATATGCGTGCAACACGCTAATATCTAAACCAAGTCATTATTATAAAGTTTTAAAAGGTTTGTAACTATTTAATACATTTTTATTATGAAACCATGGTTAAGTTATTTGATAAATATGATATAATTTAGTAAACGAAAAGTCGACCTAAGACTTACCCTTTAGGGAAAAATAGAGGTTTTAGGAAAAAATTCAAAAATTAAGATAATTCAAAATTGGTATTTGGACTAAGTTTTTAATTTGCAAAAATATTTCCATATACAACTTTGTTCTATTTTTCACCATTAAGGTACTTTATTCTAAAGTCAATTTCGATAAAATGGCATTTGCTCCCGTACTATTAGCCGCAGGTGAAATTTGAAATATTTGTTTATCGTTTTAAGGCATACAGTAACTTTTATTAAGAATGCAATTTTTTGAGTGATAGGTAATAAAAAATTTCCCATATATTGCATACATTTTTGGACACATTTAATAAATTAGACCAATAAAAATGCGTTCTCTTGACATGAATCCTAGCCACTTTGGTTGGTTGTATCTTGGATTCTACAGAAATTGGAGAGTCCGAATTTTGTTTTATTTAAAATTTATATGTATTTTTATTTAAAAAAATTAATATGATTTACAATCCAGGGTCCTGCAATAGAGTTTCAGGCTTCTATAGCTCTCATACGAATTAAGTTAGAAATTTTATTCATACGCAGACCTATACTTTATTAGAGGGTGTATTTCAGAAAAATATTTTTCCATACACATGGTGGCCTAAAAAAGTGTGATAACAAAAAGTTGTATTTAAATGGAACACCCAGTATTTTATTGCAAATTTAGGTTCGTATTAAAGGAGTTTAATATTTTGTATATTTAGGTTCGTATTAAAGGACTTTAATACGAAACTACATATGCAATAAAATACTATGTAATTCATAAAAAAAAATAACAAAATACAACTTTCTATTATCACATTTTATAAAGAAAAATATTGTCCTAAAATGCACCCTATGATACAATATAAGGCTGCATATGCATGAAATTCCTAACTTAATTCATATTGGAGCTATAGAATCATGACTCACTATTGCAGGACCCTGTATAATAAACTTTAATAAAAAAATTTTGGAGTTTACTATGACGTCATTTGTTACATTATTATAAATTTAAAATTTATGGTGAAAACTTTACCACGAATCGTTACTATTACAATTAAAGCCCGGTTTAGACATAACATTTTACCTTACGTCTTGCCTGTTCAGTCCACCTGCATCAAGTAAAACCTTGTGTGTAGACTGAAAAACGGACGTTTTACTTGAACTGATTTAAGACGAAAGACCGCCCAAAGAACTGACCGGATCACCCATTGTTTTCCAATAAAACGATCGTTTTGCCGTACAATCTTGCACGTGTAGACACTCGTCCGTTGTCCGTCTGTTGATTTAAGCTCATTTGTATCGAAATTTCCCATGCCTATGGAAAGTTAAAACAAGCGATTATAGTGACAGAGAAAAGAAAAATCAAGCATAATATGCCGTTTTGGTTAAGAAATGCCAGGGGGTGGATCTTGCTGCGACTAAGGATACTGTTACTAAAAAAATTAATTCTTTTCGATCGGTTTATCGGAAGGATACATATATGTTTCCAAATCCATTCTTAAGTAATTGCGTAAATCTTCAGGTTCATGACGTAATTCTCGCAGTAAATTTACGTGGGAGAACCTTCCTCTTTTCAGCAACCACGCTCTTGACCATCGCGAACGTCGAGTAGCATTTCTTTTTCTTTCCAATTTCAATAAACACAATCCTATTATTGACAAAAGCAGTGCTTCCTCCATGGTCTATCAAAAACTGATCTTAAAACGTACGTTAAAACTTTCAAGTGTGTATGCTAGTCTTTTAACCGTCATACTTGGCCATTTTGATTGACAGGCAAGACGTAAGGTAAAATGTTATGTCTAAACCGGGCTTAAGGGAGAGGAGGAAGAGTGTAGCACTTTTTTGTTACATCTATTTTGCAATATACATCCATTCAATTAAATTTGATATGTTTTTATATAACATTTCTTGATAGAAAATTTATTATCAAAGATGCACTACACACTAAAAGTTTCTGTCCAAAATTTGCATATTCACTAATAGTCTCCAGTATAAATTTGTATAACTCTCCTGCTATCGCTGGCGTGACCCAATTTATTTCTTGTTTAATTATTACAAGGTTTGAAAATGCTTTTAAGTTTTGCCTGTAATTTTGTATATTATACCATATATTGTCATAATATATCCAAATATTTATATCTAAATAAATTAAATTAGACCAAAAACATTGACTTCTCTTGATCCGAATCCGGGCCATGTTTGTGAATAAAGTTTTAAAAACTTTATTTATTTATACTCTACAGATATTAAAGCATCAGAAAGTTATTTTTATTAAAAAGAAATAATTTTATAATCATATCAATCATAATATTTTTTACAACATCTTTTTCTTTGAGTTTTTTTCATGAAAATAACTTTTCCATACCTATATATACAGTGTGTCCACGGATAGAGTTTGGATGAGGTAAAACTTTTTTATTCGTAGGTATAGAAGAAAAAGTCATTCTTTATACAAACGTCTGCATGTGCCGAAACTACAATTTCGATTATCAAATTTGCGACAACTATACAGGGTCGGACAGAAAAAACATTTTAATTTTTTTAAATTTATGATTGAATAAATTAAAGAAATATGATGTATTAATAAAAATACTTTAAAAGTAGACAAAGAAAAATAGTTTTCTTATAACAAAAACGTTATTCGGCCAGATATAAAATCATTTGTTTTTACGTAAATTTATTTTAAACCAAATCCAAAAAACTAAAAACGTTTTTTTTTTACGAACCCTGTATAGTAATTGTAGTATCCTTATATATATATATATATATATCACTATCACTATTTGGATCACTTCTAATATAATAATAACAACGTTCTTATGCAGACGATGCTCACTGGTTCTCGGTCGTATATTGACTGACTATCTCGTTCAGTCGTTATGCAACGCAGGGAAACAGTGTCTTCGTCATCATTATTTATACCTGTTTACTATTCAATTTATGTAATACACTACAGTAATCGTAAATCTGATATTCGAAATTATAGTTTCAGCACAAGCAGACGTTTTTATAAAAAAATACTTTTGCTTCTATACCTACTAGTAAAAAAGTTTTTCCTCTTCCAAACGCTATCCGTGGACACATGGTAGATACCACCTTTTATTTGATGAAAAAAAACTGAAAAATTTGCTTGGTGGGCCAACAAGCACCGCAACTTAACATGACAAATTTTACCGTGGTCCGAACCACTTAATCCTACTCTGTAGCCATACGACCTTCCTGGTAAAAAATATTAATTAAAAATATTAAAAAACAATGACAATTAACTGAAAGACAAAGCTTTAACAATACAGATCGTTTATAAGTAAAAAGTAATTTGAATATTTTAATTACTTGAATCTCATTTGGCTTTTTGGTTTTGTTCGCCATGTGTCCGAGAATCTAAATGACAATGAGTTTAATTAAGCTGTCGCAAGAATTTACAGCGAACAGGAAAACCGGAATCAGACGAAACTAAATATTTATTAATGTGTGAATTGTATACGGTAATTTTTAATTGACAGGTGTCGACGAAACAAATATATTTCTCTATTTTACAACTATCGGTTGAATGCAAATACATAATCGTTAGTCGTACTATCGTAAGTATAGACTTTTTTGAGAACTAAAATATTTATAATGTAGTTATGTTGGCGTCTGTAAATAATTTTTAAATTGAAAAATGTTTTAGCCGGCGTACAGACACGATTAACATTGAAAAAGTTTTATGCCTTCGCTGGGAATCGAACTTAGAATATCTCGATTAGACCTCAAGCGCGCTGCCAATTGCGCTACGGGGGACCTGTATTCTCTCACCAACTTCGGTCATATAACGTATTCAATTTTCAATAAAATTTTATTGAGGTCTAATCGAGAGGTTCTAGGTTCGATTCCCAGCGGAGGCATAAAACTTTTTCAATTTTAATCGTGTCTGTACGCTGGCAAAAACATTTTTCAATTTAAAATATTTATTAAAAAGTAAAACTTCAGAAAAAGTGTATGTAATTTTGTAAAAAGTACGTGTCCAAAGATTCAGTTATACGATAAAGTTAATATTTTTGATTTGTTCAGATTTCTAGTTAAAAAGGTTATATATAGTCTATTTCAAAAAGGTGTAGAGTAATAAAATGGGAAATTCCGTCCAGTTCGGCTCAATTTCGATGTCGGCCGTACATTTTGTGCATTCAATTATTAATGATAACTAACCAAAAATTTTAGAAAATTAGATTAACAGTTAATTAAGATAAAATAGTTTTGTCTGTAATATTAAAATTTCAAGTAATTGCGTAATTCAATTCGGGAGATTACCACGAGGATCTGAATTCGAATGTTTTTGAGAACTATTTTCGTGAAATTATAAAATATCTTTCAGCTAATTCAGTAGTAGGTATGGATAACGCAAGCTGTCATTCACGATGCACAGATAAGACTTCAACTTTATCTTGGAGAAAACAAGAAATTATCGACTGGTTAACCACCAAAAGTTTTGAATTTGAAGATAATTTGATAAAAAAGGAACTATTAGCTATAGCAAATTTACACAAACATCGTTTTATGAAGTATGCCGTGGAAGATATAGCTGAAAAACATAGTGTAACTGTGCTGCGCACACATCATTGCGAACTAAATCCTATAGAACTTATATGGGCGCAAGTGAAAGGATTTGTAGACACAAAGCCATTAAGGGAGTAACACCAGAGAACTAGCGAAAAGCAGTCCATCATGTCATTAAAGAAGATGAGAAAATGTGGGATCTTGACCACCTGATCGCTCGAACCGTCGACCCGTTAATTATAACGTCAAGAGGAGATGACAGTTTTGCAGACGACGAAGAATATTATTAAGTGAAAGGATTTGTAGCAAGACAAAACACGACAATCAAAATAAAATACGTTTGATTAAAGATTAGGTTTTTTTCCGTGTATTTGTCAATTTGTGCCGTTTATTAGAAGTGTGCACATTTTTAGTAGGTCAAGAAAAGAACTGTGTTTCTGCTCCAAAAAATTTGCTGATTCACCAACAGTGGGCTGACAGAGATGAACTATTAAAACGCTTATGCCATGCTAATATCTAAAGCATATGGCAAAGAAAATATCCTTTTCCGTCTCTCTTTAAAGTATTTGAGGGAGCCATGCCAGTTTTATTGCTCATAAGCGCGTCAAGAACAATAAAGCTTGAGTTAACGATGCAAGACATTTTGTAGAATGTTACAAACAGAGATTTTTGCATTTTCTACAGAAGTCATGGCATTTTGTGGTAAACTAGCCTTAAATAATATATTATAATGGCCTTTTCTTTAAATCAACTTAACAAAACTCTCAAAAATACACTCGAAAAAAAATATGAAATCGAGAAATAAAGACTCTAAAATTTATATCAGACACACTTTTGTAAAATTTAAAAAATGTCAATTTTCAAACGCCTGTATGGCCATTCATTGAAAAATAGACATTTACTCATATTTTATTCAAATAAATCATTTTATTTTCAGCAAAATTGCCTACAAATTATCAATGTGAAATAAAACCAGTGAAAAAAATGTTCGGTGTTAACATAATATTATAGGGTGATTCCTAAGTTGATACTTCTTTTTTAGCTGTGTATAGAAGGCATTAAAATAAACAATATTTTCAAATACATTTTTTCAGAAAACTCAAAAATAGGCGAGATAGAAAAGTAAAAAATCTAAGTGCTGGCCTGGTCATAAAAACATAGCCCGCTATAGTTTCTATTGTTTTTCTTATCTCTTATTAGTATTAGTCATACGGGTAGTGTTGAGCAATATGCTGCGTGTGTTTTTCTGAAGCAAGTTAATTTTAAATTGTGCGATACGTGAAAATGGTAAAATTTGAAAACAATAAACTAATAGATATAGTGCTAATTTACTATGAGTGTCGTAAAAGTGCCAATGTTTCTTTGAGATTATACGCAGAACGCTTTCCCTTGTGGGCTTATCCTACACCCAGAAGTTTTCCTAATGTTATTCAATGGGCAAGTTAGGCAGAACCGTATTTGATCCATAGTGTAATAAAGGAATGTAAGCACCTTATTTTTGACTTTTTTGAAAAAAGGTATTCGAAAATGTTGTTTATTTTAATGCCTTCTATACGCAGCTAAAAAAAAGGTATCAACTTAGGAATCACCCTGTATTAATCTAATAAATACCCGTACATATGCCACTGATTCGATCATATTTAAATACCATCCCGGTCTATGCTGCTAATTGCTTTTATACATTCAATTTCCCGACTTAAAATCTCAACCTTTTACCAGTGTGTTACTTCTGTTTTTTTTTTCACTAGAACTGAACTGTGCTGGTATATTTCTCCACTGTTAAATCTCTGCAAGCGTCTCAAACTACACCATGAGCCCAAAGCCAAGTTAGGACATTATCCACCTTTTTTCCTTTTTTAAAGTTCTAAAAGTTTGTTCTGCATAAAAAACACTTTCCCACGCCCAAATAAATACCACATTTCCATTGATAAAAAATATAATAACCGAAATGTATTACGGTAAATTTTTGGTGCGGTCGGATAGACTTAAATATTGACAATTTTGACACCATTTTTTTTATGGCCATACCATAATTCATTTATGTATTTGCAATCTCCATTTAATCATTTATTTAAAAAAAATTATTTAAAAAGAGAAAAAATTCAAACTTCATTGTGTTCTTAAAGCACCCCCGGAGAACGTGTTTGTTTTATTGTTCTTAAGTACTCAGAGAACAATAAAGTCGTAAGTTAACGATGTAGGACACGAAAATACAGATTACTGCTTTCTCTCGATGCGTTAGCATCTATTATTCAGGTTACTTCAGAAAATTACATTCGGCTTTTAAACTTTTATAGCTTTAAATTGTCTAAACTTTCTTATGTTGAACTAATTGCGATGTAGTTATGATAATGCCTTGTAATAAGGTGTAACAGAATTTGTAATTGAATTATTACAATTCTCTGTACCGCACACAAAACAAATGTATACATTTTATTAGTGGATCTGAACGCGCTAAAATTTTCCAGTTTAAATTGTGGGATTTCTGGAAACGAATAACAAAAAAAACTTAACAAACCATTAATTTTTTTTTCTAATTGAAAGGTAGTATCTCTGTGGGTATGAGAGAGTTATTTTCATGCAGAAAAAAAATCTAACAAAAAGATATAGGCCAATGAAAACCCTAAAAAAATACAAAAAATCATTGTATACTGAAAAATATTGACGAACGATTTTTCTTTACTAAAAATAACTTTTTTACATTCTCCAATTCAAAAGTTTTTAAAAAGTCGTTAATAAACAGGACAGGATTCCTTTCAAGAGAACGCAATGTTTTTACTATACAGGGTAATCCTTAATGACGTGCTAATACTTTAAGGTGTGATTCTTCAAGTCATTTTATGAAGAAAAGTTCATATAAACATAAAATATGTCCTAAACGGCTTAAATTTTTTGCTACAGGGTGTTGAATTTTTTTTTCTTTAATTCGTTTCTTGTAATATTCCCGAAAGTACTTTAGATAATATTTTCAATTTTGGCATGTGTTAATCGGACATAAAACTACATGCTTTAGTTATAAAAGTTATTTTTTTGTCCCACCAGTGGCGTCCCTGCACACATATCCTTTGATATTTTTTAGAAAAAAAGTGGTACGCCACTGACTTTTTCCACGTGGATATTATTTCTGATTAGCCTGGTTAATTCTGCATTAAAATGGTCTCTTACGTTTTTCTCCTCAGGCACACCGTTCTTAATGAAAATAATTAAATTAAATTAGCTCTACTATTTATTATTAACATTGATAATGCAAAATTTTGTTTTATAAAAATTGTAAGAAATGACTTAATAGGTATGCAAAATGAAACTAATTTAATTTAATTATTTTAATTAAGAACGGTGTGCCCAAGGATAAAAACGCAAGAAATAATTTTTATGCTAAATTGACTAGGCTTATCAGAAATAATGTCCACATGGAAAAATGTCAGTGGCGTACCACTTTTTTTCCAAAAAATATCAGAGGATATGTTTGCAGGGACGCCATTGGTGGGACAAAAAAATAACATGTAGTTTTATGTTCGATTAGCACATTCCAAAATTGAAAATATTATCTTAAGTACTTTCGGAGATGTTACAAAAAACGAATTAAAGAAAAAAAAATTCAACACCCTGTAGCAAAAAACTTAAGCCGTTTATAACATAATATGTTCATATGAACTTTTCTTTATAAAATGACTTAAGAAATCACACCCTAAAATATTAGCACGTCATTAAGGAATACCCTGTATATAGATATAACTTCGCAAGGAGCTGGTAACTTTCAAATTAGAATAGTAGATTCTGTAACGAGGTTGGAATGAAAATTTGATCAGAGTGGAAGATACTGAACGCGAGCGTTGCCAGCGTGAGGAACCACGAGTATCGAACTTTCATTCTAACCGAGTAGCAGACTATATTTTCTCCACGACCAAAAATACTATTCGCAATAATTGTAATTTCAGGTGGAGTATTATCCAGTTCCATATCTGATTCATCCGATTTTTCACTCATATTTTGACTTGCACTAAAATTTTTCTGCTGACATTGACAGTTTCGAAATTCATGGCAACCTATGTCGTTTAGATCAATTACAGAATATTCATTCCGTATTTTGTTATGGAATGAAAATACACGCAAAACGCATAGGAAGCAAGTGTTTCAGAATAAATATTCCAACTCAAGAGCGAGAATTTTTATATTCTATTATCAAAAATGATTTTGGAATTATTGCATTCAGTAATGGTCGTGGAGAAATATCGTTCGGATGCCCTGAAACGAAGGCGAAACGTATTGGATGGTTTAATAAATATTACTAAATGAAATTTTAAGCCATAAAGCATGGTTTTGTCGTATTCTATTATAAATAAATGTCATTACTTACAAATATATGGTTTTAATGATAAGCCCTAAAAAAATATATCTGATTTTTACAATAAATTAATTTTCTACTGGTAGTGCTGCTTATTATATATTTTAATAAAATGTTTCTTTTTCTTAGCTCTACTATTTATTATTATCATTATTAACATTGATAATGAAAAATTTAGTCTTATAAAAATTGTTGGAAATGACCACCTTCACTTCCGCCTGTCTAATTTAATTATTTTAATTAAGAACGGTGTGCCAGAGGAGAAAAACGCAAGAGACCATTTTTATGCAGAATTAACCAGGCTAATCAGAAATAATATCCACATGAAAAAATATCAGTGGCGTCCTACTTTTTTTCTAAAAAATAAATAATCGCTTACTTTTAAAAATTATTCTATTGGCGATAACGCTGAAACGAACGGAGATATCGAGCTGCGGTTGTAATATTTGTTCTAGCAAATTTAATCTACTTTTCGATTATTGTATCATAATTATACCGTATGATTTATTTTTTCGGAGTAAAATCAAAAAATGATTTATTATTACAAATTGCGCCCTCTAGCATTTATTTTGGGAACTATTATGGACAACTAAATACGATTGGTGAAAGTGCATACATTTCTCTTCCAAACAGTCTTTAGTTTGCTAAAATCGGATAAGTCGTTTATAAGTTACAGCGATTTAACTGATTACACATTCAACCGCTTCACCCCCTTTTATTAAAGTCGATACGCCAATGAGCATAAAAGCAAAATGATGCATAATTGTCCAAGCTTTTCAATGGTGTTATCAAAGATATACCTTAATGTGGAATTTTCGGAGATATGTAAACTTTTAAAATTTACTTTTTAATTACGCCCTCTTGCGGCAAAATGCGGAACTTAAAAATTATTTCCAGGATTTTCTCATGGCCACTTTAGTTATAATTTTTTTTTCCTGAGTTTCTATGCCCAGTATTTTCCGAGATACGGCCGAGAGCCATTCTTAGTGGGACACCCGGTACAGAGTATTAATTTTCAATTAAATTGTACTTAATATAATTGTATGTTATCAGTTAATAAAATGGAACTCTGTATTATATTATAATAACTATACAGGGTGATTTCTAAGTTGATACTTCTTTTTTAGCTGCGTATAGGGGGCATCAAAATAAATAACATTTTCAAAAAATTTAAAAATAGGCGAGATACAGAATTTAAAAAATCTAAGTGCGGATCTGGTCATCAAAACGTAGCCTGCTATACTTTATGTTGTTTTTGTATTATTAGTCATGAAATTTACGGGTCGGTGGTCAATTATTTATTTGGCGATCTGCTTCGGTGTGTTTTTCTGAAGCAAGTTAATTTTAAATTGGTGACACGTGAAAATGGTAAAATTTGAAAACAATAAACTAGTAGATATGGTGCTAATTTACGGTGAGTGTCGTCAAAGTCTGGCTGTTGCTTAGAGATTATACGCAGAACGCTTTCCCTTGTGGGCTCATCCAACACCCAGAAGTTTCCTTAATGTTATTCAACGGGCAAGTTAGGCAGAACCGTATTTGATCCATAGTGTAATAAATGAATGTAAGTACCTTATTTTTGAGTTTTTTGAAAAAGGTATTTAAAAATGTTGTTTATTTTAATGCCTTCTATACATAGCTAAAAAAAGTTTCAACTTAGGAATTACGCTGTAAATATAGAATACTAAAAATTTTTTACAATGAGTAATAATAAAGTTAGTTCGCATCCAAATAATACTTATAAGAATTTTAATTCGTCCCAGAGGGAATGCTAAGAAATCCGGGGTGCCTGTAACTTCCGGCGTATTACGTTCTGTGTCTTACGATTAGCTGGGGAAGCTTAACGATTTTCCCATAAGCTTTGGGGAGTTTCTAACGGGCCCGCATATTTCACTTTACATTACGCTTTCTGTAGGGTTGCCGCTTGGTTAAATTTCTTTAGGGGAACTGATTCGCTATTTATAATAATTTGGTTTGATTATTACTATGCTCTGTTGGGTCCGGATATTATCTACCACCTCAAAGCTGTACTACAAAAGCTGTTATAAACTTGATTAGTATTCGTAGCGTAATTCGAATGAAATTTAAGTAACCTAATTTACACGATGTCTCGGTGAATCTTTATCATTTCTTTCTACACGACATTTAAGAGGAATATAGTGTTTTATGGTGGTTTTATCCAAAAATCAAGGTAATTAATGAGAAAGTGTGGAAACCAGTAACGAATCCACGATCCCTTTAGCTGAGGTCATAAAGAATTTGTATCGTCTCGAAATTTTCCTGGCGTTTATTATCATAGATTCATACATCAGATGCCAGGTGTCTAAATTAACAAACATATTTTTAAAAAAATACCTAACAATAAGAACAAAAATAATTCAAAGACATAGAAAATATCTGCTAAATGCCAGAGCCCTAAAACTAACAATACGGTAAATCCCAATTACATTAAAATAATCAACGTAATTACGTTGTTTCTATTCATTCTGACATAAAGCAGAATAAAACAAACATATTGGATTATCGAGTAAAATTACAAATATTTAATTGTCAATAAAAAGGTGATAAGAATTATTAGTTTAAGATTAATATTTTAAAATATAGAAGCAAGTTTAATATTAAAAATATTATTTGCTTTGAAAAGGGCTTAGCATTGTGACTGTGGGTTCTAATATAAAGTTTTGGATATTATAAAAGTCAAGTGACAAAACATTATTAAATTAAATAATCATAATTTAAAAAAAATAACTGCCTAATTTACCTTAGAGTGATTATCGTTTTACTACATAACAAATCATGACTCGCATTTCGTTATAGGTACACAATTGGCTAGCACTTCGTTTTTACTACTACACTGTTACAATCTAAAATTATTTTATCAACTCAGTAATGTTAGTTCTTTGCACTAACTTCTGTAGGTCAACTAGGAAGAGAGTCGGGATATCCCCTGGTTCTAGTTTTGGTTCCGGTAGTGTTTGTTGCATTTTCCGATTCAGTGTCTCGCAATGACAAATTATGCGCTGTACTGTTTTCCCATCTTAACAGCATAGTCTACAGCCTAGGTTTCCGTTATACAGTTGCATGTGCTTTTTAACAGTCATGTGCCCTATCAAAATACCTGTGATGATCCTAAGCTGTTTCCTTCTTATCGAAAGAAATTGTCTCGTTAGTTTCGGGTCTGAATCCCCAATAAAAGATTTACTATGTTTCAATCGCTGTCTGTTGTTCCAGTAATGTGTTTCTTCTGATCCATCGCTTTATAACATGTCATACTGTACACCTTGGGACTTCGAGTGCCGGTTCTGTACCCTTACTCAATTATGTAAAAGAGTTTTAGGTTTTTAAATAATAAGTGGTGAATCTTCATAATTTATTAAGGGTAAAAGCAATTTTGTTTATTTTTTGGTCATTTAGCCCTCAAGTAACTAAGTTGACTGTGAAGTTTAAGAACTTATTCATTTTTAATTGGCCCACTTTGCCGAAATAATGTCGCCCCACTTTGTTGGCATAATCAGACATAAAAATGTCGTCTCGACAAACAAAAGTAAGAGAAAAGTTTTCTTAATAGAAACTTGGAGAAGCCTGTTCCTAAGAAATAAATTACGAATAAAAGAATTGTTAGAAGGATAAAAGAAAGTTTTTAGTTAGGAAGATAATAAAAATTAGTGGAGCAAGAATATTTAAATTAATTTTTTAAATACAGATAATTTTTTAAATTAATTTATTTATTTATAATTCCAGTAGCACCCTTATTTATTTTTCCTACTATCACCTATCAAAATAAGAGAAAAAGTACTGGTAATTTGGCTAGAAAGCGCCGTATATCACACGCGCGTTGGAAAAAAAATATTTCAACACTAGTGTTGAAATATCAGGGCACACTATTTAATTTAAACATATAGTGCCCATTTAACAGACCACCCACCCTATTTATTAAAAAGAACAAGTTTTAGAAAGCAGTAATTGTAAAGTGTCTAACTTATTTATAATGTATTTGTCGAGTAATTCAGAATTATAGTGTGAAAATACGCCATCTGAAATTATAAAAAATGTTTATAATATGTTAGAAAATCTATTACCAGAAAAAAAGATATCGCGCTGAAGAGAATGTCATCCTCGCAGATCGCAAGGTCACATGTTCAAATCCCACCAGGGGTTTTTGACTTTTTTTTTTAACATTAAATTATTTATAGGATTATTTTGAATTGAAATCTTCCTTGTTGGGTGGATTTTTTAAATTTATGTTTAATGCCTCTTTCCTTGAATAAATTTAAAATTTTTCAATCTGGTTAATCTAGAAGTCAATCCAGGGTTAGATCTTCTTGATACATAAACTATGAAAAAATAAAAAAGTTAAACTACAAATAAAGGAAAAACCCTAGTGACAAACTATGAAACCAGATATTAAGTGGAACATAATCCTAAGTATGCTAATTTCAACACTAGTGTTGATATTAAATTGTTTTTGTTTCACTATACAATTGTTTGAAAATTGAAACATAAAGCAACCATCAATATCCACGGCTACTAGTGGTACATCTTTTGAGATAAGAATAACTTATCCAAACAACTTAAGTAAATTATAGATATTTATAAAATTTCCTATGTATTCAAACATTTTCTTAAGGAATCGTTAATTTAAAAAAATAATGAATAGTGGAAATTCTAGTGTATTTTTGAAATTTTAATAGACCGGAATGTTTATTGTCATGATTTTTTCTCTCACTTCGGACAACTTACTGCTTTCGATATGAAACCCATGAGTCACTGACAGTAATTTTGGACCTATTAAGTGTTTCAATAACAAAAATAGTTTAAATAAGCTATTTATTGATATTTTAAATTATTGTAGACGAACGAAATAGAGAAACGAATGGCTCTCTTGGCAAGTAAAAGAGATATAACCTTTATTTTTATTACAATGGCTAATATTATAATATACCAGACAGCTCTGGATTTGTACCTCTCGACACATACCCCGTGTTAATCTCAGCTCTCACCCTCTCAGTTCAAGGCAATAAAGACAAATACAGCGAAGAGAAACAAAGGAAAGCGGGTAATTGCACGAGCAATCCTCATCACCTTCTTATCGGCGACTACTCCAGCGTTATTCTTCGCGATAATCCTTTTAAATGTTTTTTCCGTTTAATTTAGGTCGAAATAAGTAAAAACAGCGGATTTGGAAGGAATATTTTGAAGTAATTGCGATATACCGCTTTGTTGGTGAGGATTAAGCCGGCGTTTTATAATTCTTTTAGCGTTTTTAGAGGACGCAATTTAATTATTTTCATTTAAATTAAATGTAAGAGTAAATATTTAAAAAATGTATTCCGGGCTTTATATTGAAATATTAAAAAGTTTATTTTTTGTTAATTTTCGAGCTAGTAAAAAGACAAAACTACATTTATACTAACAAATTGTAAAATTCTAATGGTGAAATGTAAGTCATAGTTTATTATATAAGACAGTGGCGGTTCGCGGTCTTAAAAAATGGCGAAGAGCTAGGTATAGTGCGGGTACTTAAACAAACATTGACTAATTTATATTTTTATTACGTACAAATACACAATAAACTAAGTAGGTACGTACACTACTGAATTAACTGAAAAATAAAAACAAAACTTTTTAATCAACAGCAAATCACGTAAAAACGATAACTATAACCGTAAGTTTCGCGAAGCCTTAAAATAAATACCTTAAGGTTAGGCGAACCAATGCTAAAACAATGGATACGACTGATCTATTTTTAAATTGCCCTTCATCATAATGCAAATTGATACATGCTGTTTGCGTGCCTGACGTCACGTAACCATAGCAACGGTGAATATCAAAGCCATGTTGAGCGTTGGGTCTTCACTTGCTTTAAGCTAATGGACACGGGGGCTGGGGCGCGCCAAAATGCATGAGTGCTTATAATTATTGTCCATCGGAGTTAACCGTGGCCCTATTATGCACAGCTACATTCGAATTAAATTAATATTATTAATTCGAACATAATTATTTTTTAACGGCTAAAATGGTAGCTGTATTGGTAAATTAATATTTAACATTGTCGAAAACATTTCCTTCTGTTTTTTTTTTGGCGAAGAGCACCTTCACCTACTTCACCTGACGAGCCGCCACTGATATTAGATGACTAGCACGGGTACGTACGAAACTGCCGAAAGGAAAAATAATCACCAGAAGAAATATTTTACTAATTTATTAATTTATTCTATATTCGTACAATTTTTTCCAATTTTGGGTTGTAACCTTAACCCCCATACCAAATTTCAACCCTCTAAGACATCTTGCAGTGTGAGAACATTTTTGGGCAAACATTTCCCCTTGTATACTATAAAAATAACAATGTGCAAGTTATTTTTAGTCTATTAACGTGTAAAAAATATCGTTATTGAAATTCCAATAAAAACTTATATTTTATCCAGTTTCTTTAAGCCACCCCGTATAATTATTTATATATTTCCCATCATTTCTAATTGCGTTTTTCGCGTTTGTTCTCGAACTTTAAATTTTAGTTTACGGCGCCTTTATTTTGCTTTGCCGTCTCTTCAAAAGGGCAAGCTTAACAACCAGTCAAAATTTTATTAAGTTGGGCTTAAGTTGAGCATCTAAAACCACTCGTTAATGTATTATGATAATACGCGATTGAACAAAGCTCAATCTTTTAATCCGCCAATGATAATAACTGTCAATTCATAATTTATGAAATTAGTTTTTTTTTATCAATTTTTAGCTAAGTTAAAATCCCATTCATTATTAATTGTACCACTTAACGGGAATAATCAGACAGGAAAATGTCGCCCTGTCAAATGATAATAAGTTTCCACTTTCGAAAAGTTTATTCAGTTAGCTCGATAAAAAATTTATCTCGACTTAAAGACCTTTTATTATTTCGGATTAGTATTTTATTTTTTAATATGGCGTTGCTTACCAAACGTGCTTGAGTTTGTTGGTAAACTGAAAACTTTTTTTAACTTGATCTCTCAAGAAACGTCCTCTTTTATTAAAGGTAATACACGACGAAAACCCACTTCTGACATCGGAAAGTTTTAATAAGAAGATCCTTAACACGCAATTTTTTATATAAAAGTTACTACACGTGCTCACAAAAATCCAATCCAATTTATCTTCAAATACTTAATATTTTTTTACCTTTTCTAAAAGTTCTAATTACTAATAATTATACAGGGTCCTGCACCTCACCTCCCATCTTCTATAGCTCACTTAATAATTAATTATTAGGTGAGCAGTTAGGATTTTGATATTTTGAAGACTTTACCTGTATCCTAGAATGAATTTTATGAAAATATTTTTGTTTATACAGGGTGTTCCAAAAAAGTTTGACGTCATAAGGATCTATTTTTTTAGATTACATGCCATATACAGTGTGTCCACGGATGGACTTCACTATACTTGTAAACATATTTATTTTCAGTTTTTCGAAAAAGTCATTCTTCATAATTTCTTTTGCTTGTTGTATAAATATAATTCACGTTGAGAAACTTTGATTTTGAAGTACAGGGTGCGCAAAAAATGTAAAAATGTAGATTTTCAAAAATAAAAATTTTTGAATCAAACTTTTTTGTGTGTTTAATAACACTGTTCATACTACAGAGTGGTCAATGTAAAAGGAAAATCAAAATGCCTTTCTTCAGTTTACTCAATTAAGGAAAAAAGCGGAAAAATGTTGGTATAAAATATTAGTTAAGTATCTTAGGTTAGGTTATTGTATTAATACACACTATGTAGTATGCTAGGTACAATAATAGTTGTTACATATGGATTTATATGTATTTTTTGTAAACTTCGATAATATAAACTTCATAGAATTTTTTGTGTTCACGTTACCGAGATTGTACTGTATAGTGAAGTCCATCCGTGGACACACTGTATATTCTTACTTATTTGGATGCCTCTTATAGTTGCCTACATACCCCAAAAATTATAAAGAAATCGGTTCAGCATTATAGGCGAAAAAAATAAACACTAAGAAAAATCAGTCTTCTGGTCAGACTGGTTTTAAAAATTAATAAAAAATAAAAATTTTGCAAACTTTAAAGCAATTTATTTTTCTTATTTCAAATTGGAACCTCTATATATTATTGTTATTCGATGCAGAATTAAAAATCAAATATTTGTCCTAATTACAACCCTATCGCAATTTCTAACGCATCAAAACTTATTTGCAGAAAACTCATTTTACCAACTATTCCAACAGCCATTATTATGAATAAATATCAAAGGTGGCATTAAAAAACCATTTATTGGTATTAACGTTTACTAAAGTAAGAAAAAAGAATTCTTTTCGCATGCTCCTAACATGAAAATTATAGAATATAATGAATTTCATTACTTACATTTAGTTTTAACTAAGTTCAACTATCACAAACAACAACTTATTGTCACTTGGTAAGAAATACGAATAAAACTAAATTTGCAATGGCGTCATGTCAAGGCACCCTACGAAAATTAGAAACAAATAATTTCCAAAGCCGCCTTGGAAAATTTGACTATAAAATTATAACTGCAAAGGATTATAATGTTACAATTATCTCGTTTAATGGCAATTTTACGATAAAAGTGAATATAACCTTTTTGGAAAGCATTAAATTTGCCTTTTATTGTTTTAATTAATTTTTCATCTAATTTTAACTGATTCCGACATATCGTCGAATCAAGCCAAATTATTTAAATATTATTGATATTGACAATTAGCACTATTATATTTGTATATACAGAATGGCCCGCCCTCAACGCAGGATTCCATAGCATCTAAACTACTCAACTTTTTAATATTTTTCAAAAACATAGTCGGGTCATATATCCAACTTTTTTTTAAATGAGGAACACCCTATACCGAGTGTCCCACTAAGAACCGAATCGATCTATATATAGAAAACTATACAGGGGAAAATTTTGAAAATTTGACAGTATGCTGATGCTGATAAGGGTGACTGGGCTAAAATATTTTCATAATGGTGACACTTCCGGTTATACCGGAAGTAAGTGTCAACTTGCTTATTTTAAATGGGACATCCTATGTATTATTACATTTTTACATTCTACGTAAGATTCTAGGCAGATTTTGTATACCATGTCCTATACCTATGTCTAAACGTTTTTGACATATTTGAATTTTTATGTCAAAAATGACGTTTGCAAGCCTTAGAATAATTATCAATTTTTTCTATAAAGAAGCCTTATTTATTTAATTTAAGTGGGATTTCTTGTTATAAAGGACCTGCTTTAATAGATTTATTATAATATTTTGATAACTATTAATACAGGGTGTTTAAAAAATAAGATTAAAAATGAAGATGAAAAAAGTGCATAGAGTCCAGATTTTCAAATGGAAACACACAAATTTTATAATTATTTCTTATTTAGCATTAAAAATAAGGGTAAGTTTGTAAAAGGTTGTATATCCCAAAAATTCTTAGTTTTTGAAATATTGCCAATTTAATATTTTTTTATGGGGATTTTGCTGCAGATTTTAAGTTCAGTTACTTAGTTGGCTATGGCGGCGTTGAAAAACAATCAAAAATGGTTTTACGGTTTAATGTTAAACCGGAAGTTGTAACTTTTGAATAGAGGCCAAAAAACTAAGATAAGAAAGCCTTTTTTTCTAAGATGCGCCGTTCCAATGCTACAGTCTGAAAATGTCATATTTTAAATGTCAGTATCTGAAAAATAAAAATATACTTGGAGTTTTATTTTAGATTCTGTAACGAGGTTGGAATGAAAATTTGATCCGAGTGGAGCCGAACGCGAGCGTAGCGAGCGTGAGGAACCACGAGTATAGAATTTTCATTCTAACCGAGTAGCAGACTATATTTTCTCCACGACCAAAAATACTATTCGCAATATTTGTAATTTCAGGTGGAGTATTATCCAGTTCCATATCTGATTCATCCGATTTTTCACTCATATTTTGAGTTGCACTAAAATTTGTCTGCTGACATTGACAGTCTCGAAATTCATGGCAACCTATGTCGTTTAGATCAATTACAGAATATTCATTCCGTATCTTGTTATGGAATGAAAATACACGCAAAACGCATAAGAAGCAAGTGTTTCAGAATAAATATTCCAACTCAAGAGCGAGAATTTTCAAATTCTATTATCAAAAATGATTTTGGAATTATTGC
Organism: Polydrusus cervinus; assembly: GCA_935413205.1. Taxonomy (NCBI): domain Eukaryota; kingdom Metazoa; phylum Arthropoda; class Insecta; order Coleoptera; family Curculionidae; genus Polydrusus; species Polydrusus cervinus. Next base: position 7,898,074 of record OW284516.1, read on the forward strand.
ATTCAGTAATGGTCGTGGAGTAAATAAAAGTATGTTAAATTTATTATAATTTAAACTAATTTTAAATTGTAGATTTAATGCCTCCCTACAATTCTGTTTTTGAAAACTATTAAAAAGTGAATATTCACCTGAAGACGACTGGATATACTTACCAGTTGAAACGTTGTGATATAAAACAAATAAAGGCAATGCAAGTCCAAAACTCGGTCAAGAAACATCATTGTCTCCAACCTTCAAACAGATACTGACAAAATAATGTCGTTAATGTTGTAACTAACGAATTTGACATCAGTCAGTGATGATACTAATCGTGTATAGCGTCCGTGAATTTAACAATTTTCCTTTTTAAATTAGGATGGCATTAAAATATTCTTCTATTTTATTCTTATTTAGGTACGCTTATCTCAACATTTCTTTAATATTAAAAAAAGACAAACAATGTAAGAATAAAACAATAAACTTACCAAATTATTTTTCAAAACAAGCCGGCTCCAGCGATGAGGTTGCTCCGTTTTCCTTCTTTAGCGACTCTAATAAAATACATTAATCCAAATATAAAATTTTGAAAGCCCGCATCATTCAACGAGCATACAGAAATGCACGCTGGTGACTTGAAGTCGACCCCGTCTGCTGTCAGTGTAAATTAGGTATCGGTTCCGGCTATAGGTAGAAGAAAATAGTAATGTTATTGAGTGAATACAAAAATATAGATTTTTAAAACTACTTGGTATATTCTCAAAAAATAAATGTTTTCGATAATCAAAATTTTTTCATCAAAATATTTTCCTGAAAGGCACCCTAGGATACAGATAAAGTCTGCAAAATATCAAAATCCTAACCTAAAAGTGAACTATAGAAGATGGGAGGTGAGGTGCAGGACCCTGTATATTAAAGCGATCAACTTATAATGAATAATATTTATTTAGTCTAAAATAACGGAGTATAGTTTACCAATTTTTTTGCGGCGAGTGGCGAACTCTGTGGTTGCAAAGCACTACTTACGAAATAGGATCTACAAATAACTATTTTATATGACGGTGGGTTGTTTGTCCCTGTGGCGAAGATACAAGTAAAAAGGTACAAAGCAAAGTTGTATTTAATGGGCCTTTCCCTAATTATCATAGGACTCCGTTCTACCAGAAAGATGTCGTGCTTGGGGACACTTAAAAACGGCTATGTAATACTACGAAATGTTTGTTGTCAAGTTGTTTTATAAATTATGTTTACCGTATAATTCAGACAAACCCTCTTAAATTACGGTATTCATTTCTCGTGGGATTTATATGAAGTATTAACCAGAATAAACTTTGAATTAATGTAGGATTTATTTGAATATAAAAAATTACAATTCACAAAAACCCACTTTACACTGGAAAATTCCTGATATTGCAATACAAGGCAATAAAAGAATTAACAACTTTATTTCTAAATATATGAAAGCGACTTAACGATATATAATAAAATATGGAACACGCATAGAGTATAAAAATGTATGTAAATTAGTTTACTGGTATTTTGGTGGAGTAAAGACCTTATACCCTACCCTGGCTAGTGTGATGTCAAATAAAATAGACCGGCAAATAGCAGTAGCAACTGGCGGTTATTTTACATGTCAGATAATAATTAGTAACACCACGAGCAATAAAAAATCGGGAGTTAAAATATTTCTACTTATATATTATTGCTTTATTTATATTTAAGGTTTTAATTTTTCGCGCCAACAATATTTTATCGCAATATAACATATCAATGGATCAAAAACGGCCGACGGAGTAGGCGCAGGTATATTTGGGGAAAGACCCAGAATGAAATTCAGCATTCCCCTGGAAAACGACGCCACAGTATACCAAGCGGAAATACGTGCTATACAAGCATGTGAACAAAAAAATATCGAAAAGGGCTACCACGACCAACAGATATACATTCTGTCAGACAGTCAAGCTGCCCTCAAGGCCCTGAACTCCAATCGACTCAAATCAAGAATCACATTGCAGTGTCTAAATGACCTGAAAGACCTGGCCGCAAGGAACAACAAGGTAGAACTCCTATGGGTTCCTGGCCACTCGGGGATAGCAGGCAACGAAAAGGCCGATGAACTGGCTAGAGCCGGATAATCTCAAAAACTCAGGGCCCCGGAACCCGCCCTTGGTATATCAAAACAGGCAACCAGAGCAACATCAGACAGGTGGGCACAACAACAACACCTATCCCGATGGAACAGGATACCTGGTCATATCCAAACGAGGGCCACAATTGGGAAACCCTCCAAAAAGTTATCAACTGGAATGATGCCTCTAATGCGCACCCAGCTAAAACAAGTGGTCGGCCTACTAACAGGCCACTGCTTAAGAAAACACCTACGCCGAGTAGGAATTTACAATGGTCCCATTGAAGGCAGGCTTTGCGGCGATGAAGACGAAACCGTCTTACATATCATATATAACTGCGAAGCACTGACACGAGGAAGACTCAAAATCTTCGGAGAAATCCAATGTGGGGATAACCTCCCACATGACAAACTTGGTAGGAATTTGCTGGACCTTATAAAAGGAACAAACCTTATCTAGCAAGATAGGGGAGCACAATAAGCCATTAGGCTGCAGTGCAAGAAGCTTGGGCCGAACGCCCGACTCCCGCCTTAAAACAACCAACATATCCTATTTAAAAAATAAAAAAACTAGCAAACTATAGCGCCTGCCGGCTTAAACTCGATAATCAAAAATCAAAATACAGGGTGATTCTTAAGTTGAGTATAGGAAGCATTAAAATAAACAACATTTTCAAATAGATTTTTTCAAAAAACTCAAAAATAAGGTACTTGAATTTATTTATTAAACTATGGATCAAATACGGTCCTGCCTAACTTGCTTGTTGAATAACATTAAGGAAACTTCTGAGTGTAGGATGAGCCCGCAAGGGAAAGCGTTTTGCGTATAATTTCGAAGCAGCAGCCGCATTTTGACGACACTCACCGTAAATTAGCACCATATATACTAGTTCATTGTTTTCAAATTTTCTAGAAAATAAATTACAAATTACGACCGCAAAGTAACTTTTCACACATTTCCACAAATGTGCAACGTTGAAACCTCAATCAAAAAATTATTCGGCACTAGCCAAAACAGGTTATTTCGTCTTTCGTGCGGTAATCTTTCTCTGGCTTATTAGTAATTGCGTGAAAATTTGCCATAAAAATGAAATAGAGAGCCGCGAACACAGAGCACTTTCCCCCGAAATTTTATCACGGGCGTATAAAAAGTGGCTTTAGTTTGCTTTACAGCACGTGGCGTAAACATGAAATAAACATAGTTCGACTGATTGGATGGATTTTAAAGTTAATAAATATTAAGTTAAGAAGAGAATTAGACTTATTTATAAAAGGCCATTGATGAAATAAAAATACCACACTAACTAGAAAATCTCAATATATTATAAAACTTTTCGATTAATTTATTATGTTATTATTACAACACCCAGGGCGTAATGTATATTTTCTTGAGAAGTTCTCTATCCTTAAAGCTTTTCGTGCAACAGGTTATCAAAACTTTTTCAATTAAGAAAGTCTTATTTATTTTTTCCTGATATCCCAAATCTTAACCCGGATAAATAGATCATAATATTATTGCCGAGATATTCGTTATATGGGAGGGTTTTAAATTATGAACCTAACAAATGCAGACATTTTACCCTTTTAGAGATTTAAAATAAAAAAAAAATGGATATACCAGGTGACACAAGATTTTAGGGGTAGTGCCACCCCTGCCCAGGGGGCTGCACGTGTTAACGTGATTTTTTGCCAATTTTGTGTCCCCCTCGAAAACAAAATCGACGGGTCCGAGCGTTTTTCCAAAAAAGAACAGAGCTGCCAGTAAATGTCTCTGTTTTGTTTTCGATGCGCCACCCTGTATATTATGTAGTTAAAGTTATAATATTATATGCCAAGTGGTTTAGGTATTGATTTTCATATTGTAATAGGTAGAGGTGTACATAAACTTATAAATTAATTATAATATATGCGGTCCAACAAAGTTACAGTTGTGGAACATGCTCCGAATAATACTGCAACTTATCAAACTTTGTTTATCAGCAATATTGTCAGATATAAATGTAATAACTGTAGTTAGTTGGGTAGTATTCATTATCGAATTTGTCTTCCAAACCAACATACAGAATGTTTTTTAATTGATGGATTAAAATATAGAATTAGAAGTTTATAGAAATTTCGAGGGTAGAAAGCTTAATTTTTTTTCTCCACATGTTTATTAGTTCAAACCGTATATTTGTTGCCAATACTAATTCTGTTGTTAATTACAAGAATTATAGTTATATTGTCTTGACAATCTTCTAATATGAATATGGGATGATTTGTATATTATAAAAATAATATGTATTAAAAAGATGTAGAAGCCTTAACTTAAGAAAATAGTCTGGAGCTCTTCGTGTCATATTTTCATATTTCCCCGGGAAACTAAAGATTATTGTGAAGTACACTAAAGTCTATCTAGCAAGAAAAATTTGCTTCAACAATCCACTCATTTTTTTAGAACCAAAACAGGAATTCTGACAGAACACATGGCTGTTAAGAACCATCTGCACAGAATGCAAGTGTACAATGGAGACCTTGACTTCAGATTATGCGGACAAGACAGGGACACTGTACAGCACATAGTTTGCCATTGCGAGTCACTAGATCGGAGGAGGCAACAAATACTCGGGCAACCAAAACTGGAACCAAAGGACATCCTTACCTCTCCCCAGTTGACCTACACAAACTAGTGCACAGAAATGGGATGACGGAGTGGTTGTAACAATCAAACAGGGTGAGCACAATGGGCCAAACCTGGCCTAAGTGCATCCGGCGCACGGACGGGCCCTCGAAAAAAAACTCATTTTTTGGAGTGTAGAATTTTTGTATTTAGTATATTCTTCTTATTTCATTTTTGGGAGATTTTTTGGCAAAAAAAGCTTTCCTTGCTTGTCATTAAAATTAAATAAAACAATTTATTATTTTCAAATATTGTAATTACACAATAATGGACAATTATTGTAAACTGAATTCGGCTCATCAATTATTTACATGACAATTAGTGTAGCCCTATATTTTGAAAGGGTATGACACAATTTTAATGGATTTTTGGGAGCTACTGACTTCGATGACATATTAATTTATTATGTATGCCTGTCAGTTAAACAACATTGTTAAAAAATATCGCCACAAAATATACATGTTATACTAGCAAAGAAATAATTATATTTGAAACAATATTTTAAACAGGACAAGGCGGGAAGTTTATTCATTCACAATTAATTGGATTGTAAACTATATTTTCTATATTCTTGTAAAATACGTTTTCTTTCTTGCCATTCCTTTTTGTCATATAAAATGTCTGGAAAATGTCGAATGATAAAAGTTTGTTTTAAAATCACAACGTTTCAACTGGTAACTATCTTTAATCATCTTCAGGTGAATACTAGACAAAACATGTTTACACTACAACGGCTTTTAATGGGTACAAGTTCTCAAACGTATATGTATTTAACCAAATGTATTATTTTCTCGTATATAACCGCATATCCCTGGCAGACGACCAAATACAATCTTTTGCTGTGGCATTTTCTAGCAGTATCTAGAATTTGAAGAGATTTGTGTATATTTTCGGACTTTTTTGGTGTGAAATATCTTTATATCTTTAAGGGTTATTATAGTAAATGATTAATAAAAGCTCGATTTGTCTTAGTCTCATGATACGATACGATTAAAATGTTTCTTTCTGACACTTTTGACTGTAATTTTGACTAGCTAAAGATATAAAAAATATATATCTAAAATGCTTTATTTAACTATACAGGGTGTTTTTTAATTCAGTGCCGATATTTAAGGTTGTGAATCCTTGGGTGATTTTAAGAAGAAAAGTTGATATTAACATATGTCCTAAAGCTCATTCATTTTCATTTCAACAAAATATCGAAAGCAGTCTCAATGAACCGAAGAAAAAAATTGTTTTTTTGTTTTTATTTTTTTATGCAAAAAGGGTGCATCATACAAAAGTAAGTCTATGGACCAAATTTGCTCCAAAGGATTTTAAATACAAGTTTGGTTTTTAGAAAAATCAGTGGCGTACTATTTTTTTCTAATATTCAGTTCAAGCCCTGTACGGACGTCACTGGTAAAAATTAAAAAAAAATATTTTAACTCAAAAAATGCTCCTTAATGATTAGGAGGTGTGAACAAAATTTCATAAAATATCTAAGAGTGATATTATAATTATGATAAAAAAGTTATATTTTTTTTTTAATGTTAACACCATCTAGCTCAAAAATAAAGAGCTTTAGGACATTTATGTTAATATTAACTTTTCTTCTTGAAATCACCCAAGGATTCACAACCTTAAGTATCGGCACTCAATTAAAAAACACCCTGTATAAATTTAATTATTATCGACCCGGTAGAACAGAAATGTGGTTATTTTAAATACTAAAATAAAATAGAGTTTTTAATTTCTTCGCGTGTCATCACTAACATTTATTGCTAAACACTATCGACGTAGTGCAGCGCCTCCTTACAGTGGCAGCTCGTCAGGTGAAAACGACTCTTCATCAAAAAAAAATTAAAACTAGGAGGAACGTTTTTCGACAATATTAGATATTAATATACCAATACAGCTACCATTTTAGCCCTTGAAAAATAATTATGTTCGAATTAATAATATTAATTAAATCCAAATGTAGCTATGCATAATAGGGCCACGGTTAACTCCGATGGACAATAATTATAAACACTCGTGCATTTTGGCGCGCTTCAGCGACCGTGTCCAATAGCTCAAAGCAAGTGAAGACCCAAAACCGAATATGGTTTTGATATTCACCGTTGCTATGGTTACGTGACGTCAGTCACGCAAACAGCATGTAACAATTTACATTATGATGAAGGGAAATTTAAAAATAGATCAGTCGTATGCACCATTGTTTTGGCATTGGTTCGCCTATCCTGAAGGTATTTATTTTGAGGCTTCGCGAAACTTACGGTTATAGATATCGTTTTTACGTGATTAACTGTGTGATTAAAAAGTTTTGTTTTTAGTTTTCATTTAATTCAGTAGTGTACGTACCTACTTGGTTGTGTGTTTTAAAAATGAACCCAATTAATGACATAGTTTGTAATTTGTTGGAAACCCCATTTAGTCGTTGGACAGATGAGGATAAGAGAGGCGTTTTGTTACCTACACGGGTTTTTAGTCAATGTTTATTTAAGTACCCGCACTATACCTAGCTTCTCACCATTTTTTAAGACTGCGAGTCTCCATTGAGGACTCCTCAACAATATTTTGTTTACTAGGCGGACATACAAATACAGCGCCATTGTAATTAGCATTCCTTGTCTTCGAATAAACCTCTGATGTTAGAAAATGACATTATTAACTTTCATGCCCGCTCATAATTACTGACGATGATACATATTTGACGATCAAATTCACGCGAGCCACACAAACATTAATATTAGGACTTCATTTAAATATACGACCTCTACACAATACTAAAATTCATTGCTGGCAGAATACGGTCAATGTGCAATATAACACTAATTGGTGTGTAAATTATATATAAGTTTTACTCATAATTGTTGTGCGGTGTTATCAGAATGCAAACCGCTGGGAGGTTATAAAAAAATTGATGAGCTTGTTATAACATGAGATTAATGTCGAATAATTATTTTTCCACATGGATATTTGATGTGTCCTTTGCACTTAAGTAAAGTATTTTGTAGACTTTTCAACTTATCCTACAAAAAAGGAATATGTCCATCCTGCTATAAGTCGGCGCGTGTCCAGCCAATTCCAAAGAAAGGTAAAAAGACCCTGCCAAGCAACTACCGATCCGTCGCATTGCTTTCAGTAATTTCAAAAGTAATGGAGAAAGCTATTAACCAACAACTCCTAAAGTATCTGGAAGGGCTTAACATTATCAACGACCATCAATACGGTTTTCGTAAGTCCAGATCAACAGGTGACCTTCTGGCATATGTCACCCATCTTTGGAGCAACACCATCGAACATCATGGAGAATCCCGGGCTACACTGGACATCTCTAGGGCTTTTGATCGTGTTTGGCACGATGGGCTTCTAAGTAAATTGCGATCCTACGGTATGCCTAATGGATTTTGTTTATGGTTAACCAGCTTCCTTAAGAACCGTTCTCTGTAAGTGGCGATTGACGGGTTTCTCTCAGACACCATCACCATCAATGCAGGTGTTCCTTAAGAGTCCATATTGTCGCCTACCCTCTTTTTACTGTATATTAACGACCTTCTAGTGAAAACCCAAAATCCAATTTATAGCTTTGCTGATGACAGCACACTTGTCTTATCTTTTACCTTGACTCCCCAAACATCCGCTGCCGACGCATATCTTCGCAGGCAGCATGAAGTATTGCGCCTCAACAATGACTTGGAAGAAATTTTGGCTTGGGGTGACAGTAACCAAGTCGAATTTATTGCTAAGAAAACACAGGCAGCAGTCTTCTCCAAAAAGGTTAACATTGCAGAACCGGATATAGTCATGGCAGGACACGCAATTCCCCTGGCACCGTCTATTAATTTGCTGGGGGTCAATGTGGGAGGTAATTTGTCTTGGCATGATCACGTTGCCGCAATTGCCAAGGCAGCTGCACAGAAACTTGGTGTACTTTTCCGCACCAAAAGGTTGTACACACCTAATTAACTTTTGACACTCTACAACGCCCAGATTCGACCATCATTAAAATATTGCTCTCATGTCTGGAGTTCTGCACCCAAGCACACCCTTCGGCTACTGGATTCCATTCATAGGAGAGCCGTTCGTCTGATCGGCGACCCTGAGCTGACCAAGACCCTCGATAGCCTGGAGCATCGAAGACAGGTTGGTGATTTGGCTCTCTTTTACAGATATTTCCATGGCAGGTGTTCGACTGACATTGCCCACTTGATTCCACCTAGAGCAATGCAAAACAGAAATACACGGCGAACCACTGCCGCTCATCCATATGTTGTTCAGCTTAGTACTCCTCGAACTTCATTGTTCAAGAATTCTTTCATCTGGAGAACGTCATCTTTGTGGAATGATCTTCCTGAGGTCGTGTTTCCCAATGAATACAATCTTCAACGTTTCAAGACCAACGTTAATCGCTTTCTTCGCACACGCACCGCTCCCAGAGCGCCTTAAAGGATTTTTCCTACAGTGCAGGTGTTTTATCATAAAAAAAAAAAAAAAAAAAAGTTTAAGAAATTTTACTACTGCCGGTTCAGAGCACCTATTTTTTCAATGTACTGAATCTTTTTAATATTTTTTGAGTCAAGTGTTCCCAGGGACATTAGAAATATTTAATTTAAGTATCTCTTTTACCATAGAATGACTGCACTACATTAAAAAAAAGTTCTTGCTTCGCCTGTCACGTTAAAGTTATTTAAGATAAGGAATGGACATGCAACAGTTATATAAAAGCTGTGAAACCCGCTCTAATCATTAATACTTAATACGCAATTTAAAATAGAGCGGCAACACTACAAAATTTAACCGCAGGTAAAATAAGGTTTAGGCGTATGAGGGGTTACGTTAATTTGGATATAAATTAAAGATAAGTGGTTGTTATATATGTGGGCGACATGCTTACGGAATACAAATTAGTCTAAATTTTAGCGATCCATAGTTGTTCTGCTGAAAGTTTGTCAACAAAATTGATACTTCGTACTATTTCGTTCAGTGGTATAGTCTATACCAGCTCTTAATTAAATTACTGTCAAGAACACACGTCATTGATATATCATAAGTCCAAAATTACTCTCAGTGATTCGTTGCTTTCAATTAGAGTGCAGCGGGTTGTACAAGATTAGAGGAAACAATTCCAATGTAATTTTGAAATTTTAATAATAGAGCAGAACATTTATTTTTATAAAGAAAAGAAGCTTAGCGGTTAGCGGTTAGCGGACAGAGTAGTGCGAAACAGCCTGTCATTGTCTACCTGTGCCCCAGGGATTCCATTACCTTTGGCGTCCCTGTGTACTTTAATGCAAAAGATAGACGCACTACTCTGTCCGCTTGCCGCTAAGCTTCTTTTCTATATATATTTTAACGGGCACTAAATTCCACTATTTTATTTAAACTTACACACGGAATTAACGGAATAGTGCTGCAAACCAGTGGGCGACTGCAGCGCGATCTAGATCTGAATCCACAAAGCCGTGGAGATGTATAGAGAAGCGAAAAAATGTTTCCTATACTGGTGAAGTGGCCGTTCCGTGCTTGATTTATTTATATTTCTACGTTTTCACGTTAGATGGCTATCTTTTGCATTGAGTTGATTCCTTCTGATGGCGTTACTGGGTTTTCATCGCGTTTTTATTTCTCAAAAACGCCTTGAAAGAACAGGCTTGCTGTACTGGGGGTCGCTTACAGGTTATGGCTTTCTGATGAGTTCTAACAAGAACGAAACAGCCTGTTATTGTCTACCTGTGCTCCAGGGATTCCATTACCTTTGGCGTCCCTGTCTACTTTAATGCAAAATATGGACGCACTACTCTGTCCGCTTGCCGCTAAGCTTCTTTTCTTTATATATTTTAACGGACACTAAATTCCACTATTTTATTTATTTTTATGGTTCTTTTTCCTTGCTTCATTCAATCCGTTGTACTCGATGTAAAAGCCAGGTGAAGACAACTGGAGATACTTACAAGTTGAAACGTTTTGATTCAAGACAATGTAATGTCGTTCAAGAAAATGTATGTCTCAAGTGTAATAGTATATTACATAGGTAACAAGTGATGAAAGTGATACTTTCGAAACGAGGATATATTTAGCACGAGGCGTCAGCCGAGTGCGGAAATTCTCCGGGTTTTAGAATAATCACTTTTACATGTAATGTACACTATTTTCCCTACGACCACAAAGAATTATTAAAAAACCTTTGATTTGTGAAAAAAATTTCCACCCTAGTGTTGAAATTAGCCTATTTAGGATTATGTTCCACTTAATATCTAGTTTCATAGTTTGTCAATAGCCTTTTCTTTTATTTGTAGTTTAACTTTTTCATATTGTATATATCATAGGAAGAATCTGAAATCTAGAAGTTAATCCAGGATTAGGGATTGACTTCTAGATTAACCAGAAGAAAACATTTTAAATTTAATCAAGGAAAGATGCATTAAACAAAATTTAAAAAATCCACCCAACAAGGAACATTTCAATTCAAAATAATTCTATAAATTATTTAATATTTTTGTAAAAAAAAGCCAAATACTCCTAATGGGATTTGAACCTGTGACCTTGCGATCTATAGGTTAGAGCTCTATTCTCTACGCTACGCTATCGATACCAATAACGATTTAAATGGGGAGAAATAACATTCTAAGTCAACCTTCACTATGATATATTTCAAGTTATATTTTCAAGAAATATATCTTAATGAAGGTTGACTTCGAGTGTTATTTCTCCCCATTTAACTTGCAACTTCACTTCAAGTATGGACTACTTCTTCCAATAACGATTTGTTGTTTAATACATGACACTTTCTTCAGGGCGATTTGTTTTTTCTGGTAATAGATTTTCCAGTTTATTATTACCATTTTTTATAATTTCAGATGGCGTATTTTCACACTCTATTTCTGAATCACTCGACAAATACATGATAAATAAGTTAAACACTTTACAATTACTGCTTTCTAAAATTTGTTCTTTTTAATAAAAAGGGGATATCTGTCAAATTGGACTAGGATCTTCATTGATTAAAATTTTAAGCGAGGCTAGGCCTATAACTCCTCTTAATTATTGACAAAACATTAGCTTAAAACTAGTACATTACGTTCGTGCTGTGTGAAGGGTTTTAACCTGGGTCCCTCATTGTCGTGGTAGCCTGTATGGACCTGCCTGGTGTTGTGGTTGGTGGGAATGGCGGATTAGCGGATTCTGGCTTTGTTGTGCTGTGTTGAAGTAATTGTTGTTGGTGTTCGTGATGTAGTCTTGGATCGTTTCCATTTTAAGGTCGCTGTGTAATGTGGTATTACGTACGAACCATGGTGCGTTAGTTATTATTCGTAGCAATTTGTTTTGATATGTTTGTATTTTGCTTTTCCGCGTCATGCAGAGTGTTGACCATGATGGGGCAGCATACAGTAGTGCTGGTCTTATGCATAGTTTGTAGATAGTAACTTTGTTGCGGGTGTTTAGCTTGCTATTTCTATGTATTAGTGGATAGTGCTGGTGTAGGAGCCTGTTTGCTTTGGTTAATGTTTGGGCCAGGTGTTCCTTCCAGATAAGCTTGGAGTCGAAGTGTAAACCCAGATATTTGGCTTTTTTGGACCATGTCAGTTGGGTGTTATTTAATATGATTTGCCTGAGTAGCGGTTTCCTAGATTTGGTGAATATAATGGCCTGTGTTTTTTGTGGGTTTAGGGTAATTTTCCATTTGGTCATCCATTTGGCTATTTCGTTTATGTGTCTTTGGAGTCTTACTGCAATGGTGTTCGTATATATTGCTGTTGTAAAACACTATTGTTGAAATATTTTTTTTCAACACGCGTGTGATATTCAGCGCTTTCGAGCCAAGTTAACCGTGTTTTTTTCTAATTTTTATAGGTAGTCGTAGGAAAAGAATTTAAAATGTGACTTGCGAGGTACATAATTATAATATAATTTCACAAATAATATTAATTTATGACAGTACTAACGTGTTTAGAATGTGTTCAATTTATCTTAAGCAACAGACCTGTCGTTTCAACAAACATAGCATACTTAACAAATGTTCTAAGTAGAACTAATTACACCTCCCCTTTTAAGCCACTGCGGTTTGGCCCTAAATTCATCCCTAATTGCCGAAATAATGTATTATGTCTTTAAATTTCTCTAATATACCCATTTACCCTAAGTAACATTGTCGTTCTTCTTCAATAATTTGTAAGAGACCCAAAATTAGTTTATTTGTGTAATAAAGTTTTGTCGTTAGATGATGTGACTAGGGAAACTGCAGGAAATTTACAGAGGTTAAACATTTTTTCTTTCCAATTTACAGGGTGATTGTAAAAACACAGAATTTCTTACTAGTCAGGTGGAAGCAAACATTTAAGAAAGCATGAAAAATAAATTTTCAAACCATCTGAAAGGGCCTTATACCATAAGGTTGTATTTTATCTAACACTGTTAATACATAGTAACATAATAAAATACAAATCTGATTGCATGGTTCTACCAAGAAATGAAAACTTTACATTGGTAGGATGTCACCCAGTGTTGCCAGAGGGTATCAAGAAATTGTACAAATCACAAACACAAAATGTACCAGATTTTAAACTTTTGTACAGCCATTAAAAATTATTTATTTTTTAACCTCGTACCAAAAGAAGAATTTTGACAGTTCCCCGAACTATATGATTCGGATTTGCGCCATAATTTGACAAAGATATCCAGGTTACAGTTCCGTCACATACCACATTCAAACATTCAAACAGTAGAAAATTTTATATATTCTTGCTCTATACGATAGGGTCCATATAAAATTTAGTAAAAATGCCCATTATACTATTTAGTCTAATCTAAAGTCCCAAAACTTATAATGCGAATTAATAATCCTTAATAAATTTTTTTGGTTTTAACAAATACCTATGCAAAAACATATCATTAAAAGCTGATGTATAACGACTCTACAGAAAAAAAAACGCTTTTCAAAGAACTTTTTCGAGTAATTTATGCACCACAGGGGAAAAAATTAGATTGGTTTATGTAGATTTATGCAAAACAATTCAACATAAAAACGTGATTTTCTCGAATATCATGCAGGAGAAAAATAATATTTGAATACAAATCTGGGTATTAATGTTCGAACGGAACAGATAAATCAAGAATTAATAGGATTTTGTCAAAATGTTTTAATTGATTTTACTACGGCTCAGGTTACTTGCTCGAGCGATATGGATATCATATCCACTCTTGTTATACAAACTACTTTTTTTTATGATAAAACACCTGCACTGTAGAAAAAATCCTTTAAGGCGCTCTGGGAGCGGTGCGTGTGCGAAGAAAGCGATTAACGTTGGTCTTGAAACGTTGAAGATTGTATTCATTGGGAAACACGACCTCAGGAAGATCATTCCACAAAGATGACGTTCTCCAGATGAAAGAATTCTTGAACAATTAAGTTCGAGGAGTACTAAGCTGAACAACATATGGATGAGCAGCAGTGGTTCGCCGTGTATTTCTGTTTTGCATTGCTCTAGGTGGAATCAAGTGGGCAATGTCAGTCGAACACCTGCCATGGAAATATCTGTAAAAGAGAGCCAAATCACCAACCTGTCTTCGATGCTCCAGGCTATCGAGGGTCTTGGTCAGCTCGGGGTCGCCGATCAGACGAACGGCTCTCCTTTGAATGGAATCCAGTAGCCGAAGGGTGTGCTTGGGTGCAGAGCTCCAGACATGAGAGCAATATTCTAATGATGGTCGAATCTGGGCTTTGTAGAGTGTCAAAAGTTGATGAGGTGTGTACAACCTTTTGGTGCGGAAAAGTACACCAAGTTTCTGTGCAGCTGCCTTGGCAATTGCGGCAACGTGATCATGCCAAGACATATTACCTCCCAGATTGACACCCAGCAAATTAATATACGGTACCAGGGGAATTGCGTGTCCTGCCATGACTATATCCGGTTCTGCAATGTTAACCTTTTTGGAGAAGACTGCTGCCTGGGTTTTCTTAGCATTAAATTCGACTTGGTTACTGTCACCCCAAGCCAAGATTTCTTCCAGATCATTGTTGAGGCGCAATACTTTATGCTGCCTGCGAAGATGTGCGTCGGCAGTGGACTTACGAAAACCGTATTGATGGTCGCTGATAATGTTAAGCCCTTCCAGATACTTTAGGAGTTGTTGGTTAATAGCTTTCTCCATTACTTTTAAAATTACTGAAAGCAATGCGACGGGTTGGTAGTTGCTTGGCAGAGTCTTTTTACCTTTCTTTGGAATGAGCTGGACACTATATTGTATTTCCTGGTAATGAAATAATAAAATTACATTTTAAATATCTGAGACGAAAAATTGTTCGTTGCTCAAAATTTCCCTCTCCCAAGAGATAACTCATTGAGTCTTAAATTATATTAAGTTCCTTAAGACACGATATTGAGTAATTTAAAATACTATACAATACTAAAATACCTTGTAATTTATCATAAAAAAAATAAGGGAGACAAAATCAAATTCAATTGAAATTAATCTGGCGGCATTATGGTTTAAGAATGTAGACTATCAAACACGAGACAAAAAGCAATAAAAATAACAGTTTCCCCTTTAAAATTATAGATTCTATTGCCGTCGCGTAAAAAATCGATACAAAACCCAATAAATTCGAAACAAATCCACTTAGTTTTTGTTGAAAAGTCACGTAGCCATATGGGGATTGAAAAATCCTGAAAGTAAAAATATACGTGCCCCTCTCTCCTCTCTCATCTCACGTTCTAGTCCATTAATCAAAGGGGATTTTAGTTTAAAAATCTTTTAGGCCGACACTGGGCCCGTTGAATTAAATTTGTTTTTAATTTTCGCTTAAAAAAGGATCTGCAAAACCGGGAAGCTTTTTAAATTAACTTCTTTTTTGCTGAGTTAGGATTGTCTGATTTCAAGTATCGCGGGTAAAAAGAAATTGAGAGTATTTTATTTATGCCGGATGGTGGAACAAAGAAAAAATAATGGTCAAGTAATTTGGGTTTGCTTGAACATAAGATTGGACTGCAATCGAACAAAAGCTATCTACATACCAAGGGAGGATTATAGTGATTTTCCTCTTGCGGATAGTAGCCTATTGTAAAATTGTAAAAATTCTTATGATACGCAAATAACATATAAAAAAATACATATTATATTGGAAATTTAATTTTGTGATGACATTCAGAAAATAGTAGAAAATAACCATTTTAAGAGTCTGCCCTACCAGCGTGAAACGCGGCATCATTTCCTGGCTAATCTAATTGATAATTTAATATAAAAATTTTACTAAGAGGTTCATTAGAATTTCTAGTTTGGCGAATACATTATTTTTTTTTCAAAAAAAAATAGCATTTTATTTAAAAGTTTTAATTATATAGGTTCAAATTATATCATCCGTCGACTTTTAGAAGCCTTAAACAATGTTACTCTACTTGACAACCCAACTTTTTTTACTTTAGGCCTCTTATGAAAAAACATATTGTGTAACCTTTACGCCACCTTAAATCACTTTTAACTTATTTTTAATTACAAAAATTACTTCACTTTAGCACATTTTAACTCATTATTTATTATTGTTGTCCATTGATTTTTCTCCATTAAATGATGTTATCGTGTCGTATTGCGTGTTCGACGTGTAAATTCATGTTTATTTTTTTATCGTTCTGCAAAATTGAAACCATGCAAAGTTTTACGAATTGCATGACGATGTTTGGTTAGTTTTAAATGATTGATTTGTATCAGTAACAAAATATTAATGGTAATATTCGAGTTTGTGTTATTGGTTAAATATTTATTTCAATAGCACAATAGTCAAAGGTACGAAAAAGTATTTCTAAATAGACAAATACACTGACTTGCCCCTAAAATGAAGGTTAATACTAACTGTGCGTAGACTGCCCCCTTTAAGACGTTACTGCACCTCCCCCCAGGCCAGTCATTCTGTCTGACTCATTCCTTTTAAATCAATATTAAATACAATGTTAAATTTAGTGGATTTAAGAATGTAGGGAAGAGTGTAAATGTATCATATCTCCCAACCCACGCCATTCACGCCTGTAACCAGGCCGGATGAGATCGGACATCTCGTGGGGTGCGGAAGAAGGTACACACTCCCCAATCGGTAGGTCATGCAATGGCAATAAACCAAGGGTTAATAGCCCTTGGGGGGTGTCGCATGACTGAGGATCGTGGTTCGGAATACACGTTAAACTATAGGTCCCCTCGGGAATGGTCCTGGCAGCGAACGAAAAGGAAAAAAGCCTAATTCGAAAGAAGGGCAGAACGGCAAGGCAAGTACAATGTTCTGTCACCGTTAAGTTCTGACAGTGTAAACAGGATCCTCCAGGCCAATGCGGTGATGGTTTTGCTATGGTGCCATAGAACAGAGCGGTAAATGGTGCGATCCAAACCGCGGCGGTTTTCGAACTTGCCTTTTCCGCTGTGACAGCGTTTTATTTTGACCACGCCGTCTGTCACTGTTCTCTTCGCTCATTGGGCATCAGCCAACGTGTTTTGTGTTACCTTATACCAATAATAGCAAATCTTCTTCCTCGTCAGATGGCATATTTTTTCAGGTTATTCCACTATCATTCACAGAGCAGTAGAAACCGGACCGCATGGGTGTGAATAGAACAAAAATTCGATGCAGTGTTTCGCTCGGTGTCCATCGGCACCGTTGTCGCTAAACCACCGTATCGCGTTAATCTGGGGGATCCTTAACTTATAGAATCGCATCATGGCTATCATGGACCAGTCATAAGATTTACCATTTATAAAAATCTAATGCTAATATTTAAAGTTCACACATTTTTCCTTTTAATATATGGATGCTAAAAGGCCGGTAGAAACAATATTTTAAAATGATAGCCACGAATATTGGAAGTTCATAGGAATGCACCTGTTCCCTATTCTCTAGGCGAGCCATGAAAGTAGATGATATTTTACTCATTTCATGTACTTAGGACACGGCAGGAATATAAATGATTGCTATGAGACAATAAATAAAATATAATATTATTCTTGGAATGGAATAATACCCATTTAACAGCATCTGAGCAATATTTCTAAATTCTTGTCTCAAGGTTAACAGCCACAGGATGGAATTTTTAATTGGAATAAATTCTTTATTAAAAAGCCTCTTTATTTGCTGAAAAATACAGAACTACGGCTGCATGTATTTTTAGTTTGGCATACTTTTTCGTGACCTTTTTTCCCCCTTCTATTTGGGGTAGAAACCGGCCCCAATTTCAAATGTAAAAGTATGTATTGTGGGCGAACTTACTAAGCGTAAGAAGCCCAATTCATTGCAGTAAAAATATAAGGATATTCTATTTAAGATAATAAAGCGACTATGTGTAGCGCAAAATGAGACATCTGGCAACAGTGCCGATATTATTGTTCAATTCCGCATGCCCAGGAACCCCCAAATACCAGATTTTGTAAGTGCAGCTTTAGCGCTTTTAAAGATATTTATCTACTTTCATTTAGTAACATGAATTTTACAGTTTTGTAAATCGTTTTGTAAGGGCATCTATTACAGCACTAGTGCTGTAATGAAAAAAAAATCGGTTTTACTAAAATTTTGCTGTTAAATAAAACCACACTTTTTGGAAGAATGATTTATTATTAACAATTATAACATTAGTTACCAATTATTAATTAAAATATAACACTTAAGGTTTATTATAAACATTAATAATACACTTTTTACAGTTAGAAATTTGTATACCACAAGTGGATGTGATGGAGCCCTTTACGTTCGAATTTCCAATCATTAAATCCGTGTCTGACCCCATGATCTTCTTTGCTATTTGTTTCTTATTTTCTAAAGAATTCTCAACGTAGCCTTATGCCGTAGAAGACGATTTCCAGACCCCCTGACGCTTTAACATCTACATATCTGCACCACCATCAACTAGAATCGTGGCTGAGGACCTCCTAAAACAATGTCCACACTATCCTTCGGAATTATTCAATCCAAGTTTTGTTGCAATCTTTTTTGGTATACTTCCAAAACTATTAATTCCGACAGGCTGGGAGGTGCATTTTCCTTTTCCATGGAATACAAAAACCGCCTGTGAGTTGCATTAAGAGGACGAAGTTTAGCATACTTTCGAAAAATACTTAAACAGTTGACACCTGTTACATTTCCTTCTGTTATAACAAATTCTCGCATAATTTTGGGTTTCGAGAATGGAATCACAATTTTTATATACAAATCATTGTGTTCAATATGATCCAACATTAACTTAGCTAGTTCTTCGCGCCGACAAGCCCCAAAAATTCCGATTATCATAACAACCTTCATAAGTAAATATGTTTCATCATCTGCAGTACTAAGAAACGTACACATGCCTTCCTTTGTGAAAACTTTCTACTTTTTGGCCTTGTAACCCTCTGAACTTCTTTTCAAAAATCCGATTAGTTGAGAAAATCTGCTTATATCTTGATTTTTCTTTTCTGAAATCATAGTTCTCAACATTGAGTAGTGAGTCCATAGTGCAGATTGTTTCTGGGAGCGTTGCTTTACGGAAAAATAACCCAAAAGGATTTTCTCAGACACCTCCTTTATTTTGTTAGCTTGGCACCAATCTTCAAACTTCTGATACTCCAACTCATACCGCGCCTTGGATTTTGTTGGAACTAAACTTGAGATCGCTTCGTTTGCCGCTGCTTCTATATCAGAGGGTAAACTTCTATCAGAATCGCTTTTTTTGAAAAACGCTTTTTATATTTTTTAATTTGTTTGACAAAGTTTCGACAGTAACCATGCGAAACAGTATCTATGCGAAAGGTAACATAAAAAACTTGATTAGTAAACTTAATAGCAGGTGCATTTTTACAGGTGCATTTTTATTTTTAAAAATGCCCTTTGCCAAATATGTTTATTCATAGATGAAAGCAGATAAAATTTTGTACAATATTCTTGTTGTAAATTTATATTACTACACTCGATGTTTTATTAAGCTCAGCTGATGCCTCGTTTGACAACTTTAACATCTCGTGTTGTAATATGAATCTTTACAACACTTATATCGTAAGTAACTATTAAGCGTTCCGGTACTTTTTACTAACCCGGTATATTTAACAATGATAGAAACATCTAACGGCTTCGTTTTCTTCTTTAACTAATTTATTAATAACAATTTTTTAAACTCAAATCTGTGGATACTGTTTTCTTAAAGGTATTAGGCTGTTTTTTGTATAAAATAAAAAAAAAACGAAATATTTATATAGCTTTAAAATAACTGTTCCAAAAATAAATAAATTGGTACAATAAAAATAGCCTTGTTAGTCTTAAAATTTCAAAACAATAAAAGTATCATTTAAAAACAGTCCTGAACCCTCACGTGTAAACCCAATTAAAACTAATTGGATTTTAAACGAACTTTTTCGGATAATATTATACGCCTCTAGCGAAAAATTTAGATAGGTTTATGAATTTTTATGCGAAATAATTTTAAAATAGAGTTTTTTTAATAATGCATGCATTTTTGGTAGTACGGTATTTAGAAGCAAATTTGTTTTTGCCGTAACAGGAAAGTATAGGTAATTATTAGGAAAAATATCATCTTTGTCTGTGCGACGGACAGTGACGTAGCCAGAAAATATGCTCGGGGGGGGGGGGGGGGGGGGCTCAATGGACGTAAGTAGAACATTTGGAGAAAGGGACAATCGGGACGAAAAATTTTCTGAGCCACGCCCAAAGTTCGTTCCAAATTCAAATTTCGAAAATTAAATTATTACCTCTCCCCCCCTCTGCATGGTTGGATTAAATTTGTTTTTGTAAATGTTTTTTTTTAATAGTCCTTGCTGCCTTTTTTAAAAAAAAAACATTTTTTTTATTGTGAAAAATATGAATATTGGTGTCAATCCAAAATTTTAACATAAGACGTATTTATGACTCTAACCAGCGTTTTTCGGTCTCGGTTTTTCACAATTAAAAATAAATAAACAAAAAGAAGCTTAGCGGCAAGCGGACAGAGTAGTGCGTCTATCTTTTGCATTAAAGTACACAGGGACTCCAAAGGTAATGGAATCCCTGGGGCACAGGTAGACAATGACAGGCTGTTTCGTTCTTGTTAGAACTCATCAGAAAGTCATAACCCGTAAGCGACCGTACAGCTTCTTTTCTTTATATATTTTAACGGACACTAAATTCCACTATTTTATTTATACTTACACACGGCATTTACGGAATAGTGCTGCAAACCAGTGGATGACTTCAGCGCGATCTAGATCTGAATCCACAAAGCTTGGAGATGTATGAAGAAGCGAAAAATGTTTCTTATACTGGTGAAGTGGCCGTTCCGTGCTTGATTTATTTATATTTCTACGTTTTCACGTTAGATGGCTATATCTTTTGCATTGAGTTGATTCCTTATGATGGCGTTACTGGGTTTTAATCGCGTTTTTATTTCTTAAAAACGCCTTGAAAGAACAGGCTCGCTGTACTGGGGGTCGCTTACGGGTTATGACTTTCTGATGAGTTCCAACAAGAACGAAACAGCCTGTCATTGTCTACCTGTGCCCCAGGGATTCCATTACCTTTGGGGTCCCTGTGTACTTTAATGCAAAAGATAGACGCACTACTCTGTCCGCTTGCCGCTAAGCTTCTTTTTCTTTTTGTCTATATATTTTAACGGACACTAAATTCTACTATTTTATTAAAAATAAAGTAAATATCTCTCACCACGCCAAAATTGATGATTTGTTCAGAAATCATGTATTTTAGGAGCGTAGATTTAAGACCAGTTTTTGGTGCCAATGCTTAGGTTTTGAAATACTTCTTCTTAAGTGCCGTTTTGTATATTCATAATAAAGCATTCTCGTTTCTTCTCGCACTATTTTTTTTAATTTTAAATTATCACACTTCTTCCATAAAAAAGTTTCTATTAAAAATTCCTAATAGTTTTTTGTTTTTGTTGTAAAAATATTTTATTGCATTCGGTTATATTTTTGTTGATTTAAAATAGCTCTAAAAAGGGAAAACGGAACAGACAAGTATATTGAACGGCAGTAGAGTTTTGGACTTGCATTATCTTTATTTGTTTAGAATCACTACGTTTCAACGGGTAAGCATCTCTAGTCGTCTTCAGGTGAATACAATGTGCCAATTAGCCAATGTGCTCACCCTCTTCGGTTGTTATACCCACTCAGTGATCCCAGTTTCTTGCACTAGTTTGTGTAGGTTAATTGGGGAGAGGATAAGTATGTCCTCTGGTTCTAGTATTGGTTGCCCGAGTATTTGTTGCCTCTTCCGATCTAGTGACTCGCAATGGCAAAGTATATCCTGTACAGTTTTCATGACTTGTCCGCACAATTTGCAGTCAACGTCTCCATTGTACAGTTTCATTATGTGCAGATGGTTTTTGACAGCCCTGTGTCCTGTCATATGCATATGCAGTCTATAGAGTCCCGTTCTTGGCTCTCCTTTTGTCATCAAGTGAAGTAGAACAACAAAAAGCCCAATTAAAAAAAAAACTATTTACAGTGTAACTGGATACTTCCAATCATTTCTGCAAACTTCTAAAAACTTTCATTGTAGGCTTAGACCTACCATTATTTATTATATTTAATTTTTAAATAAAACTCTGGGTAGGAAATTGTTTGTCCAACAAACAACCACACACATTGGATATTTTCAGAATTACAATTATTTAGAAAAAAATAAATTTACAAAGTAACCCAAAAAAAAAAAGATTTTTATACTTCTTATATTGCAAAGTTGTTAACGAACTGAGCTATAAAAACATTTAATTATAGAACTGGAACTTTCTTATAAAAGTTTGCTGCCTTGCCCCATAGTAAAAAAGTTGAGTGGGTGTTAACCTCAAGTTATTACAAAAATTAAGTTTTATTTGTTTTCGGCTCTTTTTTGTTACTAGTTGAGTGTTGTTTATGAGATTCAGGGATTTCTTTGCCCAGAAGTTGTAAAATAATTCCACTGCCAAACAAAACTCTTCTAATATATTTTTTACGTGAGATAATGGGTTTACAAATTTATTTACAGAAGTATGCAAACATGTCATTCTAGTATTATATTACTTTTCTAAGTTTAAAACGTCAGGAAATATATACAGTTACCCTTAAGATACAATACCTTACATTATGTATAATAATTATTAACAAGATATTTTTTTATTTCTGTATATATTATGTATTAGTAGATAGGGAAATGTATAAAAATAACAGAGCAATGAATCATCGAATTTTTAAAAGAACATGGCAAAAAAGAAAATAAATAATATAAGTAAGTTTAAGAGATATACATTCAGATAGTCAAGCTGCCCTTAAGGCTCTAAACTCCAACCTACTTAAGTCGAGGATGGAGTGCCTAAATAACCTGAAAGACCTAGCAGCAAGAACAACAAGGTAGAACTCCTGGGAGTTCCTGGTCACTCGGGGATAGCTGGCAATAAAAAAGCCTATGAACTAGCTAGAGCCGGATCTTCTCAAAAACTCAGGGGCCCTAAACCCCCCCTTGACATATCCGAACAGGCAACCAAAGCAATATTAGATAGGTGAGCGCAACAACAACACCTATCCCGATGGAATAGAATACCTGTTCAAACCCAAGGTCACAATTGGGGACCCTAAAAAAAACTGGAATGTTGCTTTTAATATGTACACTCTTAAAAATAACATGGTATGGATTACTAAAATTTGGTTCCGACCACTATTTATTTTCGTGAAATCGGACTCAACCCAAAAATTAGTCTGTACAACCAAAAAAAATTGTCGTTATTGAACTGTTGAACATTAATCAACCCAACCTACAAATTTTAGTTGTAACAACGAAATTTTATATACGGATAACTAAATATTATATGGTACTCCCGTTTTTTAACCATACCTATTAGTTGTCACAACTAATGTGTAAATATGGAAAATTGAAACAAAATTTTCATGGAAATATTATTTTTGTTAATAATGCAATCTACAAATATTGCCAAAGCAATCATTTATTTGGGCCAAACTTGAAATTTTCATAGAGTAACAATTACGTATGTAGTCACAACATTGTGTATATTATTTTTTTGCTGTACTTTCTAATTGTAAGAAGTTGAATCATAAATAAGTAAAAATCTTATATTTTTGTCATTGCAGTTACACATTAAAAAGTTTGAATGAACTGCTTATAACGCATGGCAAAATTAGCAAGTTGATTTGATAAAAATAATTTAAAAAAAAGCCTGTTTCATTTCTAAAAAAAATGTCATAAGTAATTTGTACCTAGTAACGAAAAATATTCCTTCCTAGGTCCCCATTTAAATAAAAAAATGCCTTGGTATTACTACTCTATTAGGTATGCGTAAACTAATTGGAATAAATTATCAAGGATATTATGGTTTCTTTAAAAAAAATTTTTTCCAATATCCTTATTCAAATACAAATACAAAACAAAAACACTAGATTTTTAACTTATTTTAATCAACCTTTTGGGTTGTTCAATTGCTTATAGAACTGAATTGTCCTTATTTAAATTTTCTTATCTGCAACTGCGACTCTTAAAAAAGAAAATATGGACTTTCTATTTAAAATATACAGCTATATGAAATTTGTTGTACTTGGTCAGATTAAAAAGTCATCAATATGATGTTTGAATGGAACATAGAACAAAAAAAAATAATTTTAAGTTATTTCTCATCGGGTCACCTTTCCATGCTTTATAAAAATCTCATTTAAACTCTCTAATGTACAACTGCAACGATAAAAAATAAAATGTTTACTTACTTATGATTTAACTTCCTTCTGCCAATAAGAACGTACACAAGAAAGACAATAAATACAAATAAATTACACCAAATATTGTCACATCCATTTTCCACATTGGCACGGCCATGAAAATGGCCAATTATTGCCTTAAAACATAAAAAAATGGACACGGAACCGCAAAAGCACCCTAACATAAATATAACCTCCTGACAGTCCTGGTTAGAATGATGTCACATGTCACCCACCGGGCAAGGGCGTCAAGTCTCTGTTGATGCCGTTAGTTATAACTAAGAAGAATAATATTACTTGAAAAGAAAAGTTAGTTCTAATAACTAAGAATGTATTTTAATCTTTTAATCAAAATTAACAAAATGATAGGGACTACAAATTCATAATGTGTTATTACAACAAGCTTAATTGATAAATACAAGTTTGAAGGAACCTTGATGTAACCTTTAAATAAGATATATACTGCGTAAAATTCAGCTAAACAAAATATTTTATTTCTGCCAACTAATATGAAAACAAAATATTTTCTTTGTTCTGATCGCATAATTTTTTAGTAAATATAACCAAGAAAAAAATATTTTTTGCTTCCCTAACTAAAAATAGTTATTTTTGGTAACGTAAACACGAGAACAAATAAAAATTAGTACCAAATACCAAGTCGTTTTTAAGAGTGTACCCAGCTAAAACAAGTGGTTCGCCTACTAACAGGCCACTGCCACTTAAGAAAACATCTACTCCGAATAGGAATTTACAATGGTCCCGTTGAATGCAGACTTTGCGGCGAAGAGGACGAAGCCGCATCACATATTATTGCGAAGCACTGACCCGATGAAGATTTAAAATCTTCGGATAAATCCAATATGGTGACAACCTCCAGCATAACAAACTTGTTATAAATTAACTGGACCTTATAAAAGGAACAAATCTTTTTTAGCAAGACAGAGACGCACAATAAGCCACTAGGCTGCAGTCCAAGAAGCTTGGGCCGAACGCCCGACCCTCGCCTTAAACCAACCATACGTAAGTTTAGGTGTACAATATTTCATTGTATGATTTGCCAGTCTTATTTTATTCGAAACAATTTGGCGTTAGATGATGTACTGATTATTTTTACTCCTTCATCACGTGACTGTCATACAACAAATCATATTTATAAATTTATAGACAGTGTAACTAATTGCAAATTTTATGAAGGCTTAAGAAGCATAAAACACTTTATTATCTTTTTCTAATAAATCCAGTAACAAATACTGATGCGTCTATTTGCTTATAGTAGAGCAAAAATCTAATTTTTTATCCATCATGGAGTTTTTTAAATTTAATATTTTGCCTATAAGTACGTTACAGGCTTGTTGTTCCATAAAAAATGCCAAATTATTCAAAGGTCAATGAATTTGTCGTTTAGCAAAGTAATTACAAGTACCTTTTAAAAACATGTCATTAAGGAGAACGTTTAATGGGAACGAAAAAAATTAATGAGATTTTACAAAAAATATTTCAAAGTGATTTGTAATGGATAAGAAATATTTTAAATATTAGTTTAATTAGTTGAGACGAGGAAATTTTATAAAGACTAAAAATATGCGGTCATATTTTAATGTTTCAATATAGACATAACGCACAGTGATAGATATTGTAAATTGTAAACCTACTTCCTTGATGGCGCAATTGGTTAGCGCTCTGTACTGGATATACGGAGGTTGTCGGTTCGAATCCGGCTCGAGGAAATACTTTTTTCTGAATTTCAAATTAGGTGTTTATACACAAGAACTTTCCATCTTAAGATATATAGACATAACTATTCCTATGCCAAAGTTCTAAGACTGGTATTTTAATAATTTTCAATTGAAGTGAGAGGTATTTACCAAGCTGAAGGAGAGGTCGGGGATGGGGGACGAAGAGGAAGGAGAAGACATTTTTCGCGCATCTGTCGAGTTGGGTTTAGATTTATAAACCAAATTTGTAAAAGTTTTTTTTATTAAAGTAAATAAACAAAAAGCCGATGAGATTGCAGCGTGTACGGTACGAGATGTAATAAAGCGATGGATCAGGAGTGAACATAAAATCCACTGGACTGTTGCAACTGTACAGTGGAGACCTGCGAGTCACTAGATCGGAAGGCAAAACGAATACCCGGGGCAACCATAACTGGAACCAGAGGACATCCTGACTCTTTCCCCAGTTGACCTGCACAAACTGATGCAAGGGACTGGGATCACCAAGTGGGTGTGAGGAATCAAACAGGGTGAGCATAATGGCCAAACCCTCGTCTAAGTGCATCCGGCGCATGGACGGGCCCTCGAAAAAAAAGCTATTTTTCCAAACAGAACTGTTCCCTTTGTTAAATTATACAAAAGTCAGTGGTAGTAACTTCTGCTGGTAATAAGCTTTGTTTTTAACTTGAAAAAAAATTAATTGGAAGTTCGCTCGTTTGTTAAGTTTTGAAATTTGTCAGCAACAGACAGCAATAAAAAATTGATGGGAAATTTTTTATAATGTTCAAAAAGCACGAGGCAAAATTATAATTATCTAAATCGTATATTCAAATTTTTTACTAACATACATTTTTGAAACATTTCAACTAAAGTTATTGAATTTATTTCAAGAAATAAAGGGCTCGTATAAATTCCACCCCCCCCCCCTCTCCATCCCATCGTTAATTCGATAATTGCACCGTTATTTTGACTAACAAAACAAATTTTTTGGTTTGATAGTATTTTAGACTTATCTTTTAAATAATATATCCTATGCCATTCCTGAGTTACACAGTGGAACCGACTTTATGCAATTGTCCTATGTATAAATAAGAGATATTGAAGTAATTTTTGTACATTTTACTTTTGTTCTATAAGGGAATGCTTTAAAAAAATCGTTGCATGCGTTCGGCTGTGAAAAAATAAGTACAATTTTGACTAGATAGCTTATGATTTAGACGTTGTTTGTCGTGTGATAAATTTATGACGTAAGGTTTCTGTTGGGAAAAAATTAGTCCTAATTAAACATAAGTTTATAAACGTCTAAGCATTTGTCGTCAACAACTTTTATCCTTAAAATTATCAAAAGCAGTAATTATGTTTGAGAGACCTTATAAGGTTAATTAAAAAAGTTTTCATAATTTTTCTTAAAGAGGAAAAAAACTTCTTCAGTTGCTCAAAAGGTATAGTTGTTTTATATAGAGTTTCTTATACAGCTTCGCCTATAAATGTTTGATATGGTCTCGTAAAATAAACAGCAAAAGAAAAACGTTTTTTGACATATTATACAGTGTATCAGCTGATATTGTCTACATATGGGAAACTCTTTTATTATAAATTTTACGAGGAAAAGTTATTCTGGTTGAAAAAAAATAGCTGCTAGCAGACAGTATTATGTCTTTTACATTAAAGTACACAGGGACGCCAAAACAATGGGTTTCATAGGGCCAGGTAGACAATGACGACCTTTTCGTATTTATTTGAACAAACCTGTGCAAATTCAACATACTATTAAAATCTATTGTTAATAATTATTTAAAATTAAATAATAAGTATGTAGTGAACACGCGGTATAGCCATATAAAAGAAATCAACGCAATATAAAAGACAAATCCACTAGAAACGTGATCTAATAGAATTACACATCTAGTATTGGAATAGTAGTTTGTACAACAAGAGTGGATATGATGTCCATATCGCACGAGGAAGTAAATTAAACACGACGCCGTAGGCGGAGTGCTCAATCTTCCGAGGGAATATGGACAATCCACTCGAGTTGAACAGTATATTTTTTCTACGACTTTATCCTAAAAAATTTAAAAAAAAGTTTGTAGGTTGCTAGGCTCGAACTCACGTCCTTTGGTTTCATAGTCTAACGCTCTAACGTCTGGACTATCGAAGCGTTCAGTTAATTATCGAAACACCAACTGATAAATGATGCTACATGAAATTAATTTTCTATGCACATTCATCAGGTTGCATTATTGATACATCTATTATAAATGCGTCTAGATTTTATTGTATTGAACAAATTAATAACAAATTGTACCATATGCATTTAAATTATATAATTTAATGTCTTGAAAAAGAAGGCGAGCCTCAGTAAAAATAATATATTGTGATTAGTCAGTACTTTTATAAACAACAAAGGCTTCTCTGTAATTGACTACTGTGATTGGTCAGTTTCATTACCTATCTAGGATTAATATGATACATTCCTGCACAGTTAACTGGAATAGCCTACTTTACTCGCCACTTAAGTGTAAAGGAAACAGCAAATTTCCATGTGGGAGTAGAAAAACAATATTTTGTGCTTCACCACAACAATCTGCAATTCGCAACACTAGGGTGCGATATATTTTTATCTTCATTAATAGCCTTAGTGGGTATTTAGGTACTTTCCTACCACACTATTTGGTGTACTGTGATTGTCCAATTTTTGGAAATAAATTTGATAAAGCTAAAAACATAGCCGATAAATACTTTTTTTATTTGTTTTTGTGTAAGTTTTTCCTCTTCGTTCGCTGCCAGGTCCATTACCGAGGGACCCTAAAGCTTAACGTGGGTTCCGAACCACGATCCTCAGTCATGCGACACCCCCCAAGGGCTATCAACCCTTGGTTTATTGCTATTGCATGACCTACCGATTGGGGAGTGTGTTCCTTCTTCCGCACCCCACGAGATATCCGATCTCATTCGACCTGGTTACCGGCGTGAATGGGGTGGGTTGGGAGATGAAACATTTTACACTCTTCCCTGCATTCTTAAACCTACTAAATTTCGGGCATACTTTTTTTTATTGCTCATATGGCCATTCCGGGGATCGAACCCGGCTCGCCACGATCGTAACTCACCTCTCAGCCACTGCCGCGGTATAAATACTATTGTAAAAGTAACAAAATAATGTTGTGCAAATTCCGATTTAATTTAACGCATTTTTGTATATTTATCACAAGTCCAATCATTGTTGATTACCCTGATTGGAATTTTCGTAATTAACGAAAATTCAATTAAATCCCGTCAATTTTTTTTCTACCGATATATCGAATTTTTACCCTGGAAGCCTAAAAGCCAACATAATTTTGACAAATACAGCAAACAAATAACTGAATTATTTTCGCAGCAAATTTTATATATCACATTCTGTAGCTTCAACACTCGAATTAAACTCCGAATCGCGGAGGTATCATTTTCTGTTAATTTGTTTAGTTGAAATTAAAACGATTTATAGGCGCAGTGTCATGATGAAATAAGTTACCATTATTAAAATTTATTAGGTGGATGGCATGTAATTTACTCTGGACTATTTTATTCGTACAATCTTTTTTTCTCATTTAACCAAATAGTACATAATAAAAATACTATAAATATACATACACTTATGGGAAAATAAAATTACTATAAATATACATACACTTATGGAAAAATAAAATTTTGTAAAAATTAGTACCAGTTTTGTGTCCGTAACAATAGTCAACTTCTTCCTCCTCTTCCTACTCTTCCTCCTCTCTCTCCCTTTCCTCCTCTTTCCCCTTGTCCTCCTCTACCTACCGACATTTAAACCATAATTACCTACAATTTAAAGTTAAACAAGTTTGAATTTATAAAGTAATAAAAGTAGAAAAATGGTCAAATTTCACAAATTTTCGTTTATTGCGTTTATTAATAATTTAAATTAATCAAAATTTCTTTAGTTCAAAGCTGTAGGTAATTGCTACTCAAGGACGTTTATTTGATTGCTTTTTAAATAAAGCGAAAATGAAATGGCGAATGCATCACTAGACTCTTAATTCTAATTATTTTTTTACCATATCTGTTATGACGCTCTAACCCACACATATTATAAATACAGGGTGTTACTAATTTTATGAATTAACGTTGCTATCTCGGTACCTATAAGAGATAGAGAGTTGTGTAACACTCTGGTTTTTGGATCATTAGTTTTGGGTTTTGGGAGGTCAAAAGCTAAAAAAAATAAAGTTCGTGTACATATAAAAAAATTGAAGTTGATGTGGGTATACAGGGTGTCCCATAACCTATGGGCCGTAGAGTAACTGGAGATACTAGACATCAAACTAAGCCGATTAAGTCATATAAGTTTTTTCAGATTGTTACTCGTTCTAGAGATACAGGGCGATGGAAGTAAAAGTTTATTCTCGATAATAAGCCATAATTTTAAAACGGCTTAATGAATCGAATTGAAAGTTGGCAACGTTATGTTTTTATGAGCAAGAAATAAGAATTTGTAGAAATTTTTAAGTTTGAAACTAGAGGGCGCTAGTTGCATACACTGTGCTTCATAAATCTATAATTTTTTTTCTTACCTGTGATATTAGGTGTTTTTCAATTATAGTTTTTTAAAGAAGGGCCTTTTCTGAGTCAAAAAGGTGTACTTGATTGATCTTAATATGTTTAACGGTTTTTGAGATATTTCCCTTTAAACATCCCAACATAGTACATAATTAAATTAATATTTTAATTATCAAAAAAAAACTTTTATGCCCGGTTGTATAATTACGACTTGAACTTAGTTCAGCGTTGAACCAAGTTCAAACTTCATTTTGATGTAAAGATGTTGTCAAAATGCAGTTTGAACTTGGTTCAACACTAAACTAACTTCAAGTCGTAATTGTACAACCGGGCCTTAGTTTGATGTCTAGTATCTCCAGTTACTCTACGGCCCATAAGTTATGGGACACCCTGTACAAAATACGAAAGGTTAAATTTGTAGAATCAAATTTATTTCTTTAAGAAGGTTCCATAAAAAAGTTCTCCTGGGTTTTTAAAATCAGTATTTTGTCTAAAAAAAAAAAAAAAAAACAAAAATTGATTTTTCAGATAAGTATTTCCGAAATTTTTTACCCATCATTTTAACAAATTATTCAGCATTAAAATATACAACTTTGCCTAAATTTAACAAGCTCTATGTTTCATAGTTCCCGAAATAACATTAGCCTTGGATTCTAACTTCCTGTATAACATTTACTAACTTTCTTAAAAAAAAATCGTTTAAAATTGCTTTTACACTACTTATTACGATTAAACATTTATACAAGAAAAAGTTCGCTAATTACCATCAAAGAACCTGGCAAGACAAAAAGAAACACAGCGGAGTAAGACAATCCGGAAATTGACCAGACGCTTTCTTGCAGTTTATCTACAGTTAACTTCCTGGTAGATTAATTTGCAGTACAACGGTATATTTTCGTAGACGTTGCGTTGTTCTTTTAAGTTCTATTTAAAAGAGCTATTAAGCTGTTAACTTTAATTTTCAGTAAAAATAAATAACGAAAGCAATGCTAGCTGACAATTTTTTTAGGTTGCTAGCCAACAATAATCATTTTTGTACCTTATTATGTCATAAAAGCAGGGGGGGAGTAAATGCTTTTTATGGCCACTAGGAAGAAGGTGGGGCGAGAAAAAAGCGCGATTTTTTTTAGCCAAAATTGACATAAATAGAAAGCGAAAACAATTTATATATTTTTCCACTACTGACCTATAAATCGACCATTATAACCTTAAAAATCTATTATTTCTACCTTGCCAATTACTATTATTGGTAATAATGAAAACAATCTAGTTCAAAGCCGGTAACTTGCTTTTTTGATTCTTATTGTGTGTATGTGTATTCTCAGAGATGTTCTCGGGTCGTAATAAAGCTTAAAATATTACAAAAGCGATATTTTCAATATATATCTAATAATTTGGTATAATTATTAATACAGTAAAAATAAGTATCTTGTAAATGTGCTAGTAGTGGAAAAAAATTATTTTACACAGCTATATTTTTAGAGCCCTCGCGTCTTAATACCCTCGTCGCTCCGGTCCGCGTGATTTATATCCGACGCTCGGGCAACGTCTAAAACATTAAATTATTTATAAGAAAAAAAGAAGATAATTTAATACAGAAGGAATTATTAGCTATAGCAAATTTATACAAACATCGTTATATGAAATATGCCGTTCATGATATAGCTGAAAAACATACTGTAACTGTGCTACGCACACCGCCCTATCATTGCGAATTAAATCCTATAGAACTTATATGGGCTCAAGTAAAAGGATTTGTAGCAAGACACAACACGAAATTCAAAATGAAATGCGTTAAGCTACTGTTTGATCGAGCCATTAAGGAAGTGGCACCAGAGAACTGGCGAAAAGCAGTCCATCGTGTCATTAGAGAAGAGGAGAAAATGTGTCCACCTGATCGATCGGACCATCGACCCGTTAATTATAACGTCAAGAGACGATGACACTTCCTCAGATGACGAAGAATATTATGATTTTTTATAATTTAATTTCTGTATAATACATTTTTTGTATTTTTTTATAATGTTTAATAAAATAAGTGTACCTAATACTATGTACATAATGCACGCCTTTGTCACGCTATTTTCAGTGTTTGTGAATGGATAACAATAGGCAAAACCCATAAATTGACCCACTGGTACTACCTGCACTTGATGAAAATAAAGAATTTTGTAATTAAATCAATGCCAAATTATGAAAGTGGCTTAAATATTTGCTGGGTCACTCTGTAGTCCCTTTGCATACCTAATGAGCTTTTATTACTCTACACCTTTCTGAAATAGACTATAGTACGATCTACAGTCTCTTACCGACATTATTTTTTTGCTCTTGCTCCCGGTCTTTATCGCTATTTTAAAACCGATATATTACATATTATATTCATAATATTATTTTAACGTTATTGGGGTTCTATTTCATCGCTCCTATTTCGTTTTATTACCTTTAAAATATTTTATGACTTCTCCATAACTACGTTTACTGTAAATGGATCCAACACATCCTGAATCGATATCATGTATGTGTTTTTATGGATATTTGTTATATATTATTTCAATAAAGACTTGAAGAACTGACACATATTTATTTGGTAGCGGCCGAACCTCGGCAACTAATTTTGAAATATTTATCTCGGTATTCGTCGCATTAATGTCGTTAAATATACAACAAATTACTTCAATATCTCTTCATCAAAGATTTATTGTTTTAGCCGTTTTTGGGTGTATTTTTTCTTTAAGATTTACATGATACTTCTTTTTTAGCTGTGTATAGAAGGCATTAAAATAAACAACATTTTCAAATACCTTCTTCAAAAAACTTAAAAATAGGCGAGATACAGAAGTAAAAAATCTAAGTGCGGACCTGGTTATCAAAACGTAGCCTACTATGCTTTATGTTTTTTGTCTTATCTCTTATAAGTCATGCAATTTATGGGTCGGGTGTCAGTTATTTATTTGACAATGTGCTGCGGTGTGTTTTTCTGAAGCAAGTTAATTTTAAATTGGTGACATGTTAAAATGGTAAAATTTGAAAACAATGAACTAGTAGATATGGTGCTTATTTACGGTAAGTGTCGTCAAAGTGCGGCTACTGCTTCGAGATTATACGTAGAACGCTTTCGCTTGCGGGCTTATCCTACACCCAGAAGTTTTCTTAATGTTATTCAACGGGAAAGTTAGGCAGAACCGTATTTGATCCATAGTGTAATAAATGAATGTAAGCACCTCATCTTTGAGTTTTGGAAAAAGTATTTGAAAATGTTGTTTATTTTAATGCCTTCCATACACAGCTAAAAAAGAAGTATCAACTTGGGGGTCACCCTGTATACAGTGACCGGCAGAATTCTGACTGCACATGGAAAACTTTTTTAATAATAATTTCACTACAGAAAATTGTATTCTTGATAAAAGCTTTTCCGTTCCCTTAAAGTAAAAGAGTGCTCATTAAAATTGAAAAAAGATTGTAGCACATTCAAGAAAATTCAATTTTTTAAAGTCTTTCAAGAGTAAAGTATGTATTCTTTATTTGCGTTTTAGATGCAATAATAGTTATTTCCGAATACGAAGTCACGGCCTTCTATTCAAATGTCTTACTACCGATTGTGTAATTGGTTGATAAAAGAGTTTGGCGACAGCTGTGAAACATTCTAGATGTGCTGATTGAGAATGTGGGAGATTTTTACACGTTGGGCTTCGCCGAGTTCAGTGAACTAATTGCGGAACAATCAGCAATTTCTGCCAGAGAGCGTACCGGGTGTAAGCGACGCGAAAGTCTCTGTTCTTACCGGATCGTTAAGATGGAGAGGAAGCAGAAATGTTGGTACTCGTCGAATGCGTAATACGTATATAAATATGGATCGGAAGCAGTGGTGCCAATCTTCCCGATTCATCATTAATTCTACCAAATTTATCGTCTCTTGATGAACTAAATAATAAACATGATGACATAAAATGTATAGTGCCCTGCTACGCGTCCTAAAGGAGAATTAAATATACTTAGGTATATAAAAATTATTTTAAATATGTTTTTATCAAATATCGAATAAGTGACTTTTTAAAATTTGTTACAAAAATCAACTGTATCGCAGATCCGAGATAAAACAAAAGTTAAATTAAAACATTAAAAACGCGTTATGAATATTAAATTAAATCAGGCACGTGATTAAAATCCATCGAAATTTGGGCTTCATTAAAGCAAGAATATTCTTGTATTTAAAAAATTTAAAAAGTGTTTTAAGAACTTAATAGAGCTTGTTCCTTTATTAAAAAAAGTTTAAGAAACAGTTGTAAGAAATCTGGAAGGTTTTTAAAATTAAGATGGCAATCGTGTGGTCGATCAATAGTGTTTCGTTTTCGAAATTAACATAAAATTATATGCAACAAAATAGTACATTTATGTAATGTATTATTTTCCATAACTGTGAGTAGTCAGTATATTACACAGAAACAATAACATCCACACAAACTGATTGATTGTAGCTTTGGCACTAATTCAGCAGAGTTATTTTAGTTACAATGAATAATAATCATAATGGCAACGGTGCCCTTAAATTATCGTTAGTACCAGAAGCGCGTAAGAAGAATAGAATTAAAGTCGGAGGCAGTGGTGTCAATCCTCCTGATTTATCGGTAGAACTACTGAATTTATTTATTGTCTCTCGATAAACTGAACGTGCTAAAATAAAAGACATTCGTCACAATTACGGGAGTCCTGCTAGGCAGCGCTAACTCGCATCGGTTTATTTAACCGAAAACAATAAGTAAAGAAGAAGATTTTTCCTTTCGTTTTGTCAGATCCATCTCTAGACGCGTTTCGTCATATCATGATTCATCAGTAGAGCTAGGGTCCGACGAAACGAAAAGGGAACTCGAAGCTTACTTAGGCAGCACTTGGTGGAACACACCAGTAAGATATGGTACTGAGCGCCATCTGTGTCGTTGTTAGACACTCTTGAGCATACCAGCACCTCTAATAAACTTATAGAAATAAGTAAACAATGTTAAGAGGAAATCACCTGTAAAGACATTCATCACAATTACGGGAGTCCTGCTAGGCAGCGCTAACTTGCATCGGTTTATTTAACCGAAAACAATAAGTAAAGAAGAAGATTTTCCCTTTCGTTTCGTCAGATCCATCTCTAGACGCGTTTCGTCATATCATGACTCATCAGTAGAACAAGGATCCGACGAAACGAAAAGGGAACTCGAAGCTTACTTAGGCAATTTATATTAGTTAGAGTTAGCGCTGCCTAGCGGGACTCCAGTAATTGTAACGAATGACTTTACAGGTGATGTTCCCTTAACATTTTTACTTATTTCTATTAGTTTGTTAGAAGTGCTGGTATGCTCAAGAGTATCTAACAATGACACGCTCCGTGCAACATTTTTCTGGGTTGCCCCACCAAACACTGTATAAGCAGTTTTGAGTTGCTCCTTTCTTTCGTCGGATTTTAGCTCTACTGATGAGCCATGATATAGCGAAACGCGTCTAGGGATGAATCTGACGAAATGAAAGGAAATTCTTCATCTGAAATTTATATTTGTTTAATGAAATATTGCTGACATGGCATGACAGTCGAACGTTATTTTTTTGCTATTCTGCTTATTAATTTTTTTTTTATTTGCTTACTTAAATTAACTTTCTAGCCAAAGTATTAAAGAAAACGTAAAATTTCAAAAGAACTGAAAAAAGATAGTTCCATAGAAATTAGGTCGCTTAAAACAAATTAAACTTACAAGTAAAGTTTCGCAAACTAAAGAAAGTGTCTAGAAAAATTGTTATTGTCTCTTATTCTACTTTATTTCTTTTTTCATTTTGAACTGCTTCAAAAACTAATTAGCAAACTTTTTACGCTTTTGAGCATTTAACTCAGGCTAAAAACATTTTTAGAAAACATTTAAAACCAAGACATCGTTAAGCGAAATTAGATTTTTTATTTTTTAAATAAAAATTCATCTAGATTTTCTAAAATATTTTTGATAATTAAATAAATAATGATTTTTTTCTTTAAGTAAATCCGAATTAACTAACCCTCATTCTGTATATAGAAATTTTTCCAAGAGAAACAGTTTTTATACAGTACATACATTTTTTATATTCCTACGAAACATAAACTTTTTATTATAGTATTTGACCAGCATTCTTCAGGGTTCTTACAGGCCTTTGTTACCTCTTAAAATATTTTACAGCATATCAGGAATTGCATTTACTACATATTGGGTTTACAGCTGGTGTATCGATAAGAGGAAAAAATTGTTATATATTACAAGAAAATTTTAGTATTAGGTTGCTGATATTTTCAATTTTATATATTTTCTATAGTTGCGAATATATAAAGAACATACACACAATTCGTAATATCTATTCAAAAATGTTTATAAAGTATTATGCAACAGATTTTATGCTAAATTTCTTTAGACGTATTTATTTTTCTCGGTAAATGTAATATATTTTCTTGGGTGATCTGTATCCCAGATAAAGAAAAAAATATTTCCTCCAGTGATCTAATACTCTTGAGGTTTTTCTAGTCCGAATTACAATAGTACTTTGTACAACAAGAGTGGATATGATGTTTATATCTGATATCTCACAAGGAAGTGCATAGTAATGCTACATGAAATTACTTTTCTATGTACATTTAGCAGGCTGTATTATTAATAAATCTATTATAGATGCGTATATATTTTGGTTTATTGAAAGAATTAATAACATATTGAAGCTTATACATGCATACAAATTATATAATATAGTGTGTTGCAAAAGAAGGCGGAGCCTCAGTTAATACAATAAACTGTGATTGGTCAGTACTTTATAAGAACGCCACAGAGAAATATAATTTGTCAAACAATGTTGTCAACTGATGGGAAATTTTCGGATTCGTGAGAACAAAGCACAGAAGAATGATAGGTCGACGCTGTCCTAACGGGAAAAGAGAAATTTTTACGCACAATGTTATATTCGTAAGATATTTTTTAGAGTCCCTTGTGGTTGTGATCTGCTAAAAAAATACTTTTTCTTATTGTGTATATTCGTAGAATTTTTTTTTAACAAATGGGAAATTTTATTTTTAAAGGTCGCAACACTGTGTAGCTCCGACAGAAAAATATGAAATTTTGCCGTACAGTTAACTGGAATAGCATACTTTTCTCGTGACTTAAGTGTAAAGAAAACAGCAAATTTCCATGTGGGGGTAAAAAAAAATTAAATTATTGATTTTTTTTTTCATCCATGGAAAGGTGGTATTTATGTGGAAAAGTTATTTGCATGTATCTTTAGGAGAGGTGACGCGCTGGGTCAAACGGTGTCTAAGCCCCCCCCCCCCCCCCCCTCACTCCACCCGTCATCCATTCCTCCTTTTTTTTTATGATAAAACACCTGCATTGTAGGAAAAATCCTTTACAATGAAGTTCGAGGAGTACTAAGCTGAACAACATATGGATGAGCGGCAGCGGTTCGCCGTGTATTTCTGTTTTGCATTGCTCTAGGTGGAATCAAGTGGGCAATGTCAGTCGAACACCTGCCATGGAAATATCTGTAAAAGAGAGTAAAAATCACCAACCTGTCTTCGATGCTCCAGGCTATCGAGGGTCTTGGTCAGCTCGGGGTCGCCGATCAGACGAACGGCTCTCCTTTGAATGGAATCCAGTAGCCGAAGGGTGTGCTTGGGTGCAGAGCTCCAGACATGAGAGCAATATTCTAATGATGGTCGAATCTGGGCTTTGTAGAGTGTCAAAAGTTGATGAGGTGTGTACAACCTTTTGGTGCGGAAAAGTACACTAAGTTTCTGTGCAGCTGCCTTGGCAATTGCGGCAACGTGATCATGCCAAGACATATTACCTCCCAGATTGACCCCCAGCAAATTAATAGACGGTGCCAGGGGAATTGCGTGTCATGCCATGACTATATCCGGTTCTGCAATGTTAACCTTTTTTGGAGAAGACTGTTGCCTGGGTTTTTTTAGCATTTAATTCGACTTGGTTACTGGCACCCCAAGCCAAAATTTCTTCCAGGTCATTGTTGAGGCGCAATACTTCATGCTGCCTGCGAAGATGTTCGTCGGCAGCGGATGTTTGGGGAGTCAAGGTAAAAGATGAGACAAGTGTGCTGTCATCACCCATGGAAAGGTGGTATTTATGTGGAAAAGTTATTTGCATGTATCTTTAGGAGAGGTGACGCGCTGGGTCAAACGGTGTCTAAGCTCCCCCCCCCCCCTCCCCCACCCGTCATCCATTCCTCTTCCTTTGGTGTTTTTTCTTTTATGACCATATTTTTATTTTTTACCTGCTACCAATTTTTGAGAATTTAACATACCGTGTTTTATGTTAGGGGACTGATTATACTCTCTATAAATGTCTGGGATGCTTGATAATGATAATTTCAACAATATTATTGACTGAGGAACAGATTACTGGCCTAAGAGCCATTTTATAACAGCCATCAGGTCACTATTTAAATGTCCTAAACCCCGGGAACTTGACCCTGTTGCCCACCCCCCTAGAGACGGTACTAGATATGAAAACTTTTAAAATCAAGTAACATTCGTATTCAAAATTTTTAAATGACAACGAAATCTTATTCGGAGCATAATAGTTCATCAAAAATGACTTAAAGTAAGGGGGAAAATAATTTAGTATAAAAACTCCGCAAAATCTGACTAAATTTCAGCTTCAAAAAAAAAGTTTGGCGTTTCATAAGTAATGAGCTAGAAAGTTGTAAAACTCAATTGCCAATATAAGAGATTTGGCCATCCATCTTGGTTTTATTAAACTTCCAAGCGTCGAGTTGTAAAACTGGAAGGAAATTTGTCATCTACACTTCCGAGTTTGGACAGATTTATATGGATACTCAGCTTAGGATTTTTTTCGCAATGGTCGTAAAAATTTAGAATGGTATAAAAATATTTAATTTTTAAATTTTATTGAAAGTTTTTTAAAATGTGTGCAAACGGAAATTAATTAGATACAATTGGAAAATTTTTCCTGGTCCAAATTACAAAAAAAACTTAGCAAATTATGGAGTTTCTTTTTTCACCAATGGAAAGATGATATCTATATGGGCGTGAAAAAGTTATTTTTTATAAAAAAATATAAACCAAAATAATTATTAAAGTTTTTTTAAAATAAAAATAACTTTTTCTACTGACGTTTTATAATAACCTCTTTTTGATTGTCATTATGATTTTTTAATAACCTCCTTTTAGGCGCAGCGTGCTTAAATAGTATATTACGTAATAAGTGTTGTAAAAAGCAATTTACGCACAAATAGAAAAGTTACGCACGACGCCGCGTAGCGGCGAGTGCGTAATTGCATTACAACACGTATTACGTACCATACTTTACCTACGACCTACTTATTCACACAACATCATTTAGTTTTAGTTTTTCATCTTAACTGGTAACAATATTATTAATTTAAGAACGTGATAACATCAACGAGAAGGTATATATTGTAATAATTCTACAGTATGATTATTTAAATTTACAAATGTTATTTTTTATAATATTATTTATTCTCATTACAATAATTATTTATAGTTACAGAACAATTATTGAAGACAAAAGGTATATCGTTTCTTTTGCTTGTTGAAGCATAAGTAAGATTTACATTATTAGTTGCCTCAATGAAATTTTCATTAATACTATTAGTACTACTACTAGTACTTGCTATTGCAGATGATATTTTAGACGAATCGTTAGTTTGATTATTTAGGGAATTATCCACATACCCTTCAGCTACGGCTGAGGACTGCCATCCGCCGTGTCTTTTTAAATCTAATAAGTCACCACCCGCGTCAACAAGAATAATCGCGGACGAGCGTCGAAAACAGTGTCCTGTATAATTCGCTGCTTCTGGTAGTCCCCGATATTTGGCTATTTCTTTTGGAACCTTTCCTAACTTGTTAATACCAACAGACTGTTTGGTACATTTTCCGTTTATATAGTTTAGAAAAAAAGGTAAATTTGGAGCTGTACTTACTGCAGAGCGAATGTTTATATATTTTTTAACCTTTGGGTAAAAATATTCTGACACCACAAAAGAACGTTGCCGTTTAGTTTTTGAATCGGGAATATTAATAATTAGATTCTTCCCTGTGTCTTGGATATCTGACGGTTTTATATTACGCAACTCTTGTTTCCTGCATGCACCGCTTATACCAATTATAAGAGCAACCTAAAAGAAGATTTGAAATAAATTTACACATTTAACATTATATTGAGCTCAATATATTACCTTCATAAACAAATGTTTATCATCTGGTGCGTTTTCTAGAAAATCGTTTATATTCTTGCTTGTCAAAATCTTGGATTTTTTGGATTTAAAGCCGTCCGATTTTCTCTTCAGAAGAGCTTGTAATTTGGAGTAGTTTGCAATATCGACATTGTGATTTATATTAATTGTGGCCTTTAACATTGAGTAAAATGACCAAAGTGAGGAAGGCTTCATCGTTTTTGATAGTTCTTGGAAATATGCCATCATTACATTCTCGGAAAATGATTTAACGTCGTTTTTTAATCTCCATTCCATAAATCTTTGGTAAGTAAATTTGTATCGATATTCAGATTTCGCCGGTAACAAGTTGTTTTTAGCAGCTTCTGCAATTTCGCTAATATTGGGTGGAGTTAAATTTTCTATTTCACTGTCACTCGACATTTTTTATGTACCTAATCAAACTAATTTCACTTTATAATATTACTCACATACAAATTTGATCTACGATTATGTCAGTTTTTGAATAAGTTTGTTTGTATTGACCGTTACTAAGCGGTTGCTAGGAAAACTGTGCGATTTTTTTACCAAGCTGTGCGATTTTTTTACCGTGCGTAATGGGAATCTTACATTGATCGGAAACGGTGTGTTTTTAAGTATTGACAGTAGTGGTCGTAGGTAAACTCTTTTAAGCGCGTTATCAGAAGCAACGTGCTTAAAAGTAAGTAATGCAGGTAATTATTTACAATTAAAACGTAACCACAGACTAGGTATAATTTAATTTTTTTTGACAAGTGTCAATTTTTGAAAGGGGCAAATGAAACATAGGTAATAAAATGTTAGTAAAATAAATTAAGTTTTTTATTATAAAACCTCAGTAGAAAAATTATTGTATACAACTCGTTACGAAACAATGTCTTTTAGTCACTTTGACGTGTTGTCCAACTAGGCTTCGCCTCGTAGGACAATTCACGTCGCGTGCCTAAAAGACACTCATTTCGCAACTAATTGTATAAATAGCTATTCTGACACTTTTTTTTATTTGTAGAGTCCAAATTTAATTAGTTTTAAAAATTCATTACTATAGTCTATTTCAGAAATGTGTAGAGTAACAAAATATGATATTCCGTCCAGTTCGGCTTAATTTCGGTGTCGGTCATAGGCGCACGTTAATTTTGTGCATTAAATTATTTATGATAAGTAACCAAATAAAAAAAAAGAAGATAATCTGATAAAGAAGGAACTATTAGCTATAGCAAATTTACACAAACATCGTTTTATGAAATATGCCGTGGAAGATATAGCTGAGAAACATGGTGTAACTGTGCTAACCGCCATAC
This sequence comes from Polydrusus cervinus, assembly GCA_935413205.1. NCBI lineage: Eukaryota > Metazoa > Arthropoda > Insecta > Coleoptera > Curculionidae > Polydrusus > Polydrusus cervinus. Next base: position 7,940,341 of record OW284516.1, read on the forward strand.
CATTACGAACTAAATCCTATAGAACTTATATGGGCGCAAGTGAAAGGATTTGTAGCAAGACACAACACGACATTCAAAATGAAAGCCGTTAAGCTACTGTTTGATCAAGCCATTAAGGAAGTGAAACCAGAGAACTGGCGAAAAACGGTCCATCATAACATTAAAGAAGAGGAGAAAATGTGGGATCTTGACCACCTGATCGATCGGAACGTCAAGAGGAGATGACAGTTCTTTAGATGACGAAGAATATTATGAGTTTTTATAATTAAATTTCTGTATAATGTATTATAATATTTGCTTAAAATCTTCTTCAATGATAATAAGGTTTTGAATTGCATTGTCATTATTAGTTTTAAATCACAACGTTTCAACTGGTAAGTATCTCCAGTCATCGTATATTCAGTATTCACCTGAAGTCGACTAGAGATGCGTACCTATTGAAAAGTTGTGATTTGAAGCAGAGACGCCAAAACTTCTCTGCCATTCAAGAAACATCATTGTCTCCAACTTTCAAACAGCCAATATCTCTTTAATTACGCTTTAAATTAGAATGTTCAAAAATTGATAAAATAGCATCATTTGTTTATGGTTAACCAGCTTCCTTAAGAACCGTTCTCTGCAAGTGGCGATTGACGGGTTTCTCTCAGACACCTTCACCATCAATGTCGGTGTTCCTCAAGGGTCCATATTGTCGCCTACCCTCTTTTTACTGTATATTAACGACCTTCTAGTGAAAACCCAAAATCCAATTTATAGCTTTGCTGATGACAGCAGACTTGTCTCATCTTTTACCTTGACTCCCCAAACATCCGCTGCCGACGCACATCTTCGCAGGCAGCATGAAGTATTGCGCCTCAACAATGACCTGGAAGAAATTTTGGCTTGGGGTGACAGTAACCAAATCGAATTAAATGCTAAAAAAACCCAGGCAACAGTCTTCTCCAAAAAAAGTTAACATTGCAGAACCGGATATAGTCATGGCATGACACGCAATTCCCCTGGCACCGTCTATTAATTTGCCGGGGGTCAATCTGGGAGGTAATATGTCTTGGCATGATCACGTTGCCGCAATTGCCAAGGCAGCTGCACAGAAACTTGGTGTACTTTTCCGCACCAAAAGGTTGTACACATCTCATCAACTTTTGACACTCTACATAGCCCAGATTCGACCATCATTAGAATATTGCTCTCATGTCTGGAGCTCTGCACCCAAGCACACCCTTCGGCTACTGGATTCCATTCAAAGGAGAGCCGTTCGTCTGATCGGCGACCCCGAGCTGACCAAGACCCTCGATAGCCTGGAGCATCAAAGACAGGTTGGTGATTTGGCTCTCTTTTACAAATATTTCCATGGCAGGTGTTCGACTGACATTGCCCACTTGATTCCACCTAGAGCAATGCAAAACAGAAATACACGGCAAACCACTGCCGCTCATCCATATGTTGTTCAGCTTAGTACTCCTCGAACTTCATTGTTCAAGAATTCTTTCATCTGGAGAACGTCATCTTTGTGGAATGATCTTCCTGAGGTCGTGTTTCCCAATGAATACAATCTTCAACGTTTCAAGACCAACGTTAATCGCTTTTTTCGCACTCGCACCGCTCCCAGAGCGCCTTAAAGGATTTTCCCTACAGTGCAGGTGTTTTATCATAAAATTAAAAAAAAAAAAATAGTAAATTTATTTTTTATATGAATATTGGTAGGTATAGATTTAACATTATTTTAATTTTAAAATAGATAGGAGAAACGATGAATAGAAATGAATAATCATGGGGATGATCGATACCAATGTCATTAGAGGAAATAAGGTGGCCACAAATAAAAGAAATTGCCTAATTCATCAGGTCGCCAACTTCCTCGTCGACTAATTTCAAGTAAACTACGGACATTACCCAAACACTTAAAAAAGTTTACTTAAAATTCAATTAAACTCTCAATTTCCCGCCGATTGTTCAAAGAACAATCTTCGATGCGAAGTTAGCTATTCGATTACCTATAATGGAACTTTTAAAGTGGATTGCACGAAGCATTTAATTCCATTTTAGTTTCCGGCCCCAGCACGTTCGGTTATGATTCGGAAAAATTCGTGATATTTTTGAATGGCATATAAAAAAAACCACCGGAGGTGTTCGTAATTTCAAAACAGGAGCTGTTGGTATATAAAGACTTTGGGGCGCACTAACAATACTCTAAAATAGCAATAAACAATAGGTTGCTTCGCAGTTAGGAATCTGAACCGATTCTGGACTATTTACATTTTTTGGCGCCACATTTTAATTTTTGTATAATACATTTTTTATATTTTGTATTTTTTTATAATGGTTAATAAAATAAGTGTACCTAATACTATGTACATAATGCACGCCTTTGTCACACTATTTTCAGTGTTTGTGAATGGATAACAATAGGCAAAACCCATAAATTGACTCAAACCCAGGGGTACTACCTGCACTTGATGAAAATAAAGAATTTTGCAATGAAATCAATGCCAAATTGTGAAAGTGACTTAAATATTCGTTGTGTCACTCTGTAGTCCCTTTGCATACCTAATGAGCTTTTAGTACTCTACACCTTTTTGAAATAGACTATTGTTATAAAGGAAACAGACAATATCCATGTGCGAGTAGAAAAACGGTTATGTTCATTTTGTTTAATATTTATTGTTCTGCGTTTTTAATTATTTTCTAAGATATACAGGATGTTCTTAAAATAACTAAAATTTGTACAATACCATTTATTAAGGCTTAATCTGTACCTTTGGTTCATATCTATTACAATTTGCCAAAAACATGTTTAAAGATAAGTCAAATTAAAGAAAACGAAATACAAAGTTTCCTAAATGTTTTATAGGCTTTAAATAGGTCTTTATGGGTTTTCTTTGGGTTTTATTGACTTCTCTTGTTGTTTTCTTTTCCCCCGTTACAATACGGTAATGTAAATAGCGTGACCCTAATAGGCCCTTTTCATGCAAGTTTGTTTTCTTGTTCAGCGATCGGTTTTCGTATTGGAAAGGATCTGTGTGCTTGGGACGGGTAATTGTTTAATATTTAAGATTGTCGTTGTTTACATTAAAGAGGGAAATTGAAAATGGATTGAGATCCACCCCAAGTATGTAAGATTCGAAATAGATTTTAAGTAAGTTAAGGTAAGTATTTGCGTAAAAACGGGAGGAATTGGGGTGTGCCTATTAGCTCCCCTCAACAGCGGCGGCGCCAGAATGGGTAGGCACAGACGGGCCCTTTAATTTAGGGTGGGCAGCAAAATAAAAAGTAATTCCTTTTTTTTCTTCCCCCAGGGTTCAATATGTTTTCTAAAAAAAAAGATCCACCCTCCCCGTAATCTCCCTGGATAAAACTTCCGTTTCCCCCCCTTAAAATTGACGTCTAAAAAAGTTCTTCGACGACGTTAGCTTCCTGGACACTACTTACCAATCAAAAGGTGCTATTTCTAAAAAATATCGCCCGTTCCCCAGGTAACTCCAGTGCTGAACCTACCTAATCCCTTGATTTTTGGGTGGCACTAGGGTGAATACCTTTTTAGGGTGGGTCAACGCTCACCTTATCCACCCCGTCCACCCTCCCTGATTTTTAGCTGAGGTTACTAAAGGAATCTCATAATCATTATTAATAACTTTAAAATCAGTTGCTCATTATGTAGGAATACATATTTCTTGGGCCGATTAAAAGTAAAAAAGGTCTTCATTAAGTTTTAAACCGTGATTCTTTATTACTTTAGACATATTATAAAGATCCTTATTTATCAATGAAACAATGCATAATAAAATAATATGGTTATGTTAAGAATACCGCCTGATTAATATAGGCATAGTCATACATATTATAGTCTATTACGTACCAAGTGATGAAAGTGATACTTTTCCAACGAGGAAATATTTAGCACAAGGTGTCAGCCGAGTATGGAAATTTAAAAAAAAAAGTTTTAGAATAATCACTTTCACACGAGTAATGTACACTATTTTTCCTACGACCACAAAGAATTATTAAAACAGTCTTTGATTTGTAAGAAAAATATTTCAATACTAGTGTTGAAAAAATAATATCAACACTAGTGTTGAAAAAATAATATCAACACTAGTGTTGAAATTAGCATACTTAGGATTATGTTGCACTTAATATCTAGTTTCATAGTTTGTCAATAGGCTTTTCTTTTATTTGTAGTTTAACTTTTTCATATTTTATACATCATAGAAAGAATCTGAAATCTAGAAGTCAATCCAGGATTAGGAATTGACTTCTAGATTAACCAGAAGGAAAAATTTTAAATTTAATCAATGAAAGATGCATTAAACATAAATTTAAGAAATCTACCCAACAAGGAATACTTCAATTCAAAATAATTCTATAAATTATTTAAGGTTTTTATAAAAAAAGTCAAATACTCCTGATGGGATTTGAACCTGGGACCTTGCGATCTATAGGCTAGAGCTCTATTCTCTACGCTATCGATACCAATAAAGATTTGTTGTTTAATACATGACACTTTCTTCAGGGCGATTTGTTTTTTCTGGTAATAGATTTTCCAGTATATTATTAACATTTTTATAATTTCAGATGGCGTATTTTCACACTCTTATTCTGAATCACTCGACAAATACATGATAAATAAGTTAAACACTTTATAATTACTGCTTTCTAAAATTTGTTATTTTTAATAAATAGGGGTGGCCTGCCAAATTGTCACCATATGTTTAAATTAAATAGTGTGCCTTGTATTTCAACTCTAGAGTTGAAATATTTTTTTTCAACACGCGTGTGATATTCGGTGCTTTCGAGCCCAGTTAACTGTTCTTTTTTTCTCATTTTCATAGGTGGTCGTTGAAAAAATTGTTTTTGTTACTACAAATTTATTTTTAGGGTTTAAGCTCTCCCTAAACAACTCCCTTAATGACAACTATTATTGTCATAAGTAGGTAAATAATTTTAAAAAAAATATTTTTTTTTGTAGGTATTTATTAATTTATTACCTAATTAATCAGAGCCTGTATTGATTAGCTAACTTCCAAAGGACTTTTAATGTGCAAAATCAGTCGCTTTTGTTCGTTTTATAAAAGATTTTTCTCTCTAAACTTGGTTAACCTATTTGAAATTTAACAACTTAATTTAATTTAGAGCAAAGTTTCGAAAGTTGATGTTAAAGGTCGACTTGGAAAAGACAAAATAAACATTAAGGCGGTGAGTTAACGCGATCCCTAAGTCCGATTTTATATATTGATAAACCAATATATTGGAGAGGAAAAGGTTTTTTTGGTAACAATAACAGAATTAGAAGAAATAAAGTAATACTTTTAGGACTTACGATGTCAATAATAAATAACTACGAGTTATCGTCTATTTCAGAAAGGTGTAGAGTAATAAAAGCTTATTAGGTATGCAAAGGGACTACAGAGTGACCCAACGAATATTTAAGCTACTTTCATATTTTGGCATTGATTTCATTGCAAATTTCTTTATTTTCGTCAAGTGTAGGTAGTACCACCCGGGTTTGGGTCAATTTATTGATTTTGCCTATTGTTACCCATTCACAAACACTGAAAATGGTGTGACAAAGGCGTGCATTATGTACACAGTATAAGGTACACTTATTTTTATTATATTAAACATTATAAAAAAATAGTATAAAATACAAAAAAATACATTAGACAGAAATTAAATTATAAAAAATCTTAATATTCTTCGTCATGTGAGGAACTGTCATCCTCTCTTGACGTTATAATTAACGGGTCGACTGTCTGATCGATCAGGTCAAGATCCCACAATTTCTCCTCTTGTGTAATGACTTGATGGACTGCTTTTCGCCAGTTCTGCTGATCAGTAGCTTAACGTCTTTTATTTTGAATGTCGTGTTATGTCTTGCTACAAGTCCTTTTACTTGCGCCCATATAAATTCTAATGGATTTAGTTCGCAACGATATGGCGGTGTACGCAGCACAGTTACACTATGTTTTTCAGCTATATCTTCCACGGCATATTTCATAAACGATGTTTGTGTAACTTTGCTATAGCTAACAGTTCCTTCTTTATCAGTCTATCTTTTTTTTTCTTTGGTTAGTTATCATAAATAATTTAATGCACAAAATGTATCTACGCCTATGGCCGACACCGAAATAAAGTCTAACTGGACGGAATTTCCCATTTTATTACTCTACACTTTTCTGAAATAGACTATAGGATCCGTCAAATTTTACCGGAAATATCGAATCCCTGATATTAAGAGATCTAAGAGCAGTTTTTGGTGCAAATGTTTAGGTTTTGAAATATTCCTTCTTAAGTGCCGTTTTGTATATTCAGAATAAAGCGTTTTCGTTTCTTCCCGCACCATTTTTTTAAATATAAATTATCACACTTCTTCCATAAAAAATGTTTTAATTACAATTTTTATTTTAATTTTTTTCTTTAAAAATAAACACCTATTTGTTTTTTTGGTTCTGTTGTAAAAATATTTTATTGTATTGGCTGCAGCTCGGCAGCAACCCCCCCCCCCCCCCTTGCCCTCTAAATAAACCATATATATACGATTTACGTTTTCAGTATATTGATTATACGAGCCAAAAAACTCTATTTAAACACCCTCATTATATGTTTTCTTCGGTAACCCTACAACGCAGAAAGCTAATTTCCTGATGATGGCTGAAAGGTACCTGAATTCTCCCTTCCCTTAAATGATTTAATTTAACCTCCTTTCAAACGTATGTAGCGTTGGCAAAACCGAATTATTCTGTTTTAGTTTTCCATTGGCTTCCATTTCCTTTAAACGTGTAAAAAGGCTTGAGGAAAATTCAATTAAAATTAAGGCCTTCAGAGTTACACATTATAAAGGCTAAGTAAATTGATAAGTTTTATGTAGGCGGTTTTAAAACATGTTCAAAGTTTGATGCTTCTTTGGAGCGAACATTATATGAACAAAACAATTAAATATTGACTAAATAGGCCAGTGAAAAGGGAGGACTATCCCCCAGTAACCCCTTTGCATTAAAAAAACTAAACTTCGGGGAGGATTGCATATGCTTTGGAGATACATTTTTCAAATAAAATTTTGAAGATACATTTCTGTTAAGGGAAGAGAAAGTCTCTTACGCGAAGAGATACATTATATCTCACCTCCAGATAAATATACATTAAATACATTTCTTATGATTTTAAGGCTTTTGAAACAAGAGGGTCTAATTTAGTAAACGAATAACTTCTTTTCAGTTTACTAGAAATTATTTTATTCAAAGATTCAAAGAAGAAACAATCTCCTAACTTGATTGATTAGAACGAAATAAATTATAACAACCAAGTCAACAACTAACGCTGAATGGAAAGAATTGAGAATACCAACAAAAGGCTTAGGAATTAGGTTACAAACTTATCATAATATTTTACAGTTGATGTTTTCAATTGAGTATTAGTACTCTATGTTTGAGCAATATTTCCTGTCATACAAACATAATCACTTCCATTTTCTCATTTTCTGACTAAATTTCTTAGTTCCACCATAGGTTGGAGATTGTTGGGCCAGTGGTGGCTCGTCAGGTGAAGTAGGTGAAGACTTCACCAAAAGAAAATAAAACCAGGAGGAAAGTTTTTCGACAATATTAAATAATAATGTACAAATACAGCTACCATTTTAGCCCTTAAAAAATAATTATGTTCGAATTAATAATATTAATTTAATCCGAATGTAGCTATGCATAATAGGGCCACGGTTAACTCCGATCGACAATAGTTATAAACATTCCGTGTCCGTTAGCTCAAAGCAAGCGAAGACCCAACGTGGCTTTGATATTCACCGTTGCTATGGTTACGTGACGTCAGTCACGCAAACAACATGTAACAATTTGCTTTATGATGAAGGGCAATTTAAAAATAGATCAGTCGTATGCACCATTGTTTTAGCATTGGTTCGCCTAACCTTAAGGTATTTATTTTGAGGCTTCGTGAAACTTACGGTTATAGATATCGTTTTTACGTGATTTACTGTGTGGTTAAAGAGATTTGTTTTTATTTTTTAGTTAATTCAGTAGTGTACGTACCTACTTAGTTGTGTGTTTTAAAAATTAACCCAAATTTATTTTTGTTTGTAATTTGTTGGAAACTCCATTTAGTCGTTGGACAGATAAGGATAAGCGAGACGTTTGGTTACACGGGTTTTTAGTCAATGTTTGTTTAAGTACCCGCACTATACCTAGCTTTTCACTATTTTTTAAGACCGCGAGCCGCCACTGTGTGGGGCTCCTTTAGATACATTTTGGAATTTAGATGGATGCATTATTGAATAAACTGCATGCTGAGCTTCTGAAAAAGAATTTTGATAGTACTAGAAGGAAAATGGAACTTAAGGACCAGCTTGGGTACCAGCAGGGACTGAAAGATTTCACTACTTCGGCCAAGAGCATCTATATTTTGCCATTGCAATAACATGATGGCGCTTTAAAAATATATTAAATTAAGCACATATACTTTAAGTCTATATGTATAAAGTCCTTAAACGATAGATATCCCGTGACATAATTGAGTTATATATTTTTAATTTGTTTTCCGAAAATGTCGTATACCGCCGGCGTCGTCGAACACTCCATTAAAATTTAACGTCGATAGTGAACTTTCTCGGCGACTGGTTTGCGATTCCGAACTTCTTTTAAGTACTTTAAATTTGGGAGCTTTAAGGCATCCCAAGCATGTTATTATTAGTGGACACAAATATCAAATTTAATTTTAAAATCATCAAAATCATAATATTCTTTGTCATCTGAAGAACTGACATCTCCTCTTGACGTTATAATTAACGGGTCGACGTTCTGATCGATCAGGTGGTCAAGATCCCACATTTTCTCCTCTTCTTTAATGACATGATGGACTGCTTTTCGCCAGTTCTCTGGTGTCACTTTCTTAATGGCAACGTCTTTTATTTTGAATGTTGTGTTGTATCTTGCTACAAATCCTGTCACTTACGCCCATATAAGTTCTAGAGGATTTAGTTCGCAATGATATGGCGGTGTGCGCAGCACAGTTACACTATATTTTTCAGCTATATTTTCACGGCATATTTCATAAAACGATGTTTGTGTAAATTTGCTATAACTAATAGTTCCTTCTTTAACAAAAATATCTTCTTTCTTTTTCTTTGGTTAGTTATCATAAATAATTTAATGCACAAAATTTACCTGCGCCTATGGCCGACGCCGAAATTAAACCAAACTTGTCGGAATTTCCCACTTTATTACTCTACACCTTTCTAAAATATATTATAAAACAACCTGTTTGTAATAATAAGAATTAAAACAAATTATTTACAAAAAAATTGGGACTTCCTTAAATTGTCCTGACTTTCTCGGCAAATGGTTTTCGATCCTGAACTTTTTTTCCCTATTTTAAATTTAAGGGCTTAATTGAATTTGAAGTTAACTTTAAAAGTTGTTGGGAAAGGTCGATTTTGACCCGAAACTGATGGGAAATGGAGAATTAATATTATAGGCCGTCGGGTAATAGGATCAAAGCGGACGCCGAACTTTATATTCTAGCAATCGGGTGATGAATAAAGGAAAGCTTTGTTTTGTTGAAAACGTTATAGATTCTACACTGCACAAAAATAACAAAAACATTGTGCTCGTTAAAAAAAATTAAATCAATTATAATTTTTAGTTTAAAACGGGGTTCTGTAATCGTTCTCAATCGAAAGGAAATCTACCATAGGCAAGCGACAACGACGACCTATCATTCGTCTGTACCTTGACTAGTGGCACAGAGGAATGATAGGTTGTTGTCGCTATACCATGACCTTCTCGATGTTTAAGAAGTACAAAAGGACAACCTTGTCTTCACGTTAATTGAGAAGGCCATGTAATTTACTATGAAAAGTACTTATCTATGGAAAGTACACTATCGAGAGTTCGCTATTACTATCCGTGACAATCAGCTGTGACTCCTCGCGGCAATCTAAAAAAAACGTATATATTTAGAACTCTGAAGAACATTCCCTCGTAAAAATATAGAACGTATCGCTGGCCAATGCATCATACTTTTGACAGTTTATACTGAAATGTTTTGGCGACTAATGCCTTTGAGGGGGTCCATTCGGTTTAATGGTTCGAATGGTTCGAATAAATCGATGGGCTTTATTTGTCGGTTTTTTTTTCCAATGTGAATATTGATAGAACAGTTTTTGCCGGATTTCTGCATAGTTTTGCTCGAAATTAAAGTTTTAAAAACATCTCACATTATTGTTGATGATCTGGTACATATAAAAACCTAGCAAATGCCTATCAAAGGAATACACTTATTTACTTTATCCCTTTTTTTCAGATCCGCAACCGTATCAATATTCAAGGAAAACCAACGACCCAGTCACTCACCGCTCAGCCATCACGTCAGCATTTCTAAAGAAACGCACTTGAATATTTCCACGAAACACCGAGAGGAAAACTCAAAAACACAAAAAGAAAAGTTACGACAACTCGGATGGCCTATTTCAGCTGGAAAATTTAATTACATGGCATAAAGGCCGTATTTACATGGAGGGTGGCTATAACAATACAAAGCGCGCGTGGTTTTTACGTGTTAATGTGGCTTAAAACGGTCTTGAGCGACGCGAAAGATGGGATATTTTTTAATGAAGCCATTGTGGTGTCTTCTTATAGCCGAATTTTTACGAGGTAAGTGACATAATTGTTCTTTATTAAGAGTTTACCATCGCTTTTGGGGATCTTTAATTCACACCTTTCATTTATATTCTTTACTAAAAAACTGCTAAAAATTCGATTTTTTATGCGATAACGATTAAAAAAGTAATATTACAAAACATAATTGCATGGTACTAATCAGTGCCGTAGCCAGAAAATATGCTCAAGGGGGTCTTAGTGGGCGTAGGTAGGATATTTTGTTTCTGGAGAAAGGAACAGTCGGGACTTCAAGTATTTTATGATACTGTACCTAGTGAAGAAGGTGGAAAAGCGCCGCAGACGAAACATTTTCATTTGAAATTCACCTAACTACTATGGAATTTCGAAATTAAATTATTACCTCTCTCCCTCTGCATGGTTGAATCAAATTAGTTTTTGGGCCCGATGATTGTAGGGTGGGCACTACCCAAATCAAAAATGAATTCTAAAAAAATAGTCGCCGCCTCCCCCACGCTCTAAACGCCATAAGCGGGGTAAACAAAACTCCCCTCTTCTCCAAACTGATGTGTAAAGGCCTTTTTACATTGGGTGCAATTGCAAGAAAAATGGCCTGGAAGCATGCGCTTCGACCACGGTCACTAAAAAGAACGGTTGTCTGGTAACTTCTGACCAATTAGAGTCTGCCTGCTGATGACGTCACAAAACGTCTTTGTTATACGGGTCTATTATGAATGCAACAGACAAAGAGAGACAGATACGCCTTTCTATGAAATGAATAGAGCACGCTATATATATTTGATCGTTTTTAGAAAATTTTAGTATTTATGGACCTAATAAACACTAGTTTTCCTATTTCTGGAAGCGAATTTTATAAAAATAAAATTGAACTGAAACTTAGACCGTAATTTTAAATATTTAGTTTTCTGTTTTTCTTTTAATACAAGTAGATAAGTCTACAAATACAGACCGAACACAGGGTGCAATTTCATTTTACTAACTTTAAAGTTTACTTTAAAAAAACGCATGTGTATGTAGCTGCTGTTTTTAATGTTTATTTCAGAAAATATATATATAAATTTTGTTTATTTCTTCTAAAACATATATATTATAGTTCTGTATAGATAAAAAAGTAAAAAATTATTGTTTGAATATAAAATACATATTTTTACTAAAACAACTTTAATTTATTACAAAGAAGCAAAAGGTAACAGTTATAAAGATCAAACTTAGGACTCAGTTAAGCTAGATTATAAGGGAAACTACATAGCTTAACACAAGTAATAAACTATATACACACATAAAGACGGTCTTGTAAAAATTCCCTTTAACGTCGAGGTTACATGATTCGCTGGCAACTGAGCATCATGAGATCTAACTACAAAAAGGAAAGAAACATATAAAAATAACAACATCTGCATTATAAATGTTTTCTTTTTAATACTCTGGAATCATCTTTGGTATTTAAATATTTAATTCTTATAGATACCTGTTGTCTCGCAAAAGAATATACTAATTTAAAGGGAATATTGGAAACTTTTCGAAATATAATTTTTGCAGTTCGTTTTATAATGTTTGTTTTAAATTTAAAGTTATTACAATTCAATTTATTAAACCATTTGTCCATTTCTTCTACACTTTCCTTCCATGAAATTGAAGGATCAGTTAAACCCCCAAAAGAAAGACTCTGAACTCAAGATGGTATAGCATACGAATGCATTTTTTGGCTCATTCTCATAATTGTAGCAACCCAGCTTAGGAAACCGTTTGGGATTTTTTCGTGCTAAAAAGCTTGCCACATACACTAACCCATCTTTTTCACATATATTTGTAGCAGATCTGCGTGATGAAGTATCACTAATTTAGTCACTTTATGCTAGCCTTTATAACCAGCCCGGTTTAAGGCAGTAGACAAGATAAATTCTTCACTTTGCTCCCCCTCAACATTAGTATTTCTTTGTACCATTCCGTTATTTTTGCCAAGTACTATCATTCTTATTATATATATAGCATTAAGGGGTGCCGGGTGGTCATGAACGAAGGCCCCCCCTCGTTCTTATCTGAAATTTAAAAAAATTATAATATACCTATTACTTAGGTAAACAAAAACATGTAGGAGAGAATAATAATTAATTACCTTTTATTGTACTGTACTGATTAATATATTGATAAAATGTCTCTTTATCTTTAAATATAAGTCTCTAAAACACCTAACAACTTTGAAAATTTGCTGAAAACCACTTCAAAAACAGAAATAACAGAATAAACAATGCTAATTCTGTATACAAATGTCTGAAAAGACGTTTTGTGACGTAGGCGATGACGTTTCGCCCGCCATGACACCAAGCTTACAAGGCAACCTATCTATCTAAAGACCTTGCGCTTCGACGACGTTTTAATCAGCTGATGCACGTTTTCCCATTTAAAACCTGCATCAGCTGTTTTAAACGTCGACAAAGCGCATGCTTTCAGACAATTTTTTCTTGCAATTGTACCCAATGTAAAAAGGCCTTAAAAAAAAGGTCATCATCCTTGTCTTATTACTTTATTACATCCTTCTATAATACCAATCATCCTTTTTGGGTCGGCACCCATGTTTTTAGGGTGGGCGAACGGCTTTATTTATCAAAGCTTGGCTAGACCGACGGCTCTCGATGCAAGATGTAACGCAAGATGACAAAAATTTATCAAATCTAGGCTAGACCGAACGGCTTTTTATTGTTGTCAAAATCGGGAAAAATGATTCATTTATTGGTTGTTGGGTTTGTTCTTTTATTTCTTAGTGCATTAGTGGGACAAGGAACCTAATAACCCGTTGATTCATCCTTACAGTGGCAGCGCCAGAATTTTTGGGATGGGTAAGCCCGATGATTTTAGAGTGGACACTACCAAAAAGAATGACTTCAAAAAAAAAGATCAACTACCCCTACACAAAGGGCGAAGCCCGACAATCACAACACTACACCTCCACAACCTACGCAAAGGGAAAAGCCCGACAAAAGTGATAAGCAAAAAAAAAAACAAAATTCCCCTCTTGTCCAAAGTGGCGTCTAAAAAAAAGGGTCATCCTCGTTCTCTTGAAAATAACATACAATAAAACTTTCATAGTCAAATCCCCCTTCCCCCGGAAATTTCATTGCAAAACCGTAAATTTTGGGTGGGCACTAGGGTAGGCACTGATGTTTTCAGGGTGAGCCGGTGCCCACCTTGGCCCTCCCCTGGCGCCACTGCTGTTTCCGATGCGAGTTGCATAGCTACAGTCAAGCTCTTTCGTATGACACCACGTGTACCTATAGTGGTTTCGAACTAGTATTGCCAGACTGGCTCAAAAAATTTCCTATAGAGCGGGTTTAAAAAATTTGCGGAATTCTGCAACACACAGTTATTATTAATTCACTGGTCAACAAAATTTAAGATTTTTTTTGTCCCACGAGCTGAATTGGGTGTACTTGGTAGTACTTTTTAAACATATTTCATATATGTTTTCAGAATTTTTCCATCACGCAGGGTTTTAAAGTGACAAAGCAATGAATTTTTGTGAACGTATATATTATAATATGGGTATAAGTTATGAAAAAATAAAGTACAAAGTGATATATTTACTTAGAAAATGTGGTCATATAGGACTTTCGACTGTATCTACTTTGCATCAGAAACATTTCTCTTCAGCGTCCAGCAATAGTCTGCCAACATAGCGGGGCTCCATTTGCCTTGGTATCTCTTCTCCATGTCCAGAATGTCCTGGTGAAATCGCTCGCCATGTTCGTCACTTACTGCTCCAAGGTTTTTCAGAAAAAAGTCCAAGTGTGAATGAAGAAAGTGTATTTTTAGACTCATGTTGCAACCCATGGCTTTATATGAGACCAATAAATTGTTAACATTCTCTACGTAATTTTCGGATTTACGATTTCCCAAGACGCCGTTGCAAATGTCCTTGAAAGAAAACCATGCTGCTTTTTCGGACAAGGTCGTTAGGTTCTTCTTGACTTAGAAGATGCGGCGCACAAGAAGTCGAATCTGGTGTAAATGTTGGATCCAGATCAATATTTTCGGCTGAAAAACTTTCGTTGTTTACTTCGTCATCGGCAGTTTCATCGTCGCTCGATGTCATATTTTGTGGGGGGTCAGGCACAGGTAATTCCGGACTGTGCGGCACTGGTCTCAGTGCAGATGGAATATGAGGATATTTAACAGTATGTTTGGATTTAGAAGTTATACCACTGATATTTGTAAGACAAAAATAGCAATCGGTAATATGGTCTGATGGTTCCCTCCAAATCATGGGAATAGCAAAAGGCATATGTCGTTTACCTTTTGCCCACGCTGTAAGACGTCTGACACACGTAACACAGCAAATATGGGGAGCCCAGCTTTTGTCTTGATCGCCGACTTTACACTTGAAATACTGTTCATAGCATTTATTAACGAGAGGCGTGAAAGACCGTTTTTAAGAATTTAATTGTCAATTCACCGCAGATGTAGCAAAAAGAGTTCGGGGGGTTTACACAATTTCTTGGCATTTTTACAGGTGAGTTACACTACAATAGCTTAAAATGCACCACAGCACATTCTTTAAAACGTTAAAAAAGTCTGCGTATATGTTCATTCACCGAGCTCTAGCCGATAACTAAAACAACAATAAATGTTATGTAGGACTCGGAACTGCTTGCAGGTCTCAACAAGCCAAGACATGTTCCGCGTGACACACAGAGCACACTTTGTTATTTCTAGTCACAACAAGTTATTAATAATCACATATACTGGAACATAAAAACTAAGGGTGATGGAGAAATTCTGAAAACATGATTGATTTCAGCATGCAAAATTATATTGAAATCAGACATTTTTGCGCTTGGGACAAAAATCTTGTTAACCAGTGTTATTCTATCAAAAACCGTTTAAATTAATTAATTAATAACCGATTTAAATTTTATAAATCGCAAACCTTAACAAACCACTCTCCAGATGATTGTTCCCAAGTAACGGTGATTTAGTTGCGATATTATTCCGTCGCGGTATGAAATGGAACATTCCATATCGGTAACAATATTTCCTATTTCAACTGCGCAGGCCTTTAATAATCTGCTGTTCTGGCAACACTATTTCGGACTCTTTTCCTCTCTGTCAGTACGTAGGTGTTCATTAACTTGCTTCATTACAGTAGCGCCTTTAGTTTAAGGGAGAGGGGGAGGTACTAAGGGGGTTATGGAAAACGTAAAGAACGAAAAGCACCATAGGCAAAACTGTTTTGGGACCACGCCCAAGTTCCAACAAAAATTCACTCAACTATTATCTAAATTCATAATTTAACTTATTTTTTTTAACTCATGTTAGGATTTTTAATTTTGTATTGACTAAATATTAAGTTACATTATTCTATGTGGCTCTGCCCCTCTCCCAAAATACGCCGCTGTTTCATTACATAATCAAATACTACAGAAAATGAGAAAACCCTTCGAATGTAATCATATTAACCATCGGGGTTGTATATAAGTTTCAGTGCCATCTTATTCCGTGTAATCTTATTTTTGAAATATTCGATGCTGACGCCGAACCGAAGAATTTTAATAGGTTTAGTAAATAGTTCAATTTTAAAGCAACCAACTACATAACTTCCGATTCCCTTGACCACTTTTACGAAACCACAAGTAACGTCGTAAAATAAACATTACAAACCCCATAAAAAGAATATAACGGCGATTTGAATGGCCATTTTGGTCGGAAAATTTAATTACACGGAATAACGGAGTATTTACATGGACGAAAATGGTAACAATAGTGGCTGTCCTTAGTTTTCCCGTGATAATGTGGCCTAAAGCGATCTAGAATGAGACAAAAGGATACTTATCTTTATTATGGTCATTGTAGAACCGGTGTACGTCTGAAACTGAGGTAAGTAGGAAAACTCTAGGGTTTTGTCTGTGTTTTTCTTTGAACGATTCTTGAAACTTAATAATTTTTAGGATTTCGTTTATTACTATTTGCCGCTCGGTGAGGGGGGGCTTTAAAAATTGAGATTCATAACTCCAAATTCGTTTTTAATTTACAACATTTTAATGTACCGGGTGTAAGGGTGACGAGCGGCCATATCTCGGAAACTACTGGGCATAGAAATTCAGGAAAAAAAAAATTATAACTTAAGTGGCCATGAGAAAATCCTGAAAATAATTTTTAAGTTCCGCATTTTGCCGCAAGAGGGCGTAATTGAATAGTAAATTATAAAAGTTTACATATCTCCGAAAATTCCACATTAAGGTATATCTTTGATAACACCATTAAAAAGCTTGAACAATTATGCATAATTTTGGTCTTATGCTCATTGACGTACCGACTTTAATAAGAGGGGGGGGGGGGGGAGCTGTTGAAAGTGTAATCAGTTAAATCGCTGTAACTTATAAACGACTTATCCGATGTTAGCAAACTAAAGACTGTTTGGAAGAGAAATGTATGCACTTTCACCAATCGTATTTAGTTGTCCATAATAGTTCTAAAAAAAAATGATAGAGGGCGCAATTTGCAATAATAACACATTTTTTGATTTTACTCCGAAAAAATAAATCATACGGTATAATTATGATACCATAATTAAAAAGTAGATAAAATTTGCTAGAAAAAATATTAAAATCGCAGCTCGATATCTTCGTTCGTTTCAGCGTTTCGCGAATAGAATAATTTTTAAAATTTTAAATAAAGAATATTTTTTAGAAAAGAAGTGGGACACTGATATATTTCTATGTGGATATTATTTTTGATTAGCCTGGTCAATTCTGCATAAAAATGGTCTCTACCGAACCTCTGTAATTAATTTTGAAATATTTATCTCGGTGCATCATGTCAAAGATACAAATATTACTTTAATATTAATAAATAAAATAGTGGAATTTAGTGTCCGTTAAAATATATAGTAAGAAAGCAAGTGGACAGAGTAGTGGGTCTATCTTTTACATTAAAGTACACAGGGACACCAAAGGTAATGAGTTCCCTCTAAGGCACAATGACAGGCTGTTTCGTCCTTATTGGGACTCATCAGATAGTCATAACCTGTAAGCAATTCCCACTACAGCGAAAATATGCTTTCAAGATATTTTTACGAATAAAAATATGATGAAAACCTAGTAATGCCATCTGTTGAAATCAATTCAATGCAAAAAATAGCCATCTAACGTGAAAACGAGAACAACGAAAACTATAAATAAATCAAGCACGGAACGGCCACCCATCACCACATGCACACCAGTGGGCGACTGCAGGACTGCAGCGCAATCTAGATCTGTAGGAAAGCGCAAAAAATGTTTCCTATACTGGATGGGTGGCCGTTCCGTGCTTGATTTATTTATACTTCTAGGCTTCTATATTTTCACGTTAGATGACTATCTTTTGCATTAAGTTAAAAATATTTTGAAAACATATTTGCTTACAGGTTATGGCTTCCTGATGAGTCCCAACAAGGCCGAAATATATTGTCATTGTCTACCTGTGCCCAGGGAACCCATTACCTTTGGCGTCCCAGTTAGGGTTGCCATCCGTCCGGGTTTCCCCGGGTTTGTCCTAGCTTGGAGGGTGTCTGGGGAGCGTCCGGGCGGAATTTTCTTTACAGTCCGGGTTGTCACGACTTGCCGTCTACCGACAGTTACGGAACAACGCTATACAGGGTGTTTCTTAATGACGTGCTAATATTTTAGGATGTGATTCCTTAAGTCATTTTATAAAGAAAAGTTCATATAAACATATGTCCTAAACAGATAAAAGGTTATTGGATTTTGTAAAAAAAAGGTTCTATGACAAAAGTATTGAAATTATTAGGTCAATTAGTTACCACAAATTACTTCATGTCGTTTGAAAATAGTATTCTCTGTTGATTATTCTAAAACAATCACAATATTCTAAAAGAACCTATACCAAGTCATTTGTAATAAATTTAATTGGGAACCGATAGAGCTAAAATTTGCCTTGTTAAACTGCTCTTGAGCTTCTTGACCAGATTTACAAAAAAACTAAACAAATTTTGAGTTTTTTTCACCAATGGAAAATTGGGTTTTATGTAGCTGCGGGAAAGTTATTTTCATGCAAAAAAAAATGATTTTCCAATTAAAACCATAAAAATTTAAATTAGACGGGCGGGGCGGAAGCATGCCTTTTATTAAAGGTGGTCATTTCCAACAATTTTTATAAAACAAAATTTTGCATTATCAATGTTATTAATAATAAATAGTAGAGCTAATTTAATTATTTTAATTAAGAACGGTGTGCCTGAGGAGAAAAACGCAAGATACTATTTTTATACAGAATTGACCAGGCTAATCAGAAATAATATTCACATGGAAAAATGTCAGTGGCGTACCATTTTTTTAATAAAAAATATCAGAGGACATGTTTGCAGGGACGCCACTGGTGGGACAAAAAAATAACTTTTATAACTAAAATCAATGGTTTTATATCCTATTAGCAGATGCCAAAATTGAAAATATTATCTAAAGTACTTTCGGAGATATTACAAAAAACGCATTAAAACAAATAAAACTCAACACCCTGTAGCAAAAAATTTAAGCCGTTTAGAACATATGTTTATATGAATTTTTTTCATAAAATGACTTGAGGAATCACACTCTAAAATATTAGCACATCATTAAGGAACACCCTGTATACTCTCCTCCACGGTATATTCTATAAAATAATAGTTTATGAAGATGTCAAATTAGAAGAATTTCAATTTATTGTATTAGTGTAAGATGAAAATTTTCTAGCAGAAATATCCGGGGTTAAAGCTAAATAATCCGGGGTTTTTGAGCTTCTTGTCCTAGTTTAATGATTTTACAGATGGTAACCCTAGTCCCAGTGTACTTTAAAGCAGAAGATAAACGCACTACTCTATCCGTTTGCTGCTAAGTTTCTTTCTATTACTTTGGTATCTCTCTTAATAAACAAACATATTTTGAAATAAATTCAATAGTCTCGATCTTTTTCGAGCAAACTGAGTAAATAAATATATACATAACACACCCTTAAAAAGTTCCTACGTATCAGCAAATAAAAAAGTGTTAATAAACAAGGATAAGTCACTGGCCTAACTCAAACCCTATAATAGCTAGTTTAAACCATTGGATAATAATAATATAATACATCCTAATATTAACATAGGCAAATATTATCACTGACAGATTATAATACTAGGGTACTGTAAATCTAGGGCTATGTTCTAGTTTCCATTTAATCAGTAAAGGATTTAGTCACCCTATCTGAGCAGAATGCTTATTATCCCAAAACCATATAAATATACAGAGTATCTCAGAATGTGTTGGATAATTCTTGTAACAGATTTTAAAATAAACGAAAAAATAGTTTATCTACTTTCATTTAGTAATATGAATTTTACAGTTCTGTAAATCGTTTTGTAAGGACATCTATTACAGCACTAGTGCTATAAAGAAAAAAAAAGGTTTTATTAAAATTTTGCTGTTAAATAAAAGCACACTTTTTAGAAGAATGATTTATTATTAACAATTATAAAATTAATTATATACAAATAATTGTGTTTAATATGATCCAACATTAACTTAGCTAGAACGGCAGTAGAGTTTTGGACTTGCATTGTCTTTATTTGTTTATAATCACTACGTTTCAACTGGTAAGCATCTCCAGTCCTCTTCAGGTGAATACTTAATTAACTTAGCTAGTCCTTCGCGCCGACAAGCCCCAAAAATGCCGATTATCATAACAACCTTCATAAGTAAATATGTTTCATTATCTGCAGTACTAAGAAACTTACATACGTCTTCCTTTGTGAAAACTTTGGACTTTTTGACCTTGTAACCCTCTGAACTTCTTTTCAAAAATGCGATTAGTTGAGAAAATCTACTTATATCTTGATTTTTCTTGACTGAAGTTCTCAACATTGAGTAGTAAGTCCATAGTGTAGATGGTTTCTGGGAGCGTTGGTTTACGAAAAAATAATCCGAAAGGATTTTCTCAGACACCTCCTTTATTTTGTTAGCTTTGCACCAATCTTCAAACTTCTGATACTCCAACTCATATCGCGCCTTGGATTTTGTCGAAACCAAACTTGAGATCGCTTCGTTTGCCGCTGCTTCTATATCAGAGGGTAAACTTCCATCAGAGTCGCTCATTTTGAAAAACGCTTTTTATATTTTTGAATTTGTTTGACAAAGTTTCGATAGTAACCATGTTAAACAGTAACTATGCGGAAGGTAACATAAAAAACTTGATAAGTAAACTTAATAGCAGGTGCGTTTTTATTTTTAAAAATGCCTTTTGCCAAATATTTTTATTCATAGATAAAAAAGATAAATATTTAAAAAATTTACAATATTCTTGTTGTAAATTCATATTACTACACTCGATGTTCTTTTAAACTCGGCTGACGCCTCGTTTGACAACTTTAACATCTCGTGTTGTAATGTGAATCTTTACAACACTTATATCGAAAATAACTATTATTACATAAGTGATGAAAGTGATACTGTTCAAACGAGGAGATATTTAGCACGAGGCGACAGCCGAGTGCGGAAATTCTCCGAGTTTTAGAATAATCACTTTCACACCAGTAATATACACTATTTTTCCTACGACCCCAAAGAATTTTTAAAAAAGCCTTTGATTTGTCAAAAAAATATTTAAACACTAGCGTTGAAAAGAAAATTAACACTAGTGTTAAAATTAGCATACTTAGGATGATGTTCAACTTAATATCTGATTTCATAGTTTGAGAATAGGCTTTTCCTTTATTTGTAATTTAACTTTTTTATTTTTTCATATTTTATATATCAGAGGAAGAACTAATCCTGGATTGAATTCTAGATTAACCAGAATAAAAATTTTTAAATTTAATTAAGGAAAAATGCATTAAACATAAATTTAAAAAATCCACCCAACAAGGAATATTTCAATTTAAAATAATTCTATAAATTATTTAATGTTTTTTTTTTAAAAAAGTCAAATACTGCTGATGGGATTTGAATCTGTGACCTTGCGATCTGTAGGCTAGAGCTCTAGTCTCGGCGCTGAGGCTACCAATAAACATTTGTTGTTTAATACATGATACTCTCTTCAGCGCGATTTGATTTTTTGGTAATAAATTTTCCAGTATATCATTAACATTTTTATAATTATAGATAGCGCATTTTCACACTTTAATTCTGAATCACTTGACAAAT
Organism: Polydrusus cervinus; assembly: GCA_935413205.1. NCBI lineage: Eukaryota > Metazoa > Arthropoda > Insecta > Coleoptera > Curculionidae > Polydrusus > Polydrusus cervinus. Next base: position 7,962,131 of record OW284516.1, read on the forward strand.
ACATGATAAATGAGTTAAACACTTTACAATTACTGATTTTTAAAATTGTTTTTTTTTAAAATAAATAAGGGTGGTCTGTCAAATTGGCACCATATGTTGTTTTTTGATATTTCACTAGTGTTGAAATATTTTTTTTTCAATATACGGCGCTTTCTAGCCAATTAACCGTGCTTTTTTTTCTCATTTCCATAGTTGGTCCTAGGAAAAAAAACATTACCTTAAGCAGAAGCGAATACAAGATTTTGGTGGGGGGATATAGTTAATATTAAAAAAAATAAGATGCTTATTCTGAACGGGGGCTTTAACACCCTAACATCCCCTGGATTCCGCACTGCCAGTAAATTTGATTTAAATAGTTATTTACGATATAAGTGTTGTAAATATTCATATTACCACACGAGATGTTAAAGTTGTCAAACGAGGCGTCAGCCAAGTTTAATAAAACATCGAGTGTAGTAATATGAATTTACAACAAGAATATTGTACAAAATTTTATCTACCTTCATCTATGAATAAAAATATTTGGCAAAAGGAATTTTAAAAAATAAAAATGCACCTGCTATTAAGTTTACTAATCAAGTTTTTTATGTTACCTTTCGCATAGTTACAGTTTTGCATGGTTACTGTCGAAACTTTGTCAAACAAATTCAAAAATATAAAAAGCGTTTTTCAAAATGAGCGATTCTGATGGAAGTTTACCCTCTGATATAGAAGCAGCGGCAAACGAAGCAATCTCTCTCAAGTTTAGTTCCGACAAAATTCAAGGCGCGGTATGAGTTGGAGTATCAGAAGTTTGATGATTGGTGCAAAGCTAACAAAATAAAGGAGGTGTGTGAGAAAATCCTTTTTTGTTATTTTTCCTTAAAGCAGCGCTCCCAGAAACCATCTATACTATGGACTTACTACTCAATGTTGAGAACTATGATTTCAGTTAAGAAAAATCAAGATATAAGCAGATTTTCTCAACTAATCGCATTTTTGGAAAGAAGTTCAGAGGGTTACAAGGCCAAAAAGTACAAAGTTTTCACAAATGAAGACGTATATAAGTTTCTTAGTACTGCAGATGATGAAACATATTTACATATGAAGGTTGTTATGATAATCGGCATTTTTGGGGCTTGTCGGCGCGAAGAACTAGCTAAGTTAATGTTGGATCATATTGTCACGATAGGGAATCATAAGATCATAACATTTCATAAATCAATATATTTTCCATTTTAATATTCTAATCATTATTCGCGTTTATCGCCGGCCGTTCAACGCAACATGAAACCGACGCCGAGTTTATTAAATAAATCAAAACAGTTGCAATTATGAAATGTTAGATTATTGTGGCGTCATCAAGTCGGTATAGAAACAAGGTACATGACCTAAGTCCATTGTCTCCCTAAAGTGGGAAAAATCGCTGACTTGATGAAACTACACATCGCGCTAGAAAAATATCGGACGGCACTAGTGCTCGGGTCGGTGACGCATCCACGTCGAAATATGTGAATTTTTGTTGGTCCCCCAGACGCCAGAGATGAGCATAAAATTTAAGTAAGTATAATTTATTGCCAACTGATTCATAAAGGTCTAAATCCAAGTTTGTCATTTTGATTTCCTTATAAGCCCTTCAGGTGATTGTTATTTTTATCGTTTCAATAAATTTGTTTTCAAAAACGTTTTGTTTTTCTAATAGCCGCCAAGGTCCCGCGCTACCTTACGTCCCTCGTCACACCCTAAAATCTGGGCGTGACACATGGTGGAGGCGCCGCTTTTTTCTCGGTATTTCTTTTTTAACCATATTTTCTCTTTTCACCATTGACATATGGTGGAGGCGCTCGGTCTTTTTTCTAAGAAATCGCCGGTTCTCCTTTTTTTTTTCACAAAATTTTAATTTTTTTAACCATATATATTGATATATAATGGAGGCGCTCGGTCCTTTTTTTTTTAAGAAATCGCCGGTCCGTTAATTTCTTTTTTCATCATTGACATACAATGGACGCGCGCCGGTTCTACTTTTTTTACGAACTTTTATTTCTTTTCTAACCATAACAACCCATGCGTAAATTAAAATTTAGATTTAACACGCGAAAACAGAACGACAACGAGGATATTAAAAAATATTATTATGATTTGCTAACCCTAGCACGGGAAATTGATCCCACAATAAATTTCGAAACGTTTAGAGACCATTTTGAAAACGGCTCACATTCGTCTTATTATGAAACATATTATTTAATGAGCACAGCGAACATGGGATTCGAAGAACTAAAAACCTTGATTTTAAAATTGAGTGAAATTAGAGAAAGAGCACTAGTCGAAAGAATGACATACGCCGGTCTCTTTTAAGAAATTGTATTTTCTTTTTTAACCATTGACATACGGTCTTCCTTTTTTACGAAATTTTAGTTTCTTTTTTAACCATTGAAAGATAGAGGCGCAGCACTCCTTATCTTTAAAAAATAAATTCATTTTTCTTCTGTAACACTTCGCGATAAACACAATTTTGTTCATACGTTAATGCAATTTTTTTTTTCAAAATTTTAGCAAATTTATTTTTATACAATAAGCCAGGACCTTACACTATTATTAAACATAATATAAGAGCATAACAAGGATTTAGGCCTTTGAAATATTTATTTGTGGTGAAGATTTAGTTTTTTTTCAGGGAAATACTTATTTACTTATTGTTTCGCATATTCGCCTTCTTTTAGCATATTACGAAATATATTACTTAATTACTTATCTTTAAAAACCCTTGGTCTTGAAATTAAGCAAAATAAGAGCACTAGTCAATCACCACCTATCATTACTGTCAATCACGGACCTACCACCAAAAAATTTTGTATTTCCAGGAAGTTTTTTTATCAAAATTTAAGACCAAGTCATCAAATTTAAACTTATTTACTTAATTTCTTTTATTCAGTGAATTTTACATATTTTAATTTCAATTAATTACAAACACAAAGTGAATTCTAAAGACAGATCGGTATCTTTCATTACAATCTAATTTTTTAATTATTCTAACTAATCGATTTTGAATTACAAAAATATTTTGAATTTGACAATCCTTTCCCCAAAAAAAATGATTACATACAGGATTCAAAGTTAGTAAATTACAATATTTTTAGAGTTTTCGTGTATTTAATAATAATATAGTAGGTATTTGTTAAAATAATGGAAGAGTTAAATTACAAATAAAGAAAGCGTTTAAGTATATCCATGCAAATATTAGCGAAGTTTTTTTTTGAAGATGTGGGATAACGAAATTTCGAAAAATATATTATTTATAACAACATTAATTAAAATATTTACTAAAACATTTCCAAACATTTTGTTAAAAGAATATCGTAAAATAGCAGTTAACTTTTGTGAAAGACCTTTGATATGGAAAGCCCAGTCTAAATATTCATTAATTCGTACCCCTAAAAATTTTGTACTTTGGGTCGATTTCTGATGGATTTTTATCAAAAATCTCGAAAACCACCTAAGATATTATAATACATTTTGGTATATGTAAACTACTACGATATGAAAACACATATTTCTAATCCAAAAAATTTTTTTTCTTTCTCAAAGCAGTGGCGTCGGTACAGTCGCGCCTCAATACAATTTTAACCAAAAAATATGTTACGCCATTGAATGTTCCAAACAATTACTGTATCATTACTTAATATATAATTTTAAACAAAAAGTTCTCTGTCATCTTTTTCTTAAAATTTACCGTTTGAAAGAAAATAATTAAAATAATAATCATTACAGAATCGACAACATTGCTAACTTAAATCTAGTTAAACGAATTTTGCTTAAGAGTGAAGTCTAGTGATGCATTCACCAATTCATTTTGTTCAGTATTTCTTATCCTTTTCGCTTCATTTAAGAGCGGACAAATAATCGCTTTTTTTTCGAGGACACGTCTGTGCGTCGGATGCACTTAGGCCAGGTTTCGCCCATTATGCAAATAATCGTGCTCGCGTAGCCATTACCTACAGTTTTGAACTTAAAAAATTTTGATTAATGAATTAATAAAAGCATGTGTGTGCCTATTACTTTATAAATTCAAACTTCCTCAACTTTAAAATTTAAAAAAATATATTACGGCTTGTTAGAAAATTTATTAATCTTGAATACATTGCCATTTCAAATAATTTTGAAAAAACCTGTCAATAATTATCCATTTAATGGTGATACAGACCTTTTTACTGGTTTTATTAGTGCAACTTTTAAATTTTCACGGAATATACCATACTTAAAAGAGTTATACATTATATAACAAATAATGTTTTTACATACACTAACAGAAAATTTTACAATGCTGATAGGAATTTCAGCAAAACCGGAACTATATTATGTTATTATATTGTGGTATAAGTAAATATATGTTATCACAGTCAAACAGAATACTTGATACATTTTTCATGAGATCACGCATGACTGATATTAGATACTCGTTAAGCGTTTACTCTACTTTACTGGCATATTGTTTTGTTCAAGACTATTTTAACAGTTCATCATACTCTTTTTTCTTTTCCTTATATTGGTCTTTATAATTTTGATGATGTAATAATGACGTGATAATAATAATACTTCTTTATTTCAAATTATATACTGATTACAAAAAACGATAAAATAAAATGACGTCACAGAATGGAATAGATTTACCAAGAAGTCCACTAATGAATAGGACTCAATGTCTATTAACACTTTTTTAAATGTTTTTTTACTCTGACACACTAGTAATTGAATAAATATTATTTGGCAATTTGTTGTAAAGTTTGATGCACATGTAATAGGGATTTTTCTTCTGTGACAATGAAACGGTGACGAAAATGTAATAAGTAATTCGTCCTTGTATAATTACTATATACATTTACAGTTTCAAATTTCAATTTATTATTTCTAAACAAAAACATTAAATACGCAAAAATATAAAGACCACATACTGTTAATAGGTATATTCATTTATTTAAATGCAAGAATCTAGAAAGCTCATTTTAATTAACCTTACTTTTCTTTTGTATTACAAAAACCTTTTGTAGCTCAAAGCTACTTCCTCAAAAGAGTATGTCATATCGCAGGACAGATTCAAAATTTTCATGGTATAGAATTTCTAAGGTGTTTAAGTTCATATAGTTAGCCAATAATTTCATTCCATAACCTATACTACTCAGTTTCAAACACAAACCATTTATAAGGTTGCTCCATGATAAAAATTCTTGGGTATTACCAAGAAATAAAAAATAGCTAAGAATTTTGTATTATTTCAAATTACAATTTTGTCACATACACTGACAGTGCCGGGTTCACTTAATTTATTTTGTTTAGTCCTGAAAAGAATTAATTTAGTTTTCTCATCATTTAAAATTAATTTATTTTGTGAAAACCAGTATACTCCCCTGAGGTATACCAATACCGCTTTCTTTAACTTTGATTTCTCTGCTACTGTCCTGAACTTTTTTTGAACTTTAGATGGAAATACTGTTGAAAAATATATTAATAAAATTATTCATAAATACACGCCACTGTCCATTAACATAACTTCTTACAACCTCATAGACACTTAACCAGTCCTGCCTACTCAGACAGGGCAGAAATTCATTTTTGATTTAATTGCCAAAAAACTTTGTTATTACTAATACAAATACCCTGGTATAAAATTCAATAAAACAGACGACAGAAAAGTAATAAAAATATATTATATAGATAAAATATAGATCAACATTACGATCAAGTAAAATAAAAAAAAAAAAGACATAGGGTACATATTAAATATAAAAAATATAAAAATATAAACAAAAAACAAAAAAAAAAAAAAAAAAAAAAAAAAAAATTCATATAAGTATAAATAAAATGCACAGTATATTAGTAAACAAGCACTTTAAAGGTACAAGAGTTCTTCCAATTACTCAAAATGGGTTTACTTAAATAAATAATTTAAAACAACAATTTTTCAATTTAATGTTAAAACAATTTGATTTCAATAAGTTTTAAATAAAATAATAATGACATACGTATCGTTAGGCTATCATGAAACTAAAAAATATAAAAAATACTTTTATTATAATCATAGCAGCATCATAAACAATACCATTATAATTAGGTATAGAATACAGAGAAAAGATACAAACAATCTCAATATTATCCCATATAAAAATATCTTCTTCAACAGATTTGTGTTACCAATAGTTTGAGGAATGCGGTTAAACCAAGAAAGTAAGAAAAAAAACTGTGGTCAGGAGTTAGCCATCCCTGTCACAGAAATTTTTAAATAATTTAAAATTCCATTTGCAGATTGATCCTACAAAAATATTTTTTTTAGCAGCAGATGTGTGTTACTAATAATTTAGAGTTGACAATTATACGAAAGAAATAAGAAACTCTGGTCAGGAGCTAGCCATCCCTGTCACAGAAATTTTGAAATTTTTTTAAAAAAAACTTTCATTTTTACATTTCTCTTTCACACATCCCAAGCTTTAAACTAAAATTTAAATACAAATTGTAATAAAAAATATACACTGGAAATACTTGAGCATAAAACCTTCTACTACTATCTTCCGAAAATAAATATGGCACAGATTTAGTGCATCGAAATATAAGATATTTCAATTAAATTTTTCCAATAAGGGTTAGTAGGCCCGACCCATATTGCAAATATTTAATACATTAGTCGGTGTTTCACTTTGTTATTTACGCCAAGACTATGCGTAAAGGTTTTGGATAAATATCATCGTAATTCACAATGACTTAGTCTCGGGGACATCAAAATTTCACAAGAAGAAATTTTGACATTATGAAAAGTTGATAATGGATATAGATTGAATATGAAATAATGATTTTAAATGTGGCAGCTAAATAAAGCTTGCAATTATGAAATATATATGAAAAGCTGAAATAAGCTATTGTTATAAGTAGGTACTTTTATTATGTATGTTTATGTTATATAAAGAAAATATGAATCCTGCAAAAGGCAGAAGTAAGGTTACTGCGTAGGTGGAAGATAGGGGCTTACAAATCGGTAGAAAGCTTTTTCAAGTATTATCCAAAATCCTACGCAAGGAAAAAAAAGGAAAAAAGGAAAAAAGGAAAAATAGCAATGAAAAATAAATGCATTTATAAATAGTAATTTAAGAAAATGATACAATCGAGGACACAATTTTATAGGTAGATCAATCTAACCTCAAATCTTTAGGTATAAGTACCAAACCTTTGACATTTCAATTTTACAGCAACTCAAAATGCAATGCTAATAAATAATATTATTTCTACAAAAAATTCAGTAGCAGACGAGATAGAATACAAAAGAATTTATCAATCAAAAATTTAATTAGCAAATTATCAATTTAAGTACTTGATTTAATAATCCAAATACAATAAATAAACCTCAAACTCTGCATTGCCTGCTATTTCTTTAATTTTCTATTGATAGCTGAATTAAGATAGTCTAATGTAAATTTTCAAATAATAAAGTCATTCAACGAATGCTACAAGTTTTAATTCTGAATTTTCTCTTAACAAAAGTATATGATATTCAAAATATCAAAAAACCCAAATGCAAATGTAAATAAGATTTTAATTATCTAAGCATTTTAGCGCTAGAAAGTGCAATACTCTGGCATTAATAAATAAAAAAAAATATAAAAAAAAAATAATTGAAAACATTCAGAGATTTTAAATAAAATATTAAGCAAAAAAATAGGAGCATATACTTACTCTTTGTTTCATTCTTTTCATGTAAACACTGCTGCACTACCACGAAGTCACCTGGTCGGACACCTGTTCCATCCTCAATCAGTATTGCTGTCGGCCCCAACACTAGAGACAGAACAGCCATTGCAACCATGACTCAGTATTGTTGGTGTCCAGCCTTTACTGCCAAGACACATCGATGCCTGCTGACTAAGCCACATAGCCCAACCCATCAGCCTCATCTCGATATGGAACAAGATCAATGAAGTCTTCATCAATCCATAATCAAGCAGATGAAACACTAAAACCGCCATTCATCAACACTAACTACGTATTACGTCCGAGAAGAGAAAGCAAGGCTGCGAACAAACACTATTGGTTGCCAATTTAGACGATTTTCTTCAAGAAAAGCCATCAATCGCGCCGTTTCCCGAAGCCTTGCACCGCAACACTGGAATTTGCAACATTTGCAAATTTCAAATCATCCAACAATCTTCCAATTTGAGGTTAGCTTACAAAAAACGACTCTTGTAGCAACAGAACAGACGTCCAGCACAGAGGAAGGATAGGTGATCGCTGTCGCGTCTAGCAACAACTAAGGATCACAGAAGAAAAAAGGGCTTTATAGGGCAACAACCACAGAGGAAGGACCCAGTATGGCATCGGCTGTCTACGCAGTAGGCCTTGGCACCAACATCGACGATGCATTCCGTCGATAGAGCACCCACAGCTACGGCGTGCTTCAACCATTCGGCCAATGGACCCAACCGCGCGTTGGCCCACCATCTAACCATTGACGACACGACAGGACCGTACCCAGGCATGGACTTTATTTTGGTGTAGTGACCAAGTGCAAGCGAAAAGTGTTTAGGGACAATTAAGATGTTTCATTTTATATAAAGTTTGTTTGTTTTGTTGTTGTTTGATATTCAATGATATTTTTTTCTTTATAAATTTAATACATTTATTCATAAAAGAAGGGAAGTGGAGCCAACTTTTGAGTCAATATTAAAATTTTTTTTTCATACACTTCAATTTTTTAAAGTAAATAATGTAACCTCTACTTCCTTTCGGCCATCGCTGGGGGCCAGCTCTTTTAAGACCGGGGGATGTGTCACGATAGGGAATCATAAGATCATAACATTTCATAAATCAATATATTTTCCATTTTAATATTCTAATCATTATTCGCGTTTATCGCCGGCCGTTCAACGCAACATGAAACCGACGCCGAGTTTATTAAATAAATCAAAACAGTTGCAATTATGAAATGTTAGATTATTGTGGCGTCATCAAGTCGGTATAGAAACAAGGTACATGACCTAAGTCCATTGTCTCCCTAAAGTGGGAAAAATCGCTGACTTGATGAAACTACACATCGCGCTAGAAAAATATCGGACGGCACTAGTGCTCGGGTCGGTGACGCATCCACGTCGAAATATGTGAATTTTTGTTGGTCCCCCAGACGCCAGAGATGAGCATAAAATTTAAGTAAGTATAATTTATTGCCAACTGATTCATAAAGGTCTAAATCCAAGTTTGTCATTTTGATTTCCTTATAAGCCCTTCAGGTGATTGTTATTTTTATCGTTTCAATAAATTTGTTTTCAAAAACGTTTTGTTTTTCTAATAGCCGCCAAGGTCCCGCGCTACCTTACGTCCCTCGTCACACCCTAAAATCTGGGCGTGACAATATTGAACACAATGATTGTATTATTGTATTGTGATTCCATTCTCGAAAACCAAAATTATGCGAGAATTTGTTATAACAGAAGGAAATGTGACATGTGTCAACTGTTTAAGTATTATGAAAGTATGCTAAACTTCATTCTCTTAATGCAACTCACAGGCGGTTTTTTGAATTCTATGGAAAAGAAAAATGCACCTTCCAGCCTGTCGGAATTAATAGTTTTGGAAGTATACCAAAAAAGATTGCAACAAAACTTGGATTGGATAATCCCGAAGGATACAGTGTACATTGTTTTAAGAGGTCCTCAGCCACCATTCTAGTTGATGGTCGTGCAGATATGCAGATGTTAAATCGTCGTGGGGGGGGCCGGAAATCCTCTTCTACGGTAGAAGGCTACGTTGAGAATTCTTTAGAAAATAAGAAACAAACAGCAAAGAAGATCATGGGGTCAGACACGGATTTAATGATTGAAAATTCGAACGTAAAGGGCTCCATCACATCCACTTCTGGTATACAAATTTCTAACTGTAAAAAGTGTATTATAAATGTTTATAATAAACCTTAAGTGTTATATTTTAATTAATAATTGGTAATTAATTTTATAATTGTTAATAACACTGGTCAACAAAATTTAAGATTTTTTTGTCCCACGAGCTGAAGTGGGTGTACTTGGTAGTACTTTTTAAACATATTTCATATATGTTTTCAGAATTTTTCCATCACGCAGGGTTTTAAAGTGACAAAGCAATGAATTTTTGTGAACGTATATATTATAATATGGGTATAAGTTATGAAAAAATAAAGTACAAAGTGATATATTTACTTAGAAAATGTGGTCATATATGACTTTCTACTGTACTTTGCATCAGAAACATCTCTCTTCAGCGTCCAGCAATAGTCTGCCAACATAGCGGGGCTCCATTTGCCTTGGTATCTCTTCTCCATGTCCAGAATGTCCTGGTGAAATCGCTCGCCATGTTCGTCACTTACTGCTCCAAGGTTTTTCGGAAAAAAGTCCAAGTGTGAATGAAGACGGTGTATTTTTAGACTCATGTTGCAACCCATGGCTTTATATGAGACCAATAAATTGTTAACATTCTCTACGTAATTTTCGGATTTACGATTTCCCAAGAAGCCGTTGCAAATGTCCTTGAAAGAAAACCATGCTGCTTTTTCAACTCCATTCAGAGCCTCACTAAAGTTTTCATCTCGAAGTAGCTCTCTGATCTGAGGTCCCACAAAAATACCTTCCTTTATCTTGGCATCACTGATTTTAGGGAACTTACTTCTCACATATGCAAACGCACTGTTAGTTTTATCCATACCTTTAACAAAATTCTTCATTAACCCAAGCTTAATGTGCAAAGGTGGTAAATAAATTTTTTGGGGATCAACAAGTGGGATACCACTGACATTCTTATTTCCTGGTGTCAGGGAAGTTCGTTTAGGCCACTCTTTCTGTTCATAGTGATTTTTCCTATCTCGACTGTCCCATTCGCATAGGAAACAACAATACTTTGTGTAACCGAGTTGCATGCTGAGCAAAAGTGAAACAACTTTCAAATCGCCACAAATATTCCACTTAACGTCTATATATTTAATTTTTTCCAAAAGAAGCTTCATGTTGTCATATGATTCTTTCATGTTGCCTGCATGAGCCAAAGGAACAGAGGGGAACTTATTTCCATTGTGGAGTAGTACCGCTTTCAAGCTTGATTTGGAAGAGTCAATGAACAAACGCCACTCATTTCTATCATAGTCATGCCCAAGTGCCTTCATAACAGAGCATACATCATTACAAAATACAAGCCCGTCTTCCATAGAGAAGAATTCTTCAAACTCTGCATGGCGTTTACGATAAAAAGCAACTTTTGTGCCACTCTGTAGAAGATTCCAGTCTTTTAATCTAGAACCTAGAAGTTCGGCTTGCTTCTTAGACAAGTTTAAATCGCAGACAAGGTCGTTAAGTTCTTCTTGACTTAGAAGATGCGGCGCACAAGAAGACGAATCTGGTGTAAATGTTGAATCCAGATCAATATTTTCGGCTGAAAAACTTTCGTTGTTTACTTCGTCATCGGCAGTTTCATCGTCGCTCGGTGTCATATTTTGTGGGGGGTCAGGCACAGGTAATTCCAGACTGTGCGGCACTGGTCTCAGTGCAGATGGAATATGAGGATATTTAACAGTATGTTTGGATTTAGAAGTTATACCACTGATATTTGTAAGACAAATATAGCAATCGGTAATATGGTCTGATGGTTCCCTCCAAATCATGGGAATAGCAAAAGGCATATGTCGTTTACCTTTTGCCCACGCTGTAAGAAGTCTGACACACGTAACACAGCAAATATGGGGAGCCCAGCTTTTGTCTTGATCGCCGACTTTACACTTGAAATACTGTTCATAGCATTTATTAACGAGAGGCATGAAAGACCGTTTTTGAGATTTAAATGTCAATTCACCGCAGATGTAGCAAAAAGAGTTCGGGTGGTTTACACAATTTCTTGGCATTTTTACAGGTGAGTTACACTACAATAGCTTAAAATGCACCACAGCACATTCTTCAAAACGTTAAAAAAGTCTGCGTATATGTTCATTTACCGAGCTCTAGCCGATAACTAAAACAACAATAAATGTTATGTAGGACTCGGAACTGCTTGCAGGTCTCAACAAGCCAAGACATGTTCCGCGTGACACACAGAGCACACTTTGTTATTTCTAGTCACAACAAGTTATTGTTACAATACACAAATAATAAAATAGCAATGCCTGACACAAGTTTTTTGTTAGATAACTCTTATAGTACAGACCTATGCGTGCATTTTATAGGTAAATAATCACATATACTGGAACATAAAAACTAAGGGTGATGGAGAAATTCTGAAAACATGATTGATTTCAGCATGCAAAATTATATTGAAATCAGACATTTTTGCGCTTGGGACAAAAATCTTGTTAACCAGTGTAATAAATCATTCTTCTAAAAAGTGTGGTTTTATTTAACAGCAAAATTTTAATAAAACCGTTTTTTTCCCATTACATCACTAGTGCTGTTACAAAACGATTTACAGAACTGTAAAATTCATATTACTAAATGAAAGTAGAGAAAAATTATTAAAGTATTCTATTGCAAATTTCAACAAAACTTGCATAAAATTACTGGTTTGATTGGTCTTTTGAGTAGCTATCTTTCTTTTTAAAATGATTACCGTTCTTAACTATAATCTTATTTTTAAAAATAAAGTAGTAGAGTTTAGTGTCCGTATAATTAAATAGAAAAGAAGGTTTTTTAGCGGCAGGCGGACAAAGTAGTGCATCTATCTTTTGCATTGAGTACACAGGGACGCCAAAGGTAATGGGTTCCCTGGGGCATAGGTAGACAATAACAGGCTGTTTCGTTCTTATTAGAACTCATCAGAAAGCCATAACATGTAAAGCAACTCCAAGTACAGCGAGACTGTTCTTTCAAGGCATTTTTAAGAAATAAAAACCGCGATGAAAACCCATTAACGCCATCAGTAGGAATCAACTCAATGCAAAAGATATAGCCATCTAACGTGAAAACATAGAACTAATAAACTAAAGTACGGTGACCAACAAACACCGGTATAGAACAAGAACGAAACAGTCTGTTATTGTCTACCTGTGCCCCAGGGAACCCATTACCTTTGGCGTCCCTGTGTACTCAATGCAAAAGATAGTGCACCTTCTTTTCTAGTAAATAATAAACTTCAATTAACCATCGTGATCGCGAAGTTAATTAGGAAAATTAGAGACAGATTTAATGCAGTTCAGGACATACAAACACAGAAATAGTAGTAAGAGAATTAACGATGTATTCGAGGGTTGACAACTTAGCGAGAACCTTACAAAGGGAGAATTAGCTATGCATTTTCACTATATCCACAGGGGAAATGCTAAGGAACCGATTCACAACATGTCAAGAGACGAATAACGTCGGTATAAATTGCATAAGCAAAATATTGATTTGCTGTGGTTCGGTTAATATTTTATTTTTTGTTATACACTTATCATGATGTTATATTATATTTTCAAAAGTGTGTTCAATGAAACCACCAACATTTTGACAGTGCGGCTCTGAATTTGACAGTATCGTATTTTACCTGTATACAGGCTTATTCCTAAGTGGATACTTCTTTTTAGCTGTGTATAGAAGGCATTAAAATAAACGACTTTTTCAATTTTTTTTTTTTTTACTCAAAAATAAGGTACTTACATTCAGTTATTACACTATGAATCAAATACGGTTCTGCCTAACTTGTCTGTTGAATAACATTAAGAAAACTTCTGGTCGTAGGATGAGCCCACAAGGAAAAGCGTTCTGGTAATAATCTCGAGGAAACAGCCGCACTTATTAGTTCATTGTTTTCAAATTTTACCATTTTTATGTGTCACCAATTTAAAATTAACTTCCTTCCGAAAAACACACCGGTTTGCGAAATAACTGACGACCGACATGTGAAGTGCATGACTAATAAGAGATAAGACAAAACAAAAAAACATAAAGTCAAACAGGCTACGTTTTGTTGACCAGGCCCGCACTTAGATTTTTTACTTCTCTATCTCGCCTATTTTTGAGTTTTTTGAAAAAAGGTATTTGAAAAAGTTGTTTATTTTAATGCCTCCTATACACAGCTAAAAAAGAAGTATCAACTTAGGAATTATCGTGTATATTTAATTATACAGCTGCTTTCTAATTACTTTTTTTTCCAAAATTTTGAACTACCCCATGTGCCTCGGTTATTTAGTTGTTCCCAACTATATATACCGCCAATTGTAATATTGCAGTACATAGCTGGAAGTCGTTAGTATAGTATTATGCAGTTTATTAAAGGGTTGTTCGAGACTCCATTTAGCGACATTTGTCGACTAATTTCCTAAAATTAATAATTTACTATCTGATAATTACCAGGCATTCAAAGCCTTATTATGCTGTTTATCTTCAAAGTGGTTGTCGGTCGGAAACTTCCCTTTATATTATAGGATACTATAGGTATAATATAATCCTTATTAACAACAGTAATCAATTTTATTACCAACCTTTTAACTTGTTTATTATATGAAAATAAAACTCTTTCTCCACTGGTATAATTATAAAGAATTATTTAAATAGTGAATTCTCTACATCAGGGGTTCCCAAACTTATTTTGTCTACTGCCCACTTTGAGAATAAATTATTTTTTAGCGCCCCCATTTTTTCACCTACTTAAAAACCACTATAACTTCAAATTAATTATTGTTAGCTATATTAGCGGAGATTAAACATTCATTCTAAACGAGACTTTTGCTATAACCCGCAAGAGTTAACTTGAGACCTGAGCACAGTAGGTAGTACACAACGGCGCTCAGATCTCAAGTTAACTCTTACGGGCTATACCTACCAATGAGAATAATTATGGAAACGCAACTTTATAGTATTCAGGCAGAGTATCTTTTATTCAAAATAAAACAAACATATTCGATTCTTAAATAAAAACTAATGTGAAGGATGAATCTGATGCTGTTTAATAAGTTTGTTGTTATCAGGTTCCAATTTACTCAAGAACAGCCGCATTGATACAGGAATGCACAAATCGGGTTATTTAACAAAAACTTGTTAAAACATGATTGCCCGCGGTCTATTATCTACGAACATTTTCTATCTAGGAATACTAATAACTATTAAAATGCAAAAGTGTGTCTGTTGCCTTTTTATTTGTTGTTTGTATCTACTTTCATTTCGAAATGTAGCGACCGATTAACATGATTTTTATTTTATTTATTCAATAAAACAGGACAGATATATGAACTACGCGGAGAGAAATATCGAACCTAGTTTAAGCAATTTCTTAATTAATATTAGTTGATGTTCACAAGTTGTAGTCGAGAGCTCAGGCGGTGTCTAAGAGTCCTCCTAGCTAGATGAAATTACAAATTGCCCACCAAGCCTATACACAACCCCCCCTTTTTTTTCTGGGTCTTTTACCGCCCCCCTTTAGACCTGCAGCGCCCACAAGGGGGCGTTATCGCCCTTTTAGGGAAAGACTGCTCTACATGGTTTGATCTTTTGATCTTTAGCAGAAAAAATTTCATAAACGTAATAAAAGGCGTATATCATATTTTTAATTGGCAGGCCTTTAATACTGTCCAAACAGTATGACGTAGTGCTATTAGGTCCGTTGTGATACCACATTATTGTGTTCTTCAGAACTTTATCATATCTCTAATGGTTAGCGCTACTTATGCACAAGACAAAAGGTTCTTGACATCTCATTCAAACCTGCCAATACTATAAAATAAATCTGGTTAAATGATGAAGTGGCAAGTCGTTTACTCACTTCAGGCTATTGAAGAACGGCTCATTTAAGGCATTACACTTTCTAGTTGCAAGGGCAGGATAGTCATACAAGAAATATTGTATACTTTCTTTCTCATCTTAACTTCTACAGAAGTCGTTAGTTGGTATTTGCATATAAAGGGTGATTTTTTAAGAGTGTCCGAACTTTTATCCGAGAAGGCTGTGAAATGAACTGTCACTTTTCGCGCTTGTAGTGTCAGAATTATTCAGTATAGTCTGGCAAATCATTATGGAAAGAATGACACCAGAGCAACGCTTGCAAATTGTCCAAATTTATTATCAAAACCAGTGTTCTGTGCGCCAAACTTATCGAGCCCTTCGTAAATTCTATGGTGCTCATAATCGCGCAACCGAACGAGGTATTCGCCGAGTTATAGACAAATTTCTAACGCAATTTACATTACTCGATATTAAACCAAAAACCAGACAAAAATCTGTGCGTTCCCAAGAAAATATTGACGCTGTAGCTGCCAGTGTTGATGAAGACCCAAATTTGTCAATTCGTAGACGTTCACAAGAAGTTGGGCTCTGTTATTCGACTACGTGGACAATTTTGACTAAAGATCTTGGTCTGGTGCCTTACAAGATTCAGCTTACCCAAGAACTTAAGCCGCAAGATCATCGTTTGCGTCGCACGTTCGCTGAATGGTCTCTTAGTCAATTTCAACTTGATCCACAATTTTACCGCAAAATTTTGTTCAGTGACGAAGCTCATTTTTGGTTAAACGGTTACGTCAATAAACAGAATTGCCGAATTTGGAGTGCAAATAATCCTAAAATGATTCAACAATTGCCGTTGCATCCAGAGAAATGCACGTTATGGTGTGGATTATACGCCGGTGGCATTATTGGGTCGTATTTTTTTAAAAATGAAGCTGGAAACCGCGTGACAGTTAATGGGGATCGTTACAGAGCGATGATTAATGAATATTTAATTCCAAATTTGAATGGTATTGATTTGGACGAGATGTGGTTTCAACAGGACGGAGCCACATGTCATACAGCCAATGCAACATTGGATTTATTGAGGGAAGAATTCGGTGAGAAAATTATTTCGAGGAATGGACCTGTCAACTGGCCCCCAAGATCGTGTGATTTAACGCCATTAGATTATTTTCTGTGGGGTTACGTCAAATCATTGGTCTATGCCAATAAACCGGCAAATATTGACGCATTAGAACACAACATAACGCGGACAATTGCAGGCATAAGTCCCGAATTGCTTGAAAAAGTGGTCGGAAATTGGATTGACAGAATGCGCTTTGTTAGAAGAAGCCGCGGCGGACATTTGACTGAAGTTATTTTCAAACATTAATGCCATTAAGTGTTATTTCACATAAAATAAATAGTTTAGAGATATCTAATATGGTTGTTGTTTAATTTAAATTTAAAGTTCAGACACTCTTAAAAAATCACCCTTTATTTGGCGTATCTACCGAAAAGACAATATCCAGTAACAAGTAAAAAAATACTAATATTTACGAGAGTGGAGAATGACTTAAAGTGTCTTATTTCTTTCAATTTAAAATTCCGCTTTGCTTCAAGTAGGTATGGACTATTTCTTCAAGTTATTATTGTGTATTGTTTCAGTGACGTATTCAGCTGGAAATGGTTTAAAATGGGTACGGGTCAACATGCCCCAATACCGGGTACCAGGAGAACTAGCACAACTCCAGTGTGATTATGATCTAGGAAACGATACGCTTTATTCAGTCAAATGGTACAAGGAGCACGAGGAGTTTTACAGATTTGTGCCAAAAGCTAGGCCGCCAGCAAACTCTTATAAAGTGGAAGGGGTACACGTAGACGTAAGTAATAAGATTTTTTCTAGATGTAATATTATAGACAACAAGGGATCCAAAATGATCAATCGGTGCATTTTTGGATGGATAAATCATACTTCTAAAACTCCACAAAAAAAACTAAAAAAATAAACTTTTAATTGGAGTGGTTTTCCCTGGAGATCTATGATTACACTTTTTTTACTCGTTATTATCGATATGATTTTTTCGGGAGTGTTTTTTTGAGTGCGGTGTCAAAAGTATCATCGTCTGCTTCATAGTATGTTTTTCGAATTCAACCAATAAGGTGGTGAACTATTTTATTTGAAGAGTGCAAGCACCAAATGATTTTGTTTACTTTCTAGAGTCGTTCATAAAAATGATATGGATGTAAAAGTTTCGATTGGATAGTATCTAACTTTGATGATAACAATTGAATTGCGCGAGCAAAGCCACGGTTACAAGCTAGTAAATTTACAATTTAGTAAAGTCTATACGAAGTCAGTGTAAACAGCAAAAAACCTAAAACTCTACTTATAGCCGGCATCTCCTTTATGAAACATAGGCGTGCCATGCAACGGTAGAAATGGAAAAATAATTAATTATAGTTTTTGTAACACCAACACCAATACAACAAACTGATAA
Source organism: Polydrusus cervinus (assembly GCA_935413205.1). Taxonomy (NCBI): domain Eukaryota; kingdom Metazoa; phylum Arthropoda; class Insecta; order Coleoptera; family Curculionidae; genus Polydrusus; species Polydrusus cervinus. The sequence goes on from OW284516.1 coordinate 7,980,276, forward strand.
CAAGCAAAATACTGATAAAACTAAACTTAAACTGAAATTACGCTGTACCGCTTAAACATCATATTTATTGCTTCTATGTTGGACAATGTATAAAAAAACTTTTTACCCAAGGAATTTCGGCAGGGACCAATCAAAGGTGCTTGTCTTATAACCCCGACCTCATTTTGTCATGACAGACTCATCAAGCCCACATGGACTTTCGACGAGGAGGATTATAATATTTCAATGCATAGCCACAGAAAATTGATCGTACCCCAATTTTCTAGTTGTTTACACTGACATCGTATAGACTTTAACTACTTTGATTTTCATAAAATAATTTTTGACTACGACACATCCTTCTGTTTAAAAATGTATAATATTTCGAAATCGATCCATTACGTGAAAAAACACAGCCTATATTTTTTTACGCCGTTGTGGACATAGTTTTATAACACGGGGAATAATTATCAAAAATAATAATTAAACGTCATGATTGTGAGTTCGTGTAATAAAGAAGGTAAATTTAATTTGAATTTTTTTTTGTGGCAGAATTTTATTAAAATTTATCATTGTTTCCAATCACAGAATACTATTCATCGATTGCTTTTAAAAACTTTTTACCGTTCACGAACATTTATGAAAAATTAATGGGGGCATGGTTATTTAATGTAGCTTAACATTTGTTTTATAATTCATTTACTTTACTTAAGAATACAAGATCTCTTTGATAACTGAAAAAGTAATAACTTTATTATGCAAAACATTTAAAAAATTATTAATTAATAATAATGACAAAGTGGAACGTATAAGTAGAACAAATTTATATGATAAATTATACTAAAACCACTAAAAGATTATTAATTATTAATTTCACAAAAGGAAAGTTTTAATAGTTTAAATAGAGCATTTTGTCCCCTACTCAATAAATTTAAAATATTTAATGTAAAATGATTCATGTAGCATTAGTATATGAGTTCCCAAGTAAAATATAGTTATATCTACAGTTTTTATTGTTATATAATCAGTGGCGTAGTCAGATAATATGATCGGGGGGGGGGGGGGGGGGGGGCTCATGTAGCATAAATGACATTGGCAGAAATAGTTTTCTTATAACCACCTGTCCTGGTTACCTCAATTCTTGATTTACTTATCGGACTTTGATTTCGCTGCCAATTGAAAATAAATATGCTTGGTCTACCCTACATTCAAAAGCTGTTAAATTAATATTTTTATTTACGTTACTAAGGATTATTTTTTCGTCACACAACTCACAAACTATTTAGCAACGTAAATCTATACAAAATCAGCTAAGACAATAATTCAAAATAATTCGGCATACAAGCGAGTGAAAATATAAACACCTGAAGAAGCTGCCGTGCAGCGAAACATGTCGTAAAAATTCATTACAGTGTTTTAAATATAGTGGAAATTTTAGTAAAACAATACGTTTTTTACTTCCATTCGCCTAAATTTCAATGGATTTCCACCAAGTATCGACCGAATCAATTAAACTATATAATACACTAACTTTATTAACTACTTATTTTCGTAACCCCCTGTATAAACTGCAGCTTTTGTCTGTATTATCAAAACGAATAGCCAGTCATGTCAATTCTCTTTAATGTTAAGCTAAAATTCGTCGTCTCAGTCTCACCAAACCTAGATATAGAGAGAGCCTTGCTATTCAAAGCTACACTAGTATGATAATTTGGCAAAGGGAAGTGACCAGCACAGAATTAACAGAAGCATATCTTTCGGGTTGTCCCTTTGACCCTTCCTTCGCTTTGGTCTTGTACATTTTTATTTTGCACGGTGGCATAGTTTATATAGACGGAACGTTCAAAAATTAAACTTCAAGAATTAGCTTGATTCAAACTACACCAAACCTATATTATGTTGTATTGATTGTTACAAGTGAATATTTACGGGTTTAATACCTGAACAAATAATATATTACTCTGACGTATAACGTATTTAAGTAAATAGCAATACGTGGATTTTGAAAATAAGGATTTTAAGTCTTATTACAAACAATAAATTAACCTAGTAGTTATTTACATTACTAGATGCGAAAGTTAATTTTTTGGTCTGAGGAGGTTTTTGAATTGCCGAGGCGAAGCCGAGGTGATTTAATACCTCCGACCACCAAAAAAGGCATGTAATCTATTACATTTTTTCTACTTCTGTTCTCTGATCAATATATTATTAACTAATAAACTTTGATTTTGTTCAAATTAAAATGATAAAATAAGTTTTTTTTCCACCTGTAAAATAATCCATGACAACTAGTTATTTGAGTATTGTCAGTCTATAAGTTCGAATAAAATAAAGATTTTCCACCTGTAAAATAATCCATTTTTTTTATCCTGGCACCGAAAGTAATACTTTACATAGCTAGCAACGTATAATATTCAGGTAACTTGAATGTTTACTTTCGTTATCTGTCCTGTTGCTAGAGCCCGAAAGTTAATTTATTTATACAATAGTAGAAAAAGTAATATAAATAGCAAAGCCGGCGCTATGACCGACAGTGGAGGTACCAGTCGTAACCCACACATATTTTGATTTGATTACCCGGTTCGTTACCCGTCACACACCGTCATCTGCAGCCCTCTATGGTCTAAAATGAAAATTAAAATAGACCAGTCCATAATATCGTCACGCAGGGAGCATGTCACAAATTTTTCCCGGGCTCAAGCACCACGTCGTCGCAGCGCACTAAGAAATAAGTTTTGGTCGAGGTGACCAATATAAAAAAAGGCTTAAAGTTATGTCTATTCGATACCGGTAATATTTTGGTTTAATGTGAATTTATTTAGTGTTTAGTGCGAATTAAGTATATTGTTGAAGGGCTCTAAAAGTTTTAGAGCAATAAATAATGTTAAAAGAATCAAGGTTTAGCCCATTGTTTAAGGTAAGTATTCAGGGAAGTTAGAAGGTACCTGTAGTCCATTAAAGGTACCACCAAGGTCTGTCTGGAGCAGGAAAAGGAAGCTCTTACCACTAGGGAGCCAGGAATTCTTGATTAAGTGAGCGGTATTCTTAAAGTATGAAATGTTTCTTTATCATTATTATGTAGCCCAAATCAAGGTGTTCTTATCAAAATATGATTACAAGAGATAACAGATCGCTGTTTTCTAACCACTGTCTAAACCCAACAGTGTTGAAACCACTGTTTCCAATTCATTTAAAGTGCGGATGCCCATTTTACTTTAGAACTATCGAAATAAAGTCCCAAAACCTCGATGGCAGTTTGACCTTTTCGGGTAATATTAGTTTTCGCCCAATTGCACTTGATATTTACGGCGGCCATAAATTTTTACGGTAAATTAGATGTCGTCGAAGAATGATAATGATAATCAATATGCCTTTGTTTTCCTCAACGACCTTATTACGGTACCGTAAATAAAGGGACAAACACACTTTACCGTCTAGTAAATTAGGCAAACTTAACTATCAATCAGTAGCGTATCTAAGATTTGAGTCTGGAGGAGTGGGGCAATTACTAACAGTATATGAATTTTAAGGCAATATAGAGCCAGTTCATTCAGTGGCGGCTCGCGGTCATAATAAATGGTGAAAAGCTAGGTATAATGCGTGTCCTTAAACAAACGTTGACTAAAAATCCTTGTAACAATACGTCTCTCTTATCCTCATCTATCCAGCGACTGAATGGAGTTTCCAACAAATTAGGTACACACTATGTCATTAATTGCGTTTATTTTTAAAACACACAACTAAGTAGGTACGTACACTACTAAATTAACTAAAAAATAAAAACAAAACTTTTTAATCACACAGTAAATCACGTAAAAACGATATCTATAACCGTAAGTATCGCGAAGCCTCAAAATAAATACTTTAAGGTTAGACGAAGCAATGATAAAACAATGGTGAATACGACTGATTCATTTTTAAATTGCCCTTCATCATAATGCCAATTGTTACATGCTGTTTGCATGACTGACGTCTCGGAACCATAGCAACGGTGAATATCAAAGCCATGTCGGGCCTTGGGTCTTTACTTACTTTGAGCTAACGGACACGGTCGACTGGGGCGCGCCGAAATGCACGAGTGTTTATAATTATTGTCCATCGGAGTTAACCGTCGGCTTATTATGCATAGCTACATTCGGATTAAATTAATATTATTAATTTAAACATAATTTTTTTAAGGGCTAAAATGGTAGCTGTATTGGTACATTAATATTTAATATTGTCGAAAAGCTTTCCTCCTAGTTTTATATATTTTTTTTTGGTGAAGCCCCTTCACCTACTTCACCTGATGAGCCGCCACTGACTTCATTCAAAAATAAATATAATTCTTAGACTAATAATCATTTACCAATTATTAATTATAATTATTTCAGAACAAAGAAAAAGAGCTAAAAAAATATTGGGAATATTCCAATCATTTTTCTGTTTTACCCGTTTTCACGGAAATACCATTTTAGGAAGTAACCCAATTTTAATTTAAATTTAATCCAATTAATAACGTAATTTTGCTCTTGTTTTGTTTTTACAGTGAAGTTTTAAACCAGCCAGTTAATAAATGAAACGTTATAATTTTATGCATTTTATGATTAAAAGCTTATACATAATGGTTCTTTATTAAATAAATAATCATTTATTGTAATATGTGAACCTAGAATCAATATTTTATGGCTTATGTAATTTATTTAGGGCTTTTTAGAAACTAAAATTTATAGAGTAAGCGGCAAAAAGTACGCATTATATCGAAACAATTTTATTAGTATAGTACCGACAAAACTTTTTCAGGAAATCGATTCGGCATGTCTAATAACCTAAAAATTAATTTTGACACACGTCACGTGACTACTAATCCAAACCACGTGATTAAATATGGCGGTTGGATGGCAAGAAGCATTAAGTCACCCATTAAATTAAATGCCACCAGCAACGTTATTTTTAGGGCTACGTGTACCATTTTTTTAAAATTTGTCCTGTCAACTGTAGACAAAACTACTACATTTTTTTAAAATTTTTTATTTAAATATATTGACTCTACAGGGTGTCCCACCGGGAATCGCATCGATCTATATATAGGAAAATTTTGAAAATTTGACAGTATGCTGATGCTGATCGGGGCGACCGGGCTAAAATATTTTCATACTTTCGGTTATACCGGAAGTAAGTGTCAACTTGCTTATTTTAAGTCTTAATTTAAGTGGGATTCTTTGTTATAAAGGACCTACTTTAATAGATTTTTATAATATTTTGATAAATATTAATACAGGGTGTTTAAAAAATAAGATTAAAAATGAAAATGAAAAAACTGCATAAAGTCCAGACTTTCAAATGGAAATAACCAAATTTTATAATTATTTCTTATTTAACATTAAAAATAAGGGTAAGTTTGTGTAAGGTTGCATATCCCAAAAATGTTTAGTTTTCGAAATATTGAAAATTTAGTATTTTTATAAGGCGACTTTGCTACAGATTTTAAGAAAAAAAAAGAGATTTAAGATTTAAGAAAAACAATCAAATGCTACGAAAATCTATGAAGCTGTGACTTACCATTTGAACATTATTAATAATTATGCCTGGGCGTTTAAATTATACAAACGAAGATTATTTAAACTTATTTATTATTTATGGAGAATGTGATAAAGTTATGTCAAGAACATGTGACACATTTGCCATTCAATATTCGCAAAAACAGAAGCCATCACAATGTGCTTATTAATAATGTTTAAATGGTAAGTGACAGCTTTATAGATTTTTTAGCATTTGATTATTTTTCAACGTCGTCATAGCCAACTAAGAGTAACTGAACTTAAAATCTACAGCAAAACCGCCATATAAAAATATTAAATTGGCAATATTTCGAAAACTAAAAATTTTTGGGATATACAACCTTATACAAACTTACCCTTATTTTTAAAGCTAAATAAGAAATAATTATAAAATTTGGGTGTTTCCATTTGAAAATCTAGACTTTTTGCAGTTTTTTTAATTTCATTTTTAATCTTATTTTTTAAACACCCTGTATTAATAGTTGTCAAAATATTATAAAAAATCTATTAAAGCAGGTCCTTTATAACAAGGAATCCCACTTAAATTAAATAAATAAGGCTACTTTATAGAAAAAATTGATAATTATTCTAAGGCTTGCAAACGTCATTTTTGACATAAAAATTCAAATATGTCAAAAACGTTTAGACATAGGTATAGGACATGGTATACAAAATCTGCCTAGAATCTCGCGTAGAATGCAAAAATGTAATAATATATAGGGTGTCTTATTTAAAAGAAGCAAGTTGACACTTACTTCCTGTATAACCGGAAGTGCCACAATTATAAAAATATTTTAGCCCGGTCGCCCCCATCAGCATCAGCATACTGTCAAATTTTCAAAATTTTCCTATATATAGTTTTCTATATATAGATCGATTCGTTTCCCGGTGGGACACTATGTATATTAAAGGGAAAAACTAAAAATTTGTTAATTTAAAAATATTAAAATTTTGTATATGGACCTAGAATTTAATTCTAAACAACTTTTTTAAAAGCATTTTTGGATTATATCGTCATCTAACCTTATTATTTTTAAATTCACATTTTTATAAGTAGGCCGCTGTACCAGTATGGCAGTCAAATTTGATTTTTAGGTTATCGAACATACAGAACCGATCCCCCGAAAATGTTTTTTTTTTCGGCATTTGGTTCATAACCTAATTATCCCATATCTCGCGAACTTCACTGTAATTATTCAATCACCAAATAATCCGTATTATTCGAAATAAATGCAATCTTTTTACAATTTTTCTCATATTTTTCCATGTAATAATAATTATCTTGCACCAAGACCAATATAAGAAAACTCGTTCAAAGGTAGAAATTTTGCAGGGATTGTCTTATCACGACGACAAAGAAGAATAGTCAGGGTGCAATTTTGTTTGTCAAATATAAAATCCCCGATAAAATCCTTAGGTCATTTTGATGTAGTACCTACTGTTTTATACATAAAATATTGTAAAAAAGTGTGGTGTTTAAACCGCGTAATGAGACAGCTTCTTTAATAAATCGACAGTTCTATTTGCATATTACATAATTTAATAGCGCGTTTTTAAAGTTTTTCTACGACCACCTATGAAAATGAGAAAAAAAGCACGGTTAACTTGGCTCGAAAGCGCCGAATATCATATGCGTGTTGAAAAAAATATTTCAACACTGATGTTGTAATACAAGACACACTATTTAATTTAAACATTTGGTGCCGATTTGACAGAACACCCCTATTTATTAAAAAGAACAAATTTTAAAAAACAGTAATTATAAAGTGTTTAACTTATTTATCATGTATTTGTCGAGTGAAAGTAAGGTGAAGTCAAGTGAAAATTAAAAAAATGTTAATAATATACTGGAAAATCTATTACCAGAAAAAATCGCGCTGAAGAAAGTGTCATTTAATAAACAACAAATCTTTATTGGTATCGATAGTATAGAAAATAGAGCTCTAGCCTAGAGATCGCAAGGTAACAGATTCAAATCCCATCAGGAGTATTTGACTTTTTTTTTATAAAAACATTAAATAATTTATAGAATTATTTTGAATTGAAATCATCCTTGTTGGGTGGATTTTTTAAATTTATGTTTAATGCATCTTTCCTTGATTAAATTTAAAATTTTTCATTCTGGTTAATCTAAAAGTCAATCCAGGTATAGTTGTTTCTATGATATATAAAATATAAAAAAGTTAAACTACAAATAAAGGAAAAGCCTATTGACAAACTATGAAACCAGATATTAAGTGAAACATAATTTCAACACTATTGTTGAAATATTTTTTTCACAAATCAAAGGCTTTTTTAATAATTCTTTGTGGTCGTAGGAAAATTAGTGTACATTACTCGTGTGAAAGTGATTATTCTAAAACTGGAAGAATTTTTGTACTCGGCTGACGCCTCGTGCTAAATATCTCCTCGTTTAAAAGGATCACTTTCATGACTTGTTATGTAATATACTTTTACCCTTTTCTTCTTAAGTTCATTTGTTCTCCTGAAGATTAATGCTACTTCTCGAAACATGTAAAGAATATTCTTTCGTATATCAAAAAAGTTTTTTCATTAATGTAACAATGGAAGAAGACTTTGAGTTATTTTTTCTTTTAATTATTTGACTGTTTAAATTAAAATCCTTAAAATTGAATAAATATTATTTATAAATGTTTTATTTTCTTAAAATACTTTTATTATTCTTCTCCATTGAAACCAGCTCCATGAAAAATTATATCTGAAATTAGACGAAAAACATTGTGTTTTCTTGACCCGAATCCTGGTCATAGTTATTAATAGATTTTTTCTACGAGTGACCGCAAAGAATCTACTTTGCGCACACTTTTGCATACGCAAAGTAGCACTTTCCCGCACACTTATTTTAAAGCAAAATTACCATATTATAGACGCGTTTTTTTCTTCTATTTTATTATTTTTTTAGATATTTATGCAAAAATATATATATAACAAGACAAAGTTGACAGGTGGTTTATGTGTTGCCTTATAAACTATACCGAAGTATTGTGCCGTGCGGGTCAAAATTTTTTTGAAATCTGCATTATTATATTTTCCTCTAATTTTGTTCAAGTTAAAAAAAAAACAAGTATTTTTGTGTCAAATGCGGTTTGTTCCCTTAGCAACCAAAATATATTGTCATACAACGCTTTCATGTCAGTTTAGAGGTCTTCTTCAAAATTTTCACTAGCATTTTCACCTATTTAAAATAAAAAAAACTGTTTTAAAAATGGATATCACTGAAGAAGAACTTCCAGAAGATGTCCTAGAAGCCGCCAACATGGCTAGTTTGCAATTGCTGCCTGCCAAATTGCGAGAAAAATACGAGAGACAGTACGAGTTGTTTTCCAAATGGTGCGAACAAAGGGGGATAAAAACGTTAAAGGAAGAGGTACTTTTAGCCTACTTTCTTAAGTTAAGCAAAGAATTTAAACCTAACACAATGTGGTCAAAATATTCAATGCTCAAAAATGTAATAAAAATAAATAGAAACATCGATATTGGTGAATTTTATAAGCTCACTGCATTTCTGAAAAAGCAGAATATTGGGTTTAAACCAAAAAAAGCAAAAATATTTACGAAGGAAGAAATATTCAGTTTTATTAATTCGGCATCAGATGAAATTTACCTTTTAATTAAAGTTGCCACTATTTTTGGACTTGTCGGCGCATGCCGAAGGGAAGAGCTAGCAAATTTAACCACTGCCGATTTTGAAGATAAAGAAAACCTCATAATTGTCAAAATTAGGAATTCAAAAAATCATACATCAAGAAACTTTATAATATCGGAAGAAATTTATAACGGAGCCTACCTGCAACTGTACAGAAAATACAAAAGCTTACGCCCGATAACGTTAAACAACCGTTTTTTCTTAGTCTACAAAAAAGGTAAATGCGTTTCACAATGTGTTGGAGTAAATAGTTTCGGAAAAATGCCTTCTGAAATAGCTGCCTTTTTGAAACTGCCAAATCCGGAACTCTATACAGGGCACAGTTTCAGAAGGTCATCAGCAACGTTACTGGCTAATTCTGGAGAAGGAATCACTGACATAAAACGTTTGGGGGGTTGGAAATCTACTGCGGTAGCTAAGGGATACATCGATGAGTCCACAACTTATAAAAAAGGGCTGAGCAACAAAATTTTAAGCTGCAGCCCTAAAAAATGTGAAGCAGTTCCAAGTACTTCAAAGAATGGATCCATTTCTTCCTTTTGCAACACGACAGTACTGATGAACCAGGAAATGACATCTACTACAACATTTTCACCTCTAGTTGCTAGATCTGCAATAAATGTAGAAAAAGCAACCAACTGCACATTCCATATTAATGTAATTAATAATAATAAATAGGCAATTTAGGTATAAGTACTTATAAGTTGTTTTTGATGTCAATAAAAATTTAAAATTAAAAAAATATATAGTTATTTCACTCGTAGAAAAAATATTGTTCCTAACACGTGCGCAAAGTAGTTTTCCCGCACTTAAAGCTTATCCGAACTCCGCTTCGCGTCGTTCGTCTAACTGCTTTCGCGTGCGGGAAAACATAACTTTGCGCACTGAATAGGAAAACTACTATTAATAACTTTTTAAATTTGAGTGAAAAAGTGAAAGTTTTTCACTGGAAAAAATTATATTTTTAATAATGAAATAAAATTAAATAATAATTTTAATGACTTTTTCTCCTCGATTCTTTTGCATGAATAAAACCTTTGCACACGGACACAGCTACCACCTTTCTATTGGTGAAAATTAAAAATGCAATACCTTGCTAAGTTCAAGAACAACCGCACTTTAAGAAGTACAGTTTTACCGCAATCGCATCCACTTATTTTTGTAATTTAAAGATGGATCTCGAACACGGACTATACAGATACTTCAAAATTATTAACATGTCAGACACGAACTAAAAACGGTAACGTATTTTGATTCCTGTCTAATAATAATTTACTGCCATCGAATAAATGTGACTGGAGAAAAGATGTGACATCAATTTTTGTCAAAGTAGCAAAATTGAGATGATTTGAAACAAATTGTTTTATTTGATAAATCGAGAGATGCGGTTTAAATTGTGACGTTACGCTTTTATTGGAAATGTTGTAACAGAGTTTTGAATAAATATATTTAAAAGAAATAATCAATCGTATTCAATTGGGTATTTTTTTATCAAACATAAGTTATAAATATTACAAAATAATTGAATAGGATTTTTCACAAACCTTAAAAATATGACCATGGTACTTCAACCCATAGACAACACAATAATATTAAGCCTGAATTTCAATGCGAAATTTACCTTAATTGTCTTTTCATAAAATAATTACTACAAAAAATAGATTATCAACATCACAAAATTCAATCTAGAATTCACCAAAACATGAATATTAGACATCAAAATAATTTGGAGAAACCAATAAATCACACAGAAAATTATAAAGCTACTTTTAAGTATACTTACTCCTTTTAAGTATACTCCATTAGATTATATATTATAATATATAATCTGATTAAACTATTTGACTTTTAACAATCAATAAATAACAATAAAACATTTTCTTAGGGTCTGATTGAAAGATTGATCAATTATTAATCAAAATCCTACCTTGTTGTGCCAACTAGTATGTTACTGTTACCAATGGTTATTAAATTATTTTAGTTGGCTGGTTCAAGGCGGGGGTCGGGGTCAAGCTTCTTGCACTGCAGCCTAGTGGCTTATTGTGCTCCCCTATCTTGCTAGAAAAGATTGGTTCCTTTTATAAGGTCCAGTAAATTCCTACCAAGTCTGTTACGCAGGAGATTATCCCCACATTGGATTCCTCCAAAGATTTTGAATCTTCTTCGGGACAGTGCTTCGCAGTTATATATGATATGTGAGGCGGTTTCGTCTTCTTCGCCGCAAGGTCTGCATTCAATGGGACCATTGTAAATTCCTATTCGACGTACTTATTTTAGCTGGGTGCGCGTTAGAAGCAACATCTAGTTGATAGCTTTTTTGAGGGTTTCCAGATTGTGGCCCTCGCTTGGGTTTGACCAGGTATCCTGTTCCATCGGGATAGGTGTTGTGGTTGCGCCCACCTGTTTGATGTCACTTTCGTTGCCTGTTTTGATATGCCAAGGGCTAATTATTGAATTATGTAATTCTAATATAATATTTACAAGTTTATTTTTTTACATATAATTTATTGTTACTGTTTTTTGGCACAAAAAATATCTTTGTTATAGTGCAGATGTTTTAACAAACGTGAATATGTCTAGTTAAAGGTTGGACGTAATAATGTTTCTTGAATGATAGAAGAGTTTTGGACTTGCATTATCTTTTATTATTTTTAAATCACCACGTCTTAATCGTCTTCCGGTGAGTACTAAATAAGTATAGTAACAACAGCTAAATTTATACTAGCTAAATGCACTAAAACATAACTGGGATAGGTGAAGTCATGCGTTTTATTTAAGATTATATTTACTTGAGGTCTCCAGATATTTCTTATTATATAAACATAAATATGTTTTGCAATTTAAAATTATCCTTTTAGAACAAATAAATAATTTAATAATACTACAAATGTACTTTTATCTTTTACTAATTACCGTTTGTAAGCATTATATCTTTAATATTTAAATTATACAATTGTAAGATCTTTGAAGAATACTACAAAAATCTTTTTGTTAACCTTATTCGATAATTAAGGAATTATCCAGCAATGTCGAGTTTTTGTTCGGAGAGCTTCTGTTTTGCTTTAATTAAAGCAAGAAGTAGAATTATTATTTCCCAGGCACCCATTTTACAGCAGAATTCTATTACGCTTTTTCAACGATAGTAATTCTGTAGATATTGTTTTGCCACGGGAAAAAGACGCTGGGAAATTATTAAAATCCACAGTTACGAGTAAAATTGTAACATTTTCACCGCACGTTTGTTGTATAGCGATTCCCAAATGGTAGTTTGCGAATCCATTGGGTTAAATAACAATACGAGAAATTTGCTATAGTAATCAAAGTGTGTGGCAATTAACAGTTTTGAACAATTGCTCCGCATTGTTCTATTATAATCATATTAGCACCCAAACTATTTAAAAACCTATTTTTAACTAATAGAAAACGAGTAATTCTAAAAATATTATTATGCCACGATAACAAAGAATACAGGCGCCATTAAATGATTGAAATGTATGGCACGTATGTCGAATTGCAGCGTATTTTCTCATTCGCCAACGTATTTTGTCGTTTGTTCAATAGTAATTTATCTCAGCAGCGTAATGCGACTTCGGAGAAGGAGTGGAAGCTTCGAGTTTGTTTAATGTTGCAGAAATGAAGGTATTTCATAAATGCCTGGTACCTGTATGATTATTTATAGGAACTGACGGTAATATTTATTTACAATTCGTTTTAAAACTCTCAATACTAGTTCGTACATTTTTAAAACGGTTGTTTAAAAATAAAAATTATTTTATTTACTGGTAATTTACACATTTCTAAAATTTTTACTACTATTCTGTATGTGACTCATAACTTTTTCAAAAATATCCACTACTCGTTAGAATATGATTTGCACATTTTAAAATCTAATACTACTGTTTTGGGTATGACTCACACCCTTTAAAATTTTTTGCCCAATAATAGCTGACGTTTCGACTCCAGGTCTGGGTCATCAATATAGGTTTTAAAAATAAAGTTTAGTGTCCGTATAAGTAAATAGAAAGAATTTTTTTTTGGCTGCAGGCGGACAAAGTAGTGCATTTATCTTTTGCATTAAAATACACATAGACGCCAAAGGTAATGGGTTCCCTGGGGCACAGGCAGACAATGACAGGCTGTTTTGTCCTTATTGGGACTCATCAGAAAGCCATAACCTGTAAGCAATTCCCAGTAGAACAAAAATATGTTTTCAATATATTTTTAAGAACATGACGAAAACCTAGATTCGCCATCTATAGGAATCAACTCAATGCAAAAGATAGTCATCGACGTAAAAACAACAATAAACCAAGTGCGTTTGGCCAACACACCAGTATAGGAAACGTTTTTGCGCATCCCTACACTTTTTCTAAGGATATGCAGATTCAATAGAGATCACATTTTTATTTTTAAAAGTATCTCAAAAACATATTTTCGCTGTACTGGGAATTTCTTACAGGTTATGGCTTTCTGATGAGTCCCAAACAAGGACAAAACAGCCTGTCATTATCTACCTGTGCCCCAGGGAACCCATTACCTTTGGCGTCCGTATGTACCATAATGCAAAAGATTACTACTAGACTACTTTGTCCGCCTACCGCTAAAAAACTTTCTTTCAATATATGTTTTGTTTTTTAAAAATGATAATCTGACTCTGATAATGACCCATTTGGCTGGCTTAGTGTTGAAACCTCGGCTATTGATTAGGCTGCTAATATACAATTTTATCAGTAAACAGCGATGTTTTTAAATATTTTCTTTTAAACTATACCTTTAAAATATAACCTCAATGAATTATTTATTTTAAAATGCAATTTTAGCGAATGAAAATATTTTTGAAATAGTCCTTTATGACCATAAAAATGCACCAATACTGTTTTGTCATCGAATTTTGCTAAAGGAACAATGTGATTTTTTCGCTCAAAACAAACACATAGCCAGAAAATTACAATATTAGTCCATTTGCTGTAGATTGCAACCAACAAATATCGCTGTGTTTTTAAAATTGTTGTCATAAAATAGATGAAACTTTGGATAAAGTGGAGGAAAGTTTCCACAAAAACTCCAAGACGAAAATTGGATTTGGTTCTAAAATGACATGATATTGCATTGCATTGTATCAATATTTTTTTAAGCTTTTTCCTTAGATAATAAGGTAATAATACCCTTACTATAAAACACAAATAATACCTACATTTTTGTCTGTTTACAACTTTAGTTTGATGTTAGATCAAATTTAATAATCCCAAGATGAAATGTTGACATGTTATTTATCTTGTACTCTAAAGCAATTATTTATCAATATCTGTGGTATTATATTTACAAGAACTCAATACTTGAAATGCGTTTTAAAAAACAATAATGAAAAAAGGCCTGTACGAATTGCCATAAAACGAAAGCCAAAACAGTGCAGTTGAGCGATCGTGCCGTACATTTTAATAATAATTTTCCAGCTTCTTTATTCTTTACGTCTTTGTGTCAAAACAATATCTGTAAAATTGCTATCGCTGAAGAAGTTAATATCGTTCTGTTGAAAACCGGGTATCTTGAAAAGTTGTTACGTGATTAGGATGAGAAAATATTATTTGTCTTGAAATTAGAACCTGAGAAATTGAAATATTTACCAAAGAAAACCCTTGTTTGGCTCGGTACGCACTTAAGAACGAGTCAATAGGAGGAAAGGGGGGGGGGGGGGGGGGAGGAGGAGGGGGTTAATGGTGCGTAGTAGGTAATCGTACGTACCAAGATATTTTAAATTTCAATGCTTAGCTGGAAAATGCAACGCTTAAGTTTACATAAGAACGTTGCTTCATCGATATTTTTACAGTTTTACAAAAAAACTCTCCATAATTTATATTTAATCTAAAATCTAGTATTTCTTGAATGTTCTAATGCATTTGAAAGACAACTAAATGTTCTATTTTGAAACTAAGGCCATTATATGGCTCCAGAGGCGTGCTGGATGTTGCGGTAAAGCGGTTACTGTGTGATTCCCAGGTTTTCTCAACTTAATTACTGCGACGTAGTCTAAGGTTTATGTTTAACCGCAGTCGCCGCTTAGCGTATTTAAAGAATTCAGAATTATTGCATACGTTTTATTTGTGGTATACGTAAAAGAAATTTGATTAGTCATAGGCTGCAAATGTTGAATTGGTTAAACATAAGGGTCTAACAAAGATTAATTAAAAATACCTTCTAACCTGTACAGATAAATTCCATTTAGAGATGAAGCACATACTATAAATATAAGACAAAAAGGCACACTATCACTATCACCACCACGTCGTAAAATACTTTATTTCGAAAGAGCCTTACTTATAACGTATCTGAAATTTACAATTTGGCACCGACAAAGAAGAATTTAATTATAAATTTTAAAAAAACCCAAAGAAAAAATCCCTTTTATGAAATTAAATAATTTGCAAGGCTGCAAGTATATACACAGCCAACAATCGGGCTAGATGCAATGAGAAACTTCAGTAAAGAAAGAAGCAGGAAGAGCTTTTAAGATTAACTCTATGATGACTGAAAATGACCTCAAGCCACTTCTTTAGACCTTAAGACTGTATTTCTAAAATACATGCGAATTAAAAGAATATTATGCAGTATTACTTTCTTCCTATTCCAAATTTATTGCACACCATTACCCAACCCATACGCATCATTACTCGCAGGAGTGGGTAATGGTACGCAAAAGCAATATTTCACATTTTAAAATATGTTACCACTCTTCGTCACTATGGAAATGGCTTAATAACACTAAAATTACATGCCGAAAAATTATTTCAGTATTTCTTTATAACATTAAATAAATTTTAAGGTTGTTAATACAACTAGCGGAAAATATACATCTTTTTTTTTGCTGGCGTTGGCGGAAAAGACAGTATACCTACTTAGGCCTATAAGGACCATTGTATCCCCTATCGTCTGGGTAATGTCAGTCAGATGGGACCTACCGCTTAACGTGGAATCCGAACCAAGTGTATGCACTAGTTATCCTTTTTACTCCTCCAGGGGTCCATAACGCCCTTCTCGGTCCCGATATTAGGAATCACTAGTACACTAGTAGCATACTGCCTTGTCTTATCCACTAAATTTTGGACTTACTTTTTTTTTATTTTGCGTATGCCTACTCTGGGGATCGAACCCGGACCGCTACGGTTGAATGTCAGTACATCACCTCTGAGCCACATATAATATTAAAAACAATTTAATTTTACTTTAAAATATTTGTAATACTTACTAGTTGTGTACCTTTACAAAAAATGTAATGGTTATGTACATTAGATGCAATATATTTCTTGGGATTTTAAGAACTGTTTTTCAATTTAGAAAAGAACAAAAAGCAAAGAATGTCTGCGATCATGTCGATTTTCATAAATAACTCTTTCAGGTAGTTCGTTTTCGTCAAATCAGTTCAATTCTGCGGCATTGACGAAAATCGATGTTACTTGTTTTTCCAAGTCACATTTAGTCGATCACAGTAAATTATTATAAGGCGGACGCCAAAATACGCTACAATTCGGAAATCGTGACTGAAATTTTAACAGTTCTCGAGCAGTCTTATTGCTGTTTTTCGTGGCACAACAAATATGTTGGAAATTTCTAAAGCAACAGAACTTTATTGTGCTTTATCAGAAAGTACTTGGGCACAATGAGATATGCAAAGAAATTTGGTAATGTTACGTTTAACACTAATTTATTCCATATGCTTTTGATACTTGACCCTTCTCCATTTAGTTTTTTCATGTTGTAAGCATAATCTTCCATAATTTTTGCTAATTCTTCGGCTGGAGTATGCTTTTCAAGCTTATAATCTCTTATCAATAAAAACTGCGAAAACTGTCGCCAAATGGAAGTTTTGGAGATACGCGTATTTGGAGGTATATTCTCCGACACTGCCTTTTTAATTTCTGTAATGGATTGTATTCCAAATCTGTTTTTTTCTTCAGAAACACTCATTTTTGAACTAAAATAATTTGACGTTTGTTAACAAGAAATAATACAATAACATTTTAAATAATTAACAGAACCATGGTAACAAAACTTCTTTCAATCAAAAATTAAAATTTTGCCGCGGCAAAAATCACATGTGAATTTTGTCCAGGTAGGTGCAGGTAGTAATTTTGCCAGTAGAAGACCGGCCGTTGCTATGACATTTTGCCAGTGTAAAACACTCTAGTTAAATAGTCATAAAATTAACAAACTTACATGCATTATTTACCCTCTAAACTTATTTAAATTTTACATTAAAAACATCAAAGGGCCTTTCATTCTAATTAATTCAGACCTTCTTAATCTCATAGCCATCTTGACTTAATTCCGGCCTTTTGAATAGTCTCTCGACTCAAACAGCGACTTCTTTTAATTGCAGATGACTAAATCCGACAACAGAAAAGTAGTCCTTCATTCTGTCAACTGGAAGACGAGCGGCCTCTACAGATGTGAAGTGTCAGCGGAAGCGCCATCTTTCGCTTCGGCACAAAGCGAGGCACGAATGGAAGTAGTCAGTAAGTAAAAGAAGTGTTTAAACAGTTTTTTTTTCCTCGTGGATGTTAATAGTTCTTGTTCTGGTACTTAATATTTTTCAGAAACAGCGGTTTTAAATTAGGACAGCATGTTTTTGAGTGTCACTTATGCTAAATCGCAGGGCACCTTAACAGCTCTTGGGGTTCTACTTTTAAAAAACGGTGTTTACATGGCTTGTTTTGTATACATACCTTGACATTTTTTTTTCCTAAATAAGGGATCTATTTAGTTACACAAATAATAAGAATTACAAAAACTGCTATTCTTTTTTGATAATTTTCAAAATTATATGCGTCATTATGTTGGAAGCTCGCCTATTTTTGACAGGCTTTCAATTTTTGATAAACAATTTAAATATTAGTTATTTATACATCATATATTTTTTATTGTCATCGGATACTAGTTAGTTACAAATTCTTTTAGAACATTATCAACCTCTGTTGGTAATAGTGTCCCAGTGACGGCTCGCGGTTTTAAAAAATGGTGAAGAGAAGGGTATAGTGCGAGTACTTAAACAAACATTGACTAAAAACCCGGGTAACAAAACATCTCTCTTATCCTCATATGTCCAACGACTGAATGGAGTTTCCAACAAATTACAAACTATGTCATTAATTGGGTTCATTTTTAAAACACACAACTAAGTAGGTACTATTGTGCCGATAAAAAACTGGGACAAGAGATTTACAAAAACAATGTAAGAAATACATATCCCCTAGACTATAAAAGGTGTCTAGAGCTAAAAAGGAAAAACATTCAAAATTTAAAAAGTAACCTAGGTTACATAATGGAATGTTTTGTATTTTTCGATACGGGGTGGTTAAATTTGAGAGACATCATATAATATGGATAAAGTAAATTTATTAGATTTTTTTAAAGTCAAATATTTCATAAATTATTATATTTACCATTACCACAAAATAATAAATAAAGCTAATACAGGTAATAAAATACATTTAATAAAAAGAAAAAAATTGCGAACACAAAGTTTGTCAAAACAACACAAAATTAATATTTGGTCATAGAACCATTTCTGTTTATTACTTTTTGGAGCCTTTGTGGCATACTTAAAACTAAGTTTCTACATAATTCGACAGTTATTTCATCCCAAGCTTGATTTATCGTATGACGTAATTCATCTCTGTTTCTAGGTTGAAAATCATGTTTATACATAGATTTGACCATGGCACCCCAAATGTTTTCTATCGGGTTCAAATCGGGACTCTTCGAAGCCCAGGGAAGAACTGCTATGTTATTTTCTTGGAGAAAATTTTGTACAATGCGCGCTGTGTGTATTGGAGCATTATCATGCTGAAATGTGTAATTTTGACCGTATACAGCGTTTACCGATGGTATCATCACTTCGTTTAGTATATTAACGTATACTGCTGCAGTTAGTCTTCCTTCGACGATTTGGCAAAGTCCTGGTCCTCTAGCGCTAATCCAGCCCCAAACATTTATGGAGAAACGCCCACTTTGGTTGGTTTTGTGGGTGTATCTCTCATCATACCGCATGCCGGAAGGCCTATACACCCGAATTCTCCCATTATTGCATGACTGAAAAGTTTTCTCGTCAGAAAATATAACTGTTTCCCATAAATTTATTTGATTAATATATTCATGTGCAAATTCTAACCTGCCCTGTTTATTTATTTCCGTTAAAAAATTTTTATTGGCAGCACAACGGCTTCGTATATCGGAATTTCGAACCCTGTCTCTAGCGGTATTTGCAGAACCTGGAAAATTCGTCTCTTCTTTTGCCTTGATTGCAGTTTCGAAGGGATGATCCCTTAGATAATTAACCAGTCTTCTATCATGATCATCAGTAGAAATTTTAGGGGGACCAGAACCTGCATTCCTAATAATAGTCCCATGTCTTGCTATTTTTTGTTTTGCCAATAGCACGGTATTCTTGCTTACTCCCAGTTCATCTGTAATATCCCTAATAGCAACACTATCTCGCAACCGACTATAAATAATTGCCTTTTGCTGGGGGGTTAATTGTGGCATATTTACAAATAATATATGATTGTATGTTTGACGAGTCAATCATAAAGTGACAATCTTTATTGACATGCAAATTTTCATGACATTTTACTGGTACCAGGCTTGATGTAAAATTATTCTTAATAGTCTAGGAGAAAATAGAAAAATTTCCTGTCCCAGTTTTTTATCGGCGCGATGGTACGTACACTACTGAATTAACTGAAAAATAAAAACAAAAGCTTTTTAATCACACAGTAAATCACGTTAAAATACTAGAACCTCACGGTGTGAGGAGTGACGTAATAAAACATTAAAATTTAATTAAACCCATTTCTACAGCTATTTTAAATTTCCCGCCATCAGTTTATTCGCCTGACATGTGCAGTGTGTCTGCAATAGTTATGGGAAATAGACGCGAGTGTCCTATAACGTCTTTCATCATTACGAAGTGAATTATAATATCAGATTTAAATAAAAAAAACCTTATTTACTAAATAAAGAAATCGTGAAAAAAATGAAATTTTGGAATCTGCTACAACGTTATTTGGCACTCGATACGGAAGTTTATTCTGCACAATGGTCTTCCATAATTTAAGGAGGAGTAGAAGAGACATTCTACAAGCCTACTCATAAAAAAATCAGTGAAGATTTGACATTTGCACGGGGCTGGCAAAGTCTCAGCGACTTGGCTACCACAGATACAAACCAACTGGCCACTGAAATGGATGAAGCCACTGTCCGTATAGGTTCCCCCCTTAAAGACGTCCCCGCACCTTCGTCAAAGTGCAGAAACGAAAGGCTTAGAAATTTTACCTCACTCACTCCTTTTAAATCGAAAAGGTTATGATTTTGCATTGAACAACATGTTTTTAACAAAACCGAGAAAATGTTAAATTATATTTACTACAAAGAACACTGTTTTATCGGCATGCAAATATAAAAATGTTTAATGTAATATCACGTTTCTACAGCGGGGCTATTATTGTGATATATCGCTTTGTTTTTGACTGTTTTCGGGTCCTGCGTCATAAAGATTTATAGTAAGAATAAAAAAACCATTTGATGGCTTGTGGCTGTAAACAAAAAAAAAAGAGTTTATTTCTAATTTACTAAAAGGTTGTGTTTACTTTACATAGGACGTTTTTACGAAGAAAAACAAAACAGTTTGGTTAAATTTTAAGACAAGATTTTCTTTGTTACGTTTTAGGATAAAAGATTTTTAAAAATTGGACATCGATAAAATTATCGGTACTCACCATCGATAGCAACGATATATAAAATAAAACATAGATATTCTGTGTTTTTTGAAACTTACCCCTCTAAAAAAATGTGTTGTAAAAAAAGTTTTTCCTGGCCATGATCAATTCTCCTCCTATTAAAAAAAGTTCGTTGGCAGTGTAGAATTAAAGAAGTTCGTACTATACCTTTATTAAAACATTGTGTGATCATCCTAAACTTCGATGTACAACCATCGATCACACAATATCGATACTTATCGGTCATCTTTATTTTACAAAATTCCTCTTAATATTACTTCAGAAGAATATAAAATAGGGTCATATGATGGTCATTGGGAAGGAGCAGTTTCCTCTGAAAGTTGACTCGATATATTTTTTTTAGTTGTTAGTTTCTTCCTTAGTCTTATTTATTTATTTTTTATAAATACTGTTGTGTTTTCATTCAAATTTTTTAAATTTCAATTAAATTGTGCATGTATTTTATACAGGGTGTCCCGTAACTTGTGGGCCGTAGAGTAACTGGAGATACTAGATATCAAACTAAGCCGAGTATGCATATAACTTTTCTCGGATTGTCGCTTTTTTTTTTGTTAATTTAATTATTTACTATGTTTTTTATGCTTTGGGATGTTTAAAGGGAAATATCTCGAAACCCGTTAAAGATATTAAGATCAATCAAGTACACATTTTTGACTAAGAAAATGCCCTTTTCAAGAAATTATTATTGAAAAACACCTAATATCACAGGTAAGAAAAAAAATCATAGATTTATGAAGCCCAGTGTATGCAACTAGCGTCCTCTAGTATTTTACAAATTCTTATTTCTTGCTCATAAAAACATAATATTGCCAACTTTCAATTCGATTCATTAAACCGTTTTTAAAATTATGGCTTATTTTCGAGAATAAACTTTTACTTTCAACACACTATATCTCTAGAAAGAGTAACAATCCGAAAAAACCTATATGACTTAATGGGCTTAGTTTGATGTCTAGTATCTCCAGTTACTCTACGGCCCATAAGTTACGGGACAACCTGTATGTTTAGATGTTTTAACAAAAACTTTAAAACGTACGATACAGGCGTACGAAACGTTGTAACATAACAATGAGTTTGTTATTGGAGTAACCTAATATATTCACCAGAATAAAATTAATACAAAGGTTGAGAAACATCTCATCAAAAATAACGAAATTGGTAAATTAACTTCTCAAAATAATCAAAAATTATTCTTTTACTGTTATAAAGTTACTAAAATAATAAACGGAAACAATAAAACTGCATTTTTTCAAAAGAGCCTATTAACATGTAATATGTTCATGTCTAGATAATTTCAATAAAAAAAAACTTTGTTCATAACGTCTTGCACGTAAAATTTCGTGCGGTACACACAGCACACAGCCAAGAAATAATTGATGCGAGCATAAACATGCACACAATATCGAAGTATAAACCTTTTAATCGTCCACTGTAACACATTCGTTTTAATGACTGCAATATAACCTTCGTTCGTGGTCTCTTTGTTTGCATCACGCAATTGAAAATTTAACTTCCATGTTTATTTCATTAAGAGCGGTTGTTTACTCAAATATTTTATAGGTATGTAAATATGTGTTTTTACTGTACTACTAACTTTTTACTACCTTTTATATTACAATATTTCATGGTGTTTTAAAACTTCATTAAAAACGGTTATTACTTTTAATTCGCATTTCTTGCAATTTTATGTTTATTGCGAACTGTCTAATATAAATTTTAAACTTTTGTTTCTCTATTAAATCTAAATTTAGGTAGTATCATTTCATTCTATTATAGAGTCAAATTCAATCATGTAAAGTACAATGACGTCGGCGACGGCAGAGAGAAAACATTAAAAGACCGATACATAACTTTAAAAAATTATAATTAGATTTGTAAATAACGTCCCGTAAATTTCCTTACTGGTTTTTAATGACGTCACACAGAGTTTGAGAGTGACGCTATCAATCTTTGCAATAACATCTCCGGTGGGTATTAGGTACAATAATTTTATCTACTTTTATTTAGTAATATAAATTTTACAGTTCTGTAAATCGTTTTGTAAGGGCATCTATTACAGCACTAGTGCTGTAATGGATAAAAAAACGGTTTTATTAAAATTTTGCTGTTAAATAAAACCACACTTTTTAAAAGAATGATCTATTATTAACAATTATAAAATTAATTACCAATTATTAATTAAAATAAAACACTTAAGGTTTATTATAAACATTAATAATACACTTTTTACAGTTAGAAATTTGTATACCAGAAGTGGATGTGATGGAGCCCTTTACGTTCGAATTTCCAATTATTAAATCCGTGTCTGACCCCATGATCTTCTTTGCTTTTTGTTTTTTATTTTCTAAAGAATTCTCAACGTAGCCTTCTGCCGTAGAAGAGGATTTCCAGCCCCCCGACGCTTTAACATCTGCATATCTGCACCACCATCAACTAGAATGGTGGCTGAGGACCTCCTAAAACAATGTACACTGTATCCTTCGGGATTATTCAATCCCAGTTTTGTTGCAATCTTTGCAAAACTATTAATTCCGACAGGCTGGGAGGTGCATTTTCCTTTTCCATAGAATACAATAAACCGCATGTGAGTTGCATGAGGACGAAGTTTAGCAAACTTTCGAAAAATACTTAAACAGTTGACACCTGTCACATTTCCCTCTGTTATAACAAATTCTCGCATAATTTTGGTTTTCGAGAATGGAATCACAATTTTTATATACAAATCATTGTGTTCAATATGATCCAACATTAACTTAGCTAGTTCTTCGCGCCGACAAGCCCCAAAAATGCCGATTATCATAACAACCTTCATAAGTAAATATGTTTCATCATCTGCAGTACTAAGAAACTTACATACGTCTTTCTTTGTGAAAACTTTGGACTTTTTGGCCTTGTAACCCTCTGAACTTCTTTTCAAAAATGCGATTAGTTGAGAAAATCTGCTTATATCTTGATTTTTCTTGACTGAAATCATAGTTCTCAGCATTGAGTAGTGAATCCATAGTGTAGATGGTTTCTGGAAGCGTTGCTTTACGGAAAAATAACCCAAAAGAATTTTCTCAGACACCTCCTTTATTTTGTTAGCTTGGCACCAATATTCAAACTTCTGATACTCCAACTCATACCGCGCCTTGGATTTTGTCGGAACTAAACTTGAGATCGCTTCGTTTGCGCTGCTTCTATATCAGAGGGTAAACTTCCATCAGACATCATACATTTTGAAAAACGCTTTTTATATTTTTAAATTTGTTTGACAAAGTTTCGACAGTAACCATGCGAAACAGTAACTATGTGAATGGTAACATAAAAAACTTGATAAGTAAACTTAATAGCAGGTGCATTTTTACAGGTGCATTTTTATTTTTATTCATAGATGAAAGTAGATAAAATTTTGTACAATATTCTTGTTGTAAATTCATATTACTACACTCGATGTTTTATTAAACTCGGCTGACGCCTCGTTTGACAACTTTAACATCTCGTGTGGTAATATGAATCTTTACAACACTTATATCGTAAATAAATATTAAATTAGGCAATAGCAATTTTCAAAATTTTATAATTTTAAACCTGAATGGTGATATATTTTTTAAACCATTGATTTGACGTTAGAGGGTCTTTTAAGTACCCCCGAGGGGCCATTTAAAATACGGAATTCTAAAACATACATTTAGAATATAATGCTTCTATTAAAAAAATGAAATAATTAAAAGTTATAACATGCGTATATTACGTGCATGTTTATATTCGCATCAATTATTTCTTGTGGTACACACAATGGATTTCACATGCAAGAAGTACGAATATAAATAGGCTTCCACAAGTAATACGTAAAACTGTATAAAAAGAGATTAAAACCAAAATATACAGGGTGGCCTGTCCTCAAAGCAGGATTCCATAGTATCTAAGCTACTCAACTTTTTGATATTTTTCAAAAACAGAGTTATAAGGAGGGATTAGATCAACAATTTAAAATTATATTAAGTAATAAAGGATGCCTAAATAGTCAGGGCATATCTAATATAGTTTTTTTTAATAGAACACCCTATATATTATGTTATTTTATAATTTCCTATAAAATTTCACGTATATTTTGTATAAAATGTCATATGGCTAAAATTAATTGTTTTTGAGATATTGACGTTTAAAATATGGCGTTTTCAGACTACGACAGGCTGTATCATTGGAAGGGCTCAACTTAGAGAAAAATTGTTTCTTAACATGGTAAAAAATATTAAACCATCTTTTTGATTTAGTCTGGGTCTGTTCCAATGCTACAGCCTGCCAAAGTCTAAAAATGCCATAATTTAAACGTATTTAATCTCACAAACAATTGAATATTGACATATGACACTTTATACAAAATATATGTGGAATTTGATAGGAAAATAAAATATAATATAATACAGGGTGTCCCGTAACTTATGGGCCGTAGAGTAACTGGAGATACTAGACATCAAACTAAGCCGATTATGTCATATAAGTTTTTTCGGATTGTTACTCGTTCTAGAGATACAGGGTGTTGAAAGTAAAAGTTTATTCTCAAAAATAAGCCATAATTTTAAAACGGTTTAATGAATCGAATTGAAAGTTGGCAATATTATGTTTTTATGAGCAAGAAATAAGAATTTGTAGAAATTTTCTAATAACTAGAGGGCGCTAGTTGCATATACTGGGCTTCATAAATCTATGATTTTTTTTCTTACCTGTGATATTAGGTGTTTTTTAATTATAGTTTCTTAAAAAGGACATTTTCTGAGTCAAAAAGGTGTACTTGATTGATCTTAATATCTTTAACGATTTTCGAGATATTTCCCTTTAAACATCCCAAAGCATAAAAAAACATAGTAAATAATTAAATTAACAAAAAAAAACAAAAGTGACAATCCGAAAAAACGTATATCACATAATCGGCTTAGTTTGATGTCTAGTATCTCCAGTTACTCTACGGCCCATAAGTTACGGGACACCCTGTATATATAGAGAGTATTCCATTTAAAAGAAAGTGTGTTGGATATGTCCTGACTATTTGGTACACCCTGTATAATTTTAAATTGTTTTCTAATTGGCGTCCTGTTACTAAGTTTTTGAAAAATATAAAAATGTTAAGTAGTTTATATAATATGAAACTCTGAAGCGTTGAGAGCGGACTACCCGCATATATTTTTTTATTATACATATTTCTCATATTTTTATTATTTCTTTTGTTTTAATTTTTCCAAATATTTAACCTTGTGTTTATTCCAAAACAAATAAGATCATAATTATTTAACATGCCAGCACAATCTACGTTTATATGACTCGCAAGTCTTTTAGGCCCTAATTACTTTTAGGAAACCATTAATTACATTATTGTGAGCTAATAAATATAACTTAATTTAATTATCATTAATTAGGTACTTACCCGTAAATTTATATTATTTAGGTAATTGATATTTAATTAATTGATTAATATTTGATATTTAATTACATTTAGTTATTAAATTCAATAAAAATTGTATTTAAGCAATATTTCTACTTCAAGGTATAAAATTAATTTTAAAAACAATTTATTATTCCTATCTCTCTATTAGCTGTCAAACACCCATTGTCAATAATTTATTTATTAAACAATATTGTACTTATGCATAATGTAAAATTAATTAGAAACAAATTTAATTAAAGTAGCTATTCTTTTAAATTAATTTTAATTACCAGTTGTAATAATGTTTCAGGTAAATAAATTGTTAATTACAGTATATTGCTGCGTGTGTCAATTTGTACTTAAATTAAATTTTAATCGGATTTCTAAAACACAAAAGGAAATATAGGGTCGCTGTTAGAAACTAGAGGTCAGTTTATGCAACATCTTGTTGGTGTTTTTCACCAAATACTGCTTAGACAATTTAGAGTCCTCCCATTCTTTCGTCGAATCTTAATTGTATTAAAGAACCATGATATGGCGAAACGGGTCCAACGATGGATCTGACGAAGAACAATATTTATTTGTCCAAAGAAATTGTTTTTAAAACTGGAGTTCGGTGCAATATTTTCATATGTATCAATTAGTGTATGCTTGTTCTGTTATAAGTGGTATTTTCGAAAGCTGGCTACAGGTTAATTATTTACACACTCAATATGTTTTACGTCACACTATATTTTTTAAGAAATGCATGAAAAATAAATTTCAAACCAACTGAAGTGAAACTTTACTATTGGTAGCACCTGCAGACTGGTTTCGAACTCTATTGTTCTCGTCATAGGGTAGGTGATCATACCATACCAAACGTAAGTTTTATACTAAAGCCTATGTTGTCAACGTTATTGGGTTGTATATTATGACCATTAGGGCCATCGCTTGGTAGTTCCAATTTTTTTTTAGTTCTAAATACTGTAAAAAATTAATAGCTGTTTGCCTAACAAATAATGAAAAAATGTTTTTGTCTAGTAAATTTTCATGAAAGTTTTAAATTTACACTGTCCATAAAGAAATATTACTTAAAATATAGCTTACTATATTATAGTGAAAAAAAATAATTTCTGATTATATAGCGTCAAAAATTTTAACATAATTTTTTTACAATGTGTCCTGTCCTATGATTTAAATATAAGATGTGTGTGAGAAACACTCAATAGGGATAAAAAAACCCTAAATGTTTCCTCCATGTTCTCATTTATATATTTTAGATAGAAATAATAACATTACTTGAATTAGGAATAAATTGGAATAGCTTCGTTTTTAATTACTATTGATTTCCAATTATTGCGAAACTTTGCTTTGGGTAATTAAATTCCATTGTTTTGGTGTCAATTAGTAATAAAATCGAATTGTAGTCGACAAAACGATTTTCTAATATCTGCAGTTGACAATTATTGATACTAGATATAATAGCAAACGGATTTTGCATTTAATTCTAAATTTAAAGATATTTTTGAATGAAATGTAAACGATATTTTATTCAATTCAATAGAAAGATGTCGTTACGGAAAAAATATGGGGGGGGGGGGAGGGGGGCTGGTAACCCTTGGGAAGAATTTGGGAATATTGATCGGATACTTTTCGTTTAAAAACTGTCACTAACTTCTCTTTTTCTGTGGGAACAATCCTATAGTTTCATCAGCAAAATTACTTTAAACCATTTTAACAACACTAATTTTATGACTTAATTCGAATTTGATTTCAAAAGTAATTTGACGTAATAAAACCGTACTTTATTAAATAATTTATCAGGAATGGGTTTTATGGTATTTTTATATTATACCTATAAACTAAAATTACTGCATAGCCTGTTTCCATGCTATAAAACCTTAATTGTAACACATACCGCCAAGCATCAATTTACGAAGTTACTCTAAAGTAATCGATTCAAATCAAATTGCTTTCTTATTGACTTTAAGGAGAGGATAAAGCAATGGTAAATTTAAATTTAAACGTAAATCTCCTATTTCGAAAGTGTCTTAACTGGTAGAATTATTATAGGAAGAAAACAACAACTAACAATACTATGTTATTTATATTTGAATAAACTATAAGCCATTGGCGGGTATTCAGAGGATTATATTTTTTTCTACTCCAAAATAAAAATTTTCTGTTTACTTTACACTTAAGTGACAAGGTAGTAGGATATTCCAGTTAACTGTACGAAAAAATTTCATATTCTTGCTGTCAGAGCTGGACAGTGTTGCGACCTTCAAAAATAAAATTTCCCATTTGTCAAGAAAAATTTCACGAATGCACACATTTCGGGAAAAGTATTTTTTAGCAGTTCACCACCACAAGTGGTCCTAAAGAATTCCCCAACTATTGTAGTATTTTTCAAGCGGAAGTACTGGCAGTAAAGAAGGCGGTCAATATCCTGCAAGAACACCTTGGCTTGGGAGTAGCCTCGTCAATCACGATCTTCAGTGATAGTCAGGCGGCGATTAAGGCAATCTGTTCCAGCAGCGTTAAATCAAAGCTCGTAAAGCGATGCCGCAACAATCTATGCACACTTGGCAACCAACATCGGGTTATTCTGTGCTGGGTTCCTGGACACTCCAAAATAGATGGCAACGAGGCTGCCGATGTGCTCGCAAGAGAGGGCGCAGGCATGCCAGCTGATCTAGCAGACAATACAGTGAACAAGCCACTGGGATTGGCCAAAGAGGAGATTGACTACACGGCCAAGCAGCTTGCACAGAACAGATGGACAGGGTTGACAACCTGTAGTACATCCAGGCAACTGTGGCCCACATTCGATAAAAAGAGAACCGCAGAGCTATTGAGACACAGTCGAAAAGACGTGAGAAATCTTACTGCGGTTGTTACCGGACATTGCCTCTTCGGTAGACATGCCGAACGTATGGTATCACAACGGACCTAATCAGGACTACGTGAGACTGTTTGGTCAGAACCAAGGGTCTGCCACTCTTACCTAACCTAACCTAACCTAACCTAAAGAATATCCTACGAATATTACACTGCGCGTAATAATTTCCCTTGTCCCGTTGGAGAGAGCATTGACCTATTATTCTTCTGTGATTTGTTCTCACGAATCCGGATATTTTGCCATTAGTTGATAACATTGCTATAAAAATTATATTTCTCTGTGGCGTTCTTATAAAGTACTGACCAATCATAGTTTATTGTATTTACTGAGGCTCTGCCTTCTTTTTTAACATACTAAATTATATAATTTATATTTATATGGTACAATATGTTATTAATTTCTTCAATATAACAAAATATATACATTTATATAATAGATTTATCAATAATGCAACCTGCTGAATGTGCAATAGAAAATTAATTTCATGTAGCATAATTATTGAGTTGGTCTTACTATAATTTCTAATATGATCCCGTGGCCAAGACGGTAATGTGTCGAACTCTGGATACAATTATCGTGAGTGGTAAGTTCAAGCCCAGCAGCCTGCAAACTTTTTAAATATTTTTTTTAACAAATGGTTCGTAAGTTTGGTCGTAGAAAAAATATATTGTTTAACTCGAGTGGATTGTCCATATCGCACTCGGAAGTTTTAGAAGAATTTACTTCCTCGTGAGATATAGACATCATATCCACTCTTGTTGTACAAACTACTATTATCTGACTCTATTTGAAGAGATATGTTAAAATAAAGGTTACATTCTTATTACCATTTTTTCTCCTCTATAAGTTAACCATCATTAACTTTGCTATTTTAAATAGTGGGGGAATTATATTTTATTATTTTTAAATTTGGTTTTGCCCAAATATCTTTGGAAGGATTCCGAGTTTTTTAAATTCGAAAACATAATGTTGCAGAGTTTAGTAGTGCGCAACTTTTTTCTAGTATGGTTTACGAGATCCCTGTAGAATGTATCCTTATCTGGGATACCCTGTATATGAGGCGACGAATTCTTAATATAAATTAGAAAAGTAAGTACACTATCTAACGCAACATATTTTCAGATAATTAGAAGAAACCATCTTTTGTAATTTGCCCATATAAAGTAAAATTTCTGCTAAGCCTGTTTCTACGCTATTAAACCGTAATTGTGCACATATTCCGTCAAATATTAATATTTTGTCTTCCTTTACGGTAACAAAGTCAGCCTTTGTTTTATTTGGCAGTAACTTTAAATTACGTTAAGAAAATTATGCTTGAAAATTAAATTTTATTGGCTAATTAGTTCTTGTATGTAGTCGGTGCGATGGATTGCTGATATATTTTGATTAAGTTTCTCTACGCGTTCTTGAAAGTTTCCTAGATTTTTCTGGTTATTTTTTACACATAAGACGTAGAAAAAATCTTTATTTTTCAACCATGTTACAGAATATATTATTTTGCGAAAATCGATAGGAAAGATTGACATTTTTGAACGAAAAAGTCAATGTATCCTTACACTTAGTCCTTGCTATACAACGCAAAATAACTGTTAGGAAATATTTATTATTGTACTGTAAGGAAATAATATTTCTGTACGGCTACTTGTAAACTAAAATGTGTTAAGCTTGATAATTTAATATTACTGTATTTCCATAGTTATAACACAAATATTTAATGGCATCCTTTATTTGTGAACAAAGTTAATAATAATTATTTCAAAATGTTAATAAGTTATGTCCTTTTAATAATTTTCGATATACGGAAAATATTATGTATATCTCGTAGAAAAAGCCACATTCCCGGACTCCGTATTGTCAATCTCGGTTTGCGCCTCGACATACAATCTTTACGGTCGTGCGGGAATGTTCAGCTTTTCCTACTAGGTATATAATGTACTATTATTCTGCGACAATATTGATACTACTGACTTTCTAAAAATTTGAAAGTCACTTTTCTGTCTTTTTATTTCCCGATCTCGTTTCCCGTCCTTGTTTTCCATCCCCATACTCGCCAGCCTAGGTTCGTGCAGTCGAATCGTCGCATCAGTTCCTCTGGCGCCAGAGTTTTAGGACTCGCAGGGAGGGCGTTGCGTGCATTAAGCGTCTCGCACAGGACTACCCTGTTTTTATACTATCCTCGATATGACATTTCAATTCTTTCGAGAGATTATGTAGTTTATCGTGAAGGGTAGCATCGAGATAAACTACAATCCACGAGCATAAAATTTACATTCTTATAAAAATCTTAAAATTGTTATAAAATCTAAATTACAACTTAAACAACATTCAACACAGTAATACACAACACAAAACTACCCGTTTATGCAGAATGCCAGTTCAAAGATACAAGAAACTGTTTAAAACCGCCAACAGTTCTTTATTCAACGCACACCTTTTGTAGAAATATTCGTTGTTATAACACCCACGAATCGATTGATGTTTCAAGCTACACCTTTTAGTAAAAATGTTTAGAAAGGCTAAATTAATTTATGACAGGTTGAAAACCGCCATTTTATTATAAATGATTTTACTTTTGCATGCCGACATCGACAGCGTCTCATTACCCTCCTTACCCAACTCTTTAGGAGATCGATTTAAAAAAAAAGTATGAACTGTTTCTAATGTGTAAATAACACAATTTGACCGGAGTATCAAATGTCACCAATTTAAATAAACTAGGACTTTTTCCTAACTCCTGTATCAAATTGCGGGTAACTAAAAATCAAAATTACCTAGGCCTGCTACAGTCTCGTTATTTAAATTCATTATTTAATGAACTCAAATTGCTTCTGTTTTAATTGCAATTGATTTTAAATGGCTTTAATTAGCTCGGTAATTATAAATTTATTATTTTGGGTCACATGATTTATTAGGTTACGCAGTTGCACTTAACTCAATTTATTAGGTATATTCGGCTTCTTTATACAGGGTGATTCCTAAGTTAATCCTCCTTTTTTAGCTGTGTATAGAAGGCATTAAAATAAACAACATTCTCAAATACCTTTTTTCAAAAAACTCAAAAATAAGGTACTTACATTCATTTATTACACTATATATCAAATACGGTTCTGCCTAACTTGCCCGTTGAAAAACTTCTGGGTGTAGGATGAGAATGCAAGAGAAAGCGTTAGTTAGCACCATAGCTACTAATTTATTGTTTTCTAATTTTACCATTTTAACGTGTCACCAATTTAAAATTAACTTGCTTCAGAAAAACACACCGCAGAGGAATCACCCTGTATAATTTACAGGAAATTATTTTATAATTTATGACTTCCGTAAGATGATATGGATAGAAAAATTACTTGCGACACCAGAAAAATTCAATAACATAAATCTGTTTTAATTTTTTAAAATTATCATCGACAGTCCCGAATCTCCTGAATGATATTAATCCTAAAATTACTAAAGTGAAATTATTTATTTCTAGAGAAATACCAATAATACTGTAATGATGGAGACCCTACATGGCCTATAAGACTACCAGTGTTGATAAGGGAATGACAGTAATACTTATCGTGTAAAAGCAAATTTTAATAAAATAAGAAAATTTATATAGGATTGATACCATTTAGGACTCTCAGTCCGGCTGATAGTGTAGAATCCGCAATATTGAATCACTTGGTTTCGATTCTCTAATGGCTTTCTAGATATAGCCGGTGTCCCTTTTTTTAATTGAATACGTACGAGTAAACATTTAACAGCCAGTAACAAATTCAAGTTTTGTATATTAAATTAAATTTTGGTGTTTTTCCTAAACTTAAAAGATTTTCTCCCCCAATGACCAAGGTTAATGTCCGGTTCCAAGAATAAAGATAATTGTAAAGATGCTTTTCTTTAGGGTTTTAGTTTAATATCTTATTATACACAATATACCTATGTATCTATGGATCATGTTGATTACTCGTGACTCGATGTATACAACTACAAGACGGAAACTTCATTTCCAATAGTATCTTATGCGCACCCCTTGAAATAATGTGGTAAGGGGCCCACGTGCACCGGGAGCTTGTTACAGTGAATAAAAATAATCCAGGCGCTCAACTACGTATTATGAGACTACATATTGCTGCTTTCGATGGTCGTGAAAGAGGCAGTTTCGAGATGGAATAATTATTTACCGTAAAAGCGTAAGGAGTTAATTCAGAAGTCAAGCGTCTAGTGTCGGAAAAATGGATTTATTTTACATACGGTTATAAACTCTGAAGACGTTAGAAGTTAATTAATTAAATTAGTGTGATTAATCTAAAAGTTCCAAACCCCAAATTAATAATAGCAAATATTAATGTTATATTAAATTTGTCATTTACTTATGAAGTAAAATTGCTACAAAGCCTGTTTTGGGCTATAAAATCTTTATTGTAATATATAACGCCAAGTATTAATACACTTCGTTTGAAGCATCAGCTTCATATTGCTTTTATGTCATTATATAGTAATTTTGAATTGCTCTAATTAACATTTGGTAATTAAGTTTTATTGTTTGCATTTAACTATCTAATTATTAATGAAAATATAAGTTCTTGTAAATGGGGTTTGATATATTATTAACGTCAATATTTCTAATAGATATCTGAAAGTGACATGAATAGAAAATGTTGAGCTAGTAATGACAGATTTTAATAGACTTATAAATTAGTTAATTAGTTATATTCAATAAAAGAACAATCTGCGGATAATTATGAATTGAGTTTGTTGCATGCAACGATGCTAGGAGTATCAATTATAATTTTTAAATTCTTTTACAAAGTTACCAGCTCAGTTTGAAATTATATCTATGTACCGATATAGAATATTTGAAAAATTACTTGAATTTCAAAAGCCCATATTTTTATTAAAATGTATTCGATCTATTTCATTTCCAGTTTATTGAGCCACTAGGTTAGAGTGGCATACCTTTG
This sequence comes from Polydrusus cervinus, assembly GCA_935413205.1. Lineage (NCBI taxonomy): Eukaryota > Metazoa > Arthropoda > Insecta > Coleoptera > Curculionidae > Polydrusus > Polydrusus cervinus. The sequence continues at coordinate 8,014,482 of OW284516.1, forward strand.
GTTCTCCACACAGTCTTACGTAGTCCTACTAGGTCCGTTGCGATGCCATACGTGTTTCGTAGAACCCATCTTTATTAGATCTCTGATGGTTAGTGCGGCGTACACCGCAGAAGGATTTTAACAACTCATTCAAACCAGCCACTACTATTCATAAATCTGCTGAGTCGACCAAGTTGTCAGATGCTTATTTCCTCCAGACTATTGAACATCGGTTCACCTAGGGCAGTGAACCTTCTTCTTGCGAGGCCAGGGTATTTACACAGAAAATGTTGAATACTTTCTTCCTCATCCTTATCTCTGCAACTTCTGCAGAAGTCGTTAGCGGGTATTTGCATATCTACCGAAGATGCAGAAGAGGTGACAACCGCAGTATTATTTCTTACGTCTTTCCGATTGTGCTTCAATAGCTCTGCGCTTTTTTAAAATCAAATATGGGTCACAGTTGCATGGATGTGCCACATTTTATTAACTCTGTCCATCTGTTTTGTGCAAGCTGCCTGGCCGTGATATCAATCTTCTCTTTGACTAATCCCAGTGGTCTTATGCACAGTTGTGCGTAAGAATGAGATTATAGAGTGAACTGTACATAAAACAATGTTTACTAATATAGGAGTAAAAAAATGCCTTTAAATAGTACTTTCTGAAATCGAGACTTTCTCACCTTTATAAAAAACTTATTTAAATATAAGTAAGATAACCAGAAGAGGTTTATACCGTAGTTTTAAAATTGTATATATTCTGGCTAACAACAAGTTTTATAGAAACAGTAAAATAATCACCCTAAACTAAATGAGAAATATTATTAAAATAGTAAGTTGTGTTTTTATTACTTTTTCTCCTGTCGTATAGTCCCATTCTAACGAAAATGATAAGTTATTCAAATTTGAATCTAAAATTCCAATTTCATAAGCTTTGATATCCAACTTTAAAGCACTTCGTGCTTATCCATATATCGATCGGTATTAAGTGTTTATATGTTCAGCGGATCATTACTTAGTTCAGTTCAGTTTAGTTGTTCTTATAGACCATTAAACTAATAGTTTTGGTTAATGTTTAATAACTGCCTAATGGGCTGTATATTTTACTGGTGTGGTTTAATATAATGATTTTTTTTTAAAGATTTCGCGTAGCTTTGTTGGTGAATATAATTACTATAGTTGTAAGAAGACAGTAGTCGGTAAAAATATTGTCGCGTATTAAAATGGTAAGCGACGGGAACGTGTAGCTTAGATGATTTAAAATTACTTTTTAATTTATTTAATTTGTTGTGCGCTATTTATTCACTGAAACACCAAAGATTTTTAATAGTTTTATTAAAGCAAAGCAAAGCAATGACGATTACATTATGATGAATAACAAACAAGTCTTAAGAAATAAAAATAAAGTTATTAAATTAGTAAATTTAGAGAGTTTTCTCTAAAGATGAGTTGTTCCCTTAAACTCACATATTACTCTATTTCAAGTAAGTTCAAGAGAAACAATTTCTGCTTTACAGTGAACTCAGGCCAAAAGAGAAATAAGCAATTTAACAATTAAATAAACATTACCAAGATCACTTACTAATTGGCTGGAAACTGATCTGGTTCGAAAATTGTGTTTTTACATCATTTAGAGAGACTTGAGTTACCAAACGAGCAGAGGTTACCCTTACACTTGAATACGTTAAACAACTCCACTGTGTAAGTGTTTCTTTGAGTTTTATAATGTTTTGTAACCCCTACCAAAATAGAGAAGGGGTTCCTTTTTGCTGCGTGAGGAACTATTAGCAATCCTTGGTAAGAAAGAAGATTCTTAAATGTACTATTCAAAATGGAACCCTTTCTTCAACCAATTATAAACAGTTATTTTTATAAACATTTATCTACTGACTCCTCCTACAAAACTAGAAATGTTTCTGTCCTTGTGCTATGCATTCCACTTTATTTATTTATTACTCATTAAGAGTCTTAACTTCACAGCGAAGTATTAGATGAGTAATCCATCCTTAAGGATACCAATCCGTATCAGACATTATGTGCACCCGACCAATATTTCTAAATTATTCTTTAATATTACCAGCTCCACGCGAAATTATATTTTATATAAAATTTTATTAAATATATTTTCAAAAAAAAAATATATTTTAGAATGAACAATAAACATGTCGGAAACGCCCGAAAATATGAATACCTTATTATTAGGCGCTGCTTCATATTTTCAGGCGTTTCCGATACGTTTAATGCTAATTTTAAAATAATAATAAAATATTATAATTTAGTTTTTTTGAAAATGCTGTGTTGTCATATCTCAGCAACTAGTAAAGATACATTTTTGAAAATTTGGGAACTTACTAAGTTGGAGACGCTTAATTCATTGCAGTAAAAATATAAGGGGCATTTCATTTAAGATAACGACGTCCAATACCTACCACTACTCCAGAAATAATGATCAACAAGATCTATGGTAAATTGATACAGCTTTTATCGCATTAAAATCGCATTTATCAAAAATAAAGTGTCATCAGCAACAGTTATCGTTCAAAACTTTTTTATATATTATTGCAATAGGTTTATTATTGTATATATAGATCCCCTACTAAAGGAAAGTGTTCTTTATTACATTCTCGCGTTTTTATACAAAATCATGTTCACCATTAAATAGTCTCCATAAATAAATCTTTGTCGAATGCCACCCTATCTAATCAACAATCACTTGTTAAAATTTATGTTTAAAAAGCACAGCATATTTAGCTTTGTAACTATTAATATGCTTGCCAACCGGAAATGTTAGTGGAAGAAAAATATGAAAGTAATTATATCAAGTGTTTATTATTAATAATGAGAAAATACTTCAAAGAGTCGAATGGGGAAATTCTTCAAAAAGTGACAGCAGCAGACGCTGGATTCACTAAACAACCCTTAACTTAAAGCATATGGAGTACCCAACATTATCCGCGCGCCACCAAGTCAGCTTATAATTTGGCAAGAGAATGCTCTACATTGCAAAATACCCTATTGCGCTTCAAAATCCACTTATAGATAGAGAAATATCATTAAATTGGTTAAAAAAAAGGCAGCTACAGAAACAGAAGGTTTCATAATTTCTATCCAAGACCGTGTCATTCGAACTCGAAACTATGAAAAGGTCATGTTAAAAAAGAATGTGGATAGAAAATACAACTGCCCCGGAGAAACGATAGAACATATTACGGCGGGGTGTGGTGCTATGGTACCCAACTTATCTAGGAAGACATAGTCAGGTGGCAAAGATCATCCACAAAGAACTGGCTCATCAACTAAACTGCTGGACAATTGCTTTCGAGCAAGAAAAGTTTCGCCTAAATTTAACAGTTAATATTTTTTGAACCAGACATGATGTCGACCTACGGTTTTGCATGGTTCGATCCCTTGAGAAACAATTGTCAATATTGAATTTTCTTTAGCTGTCAGAAAATTTTATATACAGGGTGTTAAAGAAGACGATGATTTTTGCTCCAATTTTAATGGCGTGTAACTTTCACAATAATATTTTTAAATTTTATCACTCTACGTCAATTAAATCACTGGTTCATAGCAAAGAAAGTAATTTGTCAAATTTTTGATATCTGCCATATTTTAAGAAATACCGATTTTTTTTGGAAAACCTTGCTTTATTTTAACTTATTGGTAGCTAGATCTCACTCTGCGTTGTATCGTGCAAACTTAGCGAGTGATTCTTATACCTTATGAAAAGCTTGATTATGTTCAGTAACAATAGTTGTACCTAAATGTTATGATGTACAGTGGCGTACTTATAAACACCTATATATCTATGTTTTATGAGATGAGTATCTCACAAAAATCATCATCATCTTTAACACCCTGTATATAAAATTTTCTGACCGTTAAAGCAAATCCAACATAGACAATTGTTTCCCAAGAGATGAATATATCAATCATTCAAAACCGTAGGTCGATATCATATCTGGTTCAGAAAATATTAACTGTTAAATTTAGGCAAAATTTTTCTTGCTCGAAAGCAATTGTCCAACAGTTTAGATCTAAAAGAAAACCTCCCACCATACTATCAATACTCACCAGAGCCAGTTCTTGAATCACTTAAATATCTCTTATACTAGGACAGGCCAATAATAATGAATATAACACGAGCAAAGATTAACGACAGTTAGAAGCTGAAACCGTAGAAAATTGTATTTTTTCTTCCGGTAGACGATAAAGTCAAAATCAAAATTTAGTGAAAAAGTCCATTACAAAAAAATTGGGTAATGCCTTTTTATGTCATATATATAGTAGTATTTGTAATAAAACTCGTCTTACAACATTTTAGAGATAAGTATAAAAATGACAAAAATATACCGCAATATTTCCTATACCGATATGGCCTTTTTATTGTCAACTTTTATATAAAATCCTCGTTACAAATTACCTTTCCAATAAAATTCATCAATAGTGGCAATAACGTTTGTAATTTTATGACAATATTTAGGTGTAATTTCCAGATGTAGTTGTCGGTTACCGTAATATACAGGGTTGTAAACTAGCAAATATACTTTTTTACGATATAACGTGTTAGTATGACAAAATATCATATAAAACGGAAGTGTGTCATAAACTTCAAGAGAAAATTGGTAGCATCGCGTTGTAAAAATGAAAATCATGCATAAATTTGTATAAATATTTTAGCTTTTCTATATACCGGATGGCCTGCAGTCAACGCAGCATCTAAACTACTAAAACTTTTAAATATTTTTCAAAAACACAGTTATAAAGAGACATAAGCTCTACAATTTAAAATTATTCGTTTTATTTCCCTATTTTAGTTTTTTATTCTCTATCTATAAGTTATCCGTTATGTTACTTATGTCCGGTTTAACATGTAAAACCAAAAAAATGGTTTGTAGTTGACGTCTTTGGAAAGAGAATAAAAAACTAAGATAGGGAGGTGGAAATCATTTTTCTCTCACTCATTGTTTTCGGTTAATAAACCGATGTAAGTCAGCGCTGCCTAGCAGGACTCCTGTAATTGTGACGAATGTCTTTACAGGCGATTTCCTCTTAACATTTACTTATTTCTATAAGTTTGTTAGAGGTGCTAGTATGCTCAAAAGTGTCTAACAACGACACAGATGGCACTCCGTGCCACATCTTACGGGTGTGTCCCACCAAGTGCTGCCGTAAGTAGCTTCGAGATCCCTTTTCTTTTCGTCGGATCCTAGCTCTACTGATGAGTCATGATATGACGAAACGCGTCTAGAGATGGATCTGGCGAAATGAAAAGGAAAATCTTCTTCTTTATTTTTCTCTAAGATGCGCCGTTCCAATGCTACACCCCTCAAAGCCTGAAAATGCCGTATTTGAAACGTGAATGTCTCAAAAATTATAGAATTTAAACGCATGAAATTTTTACTATGACAACCTACGAAAAAGGGAAAAAAAGCACAGTTAACTTGGCTCGAAAGCGCCGAATATCACACGCGTGTTGAAAAAAAATATTTCAACTCTAGAGTTGAAATACAAGGCACACTATTTAACTTAAACCAATGTTGCTAATTTGACAGACCACCCCAATTTATTAAAAAGAACAAATTTTAGAAAGCAGTAATTGTAAAGTGTTTAACTTATTTTTCCTATATTTGTCGAGTGATTCAGAATAAGAGTTTGAAAATACGCCATCTGAAATTGTAAAAATGTTACGGATCGCAAGGTCACAGGTTCAAATCCCGTCAGGAGTATTTGAATTTTTTTAATAAAAACATTAAATATTTTATAGAATTAGGAATTTTGAATAGAAATCTTCCTTGTTGGGTGGATTTTTTAAATTTATGTTTAATGCATCTTTCCTTGATTAAATTTAAAAATTTTCATTCTGGTTAATCTAGAAGTCAATCCAGGATTAGTTCTTCCTATGATATATAAAATATGGAAAAATGAAAAAGGTAAACTACAACTAAAGGAAACGCCTATTGACAAACTATGAAACCATATATTAAGTGGAACATAATCCTAAGTATGCTAATTTCAACACTAGTATTGATAATTTATTTTCAACACTAGTGTTGAAATATTTTTTTCACAAATCAAAGGTTTTTAAATAATTGTTTGTGGTCGTAGGAAAAATAGTATACATTACTTGTGTAAAAGTGATTATTCTAAAACTCGGAGAATTTCCGCACTCGGCTGACCCCTCGTGTTAAATATCTCCTCGTTTGAAAAGTATCACTTTCATCACTTGTTGTATAATATACTATTCTCTAAGATGCGCCGTTCCAATGCTACACCCTTCAAAGCCTGAAAATGCCATATTTAAAACGTAAATGTCTCAAGAATTATAAAATTTAAACATTTATGGAATTTTACACAATCGTTATTGTAAATATTATAACCTAATACCAAGCCTAGTCAACAAAACCTAAAATTATTGAAACAGCATTGTTTAAAAAATTGCTAGATGTGCCCCGTATGGCTAGAAAACTTCTTTTAATATTTTAAAACCCTTTATTTTAATTTAAAATAAAATTATTCTAATATAATATGCAATGTACAGTGGCTACCGTACATTCTCGCTTATTATTTATAAAGTGAAGATTGTCGTGAATGAAACATCACCCTTACTTTTCCCGGAATAATATTCCAGCACATGGGAAAGCTCACGTGGAATATTAATGGGGCTCTTCATACAATAATGCTCTAAATGTTAGTGTTACGTTTTCCAAGAAGTTCTCTAAAGAGAATAGAATAAAATACTTTTTTTCAGCCTTAAATGTTATACAAGTTATTACATTTTTTGCTACTCCCATATGGATATTTGCTGTTTACTCTACATTAAAAATAATTTTACCGCTAATTTGCTTATCTCTCGGTGTTATTATTCTTACGAAAGCGGGCAACCAAGAATACACTTCAGCAGACCAATAAATCAATGTGGCTATGGTTTAGAATATGACATTGATAATTTTTATTATTTAATAAATTGCTTTTTGTCTTTATTCTGCAAAAGGCCAAATTTGAAAAAGATAGATATATTCAATGTAATTTTGTGTTATTATAAGATATGACCCAAACTGACAAATATGTTACAGTGTAATTTGATCTAGGTATTAGGTAACGAAATTAATTTTTGTAATTTTTTTTTTCTCACAAGATAATCGAAGAAATCGTCCATATTTCTCAAAGAGACCGGATATAGATTAAAGAAAAAAGGAAAGACAACAAAGTCTCGGTCTCAACAAATATAATTAAGTGGTTACACGTGTTTCACCCTTTCGGGCATCATCAGACCTAAAACAAAAGACCTAACTAACAGATACACGAATAATTAAAGACCACTAATTACCCAGAATTTAAAACAAAAAGAAACAGTTACAACATATTAAAATTTAAAAATGTAAATAACAAAAACAAAAAATCAAATGTCAGGGAGCAGTCGGGTCAATTGGATCAATAAGTCCAGTGAAACGAATGCGACGGGATCTAACTATGTTCAAATGCCTGAAAATATGAAAGAAGATGAGAGCGTAGCCAATCTGTTCTGTGCATTAATTTCAATTGCATTTAAGACAGTTAATACTTTAAAACAACACTTGGTTAAGATCAAGGACAGAACGGACCGTTTTGCAAAGTCTGGTGTTTATGCCTTAAATTGTGATGATTGCTCAGCGGTTTATGTCGGCCAATCAGGTAGAAGGATATCCACTAGAGTACAGGAACATCTCAGCCTTGTCAATAAGTATAAATATTCGGATTTCACCGAGACTAAGTCTGCATTCGCAAATCACTTGTTAACTTCTGGACACCAGTTCTCTTCCCCTACAAATATCAAGGTTTTGCACGAATGTTCTAAGGGTGTGAAGTTGGATCTGTTGGAGAAAATGGAGATTACTAAGGCCAAAAAAAGTCCCATACTTACTTGTGTCAACGACGTGTTTAATTTTGAACCTAATTTGATTTTTAACAATATTAGTAAATGAATTGGTTATGAATTGTTTTGTTTATAACCCGATGTTGATATCGGGACGGTCACCTTTCGCTAATTTTTAATGCACAGAACAGATTGGCTACGCTCTCATCTTCTTTCATATTTTCAGGCATTTGAACATAGTTAGATCCCGTCGCATTCGTTTCACTGGACTTATTGATCCAATTGACCCGACTGCTCCCTGACATTTGATTTTTTGTTTTTGTTATTTACATTTTTAAATTTTAATATGTTGTAACTGTTTCTTTTTGTTTTAAATTCTGGGTAATTAGTGGTCTTTAATTATTCGTGTATCTGTTAGTTAGGTCTTTTGTTTTAGGTCTGATGATGCCCGAAAGGGTGAAACACGTGTAACCACTTAATTATATTTGTTGAGACCGAGATTTTGTTGTCTTTCCTTTTTTCTTTAATCACAAGATAATGCCTACATGATTTAAATAATTTTAAAATATTTGTAGTATGAGGTTCGGAGTTGGGTCGTAAAAAAATATTCTGTACAACTCGAGTGGAGTTTGAGCATTCTGCGTACGGCGCTGTGCTTAATTTACTTCCTGGTCCGATATCATTTCCATTCTCCGAGTCTTAGAATAATCACTTTGACTAGAGTAATGTACACTATATTTCCTACGACCACAAAGAATTATTAAAAAAGCCTTTGATTTGTGAAAAAAAAAATTATTTAAACACTAGTGTTGAAAAAAAAATATCAACACTAGTGTTGGAATTAGCATACTTAGGATCATGTTCCACTTAATATCTGGTTTCATAGTTTGTCAATAGGTTTGTCCTTTATTTGTAGTCTAACTTTTTTATTTTTTCATAATTTATATATCATAGGAAGAACTGATCCTGGATTGACTTCTAAATTAACCAGAATGAAAAAATTTAAATTTAATCAAGGAAAGATGCATTAAACATAAATTTAAAAAATCCATCCAACAAGAAAGATTTCTATTAAAAATAAATCCATAAATTATATAACGTTTTTATTAAAAAAAGTCATATACCCCTGATAGGATTTGAACCTGTGAGCTTGCTATCTGTAGGCTAGAGCTCTATTCTCTATGCTATCGCTACCAATTAAGATATGTTGTTTAATATATGACACTCTCTTCAGCGCGATATGTTTTTTCTGGTAATAGATTTTCCAGTATATTATTAACATTTCTTATAATTTCAGATGGCGTAATTTTACACTCTAATTTTGAATCACGCGACAAATACATGATAAATAAGTTAAACACTTTACAATCACTGCTTTCTAAAATTTGTTCTTTTTTTTTTTAATAAATAGGGGTTGTCTGTCAAATTGGACTAGGATCTTCATTGATTAAATTTTTTTTTTTTTTTTTTTTTTACAAAAAAGCGCATCAACCACCTAGGGTTATTAGCGTATGTTCGTGTTGTGTGAGGGGTTTGAACCTGGGTCCCCTATTATCGTGGAAGCCTGTATGGACCTGCCTGGTGTTGTGGTTGGTGGGAATGACGGATTAGCGGGTTCTGGCTTTGTTCTGCTGGGTTGAAGTAATTGTTGCTGGTGTTTGTGATGTAGTCTTGGATCGTTTCCATTTTAAGGACTCTGTGTAAAGTGGTATTACGTACGAACCATGGTGCGTTAGTTATTATTCGTAGCAATTTGTTTTGATATGTTCAAACCCCTCACACAACACGAACATAATGTATTAGTTTTAAGCTAATGTTTTGTCAATAATTAAAATTTGTTTTTTTTTAATTATTAAGGGTTGTCTGTCAAATTGGCACCATATGTTTAAATTAAATAGTGTACCTTGATATTTCAACACTAGTGTTGAAATATTTTTTTTCAACACGCGTGTGATATACGGCGCTTTCCAGTCAAATTACCCTTGCTTTTATTCTCATTTTCATAGATGGTCGTAGGAAAACTACTAATATTCGGTACATTTGTTTGTGCCTTTTTAATATATAAAACCCAACGGGTAAATTTTTGTCTACAACTGCAATATTGATCTTTTTAAAGCGTGTTTACCTTCGTGTCTTGATTTAATATATTAAAAGCTCCCAACGATACAATAATATGGGATCGATTAATAAAAATTGCAGATAATTATAGCGTAGAAACTTACCTAATGGATTGCGAAAGCTAATACCCTTTTTTCTTTAAAATTGATTAAGGTAGAATTATGTTCCCCTTTATTTTATCCAGAACATTTTTTTTTTATGATAAAACACCTGCCCTGTAGGAAAAATCCTTTAAGGCGCTCTGGGAGCGGTGCGTGTGCGAAGAAAGCGATTAACGTTGGTCTTGAAACGTTGAAGATTGTATTCATTGGGAAACACAACCTCAGGAAGATCATTTCACAAAGATGACGTTCTCCAGATGAAAGAATTCTTGAACAATGAAGTTCGAGGAGTACTAAGCTGAACAAAATATGGATGAGCGGCAGTGGTTCGCCGTGTATTTCTGTTTTGCATTGCTCTAGGTGGAATCAAGTGGGCAATGTCAGTCGAACACCTGCCATGGAAATATCTGTAAAAGAGAGTCAGTTGGTCAGCTCGGGGTCGCCGATCAGACGAACGGCTCTCCTTTGAATGGAATCCAGTAGCCGAAGGGTGTGCTTGGGTGCAGAGCTCCAGACATGAGAGCAATATTCTAATGATGGTCGAATCTGGGCTTTGTAGAGTGTCAAAAGTTGATGAGGTGTGTACAACCCTTTGGTGCGGAAAAGTACACCAAGTTTCTGTGCAGCTGCCTTGGCAATTGCGGCAACGTGATCATGCCAAGACATTTTACCTCCCAGATTGACCCCCAGCAAATTAATAGACGGTGCCAGGGGACTTGCGTGTCCTGCCATGACTATATCCGGTTCTGCAATGTTAACCTTTTTGGAGAGACTGCTGCCTGGGTTTTCTTAGCATTAAATTCGACTTGGTTACTGTTACCCCAAGCCAAGATTTCTTCCAGGTCATTGTTGAGGCGCAATACTTATGCTGCCTGCGAAGATGTGCGTCGGCAGCGGATGTTTGGGGAGTCAAGGTAAAAGATGAGACAAATGTGCTGTCATCAGCAAAGCTATAAATTGGATTTTGGGTTTTCACTAGAAGGTCGTTAATATACAGTAAGAAGAGGGTAGGTGACAATATGGACCCTTGAGGAACACCGGCATTGATGGTGAAGGTGTCTGAGAGAAACCCGTCAATCGCCACTTGCAGAGAACGGTTCTTAAGGAAGCTCGTTAACCATAAACAAAGTCCATTAGGCATACCGTAGGATCGCAATTTACTTAGAAGCCCATCGTGCCAAACACGATCAAAAGCCCTAGAGATGTCCAGTGTAACAGCCCGGGATTCTCCATGATGTTCAATGGTGTTGCTCCAAAGATGGGTGACATATGCCAGAAGGTCACCTGTTGATCTGGACTTACGAAAACCGTATTGATGGTCGCTGATAATGTTAAGCCGTTCCAGATACTTTAGGAGTTGTTGGTTAATAGCTTTCTCCATTACTGTTGAAATTACTGAAAGCAATGCGACGGGTCGGTAGTTGCTTGGCAGGGTCTTTTTACCTTTCTTTGGAATAGGCTGGACACGCGCCGACGGATAAGTTGAAAAGTCTACAAAATACTGGTGTAAGTTCATCGGCGCATGTCTTGAGAACAATGATAGGAATTTCGTCTGGACCAGAAGCTGGCCAGAACATGGCTTAAATTTCTCAATTTATTTTTCTACATTTTTCCATAATAATTATATGACTTAACATCTTTTATTGTGTTATTTTTTAATAAATTAATATGATATAATATTAGGTGACTTAATAGCTCTTTAACTCTACCAGAAAATACTCTAAAAACCTTTGAATTATGATAAAATTTTATTTAAAATACTAAACTAATAAATAATTAAAAATAGAGAAGTTTAAAAATAATAATTTAAATATTGAACAGTATTTCAATTTAATTAATATTTCATTTGGGATTTTGTGACGTACCAGTTCTGGTTAATACAACTATAGGTGTATTTATTTTATAATTATTTTATTTTATAAAATATAATGTACTTTCATATAAATATAATAAAAATATGTAAAAATTATTATTTTTCATTTGTAGATTTGATATTTATAACTTTGAGGCTTTACTATTTTTAAAGCTATTTTAATAAATTTTTTACTAGGGTCTGGATATTATAATTTTTATTTAAAAACGACCACAGCTTCTTTTTTTTAATTTCATATGGTTCTAGTAGTATTAAGAATAATTTAAAATAATAAATACATATTTTTATATCAAAATATGCTTTATATTATTACCTATCAGAAAGAAACATCCCTATAAACAAAGATTTTAAAAATTTTACCTCTCAATAAAATATAATAGACCAAAAATCTTTAGAACTTCCTTTAAAAAGTTTACACTTGAATAATTACCATGGCCAAATTACACTTTTCTGTTCTGTTACTTGATATGTCAAAATGATGACACGAAATTACGGAATTAAATTATTTGTCAAGGCCAAAAAGGCATATTTTTTAGTTGCTAAGGCAACAACTAACGTAATTTTATCCTTTTTTATGAATCATTACCGAATTTTCCTCGAGCTTGAATTATATATCAGGAAATTTTTCCCTAGTCGCGAATTTCTTAAGAAATTTTTAAATAATTGGTAAAATTTTTCGGAAATAATTCTTGCTCTAGGGAGTTTATAAGTAAGAATATACCAAGGCATGGCAAGGCAGATGCACAGAAACTTGGTGTACTTTTCCGCACCAAAAGGTTGTACACACCTCATCAACTTTTGACACTCTACAAAGCCCAGATTCGACCATCATTAGAATATTGCTCTCATGTCTAGAGCTCTGCACCCAAGCACACCCTTCGGCTACTGGATTCCATTCAAAGGAGAGCCGTTCGTCTGATCGGCGACCCCGAGCTGACCAAGACCCTCGATAGCCTGGAGCATCGAAGACAGGTTGGTGATTTGGCTCTCTTTTACAGATATTTCCATGGCAGGTGTTCGACTGACATCGCCCACTTGATTCCACCTAGAGCAATGCAAAACAGAAATACACGGCGAACCGCTGCCGCTCATCCATATGTTGTTCAGCTTAGTACTCCTCGAACTTCATTGTTCAAGAATTCTTTCATCTGGAGAACGTCATCTTTGTGGAATGATCTTCCTGAGGTCGTGTTTCCCAATGAATACAATCTTCAACGTTTCAAGACCAACGTTAATCGCTTTTTTCGCACTCGCACCGCTCCCAGAGCGCCTTAAAGGATTTTTCCTACAGTGCAGGTGTTTTATCATAAAAAAAAGTAGCTCTTTTTTGCAAAATAAAAATAGATTGAGGAATATATTAACATTCTTTTTAATTTATTCTATTAAAGCCAACTTTAAACTGAGAAAAACGGCTCTGGTATTTAAATGATCTCATTCGAAATTTATTGCAGATAATTTTAAAAACAAAAGGCCGGAAATATGTCATTAAAACGATTTCACAACGTTTGAATAAAATTAATATTCTTTTTGGTATTTTCATGATGTAGTATTTTCCCAAATAAAGCTATATCTGCATTTATTTTTATTAGCCAATATTCATTATACAATTGTTAAATGGAAACACTGAAAATACGATAAAAAAATAATTTTTAATTTTAACTTTATATGTTCAATTAATTAATCAAATTCATAAATATTTTTATTGACCAAATAATTTTGCTCCAGGTCATATAAACCGTTTAAAAACTAGCTTTTGTTTAATATTTGTGGTGAATTTTTGACTATGTGAAAACAATTTTGTAGACAGGTTTGTTTAAATTTGTATTTTAGTTATAAGTAACATTCTTGATTATTTTTAAAGGTAATAAAAAACGTTATCTCATGGACCTCGCAACACTCCATTCTTTTATTTTTTGCTTTACTTTAACAAACCTAGTTAGTTAGTACGGTGTTATAGTCAAGTATTTAATAAAGCACAAATTATTAGTAACACAATATACTAACTTTATTAACAACTGCGGCGGTGCCTCAGAGGCGAGTCACTGGCATTCGACCGTAGCATTCCGAGTTCGATCCTAGGAGTAGGCATACGCACATTAAAAAAAGTATGTCCGAATTTTAGTAGGTTTAAGAATGCAGGGAAGAGTGTAAAATATATCTCCTAATCCACCCCATTCACGCCGGTAATCAGGCCGGATGAGATCGGATATCTCGTGGGGTGCGGAAGAAGGTACACACTCCCAGTTGAAACGTCAAGAAACATCATTGTCTCCAACCTTCAAAGAGATTATTGTAGTAACAAAAATAATTTAACAAAAGTTATGTAGCTCTGATAACAATATGTATGGCTGTAATAATTGAGGCAAAGGTGCGTATTTTGGGGCTTAATAATTTGGCGAAAGAAAATTTCAAATACTCCGAACATCTTCGAAGATATCCGGAAAAAAACAAAATTTCTAGTTTTGATTTTTTATTATTTGCGCCTTCATTTTTGACTTGGGGAAAAACAAAAAGACTTTCTCATAACCTCTTTTTATATTCTACAAGATGGCCTTATAACTTTTCACGTAAGACATTTGGTTCTTTAGGGGCCCACCTTTAGTCAATTTTTTTAAATACGAACCTTTCTCATACTTATTTGAACTTATTGTCTTAAATCGTACAAAGAATTACCATTTAAAGTTTGTCTACAAACTTAAATAACACCCTGTATATTTAAAGCATGAATAATTAGTTTTTTTCTGTGACGGGAAAAAAGTTTGACATTTTATCTCTGTTGACAGGTAAAAAAATGTCGCTTTTTGTGAAATTACTTTTTTCCCCGGGAAAACACTTTATTAGCTATTTCTGTCCTGTGTGCTACCGATTCACCAACATACCCTTCAGCGACCGTTGATGACTTCCAACCGCCATGTTTCTTGAGTGTCAACAAGTCTCCCCCAGATTCAACCAAAAGTGTAGCAGACGATCTTTGAAATGAATGTCCCGTGTATAAGGTAACATTTTCAAGTTGAAGAAAATTAGCTACTGTTTGGGGTACCTTATAAAACTGATTTTTACCCACAACTTGATTGATACATTTTCCATTGTGATATGCATAAAATAGGCGGCGATCCTTTGCTGCTGTTGGACGAAGGGCTATGTACATTCGGTAAAATTTAATATATTTTTCAGTAACTACAAATCTCTTGTTGACATCATTCTTTGTTTGCTTAATTTTCACAATTAATAACGTTCCCGAATCTTCAATATCATTTAATGTTACGTGGCTGATTTCGCAAATTCGACAAGCTCCTGCAATCGCAAGTAAAACAACAACCTTGGCCATTAAATAAACTTCATCGGGAGCATTATTTAAAAAATCACTAATATTTGTACTCGCAAAAATCACAGCTTTCTTGGGCGTGTAACCTTTCCCATTTTGTTTTAGAAATGTAATTAGTTTGAAATATTTTGAAATGTCTACATTATTATTGGATTGTAACATACTTTTAATCATTGAATAATTCGACTACACTGTTGATGGCTTTTGTTGTTGTGTCAGTTCCGAAAAATAGGTCAATAACACTGTTTCCGACAAAGAACTGCATGCCTTTTCCATCTTCCATTCCATAAATCTTGAAAACGCGTTTTCGTAAATTTTGCGCGATTTAGCTGGCAATAATTTTTGTGACGCTACTTTCGCTGCTTCTACTAATTCCGGTGGAGTCAGAGAAAACTCAGAATCAGACATTTTAAACTTTATATTATTTAAAATAACTACTAAATTACCACTAAAGTTCTTACTTTTTATATTAAATCACGGAATTAAATTGACAGATATTTGATTATTTTAAAGGTTTCCTTAGAAACGCAGGTCCAATTGTCGCTATAAGTAAAACCTACCTACTAGTTTAAAAAGTCAAATTTCACATCGATACTTTTCTGACTTTAATATATTGTAATAATATCGTCGTTTTTCCCGTCACAGAAAAAAATAGTGTATTATACACGGGAAAAATATTAGATTTTAGCTCTCGCTTTTTTGTCTCCCTCCGCTTCGCGTCGGGAGACAACACAACCTCGAGCTAAAATCTAATGCTTTTTTCCCTTGTATAATAAATAACTATAAATCTATAATAAATTATCACAATTCCGTTTCAGATACATTGTATTTAGTTGTTCAAACCAGCTTTAACTCGTACATTTTTATGACCTAAAACCGCTCGTTCCTTGCAAATGAAAAACGGCGAGTAGCTTCAGCTTCACAACGATACAAAACGTAGTTTTTTTTTACACATTTGTTACAATCAGCAACAGTGTTTGACTTCGAATCTCGGCGAAGCGACACAAATCTCCATATTTCTGGTTTCTTTTTTGTCTTTTTCGCTCTTGCACTAATTTATGATGGTTTTATGTGACGATAAGCCTCCAAAATACAGAAAGTGAGCCCCTAAACATTCATAAATTTTGATTCTGTTGTTTTATTGTTGTGAAATGATAAAGCCTGTATTTCTAAACGGAATATTGCGCTATAAGTTAGTGACGAAATAAAAATACCTGGTATAAGCTGTAGAAGTAAAACGCTTTACCGGTATGGTAAAACAATCAGATCTGACAACAATGTAAGTAATTTATTATCACATTATACAGGGTGATTCCTAAGTTGATATTTTAGCTGTGTATAGAAGGCATTAAAATAAACAACATTTTCAAATGCCTGTTTTCAAAAAACTCAAAAATAAGGTACTTACATTCACTTATTACACTATGGATCAAATACGGTCTTGCCTAACTTAAACATAATAATAATAATAATAATAATAATAATAATAAAAATAATAGTAATAATAATAATAATAATAATAATAATAATAATAATAATAATAATAATAATAATAATAATAATAATAATAATAATAATAATAATAATAATAATAATAATAATAATCCAATACAATCCCATACTACAAATACAACCCAGAAAGCATCCATGAAACAGGAAACTATAAGATATACTGGAACAGAGAAATAATAACGGATCTTCCCTTACAACACAATAGACCAGACATGGTGTTCACTGACAAAATTAACAAACATACTTACCTGATCGACTTCTCTATCCCGCTTGCCGCAAACTTACAAAAAAAACACAGAGAAAAAATTAGTAAATACTTACCTCTTGCCAACGAAATAAAAGAAATGTGGAACCAAGAAAAAGTGATGGTAGTACCAATCATCATAGGTGCAACTGGAGAAATACCACACACACTCTTCGAAAACCTAAAAAAACTAAACATTAAAAAACAAATATACTACCAGCTACAAAAAGTTGTTCTTATAGAAACCAGCGGAATTGTCAGACGTGTACTAAACGACATCGACAACTGAAACTTGAACTTTTCCAAACCTACCAATCTACCTGCTTTCTTGCAACCAAAGCCGAAACAGGATAGAAGCCATATCCAGATATAATCTGTGGAACCTGAAAATAATAATAATAATAATAATAATAATAATAATAATAAATGTCTTTTTATTTCATGTTAAAATAAAAAAATACAAACATTATAACAAATAGACGGCGAGATTTAGCTCAGCTACTCTATCTAACCGTCTTATAATCTACAGAACTAAAATTTAAATAGATATTAAATCAAAATATTTAAAAAGATGGTAACATAAATGTGGCCTATTAATATAGTATAAAATTAATTTATTAATCCACTAATTATTAGCATTATACATAATATCATTATTACGCTATGTTCGATACACGATAATAATGCAAAAAAAAAAAATGCAAAAAACAGCGGCTAAGTTCTTTTATTTATAATAATTTTTTTGACAGCCTTCTTAAAGCCCGCAATAGCGTTAAGGGATTTTACATCAGCCGGTAGAGCATTGTACACTTTGGCCGCATTGTAACTAAAAGATCCCTGAAATTGAGCAGTTCGATGTTGGGGGATAATAAGACAGTGTCGCGTTTCTCGCCCATGTATGGTAGCACCTACAACGAGCTTCTCGTGAAGATATTCTGGTGATCCACTCTTAATTATTTTATGGGTAAGCGTAGATAAGTGCAGAAAAAAACGTTCATCCATTTTCAGCCATCCAGAAGCTTGCAGTAACGGTGTGACATGATCATATTTTCTAGCATTATAACAAAATTTAAGACAAGAATTTTGAAGTTTTTGGAGACTATTTTTTTCTCTCTGGGTAAGAGCTGGCCAAAAAACAACGTCGGCGTATGAAACCAACGATAATATTAGGGAGTCGCTGAGTCTTAGCTTGACATCAGTTGTTAAAATGTGTTTATGCATATATAAAAGTTATAACTTGTAATACGCTCTCTGAATTATATTAGAAACATGTGCTTCAAATCGAAGCTGCCTATCCAAAAAAACACCCAAATTTCTCTCGCAATCTGAAGGAACTAATATCGTACCTTCAATTTCAACGTGAAAATTATTTAACTCAGATGAACCAAAGACAAGTAACTTAGATTTTGTCCCGTTTAAGACTAATTTATGTAATTTGGAAATCTCCGAAATCGCTGCCAAGTCAGCGTTAATAGCATCCATGGCTGTTAAAGCTTGTATGTGTGGAAATGATAAATAAATTTGCTTATCATCGGCATATTGATGAGACGAACAAACCTTCAAAAATTTGTGGAAATCACAGGTATATAAAGTAAACAAGAGCGGTCCCAGAATACTCCCCTGTGGAACTCCCCTCTCAATATTCACATATTCTGAAACGTCCGACCCAACGCACACTCTCTGTCTTCTACACAATAAATAATTATTTACTAGATCTAGCGCAGCGTCATGTAGTCCAAGATATTTAAGTTTAGAACAAAGAACTGAATGGTCAAGGGTATCAAACGCTTTGCTGTAGTCCAACAGCACTAAAGCCGTCATGTTGCCTTTATCAAGACTTCTAAAAACTTGATCACTTACATGCAACAGTGCCGTTGATGTGCTGTGCTGCGCTCGGAACCCCGACTGCGTGATAGGTATTATTTGGTTAGCTGCCACGTATTCCTTTAATTGGTCATTCATAACTTTCTCCAGTATTTTCGATAAGGTAGGCAGGATGCTGACTGGACGATAATGCGACATCTCCGTGGGGGTGCAGCAACTGCACTTTGACGTCACTGACCGTAAATTAGCACCATTTCTACTAGTTCATTGTTTACAAATTTTACCATTTTCACGTTGCACCAGTTTTAATTGCAAATTAAATTAACTTGCTTCAGAAAAACACATCGTTGACTAATAAGACAAGCAACATAAAATATAGCAAGCTCCGTTTTGATGACCAGGCCCGTACTTAGATTTTTTACTTCTGTATCTCGCCTATTTTGAAGTTTTTTGAAAAATGGTAATGGAAAATGTTGTTTGTTTTAATGCCCTCAATACACAGCTTAAAAAGAAGTATCAACTTAGGAATCACCCTGTATATAACTAGTCCTCATACTATTTATTTTTCGATAAAACTTATTTTTTAAGTAATTACTAATTATCCCTACAGAAAAATTCTAAATTTAAAAAAAAAATAAAAAGGAAAAATAAACCATTATTTTTAACCAGCAAAATATTATAACGTCAATTTAATTCGAGTGTCAACAACGACTACAGTATATTTAAAAAAACATTGCGTCACACGCCACTTCCTCCAAAATTGGTTATTATAAAAGGGAGACCTTGGTAAGAAGCTCTAACGTATTTTAATAGTATTTTTGACGATATAAAGTTAACGGAAAGCACAGCATTCAAGTATAAAGAACGACTTGGCTTAGAGACATGGACATTTTTCAAGTATTCCCCTTGCTATCAAGCAACTTGAAACATCACAGCAATCATTAATTGAATCTATAAATATTCTATTTAACTAAAACGAAAGTTTTTTTAGCGGCAGGCGGACAAAGTAGTGCATCTTTTGCATTGAAGTACACAGGAACGCCAAAGGTAATGGGTCCTTGGGGCACAGGTAGACAATGACAGGCTGTTTCGTCCTTATTAGGACTCATCAGAAAGCCATTAACTGTAACCAATTCCCAGTACAGCGAAAATATGTATATGAAAACCTTGTATCGCCATCTATAGGAATCAACTCAATGCAAAAGATAGTCATCGACGTGAAAACAACAATAAACAAAGTACGTTAGGCTAACACACCAGTATAGGAAACGTTTTTGCGCATACCTACACTTTTTTTAAGGGTTTTTAGATTCGAATATAGATCGCGCTGTAGTAGCCCACAGGGGTGCTGCATCAATCCGTAATACAATGCCGTGTTTAAAAATATATTATGTTTAACATCCGTCAATACATTTTTCAGTTGTCTGATAAAGCAGCCGAAAGGTTACAACTAAATTGAAAACATTATTTAATAAAAATTCCGTATAATTCATATGGTGGACATTTTAGGTAAAAAAAAAAAGTTCCAAAGTGTGTCTGTCCTAAGTGTATAAGGCCGCGATTTAAAATTTACATTAGGTATGTACCGACATTCTCGAAGAATCCTTTTTTACACTAATTTTTTATTATCATTTTATCATTACCAACCAAAAAAATCTACGCACTCTATAAATACCCAAGCTCATAATACTCTAGGGAGTACACTTTTCCACACTCTGCAGTAAAATGTGTATCCTCGCAGTGCATTTGTTTCAATCAGCAACAATTTTTAGGTTTGACTTTGGTGAGGGGAAATGCTCCGTGCTCTCCATATTTTTGTTTTATTCCTATTCTTTTGCATATTCGCTAGAGATTTTGGAGTCTTTATATGGGGATCAGCGTACTAAATCCCCAAAGTTGGTCCCGAAATGTTCATAAATTTTGATTGTGGTGTATTCCAGTAGAATTTTGTTGCATTATCTATATAAACGCGCCTCGTTTTACTATAGTATATTATGGAGAATATAGTGTCTAAAAATGTATAACTTGTGAAAAAATTATATTAATAATAAAAACTTAGATGTGTGTAACTTAGGCTCAAGAGGTAAAAACTGTATTCCATTTTTTAACAAGAATATTCTGCAGTAACTTGTCAGTTCATTGGGACCTGATAGAAAATAAGGGAACCATTTTGTCCTTATTAGGTTTCATCAACTGTGAAATAGGATATCAACTTATTAAATTCATTTATGTTTTTGAATAATTTTTAAATTGTTTGATATGAATTTGCAAAAAAAAAGTTTTTATTGGCGATCACAGACAATTGTGATAGAGTTCTCTATAATTTGATAAATATTTGGAAATTCCGTCCAGTTCGGCTCAATTTCGGTGTCGGCCATAGTCGCAAGTAAATATTTTGCATTAAATTATCTATGATAACTAATTAAAGAAAAATAAGATAATTTGATAAAGAAGGGACTATTAGCTATAAAAAAACTTACAGAAACATCGTTGTATAAAATATGCCGTGAAAGATAAAGCTGAAAAACATAGTGTAACTGTTCTATGCAAACCGCCATATCATTGGAAAATAAATCCTATAGAACTTATATGGGCGCAAGTGAAAGGATTTGTAGCAAGACACAACAGGACATTCAAAATGAAAGACGTTAAGCTACTGTGTGATCAAGCTATTAAGGAAGTGACATCAGGGAACTGGCGAAAAGCAGTCCATCATGTCATTAAAGAAGAGGTGTGGTATCTTGACCACCTGATCGATCGTTGCTTAATCCGTTAATTATAACGTCATGAGGAGATGAGACAGTTCCTCAGATGACGAAGAATATCATGATTTTTTATAATTTAACTTCCGTATAATGTATTTTTTGTATGTTATATATTTTTTTATAATGTTTAATAAAACATAAGTGTACCTAATCCTATGTACATAATGCATGCCTTTATCACATCATTTTCAGTATTTGTAAATGGATAATAATAGGCAGAACGAATAAATTGACCCAAACCCTAGTGGTACTACCTGCACTTGATGAAAATAAAGAATTTTGCAATGAAATCAATGCCAAATTATGAAAGTGGCTTAAATATTCGTTGGATCACTCTGAAGTCTCTTTGCATACCTAATGAGCTTTTATTACTCTACGCCTTTTTGAAATAGACTATAAGGAATTGTTTTTAAGTTTAACTGGAATTAACTACAATGTGTTGTCACATATTATTACACATTGTACAAAAGTTAGACCCAATTCAAACCATTTTCCTTCTATACTATATTACCTATCGTAAAAAAATACATCTACCTATACTAAAAATCATAAAGTTGTAAATCTACATAAACTGTCACGTCGTACTTCCATGCCCGTTTCTCTCAGTTACTTTTTAAAACACAACAGTCCCTAGCTATGCACGAATACCGAAACAAATAAGACCCACGAGACTACATTTTTCTGTTTCGCGAAGTAAAATACGAGTTTTCTTTGCACATTTGTAACAATCAGCAACAATTTTTGACTTCGACTCTGGAGAATATGTAACAAATTTACATATTACCTTTACTATTTTTAGCGATTGTAAATTGTTATGCAGATACAAGAATTTAGACAAAATAATACGCATTTTGATATTTAAAACAAACTTCGGTCAACCGGCCTTTTAAAAAGACTAAAAAATCACGTCCAACTGGAGTGGGATTATGACCAAAAGCCATACGTGGTTACCAGCTAGAATAATAAGTAAAAAAAGAAGAAGAAAATGAATAAAAAAAGAAGTGGTGGAAAAATATTGTAAGTGTAAAATAAACTGTTCAGTGGTCTTTCGGTTAGCTAAATTAGTCCTCAAGGAACTGTCAATGTGAATGTTAAGTTGGGGAACACTTGAGATTATCCTCGAGTGAGGAAGCTTCAAGCAACGACTATAAATATGGGCATCTATAGGTCATCTTTAATAAATCTTAATAATATTTTTTCAGAGAATTGATCGAAAATATTGACACTTTTGATAACATTTCTGAAAGAAAAAGTCAATATTTCCTTACACTTAGTCGTTGCTAGTTAACGGAAATAACTGTTAGGGAATATTTATTATTGTACTGTAAGGAAATATTATTTCTCCACGACCATTACCGAATGCAATAATTCCAAAATCATTTTCGATAATATGTAAAAATTCTCGCTCTTGAGTTGGAATATTTATTCTGAAACACTTGCTTCTTATGCGTTTTGCGTGTATTTTCATTCCATAACAAGATACGGAATGAATATTCTGTAATTGATCTAAACGACATAGGTTGCCATGAATTTCGAAACTGTCAATGTCAGCAGACAAATTTTAGTGCAAGTCAAAATATAAGTGAAAAATCGGATGAATCAGATATGGAACTGGATAATACTCCACCTGAAATTACAAATATTGCGAATAGTATTTTTTGTGGTGGAGAAAATATAGTCTGCTACTGGGTTAGAATAAAAATTCGATACTCGTAGTGGCTACGCTCGCGTTCGGAATCTTCCACTCGGATCAAATTTTCATTCCAACCTCGTTACAGAATCTACTATTCTGTACGGCTACTTGTAAACTAAAATGTGTTAAGCTTGACAATTCAATATTACTATGTTTCCATAGTTACAAGACAAATATTTAGTGGCATACTTAATTTGTGACCAAAAATAATTATTTCAAAATTTTAACAAGTTAATTTTAATAAGTTATGTCCTTTTAATAATTTTCCATTTACGGAAAAATAGTAGGTATATATACCTCATAGAAAAAGCCACATTCCCGGACTCCGTATTCTCAGTCTCGGCTTGCGCCTCGACATACAATCCTTACAGTCGTCCGGGATGTTAAGCTTTTTCTACTAGGTATACATGGGTTCCTGGCCACTCAGGGATAGCAGGCAACGAAAAGGCCGATGAACTGGCAAGAGCCGGATCATCTCAAAAACTCAGGGGCCCTGAACCCGCCCTTGGCATATCAAAACAGGCAACCAGAACAGCATCAGACAGGTGGGCACAACAACAACACCTGTCCCGATGGAACAGGATACCTGGTCATACCCAAGCGAGGGCCACAATTGGAAAACCCTCCAAAAAGTTATCAACTGGAATGATGCCTTTAACGCGCACCCAGCTAAAACAAGTGGTCGGCCTACTAACAGGCCACTGCTTAAGAAAACACCTACACCGAGTAGGAATTTACAATGGTCCCATTGAATGCAGACTTTGCGGCGATCAGGACGAAACCGCCTCACATATCATATATAACTGCGAAGCGCTGACCCGAGGAAGACTCAGAATCTTCGGAGACATTCAATGTGGGGATAACCTCCCACATGACAAACTTGGTAGGAATTTGCTGGACCTTATAAAGGGAACAAATCTTTTCTAGCAAGAGAGGGGAGCACAATAAGCCACTAGGCTGCAGTGCAAGAAGCTTGGGCCGAACGCCCAACCCCCGCCTTAAACCAACCAACTAGGTATACAATGTACTATTATCAGAATGATGTCTTAGCTAACGATGCAGTACCCCGTATATCTAAATTAGAAGCAAAATGCCGGGAGTCTGGAACCTTTAGAAAACATTCAAGTATGAAATAAACTAAAACGCCGCTTGTATACTTTTCTTATAATAAGATGACTTGCTTGGCTGCCGCAGCACAGGAATCTATTTAGCATTTTTATAATATCCTTTTATACATAAAGGAAAATGTTTATTTTAGTTTGTATAGTTTTATGTTTTCATTTGAACCTGCAAGTGCTTTTATTTGTTTCGGCCTTTCTCAATATCTACAATAAAAAAAGTGAATAATAAAACATAATTTTTTAGCAGTTGCTCTATTTTTATAATTATTTTAAAAGCAAGCGACTTCTTAATACAACACTCATTGAATGATAGAAGAGTTTTGGACTTGCATTGTCTTTATTTGTTTTACATCACCAACCTTCAAACAGACACTAGAAGCCCGGTATGGACCCGATATAAGTGATAAGTTTCGTAACTCTGAGAAAATGATGTAAAATAAATAAAGACAATGCAAGTCCAAAACTCTTCTATCATTCAAGAAACATCATTGTCTCCAACCTTCAAACAGACACAACACTCATTATAATAAACCTTTTTCTGTTATTTCGTTTTTTTATTTGCTATAAATATTACATTTATCTAGGACCACACAATTATTATTATTTGAAGAACTAGTCCATACTTTATTATTATGACTAGTGACTATACACACAGGAAGTGTTTACACCTATTTTCTATTGATTCACCAAATTATTTATTGAAACAACTAACCTGGTTTTATGTGCTGGCAATAAAACCAAAATTGTTGTAGCTAAACAAAATTTATCTGTTTTTGAAAATAACATTTTTACGATTTTTCCTATGGGCTCAAAGAGTATTATAAAAATAAATTATCTAAGTAACAACTAGCGCAAGTAGCCATAAAATAAATTGAAGTTTACTGGCAATTATACACTTTAAAGTTTGTATATTTGTTTGTAAAACTTTGTAATGGTTTTTTAAACGGGGTTGTAGTATTTTATTTCAAATTGTCTTCTACAATTTATCAAAAAAAAATAACAATTATTTAATTTTTTGTTGTATGATCGACACGTATCACTACAAAATAAAATACTTCACAATTATATGATATACGACATACCTTTTGTATGTAATGTTCAAATACTAAAAGCATACCTACCTTTAATAATGTTTCTAAGATATTGATTGAACTTTATCAAATATGCAAAATGCTCAATAGCTGTGGGTAAGGTGCTCCAATATTGCTCTGATAAGGCCCGTATTATTAATCTCCTGGTAACTTTATCAGCAAGATAATTTCCAAAGAAACCATTGTTAAGACAATTGTCTCCATAGAAATTATCTGGCTAGTAAAGTTACCAGGAGATTAATAATACGGGCCTTAACAAACTAAGTACCGGGTGGTTAACTAAGAATGACCGCCGGCCATATCTCAGAAACTAGTAATCGTACAGCATCCGGGTACATTTTTTTACGACAAAAGTTCCCAAGAGAAAATGCTGGAAATTATTTTTAAGTTCCGCATTTTGCCGCAAGAGGGCGTAATTGAAAAGTAAATTTTAAAATTTTACATATCTCCGAAAATTCCACGTTAAGGTATATCTTTGATAACATCATTAAAAAGCTTCGACAATTATGCATCATTTTAGTCTTATGCTCATTGGCGTACGGACTTTAATAAGTTGTTGAAAGTGTAATCAGTAAAATCGATGTAACTTTTAAACGACTTATCCGATTTTAGCAAACTAAAGACTGTTTGGAAGAGAAATGTATGCACTTTCACCAATTTAGTTGTCCATAATAGTTTAAAAAAAAAATGCTAGAAGGCGCCATTTGCAATAATAACACATTTTTGATTTTACTCCGAAAAAATAAATCATATGGTATAATTATGATACCGTAATCGAAAAGTAGATAAAATTTGCTAAAAAAAATATCGAAACCGCAGCTCGATATCTCTGTTTGTTTCAGCGTCATCGCCAATAGAATAATTTTTAAAACTAAGCGATTATATATTTTTTAGAAAAAAAGTGGTACGCCACTGATATTTTTCCATGTGGATATTATTTCTGATTAGTCTGGTCAATTCTGCATAAAAATGGTCTCTTGCATTTTTCTCCGCGGTTTTAATATTTTTTCTAGCAAATTTCATCTACTTTTCGATTATGGTATCATAATTATACCGTATGATTTATTTTTTCGAAGTAAAATCAATGTTATTATTGCAAATTGCGCCTTCTGGCATTTTTTTTGAGAACTATTATGGACAACTAAATACGATTGATAAAAGTACATACATTTCTCTTCCAAACAGTCTTTAGTTTGCTAAAATCGGATAAGTCGTTTACAAGTTACAGCGATTTTACTGATTACACTTTCAACAGCTTCCCCCCCTCTTATTAAAGTCGGTACGCCAATGAGCATAAGACCAAAATCATGCATAATTGTCCAAGCTTTTTAATGGTGTTATCAAAGATATACCTTAATGTGGAATTTTCGGAGATATGTAAAATTTTAAAATTTACTTTTCAATTACGCCTCTTGCGGCAAAATGCGGAACTTAAAAATAATTTCCAGCATTTTCTCTTGAGAACTTTTGTCATAAAAAAATTTACCCGGTTGCTGTACGATTACTAGTTTCTGAGATATGGCCGGCGGTCATTCGTAGTTGACCACCCGGTACATATTTACTTTACCTTGAGAGAGTAGGAGTTTAAATTCTAAAACTTCTCGCAATATCTATTTTAACCTTTCTTTTTCGCAAACCAGGTATTTATAAAGGGTGTATTATGTATATGAGACACATATTCTTACCAAGACGAATAGAATATATCAAATAAATGTTTCTGAAATGTTACTGAAACGATTCATTTAAGTAAACAACCTAGTTCTAGGTAAAGTGTTGTGAGGATATCAAGTAAACAAACTAAATATTTACCAGGCTTACCCGCTAATATAAAGGTGAGAGAGTTCTCTTTGTAATAAGTGAACTTTATAGAATAGGGGAAGGTAAGGAAAACTCTGCCATTAGTGTAATTATTTTTGTAGGAACGAATATTACTTACCTTTCTTTGAAAACAAAAATTTGTATTAAATTAAAAGCTATTGGTAGTTGTTTAATTCAGTGGCGGCTCGCGGTCTTAAAAAATGGCAAAGACCTAAGTATAGTGCGGATACGTAAACAAACATTGTACCTGTGTAACAAAACGTCTCTCTTATCCTCATCTATCCAACTACTGAATGGAGTTTCTAACAAATTACAAACTATGTCATTAATTGGGTTTATTTTTAAAACACACAACTAAGTAGGTACGTACACTATTGAATTAACTGAAAAATAAAAACAAAACTTCTTATACACACAGTAAATCATGTAAAAACGATATCTATAACCGTAAGTTTCACGAAGCCTCTAAATAAATACCTTAAGGTTAGGCAAACCAATGCTAAAACAATGGTGCATACGACTAATCCATTTTTAAATTGCCCTTCATCATAATACAAATTGTTGCATGCTGTCTGCATGACTGACGTCACGTAACCATAGCAACGGTAAATATCAAAGTTGGACCTTTGGTCTTCACTTGCTTTGAGCTAACGGACACGATTGGCTGGGGCGCGCCAAAATGCACGAGTGTTTATAATTATTATTGCCAATCGGAGTTAATCGTGACCCTATTATGCATAGCTACATTCGGATTAAATTAATATTATTAATTTAAACATAATTATTTTTTAAGGGTTAAAATGGTAGCTGTATTGGTACATTAATATTTAATATTGTCGAAAAACTTTCTTCCTGGTTTTATTTTTATTTTTTGGTGAAGAGGCCCTTCACCTACTTCACCTGACAAGCCGCCATTGGTTTTTCCATCATATAGAAAAATCTGCACTATTTGAAAAACAAATAACTAATAAATAATAAATACATATTTTGCTGACGTGGTTGACCATTAAAAATTACCACTTTTTATCCGCAGGTTAGTAAAATGTTAGGTATTTACTTATCTAAAATGACGCTGTTTTTAACTCGAGTCCTATGGAATGAACGAAATTTCATCATAATACGTATAATGGAAACAATTACTTGCGAGGCCACCATGCTCCACTTTACCCCAAACCGTATCTGCAGGCATATAATTAATGCTGTTGATTTGGGGATGTGCTAATGGATGTTTTTGATATTTCTAGCGTAAGTTGGAGTAAATAGACGATTAATTTTATCTTGTCTACGTCTAATTTTCGTATAATATATTACCTCTTTTTAGATAAAATTTAAATATAGGGTTATGAAAGTTTAGTATCCGTAATAATAATATAGAAAGAAAAATTAGCGGCTAGCGGACAACGTCGTGCATCTGTGTCTTGCAGTAAAGTACACAGGGAAGCCAAAACAATGGATTCCCTGGGGCACAGGTAGACAATGACTGCTGTATCGTCCTTATTAGGACTCTACCGAAAGCCATAACCTGAGTAGCAACTCCAGAAACAACGAAATCGCGTTTTCAAAATTTAGTTAAGAATTAGTAGTGATAACTTGGCATCGTTATCTAGTAGAAATGAACTCCAATGCAGAAGAAAATTTCATCGGTGGATTTAGTAAAATGTCCTGTTGTATTATAAATAGAACCACTTACAATTTTATGGTTGTAAAGTCAAACTTGAAAGAAAATATCTTATTTTTTATAATAAATTATATGTTACCATGAAAAAAAAAATAAATTCTATGTTTTCTGATAAATACTATACCGATACTAAATGATTGTTCCAATGAGTTATAACAAAGCTCCGTGCGAGCTTATTATGTGCTATCATTAGCCCTGATCATATAAATACCAATACGTTGTGTGTCATAAAGGATTTGTAGACATTTTTAAGTTTCATACTAGAGGGCGCTAGTTGCATACACTGGGTTTCATAAATCTATATTTTTTTTCTTACCTGTGATATTAGGTATTTTTCAATTATAGTTTCTCTAAGAAGGGCATTTTCTAAGTCAAGAAGGTGTACTTGATTGATCTTAATATCTTTAACGGGTTTCGAGATATTTCCCTTAAACATCCCAAAGCATAAAAGAACATAGTACATAATTAAATTATTAATACATAAATTATATACACCCTGTATCTCTAGAACAAGTAACAATCCGAAAAAACTTATGACTTAATCGGCTTAGTTTGATGTCTAGTCTCTAGTAAGAGTTTTTCTTTGATAATTAAAATAATAATTTAAATATGTACTATGTTTTTTTATGCTTTGGGATGTTTAAAGGGAAATATCTCGAAAACCGTTAAAGATATTTAGATCAATCAAGTACAATGTTTTACTCAGAAAATGCCCTTCTTTAAGAAACTATAATTGAAAAACACCTAATATCACAGGTAGAAAAAATGTATAGATTTATGAAGCCCAGTGTATGCAACTACCGCCCTCTAGTATAAAACTTAAAAATTTCTACAAATTCTTATTTCTTTCTCATAAAAACATAACATTGCCAATTTTCAATTCGATTCATTAAACCGTATTAAAATTATGGCTTATTTTCGAGAATAAATTTTTACTTTCAATACCCTTTATCTCTAGAACGAGTAACAATCCGAAAAAACTTATAAATGACTTAATCGGCTTGGTTTGATGTCTAGTATCTCCAGTTACTCTACGGCCCATAAGTTACCGGACACCCTGTATAAGCATTTCCAGAATTTGTACATAAAAAAATTAAAAAATGCTATACGCCATTCCTTCTCTAGTCTGTTAAATTCCCCTCAATTAATCATCATTATTTGTCTTTATATAAGTAATATAATACCTTTTACATCAAACACAAACTAATGATACAATTTCAAGCAATATAAGAAGCATTTTTTAAATAAAATAGAACAAGAACTAAAAACATCCATTAGCATTCACCCGAATCAACAACATTAATAATACACCTCCATTATTTACGTAAGGGCAAAATAAATATTTAGTGTGTTTTACTCGAAATATCCAAAGCACGTAAAGAAGTTTCTTGCTTTATTGATATATTCTCTGTCTGTTTGCACAGAGAAGGGTTTAAAAGTTTTTTACAAACGCTTTTTTTCAGCTGATCCTCATTAAAAAATGCAGATAGATTTGTTGATTAAACGATCTGTTGAACGAACGGCAATTTAGATTTAAATTGATTATAACAAAAAATTATTATTTCCTTTTGTAATACTGTGACGTAGTACACAGGCTTTCTTACTACAAATATGGTACAAAAACAGGGTGTCCGGTAACTTATGGGCCGTAGAGTAACTGGAGATACTAGACATCAAACTAAGCCGATTAAGTCATATAAGTTTTTTCGGATTGTTACTCGTTCTAGAGATACAGGGTGTTGAAAGTAAAAGTTTATTCTCGAAAATAAGCCATAATTTTAAAACGGTTTAATGAAAGTTGGCAATGTTATGTTTTTATGAGCACGAAATAAGATTTTGTAGAAATTTTTAAGTTGGAAACTAGAGGGCGCTAGTTGTATACACTGGGCTTTATAAATCTATGATTTTTTTCTTACTTGTGATATTAGGTGTTTTTCAATTATATTTTCTTAAAGAAGGGCATTTTCTGAGTCAAAAAGTGTACTTGAATGATCTTAATATCTTTACCGGTTTTCGAGATATTTCCCTTTAAACATCCCAAAGTATAAAAAAACATAGTACATAATTAAATTAATAATACATAAATTATATACACCCTGTATCTCTAGAACAAGTAACAATCCTGTAGTAGGTATCCTTATATATATCACTATCACTATTTGTATCACTTCTAATATAATAATTACAACGTTCCTTTGCACACGATGCTCACTGGTTCTCGGTCGTATATTGACTGACTATCTCGTTCAGTCGTTATGCAACGCAGGGAAACAGTGTCTTCGTAATCTTTATTTATACCTGTTTACTATTTAATTTATGTAATACACTACAAATCCCAAAAAACTTATATGACTTAATCGGCTTAGTTTGATGTCTAGTAGTAAGTGTAGTAAGTTTTTTTTTGATAATTAAAATAATAATTTAATTATGTACTATGTTTTTTATGCTTTGGGATGTTTAAAGAGAAATATCTCGAAAACCGTTATAGATATTAAGATCAATCAAGTACACATTTTTAACTCAGAAAATGCCCTTTTAAGAAACTATAATTGGAAAACACCTAATATCACAGATAAGAAAAAAAACCATAGATTTATGAAGCCCAGTGTATGCAACTAGCGCCCTCTAGTTTGAAACTTAAAAATTTCTACAAATCCTTATTTCTTGCTCATAAAAACATAACGTTGCCAACTTTCAATTCGATTCATTAAGCCGTTTTAAAATTATGGCTTATTATCGAAAATAAACTTTTACTGCCATCGCCCTGTATCTCTAGAACGAGTAACAATCTGAAAAAACTTATATGACTTAATCGGCTTAGTTTGATGTCTAGTATCTTCAGTTACTCTACGGCCCATAAGCTACCGGACACCCTGTATATTGTTCCGCGAGTGTTTACAAAATTAAAGAATTCGTTTTAAACAGTTAAACGGTCTCGCGTCAATTGGACGTGGAAAATTGGACGCACGACTATTGGTCGCAGTCAATTGGATTGGACCCACGACAATTGGACGCGTGCGAAAATTGGACGTGGGACAATTGGACGCATGTGACAATTGGACGCATGCGACAATTGGACGCATGCAAAAATTGACGTGGAAGACTACTGAAAAAATAACATAACACTAAAACTTTTAGTAAAAAATAAAATCAGTTTTTTTTTAGAAATCTTATAATTTCGTCGGTCTTAACTAATTTTATATACTTATCATCGTGTTCCACCATTTAAGGAACAATTACCAGTAAATTTTCTATATCTGTCGCGTTTAATAAAAGTTTTAAGATAGATTGGGGTTGGATCCCAGTTCAAAATATATTAGAAAATATCGCGGTGGACCAATATTTTCAATGGCAAGAATCAATCATTCATTTTATAGGTATGTAGTAAATTTTATGCATTAAATCTTCTAGTAAGTGTAAAAATGACTATAAACCTGGAGATTTTTGAAATAAGAAAGTGCATCTGTGCTCAAATCTTTCCCTCGATCAGAAAATAACCATTCTTTCGGTAGACATTTTGGTATTATACCATTAATTTTCGCACCATTTCGTGCCCTCAAGGAAAAAATTGTGTATGCCTGGAATCTGGGATAAATGTTTTGATTTAAATTAAAAAAGAACAATTTTCATCTGACAGATTTTCATATTTTGGAAGTATATATGTCTGGAGCTCTGCACCCAAGCACACCCTTCGGCTACTGGATTCCATTCAAAGGAGAGCCGTTCGTCTGATCGGCGACCCCGAGCTGACCAAGACCCTCGATAGACTGGAGCATCGAAGACAGGTTGGTGATTTGGCTCTCTTTTACAGATATTTCCATGGCAGGTGTTCGACTGACATTGCCCACTTGATTCCACCTAGAGCAATGCAAAACAGAAATACACGGCGAACCGCTGCCGCTCATCCATATGTTGTTCAGCTTAGTACTCCTCGAACTTCATTGTTCAAAAATTCTTTCATCTGGAGAACGTCATCTTTGTGGAATGATCTTCCTGAGGTCGTGTTTCCCAATGAATACAATCTTCAACGTTTTAAGACAAACGTTAATCGCTTTCTTCGCACACGCACCGCTCCCAGAGCGCCTTAAAGGATTTTTCCTACAGTGCAGGTGTTTTATCATAAAAAAAACCTCACTTTTGTCAAGCGTCAGAAAAGGACTCGTAACATTTACAATATGTCAATTTGGTTTCCTTGTATGACCACTGAGATTGGTCAATTTCATATCCTAACTAGGTTGGATATGAAATCATAGCGGGACCCTGTATACACCGACTACAAAGGTCCATTTTTCTATATAGATCAATCTAAGCATTGCAATCGTAAAAAGGTAAATTAATGTTTATTAGATAACATAAATTTTAAAATAAAGTGCCATTCTATTTGTGTGTGTGTGTAACGGGGTTTATGTCTTGCTGACCTCAGAGGGCATTATAGCTAATTCCGGAATGTAGCTGTATTTTAGCTAAGGTAAATCAGGAAATGCAATAACAATAAAAAGTAAAATAAAATAGAGGCTATAAACGTGTTCCATAACCAACTTATGTTAGGCACGGAATCGGTAAAACCAAATTAGGAATAGTCATAATTTTTCTTTTAAAGCAATTTTTTTTTGTTACAATGTTATACATTAACTTCGTGTTGTCGTCTACTACAGAGAGTTGATTGTATGTAATTGTAACATGGATCGGGCTTCGTAGTAAATCGGAGGTAATTTTCCAAGTACATATTGTGTTTGGGGAAGGTTAATGATACATGTGACTGGGAACGTAAACAATACATCATTAACATTACACTAATGCTACAGAAATTCTACCCATAAAAAGTGCTACTGTATTTATTGACATCGTAAACAAAATAAAATACTCAAAAATGAATCTAATAATTGAGTATTTGCCTTGGCTCATATAATTATGATGATGAGATTAATTTCTTGATATCTGTAAATTTATAAAAAAAAATTGTATTTGCTGTTTTTTAAAAATATAATCTTGAAATTTTGTAAATGTATAAGCCTACAATTTAATTCTAAACAACTTTTTTTAAATACAATTTTTGCTAATCTTGTTATCTAACCTAACTTTTAGTAAATTTCCTTTTTTTTTTAATTTGCCGCTATTAGGCAATCCAACGATGTGTCAAAAATGGCGGGTCGATAGCAAATAATATACTTCGTAATTGGTACACGTGACCATAAAAATAACAGTTCTGGTGACATTTAACGGGTATCTCCCAATCGAACCGATTCCCAGAAAAGCGTTTTGGGTAGTCTGTTAATAAGCATGAATACAGGGTGATTCCTAAGTTGATACTTCTTTTTTAGCTGTGTATAGAAGGCAATAAAATAAACAACTTTTTCAAAAACCTTTTTTCAAAAAATTTAAAATTAGAGCGGGCCTGGTCGTCAAAACGTTGCCTGCTATACTTTATGTTGATTTTGTCTTATTAGTCATGTTATCTACGGGTAGGTCGTCGGTTATTGGGCAATCCGCTGCGGTGTGATTTCTAAAACAAGTTAATTTTAAATTGTTGACACCTGAAAATCATAAAATTTGAAAACAATGAACTAGTAGATATGGAGCTAATTTAGGGTAAGTGTCGTCAAAGTGCGGCTGCTGCTTCGAGATTATACGCAAAACGCTTTCCCTTGCGGGCTCATCCTACACCCAGAAGTTTTTTTAATGTTATTCAACGGGCAAGTTAGGCAGGACCGTATTTGATCCATAGTATAATAAATAAATGTAAGTACCTTATTTTTGAGTTTTTTGAAAAATGGTATTTAAAAATGTTTTTTATTTTAATGCCTTCTATACACAGCTAAAATAGAAGTATCAACTTAGGAATCACCCTGTATTGTGGTTTAAAGGCAATGTTTTTTTTTATATTAAGAAACTGTTAGATCTCCGTTATGAGTCGAATCCAGAACCTCTTACTTTCTGCGAGACAGAGACTTTGATCTTAAGTTCAATTTAAATGTCTATCATACTACATTAAATTTATTTAGTATTCTTATTGTAACGTTTAATATAATAATTATACTAATTTGATCGAAAGAGGAGGCTAAATCAGCCTTAACTAGAAATCAGGAGCAGCCAAGATGCCTACCTCTCATGTGTCGAATAAATCACCGACAAAAATGAGCTAAGGAGTCTAGAGGATCAATATGATTACTGGACATCGAACGTGTCACATTGCCAAGCTAGATCACTGATGAGTACCCAGAATCAGAAACAAGGATGACCTCACATTTCATTTTAAGTGAGGCAAGGAATGTTAATATCAAATTAAATGACAGGCTGGCCATGGTACCTCAAAACCCGACGGACGAACCTATTGGTAAACAATAGTTTATTGGTAGCTCTCCGGAGCGTCGAGAGGATTGAGATATTAACGGAAGAAGACAGGGCATACCGTTGTTAGCAGTAAGTCTAACGACCCATTAAACTGCCATTCCCCACTGACAAGGTGAGGGGACAGCGGGTAATAGACGAAGGGGTGTACAGCATGCAAACCCCGGACGCTCAGCGCCATAAAGAGCTACCAATAAACTATTGTTTACCGATAGGTACGTCCGTCGGGTTTTGAGGTACCATGGCCAGCCTGTCATTTAATTTGATGTTAACATTCCTTGTCTCACTTAAAATAAAATGCGAGGTCATCCTTGTTTCTGATTCTGGGTGCTCATCAGTGATCTGGTTGGCAATGTGACACGTTCGATGTCCACTTATAATTATACTAAGTTTATATTTTATTAATTTAGAATATAAACATGTCAAAACAAGAATAATCGCTCTTAAAAGTTAATAAGTACGTTCTTTTTTTTCGTGTACATACTCCCAGTAACATAAAAGGCCTGTGACTTATCAATATTACCGGTTCTTAATATTTTTAACTACAAAAAATACATTCTAAAAAAAAAATCTTAATATATTTTTATAGCTATTGATTTTGAGAAGTCTATTCAGCCTATATAAGTAATTTATCATATTTGTATACAAGTTAGAAACTCAATATACTAATAGTTCAATCTGATGCCAGTCAAAGCCATAAAGAATTATGTGGTTAACCTGGTTTTGACAGGCTTTTAAATCGGTTTTACGATAAAACACGATGTAAAAATATTCCGGAAAATTGAATAAGGAAGACTGGAAGGTTATTATAAATAATGTAATTCAATATCGAAAAGAAGTTAAAGAAAACATATATTTTCCTTTATTTTACCAAGTTTTGTTTACGTTAAAATATTGAAAATTGATTTTTATATATTTAATATTCGTTTTACAACTAATTACATACAATTATTTAAAAATAAACTTCACAACAATATAAATCTTAGTCGAAATTTTCAGGTGGCGGAATTTTATGCCAGACAGTTTATTTATTTTTGAAACGCCTACAACCAACTTGTTAAAATTTTGTTTTGTATAAACTTATTATAAGCTCCTGTTTTTCTTTTCGTGCATATTGAGTGACACAAAAAATTGCTACCGCCCCCCCCCCCTCAATATTTTCCATAATTTTAGCAGTAAAGATTTAAAAGTTTGAGACGATAATAAGTGTGTAAATTGTCATTTTCCGACCAATTCAACCGTTCGAAACCACTTCCGGTTTAACCGGAAGTGAATTCAACTTTTAAATTTTAAATGGAAACCCCTTATTTTTATTCTATTACATTCTATAGAAAATTCTCTTTTCAATGACATATTTAACACTTTATCGTTTGATTTAAAAATGACCGCATAGATCAATTTTCCTTGGTTTTATAAAATGTTGGTAAAGCAGGTAAATAGTAAAACGTAGGCCACGGAGACGTTAAAATAGTTTATTTCAACCTACTTGATAATAAAAGATTGATGGGATTGAGAAAAATTCATCCGTTAAGGCTGTTTTGTATTTACAACCTTTAAAAAAAAACAAAGCGGATTCTCTCGATTTTTTTATAGGCCACCCATCTTTGTTTTATTATATTAATATCCTTCGATTAATTTTCTTCTAACTTGTGATATACGGTTAGAAACAAAATTAAAAGAAGAATTTTATTAAAATAAAATAAAGATGGGTTGCCATTTGAAAAAATCAAGACATTCCGCTTCGTTTTTTTTTTTTAAACAGGTTGTAAATAAAATGGGCTGAAAGTAACAGTCATCAACAAAATAGAAGCCTTCGAGATGTGGATCCTGCGCAGAATGTTGAAAGTGTCGTGGGTCGATCATGTGAGAAATGAGGACATTCTCCGAAGAGCCGGTCTAGCGGATCGAGAACTCTTCGAAAACATCAAGAAAAGAAAGATAGGTTATCTCGGACACATACTGCGCGGAGAACGCTACCACTTTCAACGCCTCATTCTTCAAGGTAAAATTGAGGGAGGAAGAAGAGGAATGGGCAGAAAAAAATTATCATGGCTTAGAAATATCCGTCAATGGACGGGGATAAAGGACTTTCAAACATTACAGAATGCTGCAATTAACAGAGCCATATGATGGGAATAGAAAAAGATGAACGCCTACGCAGGAATCTGCACGGCACTAAAAGAAGAAGAAGAAATAAAATGGCCCTAACACAAGGATAAATTTTTTTCAAGGAAGTCAATTCTATATTAGAAAGCAGGTTGAAATGAACGATTTTAACGTGGCCTACTCTTTACCACTTACCTTATTTTATCAAAATAATGGACATTTTAGAAATTAAAGGAAAATTGATCCATTCCACCATTTTTAAAACAAATGATAAAGTGTGATGTCCTTGAAAAGATAATTTATTACAGAATTTAATTATTGAATAAAAATGAAAGGTTTCTATTTAAAATTTAAAAGTTGACTGCATTTCCGATTACACCGGAAGTGGGTTTAAAAGTTTGAATTTGCCGAAAAATGGCAATTTACAGACTTTTTTTCGGTGGGCTCGTCCTTGCGCCGTATGCACTTAGGCCGGGATTGGCCAATTATGCTCACCCTGTTTGGTTCTTATACCCACTTCGTGATACCAGCTCCTTGTACTAGTTTGTGTAGGTCAACTGGGAAGAGAGTGAGGATGTTCTCTGGTTCCAGTTTTGGTTGCCCAAGTATTTGTTGCCTCTTCCGATCTAGTGACTCGCAATGGCAAACTATGTGCTGTACAGTTTCCCTGACTTGTCCGCATAATCGGCAGTCAAGGTCTCCGTTGTACAATTGCATTCTGTGCAGATAATTCTTGACAGCCATGTGTCCTGTCAAAATTCTTGTAATGGTTCGCAGCTAGTTCCTGTTTATTTGAAGCTACTGTTTCGTAAGTCTTGGGTCTGAATCCCCAATGAAGCTTTTACTGTGGTGTAATCTCTGTCTGTTGCTCCAGCGGATTTTGTGTTTACTTCTTATCCATCGCTTTATGGCATCTCATACTTACTCCGAGTGCCGGTTCTGGATTAATACATGTAATTTCTGAGCCTTTCCATGCAAGTTTATCGGATTACCGACAATTAGACGCGGTCAATTGGGCGCGCGGCAATAAGACGCGAAAAATTGGTCGCTACGACAATTGGACGCGGCGACAGTTAGACGCGGCCACAATTGGACGCTGGGACAACTGGTCGCAAAGTATAGAATAATAAAACAGGAATAAAAGTGTCATATTTTATTAATAAAAATAACACATGAAAATGTAAAATAAAAGCACAGAAGTTTGTCAAAATAAAAAAATCGCATATTTTCACGATGTAGACTATTAACAGAAGAAAGTGTATATATACAAATATTTGAAATTTAAAATTCCTTACACTTGCAATTGAAAATTGTATGCAATGCCTCGCAGGTACTCCAAAACTGGTCTGTTGTTGTAATCAGCGACCACTGTTTTTATTCTTTGAGCAGTTTCTCGATACATTTTCTTTTGGGGTTGCATTTGTCCAGCTATTAGTTGCTCTATTTTCAACCGATTTAGGCTGTTTTTTTAAGGCATTGATAAATTTCCATATGGATGGATGGACTGCGTTGACGATGGACGAGAAACTATTATGCCAACCTTCAATGGCATTATTAGTTCGGGGAATGTCTCTTTCTACTAGTGCATAGACGTTCCATAGTTCAACACTGTACAGTGGCGGTCTTCGGCGTTGGCGTCTATCAGTACGACCTATCCAAGTGTCCTCAAGGTAATTTATGATAGGTACCAGCAAATCTTCATTCTGCACATAAAAGTTGCTATCGAGAATTTCTTGAAAAGCAGTTATTACATCGTTTGGTGGAACAAATGCTAGAGCTGGCAGTAAGCGTAGGTGTAAAGCAAACTCTGGATCCTTGCTGTATTTTTCTTGCAAGCCTGCCTGCCTATTATACATAATGAATTTAATCCCTTATATTTTGAAATGGTTTTTATTTATTATTGAAATAATGTATCCCTTTGTTATACCTACAGGTATTTGCAATAATACTTATACAAACTATTTTTATTTTTGCATGCGTCCAATTGTCGCATGCGTCCAATTGTCACATGCGTCCAATTGTCACATGCGTCCAATTGTCGCGCGTCCAATTGACTGCGACCAATAGTCGTGCGTCCAATTGACGCTTTTTTATTTCCTGTAATACCTTCGTGTCCTGGTACCCACTGCAGTCTGACTTTGTTTACTTTTGCCAGGATCACCAGTTCCGCTTGATATTTCTATACCAGTCTTAAGGTTACCTTGTTGCATATTAGCGATCTATGGGCTGCTTGACTGTCAGAATATATATGGACCCGCTTATTGAGGTAAGCCCTTTTAATTTACAGACTTATTAACCTCTCAAATTTTTATATCTTTACTTTTAAAATTATGGTATGTGTCACCCGGTATATCCTTCTTTAAGAAAAAAAGACCCTTATATTTAAAATTAAAATATTAAAACAAATAACGTTACGAAAACACCATTATGCAAAAAATAATTTTAGTTTCTTAAATCGAAGATTTCTCCTCGGTATTATAAAACTCAAATATGATCAAAAGATTTTGTATGAATCGAACGAGACAGATCGATATGTACGGAGGCGGACAAGTGTTACAGGATAATTTTACACAGTAAAATATTATATTTCATGTTTAATTTTACGGAATAAATAGGACTCGTAGGCGAAGCAAAGGCGAGCTTAGTAAAAAGAAACAATTAATAGCTAGTTTTTGTTACCGACCAAAATTCCGCCGGACATTATTTCAAACGCGAGTTTCTCTGAAACTACACAAACAATTTGGTTAAACCTGTGCGGAGTTCAACAGCAAATATCACTCTTTTTAGCGACCCGAAATTCAGGGTTAAGGAGTTAGCCAACATACGCTTTTTTTTTTTTGACTCTGTTTCTCATGTAGCGGATTTTTAAATATACATTGCATTTGCAAAATACACCAAAACTTGTGCGCACGGAAAAGCGATGGTAGGCCCTTAATTATAACAAATTATAGTTTATTTCAGAGAGGTGTAGAGTAATAATACGGAAAATTCCGTCCAGTTCGGCTCAATTTCGGTGTCGGCAAGAGGCGCAGGTAAATTTTGTGCATTAAATTATTTATGATACACAGACATCGTTTTGTGAAATATGCCGTAGAAGATATAGCTGAAAAACATAGTGTAACTGTGCTGGGCACACTGCCATATTATTGCGAACTAAATCC
This sequence comes from Polydrusus cervinus, assembly GCA_935413205.1. NCBI lineage: Eukaryota > Metazoa > Arthropoda > Insecta > Coleoptera > Curculionidae > Polydrusus > Polydrusus cervinus. The sequence goes on from OW284516.1 coordinate 8,055,096, forward strand.
TATAAAACTTATATGGGCGCAAGTGAAAAGATTTGTAGCAAGACACAACACGACATTCAAAATGAAAGACGTTAAGCTACTGTTTGATCAAGCCATTAAGGAAGTGACACCAGAGAACTGGCGAAAATCAGTCCATCATGTCATTAAAGAAGAGGAGAAAATGTAGGATCTTGACCACCTGATCGATCAGATCGATTATAACGTTAAGAGGAGATGACAGTTCCTTAGATGATAAAGAATATTATGATTTTTTATAATTTAAATTCTGTATAATGTATTTTTGTGGTTTATATTTTTTTTATAATGTTTAATAAAAAATAAGTGTACCTAATACTATATACATAATGCACTCCTTTGTCGCACAATTTTTAGTGTTTGTGAATGGATGGACTTGATGAAAATAAAGAATTTGGCAATGAAATCAATGCCAAATTATAAAGGTGGCTTAAATATTCGTTGGGTCACTCTGTAGTCACTTTGCATACCTAATGAGCTTTTATTACTTTTACACCTTTCTGGAATAGACTATAGGTATGCATTAGATTTGTTTAATAGTTTTAGAAACTTTCGAAGGTACATGCTTTGTAAAATGAACGATTTATAATCCCTACATAACCATAAAAAAATTATATCGTCTGCTTATGGCAGGTCTTAAGATTGGTTTCGTAAAACATGACGTTCTCCAAATTAGTTTTAGGAAAAATAGGACTAAAAGGTTAAAAAGCTAGAGTGAACAATTTATTTTCCAGTATCAAAACTTGCTTGTTAGGTCATTTTTCTAACAGCCGCTTTGAACATTTAATTTATGAAATTTATGCTGTAGGCCTATTATATACCAGAATAACTATGGCTCTCTAAAGGAATTTGTCCTACAAATTTTTTTTTACTCCAAGAGACCTGTCTCAGCCTCAAAATATTTACGGTCTGTTTATTTTTGTTGTGACATGTTTCGCGTTAAACTGCCATTATCAGACCTTATAAACACGTAAAAAAAGATCTGATGTAATCTGAGTAAATAATATATACTATGAGTGGTCAGTGCTTTATAAGAACACCATAGAAGAATATAATTTTTATAACTATGTTGTCAACTAATGGGAAATTTCCGGATTCGCAAAAAATAAAGATCCAAATAACGAAAGAATGATAACTCGGCGCTGTCTTCAACAGAAAAAAGCAAATATTTTAACGCACAGTGTTATAGTCGAAGGATATAATCTTAAAGATTACTTATGGTTGTGAATTGTTAAAAAAAAATTCAGTATTGTTTGTATTTTTGGATTTTTTTTTTAAATGGGATTTTCTTTTTAAGGTTGCAACACTCTGCAGCACTGACAGTCATGAATGTAAAATTTTGTCTTACAGTTAACGGGAATTACCTACTTTTGTTGTCACTTAAGTGCAAAGGAAACAGCATAAATCCATGAGGGAGTAGAACAAGTACTTCTATGAACAAAAGGCTTGGTCTATACAGGGTGTCCCACCGGGAACCGAATCGATCAATATATAGAAAACTATACATAGGAAAATTTTGAAAATTTGACAGTATGCTGATGCTGATGGGGGCGACCGGGCTAAAATATTTTTATAATGGTGGCACTTCCGGTTATACCGAAAGTAAGTGTCAACTTGCTTATTTTAAATGGGACACCCTATATATTATTACATTTTTGCATTCTACGCAAGATTCTAGGCAGATTTTGTATACCATGTCCTATACCTATGTCTAAACGTTTTTGACATATTTGAATTTTTATGTCAAAAATGACGATTGCAAACCTTAGAATGATTATCAATTTTTTCTATAAGGAAGCCTTATTTATTTAATTTAAGTGGGATTCCTTGTTATAAAGGACCTGCTTTAATAGAATTTTTATAATATTTTGATAAATATTAATACAGGGTGTTTAAAAAATAAGATTAAAAATGAAAATGAAAAAACTGCATAAAGTCCAGATTTTCAAATGGAAACACACAAATTTTATAATTATTTCTTATTTAGCATTAAAAATAAGGGTAAGTTTGTATAAGGTTGTATACCCCAATAATTCTTAGTTTTCGAAATATTGCCAATTTAATATTTTTATATGGGGATTTTGCTGCAGATTATAAGTTCAGTTACTCTTAGTTGGCTATGACGGCGTTTAAAAGCAATCAAATGCTAAAAAAATCTATGACGCTGTCACCTAACATTATTAATAATCATTCCCGGTCGGTTAAATTATACAAACGAAGATTATTTAAACTTATTTATTATTTTATTATTTATGGAGAATGTGATAAAGTTATATCATGTCACATTTGCCATTCGATTTTCGCAAAAACAGAAGCCATCATAATGTGCTTATTAATAATGTTTAAATGGTAAGTGACAGCTTTATAGATTTTTTAGCATTTGATTGTTTTTCATCGCCCTCATAGCCAACTAAGAGTAACTGAACCTAAAATCTGCAGCAAAATCCCCATATAAAAATATTAAATTGGCAATACTTCGAAAACTAAGAATTTTTGGGATATACAATCTTATACGAACTTACCCTTATTTTTAATGCTAAATAAGAAATAATTATGAAATTTGGGTGTTTCTATTTGAAAATCTGGACTTTTAACAGTTTTTTCATTTTCATTTTCAATCTTATTTTTTAAACAGCCTGTATTAATAGTTATCAAAATATTATAAAAAATCTATTAAAGCAGGTCCTTTATAACAAGGAATCCCACTTAAATTAAACAAATAAGGCTTCTTTATAGAAAAAATTGATAATTATTCTAAGGCTTGCAAACGTCAATTTTGACATAAAAATTCAAATATGTCAAAAACGTTTAGACATAGGTATAGGACATACAAAATTTGCCTAAAATCTTGCGTAGAATGCAAAAATGTAATAATATAGGGTGCATATATAAATAAGCAAGTTGACACTTACTTCCGGTATAACCGGAAGTGTCACCGTTATGAAAATATTTTAGCCCGGTCGCTCCCATCAGCATCAGCATGTATAGCTTTCTATATATAGATCGATTCGGTTCCCGGTGGGACACCCTGTATTATATCGTCTTTGACATAAATCAATAAACAGAATCCCTATAAGTATTTCTCAAACAAAAAAAAAATGAACTGAAGAACTATTATTACGAAAAGGATAACATAAAATAGAAAAATAATATTTTCTAAATAGACGTCAAACAAATAAAACCCATAATTTAGCAGCCTCATCCAAGATTACAAAAGGAAAAATATAGGACCGATCAAAAATGCCAATAAATCCCATAATGGATAGTCTTCCAATTTTCTCTGTTCGAGGAACGCCGAATGTTTGGATATTGGTATATTATGTAGTATTATTTTATACAATTTGTATATAATGGAAAAACTTCCAATATGTTTAACATAAAAAATACGTCTCCGAGAGAAATATGTTAAATATGCAGGAAACCTTAGATACATTTTGGGCGTGGGTGGGTTTGAAAAAGTTGTATATGATTCCGTTTTTGTTTTAAAATCGCGAGTTTTTTAGTAAATATTTTTAATGGGTTTACAAAACATTTTAACAAAAAAAAATATACGTTCTTATAAAAAGTAGCGTACATGATTTAATAAAATTATGAATAATAAATGAGATATAAATATTAAGTATTTCTAAAAATAAAAATACAGGTTGTCCGAAAATTTTGTTCGTATGTTCCAATGACAGAGTCTGCATATGAAAACATTAAAATAGTTAATATTAGTGTATACTGTAAAATGCTGTGGGAAATTTGCTACATTGATCTTGATAAAAATCCTAAATTATTACATCAAAATGTATGTAATTTTACAGATTTGATATAAAATTTGAGGATATTTTGTATAAAATGTAAGTTCCGTGTGAAATACTTCGCAATTAGTCAATTAACTTACTAATTACACGATATACCGGAAAAAATACACAGAAAATACACCTAATTCCTAAAATCACAACGATAATAGACAAGTTTGTAATTTCACAACATTAATTGATGAATATTCACATCAAAAGGGTAATTTCACTTCTTAGCAGGCCCGCCAGCGTTCATGCTGATGCAATCATTTGTTGATCGGCTTTTGACCCGTTGGCTTTGTGCGTTATATTTGCGCGTATTTCTTAGTAGTTCTGCTGTGTTTATTTCATATTATTTACAGTAAAATCTTTTTATTCTTTGATCGAATTTAAATGTATATAACTACTCTATCCAGTCGGAAAGATGTAAAAAATAATACTTCAGTTGTTACCGGACATTGCCTGTTCGGTAGACATGCCGAACGTATGCAAATAGCCACTAACGACTTCTGCAGAAGTTGCAGAGATGAGGAAGAAAAAAAAGTATTCAAATTTTTTTGTATGAATGCCCTGGCCTCGCAAAAAAAAGGTTCACTGCTGTGGGTGAACCATTATTCAATAGCCTGGAGGAACTAAATAACTTACAAATTGGTCGACTAAGCATATTCTGATTAGTAGTGGCTGGTTTGAATGAGTTGTTAAAATCCTTCTGCTGTGTACGCCGCACAAACTTATCAGAGATCTGATGCAGGTGGATTCCACGGAACACGTGTGGTATTACAACGGACCTAATAGAACTACGTGAGACTGTTTGGTCAGAACCAAAGGTCTGCCACTCTAACCTAATTTAACGACTCTATTTAACAGTAATTATTTTAATAAATATCATATGTAAAAAAAATTAAACCAGATACCCTCCTAGGAACGCACCAAAATTAATTTATCGTCAACTCTCAATATCAAAAACTAGTACTCATTAATGTTAATGTGTTAAGTCGTACTTCGGTACCTCAACAACAAATTTTCACAAGTAATATTTATTAACAAGTAGAAATATGGTATCACTGAGTAACAGGTTTTATAAAATTATCGCTGAGTAAAAGGCTTTATAAAAATAGCTAGGAAACTAGGATATTTTAAAAAGTTTATTTTGTACTACTAAATTATTTGTTGTTCACATCTGTAAAAGACTGTTTCAAAGTTCAATCCAAACTTTAAAGTTCCTATATAACCAAACTTGTTGGTTCAGTAATTTTGAAAGCCAAACTTCTATTTATTTGTTTTGAATTTGCAAACAAATTGCCTACTTTAGTCGATGTTGCAAATATTTAGATGCCGAGAAATCATCTTGCTGATGTACAAAATACAAGTTAATTTAAGAAATAAAAAAAATCCAATAATTTTATTTTAAGAAAATTGTACAATCGTTTGAAATACTGTTAATTCTTAATTACTGGGTAATTCTTTTAGATTGCATTAAAATTGAATTTTTAAAATATTCACTGTGCTATGGTTTAATAAACATGACTATATATTATCTTTACTTTATTTAGTCTCAGTCCTTTGCAACAACGAACTAAACCTCGCCAAGTGCAAAAGTTACAAAGAAAGTCCCTAATATCCTGGAATTATTCATTAACAAAGAGTGTGAAAAACTTCTTTCAAAGTCCAATAATGACTTCGAACTTCGTACTTCGATTTCAGAGGGATCTCGCCTGGATTTACTTCGTTCGATGGGATTGTTTAGAAATTTTAATGTTTTCTTATTTAGCTTGGATTTCCAAGTATAATACGTGGTAAAACAGAAGTTCTGAACAAAAATAAGTAATACTTTATATGTTAAGTTGGCCAATTATACAGGGTGATTCCTAAGTTGATACTTCTTTTTTAGCCGTATATAGAAGGCATTAAAATAAACAACAGTTTCAAATACCTTTTTTCAAAAAACTCAAAAATAAGGTACTTACATTTATTTATTACACTATGGATCAAATACGGTTCTGCCTAACTTGCCCGTTAAATAACATTAAGAAACTGCTGGGTGTAGGATGATCCCGTACGAGAAAGCGTTTTGCATATAATCTCGAAGCAGCAGCTGCACTTTAACGATACTTACCGTAAATTATCACCATATTTACTAGTTTATTGTTTTACATTTTACCTTTTTCACGTGTCACCAATTTAAAATTAACTTGCTTCAGAAAAACACACGCAGCGGAATGCCAAATAACTCATCACCGACCCGTAAATTGCATGACTAATAAGAGATAAGACAAACAACATAAAGTATAGCAGGCTACGTTTCGATGATCGTGCCCGTACTTAAATTTTTTAATTCTGTATCTGGCCTATTTTAAAGTTTTTTGAAAAAATGTGTTTGAAAATGTTGTTTATTTTAATGCTTTTAACACACTGCTAAAAAAGAAGTATCAACTTAGGAATCACCCTGTATAATATAGGCTTAGTTTTTTTTTGTTTAAACGCAGCATTAGCGTAGCATACTACATACGTATTTAGTCACTCCGCCACGTATTATTTTTTAATTTAAACTCTACAGATATTGGAAAAGAATCACAAAGTTATTTTTATAAAAAAAATCTTTTTTTTTTGGGGTTTTCAAGTTCATTTCTTTTTCTTTAAGTTTTTTTCTGCATGAAATGAACTTTCCCACAACTAGACCTATGTACCTGGATGGAATCTACCCACATGCAAACTAAAAATTTTTTTATTGAGACGAGAAACGAGTTTAAAAAAATCGAAATTAAAAACTAAATTAAAAAATGTTTTTGCCGGCGTACAGACTCGATTAAAATTGTTTTATGCCTCCGCTGGGAATCGAACCCAGAACCTCTCAATTACATGTCAAGCGCGCAAGTTGGTGAGGTAATTTCAGTTCCCCCGTAGCGCAATTGGCAGCGTGCTTGACATGTAATCGAGAGGTTGACATGTAAGCGGAGGCATACAACTTTTTCAACTTTAATCGAGTCTGTACGCCGGCAAAACCATTTTTCAATTTAAAAATTATTTACAGACGCTAACATAACTACTTTAAAACTATTTACGGCTAGATGTCATGCACTGTTCAGAGATCTCTTTCTGATTCCGGCTAATAACGCTATATGTCGTCTATGTACGGATAAAAGAAAAATAGATCTTAATGTTCAGGGGTTGTGAGTGAGTTCCCTTTCCCCTTATAACACCCTCCCCGGTGTGTGAATCACAGGAGATTCCAGACTATTACTACTAACATAAAATTGAATAAGTTATATGACCGAAGTTGGTGAGAGAATTTCAGGTCCCCCGTAGCGCAATTGGCAGCGCGCTTGACATGTAATCGAGAGGTTCTGGGTTCGATTCCCAGCGGAGGCATAAAACTTTTTCAATTTTAATCGAGTCTGTACGCCGGCAAAAACATTTTTCAATTTAAAAATTATTTACAAACGCTAACATAACTACATTAAAAACTAAAGTCAATATGGTTCTATGCAGCTATTTTTTGTGTAGCATCTAATCATACCCTTCCCGTTACAAAATGTAAATCCCATCTAGAGAAGCTATTATATTATGTTGTATTGAACAATGGAAGGCGTCTCTTTGATACACTAATCCTCTTTAAAAATGAAGCAAAGCCTAGAGTGTCGAATACGGAACTTTTTCCAACTTTTATTCGCTGCCTCGGAATTATTCATTGATGAAGAGATGAAAAAACTCTCTGCAAAGTCCAATAACAACTTCGAACTTCCGCTTCGATTTTAAAGGATTTTGCAAGGATTTCGTTGTGTTTCTCTGGTTATCGAGAAACTTTTATTTTTGTTTATTTGACAAAAATTTGCAAGTAGATTAGGTGAAGAAACCGAACTAAAGAAAGCAGGAAGTTTTCAGGGGACAAACCAATATTAGTGTAGCGTTGATAAGTAGTGGGTAAGTACCAGTGGTGTCTCGTGATCTGTTAAATAGTCAGTGCTGGAGAGCGTAGCTATCAACAATAAAAATTTAAAAACATAACATCTGCTCTTTTAGTGTTAGCATCAAATATTTTTCTGTTTGTTTATTTATGTTACATGTTTTGCCCGAAACTACCATCATCAGATTTAAGAAATCGTTAAAAAAATTTAGAATCATTTTTAAAACAAACATAATTAGATATGTGGCTTAAAACGTAATTTTAAATCATCCAAGCTACACGTTCCAGAATCTAATCATACCACCTGAAGATGGAAGACGACTGGAGATACTTACCAGTTAAAACGTTGTGATGTAAAGCAAATAAAGACAATGCAAGTCCAAAACTCTTCTTTCATTCAAACATAATTATATCACACTAACATTCCAGTCACCTATTTTAAACTTGGGAGCTGTTTGGAATTTTCAAGCAGTTTGGCCTTTCAGTGAGATGCACTACTTATAGTAGTTTGTACAACAAGAGTGGATATAATAACTGGACATCGAACGTGTCACATTGCCAAGCCAGATCACTGATGAGCACCCAGAATCAGAAACAAGGATGACCTCACATTTCATTTTAAGTGAGGCAAGGAATGTTAACATCAAATTAAATGACAAGCTAGCCATGGTACCATCACAAACCCGATGGACGTACCTATCGGTAAACGATTCGTTTATTGGTAGCTCTTCACGGCGTCGAGCGTCCGGGGTTTGCACGCTGTGCACCCCTTCGTCTATTACCCGCTGTCCCGTCACCTTGTCAGTGGAGGTTTTAGACTCACTGCTAACAACGGTATGCCCTGTCTTCTTCCGTTAACATCTCAATCCTTTCGTCTGAAGAAGGACGTGTCACATTATGTGACACGTTCGATGTCCAGTTATCATATTGATTCTCTAGACTCCTTAGCTCATTTTTGTCGGTGATTTATTCGACACATGAGAGGTAGGCAGCTTGGCTGCTCCTGAGTTCTAGTTAAGGCTGATTAAGCCTTCTCATTCGATCAAAGAGTGGATATGATGCCTATATCTCACGAGAAAGTAAATTGAGCACGACGCCGTAGGCGGAGTGCGATATAGACAATCCACTCGAGTTGAACAGTATATTTTTTCTACGACCAAACTTACAACCTTATGCTAAAAAATGTTAGTTTTGCACGACCATTGGATATAAAGTGACATGCTCTACCGTCTTGACCACAAAAGCATTACAGAAATTATGGTATAACCAATTCAATAATGATGCTATAAGAAATTAATTTTCCATGCATATTTAGCAGGTTGCATTGTTGATAAAACTATAAACTATAGATGCGTAGGTATAGATTTTATTATATTGAACAAATTAATAACATGTTGTATCATATACATTTAAATTATATAATCTAGTTTCTTGAAAAAGAAGGGGGAGCCTCAGTAAATATAATATACTGTGATTGGTCAGTCTTTTTAGAATACTACAGAGAAATGTAATTTTTATAACAATGGTGTCAAATTATGGAAAATTTCCGGGTTCATGAGAACAAAGCACAGAGGAAGAGTCGGGGCTGTCTCCAAAGGGAAAAGGGACATTTTTACGCACAATGTTATATTTGTAGAATATTCTTTAGGATTGCTTGTGGTTGTGATTTGCTAATAAAAGACTTTTTCCGTATTGTTTGCTTTCGTGAAATTTTTCTATAAAAATGAGAAATTTTATTTTTAAAGGTTGCAACACTGTGCAACCTATTATTTTTCTATAAAAATGAGAAATTTTATTTTTAAAGGTTGCAACACTGTGCAACCTATTATAAAAATTTGCCATACATTTAACTGAAATAGCCTACGTTTCTCGCCACTGAAGTGTAAAGGAAACAGCAAATTTCCATGTGGGAGTATAAAAAATAAGTTTACGGTGCACATTTTTTTATATAATTTCATTGAGAAATATAATTAATCCCTTATAAAAGAAAAATCATTCTTATTGCCCTTTAAAACAAGTGTCAATATCCTCGTTTAATTGTATAAGGTAATTTTTTCAAAGAGAAAGCACGTGACGTCCTCATTAAATTTGATGACAGGTCTTTAAATGAAATACTGCTATAAATGCAAAATTACCTGCCAACTCTGAAAAACACAGCTTCTGCGAAAAATGTCTTTGTGGAATGCCTCCCGCATGTTTTAAATCCTTTGAGAGCCTTCAGCAAGGCTGTATTCAATTAATGTGAACCACTTTTAAGTATTTCCCGGGTACTAAGCGTTTTGATGTATTAAAATCAAGTAATTTAGAAAAGATTTTTAAATTATAAGCCTTATTTTATTAAAACGGGAAGTTAATGAAAGGAAGAACTTTTTCGAACACTCGACGAAAAATAAGTACTAATTTTGTAATTGAGTTTCGTTACGAAGGTTTTTAAGCCATTTTAACTTATTTTAAAGTCTTAAATGTCATTTATATTGGGCTAAGTTACAAGGACAGATGAAAGGGGTTATTCTTCTCCTAAATATATTTTATCACATTCATATCATATCACACTAAAAACTATATAAAAATATTTTGAAAAACTGAAAAAATAAAATAAAATTTTAAAAGTACCAATTTTATACAAAATACTAGAATTCATTTATTTTTTGCTTATATTTAGCTGAAAAATGACCATGATTCTATAGCTTGTATACTTATATTTTCATTGTATAGTTACGAAAAGCTTAAAAAAATTTGTCAAACCATGACTGGTCAGTCTTTTTACCAAAATAAACCTTTTATCATCTCCTGTCTAGAAATAAATAATACATTTATTTGTCCCCTGGCTCAAGACCTGTATAAATCCAGCACTTTCCATTCAAAAAGTCTACATTGCCTCTCGCAGACCTTTGGAAGTTCTGTCAGCGCGTTATTGACAGAAGAATTGAGAAATTTATTTTTAGACGACTTTTTCTTTAATTTTATTTTACATGGTGATGATTTTATTCTAAAAGTTACCGTTGACACTTTTACCGAGCTGTAAAGGTGTAGATTATTCATATAAAGCTTTAAGTAGAGTCAGAAAAAGTTAGAAGTCTAGGGTGTTATGATATTGACGCTTTAACAAATCATGATATGGAAACACGGTTTGAAAATATATTTATAAAGGTTGCTTTTCTATAATAAATGAAAAAATTCATTATTTGTTTTTTTTTGCTATTAAAGCTTGATGGTGAAGCGCCTCCACTAAAGAGGTTCTTAAGAAAGAGTAACAAGGAACGACACATCCGTTTGTTTTTATTTGACATGTCAATTAATACAGGCCAGTGATAAGTTATTTATGGCGATATTATCTTAAATGTTCTAATAAAAAATATACCTATCTTAAAAAAACCAAGACGAAATGTACTACCATAATAAATAGTACATTGTAAACGTAGTAGGAAAAGCTGAACATTCCCGGACGACCGTAAAGATTGTATGTCGAGGCACAAGCCGAGACTGACAAAACGAAGTCCGGGGATGTGGCTTTTTTTACGAGGTATACATACTATTTTTCCGTAAATCGAAATTTATAAAAGGACATAACTTATTACAATCAACTTGTTCAAATTTTGAAATAAATATTATTAACTTTGTTTACAAATAAAGGATGCCATTAAATATTTGTGTTGTAACTATGGAAACACAGTAATATTGAATTGTCAAGCTTAACACATTTTAGTTTACAAGTAGCCGTACAGAAATAATATTTCCTTACAGTACAATAATAAATATTTGCTAACAGTTATTTTCCGTTGCCTAGCAACGACTAAGTGTGAGGAAATATTGACAAATGTCAATATTTCCGATCGATTTTCGGAAAAATAAATTGTTATGAAACTAATCGATTCAATCTTTGCATGCATTTCCCGACATCACAACACTAAACAAAATTTTCAACATCTGAAACACTGTGTCATTGTTGTGTTAAATTGACGTTCTTCATAGAACCAATAAAACCGGTTTTAACGATTTATTTGGTTTGTTGTTGTGTATTGTATGGTAAACCGGAAGTTGTTAGTTTTAGATAGAGAATAAAAAACTAAGATAGGGACGTGTAAATTATATTTCTCTAAGATGCGTCGTTCCAGTGCTATAGCTTGTCAAAGTCTAAAAATGCCATATTAACGTCAATATCTCAAAAACTATTGAATTTTGACATATGACATTTACAAAATAGGCGTAGAATTTTGTGGGGAATCAGAAAATAATACAATATATAAGGCGTTCCATTAAAAAAAACCCAAGTTATGCTCACCACGTTTTTTTGGGCCACCCCGTATACTCCAACATAATTTTAAAATGTGCACCTCATTGGTGTATACAACTTTTGCATTTTGAATTATTATCTAGTTCTTAAGATAAAGGAGAACTTTAATATATCGTTGACTCACCCTGTATAAAGGAAAGAATATATTATTTCTTTCCAGAAGTGTATTATTATAAGAGTAACTAGATTTAAGTAGAGTAGCAAGCGGGATACTGTGACCGATGTCAGTATCCATCCCAAGTATTTAAAGATAGGATGTTACATCATTTATTTGCAAAAAGTAATGCCATGAAAATAATATTTTTCAGTTAGCGTTTATAAAACTATTAAGAAAAAAATAAAGCGGCACAACAAAAGACAAAGGTTTAATGACAAACAAAGCTAAATTTTTGAAGCTATATTTGCTTAAAAGCGAGAAAATGTCCAAAAAGAAGATACTTAAGATTACTTTGAAGTGTCGAGTCCATTACCAAGGAACTGACAATACGCTTCAGCACTTTAAACCCAATTTCGTCTTACGAAATGAAAATATGCATAAATCTTATTATTAACAGTTCGTTAGAGATTTAAAAACATTACATTAGGGCTGGAGAATAAACGTGAATTCATTTTTTAAAATTATGGTTAGATTTTTTTATTTTAAAATAAAAAAAACTATCGTAGCTTAAAAAAATATAAAATATTTGTATTTAAATTTTGAATGAATACTTTTTTATGATTCTATTCTATTATATATTTATAACATAAAGAATATTCGTAATTCGTAATATCTATTTAAAATTCACGGAGAGTAAAACGTATTACTGTATTAGGTATATTATTTTCTACGGTTTCAATTTGTAAATTCTTTAATTATTTACCGAGAACATAATTAAACAAAATACACTTTCTAATAAAAACATACGAAACTACTTACCGACGTCACAACAATTCCACGCAACAGCAGCAGCTGATCGCTAGATCTCTAGTCTTGTTTCCTGTTTCTAAATTGTCTTTGCATATTTAAGTTATCGAAAAAAAGATAAGAATGTAATTGATCGCACGTTTGGCAAACAAAGAAGTACAAGGTTAATTGAATGACGTACATCTTTTTTACATTGTGTTTTTAAACTTTTTGGTTTCGCGCCGTGTTTTAATTCCTTCTAGAAAAGATTTGTGATACTCTAGAAATATTTTAATTTTTGAGATATATTTTCAGTGAATTTTGGTTTAAGATGTTAGAGTTAATATGATAAATTCGATTATAGTGAAAAAGCCCATTTTTTGGAAAAGTAGGCATTAATTATTTAAAAACTACTTGTTTATAGAAATAAAAGGGATTTAAGAGTGAAGTCTAGTGATGCATTCGCCATTTCATTTTTTGATCAATATTTCTTATCCTTTCCGCTGTATTTAAAAAGGGGCCAAATAGCCATCCTTCAGTAGCAATTACCTACACTCTTGAACTAAAGAAATTTTAATTAATGAATGTAAAGCAAAAAACGGAATGTTGTAAAATCTGTCCATTTTTTTTCTGCTTTTATTACTTTATAAATTTACACTTGTTTAACTTTAAATTGTAGTTAATTATGCTTCAAATATCGGTTTTTGGATAAAAGGAAAAATTCACGAAATATTGATCAAAAAACTAATCACTAGACCTTAACTACTAACTGACTCTTATGAGAGATTAATCAAATATAAATGAAACGTAGGGAATATTTTATTTTTTATAATTCTTCCATAGTGCCTATTTAATTTACATTTTTAAAAAGAAATCGATTGTTAAGCTGATCCTTCTGTAGAAAACTTTTCGTTTTTCTAACCACAAAGAAATCATTTTACTTTGTCGCGTTATTGGGGCACTGCAGAAATGTACGCTTTGCGTTATTGAGAGTAAATTTTTCCAGCATTATCTTTCCTCTCGTATTTTTTCATACATCAATATATTTCACATTTTTACTTGTTCTCGTATGCTGCACAGTATGTCATTCACACAAACACGACACGCGCCATATTTTTTCGCGTTAAGCGAGAGCGATGCTCACAAACAAGATTACGAAAAAATGATTGAACACGACACATCACTTTTTCCTTATTTTTAGAAAAACAAGCAAAACAGGTTTTGCTAAATAAATATGTTTGTCTTTGTTCTTAGACCTTGATGCGAGTATCTATATTTTATATTATGCAATCGTACTTTGAAACAACTGTATCTCTCTGTTTGAAGGGTAGAGACAATGATGTTTCTTGAACGATAGAAAAACTTTGGACTTGCATTGTCTTTCTATGTTTTAAATCACAACGTTTCAATTGGTATCTCCAGTCGTCATCAGGTGAATACTATATATTATAATATATATTATAACAAAAAACTGCTGGAAGTATAAGAAAGCTGCTTCATAGACCAAAACCTAGGTTGTTTGTAAGCCCTCATATATAGGAAATATATGAAAACCTTTGTTAAGAGGGTGTTAGAATAATATCGAGGACGAACTAAACGCAAAACTGCACCCAGAGGACCAAGAATGAACCCTTGGGGAACTCCAGATGTTGCGAAATATTCGATAGACTTGACTCTGCCATAAGCTACTAACTGACCCCTATTTTTTAAATATTAGTCAAAAAATGACAGTAAATGATTAGAAAACCCAAGAGTGTGTAGTTAATAATTTATTCCCGTAGTAGTTAATAATTATAGTAGTTTGTACAACAAGAGTGGATATGATGTCCATATCGCACGAGGAAGTAAATTGAGCACGACGCCGTAGGCGGAGTGCTCAAACTTCCGAGGGCAATATGCACAATCTACTCGAGTTGAACAGTACATTTTTTTTACGATCTTATGCTAAAAAATGTAAAAAAAAGTTTGTAGGTTGCCGGGCTCGAACTCACGACCATTGGATCCATAGTAAAACGCTCTACCTCTCGACTATCGAAACGTTAAACTAATTATGAGAAAACTAACTGATAAATAATGCTACAAGAAATTAATTTTTTATGCAAATTCAGCAGGTTGCATTATTGATAAATCTATTATAAATGCGTCTAGATTTTATTATATTGAACAAATTAATAACAAATTGTACCATAATGCATTTAAATTATATAATTTAGTGTCTTGGAAAAGAAGGCGGAGCCTCAGTAAAAATAATATACTGTGATTGGTCAGTACTTTTAAGAACAACAATGGCTTCTCTGTAATTGACTATTGTGATTCATCAGTTTCATTACCTATCTAGGATGTATATGAAATTTTCCCGCACAGTTAACTGGAATAGCCTACTTTACTCGCCACTTAAGTGTAAAGGAAACAGCAAATTTCCATGTGTGAGTAAAAAAAATTTATTACCGTACAAGATGAATTCTCTAGCATATAATTTTTATATGTTCGACATATTTTATAATAATGAAGCTTTGTAGTAAATGCTACGCTCCCCTCTCCACTTTGCACTCAATTTTCAAGTACGCGTATTAAAATCATATTGAAATTTCTTCGCTGTACATTATTCTGTTAAAATATGAAGTACTTTTAAAAAAGACTGAGTCCTCTTTATCATTAATATTGTCGCTGTATATTACAAAAATGTCAGTAAAATTACCCCTTAACTTCAAATTGCTTGTTACACCTTTTGTTAAAAATATCTCGCGCATATTTTAAAACTTTTAGCTGCCATAATAACGCTTTATTCATTAAATATAAGATGTTTTAGACTCTTAGGTGCTTTTAGTTAATTAGTCATTTTTGTATAATAAAATTTGGAGAATTTTAAAGGAGCCAAAATTTGTTGTCTTGCTTTTAAGGGATTAGTTTCCATTTTTACATAATTTCAGGTAAATTTTCGGCTCGTTTTGTTTATTAAATAACATGCTTATTAAATAAGTAGTAACAAATGGTTTTTTTTTTCTGCGACCACGTATAAAAATGGGAAAAAAGTACGGTTAATTTGGCTAGAAAGCACCGTATATCACACGCTCGTTGAAAAAAAATATTTAAACACTAGTGTTAAAATACAAGGCACACTATTAAAATTGAACATATGGTGCCAATTTGACAGACAACCCCTATTTATTAAAAAGAACAAATTTTAAAAAGCAGTAATTGTAAAGTGTTTACCTTATTTATCATGTATTTGTCGAGTGATTCAGAATTATATTATATTCACCAAATCTAGGAAACCGCTACCCAGGCAAATCATATTAAATAACACCCAACTGACATAGTCCAAAAAAGCCAAATATCTGGGTTTACACTTCGACTACAAGCTTATCTGGAAGGAACACGTGGCCCAAACATTAACCAAAACAAACAGGCTCCTACACCAGCACTATCCACTAATACATAGAAATAGCAAGCTAAACACCCGCAACAAAGTTACCATCTATAAACTATGCATAAGACCAGCACTACTGTATGGGAAAAGCAAAATACAAACATATCAAAACAAATTGCTACGAATAATAACTAACGCACCATGGTCCATACGTAATACCACATTACACAGAGACCTTGAAATGGAAACGATCCAAGACTACATCACGAACACCAGCAACAATTACTTCAAGACAGCAGAACAAAGCCAGAACTCGCTAATCCGCCATTCCCACCAACCACAACACCAGGCAGGCCCATACAGGCTACCACGACAATGAGGGACCCGGGTTCAAACCCCTCACACAACACGAACATAATGTACTAGTTTTAAGCTAATGTTTTGTCAATAATTAAGAGGAGTTATAGGCCTAGCCTTACTTAAAATTGTTATCAATGAAGATCCTAGTCCAATTTAACAGACCACCCCTATTCATTAAAAAGAAAAAATTTTAGAAAGCAGTAATTGTAAAGTGTTTATAACTTATTCATCATGTATTTGTCGAGTAATTCAGAATTAGAATGTGAAAATACGCCATATGAAATTATAAAAATGTTAATAATATACTGGAAAATCTATTACCAGAAAAAACTAATCGCGCTAAAGAGAGTGTCATGTTTTAAACAACAAATCTTTATTAGTAACGATATATAGATCGCATGGTCACAGGTTCAAATCCCATCAGGAATATTTGAATTTTTTTAATAAAAGCATCAAATAATTTATAGAATTATTTTGAATTGAAATCTTAATTGTTGGGTGGATTTTTAAATTTATGTTTATTGCATCTTTCCTTTATTTGAATGAAATTTAAAACTTTCCTTTAAAAAAAATTGAGTTTTATTTTTTATTTTTTGAAATATTCAAAAAAACTAAAATTTTGAGTTTTTGTTTTTTAAATTTATCTGATTTATATTAACAGAAAAAAATACAATATTGTTAGAGCAACTTTTTTAGCTTTGAACTATCATATTTTTAAAATTTAGAAAAAAATTTTCTCTTCCCAGATATAATGTCCAAGTAAACAAAATAATTGAAATAAATATACCCCAAAGAATTATTAGATACGTATTATTTATAACGCGCTAAACACACACACTTCGGTAATTCTAGCCAAATATTTATCAAAATTATGGACTAATAGGATGTCATTACTTTTAAATTAAATATTTATACGACAAATATGGGGATATAACCTAGTTTTTCTAGCGACCAAGAAATAATCTATAATTTTATATTGAAAAAATGGTTATTGACCTCTTTGTGGTTAATGACATAAAAATTGATATACCACACAAAATAGGTATCCGAAAATAATGTTTTTTTTTTCATATGGGTGTATTGTTAAAATATTTATTAATATGTTGCGTAGGATCCTAACTTTAATATCTTATATTTTCACCAACCAAGTTGCTATGTACTCCGCTCTAAAAATAATTTTATTACATTTTATTTTTAGAATTCTGAAACATATTAATAACGAGAAAACGAGATATTATTTATCTAAAAAGAAAATGTTAATAAATTTTATAGTTGCCTCTGAAAATTGATAATTTTTTTTTATCAATTTTCTGTTTCTTTTTTGAGTTTTTCGGAAGATCAATAGTGTAATAAAATACATATTTTGTGTAGAAAGATTACCCTAGAGAAATTTATTGGAAACTACAGGGTAAACCGCTCTTAACATAGGATTTCATAGAATCTAAATTTCTGAACTTTTTTATATTTTTCAAAACAATATACATATAAATTATAAGAAGACCCTAAGTCTACAATTTAGACTTATTTTAAATTATCCAAGGTGTCCCAAGTAGTTAGGGCATATTCTAAATACTTTTTTCAAAAGGAAATACCCTATATAATATATTATTTTCTAGTTCCCTGTACAATTCCAAGTATATTTGATATAAAATGTCATATGTCTAGATTCAATTGTTTTTGAGATATTAACGTTTAAAATATGCCATTTTCAGACTTTGATAGGCTGTAGCATTGGAACGACGCATCTAAGAGAAAAATGGTTTTCACCTCCCCATCTTAGTTGGTATTTTTGGATAAAGAATAAAAAACTGAGAAAGGCAGGTAAAAACGATTTTTCTCTAAGATTGGTCGTCCCAATGCTACAGCCTGTCAAAATCTGAAAATGGCATATTTTAACCGTCAATATCTCAAAAACACTTGAATTTAGAAAAATGACATTTTATACAAAATATCCGTGAAATTGTATGGAGAATTAGAAACTAACCTAATATATAGGGTGTTTTATTTAAAATAACGATATTGCCACCTGTTTCGGGTAGAAGAGGAAACGCCGCATTGCTGAAAACATTTTAAGACCATAAACTGTGGTTGTTTATCTGAACAACCAAAGTTTTGAAGAAAACTTATCACACGTTTTCCATAAACTTTTAACGTTCCATCCACCGTAAAACACCCTGTAGATTATATTTTATTTTACGTTAAAAAACTCAAAATTGGTAAAAAATCGCCCAGTAAAATAAGTGGATACTATAAATTAACACCCTGTATATCGAAAATTTATGTAAAGCTTAGATTTGTTTAATATTATAAAATGTTCGGTATTTATATTTAACTACGAAATTGATTAAAAGCAAAAATAAATAGTCAGCGTAAGTTGGTAAAAAACAATTTTTCTCACTCCCCTGAAAAATGTTTTTAAAAAACATAATTTTTTATTCTGAAAACCTTTTTTGCGTATTCAGACGAAGAAGTGCCTAAAAATCTGATTAGGAAGAAATGATCCGATACGAAACACATTTCCTTTTCCATATTTCCATCTATTCAGAAAAAAGCAGCTTGGTAGTTTTTTTTTGGTAAATAAATAAGTATTTTGGCCCTTTGTTCTAGTGTTCTAATATTTTAGCTGTTTTAGATTCAGAAAGCGTGTGTATTTCCCGAACAAAATGGTACCTTTAAAAATTCTCTTGCATGTTATTGTCCATGGGGTAACAGAGTAATTTTGAAGATAGGTATGTAAGTTACAGTAAGGCAAGCATTACAAATTTAGATAAAAATGAATAAATACTCTGAGCACAATTGATAATTCTACTTAAGTAGTCGAGTTTAGTGTCCGTATAAGTAAATAGAAAGAAAGTTTTTAGGAGCAGGCAGACAAAGTAGTGCATCTATCTTTTGCATTAGAGTACACAGGGAAGCCAAAGGTAATGGGTTCCCGGGGGCTGTTTCGTCCTTGTTAGGACTCATCAGAAAGCCAAACCCCATGAGCAACTCCTGCGAAAATATGCATAAGAATAAAAATGTGATGAAAACCTAGTATCGCGATCTGTAGAAATCAACAAACAGCAAAAGATAGCCATCAGAGGTGAAAACATAGAACTAAATAAACCAAGTACGGTGGCCAACCAACACCAGTATAGGAAACATTTTTGCGCATCCCTACACTTTTTATACTGATTTGTAAATGCAAATATAGATCGCGCTGCAGTAACCCACTGGGTGCCGCACCAATCCGTAGATCCTGGAAAGAGTTATACTGATAAGCCCTGATATAGCGAAATACAGCAAAAGATGGATCTGATGAAATAAATGGAAAATATATATTTGTTAATAAAGTAATCAACATTAAAAACAATAATTTTAATAGCAACACTATATTTTGTATCTATTGAAAAGGAAGCTCTAAACGTCCGCCGTAATATTGAAGAAATGCTCCAAGAAGTGGTCATTGCATTTGCTCGCTTAATTGGAAACCAATTTAGATTGATGCACGATAATGCCAGACATTACATTGCACAAGAAGTAAGCGAAAATCTAGATAAGGTTAAACTACGAAGATTGGAATGGCCCGTATATAGCCCAGATTTGAACCCCATAGAACATTTCTGGGATAAACTTAA
The DNA here is from genome assembly GCA_935413205.1 of Polydrusus cervinus. Taxonomy (NCBI): domain Eukaryota; kingdom Metazoa; phylum Arthropoda; class Insecta; order Coleoptera; family Curculionidae; genus Polydrusus; species Polydrusus cervinus. Next base: position 8,075,324 of record OW284516.1, read on the forward strand.
ATAAGCTGTTCATTATCGTCCGGTAGCGCTATGAACTCTGCAAGATTCAAGGTTGGCACAGGCAGAGGAACTGTCTGAACTTTTGAGGTCAAGAGAACCGTTCTGTAGTCCCGGGACTAGTTATTTTGTGTAAACACCATACACCAGGACTGCAGATTCAAATGTAAGCCAATTGCTTAGACTGGAAAATAAAATTAAGATTTTATATAAATTCCAATGTCGCTATAAAAATATTTATATATTTATATGGTTTGGGTTAGGAAAATACTAAATTTTTAATATGCTAAGTTTTTTATTTATAGTGAGCAAGGTACGTCCAAAATTTACTCAGAAAAAAGAAAAATAACGTATTTTTACCTGAAATATATATGTTCCAGCGAGTAGATACCAATCCGGCAAAATATATATTTATTAGAAAAATACCCTTAACTGTAATAAAAAAATAAACTCTACCCTAAAGGAAATAAAGAATTATTTCGCTTTGAAAAAAAATTCTTTTTTGGTCTAAGAAGTAATAACGTTCTTGCTTTTTTGACGAATTATCTTTTAAATAAGGGAACAAAAGAAACCCTTTCGAAATTAGGGGTGTGTTTTTATAAGACAAACTCGTTGGTATTGTAAGTGAATTAACTCTTTTTGTTCTTTGTTTTTTCAAGTAGGAAAATGAAATAATTAGGACAGGAAATGTAATTACATCACCAGTCACATAGCTGGCTTATATTTTTTAACCTCTTTTGTAAAAAATACTTTGCCTCAGACAAAAAGGGGTACAAAAATAACCTTTATAAACTAGTAATATAGGTAATATATTAGTTATAGTTCTGTTATTATATACAGGAGGTTTTTTTTTGAGTGCCGATACTTAAGGTTGTGAATTCTTGGGTGATTTTAAGAAGAAAAGTTAATATTAACGTATGTCCTAAAGCTCTTCATTTTTGAGCTACAGGGTGTTAAAATTTTTTAAAATATATAACTTTTTTATCATAATTATTATATCAATCTTACATATTTTTATGAAATTTTGTACACACCTCTTAATCATTTTTTGACTTAAAAGATTTTTTTTAATTTTTACCAGTGACGTCCGTACGGGGTTTAAACTGAATATTTTTAAAGAAAAAAATGATACGCCACTGATTTTTTTTAAAACCAAACTTATATTTAATATCCTGATTTATTTTGGAGCAAATTTGGTCCACAGATTTTCTTTCGTATGATGCACCCTTCTTGCATAAAAAAATAAAAAAATAAAATTTTTTTCTTCGGTTCTGAGACTGCTTTCGATATTTTGTTGAAATGAACATGAATGAGCTTTAGGAAATATGTTAATAACAACTTTTCTTCTTAAAATCACCCAAGGATTCACAACCTTAAGTATCGGCACTCAATTAAAAAACACCCTGTATATTACTATACAGGGTGTTCCTTAATGACGTGCCAATATTTTAGGGTGTGATTTCTGAAGTCATTTTATGAAGAAAAGTTCATATAAACATATGTCCTACATGACTTTTTTTGCTACAGGGTGTTGAATTTAATTTTTTTTTACTGCGTTTTTTGTAATTTCTCCGAAAGTACTTTAGATAATATTTTCAATTTTGGCATGTGCTAACAGGGCATAAAACCACATGTTTTAGTTATAAAAGTTATTTTTTTGTCCCACCAGTGGCGTCCCTGCAAACATGTCGTCTGATATTTTTTTGAAAAAAAGTGGTACGCCACTGACATTTTTCCATATGGATATTATTTCTGATTAGACTGGTTAATTCTACATAAAAATGGTCTCTTGCGTTTTATCCTCAGGCACACCGTTCTTAATTTAAATAATTAAATTAAATTAGCTTCATGCATGCCTATTAACTGAAGGTGGTCATTTCAAACAATTTTTATAAAACAAAATTTTTCATTATCAATGTTAATAATAATAAATTAATAGTAGAGCTAATTTAATTTAATTATTTTAATTAAGAACGGTGTGCCTGAGGAGAAAAACGCAAGAGACCATTTTTAGGCAGAATTAACCAGGCTAATCAGAAATAATCTCCACATGGAAAAATGTCAGTGGCGTACCACTTTTTTTCAAAAAAATATCAGAGGACATGTTTGCAGGGACGCCACTGGTGGGACAAAAAAATAACTTTTATAACTAAAACATGTGGTTTTTTGCCCTATTAGCACATGCCAAAATTGAAAATATTATCTAAAGTACTTTTTAAGATATTACAAAAAACCCATTACAAAAAATAAAATTCAACACCCTGTAGCAAAAAATTTAAGCCGTTTAGGACACAAATATGTATATGAACTTTTTTTCATAAAATGACTAGAGAAATCACACCCTAAAATAGTCATTCGTCTAAGACATAATGCTAAACGTTACTTTGTTTGTTACTTCAAAAAAATTTCGTTACAATGTGCATTCATTCACAAAACCGCCAAGACAATGTAAACGTTTCTAGTCTCTCGCTAAATTTCTTTTCAAATGACGAAACGAAAGAAAACAGCCCCTGAATAAGGTCTCGTCGGTTTTATAAGGCAAAAAAACTCGGTAGAATTGTGGGTTAATTAACACTTTTTTGCTGCTGTGTCTTCTTAAATAAACGTAGGAAAGAAAATAATTAAAGGAATAAATTTAGTAGGATTAGAGCAGCAGCTTGGGGTTTTTATAATTATTTAGATATCTCCATTTGTTATTAAGGTTTTTTTGTTTTAATTTATGGAGATTACACTTGTGTTAAAAGCTTGGTTTGACTGATGAAACTAGGTTCATGCTGGATGCTTTTCGACTAGGTTTGACCACTGGGCGATCGAATTAATCATATTCAGCATTAACATCATAAACTAAAGCCTATTTAAAATATATCTCAATAATAAAAAACTTCCTAAAGAATCTCAACCCTATTCAAAATAATTTAAAACACAGCGAAGAAGCCGTAAATTAAAAAACACAAGATGAGAAGAGATGTACGTCATCCAATTAACCCCACTAATCTTTTATTTGGCGTGTGACCAATTATATTGTTATCTTTGTTTCGATAACAATAATAGATAAAGACAGTGTAGACAGAGAAAACCGGACACGTGATCTCAGTCAGGTAGGAGTGCGTCATTCACAGATCGATTGGCTGTTGTCATTACCTTGAATTATTATAATGTCAGTAAGTTTTTTTGCGTGTTTTTTTATGAAAGCGTATTTTGTTTAATTATTTTTTCCGTTAATAATTGAAAAATTTAAAAACTGAACCCTTAGAAAATTATATTGTTTCTTGCTCTATGCGATAGGGTGACAATAAAAATTTAGTTAAAAAGTTCATAATGTTTTTCTGTTAACAGGTGAAGGGCTTATTAAAATTATTTTCGTAGTTTTTATGAAAACTACGTAAAATCCAAAATTATATTTAAAAATTCCTAACCTGCGTCACTCTGTACGTCTTATACATTGTTGTTTAATTGAATATAATAGAAATCTAAAAGTTCATACGGGCATCAAAATATTAGCAAAATTGTTCTGTATTCCTGGCCATTTAACGGACAAACACAATAAGAGCGATATACAGTAACCTAAAAAACTTATTCCTCTTTAAAATTGGTACGATTGCAATTGGGAAAGAATTAACGGCTTAACTTAAAAGCTATGGTTCCCAATAGTGACTTATAATTTTCTATCACCGTTTAGAGATGTTAAACTTCTATAAAATTTGAACTTTAAAAAAAAAGTGGACTCCAGTCTTCCCAAGTATATATCTGCCATTCCTGGCACCAAGTCATTTCCATCATAATCACTGGCAACATACTGAATTCCTGGCAAAACCAGGGATTCCTAGCAAATTTACAATATCCATATTCACTACCATTGCAGTAATGATGTAATTGCCAATATCTCTTCATCCTTAAAAGGCCTAGTATATTAGAAAGGTTACATCGTAGTAATGTGTGGTTTAAATATAGATTATAAGAGCAAATACTCTTTATTCGCTGAAGTATTTAAGCCAACACCGACCGCATTGACATTTATTTAAAATGTCACACGCTTGAAGAAATCATATTACCGGTTTTATTTTAACGAAAAGTTTGAAATAACTTTTTCGAAAGATGTCACCTTTGGAAGTCAGACAAATTTATTATATCAATTTTAAACAACGAAAGATATACAAAAGTAAAAAACAACCTTCTTCACCTGATGAGAAAACTTCGCAAAAGTTAAACGTTAAAGTGTAAAGTTTAAATATATCTGAGGCATTTTATTTAAGGTAGAGAATTGTCTAGGTGGATAATGTGTTTAGAAAGAAATGAAACTCTAAAATAAAAAAAATCTATTTATTTGTTTTAAATAACAATGTTTCCACTAGTAAGTATCTTCAGTCGTTTTGAAGACAAGTGAAGACTGAATATCGTACCTTGTAATCTTTTATACATATATCCTTATCTACTTTTGATTTAAAGTATGAGTTATATCATTAAAACACTATTTAAGCCGTATTTTCTTTAAAAAATTGTTTAATAATAAATCAATACGAAGCCCATACCTAGCGATATTTATTTTCCTTTATCCCGATTCATTCTTGGCTATACCGAAGTCAATAAATGTCTGTACCAATTATCATTATTCTTCAAATGTTTGCGTCTAGACCTGGGGTACGAGATAATTTATCATCTTGTATAAATATAGAAAAATCTTTGCTGTCGAGTCATCTTATAAAGACGATATATTATAAGGTATAACTTTTCTTTGATGATAATGGCAAAACCACCCTTAGGTTAAGTTAGCTGCTGTTATTTTTCGTAGCACAATTATTCACTAGCAATTTTATCTTTGTTTGCGGGTTTACGCAACTTTAAATACCCAGAAAATATCAAGGATAGTTTACGATTATATTTTCAACCATAGTTTTTTAATATATAGGTATAATTTTTACAATCGCAACCTAATCTAATCTTAATTTGACATAAACACAGCCATCTGAAAAAAAACAAAAACAAATTATCATGCCAATTCCAAAGCACACGTAACTTGATGGAAAAAAATAACAAAAGCAATTTTTTAAATATGTACCCATATTTATTTTATAATTATTAATACTGCAAAAATAAGTGTCTTGTAAATAGGTTAGTAGTCCCACAAAAATTATATTAACCGTGGTTTAGACCACTATACTATTGCCCTGGCGTCTTAAATCTCAAGGAGTGAAGCAACTCGACGCTCGAACAATAATAAGAGCTGTCTAAACCTTGATTAATAATATACTATTACCTAATGGAAAGAAACTTAGCGGCACGCGGACAGATTAGTGAGTCTTTCTTTTGAATTAAAGTATGCAGGGACCTCAAAGGTAATGTGTTCCCTGGGACACAGGTAAAAAATCACAGACTGTTTCGTGCTTATTGGGACTCATCAGAAAGCCATAACCTGTAAGCAATTCCCATTATAGCGAAAATATGTTTTTAAGATATTTTTACGGATAAAGATTTATGATGAAAACCTAGTATCGCCATCTTGTAACCCATTACCCTTGGCGTCCCTGTGTATTTTAATGCAAAAGATAGACCCACAACTCTGTCCGATTGCCTCTAAGTTTCTTTCTATATATTTTAATGGACACCAAATTCCACTATTTTAACTATTACTTAATATAAATTCTTCTATATTGGAGACGTCAAGTGAAATGTGGGGCATGCATTTTTTTAAATATGCCTTTAATCACAAGTTCCTTATAATGTAAGTAATGTTACATTACCTACCTATATCATATAATAATAAAAATCTTATCAGGTTTGGAAGTTACCTGTCACAGAAGCATAAATAAATCAGTTATAGAGGAAAAGTTACAACCCTCGTCACCTTTAATAGCCTGGCAAGTTTTGGGGCGATGCGATGAGATTTACAACAAAGGCATAATATTATGAAAAAAAATTGTTTGCGTATAAAAATTTTACCGCATTTTCAGTAATATTTAATTGGTGCAAGGGCGATCCTAGACGAGAATTTAATATCGAAATAGTATATTACATAACGAGTTATGAAAGTGACAGGGAGAAATTTAGCACGATGCGTTAGCAGAGTGCGGAAATTCTTCATGTTTTAAAATAATTACTTTTACACAAGTAATGTAGGTACACTATTTTTCCTACGACCACAAAGAATTATTGAAAAAGCCTTTGATTTGTCAAAAAAATATTTAAACACTAGCGTTGAAAAAAAAATTAACACTAGTGTTAAAATTAGCATACTTAGGATTATGTTCCACTAAATATCTGGTTTCATAGTTTGTCAATAGGCTCTTCCTTTATTTGTAGTTTAACTTTTTCATAATTTATATATCATAGAAAGAACTAATCCTGGATTGACTTCTAGATTAACCAGAATGAAAAATTTTAAATTTAATCAAGAAAAGATGCATTTAACATAAATTTAAAAAAATCCACCTAACAAGGAAGATTTGAATTTAAAATAATTCTATAAATTATTTAATGTTTTTATAAATAAAGTAAAATATTTCTGATGGGATTTGAACCTGTGACCTTTCGATCTGTAGGCTAGAGCTCTATTCTCTACGCTATGGCTACCGATAAACATTTATTGTTTAATACATGACACTCTCTTCAGCGCGATTTGTTTTTTTCTGGTAATAAATTTGTCAGTATATTATTAACATTTTTTATAATTTCAGATGGCGTATTTTCACACTCCAATTCTGAATCACTCGACAAATACATGATAAATAAGTTAAACACTTTACAATTACTGCTTTCTAAAAAAATTTTTTTTTAGTAAATACTTAGTGGTTGTCTGTGAAATTGACACCATATTATGTTTAAATTAAATAGTGTGCCTTGTATTTCCACACTAGTGTTGAATTTTTTTTAACACGCGTGTGATATACGGCGCTTTATAGCCAAATTAACCGTGCTTTTTTTTCTCATTTTCATAGATGGTCGTAGGAAAAAAATATATAGTCGTCATCGTACACAAAATATATAATTGGACAACCATAAACATAGCGATAAATTAACGAAATTTTTTTGGGGGTTTTTTACCCACTCCGCCCTTTATTTTGAACGCCCCTGATTTTATATGTATAAAACATTTTATTGTATTATTCCCCATAGTCAAAAGCTAGACGTTACAAATGGCATAAAATAAATGTTCGTCACCCACAAAGTTAGGACCCTCGTCAAAGTAAAAAGGTCGGTAAATTGAGGGCGATTGCGGGCACAATACAAAAAGCTTTTGCACCTACTGCTAATTTAAAAATAATGTGTTATTATGCCGACGGCTACCATTATTCTGGCAGAAACCTCGCATGGTCGCACGATTTTACTGATACGAAACATAAAATGAAATGATCGGTCATTCTCAAGGTTAATAACGGCCTCTAACATAAAACGCAATCGGCGTGTACACGGAAACTTATTTGCTTTGTTTAATTTTGTTCCACTGCTAAGGGTCGGCTGGCAGTGGTGCCTCCTAGGGTAGAGGTACTTGCCCTTCCCAAGCTTCGCAGCTCTGGTAATTAGTAATAACTTCATTAAAACAAATTTAGACACAACTTCCCGTATTCAAATGAAAAGATCCTAACCCGGTAAGATTGCCAGTGTTATTTCATCCCTGAAAATATCTATAGTTTATTTTAGAAAGGTGTAGAACAATAAAAGTCCATTAGGTATGCAAAGGGACTAAAAAGTGACTCAACGAATATTTAAGCCATTTTCATAATTTGGCATTGATTTCATTGCAACATTCTTTATTTTCATCAAGTGCAGGTAGTACCATCCGGGTTTGGGTCAATTTATGGGTTTTGCCTATTGCTATCCATGCACAAACACTAAAAATGGTGTGATAACGGCGTGCATCATGTACACTTATTTTTTATTAAACATTATAAAAAAATACAAAATACAAAGAATACATTATATAGAAATTAAATTATAAAAATCAAAATATTCTTCGTCATCGGAGCAACTGTCATTGCCTCTTGACGTTATAATTAACGGGTCGACGGTCCGATCGATCAGGTGGTTACATGATGGACTGCTTTTCGCCAGTACTTTGGTGTCACTTCTTTAATGGCTTGATCAAACAGTAGCTTAAAGTATTTCATTTTGAATGTCGTGTTGTGTCTTGCTACAAATCCTTTCACTTGCGTCCATATTAGTTCTATTGGATTTAGTTCGCAATAACATGGTGGTGGCAGCACAGTTACACTATGTTTTTCACCTATATCTTCCCCGGCATATTTCATAAAACGATGCTTGTGTAAATTTGCTATGGCTAATAGTTCCTTCTTTATCAAATTATCTTCTTTTTTTTATTTGGTTAGTTATCATAAATAATTTAATGCACAAAATTTACCTGTGCCTAAGGCCGACACCGAAATTGAGCCGAACTGGACGGAATTTCCCATTTTAGTACTCTATACCTTTCTAAATAGACTATAGTATCTATACCCTGAGTCAAAAATGACTCTTAGTGATTAATCGCCTTCATACAGAGTGCAACGAAGTTAGAGGAAACAATTTCAGTGTATTTTTCAAATTCTTATTAAGCAGAATATTTATTTCATGGAATTTCTATCCTCTGACTTCGTACAACCCGCTGCTATAAAAGCGATGAGTCCCTGGTGATAATTTTTGTCCTATAGGGTTGGTCTTGTTATTTGTGTAGTTTTTCCCAATACTTAATAGTAGTTTTGTTGGACTTTTGCTTCTCGGCGCACTTAATTACAACGCCATTTTCGTTCGTTCGTCTATTAAAAACTAATTTTTTTATTCATAATTTAAACATGCGTATCTAGACACCTCTACTTCAAACGGGCACGGGCCGCCACTGGCTGATCGGCATAATAATACTTGTAAAGTTAAGAAATAAAAATATTTTTACATATTTTTTACACTTGAGTTGTTTTTTTCGGTTAATTCTTTTGACAGGTTTGTGATTTATTTATGAACATTTATTCAACAAGTTTTTTGCAAATACATTTCTGGCCCGGCTTTTTAGCGGACGAGGGGAAGCACTGCAAAACAACTTGAATTGAATACATGTAAAGTAAATTAAGTAGCAGATATCCTCTTCAACTAAAGATATTTTATGTTTTGATAATACACATACTGGTAATTTCCTTTAATTATAAAAACGGAAATTAACCTCCCAACATCGAAGTGTGTCTTCCATTTTGGCGTCCAGAGAAGGGGGGAGGGAGGGCAAATGGGGCACCCTTTCATCTAGCTTGTATATTTTTACCCCCTACTCCCCTTGACTAATGCTTTAGGGACGCCCTTGGACCCGCTGATATAGTAAAAGAATAACTCGAGGACTGATGACAAATGCTGGTAGAGGAAACATGACTCTTAAAGGTTTTCGTTTTTACAACTATGAAAAAAAACCTGTACACGGTTAAGTACCAAAAAATCCAACAGCCTTAACCACAAATTACTCAAAAGGCCAGGGTTACGCGAATAAAAACACGGCCACACATCCTGAAACAGAGCCCTAGACTATAATGTCCATTGATATAATCGCCCATTATTTATAAATAAGTGTGAGGTGCAAAAGTTTGATGTTTAGTTCGTATAAGGGCGGCCATCTTTGTCAATTATCCGACCTATTAAGTTGACAAGGGCTCCAACTTTTTGTCGATTAGAACATTTATTTATGCCGTTTGTGGTTGGGAGTTCAAGACTTAAACAGATATTTTGATACAGTATACAGGGTGTCAAAATTTTTTGAAAATTGCAAAAATTCTGAATATAATTTTTTTTAAATTGTGTATAGGTAATAACAATCAACTAGGAAATATGAAACCGTTTCTGTAATTATTCAAAGTTAGTCAGTAAAAATACTAACTTTTTCACTTTAAACAGAACGTTTTCTATATACAGGGTGATTCCTAAGTTGATACTTCTTTTTTAGCTGTGTATAGAAGGCATTAAAATAAACAACATTTTCAAATACCTTTTTTCAAGAAACAAGAATAGGCGAGATAGAAAAGTAAAAAAATTCAAGTGCGGGCCTGGTCATAAAAACATTCCCCGCTATAGTTTCTGTTGTTTTTCTTATCTCTTATTAGTATTAGTCATATGGCTAGGGTTAAGCAAACCGCTGCGCTGTGTTTTTGGGAAGCAAATTAATTTTAAATTGGTGATAGATACGTGAAAATGGTAAAATTTGAAAACAATGAACTAATAAATATGGTGTTAATAAAATTTAATGTGAGTGTCGTAAAAGTGCGGATGTTTTTTCGAGATTATACGCAATACGCTTTCCCTTGCGGGCTCATCCAGAAGTTTTCTTAATGTTATTCAACGGGCAAGTTAGGCAGAACCGTATTTGATCCATAGTGTAATAAATAAATGTAAGTACCTTATTTTTGAGTTTTTTGAAAAAAGGTATTTGAAAATGTTGTTTATTTTAATGCCTTCTATACACAACTATAAAAGAAGTATCAACTTAGGAATCATCCTGTATTTTTTTAAAATCAATAGTTATTATTAAAACAAATGAAATGATTGATGGATTTATTCTGTAAAATTACATAGGAAAATAAATTTGAAATCAATTAAGATGAAGACAATGTAAATATGAAATACTTAAGACAGAAAAAAAGTATTTTAATTCGAAATTATTTATGGTCTTAAAGACCAAGACTTTGTGTCTTTCCTTTTCTAACTGTTAATAAAGGTATATTTACCTTTTCTTATATTGAGCAATGGTTTCATAAAAACTAAAACCAAAAATGTTACTTTAATTACAAGATTATCTTTTTTTGACGAACGAGATCTTTATGTTAATATAATCTCGATAGAGAAATTATAGTCTATTTCAGAAAGGTGTAGAGCAATAAAATGGGAAATTCCGTCCAGTTCCGCGCAATTTCGGTGTTGGCCATAGGCGCAGGTAAATTTTGTGCGTTACATTATTTATGATAACTAAACAAAGAAAAAAATAATTTAATTTGATGAAGAAGAAACTATTAGCTATAGCAAATTTACACAAACATCGTTTTTTGAAATATTATATAGAACTTATATGGGTGGGTGCAAGTGAAAGGATTTGTTGCAAGACACAACACGACATTCAAAATGAAAGACGTTAAGCTACTGTTTGATCAAGCCATTATGGAAGTAATACCAGAGAACTGGCGAAAAGCAGTCCATCATGTCATTAAAGATAAGGAGAAAATGTGGGATCTTGGCCACCTCATCGATCGGACCGTCGGCCCATTAGTTATAACGGCAAGAGGAGATGACAGTTCTTCAGATGAGGAAGAATATTAGGATTTTTTTAAATTTAATTTCTGTATAATATATTTTTTGTATTCTGTATTTTTTTTTGTTTAATAAAAGACGAGATAAAAGATACCTAATACTATGTACATAATACACGCCTTTGTCACACCATTTTCAGTGTTTGTGAATAGATAATAATAGTGAAAACCCATAAATTAACCCAAACCCGGGTGGTACTACCTGCACTTGAAAAGAAAGAATTTTGCTATGAAATCAATTCCAAATTATGAAAGTGGCTTAAATATTCGTTGGCTTACTATATAGTCCCTTTGCATACCTAATGAGCTTTTATTACTCTACACCGTTCTGAAATAAACTATAGTATCACAAATTAAAAAACCATTTCTTAGATCTGTATAGAAGATTCTTTTAAATTTAGGTAATATGAGGTCTAAGGATAAACCCATCAAACATTGAGTTTGTCTTTAAGAGCCTTTCATACCAGCGTGAAACGCGGCACCGTTTCCATTCTTGTCTTATTGAAAATTTACTACAAAAATTTTACTAAGAGGCTCACAAGAACTTCTAGTTTGGTGGATGATAGTTTATTTAAAAAAAAAATTGAAAATTTATTTTAAAGTTTCAATTATATAGATTTAAATTATATCATCCACCATGCAGGACATAAAAATGGAAATATTGCCATGTACATTTCTTATTTTCCATTAAAATTACCAACAAGGCCTCGATATTATCTTAAATATCTCAAATCTCCACTGACGCCCCGCCACTTAATTCTCGTAAAATTCGTTTTTATAATATTTGTATTTAAAAAAAAGACAATTTAATGCAATCGCCAGACGCGGGTACAATATGCGCGATGTGCTGGAAATGCACGATTTGTTCATCATGACTCATCGACTACTGGTTTGCTCTTAAGGAACTATTTCATTCATTTCATAAATACCATTGCAACGGTTTCATCCTTCCTTGCTGTGCCGTTGTTAAAGACACTCTCTGGATATTTTAGTTGAATTAACTTGTAAATTAGTAAATAAAATAACACAGTTACAATCATGTAAAATGTCCATTTCAATACAAGTGCTGTTCTGTAAACAACACGATACAAGTCTCTCCCGACAAAAAGTTGTCCCCTCAGCAAAAAGTTGCAAGTAACGCTTAATCATTAACGTGACAAAAAAGGAGGGTAGAATACAAAGAAAGGGACAGACTAAGATGTATATTTTAAAAGTTTGCGTGACTGTCATAGTTATCGCACTTATCAAATGACCACAATAAAGCAAGTTGTTTTATTACCAGTCTGGAAAGCGGGTGCTTACCTCCGCACACGAACGGACAAGATTATTACCCAAATTTATTATTTGAATTTTTAGGCTTGGAATATTTATGACAGAAGGGAACGTTGCCTTTGTAAAAAGCCCCGTAAGAACTTTTGTTTCCTTTTTGAAAGTTCTTTTATGTCTACTGGGTATGTTAATAATACATTATAGGAACTCTTGACAAGCCTAGTGTATGAAACTATAAAGAAAGGATCGTAAAAGCTACTATGAATAACAGATAAATCGTATTTGAATTTTAATTTCTTTTTTAAATCGAGCGGGGCACCCACGGAATCGACTCAGATCGGTCGGTTTGGCACGGCACGACCAGAAATTTTTGCTATGCACACCACTTCGATCCGACAAAGCCTATTCTATTATTAGTTTTTCTTATAAAGAAAGAATTAAACCTTGACTTCCTTATATTACACAGATTAAATGGCGTTTCCAACAAGTTACAAACTATATCATTTTTATAAAACTACTAGACTTTAGTAGAGGTATTCAGCATAAAATCAATTTAAAATCTCTTGGCATCCTGGCTCCGGCATTCGATTGATAACAGTGTGAAGTTTAACCCCTCCGGAATGTCAAAACACCTTCCCGGTCATAGTCAAATAGAGCAAAACGTACATGAAACATCGACCAATATCTTCGCGGTGTCATGGTATCATGGGGAGGGGTGGGGGGGGGGGTGTGAACCTTCTTAGCCCCCTTTAGCTACGGCCCTGGACCTTATAAGGAACATTTTACTAAAATAAACAACAAGAAAACTTTCATTTTATGTTAATAAACACGTTGTCATTTTCCATTCTCTCTCGTGAGATTATTTTCTTAATATAACCGAAAATTTATTGTCGCGAAAAAACTGTCAAAACGTGGAACAATTTATGGTATCAGTTTTAAACAACGAAAGATACACAAAGGTAAAAAACGAGCTTTTTCACCTAATGAGAAAAGTTTACAGCTGCAAGTTGGAGGGAAAACTTCGAAAGGTGTTTAAAGTATTTTGTTTGAAGGTAATAGTCCAATTTATTATGTTCAGGTCTGCATTTAAAAATATGCTGGAATATTATATATTTTTACAAGAGTAGTAGAGTAGTAGTAGTATAGTAGTAGTAGTAGTGGTAATAGTAGTAGTAATAGTGGGGGAGATTGAGTACGATTGTAATAATTTATATATAGCTATTTATACAATTAGTTGCGAAATGAGTGTCTTTTAGGCACGCGACGTGAATTGTCCTACGAGGCGAAGCCGAGTTGAAAAACACGTCAAAGTGACTAAAAGACATTGTTTCGTAACGAGTTGTATACAATATTTTTTTTACTGAGGTTTTATAATAAAAAACTTAATTTTACTAACATGTTATTACCTATGTTTCATTTACACTTTTCATGTCAAAAAAATCGACAGTTGTCAAAAAAAAAATCGATTTTTTTGTCAAAAACTGCGTATAAAAGTAAAAATTAGTGATTTAGAGGACTCAGACATTGAAAATGCCGCAAATGACGCAATGGTGTACCTTGTTCCCCAAAAATCAAGAAGTTTGTATGAGGGCACATACGAAAAATTCAAAAAATGGTGTGAAGAAAAAAAGGTAAAAAACTTATCAGAAAAAGTCTTTTTGGCATATTTTTCACTATTATCCGATGCCTATAAGCCATCAACTTTGTGGAGTACTTACTCAATGCTTCGAACGATGGTTTATTTGAATAAAAATGTTGAGATAAAGACATTTACAAACCTAATCGCATTTTTGAAAAGAAAATCTACGGGGTATAAGCCCAAAAAGTCGAAAGTTTTTTCTAAAGAACAAATAGAAAGGTTTATCAAAGAAGCAGACGATAAGAACTATTTATTGGACAAAGTCATACTTATTGTGGGAATCTCTGGAGCATGTCGCAGAGAAGAACTCACATATTTAAATATGAATAATATCAAAATTTCGGAGTCTTTAATTAAAATATCCATTCCAAACACTAAAACAAATATTGCAAGAAGCTTTGTAATTAGCGATTGCTCTATTGACGGCATCAACTTCTTGAATATTTTCCGAAAGTACGCGCAGTTACGTCCAGCACACATAACCCATGAAAGATTTTTTATCGCATACAGAAACTCCAAATGTTCCAGACTTCCAGTGGGTATTAATACCATTGGAGCAACACCAAAGAAAATAGCTGAGTTCTTGGAGCTTCCAAACGCTAAAGAATATACAGGCCACTGCTTTCGAAGATCTTCAGCAACTTTTTTAGTTGACTCTGGAGCGGATATATTGATGCTAAAGCGACATGAAGGTTGGCAGTCAAATACTGTGGCTGAGGGGTATATAGAAGATTCTTTTTTCTTTTGGACGCTAACAACAAACGTGTTAAATGTAATGAATCCGAGTGTTCTACCAGCTCTACTAGTGGCATGGGTTTAATTGATATTGTTGTTGCAGATTCTACTACTATTCAAAGTTCAAATTCCTCATCAATTTTACAAAGAGAAATATCTCAACGAACTGTTTTAGGTTACCCCAGCATTAATTTTAATAATATAAGTAACTGTAGTGTTAATATTTATAATAAATAGGTAAAACTATAGTCTGTGTTTATACTTGTTACTTTTAAGCACGTTGTTCCTGGTAACGTGCTTAAAAAAATTTTAAGCACGCTGCGCCTAAAAGGAGGTTATTAAAAAATCATAATGACAATCAAAAAGAGGTTATTATAAAACGTCAGTAGAAAAAAAACTTTTTAAGCATTGCTTTCAAAAATTTTTTTGACTAGGTTAAGCCCTGATGATGGCCTTAAGTAAATAACGCCGAAAGCGCTTGACATCAGAAAATAAACAGTTACACTGAAATACAACATTTTTCCTTTCTTCAGAACACAGTGTACAACCAACTCCACACATGTACTTTTAAATGAATAAATGCCTACCATGAATATGTGTGACGTGAGATGTAGCTATGGACCACTCACCCAATAAGAGTGCTTCCCTCATATCCCTCATCACAGGTAGGCTTTGCACAACTGTCTCTCTATCTTCACTGAAGAGTACTGGAGCAATTGAAGCCACACATTTCACTTTCATTGAACCACCTAAAAAGTGACGGGTACTAAGAATGAATCTTAGGCCGAGCGTTGTTGTTACTAGGCCTTTAGGGTGATGTTCTATTGGGTATGAAATGAGAGCCTCCGGTTTTTGAATCTGAAAAAATAATTAGTGAGTTTAGTGTCCGTACAAGTAAATGAAGGAAAGTTTTTAGCGGCAGGCGGACAAACTGTTTAAAACACGGCATTGCATCACGGATGACAATCAAAAAGAGGTTATTATAAAACGTCAGTAGAAAAATATTTTTTTACTCGTGCCCAGCACTGCTTATAGGTAATTTTTTGTGTTGTGCATGTTATTTACAAACACTCAACCTATTTTAGAAAAGGAAAACAAAATAAAAAAAAACAAAAATTTATCTAAAGCCATTTCGTTTATGAACCTGATTTAAAGGGTCTAAAAGCGCCGAAAAAATGTGTTTCTCAACATTTGCCTTTATTAGGTCTGTTCTTTTTAATTCCCTTAGGCAATACATGTTAAAATGAGCTTTTGCTTTCAGGTCCTTTCTTTTTTCTACATTTATTTTACTCATATAAAATACATCACTCCGTTATACCTTGTTTAAATAAAATAGAAAATATTTCGGTTTATATTAGGCATATTATACAGGGACCTGCGCCTCACCTCCCGTCTTCTCTAGCTCACTTATTAATTAAGTTAGGATTTTGATATTTTGCAGACTTTACCTGTATCCTAGGGCGCATTTCAGGAAAATATTTTTGTTTATACAGGGTGCTTCAAAAAAGTGTGACGTCATAAAGATATGTTTTTTTAGATTACATGCCATATATTTTCTTACTTATTTGGATGCATCTTGTAGTTGCTTACATACCCCTAAAATTTTAAGGAAATCGGTTTAGTAATATAGGCGAAAAAAAATAAAAACTAAAAAAAATCATAGAAATAAGTAAAAATGTTAAGAGGAAATCTCCTGTAAAGACATTCGTCACAATTACAGGAGTCCCGCTAGGCAGCGCTAACTCGCATCGGTTTATTAACCGAAAACAAGAATACAGAAGAAGAATTTCTCTTTATTTTTTCTCAGATCTGACGAAATAAAGAGAAATTCTTCTTCTGTATTCTTGTTTTCGGTTAATAAACCGATGCGAGTTAGCGCTGCCTAGCGGGACTCCTGTAATTGTGACGAATGTCTTTACAGGAGATTTCCTCTTAACATTTTTACTTATTTCTATAAGTTTGTTAGAGGTGCTGGTATGCTCAAGAGTGTCTAATAACGATACAGATGGCGCTTCGTGCCACATCTTACTGGTGTGTCCCACCACTGTGCTGCCATAAGCAGCTTTGAGTTCTCTTTGTTTTGTCGGATCCTAGCTCTACTGATTAGTCATGATATGACGAAACGCGTCTAGGGATGGATCTGACGAAATAAAGAGAAATTCTTCTTCTGTAAAAAAAATCAGTTTTGCACCACTGGTTTTAAAAATTAAAAATAATGTCTCGTTAATAAAATTATACATTTCATAGTTTATCCATTTCTTTATTTGTAGTTTAACTTTTTCATTTCTTCATATTTTATATACCATAGGAAGAACTAATCCTGGATTGACTTCTAGATTAACCAGAAAGAAAATTTTTTAATTTAATTGATTAATTTGAACCTGTGACCCTGCGATTTGTAGGCTAGAGCTCTATTCTCTACGCTATCGCTACCGATAAGGATTTGTTGTTTAATACATGACACCCTCTTCAGCGCAATTTGTTTTTTCTGGTAATAGATTTTCCATCAGTATATTATTAACATTTTTTATATTTTCAGATGGCGTATTTTCACACTCTAATTCAGAATCACTCGACAAATGCATGATAAATAAGTTAAACACTTTACAATTAATGCTTTCTAAAATTTGTTATTTTTAATAAATAGGGGTGGTCTGTCAAATTGGCACCATTTGTTTAAATTAAATAGTGTGTCTTGTATTTCAACTCTAAAGTTGAAATATTTTTTTTCAACACGCGTGTGATATTCGGCGCTTTTGAGCCAAGTTAACCGTGCTTTTTTTCTCATTTTCATAGGTGGTCGTAGGAAAAGTAAATATCGACTTAAACATTTATAATGGCTAGTTGTTGAAGCAGTACATGTACCTGATAGAACATCATAAGAGTATTCAATTACCACTGTCTTATTTAACCCATGCATAGAAAGTGATCTCTTGTCACAGTACCTTAAGAAGCCCAACTTTAATAACAGAAAATGCACATCGTGCTTTTATAAATTGTGTAATTTTACAAAGCCTTGTATTATTCGTGCTGATGAACGAATAAAATTCAACTGGTATACCGAATTATCCAGATTTAAACAAATGTTAAGGGCTTTTCATCAACAGAGATTGTTGTTCTGGAAATTGTGCATCCTTACTAAAGTGTAAGCAATTTACAAAATGCGCTACAACAACGTGTTTGTTAAATTAGAATAAAATAGCAAGACGAAATCTGCTGCGGGCTTTAACTGCCTGAAAGAAAACTGTTATTGTTATATTTTTAAATGTGCTTTAAATAATTAACATGTCTGGTGTATTATTATCAATATTATTTATTTTAGAGATTGGCACAAGAAGTATTTGTATCTACAAAAAATTAAATTAACTACTGACATACTTACAGAAGGCGATATTTTCAACAGTTAATTTAATGATTCCTAAAGGACCCCGCACAAAGCTTATGGAAAGTGGCTTTCGGCTAATTTTTCTGAATTTTTAGTATTTTGTAGATCTTGACGTCCTGATTTAAAGTGTCTATGGCCGTAATGCAATTCTATGACTAGTTTTTGAGTTATGGCCTTTTAAAGTTGGCAACTTCTTACTTTGAGATTTTATGCATTGTCTGGGGTTTTCACTTGTTTCTTTAAAACTATCAACTTTTTTTTTTTTTTTATTCGTAAAAAAGTAGGCCTTAAGTTTTCTTTCACTTCTATAGAAATAAAATATGTACAGGATGTTGAATAATTTATTGGCCGATTAAATAAATACTAATATTAAAAAATTATGAAAATCCAAAAAAAAATGTTACTCATTTTTTGAATTTTGAAAACAAATGGCTAGATTTTGTTTATATTTTAATATCTTGTAGCACCAAGCTATGGATAAAAAAATTGGTTTAAGTTGACGTAGAATATATTGCCGGGTATTTTATTTTTCAAAAAACAATTGAAAATTCACCTGAAAGCGTAGTAAACGACTTTTAATTGATTCATTTAATTATTATGCCAATCTGTAACAATTTTCTTTTACAATAATTATTCTTTAACACATTATTTTCTTAGATATACAGGGTGAACCAGTTACAATGATTTATACAAGTGAAAACTTTTAAATATAAATTGTGAAAAAAGAAACATTTTTTAATTTTAATATATTTAAAAGTTTTCACTTGTATAAATCATTGTAACTGGTTCACCCTGTATATCTAAGACAATAATGTGTAAGAGACTAATTATTATTGTAAAAGAAAATTGTTACAGATTGGCATAATAATTAAATGAATCAATTAAAAGTCGTTTATTACATTTTCAGGTGAATTTTCGAATTTTTTTTGAAAAATAAAATACCCGGCAATATATTCCACGTCAACCTATACCCATTTTTTTTCATCCACAGTTTGGTGCTACAAGAAATTGAAATATGAACAAAATCTAGCCGTTTGTTTTCAAAATTCAAAAAATTAGTAAAATTTTTTTGGGATATTCATAATTTTCTAATGCTAGTATTTTTTTAATCCGCCAATAAATTATTCAACATTCTGTACCTACATATTTTATTTATATATAAGTGAAAGAAAACTTAAGGCCTACTTTTCCATCAATAAACAAAAATAAAAAAAAGTTGATAGTTATAAAGAAACAAGTGAAAACTCCAGACAATGCATAAAATCTCAAAGTAAGAAGTTGCCAACTTTAAAAGGCCATAACTCAAAAACTAGTCATAGGATTGGATTACCGCCATGGACACTTTTAATCAGGTCAAGATCTAGAAAATACTAAAAATTCAGAAAAATTAGCCAAAAGCCATTTCCCATAAGCTTTGTGCGGGGTCCTATTTCTTAATAAATAATTTCACATCTAACATAAAACAAGATAAACGGCAACACAAACTTTTTGTTCATGTATCTTTATACCAGTCTGAAAGAAGAACTACAAAGTCTAACGTCGAAAATAAAATTATCAAAAAAGTCACCCCGAAACATCTTTACACTCTAATTTTTTATTTTCTGATTAAAAAGGACCGAAAAAACCTGAACTTTTTGTCTCCATTTGCTTTTATTATTTCGGTGCTTTTTAATCTCTGACAAACAAGACATTGAAACGTAAAATAAGCTGTCTGTTTCTTGGCAGTTTAAAGCATCTTAATTTTTCTTTCAGTTTATTAATTAAAAATCTTTTTATTCTGTTTTTTCTTTCACAAAAAATAGTTAGTAATTAATTTTTAAATTAAATTGAACCTTCTTGAATGTTTTTGGTATTAATTGTAGAGGGTGTTTCTTAATGATGTATTAATATTTTACGGTGTGATTCCTTATGTCATTTTATTTCTAATAAAAACTACACTTTCAAAGACATTTGACAAGTGCAACGTACTAAACAAGTAAATATTGACCATTATTGTTTTTTTTTTAATAACAATGTTTTATCAGGATAAAATCTAAGCAATTCTGTTTCTTTTTCTTTTCTGTCCATGATTTTAATCCCTTTTTTCTTCTAAGAAAAGAAGTTTAAATATACATAACAGGGCGTAAACCAATTACCAAGATATACATACAGGGTGCTACAAATTTGTGTGCATATAAGGGGATCTCGAAAACAGTAAGAAATATGAAGATGTTTAAGTTAAGGCAAAATTGCTTATTTTGGGGTTTAATAATTTGGTAAAAGAAAATTGTAAATATTAGGAATGGTTTTGAAAATATCCGAAAAAAACCGAAATTTTTAGTTTTGGTTTTTAATTTTTTGCGCCATCATTTTTGACTTAGGAAAAAAAAACAATTTGGGATAGCCATTCCTTATGTTAAACAAGATGGCGTTTTTAGTTTTCAAATTGTACGTTTCGTTCTTTAGATACTAACCTCAATAAATTTTTTTTTAAATACGAACCTGAAATTTTTTAAACAGTTTTAAGAACTTCTAAGCTTGGTAAATTTAATATAATTTAAAGGTTTTTAAAATTTTAACGTTTTGTCATCAAATTACACATCACTAGCATTTAAAATTATTCTCTCTTTACTATTACGGCCCTGGCAATTATTTTTATGATTACTTTAATATTAATAGTTATGGTGTTTAGGATGTTTATTTTTTCAATAAGATTAACCGTCACAATACTCTAAGCTAGTGTAAGTTGGCAAGTTTTTAAGGCATGAGAAGTAATTCTATTTTTTATTAGTATTTTATTAATATAACGTATATCTTGCCTTAGACCTAGAACGAAATACTGTAAAACAGAAAAAGAAATGCTTCCGAGTGAAGAAAAAATAAATGGAGTGTTAGTCTAGTTATGTTACTGTGATGCGATTATGTTTGTTTCAAAAACAATTTAAATTTTTTTTAAAGTTTAGAAGATCTGATACTGCTAGTTTCAGGCAAAACCTGTAACAAAAATAAACAGACCTAGATATTTGAGGCGTGACTTTGGGTCTTTGCTCTCATATATTTGGCCTATTTGAGTAAAAATGGATGGATTTTTTAAATTAGAAATATTTTGTTTTTAAAAGCTTAGAAATTCCTAAACCTGTATTTAAAATTTAAGATCCGCATTTAAAAAATTAACTTGAGGTTGGTAACTAAAGAACGAAACGTCGAATTTGGAAACTTATAACGCTATCTTGTAGAACATACAAAACGGCCATGAAAGAGTGTTTTTTTTATTTCTTTTGCCCAGTTAAAAATGAAAGAGCAAAAAATTAAAAATCAGAAATAGAAATTTTGGTTATTTTCGGATATCTCCGAAAGAATTCGGAATAATTACAGTTTTTTTTCACCAAATTATTAAGCCCTAAAATACGTAACTATGCCACAATTTAACCATCTTCGTATCTCTTACCGTTTTCGAAATCCCCTTGTACGCACACGAATTTGTAGCACCGTGTATATCCTAAATATAAAAATAACTATAAAATATCTCCCCGTATTATATCATTAAATAAAAGTACACACCGAGAAACTTCAATTTAACCCATAATGAAAACTAAATAAGAAATGTTTACCCACCTTCCTCTGTATTATCCTTGGTACACGGTTTCGTGATTTCTTGAGATATTTCTACATTTCCAAATACTCGAGCAAGAAGGATATCGACCATTTAGCTATATATAGCTTCTTTGCTGAGCTGAGATCTGTTTTACTTCAGTAAGTCGATTGGAAAACGACTAAAACGGAGATATTCCCGTTTTACGGATATTTTACCTTTAGATGTATCATAGAGGTATATCACTTTAAAGTTCAAAACAGCTCGCTTTGAAGAATGTTCCTAACAAAGTTTTTAATACTGAATTTTTTTATATGCCTTTTAATAAAATACATAAGTAATATCATTTTTTTTTATACTATTTCTTTTGGTTAAACTATAAACTTATCTACTTAGTAGAACTTAAATATTATTTTAAACGAATGAAACACGTTAAAACTAATAAATAGTAGGTATTTAAAAAATAATTAGCAGGTAATTTTTTTATCAATATATATAATTTCAGTTAACTCGAACTATATTAATGGAAAATCGATATTAATAGATTTATTATATTATTATTGGGTTAATTTGCAAGAAAAGGCTTCGAAAATACATTCATTGGTCTGGACTGGCACTCGGAGTACCAAGGTGCATAGCACGAGATGCTTTAAAACGATGGATTAGGAATTAACACAAAATTCACTAGAGCAACAGACAGGAATTAAACCACAGCAAAAGCTTCATTGGAGATCCAGACCCAAGACTTACGAAACAGTTGCTTTAAATGAGCAGGAACCAGCTGAGAACCATTACAGGAATTCTGACAGGACCCATGACTGTCAAGAATTATCTGCATAGAATGCAACTGTACAATGGATACCTTGACTGCAAATTATGCGGACAAGATAGGGAAACTATACAGCAATACGGACGGGCCCTCGGAAAAAAAAAATGGGTTAATTCTGTCAGGAATCTTATACGTATATGTGACATGTATCCTTAAGAAATATATCCTGTTAAGTAGATCAGATCGCGGTAAAATTTTCCATGTTAAGCTGAGGGTTTTCTTACAGTGAATTACAGAAAAACTAAACAATATTCTTGCAGATTTCTCATAAAATAAATGTGCAATCTATTTAAAAACACTATAGTGTAAAACCATATGTGTATTCCATATTTGTGAGGAAAAATACTTTTTCGTACAACCTACGAGTACGAGTACTTAAAAATTGTACTTGTAAGTATTTTAGTCGTAAGTCATTTTATAGATTCAGTTTACGGTTACGAATAGTAATCGTAAAAGTACGAGTAAAGAGTACGAATACTTTTAAAAAATTAAGCTAATACCCAGTGGCCGAGCCAGACAACATGCTCGGGGGGGCTCAGTGGGCGTAAGAAGGACTTTTTTTCTGGAGAGAGGAACAGTCGGGACTACATGTATTTCACGACATTGTATCTAGTGAAGAAGGCGAAAAATTTCGGGGCCACGCCCAAAGTTCGTTTAAAATTCGCCTAGTTACTATCAAATTTCAAAAATTAAATTATTACCTCTCCTCTGCATGGTCATATTAAATTTGTTTTTGTAATTTTTTTTTTTGCTTTTTTATTTTAATATTCCCAGCCCCCCATTTCTCTTTATTTAAAAAAAAAATATTTTTTATATTTGTAAAAATATGAATTTTGGAGTCAATCCAAAATTTTAACATAAGACGTAGTATGTATGACTCTAATCCGCGTTTTTCGGGCTCGGTTTTTCATGATTAACTCACCATGCCAAAATTGATGATTTTTTCAGGAATCATGTATTTTAGAGGAGTTTTTGATAAAAATGCTTAGGTTTTAAAATAGTACTCCTTTTTAAAGAAAATGCGAATACTCGTTACTCGTAAAATATACTCGTATTCTACGAGTAGAATACATTTAAATTAACTCGTAAGTACGAGTAATAAGTATTTTAATTTAAAAATACTTATGAGTAAAAGTCACGAGTAGTTTTTTTATCCGTAACCAAAATACGAGTTAAAGTATTCGAGTACTTGGGCAGCTCTGCCTATAGGGCTAATGACTGCTCAAAAAATAACAATGAAATAAGGATAATTTCTAAGTCCAATGAAGCAAAAATACACTTTTACTCCCACATAGATATTTACTGTTTCTTTTACACTTCAGTGACGAGAAAAGTGGGCTATTACAGTTAACTGTACGGCAAATATTTATATTCTTATTGTTCAGTGCTGCACAGTGTTGCGACCTTTAAAAATAAAATTTCCTACTTTAAAAGAAAAATTCCACGAATGCACAGTACAATACTGAAAAAGTATTTTTTAGCGGATCACACCACAAGTGATTCTTAAGAATATCCTAAGAATATAGCACTGTGGTAAAAATTTCTCTTTGCCCTTTGAAGACAGCGCAGACCTATCATTCCCCTTTGCTTTGTTCTCACGAATCCGGAATTTTACCATTAGTTGACAAGTATGGTGGTTTTACCATAATTTCTACTATGCTTCTCTGGCTGAGACCGTAAAGGGTCGAACTTTGGATCCAATCATCCGATCGATAGTCGTGACTTCAAGCCCGGCAGCCAGTAAACTTTTTTTAAACATTTTTTTAAATATATAGTTCATAAGTTTGGTCGTAGAAAAAATATACTGTTCAACTCGAGTGGATTGTATAAGTATTTCAATATACATAGCTTGGATTTCCAAGTATAATACGTGGTAAAACAGAAGTTCTGAACAAAAATAAGTAATACTTTATATGTTAACCCTTGATTGCCAACGTTGAAAATATATACGTCGATGCCAACAATGTAAATTTTACGTATATTACAAATATGGGCCAAAATTGTTTCAAACCTTTTAATTCTTGAGGGAAAAGTAATTACTTATTTTTATTCAAAACTAACAAACATTTCGAAGGATTCAAAAAATTCACATAAAAAGATTAGTTGAACTTTGCGCATTCATAACACATCTATACGAATTCGAAATCGTAAAATGTACGCGCCAACAATCACTCTTTATTCGGTTACGTACAATCCTCAACTGTCACATCAGAAACGCGTCGGCAGCCGAATGTTGCGGTGGTGGCAGGTGCACTGCTTGAGCGGCAGAACGAGGATACCAATATTTGGCCAATTATTTCGGATTTTAAAAAAACTGTACGTATATTTTACGTAGGTTGCCAATCTAGGGTTTCGTTGGCCAATTATACAGGGTGATTCCTAAGTTGATACTTCTTTTTTAGCTGCGTATAGAAGGCATTAAAATAAATAACATTTTCAAATACCTTTTTTAAAAAAACTCAAGAATAAGGTACTTACATTCATTTATTACACTACGAATCAAATACGATTCTGCCTCACTTGTCTGTTAAATAACATTAAGAAAATTTCTCGGTGTTGGATGAGCCCGCAAGGGAAAGCGTTCTACGTATAATCTCGAAGAAACATCCGCACTTTTACGACACTTACAGTAAATTAACACCATATTTATTAGTTTATTGTTTTTAAATTTTACCATTTTCACGTACCTATCACATAATTTAAAATTAACTTGCTTCAGAAAAATACAACGCAGCGTATTGCTCAAGACTACCCTTATGACTAATACTAATAAGAGATAAAAAAAAAACAGAAATTATAGCGGTCTATGTTTTTATGACCAGCCTGTACTTAGATTTTTTACTTCTCTATCTCGCCTATTTTTAAGTTTTTTGAAAAAGGTATTTGAAAATGTTGTTTATTTTAATGCCTTCTTTACACAGCTAAAAAAGAAGTATCAACTTAGAAATCACCCTGTATTTAAATAGAAGCAAATCTCTTGTTTCGGAAAAATTCAGTTACTGCAGACGGCAAATGCAGTGATTAGGTAACTTTAATAACTTCGTGATTAATTACTTTATTTTGATACGTCCCTAAAGCCCAATTACGGCATAAAAATTTGAAACTTTTCCTGCCAGTCTAAATTTTAAAAAATGTAACAGACATTTTTTCTACAGTGCTGGTTATTTTTAGAACAAGTTTCTCAAGATAAAAAAGGGCTACTTTTCAAGCATATCATGAGCCTAATTCGCAACATTCCGCCTTTGGGGGATTAAAAACAGCAATCATAATAAAGCAAACGTAAAAACAATTTAAAATTGTTTCTGGTTTTTTAGGCTTTTTAAATTAAACACGGCATTAAAAGTCACGAAGAGTTTTAAAGGTTTAATACCTTTTTTAAATTGTACGTTTGTTATTATTCCCTTTGTTTTTAAGATAACAGAGATTGATGAAAATATTTCTGACTTCTTTAAGATCAGAAATTATATGCCTCTTGGGGACAGTTTTAAACAGAGTTGTTATGACGTATGGCAGATGACACACGCCTGCGCACTGCATGCGTATGCGCAGAAGCTGTGGATAACTTTCCGTGAAAACTCCCTTCTATCCCTACTAAGACATAATAAATGTATCATTTTTAGCTTTTTATTATTGTAGCTACAACCGATCAAACTAATAATGCCAGGCAATCACTGACTCACTGATGCAGACACTAGTATTATTAATTTTTATTATAATAATTAAAGCATTTTTTAGTATCATAACTATAGATTTGAAGAAGGATTATGCAAAAATTTTTCTTGTAAAATAAAAATAGAATAATATTATACAGGGTGTTCCATTTGGAAAGCTTGAAAAAATTATTTTAAAACATGTCATTTTTGAGATCTTATGATGAACACCCTATATAAAATAAATAAACACTATTAGATGTTTACTATCTCTTAATCCCTTAACATAAATCTCACCCAATTTTATGGTTTAAAAAGTGAATTTTGATGGTTTTCGAGGACTGTCAAACTTTTCTTTTTGAGTTTTTAATTTATTGCTCTCAAGCTACCAAAGCAAATTAAGTAAAATATTGGGAAAAGGGCACTAATACAAATCTAAATATATGAAAAAATACTTGGTATTTTATTTAAAAAAATACACCTTTTTGGGATACAATGTATGTTGGAATAGTAGATTCTGTAACGAGGTTGGAATGAAAATTTGAACCGAGTGGAAGATTCCGAACGCGGGCGAAGCGAGTGTGAGGAACCACGAGTATCGAATTTTCATTCTAACCGAGTAGCAGACTATATTTTCTTCACGACCAAAAATACTATTTGCAATATTTGTAATTTCAGGTGGAGTATTATCCAGTTCCATATCTGATTCATCCGATTTTTCACTCATATTTTGACTTGCACTAAAATTTGTCTGCTGACATTGACAGTTTCGAAATTCATGGCAACCTATGTCGTTTAGATCAATTACAGAATATTCATTCCGTATCTTGTTATGGAATGAAAATACACGCAAAACGCATAAGAAGCAAGTGTTTCAGAATAAATATTCCAACTCAAGAGCGAGAATTTTTACATTCTATTATCAAAAATGATTTTGGAATTATTGAATTCAGTAATGGTCGTGGAGAAAATATTTTTCTGAAATAGTATAACTCGGCATATGAATTAAATTTCTAGCTTAATTCATAAAGGAGCTATAAAAGCCGGACGCATTATTGCAGGACCCTGCACAACAACCTGAAGCTAATTTTTTTATTATTATTAAAAATACTATAAATTTGATAAATTTAAATTTGCAGTTGTACAAATTAATTTGTCGTACTTAAATTAGAGAATCAACCTAATATTTTATCAATCAAATATTTATTTTAGTATTAATATAATTATTATTTAAAGAGAAAAATCCTATTTTAACATATTACAATATACATGTTTTGTAAAGAATTTAGTAGAGAAAAGCCTAATAAAAACAAATATATGGAAGCACATTTTTTGTTGTCGTCTTTGGACCTTTAAAATCACTGTAATATAAATAAGGGCCATAAAAAAGATGTCTTGGAAATAACCTTATCTTATATGCTGTGCTTTTAGCTAAAAAAAACGTACATATTTATATTTCGAAAAAAAATGTTGGGCAAATTTATTATAGTCGTATATTATATTGCACTGTTGAGATATGAAGGTACATGTATAATTTTATTACGCAAATATAATCAAAGTCCAATTTGCTGAAAACGATTTTTTTTCCTGAATTTAGGTTAGGATATTTTACAATATCTTATTGGTGGATTTGATGCAACTCAAAAAAACAGTAGGATGATAAATGTTATGATCACCTTTACAAGTTCGGTTGATTTTAGAAGTTCTCGCATCCGCTATTTAGACGGTTGATTATAAAACATATGTAGTGTCTCTCTAGGGTACCCAATGAGTCACAAATTTAAATATAATGGTAATCCATAAGACCGCGACAGTGACTCAGAGGTGAGGTACTGACATTCGACCGTGGCGGTCCGGGTTCGATCCCCGGAGTGGGCATACGCATAATAAAAAAAAGTATGTCCGAAATTAAGTGGATACAAGAATGCAGTATGCTACTATTCATAGTGATTCCTAATATCGGGACCGAGAAGGGCGGTTCAGATTCTACGTTAAGCTGTAGGTCCCGTCTGGCTGACATTACCCAGACGATAGGGGATACAATGGGCCTGATAGGCCTAAGTATACTGGCTCTTCCACTAACCCCAGTAAAAAATAATCCAGAAGACCCTGTCTAAAATTTTAAACATTATTTAACTGATAAACCGTTAACTTCTGTTGTTACTTAACGACACAATTCAATCGTACCTTTCTCTTTTTACAGCACTTCCTGACGAAGATCCCGTAATTTCCGGCGTCGAGGAACAATATCAGATCGGAGATGAGATAAACCTGAATTGTACATCGGGTCGCAGTAGGCCAGCATCGATACTGCATTGGTATATAAATGAACAACAGGTAATCCTTGTCTTTTCCTATTCGGCGAAGGTCGTAAACACTGCACTTTATTTTATTATTTTAAGTCCAAAAAACTGTATTAAAAATTAGTCGTAAAGATTCAAATTATTAAAGAAAAGTTTTTAGCGGCAGGCGGACAAAGTAGTGCATCTATCTTTTGCATTAAAGTACACAGAGACGCCAAATGTAATAGGTTCCCTGGAGCACAGGTAGACAATGACAGGCCATTTGGTCCTTGTTAGGACTCATCGGAAAGCCGTAACCTGTAAGCAATTCCCAGTACAGCGAGATATGTTTAGAACAAAAGTGTTATGAAAATCTAGTATCGATATCTATAGGACTCAATTCAATACAAAAGATAGTCAACGACGTAAAAACAACAATAAACCGAGTACGCTGGCCAACAGCACCAGTATAGGAAACGTTTTTTTGCATCCCTACTCTTTTCTACGGGTTTGTAGATTCAAATATAGATCGCGCTGCAGTAACCCACTGGGGGGCTACACCAATCCGTAATGCAATGCCGTGTTTTAAACATTTTGTCCGCCTGCCGCTAAAAACTTTCCTTCATTTACTTTTACGTACACTAAACTCACTAATTATTGTTTCAGATTCAAAAACCGGAGGCTCTCATTTCATACCCAATAGAACATCACCCTAAAGGCCTAGTAACAACAACGCTCGGCCTAAGATTCATTCTTAGTACCCGTCACTTTTTGGGTGGTTCAATGAAAGTGAAATGTGTAGCGTCAATTGCTCCAGTACTCTTCAGTGAAGACAGAGAGACAGTTGTGCAAAGCCTACCTGTGATGAGGGATATGAGGGAAGCACTCTTATTGGGTGAGTGGTCCATAGCTACATCTCACGTCACACATATTCATGGTAGGCATTTATTCATTTGAAAGTACATGGGTGGAGTTGGTTGTACACTATGTTCTGAAGAAAAGAAAAACGTTGTATTTCGGTGTAACTGTTTATTTACTGACGCCAAGCGCTTTCGGCCTTATTTACTTAAGGCCATCATCAGGGCTTAACCTAGTCAAAAAAATTTTTGAAAGCAATGCTTAAAAAGTTTTTTTTCTACTGACGTTTTATAATAACCTCTTTTTGATTGTCATTATGATTTTTTAATAACCTCCTTTTAGGCGCAGCGTGCTTAAAAATTTTTTAAGCACGTTACCAGGAACAACGTGCTTAAAAGTAACAAGTATAAACACAGACTATAGTTTTACCTATTTATTATAAATATTAACAGTACAGTTACTTATATTATTAAAATTAATGCTGGGGTAACCTAAAACAGTTCGTTGAGATATTTCTCTTTGTAAAATTGATGAGGAATTTGAACTTTGAATGGTAATAGAATCTGCAACAGCAATATCAATTAAACCCATGCCACTAGTAGAGCTGGTAGAACACTCGGATTCATTACATTTAACACGTTTGTTGTTAGCGTCCAAAGATTTTTGACCAAGAATTTTTTCTGAAATTTTTCTATTATTTTCTAAAGAATCTTCTATATACCCCTCAGCCACGGTATTTGACTGCCAACCTCCATGTCGCTTTAGCATCAATATATCCGCTCCAGAGCCAACTAAAAAAGTTTCTGAAGATCTTCGAAAGCAGTGGCCTGTATATTCTTTAGCGTTTGGAAGCTCCAAGAACTCAGCTATTTTCTTTGGTGTTGCTCCAATGGTATTAATACCCACTGGAAGTCTGGAACATTTGGAGTTTCTGTATGCGATAAAAAATCTTTCATGGGTTATGTGTGCTGGACGTAACTGCGCGTACTTTCGGAAAATTATCAAGAAGTTGATGCCGTCAATAGAGCCATCGCTAATTACAAAGCTTCTTGCAATATTTGTTTTAGTGTTTGGAATGGATATTTTAATTAAAGACTCCGAAATTTCGATAATATTCATATTTAAATATGTGAGTTCTTCTCTGCGACATGCTCCAGAGATTCCCACAATAAGTATGACTTTGTCCAATAAATAGTTCTTATCGTCTGCTTCTTTGACAAACCTTTCTATTTGTTCTTTAGAAAAAACTTTCGACTTTTTAGGCTTATACCCCGTAGATTTTCTTTTCAAAAATGCGATTAGGTTTGTAAATGTCTTCATCTCAACATTTTTATTCAAATAAACCATCGTTCGAAGCATTGAGTAAGTACTCCACAAAGTTGATGGCTTATAGGCATCGGATAATAGTGAAAAATATGCCAAAAAGACTTTTTCTGATAAGTTTTTTACCTTTTTTTCTTCACACCATTTTTTGAATTTTTCGTATGTGCCCTCATACAAACTTCTTGATTTTTGGGGAACAAGGTACACCATTGCATCATTTGCGGCATTTTCAATGTCTGAGTCCTCTAAATCACTCATTTTTACTTTTATATTTGTCGCAGTTTTTGACAAAAAAATCGAATTTTTTTTTGACAACTGTCGATTTTTTTGACATGAAAAGTGTAAATAAAACATAGGTAATAAAATGTTAGTAAAATTAAGTTTTTTATTATAAAACCTCAGTAGAAAAAATATTGTATACAACTCGTTACGAAACAATGTCTTTTAGTCACTTTGACGTGTTGTCCAACTCGGCTTCGCCTCGTAGGTCAATTCACGTCGCGTGCCTAAAAGACACTCATTTCGCAACTAATTGTATAAATAGCTATTGTGGTACATAATTTATTACTAACCAGAGGTTACTGTCTAAACATAAATTATGTACCACAAAAACTTTTTCCCAGTTAAGCATTGCTTTCAAAACTCTTTTTGACTAGGTTAAGCCCTGATGATGGCCTTAAGTAAATAAGGCCGAAAGCGCTTTGCGTCAGTAAATAAACAGTTACACTGAAATACAACGTTTTTCATTTATTTATTTGTCTTTGATAGGATAATTTGTTTCACGATTGTTTTGTGTGTCATAGATGATTTAATTTAATTAAATAGCATCTGTTTTGTCATCCTTATATCCCATTGGGGCACTTAAGGTTGTTTAAAAAACTAAAAGTACCACTTATCAACGAAGCTTTAACAAAAAGGTAAATGTTAAATTTAATAATTTTGGAGCATTTAAATGTTTTAAATTTAGCCTGGTAGTTAATAAAGTGACAGCAAAGTTTATGCCAAAAACTACGGAAAAGAGAATTTGAAAGCTTTACTATTCAAGAGTGTATTTAAACGCAACTCACTGAATTATTAAAAGCAATAAAGTTCAATTTTAGATAGGTATTAAAATATTTGATGCAATGAAAATCCTAGTTTTACGGTATTTAATTAGCTCTCCCTTAGTTTCTTCACTTTAACTTCAACTTTGTAAAGTTATTACGGCATTATAAAACTCTAAATAGTCTAAGGAAGTTACAACTTTTCGTAATATTTTAAAAATTTACAAGAAACTTTAACTAATACATTTAAAAAAATATTAAACACAAAAAGTAAGTAACATACTTTTGTTGAGCTAAATAACTAATAACTCTGAAGCTTCAGTGGCGGCTCGCGGTCTTAAAAAATGATGAAGAGCTAGGTATAGTGCTGGTACTTAAGCAAACATTGACTAAAAACCCGTGTAACAAAACGTCTCTCTTATCCTCATCTGTCCAACGACTGACTGGGAGTTTCCAACAAATTACAAACTATGTAATTAATTGGGTTCATTTTTAAAACACACAACTAAGTAGATACGTACACTACTGAATTAACTGAAAAATAAAAATAAAACTTTTTAATCACTCAGTAAATCACGTAAAAATTATATCTATAACCGTAAGTTTCGCAAAGCCTCAAAATAAATACCTTAAGGTTAGGCGAACCAATGCTAAAACAATGGTGCATACGCTGATCTATT
The DNA here is from genome assembly GCA_935413205.1 of Polydrusus cervinus. Lineage (NCBI taxonomy): Eukaryota > Metazoa > Arthropoda > Insecta > Coleoptera > Curculionidae > Polydrusus > Polydrusus cervinus. The sequence goes on from OW284516.1 coordinate 8,107,849, forward strand.
TTTAAATTGCCCTTTATCATAATGCAAATTGTTACATGCTGTTTGCGTGACTTGCACGAGTGTTTATAATTATTGTCAATCGAAGTTAACTGTGGCCCTATTATGAATAGCTACATTCGGATTAAATTAATATTATTAATTCAAACATAATTATTTTTTAAGGGCTAAAATGGTAGCTGTATTGGTAGATTAATATTTAATATTATCGAACAACTGTCCTCCTGGTTTTATTTTATTTTTTGGTAAAGAGCCCCTTCACCTACTTCGCCTGACGAGCCGCCACTGTGAAGCTTAAATAAGAGTCGCAAAAGCCGAAAACTGTTTTTAAAAAATTTATTTATTACAGTTACAAGCAAAGATTAAAGCGAGAATGAATAATGATACCATTTTACATATATTTATAACATAGTATAAAAATGCAGCGTTTACGGTTTCTGTGGGAAGCGTCTTCTAGTCATCTTCACATAACTCCTCCCTCCTTAAGAAGAAAACATAAGGGTTGATATGTTTTCTTAAATTGATTTGGGTTTATTGATTGGTGATTAAGCTTCTTCTTCTTCTAATATATATTTTTACCAGAACGTATCCTATCAATATCATAATAGCTAGTGTAGTTATGGTACTTAGAAAACTCCAGCCAACTGGATGGATTTCATATTTTTCGGGGGTCTTCATGGATTGTGCTTTTCTTTGAAGTTCATGTATTTCTTCCATATCGATTGAATGGATATTGATTGGGTCTTGATCCATGTGATATTTGTTTTCTTTGTTAATTTTAATTTCTGGTAAGTTAAGTGGGTTTTCTTTGACATTTTCTTCTTTATTGTACAATTGGAAATCCAATATTTTGATTTCGCAATTGATTGGTATTTCTATTAGGCTGGGTTGTTTGATGAACATATATTCTCCATTGGACTGGCATTTTTTGAAAATCTTCAAAGGCTTGTTTGTAGGTATGGCTACTACGTGTTTGCTTGTTATGGCTTTTATAATAGGATTCGGTAGATGTATTGGCATTATGTTGCAGTTTTGATTTTCGGCGTCGCGGATCATTGATACGATGCAATCGCTAAACAGTGGTTTCAATCGGTTTTGGCAGATGTAGATGTCTTCTATGTAGGGGCAATCTTCATAGTCTTCTTGCAGTTGACTGTTGCCAAGTATAAGGTATGGATAATTTGGAACAATAATTGATTGGTTAATAGGAATTGGGATGAGGTAAAAGTTATCGAAAACCTCATTTTTCATAATCGGAAAGTGTATTGCGAAAATAATTTTATTATTTGAGAAACTTACTTGAAGTCCGCATAGTTGGTAGTAAGAAATAATATTTTTAAAATTTATTATTTTTTCATCTTTATATAGTCCGGTCAAATAAGTTACAATATTGTTCAATTCAGTGCCCGAAATTACTGCACTGTGTAAAGTATTCAATTTTGCAAACATAAGCGCGTTTTCCAAATTGTCCAAAAATGTGATTATATTTTGACAATTTAGAATTATTTGATCTAATGTATTTTGAGCTCTTAAATAAGCCGAAATATCATCTATTGATCGGTTAACGTTATATTGAAAAAATTCTAACCTTTGTTTTATTAGTTGCTGATTTATATTAAGAAGCGAAATCGTTTTATTATAATTGTTAATCAGCTGTTTTGTTAGGGACATCTGAAGAGACATTTCATGGTATATAGAATCTTGATTCTTTTGTAACACAGATATGGCATTGTCAAATCTTTCGCCGTCATCGCTATCTAGTGTACCGTAAAGCCATTTTTGAGCTTTCCCTACTATATTTAATAAACCGCGTCTTTCGCGTTTATGAGGGGTAATATTATTAAGTTTGTTTTTTGCACTTAAAATTAAATGTTGCGCATGCGTAAGTAAATTGCGTAAAAGATTATTATTATTTACCTTAGGTCTAGATACATTTAAGCTTAGTTCTACTGTTTGATAAAATTGATCAACTTTACGTAGTTGATCGCTAAGATGTGATATTTCTATAAAATGAATAAAGGTATGTTTATTCTCGAGTACTCGCGCTTTTCCTAATTGAAATGGGAGTAAGGGAGATTTTATGTCTGTAATGGCAATGTCATTACCACTAGCAAGGGTCGTTATCGTCAAGAGTATAACTACAACCGGGTTGAGGTTGGTCATGTTGTGGGTCGTTGGTTTTTTCCTGTGAAAGAGAATGTTTGTTAGTACGGGGTCTAGTGATCTGAGATTTGTGTACTAATTTGTCTTTAGCAGTTTTTATTTTATCGGGCAAGTTTTCTTTAACTGTTATTTTGATTTGTCTTGGTTTTGCTTTGTTTCGTTTGGCTGCTTTATTTTTAACATAGGCGCTTGCATTAATAGCGTATGTAGGAGGTTTTTCGCGGTTTTCATTACGTTTTTCTATGACGCGCGTTTTTTCGTTGAGAGAATTTTCATGGATTTGATTGTAGAGGTGTTTTAATCTTTCTCGTCTTTCTATAATAAATTGATTTAAAATCATTTCGTCCGTTAAGTCGAAGGGGTCAATTGCTTTGACACGACCGTTTATTACGTCAAAGGGTTTTTGTTTTGTAACACTGTGAACTGAATTATTATATCCTAAAACTGCATATTGCATTGTCTTTTTTATACTTAGTTTCGGGTCTTTTAATTTCATTACTCTGAAATTGTCTAAGAGGGTAGAATGAAGGCGTTCAACAGGGCTGTTACTGTTGGAATTTCCTGGGGTAGTAAAATGTAGATTTATCTTATGTAATTTACAAAAGTCTGTTAAAAGTGATGTTTTAAATTCGGGGCCATTATCACACGTGATTTGTTGCGGTATACCAAAATGAGTTATAAAATGAATAAGTTTGTCAAGGGTAGTTTCTGCGTTACAAACGGGTTCTAGGGGGTATGCTTGTGCATATCGTGAAAATACGTCTATGATGGTAAGAAATTTTGTATTTAGAATTTGGAAAGTGTCGATATGAATGGATTCCATTGGTTCTTTGGGCGTTGGTGTTAATGCAAATTTTATTCTCGGAGGGTGTCTATCATATTTTGCTTGTTGGCAAATTTCGCAGTTATTTATATATTCGGTAATTTCTGTTTTCATACCGGGCCAAAAATATAAAGTTTTTAAGTCAGACAAAACTTCATTAATTCCACGGTGACATGTTTTTTCGTGATAGTATTTAAGTAGGTCTTTTCGTCGTTGTACGTTAGTGACGTCCGTTAGTAATTTTCTAGAAATTAATAAACGATAAGAATGGTTTTTAAATGTATTTGACAGTACTGTACTTATTTTTGGTAATAAGTCAATATCTGAGTCTTCTAAATACAAGCAGTGCATGTTTTTTGGATTGACATGTTCTTTGAAAAATTTAATTATTTCCTGTTCGAGATTTTCGGTCAGATTAACGACCTTACGCGTTTTCATATTATCAAAAAGACTCGAACTTATTACGTGATAGGTATTACTTTTTTTGTATTTAATAATTATTTGGTGACTATAGTAGTTTACAGCATTTTCGGTAAATGGTATATTAAGTATAGGATTTTCTATAGCCGAGTGTACTGTTTCATTGTCATCTGGTTCTCGTACTCTTGGTAGTTCGAGAGCTTCGATATTTTCTACTGGCTGATTGACATTAAATATTTGATCTAAGTTGTCTAAGTCTTCTACTGTTGGTGGTTGGTCGGTGTCTGTTTGTAAGTATCGATCGATATCTTGATCAATATCTCCGGGGTTGCCTAATAGGGATTCATTTTCGGTCATGTGAATTTCGACACGAGAGAGTGCGTCCGCGTTTGTATTTTGCGTGCCCTTTTTGTACACGATTTTATAATTATATTCTTCAAGTTTGAGGCGCCACCTTACCAAACGAGAATTTGGTTCTTTCAAACTGAACAACCATTGAAGTGGCTTGTGGTCTGTAACTATAGTAAATTTACGTCCGAATAGATAAGGGCGGAAATATTTCGTTCCCCATACGATTGCCAATAGTTCTTTCTCTATCGTACTATAGTTCATTTCTGCTGGATTGAGAGTGCGTGATGCATATCCGATTGGAAGGTCATTTCCTATTTTTCCCTGACTAAGCACGCAACCTATAGCAACGTTGGATGCGTCGCATGTTAAATTAAATGGTTTTTGAAAATCCGGGTATTGCAAGATAGTGTCATTACATAACAGATTCTTGCACATTTCGAAAGTTTCGATGAACTCAGGTGTGTGTAGTATAGTTTCGCCTTTTTTTAGACATTTCGTGAATGGTTTTGTTAATTTGGCAAAGTTTTTAATGAATCTGCGGTAGTATCCTAAGAGGCCTAGAAACGATTTGATATCTTTTACCGTTTTTGGAATCGGAAATTTTTGAATGGCTATAATTTTTTTTGGATTCGGTTTGATTCCTTCTGGCGTGATAACATGCCCTAAAAACTCGACGTCTTTTCGTAAAAACTCGCATTTATCATGTTGTATTTTAAATCGCGCTTCGCGTAAGCGTTTAAAAATTGCTTTTAGATTTTTTATGTTCTTCTAGACTGGCTGAAAAAATAATTATGTCATCCATATAAACGAGACATATAGTGCCTTGCAACCCTCTTAATACATTGTCCATGACCCTTTGGAAGGTTGCGGGGGCGTTTTTAAGGCCGAAAGGCATCCTTACGTACTCGTAATGCCCGTTCTCAACACTAAATGCCGTTTTTTCTACCGATTTCGGGTCCATTTCGATTTGATGGAACCCGGAAGCGAGGTCAAGAGTTGAAAAGTATTGGCATCTACCTAGTTTATCTAATATGTCTGTAATGTTGGGCAGGGGATACCTGTCATCAATCGTCTTGTCATTTATTTTACGATAATCCTGAACTATCCGCCATTTTTGTTTACCGCTCGCATCTAGTTTTTTGGGTACAATCCAAATTGGACTAGACCAAGGGCTTTGGCTAGGTTTGATTATTCCGTCATCTAACATTTTATTTATTTGTTTTTGTACCTCGTTTTTATGAATGAACGGATATCTATACGATTTTGTATGAATCGGGATCTCGTCCGTAGTTTTTATTTCGTGTTTAATCGCGTTAGTGAATGTTAATTTATCCTCATTTTTGTGAAAAATGTCCGAAAATTCTCGGCAAATTTTTAATATCTCTTCTTGTTCTTCCGAATTTAAATGATCGATTCGAATTAATTTTGAAATATCGGTTTTTATATTTTTACACGATTCTGTATTTTTATCAGGTAGGAAGTTTTCCATGTGAAATAATTCGAAATCCTCTTTCTTCGCGTCTGGGAAAGAAATTACGCGTATAGGTTCCCAAAGGTTTAATATTACTGTTTCGTCAGAATAATTATAAATTTCTGTTTTTGCAAGTCCTTGTTTTGCTACAGTTAGTGTTTCTGCAAAATGAACGTTATCTCTATTGCATTCAGGAATTATGATATCACCGTTGTAAACAGATACGGGTACTTGCACGGCGGCAACTTCGTGTGGGTTAATACATATTTTATAAGTTTTATTCTGCGAATTCGGATAAAATATGGGAATTTTTGTAAATTTATTTGTCAAATAATTATTTTTGAAATCAATGACAAAATTTAGATTTTGAATTTCTTTGAGCCCTAATATACCATCGAAAAATGTATGAAAGTCAAAAAGAATAAAAGTTATGTTTTCATTGCTTTTTAATTCTTTTGGTGCCGGAATATTTACTTTAGAGAGAACCGTTTTCTCGCCTATGCCTGTGCGTATTTTAGTAGGACATGTAAAAATTTTATCTGGAAAGTATTTTTCCGCAATAGATGGCCTTAACATTGATTGAGAACAGCCGGTATCAATTAAAAGTTTTATAGGTGGGTTTTGGATTTCGATATACGGTAACTTGCTATTAATTTCTGTATGCATTTCAGTTACTGTTATTTTTGGTTGTTGTTCTGGCTGGTAATCTGAAAATTTTCATAAAAATTGTCGTAGTCCTCGGAATATTCGATGTTAGGATCGCCATAGCCATCGTATTCATAGTGATTATCTGGGGTATAGTACTCGTTATTATAATTTTGGGGTTCGTAACGGTTTAATTGCGTATCTGGGGTTGTTTCTGTATTTTGGCTTGCAGCCTCATTATTTACAGTATTTTCGAGATTCTCGGGGTTTTCTATTTGAAATAATTCTTCTGAGATAATATGTAGCGGGTTCGCGCGGTTCTTAAAAGGGTTGTTTTGATCATACCCTTGGTATGCCGTTTGTTGAACTGTTGAGTTTCGCGATCTCGTCGACATTGGTTCAGGTTGATTGTTTGGCACTTGCCCTGTGGGCTTAAATACATTTTTTGGTGGGCCAAACACTTCGCGGTTTGTCGGAAAACGCGGGGGTGGCAATTGCCGGGGTTGCACGTTTATCGGTTGCCTCGGGAATTGAGAGTTTTGAAAATTTTGTTGGTATTGATTTTGCCGAAAGTTATTTATCGGTTGATTATAACGGAAATTGTTCATCGGTTGGTTATTTCTAAAATTATTTATTGGTGACAAATAATTCATCGGTCTTTGTGGGTGGTAAAATTGGTTGTTTGGACTCCAACTTTTGTTCGTAAAATTTTGATTTTGGAAATTATTTTTTGGTACATTTTTAGACTCAGCCTGCGGCGGATTTCTAAATAGATTTTGCGTATATTGAAAGTTTTCTTCTTCCGTTATAAGGGTAATCGCGGTTTCTAAATTCGCGGGGTTTCTTAGGCGTATGACACTTTGTAGGGGTCCGTGAAGACTTCTTATAAACGTTCTCAACGTAATTTGTTCATACTGGTTTAAATAAATAATTTTTGAAGCATTGGGCATTATAACTTCCGGAATAGACGTCAATTTTTGGGCTAATTGACTACGTAATATTTGCAATCTTTTGGCAAAATCTAAGGTACTTTCACCCTTATTAGGTCTGGCTAAAAATAAATCTTGTTCAAGACATTCTAAATTTCTGTTGTCTCCAAAACAATTTTGAAGTGCACCTTTGATTTTGTCCCAAGTATCTAATTCGTTTCGACAGCCTACTAATAATCTAGCCCTGCCTATCAGTTTATTTTGAATAACGCGAATCAAATAACTATTTAAAATGTTATCGTTAGTTTGACCATAATTCACCTGTATAAAATCACATGCAGATATAAAATTTGATAGGGTGATTGCATCACCATCAAAATTTGGAATTATATCAACGTACATTTTTAACATGTTTAAATTTGGGCCTGGTGCTTGAACCTGTGGTTCAGGTGCGTTAGCCATCTTTTCTTTAGGGGTAGTTTTTATGTTTAACCTTTGGAAAAAATCACTTACAAGTAGATCTATATCTAAATCGTTATTTTCAGTCATGTACTGAAATAGTTTTAAGCCTGCGGCTTTTTCCTATGCCTATATAAATAATAAAATAACCGAAATAAATATACTATTTCTTCGCTTATTTAAAATGCAGTATTTTCAGTATATATTTTTTTTATAATATTGCAACCGCTAATACGTGTAAGTTTCAACAAAACAAAATTATTTTCGTACTTTACAAAAAGCAAAATTCAAAAATCTTAAATCTACAGGACTTTTCTTATACGGAGAAAAATCTTGTCCTAAAATTATGAGGTTTTCCTATTTAGGGAAAAGAAAGAAAAAATGGTGTGAAAAACAGGATAAGGCACTTGGCTTACCAAATATGACGTCCTGTCTGCACGGGGGTGATTCTCCTCGTCTTGGCTGGCTCGTGCGAAGTTCTGGATGAATGCCAAAGGATTGAAATCCACGTTTTACGCGATCGAACCGGACCCGATGCCGTGAAAATAATTCGAACGAAAAACTGCACAAATCCTACCGACTGCGCCAAATAAGAGTCGCAAAAGCCGAAAACTGTTTTTAAAAAATTTATTTATTACAGTTACAAGCAAAGATTAAAGCGAGAATGAATAATGATACCATTTTACATATATTTATAACATAGTATAAAAATGCAGCGTTTACGGTTTCTGTGGGAAGCGTCTTCTAGTCATCTTCACATAACTGCTTCCTAAAAAATTAAAATTTTAAAGTATATAATTTAGTACAAAATATAGCCATATTTTAGTAGAACTATATTATTTACCAACAAATCAAAAATATGTTAACCACATTGTGTTCGTTAACTTTAAATTGAAACCCTCTAAATAAGTAATGGGTTCAAAATCTCAGTTTAACGGTTTCTGAAGTCTTACAAATGATATTTGTATAAGAAGTTCTGTTTTAGCGACTTAAATAAAACATTGGGAAGTACTTATGTTTAATTTTATGGGAAATAACTTTTACTGTGTGTTTGTGAGCTTGAAATTATTTGCCAAGAAAGTAAAGTAAATAAATTTAAATATAAAGGAATATATTGGTACAAATAATGCAGTAATGAGTTTACTAACATTTTATTTTAAACGTTACGGTCTGAAAAAATAATAATCAAGAATAATCCATCACACCAGTGGTGTAGCCAGAATTTTAGTTTGGAGGGAGGGGGGGTCAAATGGATAGGGAAAGCGACAAACCAGCGCCGCAGGCAAATCGCGAAAAAAATTTTGGGTGCCACGCCAAAAAACCCTTTTTTTGGATAATCAAAAAAATTTCAGAATAAAAAAATACATACATTTAAAGAAATTTGTAGTGAGTTATACAAATATACTAATTATAGGTAATATTAAACAGATAATAATATATACTTGTTAAACAGAAATAAGCATAATTGAGCAAAAAAATATTAAAAATAAGGTATATTTTTTATTTATTGAAAAAATAAAAATTAACCATAAACTAAAAGCACAACATATTTTTTTGCCTAAAACTAAACCGTAATTCGTCGCCTGTTTTGACAAAATATATTGATTGTGGATTTTTTGATGAATACTTATTAAAGCTAAACTTGTTGAACGCTCTTCGCCTGAATGGTTTCTCAGATATGTTTTTAACCTCCTTAAAGTGGTGATTTGTTATTTTATTTGGCGCGTTATTGATAGCGTTGCCGTCAAAATTTTTTATGTTGAACAATTTTATTATATTTTATATCTTCATTTTTATTTTGATTTCGGGGGGGGGGGGCACTCTTTCTATGCCACTGTATCACACAACACATCTTTGGCTGTGACCATCAAAGTAATCAGGTTAGCTTAATTCTTGATTTACTAACCAAACAACTTTGCCAGTAAATCATTTCCGTCAATGTCACAATGAAATTTGTCTGGATAGTTTTTATTTAAAATCATTGTCCATAAAGTTAATTCCCCTTTAAATGGCGATGTAAATAAAAAGTTATTTAGTTCATGAGAAAATATATTTCCTAAATAATTGTAACAATGACTTTAATTAATTTTCAACCAATTAATTGCGGAATATAAAAAAAATCTTTTATAAAATAAAAAAAAGTACAGTCGGAAGTTTTGTAAATGATTTTAATTAACTTTCCTTCAATGTGTTTGGTATTTAATATTTTTCAACGTTCCCGGTTATCAAAAAGAACTTTTTCAAATTACTACCGAAACAAACTGAGTTAATAAACAGTTTCAAAACTAGTTCCTTAAGAAATTTTACAATTTTTAATCATTCTTTTCGCGTAATTATAATCATTTATTTATAATATTTTACTTTATCCGAGAGGGTTAGCGACAAAAAGGAGGCCAACTAGCATTCGTTCAAAATAATTTAAATGCAACACTAAAAATGATATATTTGTATCTTAAAAATGTAAGCTGTAATTTAAAAATTTTTTTAAACTTAATACCACTTTTTAACATTGATCCTGTTTTACTTATAACTTCATGTTAGCTTTCCCTTTGTGTAAATTTATTATAATAGTTAATAAAATCATTCATTATCTCACTTACATACCACCAAACAGTTATAGATAATAATGATTTAACCATGAAAAAATGTAACCAAACCTGGTAATGCCTTTTAAAGTTTTATATTTGAACTAACAAATTTCGTAACCATATCGTTTTGTTTCAGTTAAGAGTTCTTCAAGTAGAAGAAAAGAAGAAGTCACAGTCTATCTTTTATTCTCAAGTATATTATTATTTCTATTTACCTAAATGTAATGTAGCCCTTAGACTTTAGCTGTAAAAACTGGGTACTCTTTTGTGATTCCCCAAAAAAGACTTTTCATATGAAAAAACACTTTATAATATTGTATCTCAATTTAAAATATTTGAGTAGAGAAAATTTTAAATAAGCAAAGTAGGGACAGGTTTGATTAGTTTAATAGATACTACATGCAGAATATTCTACTTTTGTAACATTAAACATATCTTTAGTATATTTTATTTTGTTATCACTATTGTATCTGTAGAAGTTAAATTTAGCTACCATTAAATAAACCTGTCCTTACTTTGGTAACATAAACAGAAAATCGAATGTTGATAAGGACTCAAATTGTTACAAAATTATATTTTTATAATGTAAAACTTTTTCGTTCTCGGTACTTCAACTATTAAAAAAAGGTTTAATAAATATAGATGTGATTTTAAATTTATTCTTTATTGTCGACAATCTAGATCAAGGAAAGTATGGGTAAGTTATGCATCAAGAAAATATTCTTTTATCGTGAAAACGACATTTAAAAAAAATCTTATTAATTTTAAAATTATATATTTAAGAAAATTAAATAAATATATGACTATACACTACAGGGTGGTATATTATAGAACATTCGAACCAAAAATATTTTTGAATGTCGCATCAATATCATGACCGGGAAATATGACAATTTGTTTTTTTGGTATTATGGCTTGACCACACCGCCATTGGAGCAGTTCTAAAGAAAGACTGATAAAACAAGAGTGACATGGTTTGTATTAATTTGATATTGCAATTTATTGAGGTCAGTGACCCTTGATAATATGTCTTAAAATAAGAAAAAAAAATTAAACCTACCTCTTTAAAAAAATCCAAATCCATAATAAACACAATAATAGCTATAAATCCAACCTATGATTAAAACTTGATGCTATTTACTACATAATAGCATAAAATACAACTGTGTCCAAGAACTTTATAACATATTTAGCAACTCGACAGTGAAAACGATTTATTTTATTACAAAAACATTTAAATAGGGTAAAACTAAAAAACCGAACGCGGATTCAGTGAGACAATTGCTTGACTGTAGTTTGGCGCTTGGACTCGACTGAACACTTATTTTTTTTATCCTGGAAACGCTTAACACGGGCCGGACCAACCGTCTGTAGTCCTTAAAATCTTTTTCTGCTATTGAAGTACCCATTGGCGTCCGCCCAACTCAGTTTTAGGGGTACTTACCCAAATTTTTAGACAGTTGTTAAAAAAAATATATACAGGGTGATTCCTAAGTCGATACTTCTTGTTTAGCTGTGTATAGAAAGCATTAAAATAAACAAAATTTTCAAATACATTTTTTCAAAAAACTTAAAAATAGTCGAGATACAGAAGTAAAAAATCTAAGTGCGGGCCTGGTCATCAAAACGTAGCCTGCTATACTTTATGTTGCTTGTCTTATTAGTCATGCAATTTACCGGTCGTTGGTCAGTTATTTACGGAACAGTGGTTACGTCGAGCAGACCGTTGTATTGAAGTTAATGGTGACAACTTTGAAAACATTGTTTGAGTTAGGCAGGACCGTATTTGATCCATAGTGTAATAAATGAATGTAAGTACCTTATTCCTGTGTTTTTTGAAAATGTTTATTTTAATGCCTTCTATATACAGCTAAAAAAGAAGTTTTAACTTAGAAATCACCCTGTATATATATAGTCGTTCTCTAGGATACTCCAGGAGTCACCTATTTAAATATGAAGCGTCAATTTTATAACACCCTGTATACTTTTCAGAATACACTTTGATTGATTACACAATTTCGTTATTTAACTGGATGTTAACTTACCCAGATCTCTAATGTAATTTTAACTAGGATTTCTCTAAGATATTGGAACTCTTAAGACAGTCAAGATATTTTGATAAATACTTTTACGAATAATTTTAGGGAGAAGGAAATGTAAATATCTAAAGTAACCGAGTGTGAAAAATTTCCGGAACGGTGATTCACGAAAATATTTTTTTAAACTAGAAGTTTTGGTAATTTTTTTAAAAAATTACGTTAACTTTTGCAAAATGTTTTTAAAAAATTATTTCCAAAAAATGTACTTAGTTGAAATTGATAGCATTTTTTTCGGAATTTTTTGCACACTCCAACATTACGGACTACTGAATAAATTAAATTATTCCAAAATAGCTTTAAATGTACATACGCACTTTAACTTGTATAATTCTTAACATGAAAAAAGCGATGTGATATGTGGATTTTTAAATTTATATAGTAATGTTTCTTGTTTGCTTCAAATCAGCTATCTTTGTTGTAACAGGGTTGCAATATAATATAGAATCAATCAAGTGAACTTCGCCTTTCTAATAATGAAACAAGCAATTTTTTAACTAGTTTTATGTTGAACGTAATCTTCCTGTTGTAACTTATGGGTTATTCTTTACTCTTCTTTAATTGTTGATCGTCTAATGGTCATGAGGTTTTTTTCAAATTCCTGCTCTACCCAGTGGCGGCTGGTGAGATAGGGCCACGGTGCCATGGCTTCGCCTGCCGCATCAATACTACTAATTGAAGCTGATCAGGATTTATATTATCATTTCAATTGCTCTAAAAACAAGAATAGAGACCGTTTTCAGTTTCAATTAGTATGGTAGGAAGGCCAGGGCACCGTGGCCCTACCTCACGTATCGCCACTGACTCTGCCTGATTCTTTCTAAGATAAATAAACATGCAATGGATCTATGAGTTTACAAAGATCTCGAATATTAACTCGCTTTTCAAAATTTTTTTTTTAACTTAATGGTATGTCGGGTTTTGACTTTATATTGATTGTTAGTGAGACAACTTTTTTAGTGTCCACTGAAAATAAGACACTGTTAATTGTCAACCAATTATATTGCAGCTCTATAAATGCGTATAAACCCCGTTGTTCACCCTTTTCTATACGATGTAAGTCCTCAATTGAATTCTGTATGGATCAAAAAAAAAATATATAATTCTTATTTCAGCTCTATCGAAAAAGTATAAAAAACGCTTCGTTAGCTTTAATGCACACTCTGTATATACAAATGTCTCTAGAAAAATGTCAATCGTTTATTAGCTAAGAGATTTTAGATATTATTTAGGTCTTATTATATTGGAAGTTTTGTTTTTCTTTGAAATAAACGTGTGATGTGAAAAGGGAGTTTAATTTTTCCTGCTAACTAAACTGCTGGATAATTGCTTTCGAGCAAGAAAAATTTCGCCTAAATTTACAGTTAATATTTTCTGAACCAGATATGATATCGACCTACGATTTTAAATGGTTGATAGATTCATTCCTTGGAAAACAACTGTCAATGTTGGATTTTCTTTAACTGTCAGAAAATTGTATATACAGGGTGTTGAAGAAGACGATGATTTTTGCTCCAATTTTAATGGCGTGTAACCTTCACAATAATATTTTTAAATTTGATCACTCTACGCCAATTGAATCACTGGTTCATAGCAAAGAAAGTAATATGTTAAATTTTTGATATCTGCTATATTTTAAGAAATACCGATTTTTTTGGAAAATCTTTCTTTATTTCAACTTATTGGCAGCTAGATCTCACTGTGCGTTGTATCGTGAAAACTTTGGAAGTGATTATTATACCTTATGAAAAGCTTGATTATGTTCAGTAACAATAGTTGTACCTACCTAAATGTTATGATGTACAGTGGCGTACTTATAAACACCTATATGTCTATGGTTTACGAGTATCTCACAATTTTTCACGATTGTTTTATATTGGAAAGTACTCGCCCCTAGATTAGGTAAATTTTTTCTTATTTTTTAGTTTTTCATATCGCACTACAGGTATATTACACTACAGGTATATTATACAGTGTATTTACAAAATTTTAACAAGGATAATATTTTTAATTTAATATTTAGAAAAAATGTATTTATTAATTTCTAACTTTCTAACACTATTCCTAAAATTAAATTTTCATTGAAAGGGATTCTTAAAATAAAGTACCGCTAGTTTCATTTTGATGGGATTAATACGTTGTAGGCCCTCCTCGTATGGACGGGGTTTGGTTTGACGGCAGCTAGTGATATTTAATATCAAAGTCTCTTTCAATGTAAGTTTAATTTTAGGAATTGTGTTAGAAAGTTAGAAATTAATAAATCAATTATCTTTGTTAAAATTTTGTAAACACACTGTATAATATACCTGTAGTGTGATATGAAAAACTAAAAAATAAGAAAAAATTTACCTAATCTAGGGGCGAGTACTTTCCAATATAAAACAATCGTGAAAAATTGTGAGATACTCGTAAACCATAGACATATAGGTGTTTATAAGTACGCAACTATACATCATAACATTTAGGTAGGTACAACTATTGTTACTGAACATAATCAAGCTTTTCATAATAATCACTATCAAAGTTTGCACGATACAACGCGCAGCTACCAATAAGTTGAAATAAAGCAAGGTTGTCCAAAAAATCGGTATTTCTTAAAATATAGCAGATATCAAAAATTTGCCAAATTACTTTTTTTGCTATGTGATTCAATTGACGTAGAGTGATAAAATTTAAAAATATTGTTGTGAAAGTTACACGCCATTAAAATTGGAGCAGAAATCATCATCTTCTTTAACACCCTGTATATACAATTTTCTCAGTCAGTTAAAGAAAATCCAACATTGACAATTGTTTCCCAAGGGGTGAATTTATCAACCATTCAAAACCGTAGATGGATATCATAACTGGTTCAGAAAATATTAACTGTTAAATTTAGGCGAAATATTTCTTGCTCGAAAGCAATTGTCCAGCAGTTTATATCCCATATTATTTTTATATCATTGCGGTGGTAACCGATGTATGAGAGTAATGCTGTAACGCTTGCAACTAATGGCTCTTTCTCTGTCTTTGTTGACTAAATTTGCTATTTAAAGAACAGATATTATAGAATCATTAAAATAAAATTTCTTATTTTTAAAGGAAAATTCCATTAAAGCACACAATACTGAAAAAGTATTTTTTAGCAGATCACAACTACAAGTACAACAAGAATATCCTACGCATATAAAACTATACGTAAAAATGTCTTTTTCCCTTTGGAATTGGATTCCTCTATGCTTTGGATCTATATTTCTCATTAACCCGGAAATTTCCCATTGGTTAACAACACTGTAATAAAAATTAGGTATCTCTGTACTGACCAATCACCGTTTACTGAGGCTCCTATATGTTAGTAATTTGTTCAATATAACAAAATATATACGCATCCATAATAGATTTTTCAATAATACAACTTACTGAATGTGCATAAAAAATTACTTACATGTAGCATTATATTATTGAGTTGATTTTACCATAATTTTTAACATAATCAGGTGGCAAACGGGCGTATTTTGGACCCAGTGGTCGTAAGTTCAAGCCCGGTAGTCTGCAAACTTTTTAAAAAAATTTGAACATAAGATTCGTAAGTTTGGTCGTAGAAAAAAATATACTATCTAACACGAGTGGATTGTCTATATCGCACTCGGAAGTTTGAGCCCTTCGCCTACGGCGCGGCGTCGTCTTCAATTTACTTTCTCGTAAGATATAAATATCATATCAACTCTTGTTGTATAAACTACTATTTTATTTTTGTTTAAGTAAAGTAGTATCATTTTCTAATTTCACTCTGATTACTCCCGAACAACTCGACCATATTGTCCTTATTATCACTCAAACTAAGATAATGTGAACAATGAGGCAAATTGAATCGATCAGATAATGACCACTCAATATTCCGGAACTGAATAATTTGTTAACATCCGTAACTGAGGTGTAGCCGGTCGGTTCGGTATTTATCCCACTCGTATATAAACTTCCATTATTAAACCACGAAAAAAATAGATTTTTTTATGGTTGTTTTTTATTTACGGTGCTTCAAGTTTTTTTTTTAATTAACGCTTTAATACCGGGTGATGCATCGTTGTTGGAAATATAGGAAATCACGTGCAAGTTTTAGACTATTCAAATAATTGCTCCCCTGTTGACTTTAGAGCGGGGTTGTAGGTAGACTTTTTAGGATCTCTGTGTAGTGGGTGCACATGCGGAACAAGTGGAAATTTTAAAAATTATTCTATTTGCGATAACGCTGAAACGATCGGAGATATCAAGCTGCAGTTTTAATATTTTTTCTAGCAAATTTTATCTACTTTTCGATTATGGTATCATAATTATACCGTATAATTTATTTTTTTGGGGTAAAATCAAAAAATGTGTTATTATTACAAGTTGCGCCCTCTAGAATTTTTTTTTTTAGAACTATTATGGACAACTAAATACGATTGGTGAAAGTGCATACATTTCTCTTCCAAACAGTCTTTATTTTGCTAAAATCGGATAAGTCGTTTATAAGTTACAGCGATTTAACTGATTACACTTACTAAAGTCGGTACGCCAATGAGCATAGGACCAAAATGATGCATAATTGTCCAAGCTTTTTAATGTTGTTATCAAAGATATACCTTAATGTGGAATTTTCGGAGATATGTAAACTTTTATAATTTACTTTTCAATTACGCCATCTTGCGGCAAAATGCGGAACTTAAAAATTATTTCCAGGATTTTCTCATGGCCACTTTTTTTTTCCTGAATTTCTATGCCTAGTAGTTTCCGAGATATGGCCGATCGTCACCCGGTATAACTCATAATAGTTACCTAGCTAAAAAAAAATTACTAGTAAAAAATCTAATACTTTTAAATTACATTTGACAATGACAAATCACAGGTGGATAAGTCCAATTAATGCTGGTGTCAGAAGCATCGTCTGTTGAATTCCAATAAAAACCCAACCACAATCCTATTCAAATAAGTTAGGATCGAGTTGTGCAAAATTGTTCGAACTTCGCATGTGCACTCACCATACGGAGACCCTAAAAAAGTTTTCCTACAACCCTGCTCTAAAGTCAACGGGAGAGCAAATATTTGGACAATCTAAAACTTGCATAGGATTTCCTATGTTTCCAACCACGATGCACCACCCCGTATATTCAATATATTATTATGAATCCCCTAAAAGTTTCTTTATCTGCTGGCGCAGGGTCATTCGATATTCCGCTATTTACAGGATCACAGCAAAATTAGACCATACAGCTAATTGCAAGAATTTCTGCCGCAAGATTTCGAATATGCCGAGGAACATTATTATTGGAGATTCTTAGCTTCATATGTGGTGAATATAGCTCTCTTCCCAATTGTTTCAAAAATAAACCACGGGACACTTCTTCTCCATTTTTGGCAAATTGATAAATTATTCTACTATTGATGCCAACTACATTTAAAACAGCAAAAAACAAGGTCATTGGCCATCTACGAGTACGTTGGGAAGTTGAATAATTTGTACACTTCTGATCCAAAGAGTCGACACCAGATTTTATGGAATTATAAAACAAATTTATATTTAGTAGTAATTGGAAGAATGTTCCTCGTTTTCCGTTGAGACAATAGATTCTGCTACTATTTCCACGGCTTCTTCTTCCAAATGGTCTAATTCATCTTCGGATGGACGCCATTCGATATCACTAGTCAAATCATGATCACTAAAAATCTCATGATCACTTTCTTTATGATCACTTTCATCTGCCCCCTTAATTAGTTCAATTCCTGCTTCTGCTTCATTGCTAGCTACTGAAAAATGTTCTCTTGAAGTACTTGGGCTTTCAGTATATTCTAAATCATTTGTCCAAAGTCTTCGGATTGAAATAGCGCCTCCATTTGCTCCTCGGATAATTTTGTTCCACAGCTTGGCATTTTAACTGAAACGAAATTAAACTTTTACTATAAATTTACGCTTTAGTGTTAATACCAAAAGCTTGCAAAAGTAATAAATTTAAAAATATTTACCTATTTTATATTTTACTCAAAAGTCGCACTAATACTATCACTGGGTCTCTGAGACCCTGGTGTGTCTATTAGTTAGCAAGATTTTTTGAATTTCAGTTATAAAAAATTTCATGCTTTTTCGAATCTGTGCGATAATTCAAATTTTTACATTTTCAAATAGAGATAATTTAATTTTTTTAGTCATAAAAGGCATTTTTGCGATTTTTTAAATTAGGGTCAGGTCTGCCCCAAGTTTATCGCATTTTTGTTTAAGCCCCGCTATTATAGCTCTCTACAAAATAGAATTTTTAATATTTGCCATTCATTCGTTGTTCCGCTACAGGATTACAGTAAAAAAAAGTATGTTATAGAGTTGGTGTAGTACATGGAATTTTGTAATGAAAATTTTCAAAAGGAATTTATCCACACAAATCCTTTATTTGGTTTTATTAGTTGTAAAACCTATTCCATACATATTTTAAATACCTTTTTCATAGCAGTGTTATTACCATTTATAATCTCCCTAGAGCTTGAATTATTTCCCTAAATTTTTTCGATGTGCGACATTTTTGAAGATTTTCCCGAGTTTAATTTTTTTACAGAAGACGCAAATTTAAACAACGATGTTATTTTTTAGCCCTTACTTAAGAGATTTTTCCAACAATCATACAAACCCATATAAAGATTTTCTTTTCACGTTATCAAATACATTCCTAGACGCGTTACGCCATATCATGGCGACAGGGTTGATAGAATACTAATGTGTCTAAGATGTTCACAGTCTAGAGGATTTTATAGTTTAAGTATAGCGGTTGTTAAGTATTTTGAGAGTGCATGATTTTTATGGTAAAAATTTCAAAGTTTATTTGGCTCAGGTTTACTGCTTATAAAAAAAAATCAAATACGAAGTTAGTAAATTTCCCTAGACCCTAACATTTTAAAATTTATCATAAAGATAATGTATTTTATGGTTTCAGTTACTGCTTTGCGTGCTTTTACGATTTAAGAGAAAAATGAAAACTTTTTATTACAAAAAGTAGGACGAAGCATTTTTATTGTTCATTTAAAATGTTTAGGGGAATTTCAGCGAGGTTAGAAGATACACTGTTAATAAAATAGATTTATTTTGAAAATTCTTGGGCTATTTTTATAGTTAATTTGAGGCCCAGTTATACAATTAGAGTTTAAGTACGAGTTTCTTAATTCTCGGCCAAACGTTGAACTCGGTTTAAAAGGTTATTATGTTGTATAAGCAATTTACACCACAGTTCTACACAGGCGGGGTCAGTATTTAATTTGCCATGCTGGTAATGGTTACGCTATATAAAAAAAAACATCAAATTTCATCAACAACTTACTTGAGATTTGGATGATAGTCAAGTAGAACCGAGTTTAGGCTCAGTGTCCGCTCGCGGTCTTAAAAAATGGTGAAGTATAGTGCGGGTACTTAAACAAACATTGACTAAAAACCCGTGTAACAAAACGTCCCTCTTATCCTCATCTGGTCAACGACTGAATAGAGTTTCCCACAAATTGGTGGAGTTTCTTGCACGAAGGGTTATGCTAAAGAATAAAATAGTTCCGTAGTGTAGACCGACTTACGAGTCTGGGACTTCGAGAAGAATGCGTGCAAAACATGTAAGTTTTTGCCGTAGGTAAATTATTTGACAAATGATTTCCGTATGTATTCACCGTATTATTAAATGAAGTAGTGGCGGCTCGCGGTCTTGAAAAATTGTGAAGAGCTAGGTATAGTGCGGGTACCTAAACAAACATTGACTAAAAACCCGTGTAACAAAACGTCTCTCTTATCCTCATCTGTCCAACGACTGAATGGAGTTTCCAAAAATGTCATTAATTGGGTTCATTTTTAAAACATACAATTAAGTAGGTACACAACTGAATTAACGGAAAAATAAAAATAATTTAATTACACAGTAAATCACGTAAAAATTACTATAACCGTAAGTTTTATCGAAGCCTCAAAATAAGTACCTTAGGGTTAGGCTAACCAATGCTAAAACAATGGTGCATACGACTGATCTATTTTTAAATTGCCCTTCATCACCATATGCAAATTGTTACATACTGTTTGCGTGAATGACATCACGTAACCATAGCAACGGTGAGTATCAAAGCCATGTTGGGCGTTGAGTCTTCACTTGCTTTGAACTAACGGACATGGCCGGATGGAGCGCGCCAAAATGCACGAGTATTCATAATTATTGTCCATCGGAGTTAACCGTGGCCCTATTATGCGTAGCTACATTCGGATTAAATTATTATTGTTAATTCGAACATTATTATTTTTTAAGGGCTAAAATGGTAGTTGTATTGGTACATTAATATTTAATATTGTCGAAAAACTTTCCTTCTGGTTTTATTTTTTTTTTGGTGAAGAGCCCCTTCACCTACTTCACCTGACGAGCCGCTACTGAATTAACTGGGTTTTTTGCTTAATCAAAATTGTTTGCGGTCCTATATTTACCAGTTAAGAATGAGGTCTAGTGACGCATTCGCCATTTCGTTTTTTGATCAAAATTGCGTTAATTTATCCTTTTATCCGAAAATCGGCCAAATACCGATATTTGAAGCATAATTACCTCCAATTTAAAATTAAAAAAGTTTCAATTTATAAAGATATAAAAGCAGAAAAAGAAAAATGCACAAATTTTACAAATTTTCGTGTTTTTCTTTTATTAATTCATTAATCAAAATTTACTTAGTTCAAAACTGTGGGTAATTCACTACAATTCACTCTTAAGGCATATTTTTCTTCCATACGTAGACCCTAATATTTACACTTATAATTTTATATGCAAAGTATTACTTAGTTACCTCAAGTAACAAATCTATTAAGAATTATATGTCGAAGAGAATCTATAGTTATATGGATGGATCTGTTTATAGGGACACTGAACAAGCAAGAATAGAATATGTATTGTTAAGAGCTGTATTGTGAAACATTGGCCTATCATTATCGAGATACTTCAATGCCAATATTGTACTCTGAGTTAAGTCAATGAAGGGAACTAAACAGACAAAAGCCCGTTGAAAATAAAAGTTTTCTTTATATTAATTAAAAAATTTAAAAAAAGATTCTCCTTATTTAATTTGTTTTTATTATTTTGACTCCACGATATGTATACCTCATTTCCTTCATATTTTCAGTTTATGTTTCAGTTATTTGTTTATTTTGAATACGTAAATAGTTATTTGCAAATTTCAATATAAATATTTTCCGCGTAATGCATATTTTTCATCTATACAAAGAGCAAATATTAAAATTTTCATTTCGTCGAAAATATATCAGCAAGTGCACACATGCTGCATAAATAAATTGGGGAAATGTATGTAAACTCTTCGTTTTCTTTAAAATAACTTGAAAATACTTAATCGAAATTAAAACTTTTTACTTAAAATAAAGCGTTACACCAAAAAAAAATATATTATCATCGTACACATCCTAATGTTATCCATTCACAAACATTGAAAATGATGTAACAAAGGCGTGCATTATGTACACTTATTTTTTATTAAACATTATAAAAAAATACATTATGCCTTTCTGCCCTTCTTTCGAATTAGGCTTTTTTCCTCTTCGTTCGCTGCCAGGGCCATTCCCGAGGGAACCTACAGTTTAACGTGGGTTCCGAACCGACACCCCCCAAGGGCTATCAACCCTTCGTTTATTGCCATTGCATGACCTACCGATTGGGGAGTGTGTACCTTCTTCCGCACCCCACAAGATGTCCGATCTCATCCGGCCTGGTTACCGGCGTGAATGGGGTGGGTTGGGAGATGATACCTTTTACACTCTTCCCTGCATTCTTAAATCCACTAAATTTCGGACATACTTTTTTTATTGTACGTATGCCCACTCCGGGAATCGAACCCGGATCGCCGCGGTCGAATGCCAGTAGCTCTACCTCTGAGCCACAGCCGCGGTCAAAAAAAAATAAAAAATAATACATTATACAGATATTAAATTATGAAAAATCATAATATTCTTCGTCATCTGAGAAACTGTCATCTTTTCTTGACGTTATATTTAACTGGTGAACGGTCCGATCGATTAGGTGATCAATATCCCACATTTTCTCCTCTTCTTTAATGACATGATGGACTGCTTTTCGCCAGTTTTCGGTGTCACTTCCTTAATGGCTTGATCAAACAGTAGCTTAACGTCTTTCATGTTGTGTCTTGCTACAAATCCTTTCACTTGCGCCCATATAAGTTCTATAGGATTTAGTTCGCAATGATATAGCGTTTTACTATGTTTTTCAGCTATATCTTCCACGGCATATTTCATAAAACGATGTTTGTGTAAATTTGCTATAGCTAATAGTTTCTTCTTTATCAAATTATCTTTTTTTTTTCTTTGGTTAGTTATCATAAATGATTTATTGCACAAAATTTATCTGCGCCTATGGCCAACACCAAAGTTGAGCCGAACTGGACGGAATTTCCTACCTTTCTGAAATAGTATATAACTCTATTATAATATTGGCAACCAAGTCGGCATGTTTAACAATTTATCTTAACCAACCACATTAGGACCACCAAGAGATGGCGCTATTACTATGGCGGAATCCACTTTAAAAAAATGTCTCTAAAAATATTTGTTTAAAGTTTCTTGTCATTCATACCTTTACCGGACTAAACAAACGGGCATAATTTAGACATCTTGTTATTGTAGTTATCGAATTAAGCACAGTTCTGGACCATTGCCTGATCATTATCGGGTTGAATTAATTTGCATATTGGTTTGGGTCACTTTATACAGGAAGCCCCAATCGTGTGATGAAGTTACAAATAAATCCAATATGATTGTGGCTGCTCCAAACTTTTTACGATATGAAATAAAGTTTTTAATTAATATTGTAATTCGTTGCCAGGACCAGACTGACAAGAATTGTAAAAAATATGAATTTTAAAAAATAAGCAAGGCCAACTCATCATTATGAAAAAGTAATATCGCCATTACATTTTGAGAGTAGGAGGATTTAAAAACCTGTTACAAAAAATCCAGGTCCGTATTTAAAAAAGTAAAGTTGGTGATGGCAACTCGAAGACGAAACGGCGGATCTTTAGTTTAGTAACGTCATTTTGTAGAGGAAAAAAAGTGGCAATAACAAAGTGTCATTTATTTTTAAATTGCTAGCCAAATGAGCTCAGGAAAAAATAAAAACGATTTTGCAATATTTCGGTTTTTTTCGAATAAAATCGGAAGTATTCGGAATTTGTAAACTTTTAAAGCGGCATTATAATCAGCACCGAATTTCACAACTTTGCCCCCATTTAACCGTTTCTCTAGCTCCTATGGTTTCCGAGATTCCAATGCTGGTATGTCGAACTTGTAACACCCTGTATATCAAACCTATTTTGGTACCTACCGATTATATGCACTTTGTATGCGATGTAACATCGAATATTTTTTATTGTTACTTGGCGATGTAGGCACAAACAACGTAAGAGAATGACGGGCTTTATTTGATTTAGAATTTCGGAGCCATACATTTTTTATGAAGGATCTTATGTACAAATTTTAGGGCAGATATAAGTCTCCGGTCCTCTAAGGAAGAGAGCGAGTGTCTTTTCAACAGCTCAATGTGACAACTGCGACTGTGCTTTTCCGGCATCGCAACATCATCGTCAGTTGAACTGCTCCATTCTTTATGTGTCATTTTATTTTGTTGTGCTGCGGCCTGCATTGTACTTTTTTTTTTAAAACTCAAAAATTACATTATTTCACTATGGATCAAATACGATCCTGTCTAACTTTCCCGTTGAATGACATTTAGAAAACTTCAGGGTGTAGGATGAACCCGCAAGGGAAAGCGTTCTGCGTATAATCTCGAAGCAGCAGCCGCACTTTGACGACACTCACTGTAAGTTAGCACCATATCTACTAGTTCAGTGTTTTAAAATTTGACCATTTTCACGTGTCACCAATTTAAAATTACCTATCTTCAAAAAAACACACCGCAGCGAATTACCAAATAACTGACGACCTACCAGTAATTTGCATGACTAATAAGAGATAAGAAAAACAACATAAAGTATAGAACGTTTTTATGACCAGGCCCACACTTAGATTTTTTACTTCTATATCTCGCCTATTTTTAAGTTTGTTGAAAAAAGGTATTTGAAAATATTGCTAAAAAAGAAGTATCAAGGTCTTTTTATAAACAGAAAGTCTTTAAGTGCTTTGTTTGTGGCATACTGTTATTTAGATTTGTTTTATATTTCTAGTTTTTTCAATTATTTATGAAATTCACACGGCTAGTTACGTCATTGTCAATTATACTTTATCCATAACACAATGCCAGTAAATGTCATGATAATTTTGCATATTTATGTTTCTGCTGTGTTGTAATTGGTAGCAAAAAAACATATCGCGTGAAATTAGGAAGAAAAATGGAGAAATAATTAAGTTATTCCATTACAGGACTCCGTTGGCACCTCGTTCAACAACTTCGTGCGTAAAATAATTAGTCATAATGCCTTAGTATCAGAAACGTCTATTTTTTATTCTATTATATAAAAATGAGCTATATTTTAAATATGTATTATGTACACTGTAAAATTATTTCATGTAAAATTACTTGCTTGGTAATAAATGATATTTCGCATTGAGGCTGCAAGTCAAATAATTAATACTAATTATGGTAAAATGGTTAAAATATCAAAGATTTTATTGATTTGGGCGGCAAACATAAATGTTTGTGGACTTTATATGCCAAGCCAACAGAGCTTTTGCGAATGAAGAATTAGGCAATATCAAATAAATACTCGAAACAATAATTACACTGGTTAACAAGATTTTTGTCCCAAGCGCAAAAATGTCTGATTTCAATATAATTTTGCATGCTGAAATCAATCATGTTTTCAGAATTTCTCCATCACCCTTAGTTTTTATGTTCCAGTATATGTGATTATTTACCTATAAAATGCACGCATAGGTCTGTACTATAAGAGTCATCTAACAAAAAACTTGTGTCAGGCATTGCTATTTTATTATTTGTGTATTGTAACAATAACTTGTTGCGACTAGAAATAACAAAGTGTGCTCTGTGTGTCACGCGGAACATGTCTTGGCTTGTTGAGACCTGCAAGCAGTTCCGAGTCCTACATAACATTTATTGTTGTTTTAGTTATCGGCTAGAGCTCGGTGAATGAACATATACGCAGACTTTTTTAACGTTTTGAAGAATGTGCTGTGGTGCATTTTAAGCTATTGTAGTGTAACTCACCTGTAAAAATGCCAAGAAATTGTGTAAACCACCCGAACTCTTTTTGCTACATCTGCGGTGAATTGACATTTAAATCTCAAAAACGGTCTTTCACGCCTCTCGTTAATAAATGCTATGAACAGTATTTCAAGTGTAAAGTCGGCGATCAAGACAAAAGCTGGGCTCCCCATATTTGCTGTGTTACGTGTGTCAGACTTCTTACAGCGTGGGCAAAAGGTAAACGACATATGCCTTTTGCTATTCCCATGATTTGGAGGGAACCATCAGACCATATTACCGATTGCTATTTTTGTCTTACAAATATCAGTGGTATAACTTCTAAATCCAAACATACTGTTAAATATCCTCATATTCCATCTGCACTGAGACCAGTGCCGCACAGTCCGGAATTACCTGTGCCTGACCCCCCACAAAATATGACACCGAGCGACGATGAAACTGCCGATGACGAAGTAAACAACGAAAGTTTTTCAGCCGAAAATATTGATCTGGATCCAACATTTACACCAGATTCGTCTTCTTGTGCGCCGCATCTTCTAAGTCAAGAAGAACTTAACGACTTTGTCCGAAAAAGCAGCATGGTTTTCTTTCAAGGACATTTGCAACGGCGTCTTGGGAAATCGTAAATCCGAAAATTACGTAGAGAATGTTAACAATTTATTGGTCTCATATAAAGCCATGGGTTGCAACATGAGTCTAAAAATACACTTTCTTCATTCACACTTGGACTTTTTTCCGAAAAACCTTGGAGCAGTAAGTGACGAACATGGCGAGCGATTTCACCAGGACATTCTGGACATGGAGAAGAGATACCAAGGCAAATGGAGCCCCGCTATGTTGGCAGACTATTGCTGGACGCTAAAGAGAGATGTTTCTGATGCAAAGTACAGTCGAAAGTCATATATGACCACATTTTCTAAGTAAATATATCACTTTGTACTTTATTTTTTCATAACTTATACCCATATTATAATATATACGTTCACAAAAATTCATTGCTTTGTCACTTTAAAACCCTGCGTGATGGAAAAATTCTGAAAACATATATGAAATATGTTTAAAAAGTACTACCAAGTACACCCACTTCAGCTCGTGGGACAAAAAAAATCTTAAATATTGTTGATCAGTGTTATCATTCACTACAAAAAAAGTTTTTTTAAATAACTTGCACTCGATGGTCTGAGTCCTCGTATAATCTCCATGTAGGAAAAAGTTCAACGTCTTTTTAACCACTCTTTCATCCAAATTGTTTTTCTTTGCTTTTTCTCTTCTTAAATTTACAATATCTGTAAAAATATTACTTTCCAATTGAAATTTAACTTATACAGGGTGCTTTACGGTGAATAGAATGTTAGACGTTTATGGAAAACGGGTGATACGTTTACCAACCAAAAAAATGGCTATACGGTTTAACATGTTAAACCGGAAGTTGTAACTTTTAGACAGAGAATAAAAACTGACATAGGGAGGTAAAAACCATGTTTCTCTATGATGCGCCGTTCTTTCCAGTGCTGTCAAAGCATATTATAAACGTCAATCTCTCAAAAACTATTGTATTTAGACATTCTATACAAAATTTACGTGGAATTGTATAAGGAATTAGAAAAGAATATAATATAAACTACTGGACAATTGCTTTCGAGCAAGAAAAATGTCTCCTAAATTTAACAGTTAATATTTTCTGAACCAGATACTATATCGACCTACGGTTTTGAATGGTTGATAGATTCATCCCTTGAGAAACGATTGTCAATATTGGATTTTCTTTTAATGTCAGAAAATTTTATATACAGGGTATTAAAGAAGACGATGATTTTTGCTCCAATTTTATTGGCGTGTAACTTTCACAATAATATTTTTAAATTTTATCACTCTACGTCACTTGAATCACTGGCTCATAGCAAAGAAAGTGATTTGTCAAATTTTTGATATCTGCTAAGTTTTAAGAAATACCGATTTTTTTGGAAAACCTCGCTTTTTTCAACTTATTGGTAGCTAGATCTCACTGTGCGTTGTATCGTGCAAACTTTGCGATTGATTCTTATACCTTATGACAAGCTTGATTATGTTCAGTAACGATAGTTGTACCTAAATGTTATATTGTACAGTGGCGTACTTATAAACACCTATATGTCTATGGTTAAAGTAGTATAAAGAATAATATTTTATAATATTTTTCTATTATATATATACTTGTCTGTTCCGTTTTCCCTTTTTAGAGCTATTTTAAATCAACAAAAGTATAACCCAATGCAATAAAATATTTTTACAACAAAAACAATTAGGTATTTATTTTTAAAGAGAAAAATTAAAGTTAAAATTTTTATTGAAACATTTTTTATGGAAGAAGTGTGATAATTTAAAATAAACAAAATAGTGCAAGAAGAAACGAGAATGCATTATTATGAATATACAAAACGCCACTTAAGAAGGAGTATTTCAAAACCTAAGCATTTGCATCAAAAACTGCTCTTAAATCTACGCTCCCAAAATACATGATTTCTGAAAAAATCATCAATTTAGGCGTGGTGAGCGATATTTACTTTATATTTAATCATGAAATATCGAGCCTGAAAAACGCTGGTTAGAATCATACATACGTCTTATGTTAAAATTTTGGATTGACACCAATATTCATATTTTTCACAAATCTAAAAAATGTTTTGTTTTTTTTAATAAACAGCCAGCTAGGAATATCCAAAAAAAAAAAATTACAAAAACAAATTTAATCCAACTATGCAGAGGGGGAGAGGTAATAATTTAATTTTCGAAATTTGATAGTAGTTAGGTGAATTTTAAATGAACTTTGGGCGGGGTCCTGAAAATTTCTCGCCTGCGGCGCTTTTGCGCCTTCTTCATTAGGTTTAATATCATAAAATAACTGTAGTCCCGACTGTACCTTTCTCCAGAAAAAAAAATATCCTACTTACGCCCATTAAGCCCCCCCCCCTCCGAGCACATTTTCTGGCTACGCCACTATACGTAACAGATTTTTGGCATTTCGGGTAAAACAATAATTATAGTTATCTAAAAGGAAATGTTTTTATAGCTTATTAAAAGAAAAAATCGGAAATGTAGATAGTAAGAAAACCGACGCAATTTAAACGAGGCTCCAAAATTTAATATAAAGATAAGATGCTTTATGGCGCTACTTGGCGATGCTTTTAAAGATTTATGAGGTTTTAGCAAAAATTGTCTTTTGCTCTTGGATATTATTATAAAAGTTAAAAGGACGCATTTATATGGCTTAAGAAACGGCTTAAAATGCGGAAAGGTGGTTTCTGAGGGAATTTTTTAAGTCACCTCTTGGATAAAAATAATAAAACACACAGTTTATTTTATGTACTTGGAAAAAAGTGTCTATAATGTGTTTTTTTCGAGGGCCCGTCCGTGCGCCGGACGCACTTAGGCCAGGTTTAGCCCATTGTGCTAACCCTGTTTGGTTCTTACACCCACTCCGTGATCCCAGTTCCTTAACACTAGTTTGTGTAGGTCAACTGGGGAGAGGGTAAGGATGTCCTCTGGTTCCAGTTTTGGTTGCCCGAGCATTTGTTGCCTTTTCCGATCTAGTGACTCGCAATGGCAAACTATGTACTGAATAGTTTCCCTGTCTGGTCCG
This sequence comes from Polydrusus cervinus, assembly GCA_935413205.1. Lineage (NCBI taxonomy): Eukaryota > Metazoa > Arthropoda > Insecta > Coleoptera > Curculionidae > Polydrusus > Polydrusus cervinus. The sequence goes on from OW284516.1 coordinate 8,136,624, forward strand.
CATAATCGGCAGTCAAGGTCTCCATTGTACGGTTGCATTCTGTGCAGATAGTTCTTGACAGCCATGTGTCCTGTTAGAATTCCTGTAATGGTTCTCAGCTGGTTCCTGTTCATTTAGAGCAACTCTTTCGTAAGTCTTGGGTCTGAACCCCAATGAAGCTTTTGATGTGGTAAAATCCCTGTTTGTTGCTCCAGTGGATGAGATCGGACATCTCGTGGGGTGCGGAAGAAGGTACACACTCCCCAATCGGTAGACCATGCAATTGCAAGAAATCAAGGTTTGATAGCCCTTTTGGGGGTGTCACATGACTGCGGGTCGTGGTTCAGAACCCACGTTCAGCTGTAGGTACTCTCGGAAAGGGCAGCGAATGAAAAGGTAAAAAACCTAATTAAAAAAAAGGGAGAAAAATAATTGAACTAAACTGCTGGACAATTGCTTTCGAACAAGAAAAAATTCGCCTAAATTTAACAGGTAATATTTTCTGAACCAGATATGATATCGACCTACGGTTTTGAATGGTTTATAAATTTATCTCTTGGGAAACAATTGTTAATGTTGGATTTTCTTTAACTGTCAGAAAATTTTATATACAGGGTGTTGAAGAAGACGATGATTTTTGCTCCAATTTTAATGGCGTGTAACTTTCACAATAATATTTTTAAATTTTATCACTCTACGTCAATTGAATCACTGGTTCATAGCAAAGAAAGTAATTTGTCAAATTTTTGATATCTGCTATATTTTAAGAATTACCGATTTTTTTGGTAAACCTTGCTTTTTGGGGGTGTCACATGACTGAGGGTCGTGGTTCAGAACCCACGTTCAGCTGTAGGTACTCTCGGAAAGGGCAGCGAATGAAAAGGTAAAAAACCTAATTAAAAAAAAGGGAGAAAAATAATTGAACTAAACTGCTGGACAATTGCTTTCGAACAAGAAAAAATTCGCCTAAATTAAACAGTTAATATTTTCTGAACCAGATATGATATCGACCTACGGTTTTGAATGGTTTATAAATTTATCTCGTGGGAAACAATTGTTAATGTTGGATTTTCTTTAACTGTCAGAAAATTTTATATACAGGGTGTTGAAGAAGACGATGATTTTTGCTCCAATTTTAATGGCGTGTAACTTTCACAATAATATTTTTAAATTTTATCACTCTACGTCAATTGAATCACTGGTTCATAGCAAAGAAAGTAATTTGTCAAATTTTTGATATCTGCTATATTTTAAGAATTACCGATTTTTTTGGTAAACCTTGCTTTTTGGGGGTGTCACATGACTGAGGGTCGTGGTTCAGAACCCACGTTCAGCTGTAGGTACTCTCGGAAAGGGCAGCGAATGAAAAGGTAAAAAACCTAATTAAAAAAAAGGGAGAAAAATAATTGAACTAAACTGCTGGACAATTGCTTTCGAACAAGAAAAAATTCGCCTAAATTAAACAGTTAATATTTTCTGAACCAGATATGATATCGACCTACGGTTTTGAATGGTTTATAAATTTATCTCTTGGGAAACAATTGTTAATGTTGGATTTTCTTTAACTGTCAGAAAATTTTATATACAGGGTGTTGAAGAAGACGATGATTTTTGCTCCAATTTTAATGGCGTGTAACTTTCACAATAATATTTTTAAATTTTATCACTCTACGTCAATTGAATCACTGGTTCATAGCAAAGAAAGTAATTTGTCAAATTTTTGATATCTGCTAAATTTTAAGAATTACCGATTTTTTTGGAAAACCTTGCTTTATTTTATTGGTAGCTAGATCTCACTGTGCGTTGTATCGTGCAAACTTTGCCAGTGATTATTATACCTTATAAAAAGTAACAATAGTTGTACCAAAATGTTATTATGTACAGTGGCGTACTTATACAAACCTATATGTCTATGGTTTATGAGTATCTCACAATTTTTCACGATTGTTTTATATTGGAAAGTACTCGCCCCTAGATTAGGTAAATTTTTTCTTATTTTTTAGTTTTCCATATCGCACTACAGGTATGTTATACAGTGTGTTTATAAAATTTTAACAAAGATAATTTTTTTAATTTAATATTTAAAAAAAAAATCTATTTAATAATTTCTAACTTTTTAACACAATTCTTAAAAGTTAAACTTACATTAAAAGAGACTTTGATATTAAATATTATTAGCTGCCGTCAAACCAAACCCCGTCCATCCGAGGAAGGCCTACAAGGTATTAATAATTTTAAGGATCCCTTTCAATGTAAGTTTAATTTTAGGAATAGTGTTAGAAAGTTAGAAATTAATAAATACATTTTTTTCAAAAATTAAAAAAATTATCTTTGTGCAAATTTTGTAAACACACTGTATAATAAAGTGCGATATGAAAAACTAAAAAATAAGACCTTTTTTATTTTTTTACCTAATCTAGGGGCGAGTACTTTCCAATATAAAACAAACGTGAAAAATTGTTTATAAGTACGCCACTGTAAGTGTACATAATAACATTGAGATCTAGCTACCAATAAGTTAAAATAAAGCAAGGTTTTCCAAAAAAATCGGTATTTCTTAAAATATAGCAGATATCAAAAATTTGACAAATTACTTTCTTTGCTATGAACCAGTGATTCAATTAACGTAGAGTGATAAAATTTAAAAATATTATTGTGAAAAATAAACGCCATTAAAATTGGAGCAAAAATCATCGTTTTTTAACACTCTGTATATAAAATTTTCAGACAGTTAAAGAAATTCCAATATTGACAATTGTTTCCCAATATTAAATAGGTGCAATTCTTGCATTCCTAAGGTTCGACCCGTCGCTTTTTACGTGTAGAAATATGAATTAATGAACATTTGCATAATAAAACAAAAATGTGATTATGAAATATTCCATTATAGCATGCAGCTTCAAAGGGGGAATCCATTAGACTGTTTTATTTATACGTCTATGTTTCCCAGCTCATATACAATGTTTTAATTTTAAGTCATAATGGACAATAAAGTATACGTATACTATTGTGTTTTGCGAATGTAATTTTCCAGGTACACGAATAAATGCATTCTCATCACGGATCATACATTTTCATGACCCGTAAATTTGATGCCTAATTACAATTTGTTGCCTACTGGACTGTAATAATTCACACTGATTGCTCATGGCAAATCTTTTCAAACCGGGCAATATAAAGCATCTGTTTATTATTTATTTACCCGATTGCTGTATTACGTACAAATAATCTCGATATTTTTGGGGTGGACATAGAAAACCATGATATTTGCTGTGGCCTTCAAAAAAAAAGGTCGTCGCTACATCAACTATTCCTCGAAAAAATGGCTCCTAAAAAAAATGGGAACCTTAATTTTTGAAAAATAATTATTTGGTGAATTATATTTAAAAATGACATGATATAATTACATAAACTAGAATATACTAAATAAATGAAACACAAATATAGAGGAGATATTCAGCACGAGGCGTCAGCCGAAATTCTCCGAGTTTTAGAATAATTGCTTTCACACGAGTAATGTACACTATTTTTCTTACGACCACAAAGAATTATTAAAAAATCCGTTTCTGAAAAAAAAATTTCAACACTAGTATTGAAATTAGCATACTTAGGATTATGTTCCACTTAATATCTGGTTTCATAGTATAGGCTTTTCCTTTATTTGTAGTTTAACTTTTTCATTTTTTCATATTTTATATATCATAGGAAGAACTAATCCTGGATTGACTTCTACGTTAACCAGATTGAAAAATTTTAAATTTATTCAAGGAAAGATGTACAAAACATAAATTTAAAAAATCCACCCAACAAGGAAGATTTTAATTCAAAATAATTCTATAAATTATTTAATGTTTTTATTTAAAAAAAAGTCAAATACTCCTGATGGGATTTGAACTGTGACCTTGCGATCTGTAGGCTAGAGCTCTAATCTCTACGCTATCGCTACCAATAAAAAAATAATTTAAATTAAATTTAGTCAAGGAAAGATCCATTAAACATAAATTTAAAAAATGCAACCAACAAGGAAGATTTCAATTCAAAATAATTCTATAAATTATTTAATGTGTTTATAAAAAAAAGTCAAATACTCCTGATGGGATTTGAACCTGTGACCTTGCGATCTGTAGGCTAGAGCTCTAGTCCGTACGCTATTCCTACTGATAAACATTTGTTGTTTAATACATGCTTTCTTCAGCGCGATTTGTTTTTTCTGGTAATAGATTTTCCAGTATATTATTACCATTTTTTTAATTTTCACTTGACTTCACCTTACTTTCACTCGACAAATACATGATAAATAAGTTAAACACTTTATAATTACTGCTTTCTAAAATTTATTCTTTTTAATAAATAGTGGTGATCTGTAAAATTGTCACCATATGTTTAAATTAAATAATGTGCCTTGTATTTCAACACGCGTGCGAGATACGGCGCTTTCGAGCCAAGTTAACCGTAGGAAAATACATTAATTCAAGCAAAAATTTAATTTTGCTGTTACGCACCTACATTGCAAAGACTTTAGTTCTTTTTTCGACAAAAATCGTTTTTTGATTCATAATCTATCCTCGAAATATATCTTTCTGAAAAAATCATCCATTTTGGCGTAAATTTAAATATAATTTTAAGAAGAATATTGAATAGAGGTTGTCATTAAATCAAGAAAATACCCCAGTAAGAATATTTCGTTTGATACCACGTCACTTAAGTAAATTTATCGTCCTCTATAAAACAAACAACGATCTAACTAAGAGCTAACACAAAACTTGTGTTACAAAACTTGTGTTAGCTCTATTAAAATTTCCTTTTGCTCTATAGAATCCTAGTACAAAGTTAGGTAAAACGTAGATATGCTTTCAACAAAAGCCCGGGAAATTTTGCAACATTTTCCCAACTTCAACAATTTCATTTTGTTTTAACCCGCCATAATTGTGTACAAAACACATCCTTAGTTAATAACTAATTAATACAAGAAGCTCGTTCAAACAATATTAGGCTCACATTTGTTACGTAATGTAAGAGCTAATCTTTGTTACCAGTGGCGTACTTCTGCGTAATAAATTTATTATAACTACACCTCGAAAAAATCGCGTATTCCTGCTAAAATTATAGGGTCGACTTAATCATTTTCCTACGACCACCTATGAAAATAAGAAAAAAGTCCTGTAATTTGGCTAGAAAGCGCCGTATATCACACGCGTGTTGAAAAAAAATATTTCAACACTAGTGTTGAAATACAAGGCACATTATTATATTTAAACATATGGTGCTAATTTATTAAAAATAATGAATTTTAAAAAGCAGTAATTGTAAAGTGTTTTAACTTATTTTTCATGTATTTGTCGAGTGATTTAGAAATAGAGTGTGAAAATACGCTATCTGAAATTATAATGAGCGATGTTAATATTATACTGGAAAATCTATTACCAGAAAAAACAAATCGCGCTGAAGAGAGTGTCATATTAAACAACAAATCTTATCGGTAGCCATAGCATAAAAGACCGGTTTTAACGGTTTAACATGGTAAATCGGAGGTTGGTTTCTTTGGATAGAGAATAAAAAACTAAGATAGGGAGGTGAAAACCATTTTTTTTAAGACCGACCAGAAAATATACACTTTCTGGACAATTTTTCGTCCAGAAAATAACGTTTTGCCGGTCTCGGGACCGGAAAATTGACGTAAGGGACCGGAAAAATCCTTCGCAAGTCCCTTACGTCAATTTTCCAATCGCTCTTTGATAATGGAATCTACTTTGATTTCGTTACTAAGGTAACAAAATTTCGAATGTATTGTTGAGTGACAGTTCGTTTGATGAATTTGTTGTTTATGTCAAACTTGTTTCGCGAGTGCGCAAATTTAAAAATATTATGAATTCAGATTTCGAGTTTATGCAGTTGTTTCCAGTATTTTTATTCTTTTATCTGGTTTTAGTAATATTAATCAATTTTTTATATAAAATGAAATAAAATATAAAGAATTAAAAAATGTATTATAAAAGTGTCGGTCTTAAAAAATATATTGTACGTCACGCAACCGGAAATTTGTGTTTTTCAGGTCTTCCCAAGATTCCAGGACTCGCCTACAGCTCGCCCTGGAAATGCTTGTCTCGACCTGAAAAACACTTTTTTTCGGTCTTGTAACGTAAATTACTATTTCTCTAAGATGAACCGTTCCAATGTTACAGCTTGTCAAAGTCAAAAAATGTCATATTTTAAACGTCAATATCTTAACAACTATTGAATTTAGACATATGACATTTATAAAATAAGCGTAGAAGTTTGTGGGAAATTAGAAAATAACACAATATATTTTGTGTTCCATTAAAAAAAATTGTCAAAGACGTGACGACAGTTCTATGAGACACCCTGCATAATATTTTTTTATGTCAAAAAAAGCACAATTAAAAATGAAAATTCACGGGTCCGAGCGTTTTTCCTAGATATTTTTCCTTTAATTGATATTAATTTATGCGGGACTTTTGGGAGACCCAGTATAAGAATAGGGTATGTTATTAAGTCGTAGGTATACAGTGTGATTCACGTTAAGTGGCATATTAGAAGATCTCGGAAACGAGTAACCCTATCGTTCTAAAAATTTAATAGCAGGCATAATTGGTTTTAAGCTTTTAAAACATTATATTTAAACGTTTTTTATTACTTCCGGTTATACCGGAAGTTAATGCCAACTTTGCTATTTCAAATGGAACACCCTATTTTTTAGCTTACTAACGTGTAGAGAATAAAATTTTCTATCTAAGTGCCTAATATGTTACAATTCACATTTTTAGTCGTTTTGGAATTATGATCAATTTAAATAAAAAATCTTAAAATTTCTGTTTGTGTTAATGTTTATTTTTGAAAAGAAGGCTTCGACTGAGATTTTCGTTTGACTTTGAGCTTTGTTACTATTTGTTATTAACTGCCTATGTTCGTTGCTTAGCTATTTCTCATTCAAAGCCAAACGAAAGTCCCAGTCGAAGCCTTCTTTTCAAAAATAATGTCGCATTAACACAAACAGAAATTTTAAGATTTTTTATTTAAATTGCTCATAATTCCAAAACCACTAAAAATGTGGATTGTAACAAATTAGGCATTTAGATAGGAAATTTATTTCTCTACACGTTAGTAAGTTAAAAAACAGGGTGTTCCATTTGCAAAAATTGACTTATGCACATTTATTTAAATGGAAACATTGGCATAATTTTAAGAACTCTCTGTATAAAAAACGTGAAACCTAAGTAATTTAAACTAAAGATCTATGTATTACTTGAAAGCTTAGAACATTTTAAATGTTTACCTATATTAGTTTCAGAGTTACTAAACTTTCTTCTCGGAACGTTTTTACACAAAAAAATCCTTTTATAATTCATATCTCAAAAACGGGTTGAGAATAGGAATAGATTATTATTAACAAAAGTTATTTAGATTTTAAGAAGGTAATCAAAAATGCTAAAATATACAGGGTATTCCATTTGAAATAGCAAAGTTGGCATTAACTTCCGGTATAACCGGAAGTAATAAAAACGTCAAAATATAATGTTTTAAAAGCCCAAAACCAATTATGCTTGCTATCAAATTTTTAGAAAGATAGGGTTACTCGTCTCCGAGATCTTCTAATAGACCACTCAACGTGAATCACCCTGTATATTTAATACTATGATTATTTTCTTTCTGTATTCTTCACCTATTCCCCAATCCAAGACCCACCGCTGCTTCTTCTCCACAATATTAAATTTCGCCTTTGACTGGAGAACAATAAACACGACTCCCTATAGCCAAAATTCGTTTTGTCTATTCATAATTTACTCCAGGTTATAATTATTCGGTTCATTTTACAAAACCACTAACATAAAGGCGTTTGTGAGAAATTGGACATCTGTCTGAAATCAATTAACATGCAGATCATCAACCGTGCAAAATTATTCAAATGCAAACTGGATAGTTCAAAATTTGTTTTTATGCAGTCGCTGATGAAGTACAACGTGGCGTAAATGTAGTAGAAATTTTATAATATTATATACGTTGGAAAATTGAACAAACTAAAAGAAGTAGGTATTAGTAATTTTCAGCTATAATTTTATAAAATTTAATGAAACTTGCCTGGTAATACACTGTAAAATTGGCTCGTAATGTATAGTAATAATAGAGTATATTTCTGTTTAGTATTCTTTATCTACTTTCATTTAGTAATATGAATTTTACAGTTCTGTAAATCGTTTTGTAAGGGCATCTATTACAGCACTATTGCTGTAATAAATGCCTTTACAGCACTAGTGCTGTAATTAAAAAAAAAGTTGTATTAAAATTTTGCTGTTAAATAAAACCACACTTTTTAGAAGAATGATTTATTATTAACAATTATATCTTAATTTTTCTTGACTGAAATCACAGTTCTCAACATTGAGTAGTAAGTCCATAGTGTAGATGGTTTCTGGGATCGTTGCTTTACGGAAAAATAACCCAAAAGGATTTTCTCAGACACCTCCTTTATTTTGTTAGCTTTTCCGTTTGTAATTCCTCCGTTTGTAATTCCTCCGTTTGTAATTCATCCGTTTGTAATTCCTCCGTTTGTAATTCCTCCGTTTCTCCGTTTGTAATTCCTCCGTTTCTCCGTTTGTAATTCCTCCGTTTGTAACTAATCCGTTTGTAATTCCTCCGTTTGTAATTCCTCCGTTTGTAATTCATCCTTTTGTAATTCATCCGTTTGTAATTCATCCGTTTGTAATTCCCACGTTTGTAATTCATCCGTTTGTAATTCATTCGTTTGTAATTCATCCGTTTGTAATTCATCCGTTTGTAATTCATCCGTTTGTAATTCCTACGTTTGTAATTCATCCGTTTGTAATTCCTCCGTTTGTAATTTTACTGTTGTAAACTGATGAGAAAACAAACTAGTACTTCACCTTCTTTTTTGTTTACTTTCTCATTCAGTTAATAGTGACCGTTCTGGAGAGTAGATACGATTTTGTTATTACTGTTGTACTTATTACTCCGTGTAAGATAACGATGTCACTAAATAACCTATTTCGTTTGTACTCTATAATAGTAGATTCTGTAACGAGGTTGGAATGAAAATTTGATCCGAGTGGAAGATTCCGAACGCGAGCGTAGCGAGCATGAGGAACCACGAGTATCTAATTTTCATTTTAACCGAGTAGCAGACTATATTTTCTCCACAACCAAAACGCAATATTTGTAATTTCAGGTGGAGTATTATCCAGTTCCATATCTGATTCATCCGATTTTTCACTCATATTTTGACTTGCACTAAAATTTGTCTACTGACATTGACAGTTTCGAAATTCATGGCAACCTATGTCGTTTAGATCAATTACAGAATATTCATTTCGTATCTTGTTATGGAATGAGAATACACGCAAAACGCATAAGAAGCAAGTGTTTCAGAAATCAGAATAAATATTCCAACTTAAGAGCTAGAATTTTTATATTCTATTATCAAAAATGATTTTGGAATTAGTGCATTCAGTAATGGTCGTGGAGAAAATATTTTCTACCCAATAATGTTGTATAATTTTACAATAACAAAAACGCCACTTCAATAGTCCAAATTTGCGAAAAATAAAACCAAAATACCTCTCATAAAATAAGATAAAACTATAACTAATTAATTTCAACTATCCCAATGGAGCAAGGCTTCATAAAATACCGTTAAATTGCGCATCCAATTCGACGGGAACAAAAGTTTTTCAACGCAAATTCATTCCCTCTATTTGGCCCTATGACAAATTGCCGCTATCTGGGTGTTTAATTTATACTTCCGCAGTATATGCTCTGAATTTTAAGCATGTAGCGACACCTATAGGACAATAAAGCATTCGTTTAATCATTGAATTTTGCAAACGCAATTTTCCAGGTATAAGCACAAATGCAATGTCATCGCCTATCATACATCCACAGGGTCTGTAAATTTTAAGCTTAATTGCAATTTATTGGTCCGTGTCGCTCAGTGATTTGAAGGGCCTTTAAATGCCTTTAAATAAAAAATAGTGCTTTATAATACCTATAATAATATTGAGGTCGAACATCGTACGTGTCACGTTGCGAAGCAAAGCCACAGATGAGTCGCCCAAGGGGGGCTGAAGCGTCTGGTCGCGGAAACGATCATGGAGGATTTGGGATAACCACGTTTGTGATTACTCTATAGAGTCAAATGAGTAATTCTACGTATCTATTCCCTCACCTTACCAGTGGGGAATGACGGTTTAATGTTTTTTACCGATTCTCCGTTGACAAACCGTAAGGCACCACACTTCGTGCGGGCATACTCTGTATATTCTACTCGTACATTAGCCTCGCGGGAGTCGCGATGATCTTGTGTAAGATCAAAGAGAGTCCAACGAACCCATCCAACATTCATAATTCCTCGACCAGCCGTTTCGTCCTATTGGGACTCATCAGAGATGCGCGACACCTCAGGCCATGATCTGCAAAAGGTCTTTGCCGATGGCTAGTCCATCGTCTGATAACTGCGTGCTTCGCGTTTCTCCTGACTCTATAGCCCATGTTTGTCGGTGATTTATTCGACATGTGGGAGATAGGCAGTATAAAAACTGCTCCTGAGTTGTGGTAAGAACAGCATTTACCTTTCTTTACTATATTAATATTATTATCTCGAGAGTACAAAATTGAACTTATCTGCAGACCGCACACTATCGGTAGGAATGACAGTCTTGATAAAGGAATGACAATAATGCCGATGATGTAAGGGAACATTTTAAGGAATGATGGTCGGACTGATGTAAATTCTCAAAAGAAAAAATACTGATTCGCGAATGACGAAGGATTAATAACATTCAGGACTATCAATCCGACTGATAGTGTATACGTAATTACTTATGATATTTTTTTTATAATAGCACATAAATAAATCTAACCAATATTTTTTGGACATCGTAACCAATAGGCAAGCTAGACGTCAGCTTAGGAGGTGATGAAAATAACCTATAGTACTACTTCGGTAGATCAAAACACAAATGAAAGGTAACATGAATAAATGTTACCGTAACAGCCGGTCACTTATCTAGACATGTTCAATTGATCGTTTTAATCAACCGCCACTAAACAACTCTCTCGACGATCTCATAGATACTATTGTTTATCGTTAGCGATTGAGATTATACCTTATGACAAGTGGATTGACAGTGGTTAATGTGGCGATGCATGCGATAGGTAATGATGAAGCTGTTGCGTAATGTGATCAGAGATTGGATAATGTCTAGAGTTACTAATGACTTTTACCATTTTTACTTAGACTAACGAAGAGGCTACCACAATTAATATTGACCTTAGTTTGAAAACTCTAGTACAGATGGAATTACGAACGGTTACAAAAATCTTAATTAAATAAGTTCCACAGTTATCAAAAATGGGCGGTAAAACATCAGGGTATAGTAGAATAAAAATATTCCTTATTTCAGCATTGCGTCAGTAGTGGAGTAACGAAGAGGTTACCACAATTATTATTAATGGAATTACGAATGACTACAAAAATAATAATAACCGCGCCCATTTTGTTACTCTTCCCTCCATAGCCTTCTTGATAAACGTAAAGACAAAAAAAACAGGGTTCTGTCCTGTTATACTATTTAAACATCGTGAAGGCCATGCTTTCCTTCAATAAAGGAGAAAGACTTAAAGTTTCTTTTTTCATTCCATTTAAATTCCCACTCCAATTTTAGAATGAACTATTTCTTCAAGTTCAGTAGTAGTGTTAAATAATAGAAAATCAAAAAAATAAGAAAACAGATTGTGGAGTACCTAAAGGTTCTGTTCTTGGTCCTTTACTATTTCTTATACAGTATCTCCCCAGATCGACGTATGAATAGGTGATAATGACTAAAATTTTATAACTTGAAACTTCATCCCCTGGGGTTCAGCACTGGTTGGATATTTATTAAACATTTATTTTCTCGACTAGTAAAGTACGTTTTTTCTAGTAGATATAAAAAATTGTTATTATTTTCATTCCACCCTCCCTGTTTTTTTTCCAGGGGTTGGCGGAAGAACCAGTATACTTATACTTAGGCCTATAGTATGTACTAGTTATCCTTTTTACCCCGTCCATCCTCCCCCAGAAGTCCAGTCCATGACTCTCTTCTCGGTTCCGTTATTAGGAATCACTAGTGACATACTGCATTCTTAACTCCACTGAATTTCGGACATACTTTTTTTTTATTGTACGTTTGCCCATTCCGGGAATCGAACCCGGGTCGCCACGGTCGAATGCCAGTAAGTTATTTCTGAGCCACTACCGCGGTCACCCTCCCTGTTGAAAATATTAATAAATTTTGATAGGAAAAGTTGTTCAAAATAATAAACCGATTATCCTTAATTTGTTAAAATTAAATTTATAAAAAATTGGTCGATAAAGATGTTTTCTTCTGGAATTAAAGCATCTTTTAACTTCACCTAGTTAAAAAAAATTACATACTACAAGTAACGCCACACGTCACTTTTCAACCTTTGAATCCTCTAAACCACTCACTAAACATACCAAAAACACACATTAATTGCACGCAAATTCAGAAATGTTAAGTCCTGAATTGAACAGTTTATTGACTAATCTCGCTTTTACATTCGTAGCATTGTGCATTAGATTAATTTGCCATCGAATGTGCTATCATGTCGAACATTATCAATAAAATCTATATTAGGTGAAATTCCAGTAACTGACACTCGGCCCTCTGGTGTATTAATTATAACTAATTTTCTTTCGATTATGTTTGATTCATTCAATATATTCAAATATTTTTTTTCAAAAAACAATTTTTATTTGTTAAATATTCAACTATACTAAAAAAAAAATACCGCATTGTTATTTACGTTGCACCCGCCCCGATGCGACTGATAGTGACAATATGTTTGGCTTAACTGATGCGAAAGCGCTAAAATTTGCCGTGGTAATTTGCGGTTCTTCTTGGCACGAATTATAAAAAAGACTAATCAAATTATTGAGTTGAGTTCACCAATGAGCTCGGGAGACCGGTCGTAAAAAAATAACGGAATATTGTAGTCGATTCTAGTTTAAGCAGAAATATTGCTAAAAGATCAGTCTACAGCTTATCCATAATTCAAATCGATAGCTTTACAGCAATTTTTTTTATTACATTGTTACATTTTTCAAAAAATTCCGATTAAAAAGTTGTTTTTCTACTAATTCGAGTATAAAAAAAAATTATTTCGGTTTCAGTCGTTCAGAAATATTTTTTTAAATATTAAAAAAAAATGAAGAACTCCCTTTTTGAACGGATCGTAGCAGGTTCTAGTTTGCGCAGAAAGATTGCTTAAAGATCAATCTATCAAAGGGTTACTGTTTAATTTTGTTACATTTTTGTCTTGAACAAGAAGACGGAGGAGCCTCAGTAAATACAATAAACTGTGATTGGTCAGTATTTAATAAGAACGCCACAAAGAAATCTAATTTTTCAACAATGTTGTTAACTACTGGGAAATTCCCTCAGTCAGGAAATTTTTTCGTATATTGTGATGTTCGTAGGATATTCGTTAGGATCACATATGGTTGTGATCGGCCAAAAAAATACTTTTTCAGTATTGCGTGTATTCGTGAAATTTTTCTTTAAAAATGGGATATTATATTTTAAAAGGTTGCAATACTGTGCAGCACTGTGACGAATATGAAATTGTGCGGTACAGTTAACTAGAATAGCCTACTTTTCTCGTCGCTTAAGTGTAAAAGAATCAGCATTTACCACATGGGAGTGGTAACAATTAGTTTTAATCAATTTATCCTGCTCTTCTCAAGACTGATTAGATTAACTATTATATCCCAATTGCACTGCCCTGTAATCGATTAACAAGGGTATCTAACCTAAATAAAAATACCAACCGGCATAAACTTATTGAATACAGGGTGACCTATCTGCTCTTTGTAAATGGGCCAGGATTTCTAGGAAATTATATATATTAATATAAAAAAAAATTAATATATATTATTAAAATTTTACATTGACCTTTATGTATACCCTATACCCTTCAGATATTCAATAATGAGGTTTTATACATTAAAAGTAGACAGAAACCAAGAAGATATACTTCGAGACCTAGTGTACCTTGTCTTAAAAATTCATTTATAAATTAATAAATATAACGAACAAATTATATCACCACGGGCAAAGCTGTGGATGTTGGTCATATTTGATATTTTCCACGTAATAATACCTTCCTTTGACGTTAGTGAGCCAATTCTAGACCAACTCAGTTAAGAAGTTTACGAGCTATCCTAAGAAGAGACAAAAAAGTATGTAGATTTGAAAAAATTTACAATATAACAAACAATTTATATCACCACGGGCAAAGCTATGGATGCTGGTCATATTTGATATCTTCCACGTAATATTACCTCTCTTTGACATAAAAAAGCCAATTCTAGACCAACTGAGTTAAGAAGTTTACGAGCTATCCGAGGGAGAGACAGAGAAAGTATGTAGATTTGAAAAAATTTACAATATAACAAACAATTTATATCACCACAGGCAAAGCTATGGATGCTGGTCATATTTGATATTTTCCACGTAATATTACCTCTCTTTGACATAAGAAAGCCAATTCTAGACCAACTGAGTTAAGAAGTTTACGAGCTATCCGAGGGAGAGACAGAGACAGTATGTAGATTTGAAAAAATTTACAATATAACAAACAATTTATATCACCACGGGCAAAGCTATGGATGCTGGTCATATTTGATATTTTCCACGTAATATTACCTCTCTTTGACATAAGAGAGCCAATTCTAGACCAACTGAGTTAAGAAGTTTACGAGCTATCCGAGGGAGAGACAGAGAAAGTATGTAGATTTAAAAAAATTTACAATATAACAAACAATTTATATCACCACGGGCAAAGCTATGGATGCTGGTCATATTTGATATTTTCCACGTAATATTACCTCTCTTTGACATAAGAGAGCCAATTCTAGACCAACTGAGTTAAGAAGTTTACGAGCTATCCGAGGGAGAGACAGAGAAAGTATGTAGATTTGAAAAAATTTACAATATAACAAACAATTTATATCACCACGGGCAAAGCTATGGATGCTGGTCATATTTGATATTTTCCACGTAATATTACCTCTCTTTGACATAAGAGAGCCAATTCTAGACCAACTGAGTTAAGAAGTTTACGAGCTATCCGAGGGAGAGACAGAGAAAGTATGTAGATTTGAAAAAATTTACAATATAACAAACAATTTATATTACCACGGGCAAAGCTATGGATGCTGGTCATATTTGATATTTTCCACGTAATAATACCTCTCTTTGACATAAGAGAGCCAATTCTAGACCAACTGAGTTAAGAAGTTTACGAACTATCCGAGGGAGAGACAGAGAAAGTATGTAGATTTGAAAAAATTTACAATATAACAAACAATTTATATCACCACGGGCAAAGCTATGGATGCTGGTCATATTTGATATTTTCCACGTAATAATACCGCTTTTTGACATAAGAGAGCCAATTCTAGACCAACTGAGTTAAGAAGTTTAGGAGCTATCCGAGGGAGAGACAGAGAAAGCATGTAGATTTGAAAAAATTTACAATATAACGAACGAATTATATCACCACGGGCGTGACTGTGGATGCTGGTTATATTTGATATTGTCCACATAATAATACCTCTATTTGACGTTAGTGAGCCAATTTTAGACCAAATCGGTTAAGAAGTTTTTGAGCTATCCTAGGGAGAGACGAAGAAAATATTCAGATTTGAGAAAATTATAACGAACAAATTATAAAACATTTTTTCTTAAGCCGGTAAAAATAATACGTAAATAATTTTTACTTTAATTACTAAAACTTATAAAAATATTCAATAAAGATTTGCTGCGCGGTTCATATAATTAAAAATTAGATGTCTATATAATCCGATTAATGAAATCGCCGATGTAAAAAAAGATTCAGAAATAAGCCGCTTAGCGAATGGTTTGTTCATTTCTGGATTAGTATGGAATACATGATTGTTTTGGAAATGTGAATATTAATAATTATCGAGTTTCCAATGGTTATATCAGATGGTAGGAAAAACCAAAATAGTATTCCCAAATTACTGAAAATATTTATAAGTGATCATAGTTAAGTATTGCGTCCATTGGAAATATTTGCACGTATCACGTACAGATATGCATTGTAGTTAGTAAAATATTGTCTTTTAGCCATTTGCCGATTACTGAATAAGAGCAGAAATTACTTTAACCTACTTAGGAAGTATTTTTGCATTGTACATTTTTGTTTTAGATTAGTTGTTTCGTCTTATGAATGAATGCACTTTGGAAATAGGATTTTGTCGTTACTCAGCTTGCCAATAAAAAGTTTTAATCCAGTCGGACCTTACGGACAAAATATCTCTATTGAAAATACGAACATTACTGAAAAAACTTAAAACTTATAGAGAATGAATAAAAAAAAACAGTAGGAAACTTGATAAGTAGATTATGAGGAAGGATAACACTCGAATTGTGATATAGGTTCTTCTAATTTTTTAATAAAATTATATCATGCTGAGTTTGAAATTTTATTTTTCTTCTCCTGATTAGCAAAACAAAAAATAAGCATATCTGGTTCCCGTAAGAATAATATAAGTTACTAGTACTAATGAAGATTGTTCAGGCAATATTACTATCATCGTTGTCACTGAAACTAAGATATTATTGTGATATACTAGGTCATTATTTAAATTTAGAGTATATTAACAACATCCAATTGATAGCTTTGCTGATGACAGCACACTTGTCTCATCTTTTACCTTGACTCCCCAAACATCCGCTGCCGACGCACATCTTCGCAGGCAGCATGAAGTATTGCGCCTCAACAATGACCTGGAAGAAATTTTAGCTTGGGGTGACAGTAACCAAGTCGAATTTAATGCTAAGAAAACCCAGGCAGCAGTCTTCTCCAAAAAGGTTAACATTGCAGAACCGGATATAGTCATGGCAGGACACGCAATTCCCCTGCACCGTCTATTAATTTGCTGGGGGTCAATCTGGGAGGTAATATGTCTTGGCATGATCACGTTGCCGCAATTGCCAAGGCAGCTGCACAGAAACTTGGTGTACTTTTCCGCACCAAAAGGTTGTACACACCTCATCAACTTTTGACACTCTACAAAGCCCAGATTCGACCATCATTAGAATATTGCTCTCATGTCTGGAGCTCTGCACCCAAGCACACCCTTCGGCTACTGGATTCCATTCAAAAGAGAGCCGTTCGTCTGATTGGCGACTCCGAGCTGACCAAGACCCTCGATAGCCTGGAGCATCGAAGACAGGTTGGTGATTTGGCTCTCTTTTACAGATATTTCCATGGCAGGTGTTCGACTGACATTGCCCACTTGATTCCACCTAGAGCAATGCAAAACAGAAATACACGGCGAACCGCTGCCGCTCATCCATATGTTGTTCAGCTTAGTACTCCTCGAACTTCATTATTCAAGAATTCTTTCATCTGGAGAACGTCATCTTTGTGGAATGATCTTCCTGAGGTCGTGTTTCCCAATGAATACAATCTTCAACGTTTCAAGACCAACGTTATTCGCTTTTTTTGCACTCGCACCGCTCCCAGAGCGCCTTAAAGGATTTTTCCTACAGTGCAGGTGTTTTATCATAAAAAAATAAAATAATTAGTAATGTCGAGCATATTATCAATATGTAGTTTTTACTTTTACAAAAACGGGTCGATTTATATAAAAAAAAACGCAATTAAAATATTTTGTTGTTTCATCAATATTCTGTAAACCGGCCTTATAATGAACAATAATCAATTATTGCTATAACTATTGCTGGCGATTCCCGTTCGTAATAATACACTCTGATGGGTTTGTATATTATTACATGAATAATACTCATTAATGTGATTAATGAATGCCCGTCTTGCTTGATGGCTAGCTTTCAATGTAACACCTAATCATTAGATACAGCTGATTTATGTGATGCCCAGTATTAATCCATATATCTCCGCCTGGTGAAATAATAACCACGTTTTAATTACAAAAAAATCTATATCTGGAGAAGATTTATCAGTTGTTGTATGGCTTGTGCTGAAATGGAGTGCTTTTTCATTCTTCTAGTAAATAAAAAATAAAAAGGATAAATTGGTAATTTTAGGATTAAGGTTACAGCTTATTTTCTCTAGATCATATTTAATTACAGATGGTGTTCTTGTCAACGAGTCTGAGGGTATATAACAAATAATAAAATATAAAAAATTGGATTTTGTTATAGTGTCTTATTATTTATATGTTAATTAGGTATGCAAGGTGACCACAGAGTAACCCAACGAATATTTAAGCGACTTTCATAATTTGGCATTGATTTCTTGCAAAATTCTTTCTTTTCATCAAGTGCAGGTAGTATCACCCGGGATTGGGTCAATTATCGATTTTGCCTATTGTTATCCATTTACAAACACTAAAAATGGTGTGACAAGGGCGTGAATTATGTACATAGTATTAGGTAGGTATTTTTTATCAAACATAAAAAAACACAAAATAAATTAATACATTAGATATAAAAATTAAATTATAAAAAAATCATAATATTCTTCGTCATCTGAGGAACTGTCATCTCCTCTTGACGTTATAATTAACGGGTCGACGGTCTGATCGATCAGGTGGTCAAGATCCCATATTCTCTCCTCTTCTTTAATGATATAATGAACTGCTTTTCGCCAGTTCTCTGGTGTCACTTTCTTGATGGCTTGATCAAACAGTAGTTTAACGTCTTTCATTTTGAATGTCGTGTTGTGTCTTGCTACAAATCCTTTCACTTGCGCCCGTATAAGTTCTATAGGATTTACTTCGCAATAACATGGCGGTGTGCGTAGCACAGTTACACTATGTTTTTCAGCAATAACTTTCACAGCATATTTCATAAAACGATGTTTGTGTAAATTTGCTATAGCTAGTTAGTAGTTCCTTCTTTATCAAATTATCTTCTTTTTTCTTTGATTAGTTATCATAAATAATTATTGCACAAAATTTACCTGCGTCTATGGCCGATACCGAAATTGAACCGAACTGCACGGAAAATCCAATTTTATTACTCTATTCCTTTCTGAAATAGACTATAATCACAAAGTCTTGTTGAGGAAGCTTGAATTTTAAGGTTTCAGTCATTGAGGCGGTTTAAATCATATTTGTCATCCCGGTATAACAGTAAATATAGACACATATTTAATAAAATTCGAAAACTGCATTTCCTCATAAAAATAAAACAACGAATTTAGTCCATTAGAAAAAAATTCCTGGTAATAAGCTGAATTGTGATAGGGCGGTTATTACAAGAAATAATTATTAATAAGTTTTGAAACAATACGTGTCATGATCTCTTGAAAACTACGAACAACGCATAACAAATTCTCAATCACTTTGCACAATAGTTCGCCATTATTTTACGCACAAACCCCTCGAAAGGCAATCCCTTTCTTTGTTTTACAATTTTTCATATCCGTTTAATGGAGCCGGGCATTTTTTGGTACGTATTGTGTTTTTAACAAAGGACCAAATAAATATCTGGGTGTTAATAATGAACTTCTTTCAACCCATTCTATCATTATATAACAGTGTCACAAGCCTTTTAATTTTGTTTTAGGCTAATGAAAATCACGCCCGTTAAGGCGGACTTGTTTTAAAATGATTTATTCACTAGATGGAGTATTATTCTTATCGTGAAGATTAGCTAGTTGGAAAAGTTAATTAAAATGTATGACAATTATAAGATATTAAAAGTAATGACTCTGGTCTGTCGTTTATGTCATTGAAATATATCATAAGTTCTTATTTTATTCGGCTACTGAGCCCTCTATGGTCACATACAGTGTGTTCGTGTTTCTTTATCAAGGTTTATTATATATCAAGTTTCATATCCTGTTAACGCATAATAAAATTGAAAATATTATTTAACGTACGTACTAAAGGACTTAGCAGCAAGAAATAACAGGGTAAAACTCCTATGGGTTCCTGGTTACTCAGGGATAGCGGGCTTTTAAAAAGTGGATAAACTGGCTAGAGCTAGATTATCTCAAAAACTCAGGGGCCCTGAACCCGCCCTTGGCATATTAAAATACGCAACCAAAGCAACATCAGACAGGTGGGCGCAATAACAACACCTATCCCGATGGAAGAGGATACCTGGTCAAACCCAAGCGAGGGCCTCCAAAAAGCTATCAACTGGAATGTTGTTTCTAACGTGCACCCAGCTAAAACAAGTGGTTGGCCTACTAACAGGCCACTGCCCCTTAAGAAAACACCTACGTCGAATAGGAATTTATAATGGTCCCATTGAATGCAGACCTTGCGGCGAAGAGGACGAAACCGCCTCACATATCATATATAACTGCGAAGGCCTGGCCCGAAAAAGATTCAAAATCTTTGGATGAATCCAATATGACCTCCTGCATGACTAACTTGATAGGAATTTACTGAACCTTATAAAAAGAACAAATCTTTTTTGCAAGATAGGGGAGCAAAATAAGCCACTAGGCTGCAGTGCAGGAAGCTTGGGCCAAACGGCCGAACCCCGCCTTAAACCAACCAACCAACGTACCTTTGGTACTTTGCACTTGAAGTCTACAGACGCTATTAAAGAGAATAATACCTCTATAAGCTCGATCTGCATTCGTTTTTAAGTCATGACGTTTAAGCTAAGTGATTTATTTTAAAATTAATTAATTAACTTAATCAAAACTATTTTTACACCCATTTATTGTTTTCATAACAACAGCCAATTAATGGATACACATCGAATTTATTGTTCAACCATATCAACTATTGTTTCTTTGGTAGAATATGAATAGTTTTAATTATATTATTGGTACGGTTTATACCTGCTATAATAGCCCAAATTTAGCCCCTAATAATAAGGTTCATTATAGCTTTCCATTGAGGCGAATAATAAAGCAATCGTCAAATTTAACCGAGAAAAAAGTCTATGGTCGTTGTTGGGTGGATTTTTTAAAAATAGTTCGTTGCCTAACAAAAATTTATATGTATTTCAAAAAAGACTATGAAAATTTATTAAATGCAAAAATGGGGGGGGGGGCAAAAAGGTAGAGAATGCGATGAACTAGCGCCGCAAATTTTTTTGGGTGCCACGCCCAAAAAACCCTTTTTTTGGACAATCAAAAAAATTTCAAAATAAAAAATACCTATATTTAAAAAAACTTGTAGTGAGTTATACAAATACACTAATATAGGTAATATAAAACAGATAATATACTTGTTAAACAAAAACATCTTCATGAAATAAGCATAATTAAGTAAAAAAATATTAAAAGAAGGTATATTTCTTATTTATAAAGAAAAATTAACCATAAACTAGAAGCACAAAATATTTTTTTGCCTAAAACTAAACCGTAATTCGTCGCCTGTTTTGACAAAATATATTGATTATTTCATATATCCAAGTGGATTTTTTTAAGAATACTTATTAAAGCTAAACTTGTTGTACGCTCTTCGCCTGAATGGGTTCTCAGATATGTTTTTAATCTTTTTAAAGTGGAAAAACTTTTTTCTGCTGAAGCTGTAGTTACTGGGAGGATAATTTGTTATTTTATTTGGCGCGTTATTGATAGCGTTGCCGTTAAAAATTTTTTATGTTGCCCAATTATATTTTATTATATTATTTATCTTCTTTTTTTTATTTCGAAGGGGGAGGGGGCGGGACCCCTGGGCCCCCCCTGGCTACGCCACTGTCTTATAGTTTGAAGAAATTCCGTATATTCTGTTTTTCTAGTGTGTCCGGGCGTTAGGCAGATGATCGTAAGTAAGAATCCATAAGCTGAGGTCTAACAGACTTGTAAAAATTATAACTCTTGGTATAATTTATCGAATTCATGTCCCACAAGCGAAAAAAAGCTTGTTGCTGAATCTTTTCTCCCGCGCCCCCTTAATAATTAAGTTCATTGTAGCCTTTCTTTAATAGTGTCACAGGCTTTTAATTTCGACTTAAGCTAATGAATAATACGCGTGTTGGGGCTAAGTGGTCCTAAAATGATTTATTTTCTGGATAGACTTGCTAATCTTATCGAATTCTATATGGGACCTACAGTTCTAGGCCTAATGGCGTTTTAATGGTTGATAAACCGAAAATTATTGTTAATTTTCTTTAATAGTATGTTATTGAGGTCGAAAGAGTAGATTTTCGATTAAAAATTATTGTAGAATTTTTTTTATATAAAAATATTCGCGGTGCCTTTTAGACAATTTCTAATTTTGCGAAAAATTAAATTATTTTTAATAAACGTACTAACAGGGAACTTGCACATTTTTTAATGCATAAATATGTTTTTAGTTATGTAAAAAATACGATGTTTAAAATTTGGCGTCTTAAATGTTGTCGTCCTCTTTTGAATTAGGCTTTTTACCTCTTGGTTCGCTACCAGGGCTATTCCCGAAGGGACCTACAGCTTAACATGGGTCCCGAACCACGATTCTAAGTCATGCGACAACCCTCAAGGGCTATCAACTCTTGGTTTCTTGCAATTTCATGACCTACTGATTGGGGAGTGTGTACCTTCTTCCGCACCCCACTAGATGTCCGATCTCATCCGGCCTGGTTACCGGCGTGAATGAGGTGGTTTGGGAGTTGATACATTTTACACTCTTCCCTGCATTCTTAAACCTACTAAATTTCGGACATCCTTTTTTTTTATTTTTATTTTTTTTTTATGATAAAACACCTGCACTGTAGGAAAAATCCTTTAAGGCGCTCTGGGAGCGGTGCGAGTGCGAAAAAAGCGATTAACGTTGGTCTTGAAACGTTGAAGATTGTATTCATTGGGAAACACGACCTCAGGAAGTTCATTCCACAAAGATGACGTTCTCCAGATGAAAGAATTCTTGAACAATGAAGTTCGAGGAGTACTAAGCTGAACAACATATGGATGAGCGGCAGTGGTTCGCCGTGTATTTCTGTTTTGCATTGCTCTAGGTGGAATCAAGTGGGCAATGTCAGTCGAACACCTGCCATGGAAATATCTGTAAAAGAGAGCCAAATCACCAACCTTTCTTCGATGCTCCAGGCTATCGAGGGTCTTGGTCAGCTCGGGGTCGCCGATCAGACGAACGGCTCTCCTTTGAATGGAATCCAGTAGCCGAAGGGTGTGCTTGGGTGCAGAGCTCCAGACATGAGAGCAATATTCTAATGATGGTCGAATCTGGGCTTTGTAGAGTGTCAAAAGTTGATGAGGTGTGTACAACCTTTTGGTGCGGAAAAGTACACCAAGTTTCTGTGCAGCTGCCTTGGCAATTGCATCATGCCAAGACAGATTACCTCCCAGATTGACCCCCAGCAAATTAATAGACGGTGTCAGGGGAATTGCGTGTCCTGCCATGACTATATCCGGTTCTGCAAAGTTAACCTTTTTGGAGAAGACTGCTGCCTGGGTTTTCTTAGCATTAAATTCGACTTGGTTACTGTCATCCCAAGCCAAAATTTCTTCCAGGTCATTGTTGAGGCGCAATACTTCATTCATGCGTATTAATTCTAGGTAAAAAAACCTTTGTACAACCCAATATAAGAGGGTGGAACCCACGATGACTCTGACCTTGACAGTTATTAATGTTTTGGCATCAAGAATTACTTATAAATTTTAAGATTTAAATAATTCAAAAAACTAAGTCATGCTTTTTAAGATCGTACAAAAAATAAGTCTTTGTATATAATAGATGATACTATTCTAACAAGGGCTAATTCAAATATCAGAAGTAAAACTAATTTTAACGTCATTTGCTTACAGATTTTAAATTGTATAATTTTTCCTAGATAAAATTGGCCTTGCTATTATTTAATATATGTTTTTTTCGTATTTACCTAAGCAATCATCTACCTGGATATTTTTACCTTCGATTGTATGCATGCCGTTTTATGACTATGTACGATAAACTCCTGAATTGCTCTTTTACCTCCACGTTTTATTACAGTAATTGTACTAGACCACTAAACTTGTTGGTATTACAACTTCCGTGTTTCAGATATTTTTGTTCTGTATATAAAAAAAATTACTACCGGCCGGTAGGACATTTTATTGCTGGGAAATTTCTGTTATCTTAACTCAGGAATAATTGTGGTTGCATGAGCCATAAAATGTTTATTTCTGGCATATTGAGAAATATAGCCATAGATAATTGCATTTAGAACAACTTATAGTGACATGATTGTCTAAAAACGCAATTACAACATTTATTTTAAACCGGTATTTATTTTATCAGATCTGTTATTTCCTTTTTATAGAATAGTACTTTGTCTATTGTTTCAGGGCCGTCTTGTACTATGCACCTTGGGACTTTAACCCTATATACAGTACCCTCTTTATATATACTTTACTATAAGTTATTAAAAACATACCATCAATATTTATAAATTATTCTCCAATTTTACCAGTTTCATGCGATATTATATTAAATTAGATCAAGAATATTTCGTTATCTTGGCCTGAATCTTGGCCATTTTTACTAATAAATTTTTAGATTTTTTTTTTAATTTGGACTCTACACTGTAAAAATAAATAATGCTAAAATTTCATAATGTTTACTGTATTTTTTAGCCTATACAGGGTGATTTCTAAGTTGATACTTCTGTTTTAGCTGTGTATAGAAGGCATTAAAATAAACAACATTTTCAAATATCTTTTTTCAAAAAATCTAAATATTGGCGAGATACAGAAGTAAAAAATCTAAGTGCGGGCCTGGTCATCAAACCGTAGCCTGTTTTACCTTATGTTTTTTTGTTTTGTCTTATCTCTTATTAGTCATGCACTTTACGGGTAGGTCGTCAGTTATTTCGCAAACCGCTGTGGTGTGTTTTCCTAAAGCAAGTTAATTTTAAATTGGTGACACGTGAAAATGGTAAAATTTGAAAACAATGAACTAGTAGATATGAAGTGCTAATTTATTGTGAGTGTCGTAAAGGTACGACTGCTGCTTCGAGATTATACGCAAAACTCTTTCCCTTGAGGGCTCATTCTACACCCAGAGGTTTTCTAAATGTTATTCAACGGGCAAGTTAAGCAGGACCGTATTTGATAAATCAATGTGGGTACCTTATTTTTTAATTTTTTGAAAAAACGTATTTGAAAATGTTGTTTATTTTAATGCCTTCTATACTCAACTTAGGAATCACCCTGTATAATTGGAAATTATTTTTTTATCACTATATTATAAGCTATATTTCCATGGGTAAGTAATATTTCTTCACAGATACTGTAAATTTAAAACTTTTATGCAAATGTACTAGCCAAAAATATTTTTTCCGCTATTTGTTATGCAAAATTACAGCTATTTATTTTTTACTGCATTTATAATAAAAATATTTTTTGAACTAATAATTTTTTGGGTTTTTGATATGGGACTACCAAGAGATGGCGCTAAGGTATATATACAACCAAAGAACGTTAATACCATAGGCTTTAGTAAATAAACTTTTGTTTGGTATGATATGAACACCTACCCTATAATGTAATGTTCGAAACCGGTCTGCAGATGGTGACATGCTACCAATAGTAAAGTTTTCACTTCTTGATAGCAATCTGGCTTGTATTTTAGCGTTAGATGAAAAAGAAACTACCTTATACTATAAGGTAGTTTCAGGTGGTTTAAAATTTATTTTGCATGCATTTCTTAAAAAAAATGAGTTAATATTACAACCAATATTTACCCTAAGTAAAATATACTTTTACAAAGAACTTATGTACTCTTTCTAAGTATACAGGGTGATTCCTTAGTAAATACTTCCTTTTTAGCTGTGTAAATAAGGCATTAAAATAAACAACATTTTTAAATACCTTTTTTAAAAAAACTGAAAAATAAGGTACTTACATTCATTTATTACACTATGGGTCAAATACGGTCCTGCCTAACTTAAACATAATCTCGTAGCAGCAGTCGCACTTTGACGACACTCACGGTAAATTAGCACCATATCTACTAGTTCATTTATTTTCATGTGCCACCAATTTAAAATTAGCTTTCTTGAGAAAAACGCATCGTAGCGAATTGCCAAATAACTGACCACCAACCCGTAATTTGCATGACTAATAAGACAAACAACATAAAGTATAGCAGGCTACGTTATGATGACCAGGCCCGCACTTAGATTTTTTAGTTCTGTATCTCGCCCATTTTTAAGGTTTTTTGAAAAAAGTATTTGAAAATTTTGTTTATTTTAATGCCTTCTATACACAGCTAAAAAAGAAGTATCAACTTAGGAATCACCCTGTATAAATACTCTGTTAAATTACATGAAATGTACGAAAATTACAATAAATAGTGTAATTATTTTTACAATGTGATGTCAGTGCCATATAGATATTTTCATAAAAATTTTTTAAATATTCTTTACAATACAATAAAATGTAGTAAATTATTTTAAGAGTGTTCATTAGGTTCCTTTTTTTACATGAAAATAACTTTTTCACATTCACATAGATACACCTTTCTATTGGTGATACACCTAAGACATCTATCCCCTTTAAATAAATAACGCTTTTGAAAAATATAAAATAACATAATACAATTTTTTTAAATTCTCATAATTTACTCGTCCACTCCAATAGAAAACCGAATGTACCAATAATTGCTGCATTCAAACACCTGTTAAAATGGTTTAATGTCCTTTTCCTGTTATCCAGGTCATATATACGAATACCATATCCACTGCTGATGTAAATTTACTGTTTTTAACACGCACGCGGAAATTTTATTGAATCTGCATAGTTAATTTCACCAATTGGGCATGTTTTGTAAACAATTAAAAGGTTTTAAGGGCTATATTAGCGTCCATTTAAATTGCTGCCATTACTATTGAAATCACAGTAAGAGGGACACTATAAAAATTGATAACATTGAATTAATTTTTTGTTTGAAATTGTATTTTTCAATTTTCGTCTGACTTTCACCTTCCATACCAGCGTGAAACGCGGCATCGTTTCCTGGCTTGTCTAATTGTAAATTTAACACACAAAGTTTACTAAAGGGTTCATAAGAACTTCAAATTTGGCGGATGATTCAAAATTGAAAATTTATTCACAGAGCAAAATCGAATATTTAAACAGAATTGTTAAGAATAGTCTTATACCAGTAGCAACATTTTTAATAATCACTATTAAACAATCTATTACTATAGCATTAAAATTAACTAACGAACAGCATACAGAATTGCTACCTCTTTATTTATACGGACAATAAAATTATGAATATAAGCCCAGAATTGTAAGAATGTATTTTAATAAAACATTCTTTTTGGAAATAAAAATGGTTTTATACAACATAAAGATTATACCAACAATAAAACGCTTTTTTGGGGGTATTAATTAAATTATTATTTGATATTAAACATTTATTTACCCTTATGCAACATACTTTTAATTGGCAAGAGTGGGGGAGACTTCGACGTATCAAGACGTGTTTTACGATTCCATTTACATTTGTTCGGCTGTGCGGGTTGTCTCAGATGTTGTTGTTTTTTGTGAACAGTGTTGTGAGGTTATTATTAAGCTTTATCTGTGGTGGTGTAAAATTATCAGTATTTTGTAACCTAAGAGCTGTGTTTATGATCTCAGATTTTTCGTTGTTTCTTGATTGGTGTTGAGGGTAAATACCCTTATTTGTTTTTTTTTAGTTAAATAAATACCTTTAAAATGTTAACCTAATTTTATTATTTACTATTCTTTATATTATCGGCCATTTATCTGTTGATTTTAAATTCTGTATATAAGATTGCACATGTTTTAAAGCGAAAAATAGCAGTAGTTACATGGTAAAATCAAAAAATGATATTTGTCAATACCAATATAAATATAGTAAAATATCATTTCTTTACCTTTATTATTTTTTGGTCTTAAAACATACAATCATCCAAAATTTCTTTTGTTGCTTGGAGTTTACGTAAAGAGATAAGTGACCAATAAATTTATAAAAAATTAATATTGGGAATGCGCAAGCGCATCTGCACACAGTATAAAAACGTTTTATATTGGCAGCTAAATAATTTTATACCGGTTATAAAACTGGATTATACTCTTTTTCAACTGTGTTTACAGGTAATATTTTATAGTCGATATAGAACAAACCTTTATGGTTATAATCCGTATCATATAAACAGTATAATCGTTTTTAACTAATGGAACAAACCTTCATGGTTACCATCCGTGTCATATAAACAGTATAACATTTTTTAGTTATCCTTATGCACTGGTCCTAGTAATATCTGGTGTATAACTGGTATTAGCTCGCGATGCTGTCCCAAATGGTATTAAATATTCTTATAATGGCCATAAGAATTCTTATAATGGTTATAATTACTTTTTCTCAGTGTACAAGCAATCAATCAAATATGAAAAATTATACAGCGTGTTCTTAAAGTTGACTCATTTATTTCAACAGGCTGTAGAACTTGTAAAAATAAGTAATTGTAGCAAAAATCATTTATACAAAAGTTGTAAAGTAAAAAAGTTACCAATTAAAAAAAAGTAAAAAAAACACTATAAGACCTGACTTTTTGATATTCTCGACCACTGCGTTTTCAATGTTTTGTTTACTGGTAGGTATGGCTCATTTTTTGTAGGATAAAAGTTACTCATTCTTATCACTTATTCATTCATTGTACGATTTTCAGGGCGAATTTCGGTTTGACCAGTGGTAAATAATTAGCTAAAGTGCGTAATATTTTTAATTTTTGAGTATTTTGTGCGATAAAAATTGCACACGTTCATAAAAACAATGAACTAATGGCCATAATATTAACTTACGGGGAGTGCCAACAAAATGTAGCCGCAGCATGTCAGTAAATATTGCGCAAGAACTACAACAGCGCATCGAAAATGCTTGTGATGTTGTTCGTGGTCACCCCCATTTTATTTTTGGAGCCTGTATAGACTTTGCACAAACCGAACAAATGGTGACAGTTTTGAACAACTTTTGTAACATCGGGATGCATTTTACAGGTAAGCATGGATTTCTTGTGAGTTGCAATAACAATTTAACGCAGTGGTCGAGAATATCAAAAAGTCAGGTCTTACAGTTTTTAAATTTCACTTTTTTTCAATTGGTAACTTTTTTACTCTGCAACTTTTATATAAATGATTTTTGGTACAATTACTTATTTTTACGAGTTCTACAACCTGTTCAAATAAATTACTTAACTTTGAGAACACCCTATATAGGTTCAAATTATATCATCCGCCAACCGCCATGCAGAACGTAAAAGTATAAATATGGCGCCTATTAATGTTAACTTTTATTTTTTAATAAAATTACAAACGATGCCCCGATATTATCTTCACAATCTCCATTGACGCCGCGTGAAATTCGTTTTTATATACAAAAAAATAATTTTTATTGCCATCGCCCGACGCAAGTACAACATGCGCCTTGCGGTGGAAATGCACGGTTTGTTCGTGATGACTCATAGACTGCTGTTTGCTTTTAATACTTACTTTTTCTTGAAAAACAATTTCTATGATCCTCGCTGTGATTTAAACCATTTAACTTCTAACCGCTCTTGATGTACGTACACATATGTCAGTATTGAAAGCATATGGCGGTTCTCATGGAAATTTGGAATTAGCAATGTTTCATGTCCAATTTGTAATTTGATCATATTTGATGCTTGTTTCGTATCAGGTTCGGTTGTACATTAATTTAAGCTAGTAAATACTGTTTTATAATTTTTAATATTCTTATTATAACTACAGAAATATATATATATATATGTTCGAAGAAAGCACGCCAATGGTAAATTAACAACTAACATAGGTACGAAACTACGACACAATGTTTCTAAAGATGTAAGTGCGGGTGCCATTATTTCAAATTGGGGTTTTTACCTCTTCGTTTGCTGCCAGGGCCATTCCAGAGAGGACCCACAGCTAAACGTGGGT
This sequence comes from Polydrusus cervinus, assembly GCA_935413205.1. Classification (NCBI taxonomy): domain Eukaryota; kingdom Metazoa; phylum Arthropoda; class Insecta; order Coleoptera; family Curculionidae; genus Polydrusus; species Polydrusus cervinus. The sequence goes on from OW284516.1 coordinate 8,166,507, forward strand.
TTCGAACTACGATCCTTAGTCATGCGATACTCCCCCTCCCCCCCCCTCCACCAAAGGCTAACCCTTGATTTCTTGCGCGATGGCATGACCTACCGATCGGGGATTGTGTACCTTCTTTAACACCCCCACGAGAGATCTGATCTCATCCGACCTGGTTACCGCGTGAATGGGGTGGGTTGGGAGATGATACATTTTACAGTCTTTTCTGCATTCTCAAACCTACTAAATTTCGGATATACTTGTTTTATTGTGCGTAGGCCCACTCCGAGGATCGAACTCGGAACGCCACGATCGAATGCCACGCTGATGCTCACCGCTAAGCCACCGCCGCAGTTCTAAATAAGTCTTTTAATTTTTGTCCTGCTCATCTGTTATACAGGGTGTCCCGTAACTTATGGACCGTAGAGTAACTGGAGATACTAGACATCAAACTAAGCCGATGAGGTCATATAAGTTTTTTTGGATTGTCACTTTTGTTTTTTTTTTGTTAATTTAATTATTTACTATGTTTTTTTATGCTTTGGGATGTTTAAAGGGAAATATCTCGAAAACCGTTAAGGATATTAAGATTAATCAACTATACATTTTTGACTCAGAAAATGCCCTTTTTAAGAAACTATAATTGAAAAACACCTAATATCACAGGCAAGAAAAAAAATCATAGATTTATGAAGCCCAGTGTATGCAACTAGCGCCCTCTAGTTTAAAACTTAAAAATTTCTACAAATTCTTATTTCTTGCTCATTAAAACATAGTATTGCCTACTTTCAATTGGATTCATTAAACCGTTTTAAAATTATGGCTTATTTTCGAGAATAAACTTTTACTTTCAACACCTTGTATCTCTAGAACGAGTAACAATCCGAAAAAACTTATATGACAAAATCGGCTTAGTTTGATGTCTAGTATCTCTAGTTACTCTACGGCCCATAAGTTACGGGACACCCTGTATAAACTAAATAACCCATACCAACCTTCCTATTATAATATTCTAGTGGTTAAAGCAAAAACTTTGTAGTTAAGGAGATATATAAGTAGTTAACCAAGCATGTAGTTCACGCAAGCGGAAAATTGCAGTTCAATGTAGTGTTTACTTAAATAGGTTTACGCGGTATTATAACAACCTATATTAGTGTTTTCTTCGCAGGGCGTTTAAATTATGAAGCTCTAAGTGGTAAATCTAAATACGAAATAATTATATATAGTTTGTAACTCGGGTTTATTTGGTATAGTGATAATATTTTTCACTAAAAAATTAACTAACTTAACAACTTTTTGTTTCTGTTTAGACGTGTTCATGGGGTATTTTTTTTTCGAGGACCGGATGCACTTAGGCCAGGTTTTGCCCATTGTGCTCACCCTGTTTGGTTGTTAGACCCACTGGAGCATAACTGAGATGGGTGCAGTCATGCGTTAAGTTCGTGTGCGGTATTATTCTAAAATTGTGCTCATTCTTGGGGTATAGGTTAATTTTATTAAAATATTCATTTAGTGGTAAGTTGAAGTATCATGCGGTTTTGTCGCGTTTTTCAAATTTTTTAAATATACAGGGTGTTACAAATTCCATGCATTAGCATTGGTATCTCGGTAACTATCAGAGATAGGCAGTCGGGTAAATAAAGGTAAAGTTGCTCACTTTGATGCTGAATAATTTGTGAAAAAAAAATTTTACAAGATTCGATGGCTTTTGGAGATATCAGAAAAAAAAACGAAAAAAATAATTTTTTTACAATACTTATTATTTTGAATAACCAAGAGCACTTTCTTAAGGCACTTCTTTATATTCTTCAAGAAAAATTTTTTTTTTCAGATAGATGTTTTATTTTTCTCCTACGACCACCTATGAAAATGAGAAAAAAAGCACGGTTAATTTGGCTAGAAAGCGCCGTATATCACACGCGTGTTGAAAAAAATATTGCAACACTAGTGTTGATATACACTATTTAATTTAAACATTAAAGGTGCCAATTAGACAGACCCCTATTTATTAAAAATAAACCAATTTTAGAAATCAGTAATTGTAAAGTGTTTAACTTATTTATCATGTATTTATCGAGTGATTCAGAATTAAAGTGTGAAAATACGCCATCTGAAATTATTAAAAGTTTTATAATATACCGGACAATCCATTACCAGAAAAAACAAATCGCGCTGAAGAGTGTCATGTATTAAACAACAAATAATGTTTATTGGTAGCGATAGCGCAGATAATAGAGCTCTAGCCTACAGATCGCAAGGTCACAGGTTCAAATCCCGTCACGAGTATTAGACTTTTTTTTATAAAAACATTAAATATTTTATAGAATTAGGAATCTTGAATATAAATCTTCCTTGTTGGGTGGATTTTTTAAATTTATGTTTAATGCATCTTTCCTTGATTAAATTTAAAAATTTTCATTCTGGTTAATCTAGAATTCAATTCAGGAATAGTTTTTCCTATGATACATAAAATATGAAAAAATGAAAAACTTAAACTACAAATAAGGGAAAAGTCTATTGACAAACTTTTAAACCAGATATTAAGTGGAACATAATTCTAAGTACATATGCTAATTTCAACGCTAGTGTTAAAATATTTTTTTCACAAATTAAAGGATTTTTTAATAATTCTTTGCGGTCGTGGGAAAAATAGTGTACATTACTCGTTTGAAAGTGATTATTCTAAAACTCGGAGAATTTCCGCACTCGCCTAATGCCTCGTGCTAAATATCTCCTTGTTTAAAAGTATCACTTTTATCACTTGTTATGTAATATACTATTAGATACCCACATATAATTATTTTTTTTAAATACGGGAATAGCTTTTGACCTCTCAAAACTAATGATGGGCTGACTTGTCACTCAAAAAAATTATTGTAACATAATAATATGTCAAAAATAGAATAATTTTCTTAAAAAAGTGCCGTCAGAAAGCGTTCTTAGTTTTTTCAAAATAATCAGTATTTGGTCGTAAAAAAAATAATTAATAAAAGTAATATTTCTTTGGTCAAGGACATGCTATAAATTTTCGTCAAACTTATAGGACATATTTTTAAAATTTTACTCAACTTTATTTATAATAAAATTTGATACTTAGTATTAAAAAGCAGACGGTTTCTCTCATTAAATTTTCAAATTGTAAATTCTACCAATTTGATATGTTTAATCGATGCAAGGTTGGTATTTAAAGCACGATCGGTGTCGATTGTAACTGCCGCTATTAACACTAAAAACAATATTATGTGTTTAATTATATCAATAAAATAACTCCGTGTAATTGAATATGTATACCTACTTTGCAACAAATGTTGTTAATACCTTGTTACATAAAAAAATTAAAACGATTCAAAAGCTTGCAAATTTGTATTATAGTATTTTGGTTAATATTTGTTTATACAATGAAAATTCTGACACATTAGTTGCTTTACAGATTTGGTACTGAGTTTTATTATAGATTTGCAAGCGATTATGGAACTTTTTATTTGATAAATAGGGTTGGTTGGTTTAAGGCGGGGGTCGGGCGTTCGGCCCAAGCTTCCTGCACTGCAGCCTACGCTTATTTTTTGCAGCCTAATAAAAACCATAATTAAAATATCTTGGTAGCTAACTTTCTTTTAAAAATAATCGACCGTTTTTATATACAAATGCGACCCTTAATAGCGAGGAAAGTTCCGGGCCAAGGTATTTGCTCATTTTTTGTTCCCCGCTGTACCGGGTAAGTCAACGATTGCGCGAAGTAATTTTATGCCTTGAAGATAAAATTTGTCGACAATAAACTTTTATCTTAAGGTATGGTTGGATATCAGGCACATTTTAAAAATATTTTGAATTATACAGGGTGCGCCCAAAAAGTAGGGTGTCAAAAAGGTACATTTTTTTAAATGGGACACCCTATATATTGTATTATTTTCTGATTCCTCGCAAAATTTTACGCTTATTTTGTAAATGTCATATGTCTAAATTCAATAGTTTTTGAGATATTGACGGTTAAAATATGGCATTTTCAGACTTTGATAGGCTGTAGCATTGGAACGGTTCATCTTAGAGAAAAATGATTTTCACCTCCCTATCTTAGTTTTTTATTCTCTATCCAAAGAAACCAACCTCCGGTTTACCATGTTAAACCAAAAAACCGGTTTTAACGGTTTAACATGTTAAATTGGAAATAGTAACGTTTAGATAGAGAATAAAAAATTAAGATAGGGAGGTGAAAACCATTTTTCTCTAAGATAAACCGTTCCAATGTTACAGCCTGTCAAAGTCTGAAAATGCCATATTTTAAACTTCAATATCTCAAAAACTATTGACTCTAGACATTTCACATTTACGAAATAAGCGTAGAATTTTGTGAGGAATCAGAAAATAATACAATATATAGGGTGTTCCATTTAAAAAAATGTACCTTTTTGACACCCTACTTTTTGGGCGCACCCTGTATAATTCAAAATATTTTTAAAATGTGCCTGATATCCAACCATACCTTAAGATAAAAGTTTATTGTCGACAAATTTTATCTTCAAGGCATAAAATTACTCCGCGCAATCGTTGACTCACCCGGTACAACACTAGCATAGAAACTCGAAATTTTACACCATTTTCTCAAACTAAAATTGGTTATTAACAACTAAGCATTTAAAACTCTGCAGTGAGAACTAAATGCCTTGTAAACGTTTTTAATTAATATCATTTGAACTCTGAGGTTCTGCAAGTTTTTGCTTCTGACATCCTCTGGGGATAAAGAAGTTAGAGCCAAAACTTCGGTTATCCAACTTATTCGGGCTAATTCTTACCCATATAATTTATAATTTAAGGCAAGTCTCTGAGGAGAAAGTTCTGAATGGTGGTGCAGTTGAATTTGATAAATATAAGTTTTCAAAGCGTGTATTGTCTAAGTAAAATTTATATTTATTTAAATAAATTAAGTACGAAAGGTATTTTTAGTTATAACATTTATAGTTCTATTCTACGACTTTACGACGTCGGGTTAAATATTTATAATAACTAATACTTGAATTGCTAATTGCAGAAAGGGGACATCTCCATTTTTTTGGTAAATTGACATTTTTGTATATTTCGCTTCTAGAATCTTAAATACATCGTTTACTGCAAAAACGGGATATTTTGCATACCCACCCTTGTTACTGCTAAGCGATTAAATTCTCGTTTACAGCAGAAAGGAGACATATCCGGGGGATGTCCCCTTTCTGCGGTAAAGTACCGACATCGACATCCGATATGCAGCCAAGGACGCCAATTCAGTCGAACAGTTCGTTGGTCACTATAACACACCAAAGTTATAGTTTTATGGAGAAGCGGGTAAAGGAGCCAATGACGTGTGCTCCTTTGTCAAACATTATCTGGATCAAGAAAGCCTACAGAAGTATAAAAAACTGCATATTTTATGCGATAACTGTTGTGGACTAAACAGAAACAACACCATGATCCGGTTTTTAATGAGCTTGGTTGAGCTTAAGACATTCAAATATACTTTCCCATGAGAGAACATTCATTTATGCCCTTTGACCGCGACTTTGGGCTCATTAAACGACAGCTTAATAAAACTGAAAGATTTTACACTATCGAGGAGTATAGCGGAATAATCTCCAAAGCGTCCAAAATAAGCAGAAATTCTCAGTTTTTCGCGTTTCTACCGATTTAGTTTTTGACTATAAAAACTGGTGGCTAGGATTTTACAAGAAAACATGCCTGTCAAATGAATGTTACGGGAAAAATGTGCCACGCCTTCAAAAGAAATCTTTTGCTATTGCTTCCTTTCACCATTTCACTATTTCTTCGGGTAACGAAATAGTTTGCAGAGAGTTTATAAATTGCCCTGTAGTTGACACTTACCGACTGAGGAATACAGAGAAACAAATAACTTACTGCACAAAAAAAGCTTATACCGACAAGCTGCCTATTAACAAAAAAAAATGACAGACATATTAAACACAATAAAATTCATACCCGAGGAATATCTGGACTTTTGGAGGGAAATTACAATGTGGCCAACCGATGAAAAGGAAGGCGACATCGAATAGGCTCTTTTATGTTAACTTATTTTTTGTTTTTTTTATTTCGATCGAAATAAAAAAAAATGTCAAAATTATCACTTTTAGTTTTCTTTTACTGCAGAAAGGGGATATGTCCATGCGTCAAATTTGACAGTCTTTTAGAGGTAATAAACAACAACAAACAATTTTCTCGTTAGTTAATTAAAAGGTATTCTAATAATATACCAAGAAAAAAATGGATTTGAAATACTCTTTCTTTAAAAAAATATGAGATTTTCTTCGTTTCCTGAACAATTTTAAAAATGTGACATGTCCCCTTTCTGCAATTAGCCATTCACTTGTGTAAGGTATACGTAAAATTTAATGCTTCTTTAAAATTGAGATATCTTTATAAACAAAACGCAAAAAGGAATTTTAGTTGGAAAGCTTTTTTGGTGGAAGGTACATTTTATTGTAAAAAATTTGATGTAAGAACAACTCATAATTTTATATTTAACCCTGTCATAAGATGCTTTTTGACTTTTCAAAAAAAAAAATTTGGCTATAAAAACATCTGAATTCTAAGGGTTCGTATTTATCGTATTAAAAAAAAATTGTATTTAAAACTTTTTTTTAATTTTGAACTTGGCAACATTGCCCATTATTATATATTTTTTTAAATTCTGCACTAGATACTACAACGCTATTCCAGGGATAACAGTGATGGTATATCGACATTTAAGTCCCATTTTTAAAAATTTCACTTTATAAATTACTTTGAAATTTGCTAACTTCCTAACGCCTGTTAGTTATAGATAAGAGAAAAGTAGTGTTAATTGTGCAAAATTTAATGCTTCACAACTTTTAAAAAACACTTTTTACCATATTATTTTTCGTTTAAGAGTTATAGTCTAAAATAGTAGTTTTTACAACAAGACTGGATATGATGTCTATACCTCACGAGGAAGTACATTGAGCACAACGCCGTATCCACTCGATTTAAATAGTATTTTTCTACTCCCACATGGAAATTTGCTATTTTCTTTACACTTAAGTGGCGAGTAAAGTAGGCTATTCCAGTTAACTGTGCGGGAATATATCATATCCATTCTAGATAGGTATGAAACTGACCAATCACAGTAGTCAAGAAGAAAAATTGACATGTTGTTTTTAAAAGTACTGACCAATCACAGTATATTATTTTTACTTAGGCTCAGCCTTTTTTTTCAAGACAGTAAATTATATAATTTATATATATATGGTACAATTTGTTATTAATTTGTTCAATATAATAAAATCTAGATGCATTTATAATAGATTTATCAATAATGCAACCTGCTGAATGTGCATAGAAAATTAATTTCATGTAGCATCATTTACAGGTGCTTTTCCGATAATTAACTAAACGCTTCGATAGTGCAGACGTTGGACTATGAAACCAATGGTCGTGAGTTCGAGCCCAGCAACCTACAAACTTTTTTTTACATTTTTTAGCATAAGGTCGTAGAAAAAATATACTGTTCAACTCGAGTGGATTGTCCATATTGCCCTCGGAAGTTTTATTTACTTCTTCGTGCGATATGGACATCATATCCACTCTTGTTGTACAAACTACTATGATTATTAAATATTTATTTCTTTGTGGTACTTTACTACTCTCTTTTGACCTGTAACAAACTTATTTTATATATTATGTTACGTTGTCAAATAAAGCATATCTATCTATCTATATTTTTCCGAATAAATTTCCGAACCTTATGCTAAAATTTTTTTAATAAGACTGCATGCTGCAAGGTTTGAACTTACGACGATTGGATCGAAAGTTCGACGTTTGTAGTTTCGGCCAGATGCTCATGTTAGAAATTATGGTAACACCAACTTAATTAAAATTAATGCTATATGAAATTAATTTTCTATGCACATTCAGCATTAGCAGGTTGCATTATTGATAAAACTATTATTTAGGCATATATATTTTGTTAAATTGAACAAATTAATAACATATAGTACCGTATACATATAAATTATATAATTTATAGTGTTTTGAAAAATAGGGCGGAGCCTCAGTAAATATAATCAACTGTGATTACTTTATAAGAATGCCACAGAGGAATCTTATAAGTTAGTTTATAACAATGTTGTCAAGAAATGAGAAATTTCCGGATTCGTGAGAAATAAAGATCCAAAGCACAAACGAAAGAGTAAAATTTTTCTTCAAAAATAGGAAATTTTATTTTTAAAGGTTGCAACACTGTGCAGCACTGACAATAATGAACATGAAATTTTGCCGTACAGTAAAATGAAATAGCCTATTTTTCTCGTCACTTAAGTGTAAAGTAAACAGCAAATAACCATATGGCAGTAGAAAAATATATTTTTAACCTAATTTGGATGGTTCTTTAACTCTCTTACAAAAGCTGTATATAAAATAATACTGAAGTGTTCTTTAAAACAATAAAATGCACCTTTCACTATAAAAGCAGCTTTTGTTTATTGGACTATATTATGGTAGGGTTAAAAATAAGACCTTAAAATATGCCTTAAAATCGAAATGAATACTCTTATATATAATTGAATTGAGGTTGATTTAAAAAAATCTTAAAATTGTTTTCAGCATTAGCGCGTAAAATATGGCTTTCCTAAACGAAAAATTTATCACTATAACGTCCGTTAAAAGTTATCAGAGGAACGCCATCTTGAACGAATCGCTACTACGAGGAATATAAAATGAGAAAAAAGAAATTTGTCGAAATAAAAACGCAGGACTATTTCAAAAGGCTCGCCAAATCAAATAGGGTAAGGTAGCGTAATTCCAGTGTAAGTTTTTATAAATTTCACAGTAAAATGTTCTACAAATACAAATACCCTAATAAAGGAGTCAATACACGTTCAGTTGGCTGGCCTGCGGTAGTTAGTCCGTGGACTGTCCGTCCGCCAGCCGACCGCTATCGATAGTCGCACTACACCTCCAGTTTTGTTCACCGATAATGGCCGGAAATTCTGTGCCGGATTCGATTGCGGCCTCCATTTCACTAGATACACTCAGTTTTTATCGTCAGTTCAAATATATCACAAGAAGGGAGGCAGCGGAAATTGTTATTATATTATATAAGCAGCGAAAAAGGAAAGTAAAAATAATTTGGATAATAGAGTGGTTTAAAAGACATTGCATATTATCCTACATGGAGCTTATACGAGAACTCAGATCATGGAGTGCAAGTAATTAAAAAAACTCTCTTAGGGTGTAGGATAATTATTTTTCCAAGTATTTATTAAATTCTACTTCTGTTTGATACTTTAACCTTTTTAGGTTCCTTTCTGAATGCATTCTTCATATTATGTATCTTATATTCCACAGATTCTACAGTAGCTTCAACATCTACCCTTTTATACGGTAAAAGTAATTCTTCATAAGCCTTCGTTTTTAAAAGCTCTGTTGGCATATATAGTCTTTTAATTTCTGCACACATAAAAGTAGGTTTGCAGTTCAATGCCGGCAGGCAAACGACTACTTACGTTTTAAAAAGCGTATCTTTCCGGTAAGTTCCGGAGGGCCGACTAAACGTGAGTAGGCAATTATTTTCCATCAACAAATTCAATTATCAATTTGGGCTACTGTCCGTCTGACAATGAGCGAAAATGCATACAAGGTGCATCTCTTGAACAACCAAAAGGAAGAAGCCTAACATCAATACAAGGTTGCCTCACAGGACTGCGAGACTGGTCTAGACTCTGCTATTGGTTAGAAACTTGTTGTCCATAGGCAGAAAAAAACAACAACCTGGCAATACATTGTTCACCGGCATCCCATCTTACCCACTGTACAATTCTTAAGGATCCTTAAAGTTTGCCTGCGTTTATTTTCTTTTTACTTCTTTTATATTTAAACCATCAAATTTTTTATGCCTCCTACTAAAGAAGGGGTTGTAAAGTATTTACATAATAAAAAGCTAATTTTCTGCCATCATGGAATATTTTGCTTCGAGCGAGAGGTGCTTATATTTTATTAAAATTAATAATAAAGAAGTTTTTTGGAGGGTATGATGTTTTCCATTTAGGTCTTTTTTACCGGGGAATTACACTTGAAGCGTATTATAAGTAATTAAATAGAAAATCAGGCCAAGGATCTGCCTGTTAAGGTTTTGATTAACACAAATTTGAAGTTAAAATAATGTGTTTTAGAAATTTTGGCCTTTAAAAATTTATTGGCGGTTATAAACTAGAGACAAAAATATGGATCGAGAGCAGAGCTGTGAGTAACTTAAGTAACTAGATACTTTTTAGTATCTAGTTACTTAAAGTAACTAGATACTTAGTAACTTAGTTCTTTTTTAAATTCTGCCAAAAGGAACTGTTACTTTTTAGGAGTAACTATACACTTAAAAAGTAACTAGATACTTTAAAAGTAACTTGGATGCTTTTAAAGTAACTAAGTTCCTTTTAAAGTAACTAAGTTACTTTTAAGTAAGGTACTTTTAAAGTTCCTCTAGGATACCAATAATGCACACGTGCCATCCATCAGATGATGACCAAGGGACGATCGGCGGCCGTTAATCGGATTTTCACGAAGGAACGAACGGCAAGTCGAGACAAAAATATCCTGACATTAACAAGGTTTTTCTTAAATATAACAACCCATTGCCTTCTTCAGCTCCCGTGGAGCGTTTGTTTTCATATGCTACTTTCATTAATGGTCCTCGCAGACATGCCCTCTTAGATGAGAATTTTGAAAGGTTGGTACTTTTAAAAGCCAACGGGGCATTTTAAAAACGTTCTGAATTTTTTTGGTTACTTATAAAAGTTCCTAGTATTTTTGGATTTGTTACTTCTTTTATATTTATTTAGTTTTGTTACTTTTAATAGGTTTTTTTGTTACTTATCTTTTCTTTCTACCTTTATTAGAAATGTATTAAGTTTGTAAGTATAATAAATTCGTGTTCGTTATACACTTTTAATTTACATGTTATCACTACCTGGCAAATTTATGGTATCTAGTTTAAAAGCATCTTAGTTACTTTTAGAGTTTCGTAGTTACAATTAAAATAACTAGTTACTTAAAAGTATCTTAGTTACTTTTAGAGTATCGTAGTTACAATCAATGTAACAGGTTACTGTAAAAGTATCTTAGTTACTATAACTAGTTACTATAATTAAGTAACTAAGAACTTAGTTACTTTTAAGTAAAAGTAGCTATTCCTTATAAGTATCTAGATACATTTGTGCAAAAGTATCGAAAAAGTAACTAGTTACTTTTCTGAAGTAACTTTCACAGCTCTGATCGAGAGTAAATTACTCCTCTTTCTCATTGTAGATACAAATTTTGTCTGTGAAAGTTGTTTAGAATTAAAATTTGTGTCTGAATACAAAGTTATTGCATTTTATTAAAAAATGCGCCAGAATTCTGCCGGTCACAGTATGGCAATTTAAAAAAAAAAACTATATTTAATAGGTTTCGAAATATTCCAGATTTTTTATGATACTCTGTATACTACTATCACTATGTTTACACTTGATGTACGTATTTTAAGTCTATTAAAAAATTGCTCATTAATTTACTTGATTTGAAACTCTTCACATGATAAAACTCAAATTATTTAATGATTTTTTTATTATTAATATTTACTAATTATGGTGCCCCGAAAACCGCCTTTTTTAATAAACGATTAACGTTTCAACCAGTGACGGCTTGTAAATAGAACAGTGCCCGTTGAATAAAAAATTTACATAGAAAAACAAGTCTCTCAGCTCAAGAATTTCAATGGTATAAGTAATTATTTTTTTATATTAAGGTTGTTGAGACAAAACCTTGAAAGATGATTTTTTATGGATCTCGCTTTTGTCATGTAAGGAGGGGGCGCAGCCCTGAACACCTTTTTTTTTTCAAATTAGACGATACCACTTTGGTCACGTTTTTGGAAACCTTATCAAAAAAGGAATTTGTCCATATATCTTTTTTTACATCTGTCAAACCATGTGTCCGATAATTAAGGAGCAATTACATTTTACAACAACTTTAAAACTGTAATGACACTTTTTTGGCATAGCAATTGTTAAAAATGTGCCCCATGAATCTGTTAGAACAGAAGAAATCCGATGGTAGAACTCTTCCCTTGCTCTTTCCAAAACTTCTGGGGTGAATAAACGTATCTCTGCCCGAATCCTTGCCTTCAAGGCTTCGAGATGTCTAGGTCTGTAGAGATATATACCTTTCCTTTTAAATCTCCTCATAAATAAAAATCTAAGGGTGTAATATCCGGAGATTTCGGAGGCCACTTTATAAATCCTGGTAGTCCTATCCACCTATTTGAAAATACAGGGTGATTCCTAAGTTAATATTTCTTTTTTAGCTGTTTATAGAAGGCAATAAAATAATCAACATTTGCAAATACCTTTTTTCAAAAAACTTAACAATAGGCGAGATACAGAAGTAAAAAATCTAAGGGTCATCAAAACGTAGCCTATTATACTTTATGTTGTTTGTCTTATCTCTTATTAGTCATGCAATTTACGGGCCGATGGTGAGTTATTTGGCAATATGCTGCGGTGTGTTTGTCTGAAGCCAGTTAATTTTAAACTGGTGACACGTGAAAATGGTAAAATTTGAAAACAATGAACTAGTAGGTATGGTGTTTATTTAAGGTAAGTGTCGTTAAAGTGCGCCTGCTGCTTCGAGATTGTACGCAGAGCGCATTCCCTTGCGGGCTCATCCTACACCCAGAAGTTTTCTTAATGTTATTCAACGGGGGCAAGTCAGGCAGAACCTTATTTGATTCATAGTGTAATAAATGAATGTAAGTACCTTATTTTTTAAGTTTTTTGAAAAAAGATATTTGAAAATGTTGTTTATTTTAATACCTTCGATAGACAGCTAAAAAAAAAGTATCAACTTAGTAATCACTCTGTATGACATGTAATAATACTTTAACATTTCTTCCAAAGTACGGGGGGGGGGGGGGGCTCCATCCTACTGATTCTAGATTTCCATAATTAGGGAATATTCTTTAAAGTTCTGGTATTAAAAACGTTAAATTTAAATTTACTTTTAAAGTAGACATTTATTTAAAATTTTGACACCATTCAAGAAACATCATTATCTCCAACCTTCATAATTACATTTTTACACTTCCAGAAAAAAAAAATTATTTAGGAAAAGTTTTTTAACGCTAAGATTGTAGCAAACAAAAATTAATTTAAAAAATTATAATTCCTACATATTTAGACATGAATAAAGAGACTATTCAAATTTGGTAAATGTTTCCACTTAATAGTTGTTCCTAAGCGTTCGAGGTCAATGTACGATACCTCACGAGCTGCCTCTGGCTTCACCCTCCGGAAAATTACGAAGCTAATGATTTTCGCGTAAACTTCATTCAACGAATCAATTTATTTTCATTTGTTATCGAAAAAGGATTTATGAATATCAGCTGGTTATTTCCTCGCGTTAAATGATTATCAGTGTCTTGCTGGAATGAGCGATCTTTAGCCGGAAAACCTGATAAAAAATGTTCCGGAATAAAATTCGTGATGGGTTTTTTACAAAGCTTTTCGGAAAATTGAATTAAGTGTTTTTGGACCAAACAAAAGGTGTATAACGGGTGTCCCATTATGGATGGCCACCGGCCGTATCTCGGAAACTACTGGGCATAGAAACTCGGGGGAAAAAAAAGATAACTAAAGTGGCCATGAAAAATCCTGGAAATAATTTTTAAGTTCCGCATTTTGCCGCAAGAGGGCGTAATTGAAAAGTAAATTTTAAAATTTTACATATCTCCGAAAGTATCACATTAAGGTATATTTTTGATAATACCATTAAAAAGCTTGGACAATTATGCATCATTTTGATCTTATACTCATTGGTGTACCGACTTTAATAAGAGGGGGAAAGCTGTTAAAAGTGTAATCATTTAAAACGCTGTAATTTATAAACGACTTATCCGATTTTAACAAACTAAAAACTGTTTGGAAGAGAAATGTATGCACTTTCACCAATCGTATTTAGTTGTCCCTAATAGTTCTTAAAAAATGCTAGAGGGCGCAATTTGTAATAACAAATTTTTTGATTTTACTTAGAAAAAATAAATCATAATGGTATAATTATAATACCATAATCGAAAATTAGATGAAATTTGCTAGAAAAAATATTACAACCGCAGCTCGATATCTCCATTCGTTTCAGCGTTATCGCCAATAGAATAATTTTTAAAACTTTAAATGAAGAAGCGGTTATATATTAAAAAAAAAAAGTGGGACGCCACTGATATTTCTCCATATGGATATTATTTCGGATTAGCCTGGTCAATTCTGCATAAAAATGGTCTCTTGCGTTTGTCTTCTCAGGCACACCGTTCTTAATTAAAATAATTAAATTAAATTAGTCGGGCGGAAGCTTGCCTATTAAGTGAAAGTGGACATTTCCAACAACTTTTATAAAACAAAATTTTTCATTATGTTAATAATAATAAATAGTAGAGCTAATTTAATTTAATTATTTTAATTAAGAACGGTGTGCCTGAGGAGAAAAACGCAAGAGACCATTTTTATGCAGAATTGACTTGGCTAATCACATGGAAAAATATCAGTGGCGTCCCACTTTTTTTTCTAAAAAATATATAACGCTTCTTTATTTAAAGTTTTAAAAATTATTCTATCGGCCATAACGCTGAAACGAACGGAGATATCGGTATGCGGTTTTAATATTTTTTCTAGCAAATTTCACCAATTTAAAAGTAACTTGCTTTAGAAAAACACACCGCAGCAGATTTTCAAATAAATAAGTGGCCACCGATCCCTAAATTGCATGACTAATAAGACAAATACAACATTAAGTATAGCAGGCTACGATTTGATGACCAAGCCCGCACTAAGATTTTTTACTTCTGTATCTCGCCTTTTTTTTAAGTTTAAAAAAAAAGATACTTGAAAATGTTGTTTATTTTAATGTCTTCAATACACAGCTAAAAAAGAAGTAACAACTTAGGAATCACCCTGTATAAAAAATTACTTAATGAGGAAAAATAAGTCACCCAATGGAATATTAATAATTAATTTTTATGATGCCCTGTATTTATCATAAATAAATCATTAAAAATAATTCAAAGACCAATGTATTATGATAACGATAACAATAAATAAATGTGATTCATAACATTATACATGGTAATGACGGTTTAAGTTTATGACTTTCCCTTACTTACCTAATGATGCTAGAACTACTGAAACTGTAGCCTGTTATACTAAAAATCTCAAACCTCATCTTGAATATTACCAGAGATATTTACTAAAAATATATTTTAGAGTGTATAGCTCCCATATGATTTTACATACAACAAATGCCTTTTATTTACGAAACAGCTTTACAAATTCATTATTCAAGACAAGCGCGCATTTAGTACACATAGCAGAAACAGAAGAATTCTATATACTATGCAGGCAGAAGCATTTCAGAGCATTAGTTTACGAAAACATTGCATAGCAATGCTTTTAAATTTCGACGTTAAAAACTAACAATACATATTTTCAGTTGCGTGGTAAATAGCAAGGTATTATGTTTGCAAAGGAAATATGACAGAAAACCAATAAGACAGTGTTTCCTTATAGCTTTACAGTATTTTAAAAATTTAATAGAGCAACCTAAAAAGGTTTGTAAAATAAAACTTGAATACTAGTTGTAACACGATAGGATTTAAATTGTATTTATGGATATTAAGATTTTCTTAAGATCTGAAAGTTATGAGATTGAACATCGTACGTGTCATGTTGCGAAGCAAAGCCACAGATGAGTCGCCCAAGGAGGGCTGAAGCGTCTGGTCGCGGAAACGATCATGGAGGATCTGGTACAACCACGTTCGAGGTTACTCTGTAGAGCTCAAATTAGTAATACTTTCTTCTGTGGCTTTGCTTCGCAACATGACACGTACGATGTTCAATCTCAAATTGATCCTCCAGACTACTTAGCCCATGTTTGTCGTTGATTTATTCGACATGTGGGAGGTAGGCAGTGTAAAACTGCTCCGGAGTTCTGGTGAAGACAGGATTTGCCTTTCTGTGCTCTTAGACCAAACATCTAAAAGTTATGTTAATGGTGCCAGCTAAGAGCAGTATTAGAGTTCTCGCATTACAAGACAAAGGAACCTTGTTTAATCAAAGGATATTTGCTAGGTGGAACTACCGACCATGTAGTGTTGGGTAAGCAACATACACTGGCATTGTTATTATCAACAACACTGTAATTAAAAGACAATCTGAACTGGTACCGCGATGAAGCCCTAGAGCTTTAGATATGTTTCTTGTGGTTCTATTAGCATGATATTAAAAGTGAGTTTTCTGAAACAAGTACAGAGAGAACACTTACCCAGGAAGGCATGCATGCTTTAAATAGATCCAGGTGGTGTTAATACAAGACGAAACCCTAGTACAACTTATCTACTTACTTACCAGGCATCTACTACTAGGTGCCATAATTATACTGCTATACTACAATATTTAAACATATTATTTTTTTTTTATTTAAAAAAACACGCTTTAAAAAATTACTTTTCATCAAATATGCTTATTATATAACTTTTTACTCTCTATAAATAAACAAATCAAGACTAAAACAAAAGCCAATTGTCTGATTAAGATAACCGGGTGGTTTGCGTGATGTTAAAACACTCATTAACCCAACGCAGGTTCATTTATGTCTGAATTCAGCAATTTATTTATTCGATTGCATTTCGGAGCGGGGTAAATTAAGCCATTCGTTACCATTTTGATGCCTTTAAGGTGCGATCCAAGTATGCCTAGAACTACCCCCGGAAATAATACCACCGATTTGTAAGAATAAGATTTACTATCCACCCCATTAATTTTTGTAATTGGCTTTTTGTGTTAAACAGTGTAGCTCTTGGAATTAAACGAACAATATTGATGAAAACCAATACTTTTATTTTGAAGAAGCAGTCCATACTTGAAGTGAAGTGGCAAATAGGGAAAAATAATACTCTAAGTCAACCTTCTAACTAAGATATATTCAATAAGAAACCTTTATTTTATTGTAATAAAGGGTAAATAAAGGTTTCTTAATAAATATATTTTATTGAAGGTTGAATTAGAGTTTTATTTATCCCAATTCAATAATTTTATATCTGAATTATTTTTTAATCAAAGGAAAATAAGGTTATAATTATTATGATGCAGTTCCGTGTAAAATCCATAACTCTGCCATTTATATTTAATATTACTTTAAAGGTAAATACTCAATTAAAACAATGATTTTCTGCTCTCTACTTAAAGCACCTAAACTTATTTTTCCCACGGTTGTGGAAAAATAACTTTGTCCATTACTCAAGACGCATGCAAAACGTGTAACGCTTCTTAAGTTTATTACAAACACTGTAAGAATAATATATTACCTAAAAACGTTTCTAAAGATCAGTTTGCAAGTCCAAAGGATAGCGGTGCTTGCAGGATCTTCTGTCAGGAACAGACGGCGCTTTTTATCTGCAAGTTCTTCAATACGTGACAAATGAGATGACGTTAAGATTTTGTGTAAACAGAATTCGCAGGGAAAAAAATTACTGAAAAAAACCGGGAGAATGCTTTAGGATGATTAACAGCAAGAAGGAAAGGTGAGAAGTATGAAAAATAGGTGGAGGAATGAGTTGCAAAAAGTAGATTTAAGTGTGCTTAGAACTGTGCTTGTTTTCGCTTAGGATGAAAGCCTCGACTTAAAATGCTGAATTTTATGTATATTGTGTAGATATAAAGTCAATAACCAATGGAATTCTAAATATATATATTGATGTAAAAATTTAAAAGCTATAGTATAAATTTAGTTTACTGTAGATTTTGCACTGGAATTTTCAATAGCTCCTACAAGTACTTTTCATCATAATTTTATTTATTTGGTAAACATTTATTGACGCTAAAGCACTTACAAGCCAATAATATGAGACTTTGCGAAAAGAGGTGGAGTTTGTTATATCTTAAGTAGTGGGGGTAGCCCAAGCGGTGCCATTACTACTATCGCACATTCTTAAAAACACAAGAGTGTGTGACTTTTCAACCTTTGAATTAATAAGTTCGTTTTGGCTTTTTCGTAATCGACAGAAATATATTTACTGCATTGACATTTTTTCCCATATCGCTGCAAAACAAGCGTTGATATTGAATGGCACATATCGGAAAATAAGTTTAACAATGGCCGGTTTTTCAAACAATCGGATGTACCCATGGAAGTAAATATTCGAATATTGTGTTCGATGATATACGGAAATGGGGAAAAGTGATTTATACAACTCCCAAATAAAGGATTTCCCAAGGAATACTTCTAATAAAACTTTTAAAAATAACACTGGGGAACAGCAGAAATGTTTCCTAGACCAATGTAGCAAAATCTTACCTACTTATTTTGTCATATTAATTAACAATCTGTCTTGTAAAAGTCTTAGTTCGCTTCGGTTTTATAGATGCATGCTAATTATGATAATTAACTATCTGCCCTTAATGTGTTAATTGAGAAATACCTGCATTTATTATACGGGGTGTACTTTATAAATTGTTTAAATATATTTAACATAAATCCTTTTTGTTGTTAGTTGTACTTCAACCACCAGTTGATCGAGAGCGGTTCGTATTTAGGAAAAGAGCGTCTTTTGAGCTAGGAAAGAAAAATGTAACCAGGGCGCCATTAGTTCCTTTAAAAAAGATTTTACTACTGCCACTTCATATAAAATTGGGACATATGAAAAATTTTGTGAAGCCCATGGTCGAAGGAGACCGTAATTATTTTGGTTATTTAAAAGAATTCCTAGAATTAGAGACGCTTAAATTAAAGAGGACATATTTATGGGTCCCCAGATTAGGAGATGTACAATTCGATTTCATAATTGAAGGCAAGAAAAAAGACGCTTGAAATGCCTTTAAAATGGTTACCATAAATTTAACACAAAAACAGAACATTATAAAGACCTGATTTCCTAACTTCTTTTGTTGTGTTACCAAAACCTTGAGTGTATAATGGCGTTGAAAATTCATTTTTAGGAGCCTCATTTGGATTAATTTCCGAAAAGTTGAGGTGCTCTAAGTGACGAATACAGTGAGAATATTTCAATCATGAAAAAAAGGTATCAAAGAAAATGAAATTGTGAGATTATGCTGGCCTATTACAAGTGAATTTTCTTGACGCAAGATCCAGTAGAGCCTATAAGGCCTATTGTATCCCTTATGTCTGGGTAATGTCAGCCAGACGGGACCTACAGCTTAACGTAGAATCCGAACCACGTGTATGTACTAGTTATCCTTTTTACGCTCTCAGAGGTCCATAACGCCCTTCTCGGTTCCGATATTAGGAATCACTGCATTCTTTTATCCACAAAATGTCACTCTTACTTTTTTTTTATGCGTACGCCCACTCCGGGTGTCGAACCCGGACCGACACGGTTGACTGCCAGTACCTCACTTCTGAGCCACTGCCGCGGTGAGATGCCCCAGGGGCTGCTTTCAAAAGGCAGGCTAAGAAGCGCAATATGAGTATCTAAACTTAAGATTCAATAATAAAAATTTGCTATTTAATTGCTTTTGTTAAACCACTAATATATTGTTATCTGTATTTTTATATGTTCATTATATATGCTTATAAATTTAAATGTTGTAATAAATAATCAGATTTTTTTTGCGAGCCAACTAATCTATCTTCGTTAAGGGGGATTTCTACTGTGATGGTTTCAAAAAATCGAATTTTTTTTTCCGACGTTTTTTGACTCTCTATAGCCTCTCGAATAACTGTGTGTAAACGTTTTTACCAAATCTACTCCAAAAAAAAGTTACATCCAATTTTATGATTGCCGGTTAATTCTCATCACTAGCCGCTTTTGAGTTAAGCCGCATTCTCAGAGCTACGTTCTGTCGCCAGCGACATCATCTCAACCAATCAGGATCGTCAGGCCAGGCTCGCAAAAAGGCAGGAAGATTCAGCTCGTTTATCGTTTTTCGAGGAAGAGGATGGTATAATCTACGGGCAATGCATCGCAGACTAAGTGACAGTGAAACTATTTTGTTGTGAACCACCGTTGAAACTTTAAAGTTGTTTTTCTCGAAACCCTGTTTTTCGCGCTGGCGGAAAGTACTTCGGTATGTTCAAATTATCAGAATTTAATGATTTTAGTCTTAAAATGCTCAGAATACAAGTGGTTATAGCCCCCTTTAGAATCAAGTATTTTGCGATATTACAGAAAATGTTACGGCCCTTAAAACACAAAAAAAAACGTAAATTTTCAAAAATATTTTTAAATCTCGCGCCATTTTAACAGTTACTCGAGTTTTGGCTTGATTCTAGTAGGGGCTATAACTACACGCTTACAATTGAAGAATCTGGGTCAATTTTATTTTTATCATGAATAGAAAAATTTATTTGAATTCCGCCAGCAAGTTACTTTTTTTTGAGGGGGTAACTTCAGCACCCTGTAGCACCCTCAAGTTTTTCATTTTTAGGAGGTTGAAAAATTTTTTTTGGTACATCTTCTCTTTAATAAAAAGAATTGAAAACTTGTTTTTCTGCATTTGTCTTATTATCCCCAGAAAAAAATCGTAAAGAAACGATGAAAATAGGATAATTGGGTTTAGTTAATTTCAAACAAATGGGTTTTGTTCGGGAAACAAAAAAACAGATGAAACTTATTCCCCAGTGTAATTTTTTAAGTAAAAGTAAACAGAAGAACTAGAGCTAAAATAATTGTCTCTAAGCCGAAAAGGGCACTAAATTATTTAAGCAAACTAGAAATCGACAAACTGGCGACTACTTACAGGAAGGAAGTTACATTACCTCTGTCCATTAATTTATTGCAGACTACAAAGCCTTGCGCCCAAAACTCTGTTATTGCAGTTAAATTACTTTTCGGTAAGAAATTGTCTACTTTGGAAAATTTATTCTAAAGGAAATTCTGCTAGATTCTACCTGGCACATTAGAGAACTTCGGAAAATGGGTCTTGTTCCATTTTAAAAGTTAATTTGTTATCTTAGGGTAGGAAATAAATTGGTAAATTTTTAGCAGATATAATTTTGTTGAACAATACAACAAGAAAGGGGGGCTGCCGGTTTGAAGCCAGCACCAGTGTGAAAATTTAGGATTGAAACACAACATTCATATTTTCCACAAATGTAAAAAATATTTCCTTTTTAAAATTAAAGTGCCAGTTAGGAATATCAAGAAAAAAAACATTCACAATACCAAATTTAATTAAACCATGGGTTAGTTATAGGGGGTGGAGGTAATAATTTAATTTTCGAAATTTGATAGTAGTTGTGTGAACTTTTAAAGAGTTTTGGGCGTGGCCCGAAGATTTTTTGCTTACAGGGCTGTTCCGCCCTTTTAAATAAATGCAAAATACGTATGTATTCCCGACTACCCCTCCAGAAAAAAAAATCCTTATTACGCCCACTGAGCTCCCCGAACCTATTTTCTGGTTGCGCCATTCTAACAGGCTCACTGAAGATTAGTTTTTTACTGTGTTCAACTTTTACAATTTTTTTTAAATTTGACTTGCAAAACATAATCAATTGAAGAATTACCGACAATAGGACGCGGAAATTTGAACGTGCGACAAAAGGACGCGCACTTTGGCCGCGAAACAAAAGGACGCATACAACAAATGGACGTGGGGTAAATTGGACGCAAGGCTTTAGGACTTGGTCATAAGGACGCATTTAATTTTGCTTTTCTAAAAAAAAAATATTGTCAATATATTGACATAATAACAACAAAAAAATGATTAAAATAAATATGAAAAAATTTATAAGGACACGGCAAAGAGAATAAAAGTAATCGTTTCAAACTATGCAAATCAACCACTTTTGGAATACTTGCGTGGAATCGCGCACAATTTTCAGTTGCAAATATAATATAATATGTAATAAATAAGGTTAGCTCTATTTAATTGTATCATTTTTAATAAAAATTTTAAAATAAATATATATACTATTGTCGCACGTTCAAATTTCCGCGTCTTTTTGACGCGATATTGATTGAAAAGAGAAAGAAAGAAAAGAAAAGATTGAGAAGTTTATTAGGTTCTCTAATGTAAAAATAGTATATTGTTTTATTAGGAGTAAAAGCGATACTTTTCTGACGAGTCTGTAGGTTTGCCGGACGAACAAAGTGAGTCCGGCAATTACGGACGAGTCATAAGAAGTTGCTTTTACTACGAATAAAACATACTTTTTTTTCTTCAGACGTTGTTTAAATATGAAAACACAAAGATACAAAATGTTTTAATTGTTTTATTTAAAAATTTTAAGTTTTGAGAAGGGGCTAGCGTTACTATGGATTTATTATTATATTGTTTGATAGCGACGTGCCATTCGATTTGACAAGTGTCAGCATTCATTATTGCGTAACTTTATTGAACTTTTATCCTTTTAAAAATAGAATTTTTTAAAACTACATTTACTTCAAATTAAAATGTCAGACTCAGAATTTACCTGTACGCCCCCGGAGGTTGCCAAAATTGCAGCAAATGTTGCGAACAATTTGCTGCCAACAAAATCCAGTGCTGTTTACGAAGCTGCGTTTAAAAGATTCCAGGCATGGTGCAATGAGAAAAACACCAAAAATAATTCTGAAAATGTACTCTTGGCATATTTTTCGGAACTAGCGAGCAATCAAAAAATGAAAGGTTTAACAATGTGGTCACATTATTCTATGTTTAGATCAATGCTAAATATCAGACATGGAATAGACATAAGCAAGTATTTGAAGCTACGAGCTTTTTTAAAGAAGCAAAACGAAGGCTACATTCCGAAAAAAGCTAAAGTATTCACCAGGGAACAGTTTGAAAAATTTCTATCTGAAGCTCCTAATCAGCAATATTTGGGAATTAAGGTAAATTTAGGTATTACCTCAAAGTATACAAATTTTTTATAAAGGTAATATATATAATTTTTAGATTGTTTTGGTTATTGGAATATCGGGTGCATGCCGATGTGAAGAAATGGTGAAAATGGTCGTTGATGACATACAAGACTTAGGATCTGCGATTCACATAAGAATTCCTAATAATAAAACTAGGAAACCGCGGTCGTTTACTATTGTTGGGGAGCAATATTTAAGCATTTATAAAAACTATGCATCATTACGCCCGGAAGATATGCGCGAGAAGAGATTTTTTTTAAATTTGTAAATGGTCGGTGTTGTCGCCTGGTAATGGGAATTCATAAAATAAGTGCTGTTCCTAAGGAAGCAGCAGTGTTTTTAAAACTACCAGGTGCAATAGAGTACACCGGCCATTGTCTAAGGAGAACTTCAGCTACACTGCTTGTAGATGCAGGGGCAGACATTACGTGTTTAAAGCGCCACGGGGGGTGGAAATCGAGTACTGTAGCTGAAGGGTACATCGACGAATCGATGACCAATAAGAAAGATATTGCAAAAAAAATTTTACAACCAAATAATAATAAATCAATTACTAATAATTAAAATACTGCAATAAATTCGACAGAAAGTGGTTTCACTGAGAGTTCAACACTAGAAAATACCGAAACAACCAACCAACCAACAGGCCATCGTAACAAGCAGTCTTAATTTTTCTGGGGCTACAATTAATAATTGTACTTTTAATGTTGTATTTAAATAGTTATGTAAGGCCAATATGGGTAAACGCACCTCCTTAAACAAATTTAACTTTATTATTATTATTTATTATTATAGGGATTAACATAGTTTTTGAATGCTAGTGCTATTACCCTAAAAGTACATTTACCCTAAGTCACATTGCTGTACTTAAAGTATGTTTATAACTTTCTGGTATTATTTAATATATATTTAGTCATGAGAACACAGTCATACTTTTACTTCCGCTGCTATTGGCAACGGAAGAAAAAGTAAATACTTTTTCTTCCGTTGCCAAAAGCAACCGCCTTCTGACGAAAAAGTAGAACTTTAACGTCAAAAAATTAGTTGAAAAATGTCAAGTTTATTGACGTTTGAAGAAAAAAACTCTTTTTCATATACATTTTTTACCGGTCACTGTAGAGTATAGATTACAGATAAGTATTTTATAGAATATAACATAGTTAGTATTTGTGGTATATATAATATTATACCCGTAAAGCAAAATACAAACTCAAATAATATTAATTTCTTGCTATTAAGCAATTAAATTATTTTATTGCGAGTTATTTAGAAAATTATTTCAAATAAACATGTTGCATAGTTCATTTCCATGCTAGGTCGTAATTAAAGGGCAAAGCTGTTGCAAAACAAAGTAATGTTAACTTATTATGCAAAAAATAATGACTAGTAGTTAGTATGGTTTTAGGAACTTTATAATATGTAACTCTTTGTAGGTTTAAACTTGTATAAACTATATTAAGCAACTATATATTTTCATTAAAATTGCAGTTAATGATCTAGGTAATGGAGGTTACGGGACTAAATAAAAAAAAATGTTTACTATCAAATCGTATGGTAATGTATGTAATGAACAAATTAAAAATTTGAATTTTCACTTTGCACCTCTTTAAAAGAAAAACATAACACAAATGCGGCCTAATTTGCAATATCATTTTTGATAAACGAACTTCAAAGAAGTTGATAAAGGTAACTCCATAGCCTGATGCTTTGTTGTAAACTCATAATGGAGCTCATAATGCTTTTTGGCGCAAATAAAGTTAAAAGAATAGTTTTCTTAAAAGCAGCTGGAGTACGAAAAGTTTTATTTAGAGAACATAATGGAAAATTTTTGAACTCTAATATTTAATAAAAAAAGCTTCTTTAGAATTAAATGTGTGTTAAGGAGACCAATTTGTTTAAGAAAAGTTTTATCGTCAAAGCGTACATATGAAAAAATGAAGGTTGATGATTTACCTCTCTTTTTCCCATTCCGACTCTCTCTTCCTCTCTCTTCTTCTCTCTTTCCCTTTCTTCATTCCTCTTAACCTCTCGTTCCCTACCTTTCCCTCTCTTTTCCTCTCTTTTCTTCTCTTCCCCTAGACCTAAAAAAGTAATAATATATATTCTGCTTACGTAAAAATTTCATACCACAAACAAATTTTCATTAGTCCGGTCAAATTAGACCAAAAAATGATAGTGAAGGTACATAAATTTACAACAAGCTGAAAATCAGTATAAATGTTTAAAATACAAGTATAAATAAAATTTGAAAGTTTCCCAACATTCCCGTGTATGGAAAAAATTTGACTCAAGGTCAAAGGTCAAAAAAATTACTTTTTTCGATTTTTAGCAAAACGGTAAGTTTTATCATAAAAATACTTTGAACAAAAATTGTAGACCATAAAATTATCTATAAAAAATGTATTAACACTTTTTGCCTACGAGCCATCGTTTCTGAGATATAACGATTCAAAAAGTTGTAATCGTCGAATCGAAAAAAAGTTATTCCTTATAAAAAGTTTTGCTTTTAAAATTATTAAGATTGGCTTAAAAATTTTTTTTTGTATATTACAACTATAGAGATGTATATACGTGGCGTACTTATGCATATTATGACGATTACAACTTTTACAAGTTTTTGAATCGTTACATCTCAGAAACGGTGGCTCGTAGGAAAAAAAGTATTTATACTTTTTTTATAGATAATTTTATGATCTACAATTTTTGTCTAAAGTATTTTTATGATAAAACTTACCGATTTGCTAAAAATTGCGAGAAACTTATTGCCCAATTATTGACCGATTATTAAACTTAGAAATCTATATTCTCAACATTACCAATTATTATTAACCACGGGTAATAATAAAAACAATCTATGTGAATTCCGGTAATTTAATTTTTTGATTTTACCATATTACCATGGAATGTGATTTCTTGTAGGTAGGCAACCAGATAATAATTGACATAACATATCAGATTCTCAGAGACGTTCGATGTTGTACAGTATTGAAGCTGTAAATCATAAATATTAGCTATTAGAAAAAATGATCTGTCATAATTCATTAGGA
Source organism: Polydrusus cervinus (assembly GCA_935413205.1). NCBI lineage: Eukaryota > Metazoa > Arthropoda > Insecta > Coleoptera > Curculionidae > Polydrusus > Polydrusus cervinus. The sequence continues at coordinate 8,192,412 of OW284516.1, forward strand.
GTAATAAAGCTTAAAATCAATAACGTCACAAAATTTGACATTAACAAAGCTAGCTGAGCAAAAACAATTGATCTTGCCCATTCCAAAGCACAGGTAACTTGATTGAAAAAGTTACAGAAGCGATCTTTTAAATATATTGTCACGTAGCCTGTGTTTAGGGGGGTCAGATGGGTAAAATAAGGGTAGACAGGTTTTCAATAAAAATACTATAAATATATTAACCTACAATAAACGGGTTACACTTAAACCTTGGTATAAACTTAGAAACTTACGTACATTATATGATGTAGAGGCTGCTCCCAAAGGCGACGGTCGGGTGACGAGTGAAGACCCAGGTTATCAGACGCGTGGTGGTTGTGCGTGTACCACTGGTACCTACACTTCTACCTGTAGTGTCTGTCCTAGCGCCGGCTCTGCTATTTATATTACTTGAACTAGGTTGAGTTATTGATTGTAATATAAACAGTGCAAGCTTAGCATTTTTCTAGGACAGCATATTTTGTATGTTGAGAAACTGGGTCTTATAATAATGAAACTAAAAATTATTATTTTTTGGGAAAAATTACTCTTTTCATGACAATATACTTAAACATAATTTATAATTATTAATAATGTAAAAATAAGTATCTTGTAACTGTGTTAGTAGTGGAAATGGTTTAGGCAGCTATACTGTTATAGCCCTTGCGTCTTAAGTCCTTCGTCGCTCCGCTCATCATGATTTAAACTCGACGCTCGGGCAATAATAATAGCTGTCTATACCTTGGTTGATGATATTGTATTTACTTACATTAACTATTATACTAATAATTCCAATTTCTCTATAATTAAGTGTACAAAATGTTTTCTTTTCGTAGCTGTAAAATTCCAAGACCTTTAGAAATAAAAATCAGTCATATTCACTTGCTAGTCGCTATACGGACTAATCTAAACTATATAATTTTCTTAGCTTCATTTAATACGAACATAAACACAAAGTATTGCGCTAAAACTTTCTTAATTATACCCTGCATAAAGGTAAAGAACATACGATTTTGTGGTTAATTGTTAATTGAACGTCTTTATGATGCTAACTTCATTGTAGTAAGCTTTGTTTTTAAATAACAATGGTATGCAGGAGCTTTTTTGTCTTTAAAGATGTTTAAAGTATACCTTAAGTGAGCTTTTAAGTTTAAGGAAGAATAATTCGCTGTATAGCAGCTGGTGCACGGTAAGTTTATCTTAAAAGTAAAGTTTACAAGAATAAGGTAAATGATTTTAAAATACCGGTTAACGCTTTAGTTTTTTAAAATAAACATTGAGGGCGTCAGCTACATTTTGCTTTTAATAAATACAGGGTTTTGTTTTTGATAAATACAAGGTTTTCATGAAAAATGTAATTTAATAATTTATTTCGTAGAAACATTTCCTTCTAGTCTATTTCAGAAAGGTGCACTCTTAAAAATGACTTGGTATTTGGTACTAATTTTTATTTGTTCTCGTGTTTACGTTACCAAAAATAAGTATTTTTAGTTAGAAAAACAAAAAAGATTTGTTTCTTGGTTATATTTACCAAAAAATGATGCCATCAGAAGAAAGAAAATATTTTGTTTTCATATTAGTTGGCAGAAATAAAATATTTTGTTTAGCTGAATTTTACTCTGTATATATCCTATTTAAATGTTACATCAAGGTTCCTACAAACTTGTATTTATTAATTAAGCTTGTTGTAATAATACATTATGAATTTGTAGTCCCTATCATTTTGTTAATTTTGATTAAGATACATTTTTAGTTACCAGAACTAACTTTTCTTTTCAAGTAATATTATTCTTCTTATTTAAAACTAACGGCATCAACATAGACTTGACGTCCTTGCCCGGTGGGTGACATGTGACATCATTCTAGCCAGGACTGTCAGGAAGTTATGTTTATTTTAGGGTGCTTTTGCGGTTCCGTGTCCATTTTTTCGTGTTTTTAAGGCAATAATTGGTCATTTTAATGGCCGTGCCCGTGTGGAAAATGGATGTAACAATATTTGGTGTAATTTATTTGTGTTTATTGTCTTTCTTGTGTACGTTCTTATTGGCAGAAGGAAGTTAAATCATAAGTAAGTAAACATTTTATTTTTTATCATTGCAGTTGTACATTAGAAAGTTTAAATAAGATTTTTATAAAGCATGGCAAGGTGACCCGATGAGAAATAACTTAAAATTTTTTTTTGTTTTGTTTTTGTTCTATATTCCATTTCTGTAAAAGAACGTCATATTGATGATTTTTTAATCTGACCAAGTACAGCAACTTTCATATAGCTGTATATTTTAAATAGAAAGTCCAGGGGATATTTTTTGTTTTTTAATAATCGCAGTTGCAGATAAGAAAATTTAAATAAGGAAAATTCAGTTCTATAAGCAATTGAACAACCCAAAAGGTTGAGTAAAATAAGTTAAAAATCTAGTGTTTCTGTTTTGTATTACATAAGTATGTATTATAAAGAACATAAGAGAACAAGGCCATTGGAAACAATTTTTTTTAAAGAAACCATAATGTCCCTGATAATTTATTCCAATTAGTTTACGCATACCTAATAGAGTAGTAGTACCAAGGCATTTTTTTATTTAAATGGGGACCTAGGAAGGAATATTTTTCGTTACTAAGTATAAATTACATATGACATTTTTTTTAGAAATGAAAGAGACTTTCTTAAAGTTATTTCTATCAAATCAACTTGCTAATTTTGCCATGCGTTATAAGCAGTTTATTCAAACTTTCTAATGTGCAACTGCAATGACAAAAATATAAAATTTTTACTTATTTATGAATCAACTTATTTCTTACAATTAGAAAGTACAGAAAAAAGATAATAAACACAATGTTGTGACTACATATGTAATTGTTACTCTATGAAAATTTCAAGTTTGGCCCAAATAAATTATTGCTTTGGCAATATTTGTAGATTGCATCATTAACAAAAACAATATTTCCTTGAAAAAAAATTTCAATTTTCCATATTTACACATTAGTTGTGACAACTAATTTTAAAAGCGGGAGTACCATATATAAATTTAGTTATCCGTATATAAAATTTCGTTGTGACAACTAAAATTTGTAGGTTGGGTTGGTTAATGTTATTAATTAGTTCAACAGTTCAATAATGACAATTTTTTTTGGTTGTACAGACTAATTTTTGGGTTGAATCCGATTTCACGAAAATAAATAGTTGTCAGAACCAAATTTTAGTAATCCATACCATGTTATTTTTAAGAGTGTGTAGAGTAATAAAATAGGGAAAGTCCGTCCAGTTCGGCTCAATATCGGTGTCGGCTATAGGCGCAGGTAAATTTTGTGCATTAAATTATTTATGATAAGTAACCAAAAAAATTGAAGATAATTTGACAAAGAAAAAACTACATTAGCTCTATCAAATTTACACAAATATCGTTTTATAAAATATGCCGTGGAAGAGATAGCTTAAAAACATAGTGTAACTATGCTTCGCACACCGCCATATTATTGAGATCTAAATTTTATAGACTTATATGGGCCCAAGTGAAAGGATTTGTAGCAAGACACAACACGACATTCAAAATGGAAGACGTTAAGCTACTATTTGATCAAGCCATTAAGGAAGTGACACCAGAGAACTGGCGAAAAGCAGTCCATCATTTCATGAAAGGAGAGGAGAAAATGTGGGATCTTGACCACTTGATGGATCGGACCGTCGACCCGTTAATTATAACGTCAAGAAGAGATGACAGTTCTTCAGATGACGAAGAATATTCTGATTTTTTATAATTTAATTTCTGTATAATATATTTTGTATTTTTTTTTATAATGTTTAATAAAATGTAAGTGCACCTAATACTATGTACATCATTTTTTGCCAAACCATTTTCAGTGTTTGTAAATGGAACAATAGTCAAAACCCATAAATTGACCCAAACCCGGGTGATACTATATATACTACCTGCACTAGATGAAAATAAAGAATTTTGAAATGAAATCAATCCCAAATTATAAAAGTGGCTTAAATATTCGATGAGTCACTCAGTAGTCCCTTTACCTAATGAGCTTTTATTACTCTACGCCTTTCTGAAATATACTATATAATGTTGCCACTCTGATTTACGCTCTGGCAGCTAATTGTGTTTATTGGAATATGCTTAAATCCCATTACTCACAGTTCGTTTATGTGATCTGTCAGTTGTGAAAAATAAATGAATGCAGTAATGGGATCTTTAAAATAAAGCACTGATCGGCAGACGACACAAGATTAAACGATTAAGGGCTGGTTTATTTTTTATTAATGACCCGGCTTTGATGTTACTGAATTAATTTATTTAAAATTAATTAAGTTTTAGGAATAAAAGGAAAGTCCGGCTATATTTTTTATAGCTGACAAATATAATAGAGAGTTACTCATAAAAAATGATGGGGATGACTTGTTTTTTAATAGAATTATTTTACATAATCTTCCTGTATGCTAATATCAACACTAGTGTTGAAATTAGCATACTTAGGATTATATTTCACCTAATATCTGGTTTCTAGATTAATATCTTGACTTCTAGATAAACTAGAATGAAAAATTTTAAATTTAATCAAGGATAGATACACTAAAACATAAATTTCAAAAATCAACCAAACAAGGAAGATTTCTATTCAAACCTAATTCTATAAAGTATTTAATGTTTTTATAAAAAAAAGTCAAATATTCCTGACGGGATTTGAACCTTTGACCTTGCGATCTGTAGACTAGAGCTCTAATCTCTACGCTATGGCTACCGATAAACATTTGTTGGTAATAGATTTTCCAGTATATTATTAACATTTTTTATAATTTCAGATGGCGTATTTTCACACTCTTATTCTGACTCGACAAATACTTGAAAAATAAGTTAAATACTTTACAATTACTGCTTTCTAAAATTTGTTGTTTTTAATAAATAGGGGTGGTCTGTCAAATTGGCAACATATGTTTAAATTAAATAGTGTGCCTTGTATTTCAATTCTAGTGTTAAAATATTTTTTTTCAACATGCGTGTGATATTCGGCGCTTTCGAGCCAAGTTAACCTTACTTTTTTTCTCATTTTCATAGGTGGTGGTAGGAAAAAAAAATATTTATCTACTTTCATTTAGTAATATGAATTTTACATATCTGTTTTATTAAAATTTTGATGTTAAATAAAACCACACTTTTAAGAAGAATGCTATATTATTAACAATTATAAAAATATTAAACAGTTGACATCTGTCACATTTCCTTCTGTTATAACAAATTCTCGCATAATTTTGGTTTTCGAGAATGGAATCACAATTTTTATAAACAAATCATTGTGTTCAATATGATCCAATATTAACTTAGCTAATTCCTCGCGCCGACAAGCCCCAAAAATGCCGATTATAATAACAACCTTCATAAGTAAATATGTTTCATCATCTGCAGTACAAAGAAACTTACATAGTCTTCCTTTGTGAAAACTTTGGACTTTTTGGCCTTGTAACCCTCTGAACTTCTTTTCAAAAATGCGATTAGTTGAGAAAATCTGCTTATATCTTTTTCTTGACTGAAATAATAGTTCTCAACATTGAGTAGTGAGCCCATAGTGTAGATGGTTTCTGGGAGCGTTGCTTTACAGAAAAATAACTCAAAAGGATTTTCTCAGACACCTTTATTTTGTTAGCTTTGCACCAATCTTCAAACTTCTGATACTCCAACTCATACCGCGCCTTGGATTTTATCGGAACTAAACTTGAGATCGCTTCGTTTGCCGCTGCTTCTATATCAGAGGGTAAACTTCCATCAGAATCGCTCATTTTGAAAAATGCTTTTTATATTTTTGAATTTGTTTGACAAAGTTTCGATAGTAACCATGCGAAACAGTAACTATGCGAAAGGTAACATAAAAAACTTGATTAGTAAACAGGTACATTTTTACAGGTGCATTTTTATTTTTAACAATGCCTTTTGCCAAATATTTTTATTCATAGATGAAAGTAGATAAAATTTTGTACAATATTCTTGTTGTAAATTTATATTACTACACTTGATGTTTTATTAAACTCGGCTGACGCCTCGTTTGACAATTTTAACATCTCATGTTGTAATATGAATCTTTACAACACTTACATCGTAAATAACTATTATAGCTTCGCTCGTAACAACACTAGCCTCATTTATTTGCTATTTACCAAAATATATTCATTGTTTCAAAATTACCTTCTTTAATTAGGCCGAAGGTAATCAATATACTTCAAAAACTTAATTTAATTCCCTATTAATCCGAAATCTTAGAAAATTAAATAGCTCCTTAAGCTGAAGATTTCCCAACATACTTGGTATGCCTTAATTACTTACTTAGTTAATAATGCAAAACGACGCGGTGTGTAAAGTTAATTAAAATTTATATCGAATAGTGGAATGAAATAACATTCGTAAAGCGCCAATTAGAAAAAAATATGTAGTATCTACTACCGGATAAACAGATTTGTAGTTATTTGCATTAAGGTATGCAGGAACGTCAAAATAATACCATGTAGACAATGATGGGACCCTCCGCCAGTCAGGTAATGGTACAATGCGGACATGCCCTAAAAACTGATTGACACTATTCCCTTTTTTATAATCTGGCTTGTATTATCTCTCACTTACTCTTTCATAAATTCGAAAAGGCCATGGGAATAATGATGAGGAACCAGGTTGACAGCGCCATGTGAACGCACCCTAACATAGGTTCGGAGTAAGTAACCTACATGACCGCCAGAGCCTCAATTCTGCAAGCGGTGAAATTTATTTCCCTGGGAAAATATTTCGATTGCAATGTCCCCACGGTAGTCCCCAAGATCTACTTCTTTTAAGTTCTTGAGTTAAACTGGAATTCCAGTGGTCTTATTGGAAATTTTCCCTACGAAATGTGTTCAAGAATACGATATCGCCAATTTCATGGGAAAATGGCATATTTTCATGCGAAAGTCTACTCCCATGAACTAAGAATCGAGGCCTTGATGGGTTTTAAACTTTTTTTTGTGCTTTTTATATTTTTTCTACTTTGTCTTACAATGATACGAGAGACCTTGCAAATTTTTCCGCTTTGTTGCCATCTATTGTCACTATTTTACCTTTTTAAAATAACAGTCATTTAGTATCCTCATCTTTAACAAAAAAACGTTAAACTAGTACTTACTCATAATATAATTATAAGGTAAAATGAAGTCAAATTAAACTGTGTACAACAATTTACGAATCTATGATATACATTTCTTACTTTTGTTACAATATACTGTTTTATGATTTACTTTTATTGGATTATTTATACAAAGTAAACAGCGTCACACAAGTAGATTTTTTTTTCCGAGGCTCCGTCCTTGCGACGGATGCACTTAGGCCAGGTTTGGCCCATTGTGCTCACCCTGTTTGATGTTCACACCCACTCAGTGATCCCAGTTCCTTGAACTAGTTTGTGTAGGTCAACTGGGGAGAGGGTAAGGATGTCCTTTGGTTCAAGTTTTGGAAAAAGTGAATAATAGATATTTATCACTGACTGGTGATCTAGAAGTGCCCTTAATTTTCTTATTACAAAAATTGCAGATGACAATTTGCTCCGCAGAGACTCGATATGAGGAGTCCAGGTTTCGTCGACTATTAAATCCAGCACTCTCACACTCTGATCCTCCACAACGTCACGGCTTGTTAAAACTATCATTTCTTGGGTTTTATACAGTTTTGTGTAAACCATACATCGGCTCTTTTAGCCAGAAGAGAACTAATTAATTTCAAGTCTTGGATATTTTTATGACGACACAATAGAGCTGCATCATCTGCAAAATAAAAGCATCCATAGAGAAAAAGGAAAACAGGTCATTTATATATATCACAAAAAGAATAGGCCCAAGAACTGATTCCTGGGATACTCTATTATCAGTCAATCCGAGATCTGACACATTATTAAAAAGAATGCCGTCTGCAAGTAATTTTCAGTCCAGACAAAACGTATTGGCCACTAAGGCGCCTATAAATTAATAACATAGCAAAATAGGAGCCACTCAGTTTTCATTAGCCCCTATTACCAATATTAAAACTGATTTACGGCAAGCCCCGTCCGTTAGTTCATATCATTATAAATTTTGTGCGCTTTATTAGAATATATGGCCTGTGGAACATCGAGTCAATTACAGCGATATTGTCCATCTAATTTGAGTTTTCGGAGCTAATAACGCTTATTTACATAACAAATACAATTTTAAATGCTTTCAAATTTTTATGAGGGGCTTGTTATAGTCTATTTCAGAAAGGTGTAGAGTAATAAAATGGGAAATTCCGTCCAGTTCGACTCAATATCGGGGTCGGCCATAGGCGCAGGTAAATTTTGTGCATTACATTATTTATGATAACTAAACAAAGGAAAAAAAAAGATAATTTGATAAAGAAGGAAATATTAGCTATAGCAATATTACACAAACATTGTTTTATGAAATATGCGTTGAAGATATAGCTGAAAAACAGTGTAACTGTGCTGCGCAAACCGCCATATCATTACGAACTAAATCATATAGAACTTATATGGGCGCAAGTAAAAGGATTTGTAGCAAGACACAACACGACATTCAAAATAAAAGACGTTAAGCTAATGTTTGATCAAGCCATTAAGGAAGTGACACCAGAGAATTGGCGAAAAGCAGTCCATCATGTCATTAAAGAAGAGGAGAAAATGTGGGATCTTGACCACCTGATCCATCAGACCGTCGACCCATTAATTATAACTTCAAGAGGAGACAGTTCCTCAGACGACGAAATATTTTTTATAATTTATAATTTTTTCTCTGTATTTTGTATTTTTTTTATAATGTTTAATAAAAAATAAGAATACCTAATACTATGTACGTAATGCATGCCTTTGTCACACCCTTTTGAGTATTTGTGAATGGATAACAATAGGCAAAACCCATAAATTGACCCAAACCCGGGTGGTACTATCTGCACTTAATGAAACTAAAGAATTTTGTAATCAAATCAATGCCAAATTATGAAAGTGGCTTGAATATTCGTTGGGTCACTCTGTAGTCCCTTTGCATATCTAATGAGCTTTTATTACTCTATACCTTTCTGAAATAGACTATAGACAACGGCACGTTATTAAGAACAAACAGTAGTCCATGAGTCATCACGAATAAACCGTGCCTTTCTAGTGCATCACGCATATTGTACCTGTGTTGGACAATGGCAATAAAAAAATTATTATACAAAATTAAGGCAAGTTAAAACTGTATGTGTGCTCTGTGTATTTACCTCCTAATGACAAATACGCTTTTTCCTGTTTTGTTTCCAAAATAACTTGGGTGAGTCAGCATGTGAATGATGGTACAATTTTGGTATGTGGGGATATGAATTGCCCTACAATAAACTGGGTTATGAATGACACTAATATATTTCTTATACCAACTAATGTTGGTCAAGATCACTCAGATCTTGTAGATTCATTTTCTTTTGCGGGTCTTATGCAATTCAACAATATAAAAAATAATAGTAATACAATTTTAGATCTTGTTTTATGTAACAGTAATATAGTCAAGGAAATCACGCGTTGCAGCACTCCCGCAGTGAATAAAGATCTCTACCATCCAGCACTCGAATTTAATATAAGGTTATCCTCTCCCAAAACCTTACATAATATTAATGAACATTTTTTAAACTTTAAAAGGGCAAATTATCCCCTAATCAATAGTGATTTAATGAAAATAATGTGGACAAACTTATTTAGTAACAAGTCGCTGGATGAAAATATAACTCAATTTTATAATATCCTAAATAACATTATTCACGAAAGGGTTGCTGTAATTCGTAAAAATAGAAGATATCCGCCTTATTTCTCACAGGCTACAATAAAAGCAGTAAAGGAAAAAAACAAGTTTCACAAAAAGTGGAAAATTTTTAAAAATCAAACAGACTATGACACTTTTAAGCTTTTGAGGAGTAGGACTAAACAACTAATTCGTGAAGATTTCGAAAGTTATGTTGATTATATTGAGAATGAAATACCGGTTAATCATAAAAAATTTTGGCAATTTGTATCATTAAACAAAAAAAATACAGGTATTCCATCATCAATGAATTATAACAATCTAGAGGCTAACGATCATCTTGAGATCAGCAACATGTTCGCTAATTATTTTGAAAGTGTGTTTATTAAGTCAACATATGTCAATCAAAACAACAGTTCGAATAATAAAAATGATGGCCGATATGTTGCTCCATCGCATGATCATCTATCTCATCTTCAGTTCTCTGAACAGGAAGTGTTTGATGGCCTGAGACAGCTGAACCCCAAAAAGGGAGCTGGTCCGGATGGCATTCCATCTGTTTTTGCCAAGAACTGTGCTTCTGGCCTCTCTTTGCCCTTATTTTTACTGTTCAACCAATCTCTTAAAGCCGGTTTGTTTCCCCAGAAATGGAAACTGTCAAATGTGGTACCAATTTTTAAGGGTGGTCAAAAGAATCTCGCCAATAATTATCGTCCGATAAGTAAATTGTGCATATTTGCCAAACTACTTGAAAAATTACTTTATAAATATCTTTTTAATCTTGTGAAAGGACAAATCATCTTGAAGCAACACGGATTTATGGCTAATAGGTCCATTGAAAGCAATCTTTTAATCTATACGGACTTCATAAAAGAAAGTATGGATAAACGTGTTCAGGTTGATGCCATTTACACCGACTTTAGTAAGGCATTCGATAAAGCTGATCAGGTTCTCATGCTAAATAAACTAAAATTGATCGGTGTAAGTGGTAGCCTATTGGAATGGTTTAGATCTTATATGTCAGATCGACAGTTCAGAGTATGTATAAATGGAGTCAATTCTGATATTCTTCCAGTTTCCTCCGGGGTGCCACAAGGATCGCATTTAGGGCCGTTATTATTTATTATTTACATAAATGACATTAAAAGCTGCTTCTTGAATTGTGACTTTGTAATTTATGCGGACGATTTGAAAATGTATAAGCAGATTCGTTTACTGGTCGATTGTGACCTCGTACAAGAAGATCTCCTGCGTTTTATCATATATTGCAAAAAAAATTATTTGTTTATCAATATAGATAAATGCTATACATGGCGGATGATATAATTTGAACCTAAATAATTAATACTTTAAAATAAAGTTTTAATATTTTTTTGATGAAAAATAAGATAAGTTCTTGTAAACCTCTTAGTAAAATTTTTGTATTAAATTTTCAATTAGACAAGCCAGGAAACGATGTCGTGTTTCTCGCTGGTATGAAGAGAGGACTTTAAACAAAAACCAAAAAAATAATTTTAAACCGTTTCAAAGGTTTTCAAAAAAAGATAAAATATATCTTTTTTGTATAAAATTAAATGATAAGTAATAGTAAGTAAATTGATTGTAAATTCACTGTAATTTACAACTTATTGGTTGTAAGGCATGTACCAATTTTCATACCAATATCTTAAAAGGTTTCCATGCTATTACAGAAAAATCTTTTCCCTCGTCCCTTTGAGGGGCTCTAGCCTCCTAAAGAAAAATTTCTAGGTGTATGTTTATAGGACATTTATGTCACATTAAAAATATTATTCGCTAATTTCGGAGCACCCTGTATACATCGTATTTTGTATTTTTTTTACTTATCTATGTTTTCAACAGTTTGAGTAACTTGATGTTCCTTAAAACTTAAAGCTGAGACATTAAACATTTGCTCTTTGAAAAGTAAGCAGTACATAAAGTGTACGTATATTAATAATTAAGTGTTACATCACTGCGAATAATATACATTACCTATAATAAGGAACCATAGGAGCAGGCTAATAATATAGCAAAGGGTAAATTACAGAGCACCAGTGAACTCTCGCCGGCGTAATAATTATTATTAGTTCATGCAACAGAGAATAGAGACATTTTAAAATCCCTATTAAGCGATAGTTGTTATAGATATCGTGTTTTAAACAATGACGATATGTGTAAATTTAGAAAATCACTATGCAATTTTTGAAGTTCTTTTACCCATGAAAAGGAGTGACGAAGTTATTTTCATGCATTTCAAAAAAAAATATATATAATATACAGGGTGATTCCTAAGTTTATACTTCTTTTTTAGCTGTGTATAGAAGCCATTAAAATAAACAACATTTTCAAATACCTTTTTTCAAAAAACTTAAAATTAGACGAGATACAGAAGTAAAAAATCTAAGTGCGGGCCTGGTCATCAAAATTTAGCCTGCTATACTTTATGTTGTTTGTCTTATCTCTTATTAGTCATGCAATTTACGGGTCGGTGGTGAGTTATTAGGCATTCCGCTGCGATGTGTTTTTCTGAAGCAAGTTAATTTTAAATTGGTGACACGTGAAAATGGTAGAATTTGAAATCAGTGAACTAGTAAATATGGTGCTAATTTACGGTGAGCGTCGTCAAAGTGCGGCTGCTGCTTCGTGATTATACGCAGAACGCTTTACCTTGCGGGCTCATCCTACGCCCAGAAGCTTTCTTAATGTTATTCAATGGGCAAGTTAGGCAGGACCGTATTTGATCCATAGTGTAATAAATAAATGTAAGTACATCATTTTTGAAGTTTTTGAAAAAAGGTATTTGAAAATGTTGTTTATAATAATAATAATAGTAATAATAATAATAAAGGTCTTTTATTATAAAAAAATAAACAATATAACAAAGAATAGGCGATGCAAACAAAAGCATGGCGCAGTCTAGCCTAGACGGCTACTCCACTGAACCCTGCACTGCTTGCTTAAGTATAAAGAATATACATAACTAGTGATAGATGTAGAAATAGTACTTAAAGATTACCATGTAAAGGAGAAAATAAATGAACAATCTTATAAAATAAGTCAGCACGAAGAAGAGAAAAAATTAATACCTTACACTCAAATACGATGGAGAAGACGATAAATGTTATAAATGCATGACTCGCAGAATATTGTTAAGATACTTATATATTTTGAAAGAAAAAAAGTTAAGCTACCGAGTTTGCTCATTTTGAAAATTTTGAAGATGTTTTTTATATTTTAATTTAAATGTATTATTATCAAGTGAGATCAATTCATTAGGCAAGGAGTTATACAATTTTATAGCGTTATATGTAAATGATCTCTGAAACATGGCACTCTGATGGTGAGGCACCGTCATTCTATTAGGAAACCTTATCTGGCGCGAATGTATATTTTCACGAAATACAAATTTACTCTTAAGGGAACGAGGCAGAGCTGGATTTTTAAGAATTTTGATCAAGAAGTTTCCTAAATGTAAAGTTCTACGGTTGCTCATAACTAGCCAGTTGAGATTTTTGAAAGTGTAAGAAATGTGATCATACTTTCGCAGTCCAAAAATAAGGCGTGAGCATGTATTCTGCACTTTTTGTATCCTATTCCTATCAGCCAAATCAAGGCACGGCCCATAAATGAAATCGCAGTAGTTAAAACTTGACAAAACAAGACTCTCACAGAGCATTTTGCGCAATTTCAAATTAAGGATATGACGGTTGTTGTATAATACTCTTAATGACATATATGACCGTTGAATTAGTTTTTTGACATACTCTCTAAACCTTAATTCAGTATCCAAAATTATACCCAGATTTTTGGCTGTTTTAACCACGGGAAGCATAACACCATCAACACGTATATTGATATTATGACTCAAAAAATCAACGTTATTCTTATTTCCAAAGAGCATCAAAGATGACATTAATGGATTTAATTTTAAATTGTGGTCTAAAGAAAGTTGATTTAACATATTTAACTCATCGTTAAGCAAATTTGAGGCGTTTATATAATCTTGACAGTCAAAATGAAGGAAAATTTGCGTGTCGTCTGCATATGCCTGAACCTTACAGTGCTTTAGAGATTTTAAAATATCTGAAGTATAGATGATAAAGAGAAGAGGTCCAAGAATGGATCCTTGAGGCACACCAGACAGAATTTCAATTTGTTCTGAATAAGTGTTATTATGGAAAATTTTTTGAAACCTGTTGTTAAAATATGATTTAATAAGATGTAAGGATGATTCTTCAAAGCCATAATACTTTAACTTTGCCAACAAGAGAGAATGATTAAGGGTGTCGAAGGCTTTAGAAAAATCTAGAAGAACAATGCCTTTTATACACAGCTTAAACAGAAGTACCAACTTAGGAATCACCCTGTATAATCTCGCATAGAGTTAGTTACTTTGAAAAATAATTTATAAATATTGATCGGCTGTTCTTAAACGCAACAATTTCCGAAACCATAAACGCGATATTGTTCAAATTCAAGAGGAACTACCTTTTTTTTTAACGAAGCGAATAATTTGTTTCAGGATCTATCGTTATTGTGCAGCAACGTCATGTTAGATGTTCCTAAATCTCTCTAATGTTGGTATCTAGTATAAAGTCTGGGCTCCGTTATTAACGCTACAAGGTGTGGCAGTCCACTAGGGAAGTCTTGTTGCAGGAAGCCTTAAGGAAGTAATTAATTTTTTAGGAAAATAAACGGAAACAAATTATTATTTTCTTTATTTTTCGCGATGACGTGACGATGGTTTGAATTTATGAGATTTTAAAGATTTGGTAACTTTTTGTTTTAAGAAAAAGTAGTGTAAAGCTTGTCGTTTCGCGGCAATTTTCGGTATTTTACTGGGTAGATAAAGGCAAATAGCGTTCATTGCAAAAAGTAGTTTTTTAAAGCCTTGGTTGGCTGAAATTCTTAATCCAATGAAACAGCAAATCGTTGTTTAACAAGACATTTTTTCAAATATTAATTGTGAAACTTTTAATGCATTCTTTTTCATTCGATGTCTATTGTTTTATTTGAAACACAAGTGTATAAAAGTCAAAATAATATCGTTATTTATTACCCAAATAGTTATTGTATGATCGTGCTGGCTCAAATAGACTCTGTGATTTCAAAATGCTCAAAAGGTTTGTTAAAACGAGATTATTTTGCATACTTGCAACTTAAAGTTTCATTCATTACATGAACATAGCAACAAGTACACAGGCACAGTATTAACGTGCAAAATTAATATAATATGCAGAATGTAATTTGCACAAAATCTGCTATCTAAATTTAGTAGAATAAGTTAACAACTTTAGATGTACCCTTTGTTCTTAGAAGTTGGATAAGATTAAAGGTGATTCAATGTGATTTTTTAAAAACCTTAGGCAAAGAATCAAATGTAAAATAATTATGTTCTATTTCATTTCGATTGCGAACGATGACAGAACCCCGTTTTACAATAAAAAAATGCAAGAATTTTCATTTTTGACAAGTTGAAAAAGTAAGGTTAGGGATTTACGTCATAACTGACATTTTGTTGTTTACTGTTTATAGCGGTTAGAATTTAAAATTAACACTTGTTAAGGCCGCTTTACAGTTTGCAATTTTTCTTTCACGCAAGAAAAGATTGCCCGGGAGTATGCGCAGAACGAGGCTAATGATCAGCTGGCGCAATTTGTATTGCTTGCAAGAAATATAACTCGGACCGTATTTTTATTGCCATTGCAAGCGCAATTCTGAGGATTTTCTGGTGATTTATGAGACACCAAACTAAATATAAAAATCCCTGACATTTATTTATGTTTTTTCTAACCTATAGCGGGTACGTTTTGTTTTTGTTGGTTTGCTTTCATGTCCTGTAATGATGTTTTGTTAAAATGAATGCACAAAAAGCGCCGGTAAGTCCTAACCAAATGTATTTTTATTTTAATGGTTGGCAAGTGGTACATCACCTACGATCTTGGCAAGTCATTGAACGCTGTAAAACGAAGTAAAATTTTTATTGCCGCAATATTAATTGCTGCAAGACAACTTGCGTGAAAGAAAAATTGCAAACTGTAAAGCGGCCTTTAAGAAGATGAATTTTTAGGTTATGTCACAATGTTTGGCGTTTGGCATGGCCTTCTATATTTTGTCGATAAATCGGGCATCCTTTTTGCTTCAACACAAAGTAGGCTCAGTGGGCGTAAGTAGGACATTTTTTTTCTGACGAGAGGGACAGTCGAGTATTTCTTGATATTGTAGCTAGTGAAGAAGGCGGAAAACGCCGCAGGCGAAAACTTTTCGGGACCACGCCCAAAGTTCGTTTAAAATGCACCTAACTATTATCAAATATTGAAAATTAAATTATTACCTCTTCCCCTCTGCATGGTTGGGTTAAATTTGTTTTTATAAATTTTTTTTTTGATATTCCTAGCTGGTTCTTTATAAAAACAAAAACATTTTTTAAATATTGGATTGAGTATTCCGTTACTTTGTGATATTGCATATTAACAAAAAGACAATATGTGTAATTTTACTTTGTTATAATATCACTTTTTATTTACTGATTAGTTACTGCAGTTTCGTAGTACTACTACATTATCAAACTGAATCATTCAATCAATCAATTGCATCATCAAACTGCAGTAACTAATCAGTAAATAAAACGTGATATTATAACAAAGTAAAATTACACATATTGTCTTTTTGTAAACATTTTATTATATTTGTGAAAAATATAAATATTGGTGTCAATTCAAAATTTTAACATAAGACGTATTTATGACTCTAACCAGCGTTTTTCAGGCTCGGTTTTTCATGATTAACAATAAAGTTAATATCGCTCACTACGCCAAAATTGATGATTTTTTCAGAAATTATGTATTTTAGGAGCGTAGATCCAAGAGCAGTTTTTGGTGCAAATGCTTAGGTTTTGCAATACTACTTCTTAAGTGTCGTTTTATATATTCATAATAAAGCATTCTCGTTTTTTCCTACACTATTTTTTTATTATAAATTATCACACTTCATCCATAAAAAATGTTTCAATTAAAATTTTTACTTTAATTTTTCTCTTTAAAAATAAATATCTAATTGTTTTTGTTGTAAAAATATTTTATTGCATTGGGTTATATTTTTGTTAATTTAAAATGGCTCTGAAAAGGAAAACGGATCAGACAAGGTTATAATAGAAAAATGCTATAAAATATTATTCCTTCTACTCGCTTTCCTTTAAAATTGCATCATTAAACAATAACAAAAACGATATGCATCCGAAACCTTAATAACTAAATAAAATGGGACTTTTAGGCTGCAGCCCGGCAGCCCCCGCCCCCCCCCCCCCTAATAAATACGCCACTGGAGAAGGGGACTTTAAGGAAACATATGTCATAAATATAATATGGGTCAAAAATAATATATGCAGTATTATAAAGTAATTACCAGTTTAAACAGAAGCCATATATTATTAACTGTTTAATGAACAATTCACTTGAATTGAACGGTATATTTATTCTACGACCAAACTTATGTTAAAAAAATTTAGAAGAATCTAATTGTTGCCAACTAATAGGGAATTTCCGGATTAATGAGAAATAAAGATCCAAAGACAGGGGAATGATAGGTCGGCGCTGTATTCAAAGGGACAAGGGCAATTTTTACGCACAAAGTTATATTTGTAGGATATTTTTTTAGGATCACTTTTAGTTGTAATCTGTTAAAAAATACTGTTTCAGTATTGTGTGCATTCGTAGAATTTTTCTATAAAAATGGAAAATTTTATTTTTAAAGGTTGCAAAACTATGCCGCACTGACAGAAATGAATATGAAATTTTTCTCGTCACTTAAGTGTAATAGAAACAGCAAATATCTATGGGGGAATTTTTTTATATTTGCGTTTTAAATAAGTATTGATAGGTACATTACTGGTAAAAAGCAGATTGGTAAATTTAAAACATTTTTATACCTGGCTTTAAAATAAAATGATCTCAAAAACAAGTTTACAATCATTTCCTTTTATCATTTTTTTCTACAGTCCATCTACAGCCCAAAATTCCTCTTGGCCCATTAATTTACAAAGCGCTCTCGGGAGAACAATAAAATCATTTTTCTCGCAGGGAAGTCTAAGAATAAATTATGAACTTCTTATCATTATGAATGGCCAAAAAACTGTTTTTTTATTGCCATAACTTGCAGTAAATCTTACTATCGTAAAATTGCAAAAAGTTACATGGTAAAATATTCATTTCCTTTGATGAGAAATGCGAGTTTTCCCTTTCCAGTAGCGCTACATTATTTCATATCATGAAATAAGGAGAAATTTATTAAAATACAATGTGTTTTTTACATAATAATTTAATTACTGTATACAACATTTCTTTTATATATCAAAATATTGTTTTTGGCTCTTTGATAACATGTATAGTGTCGAACTATCAAAAACGTCATATTTATAGTTAAAAACGAACAATATCTTTATCTAAATGATTGCCAATTTGATTTATTGGTATGCTGAAGTGTATTCTCCATTGCCTGCTTACGCAAGAGATAAACAAAATAGCTCCAAAATCCGTTATAAAAAATTAAAAACGGCTTTTGTATATTACTATTTAACCTTCGCTATAGTAGTTTTTCAAGATAATCGCCAATTTAACCACTTGCAACACTGTAAATGTAATGAAGTGATACCGGCCACAGAATTGACCAAACAAAACGAAATAACCCAATCTCAAAAATTGAAATTATTTTTTTTCTAAAAATCTTACTAAAAGTTTTAAGGTCAATTGGGTTGGAGCCCTGTTAAAAATATCAGAAAATGGCGAACAAAGCGCGGTTGGTTGGTTTAAGGTGGGGGTTGGGCGTTCGGCCCAAGTTTCCTGCACTGCAGCCTAGTGGCTTATTGTGCTCCCCTATCTTGTTAAAAAATATTTGTTCCTTTTATAAGGTCCAGTAAATTTCTACCTTACTTTTAGTTTTTCGAATCCAGATCCAAGATCCTTTATAATCTTTCTGTCCAGTATCGGGCTACGTCCACGGCTACAATGTTAGCATGCCACAAATCATCAAGAGTGCACCTTGATGGACAGTGCATACATGTTCTCAGGTGGTCGGTGGTCTGTACCTCTCCACAGTCGCAGATTACCCCGTCAGCACCTCTTATATTCCATTTTGCCAGGTTAGATTTCACGGGAGCAACACCAGTCCTGATACGATTAAGGGTTCGCCATGTCTTTCATTCCAGGTTCATCCCTCGGGGCGGTTCTTGTTGGAGTGGAAAATTCGCTGGTGGTTCTATTCCTGTGTTGCGCATGAATCTTTTTCTGGATTTTAAGCGGCTGGTTCCGTGGGGTTCCTCAAGACTGTGGAGAGGGTGTCTTTCGTCAAATACCTGTTTGAATCTTTCGATATATTGAGCTGCCTCGCGTCGGTCTTCCGGGGATGCAAAGCCCGCAGCCTGGTATTTCTACCAAGTTTGTTATGCGGGAGGTTATCCCCACATTGGATTCTTCCGAAGATATGATATATGAGTCTGTTTCGTCCTCTTCGCAGCAAAGTCTATATTCAATGGGGCCATTGTAAATTCCTATTCAACGTGGGTGTTTTACTAAGTGGCAGTGACCTGTTGGTAGGCCAACCACTTGTTTTAGCTGGGTGCGCGTTAGAAGCAACATTCTAGTTATTTTTAGAGGGTTTCCCAATTGGGATCCTGGCTTGAGTTTGACTAGGTATCCTGTTCCATCGGGATAGGTGTTGTTGTTGCGCTCACCTGTCTGATGCTGCTTGGTTGCCTGTTTTGATATGCCAAGGGCGAATTCAGGGCCCCTGCGTTTTTGAGCGCGGTGGAAAATTATTTGAATAGCAAAAAAAAATGCAAGTACAAACGTTCATTTTAAATAAATTTTTTTTGTTCATATTTATAAATTATAATTTGTAGATACGCCGCTGATGCTGCTACAAACTATAATTCAAGATCAAACCGGAAGATTGCAAATAATTCAATTTCGAGTCGGCAGCCTCTTAGCCCATCTCTTAATGTCGTCTTATAAGATATATATTCAACAGTTATATTTTACGTTTACCACTAAATAACCAAATCTGCGTCTGAAAAAGGTTTTTATAAGTTTGCAATGCCAGCATTAATCTAATTCCTTCCACAAAATTTACCACGGGTTTGTTAAGAGGTACTTAACAGATTCCTATTTTAAATGAAAAGTTTTCTGTGATCAGCAGCGTAGAAGAAGACAATTTAATTATTTTTTATTGGCTCTTTTATGTTGTTTATCAGCATTTAAAATCGTTATTATTTTTGATGGATTATTGGAATTTATAAAGAGTTTTTAACAGTTAATTAAAAAGTTATCTGGAATAGACTATTAATAATAGATTTTATTTTTGGTTTGGTTTTATCAAAACAATTAATATATCAGCTAGTAAATGAATCAGGTTATTGAGAAACAGTGAAGAATTTTTGATGTGGTAATTTTTATATTCCATTAGAAAAAGGGTGCCAATTTCCTGTTGGTGATCTCTAGGCTGTTAACCAATATAATCGGTCGCACGACTTCCAAATAAAATAATTTCACGGTTAAGAGGATGACGTACATTATTTCTTACTTGTCTTATGTTTTCAAATTTCTCGCGTTCGCGGCGTGTTTTTAATTATTTCTAGAAATGATTTGTGATGCTCTAGGAAGATTATTATTATTGAGATATGTTTTCAATACGTTATAGTTCTGGGTGTTGGTGCTGGATATGATAAATTAGATTTACAACGGAAATTTTTTTATACCGTGCAGGGTAAAATAATAGTAAAGAAAGGCTGATTCAGCCCTTTAAATGCATCTTGTTTCTATTACGAGATTTCTCAAAGATTTCTCAAAGATTTCAAAGATTTCTCAAAGATTTCAAAGATTTCAAAGATTTCTCAAAGATTTCTCAAAGATTTCTCAAAGATTTCTCAAAGATTTCTCAAAGATTTCTCAAAGATTTCTCAAAGACTTCTCAAAGATTTCTTAAAGATTTCTAAAAGATTTCTCAAAGATTTCTCAAAGATTTCTCAAAGATTTCTCAAAGATTTTTAAAGATTTCTCAAAGATTTCTCAAAGATTTCTCAAAGATTTCTCAAAGATTTCTCAAAGATTTCTCAAAGATTTCAAAGATTTCAAAGATTTCTCAAAGATTTCAAAGATTTCAAAGATTTCTCAAAGATTTCAAAGATTTCTCAAAGAAATCTCGTACGTTTCAAAATTCTAAAACTCCACATATAATTTACAATTTTCAAGCTCCACAGATAACAAATTTATTTGAGGTTTTACATTTTTAAATCCACAAAAATGTTGGGTCAAAAATTTAAATAAATATTTAAAATACCCCTGAACAGGCAAATACAATAATATTAATGGTAATATATTGATGAAAAATATTTTTAAAAGTTTTTAGGGAAAAAAAATATTTGATTTATTATCATTTTTTCGTTGTAATTGTTAATCGCTTAAAATATTCAACGGATTTATGGATACCTTGTTGTGAACTTTATAAATCGAGCCGGAATTTTTTATATGCTCTTTGTAAGTTAATGATGTTAATGATGCGTAAGCAAAGTGTCGGTATTGCGAATCGGGAAAAATTATAAAGATAATAATATATATTTATATTTTTTGTGTCTTAATTCTCCTATATTTGACAAAACCTAAATTTTTAGTTTTTTATTTTATTTCGTATAATTTTCATCCATGTGGTTTGTCTTATCCACAATCAGTTGCGGCTGCCTAACAAAAATCAAATGTGAAAGATGACGTATGCTACTAGCTCTCTAACAGTAAATTGTTGTTTTAAAATGCTGGCCGGGTCTGCCGGGTCTGTCTTTTGTGTTTTAAGTTATTGAGTTTACTATTTTACTTTTGATAATTGTAAAATGAATTTAATTTCGAAATATAAAGACTTTTCAAGATTGAACATTGACTAAAAGCTTAAAATTAAACGAAACGGACGTCCTATGCCTAACCTAAATATTGTAGTGTCTTCCACAAGCCATGGAAAAAGTTATACTAGAAAATTTAATAAAAATATATATGAAAAATACTGGTGGATCTGTGGCTGTGAGACAAAAAATAGTCTATTTTATCTTGTGTGTGTACTTTTTGGTGGTGAAGCACACATTGGACAATTAGTGTTGTTGATGATTTTGAGTGCATCCCGCTGAAAAGGACAGACTGCATGGAAATTCCAGACAGCTCCCAAGTGAAAAATCTGTAATTGGAATGTTAGTGTGGTTCGCCTGCCGCTAAAAAACGTTTTTCCATTATAGTCCTTGTTTGTAACTTTATTGTAAAAAATTAAATAAAGAACAACTCATTGCCTCTTTTGAACCGTTGATATTGTTTTTAAAATACGTATTTGTTTGTGTTTTATATTCAGTCTAGTAAGTGACATGGAATATGATATATTACTTTGTACCGCTCAAAAACACGTTTTTCAAACCAATAAATAGGTTTCTGCGGTATCAATAAAACCATTAACTTTAATACGAACCGATAATACACATCCGGTGTACTGTGGGTTTCGAAAGGGGGAATTATAATCTGGTAATTTTTTTTAACAATTAGCGGGAACAAAAAGTTTTAAAATTAAAAACCAACAATAGCACGACGTCATTATTAATTGATTTGGTAATTATAGCGATGTATAGTGAGCTTTCAAAAACAAACAAAGAGCATATTTACATATTGATACAATGGACTTGTTACATAATTTGATTTTATTTCCATATCATCAAAATGAAAAGTTTGGGTGCCGATTTCTGTAAATTTTTTTTTTTTTTTTGATAATTATAGGTAATCATATTACCAGCAATATCTGTTTTATAAGATATTATTTCATTTAAAACCATTTCTCCTTTTCCCCTTTATCTAGCCACACCGCCATTATGATAATGACACAACACACAAATGTTTAAAACGATTTTATTGAAATATTGTATTTACATTTCTTTTCAAACTAAACGATAATTATATAGGGTGATTCCTAAGTTGATACTACTTTTTTAGCTGTGTATAGAACGCATTAAAATAAACAACATTTTTAAATACCATTCATTTATTACACTATAGATCAAATACGGTTCTGCCTAACTTACCTGTTGAATAACATTAAGAAAATGTTTGGGTGTAGGATGAGCCCAAACGGGAGAGCGTTCTGCGCATAATTTTGAAGCAGCAGCCGCACTTTGACGACACTTACTATAAATTAGCACCATATCTACTAGTTCATTGTTTTCAAATGTCATCAATTTAAAATGAACTTGCTTCAGAAAAACATTCCGCAGCGGATTGCCAAATAAATAACTGACCACCCGTGACAATAAATCTAAGACTAATAAGACAAACTTAACATAAAGTATAGCAGGATACGTTTTGGTGACCAGGCCTTAGATATTTTACTTCTGTTTGCAATTTGTAAAGAAAAGTAGAATTGCACAAATTAAATATAATATATAAACTTCACATTTATTTATATAATTTTTGCCCCATTTAGTAAACATATTTATAAGTATTTTATATTTCATCAAAATGCTAGCATTGTAGGAACATACTCATTTATATTACTTTGTAATAGATATAATATATCCATGGTCAATAAGCCTAGGTTATAAATATTATATTTAGTAAATTTTGGACAGAATACAAACAGTATTTAAATTTGTTATTTATAACATGAGATCGATTATTGGTTGTTTAGGGAAAAATAAGTACAACATTATCAATTTTCTTTTAAATACAAAACACTATATTTTTCAAAAAGACAATATGTGTAATTTTACTGTGTTATAATATCACTTTTTATTTACTGATTAGTTACTGCAGTAAATTAACATATGTTGGTCCAATTTCAGATAAAATCGCACACATAATCTCAAAAAACAACATAAAAGTAGCATTCACACCAGCTCAAAAAATGTCTCAATTATTTTTTAATGCCAAACAAAAAACACCCCCACTTAAAAAATCAGGAGTTTATAGGCTAAGTTGTACAGAATGTATAGGTCATAAATAGGTCAAACAGGAAGAAATTTTAATATCCGATATAATGAACATAAGACTTCTTATTTGTTAAACAAAGAAAATTCCAATTTCGCTAAACACTGTTCGGGTACAGGTCATTGTTTCCCAGATGTGAATAATTAAAAATTTTACATACTGCACCAAAAAGCAAGAGGCTTAACATCTTAGAATCAATAGAAATTTACAAACATAATAAAAACCCGGCCATAAACCTACTAAATGACCAAACAGACTTGTGTAATTCCCTGCTATTTACATTACTATACAATAGGAATCAATTACTAGATTAAGGGATAAATATTCTATTTTTATTTTAATATTTATAAGCACCCTTTGTTAAAAACCTATTTATAACTGTGAAACGTAGTTTAAGGTATTCAGTTTGATAATGTAGTAGTACTACGAAACTGCAGTAACTAATCAGTAAATAAAAAGTGATTTTTTTTTTATGATAAAACACCTGCACTGTAGGAAAAATCCTTTAAGGCGCTTTGGGAGCGGTGCGAGTGCGAAAAAAGCGATTAATGTTGGTCTTGAAACGTTAAAGATTGTATTCATTGGGAAACACGACCTCAGGAAGATCATTCCACAAAGATGACATTCTCCAGATGAAAGAATTCTTGAACAATAAAGTTCGAGGAGTACTAAGCTGAACAACATATGGATGAGCGGCAGTGGTTCGCCGTGTATTTCTGTTTTGCATTGCTCTAGGTGGAATCAAGTGGGCAATGTCAGTCGAACATCTGCCATGGAAATATCTGTAAAAGAGAGCCAAATCACCAACCTGTCTTCGATGCTCCAGGCTATCGAGGGTCTTGGTCAGCTCGGGGTCGCTGATCAGATGAACGGCTCTCCTTTGAATGGAATCCAGTAGCCGAAAGGTGTGCTTGGGTGCAGAGCTCCAGACATGGGAGCAATATTCTAATGATGGTCGAATCTGGGCTTTGTAGAGTGTCAAAAGTTGATGAGGTGTGTACAACCTTTTTTTGCGGAAAAGTACACCAAGTTTCTGTGCAGCTGCCTTGGCAATTGCGGCAACGTGATCATGCCAAGACATATTACCTCCCAGATTGACCCCCAGCAAATTATTTCACGGTGCCAGGGGAATTGCGTGTCCTGCCATGACTATTTCCGGTTCTGCAATGTTAACCTTCTTGGAGAAGACTGCTGCCTGGGTTTTCTTAGCATTAAATTCGACTTGGTTACTGTCACCCCAAGCCAAAATTTCTTCCAGGTCATTGTTGAGGCGCAATACTTCATGCTGCCTGCGACGATGTGCGTCGGCAGCGGATGTTTGGGGAGTCATATATTATCATATATTATAACAAAGTAAAATTACACATATTGTCTTTTTGTTAATATGCAATATCACAAAGTAACGGACTACTCAATCAAATACTATATTTTTTTCTACTAAACTTTATTTTACAAAGGTGTAAAAACTTATTAGGTATGCAAAGGGACTACAGAGTGACCCAACGAATATTTAAGCCACTTTTATAATTTGGCATTGATTTCATTGCAAAATTCTTTCTCTTCAGCAAGTTCAGGTAGTACCACCCGGGTTTGGGTCAATTTATGGGTTTTGCCTATTGTTATCTATTTACAAACCCGAAAATGGTGTGACAAAGGCGTGCATTATGTACATAGTATTAGATATACTTATTTTTTTTATTAAACATTTTTAAAAAAATACATTATACAAAAATTAAATTATCGGTGGAACTGTCACCTCCTCTTGACGTTATAATTAACGGGTCGACGGTCCAATCGATCAGCTGGTCAATATCCCATTTAAGTCCGATTCTAGTCTACTACTGAAAATGTAGTTATGCCTTTCACTTAACAATTCACTAATAGTTTCCTAAATTATATTTTAATTATTACACACTAAATTTTTGTAAATATCTATATAATTAATTACGAATTTATAACTCTTTTTTAACCATAATATGATTGATTATAGCTAAAAAAATATATAAGCCTAATACAGGCACCACTCTTTGTCCTAGCTAATGAATATAGATATGACTAAAAGATTTTTTTTTGACCCCATTAATATCATAACCGGTTTGAACGATTATTTTTAGATTAATTATTTTTTTAAATGTTCTATCATTATATCTGGTTTTATTATTAGGCCTTATGAAATATCGACATACTAACAAATCTTTGATTATGTTTAGTTTATCGGTAAAAAATAGCTTTAACCAACAAAAAAAATTACACTCAGTCTTTACCCTTTAAAATAAGTAGACTATCAACATTTTTCAATAGGGCCTGTTAGGTCAATATTTTTATGTAAGAGCATCATTTATCACACTTGACATGAATAACAATCTTATCTTTCCATAAAAAGGTGTTATGTCCATATCCATCTTTGTAAATCACCTTCTTATAAAACTGATTTTAATATTTTTAAGGTCCGGTGTATACAATTTTTGGAAATATTGATAATAACGGTATTGACATAAATCTGAAGTCTGGATCATTTCATCAAAATGGGTTTTTAAAGTTTAATAGTTTATTGGAAACAATTCAAGATACAGGGTGTTTCACGGTGAAAAGAACGTTAGACGTCTATGTAAAACGGGTTATACGTTTTCTTCAAAAATTTGGTTGCTCAGATAAACAACCATGGTCTATCGTTTTACCATATTTTCAGCAATGCGGCTTCTGCCCGAAACAGGTGGCAACATCGTTATTTTAAATGGAACACCCTATATTATATTATTTTCTCATTCCCTATACAATTCCACGTATATTTTGTATAACATGTCATATGTCTAAATTCAGTTGTTTTTGAGATATTAACATTTAAAATATTCCATTTTCAGACTTTGACAGGTTGTAGCATTGGAACGGCGCATCTAAGAGAAAAATAGGTTTTTATCCCTGTCTCAGTTTTTTATTCTCTATCCAAAAATACCAACTTTTTTCAACATGTTAAACCGGAAGTTGTAACTTTTAGATAGAGAATAAAAAACCGAGGTAGGAACGGAAAACCATTTTTCTCTAAGATGCGCCGTTCCAGTGCTACATCCTGTCAAAGTCTAAAAATGCCATATTTTAAACGTCAATATTTCAAAATTAATTGAATTTTTTGACCTTTAATACAAAATATAAGTATAAATGTATAGGGAATTAAAAAATAATGTGTGGTATATTTAAAATAACGAAGTTGCCGCCTGTTTCGGGCAGAAGTGGCAACGCCGCATTGCTGAAAATATTTTATAACCATAGACCATAGTCGTTTTTCTGGGCAACCAAATTTTTGAAGAAAACGTATCACCCCTTTTCCATTAACGTCTAAAGTTTTATTCACCGTGAAACACATAGTTTATATCTGGGCTGGTTCTGATCCACTCTATTTTTAAAACTTGTATTCAGTTTATCGTTGTTATTAATATTACAACATTACTAAGATTTTTCTGGTGTGATGAGTCCCGAGTATTTTTTTTTTATGATAAAACACCTGCACTGTAGGAAAAATCCTTTAAGGCGCTCTGGGAGCGGTGCGAGTGCAAAAAAAGCGATTAACGTTGGTCTTGAAACGTTGAAGATTGTATTCATTGGGAAACACGACCTCAGGAAGATCATTCCACAAAGATGACGTTCTCCAGATGAAAGAATTCTTGAACAATGAAGTTCGAGGAGTACTAAGCTGAACAACATATGGATGAGCGACAGTGGTTCGCCGTGTATTTCTGTTTTGAATTGCTCTAGGTGGAATCAAGTGGGCAATGTCAGTCGAACACCTGCCATGGAAATATCTGTAAAAGAGAGCCAAATCACCAACCTGTCTTCGATGCTCCAGGCTATCGAGGGTCTTGGTCAGCTCGGGGTCGCCGATCAGACGAACGGCTCTCCTTTGAATGGAATCCAGTAGCCGAAGGGTGTGCTTGGGTGCAGAGCTCCAGACATGAGAGCAATATTCTAATGATGGTCGAATCTGGGCTTTGTAGAGTGTCAAAAGTTGATGAGGTGTGTACAACCTTTTGGTGCGGAAAAGTACACCAAGTTTCTGTGCAGCTGCCTTGGCAATTGCGGCAACGTGATCATGCCAAGACATATTACCTCCCAGATTGACCCCCAGCAAATTAATAGACGGTGCCAGGGGAATTGCGTGCCCTGCCATGACTATATCCGGTTCTGCAATGTTAACCTTTTTGGAGAAGACTGCTGCCTGGGTTTTCTTAGCATTAAATTCGACTTGGTTACTATCATCCCAAGCAAAAATTTCTTCCAGGTCATTGTTGAGGCGCAATACTTCATGCTGCCTGCGAAGATGTGCGTCGGCAGCGGATATTTGGGGAGTCAATGTAAAAGATGAGACAAGTGTGCTGTCATCAGCAAAGCTATAAATTGGATTTTGGGTTTTTACTAGAAGGTCGTTAATATACAGTAAAAAGAGGGTAGGCGACAATATGGACCCTTGAGGAACACCAGCATTGATGGTGAAGGTGTCTGAGAGAAACCCGTCGATCGCCACTTGCAGAGAACGGTTCCTAAGGAAGCTGGTTAACCATAAACAAAATCCATTAGGCATACCGTAGGATCGCAATTTACTTAGAAGCCCATCATGCCAAACACGATCAAAAGCCCTAGAGATGTCCAGTGTAACAGCCCGGGATTCTCCATGATGTTCGATGGTGTTGCTCCAAAGATGGGTGACATATGCCAGAAGGTCACCTGTTGATCTGGACTTACGAAAACCGTATTGATGGTCGCTGATAATGTTGTTGTAGTTATTAATATTACAACATTACTAAGAATTTTCTGGTGAGTCCCGAGTATTTTTTGTTGAACTAAAAGAGCCGGAAAGCCTGGGTAGCCCAGGTCTCATTCCAGTTCGAGTTTTAGATTAGTTTGTTATAAAAATATTTGTCTATAATAGTAATTGACATGCAAAAAAAACATAAATGAGTTTCACATAATTGTATTTTAATAAATGAATTAAATCATTTATAAAAACAGATTTCCCAATATAATTTATTGCATAGTATTAATTAGTTTAAACGGAACGTTGCATTAATTCCAATAATTAAAATCAATAATGCATAGTGGAATTTGGTAATAATATTTATTATTCTTATTAATATTAATCGTTTTAAAGTCATAAATTTGGGTAATAAAAGCTTAAAATAGATTGATTTTTAGTATCATACAGTTTGTTTACAATAAAACAATGCAACAAAAATATTTATTTATTTTACAATACAATCTACAACAAATTTACAATACAATTACGGATGAGCACCGAGCAATAAAAACAACAAGAGCGACTACATAGATGGTTGATGCTGTGGACGTGAGTTATTAAAACTTACCATAAAAAGTAGGTAATGAAATTATATTTTTCCTACGACCACCTATGAAAATGAGAAAAAAAACACGGTTAACTTGGCTCGAAAGCGCCGAATATCACACGCGTGTTGAAAGAAAATATTTCAACTCTAGAGTGGTAATACAAAGCACACTATTTAATTTAAACATATGATGCCAATTTGACAGACCACCCCTATTTATTAAAAAGAACAAATTTTAGAAATCAGTAATTGTAAAGTGTTTTAACTTATTTTTCATGTATTTGTCGAGTGATTTAGAATTAGAGTGTGAAAATACGCCATGTGAAATTATAAAAAATGTTAATAAAAGAAAAAACAAGTCGCGCTGAAGAAAATGTCATATATTTAAACAACAAATGATAACTGTTAGCCATGGACGCCGTAGCGTAGACACTAAACCTCTTGTCTACAAAACGGGAGGTCACAGGTTCAAATCCCATCAGGAGTATTTGAATTTTTTTTATAAACACATTAAATAATTTATGGAATTATTTTGAATTGAAATCTTTCTTGTTGGGTGGATTTTTTAAATTTTGGTTTAATGTATATTTCCTTGAAATTTAAAATTTTTCATTCTGGTTAATCTTAGAAGTCAATACAGGATTATGTCTTCCTATGATATATAAAATATGAAAAAATGAAAATGTTCTACTACAAATAAAGGAAAAGCCTATTGACAAACTATGAAACCAGATATTAAGTGAAACATAATCCTAGGTATGCTAATTTCAACTCTAGAGTTGAAATATTTTTTTTCAACTCTAGAGTTGAAATATTTTTTTTTTACAAATCAAAGGCTTTTTTAATAATTATTTGTGGTCGTAGGAAAAATAGTGTACATTACTCGTGTGAAAGTGATTATTCTAAAACTCGGAGAATTTCCGCACTCGGCTTACGCCTCGTGCTAAATATCTCCTCGTTTGAAAAGTATCACTTTCATCACTTGTTATGTAATATACTATTTCATAATGAGTAGAAAAAATGCATGTAAGTACATATCTAGTAACTTCAGGTGCTAGGAAAAAATATAGCGATATACCCCACAGCTGACACCAGCTAGTGACTATCAGTCTTCGTCCTTCTTGATAAGCTAGAAAACGTTAAATTATACAGGGTGATTCCTTGACAAACGAGTTATGGTTTTGAATCATCTTGTATAATAAATAAATTACTTGCGTTGATTCCTAATAGATGGCGATGCCGTAACTACTTATGCATTTTTAAATAAGTATGGAATACGAGATTTCGCAATCTTTGGAGTTGCATCAGGTTATGCAGTGGCGGCTCGCGGTCTTAAAAAATGGTGAAGAGCTAGGTATAGTGCGGATACTTGTAACATTGAATAAAAACCCGTGTAACAAAACGTCTCTCTTATCTTCATCTATCCAACGACTGAATGGAGTTTCCAACAAATTACAAACTATGTTATTAATTGGGTTCATTTTTAAAACTCACAACTAAGTAGGTACGTACACTACTGAATTAACTAAAAAATAAAAACAAAACTTTTTATTCACACAGTAAATCACGTAAAAACAATATCTATAACCGTAAGTTTCGCGAAGCCTCAAAATAAATACCTTAAGGTTAGGCGAACCAATGCTGAAACAATGGTGCATACGACTGATCTATTTTGAAATTGCTCTTCATCATAATGCAAATTGTTACATGCTGTTTCCGTGACTGACGTCACGTAACCATAGCAACGGTGAATATCAAAGCCGTGTTGGGCGTTGGGTCTTCACTGGCTTTGAGCTAACGGACACGGTCGGCTGGGGCGCGCCAAAATAAACGAGTGTCCATCGGAGTGGCCCTATTATGCATAGCTACATTCGGATCAAATTAATATTATTAATTCGAACATAATTATTTTTAAGTGCTAAAATGGTAGCTGTTTTGGTACATTAATATTCAATACTGTCGAAAAACATTCCTCCTGGTTTTATTTTTTACTTTACCTGATGAGCCGCCACTGAGGTTATAACATTCCGATGAGTTCCAGTAAGAAAGAAGCGGCCATTGTCCACCTGGCTCCAAAGAACTCATTGTGTTGACGTCCCTGTGTACTTTAAAGCAAGATACAGATTCACTACACCGTAATTTAACCGCTAAATTAAAAAAAAATGTCAATAAGTTACCACGAACGACATCAATAAATATCATAAAAACAAGAAATAATTTCAAAATAAAGCCTGAAATTTATGATGTGTTCAGTACAATAGAAACAGTATAGAAAATGAAAATAAAGCACTTCTGCCGCTTCTTATTGATTGATTTTACAAGCTGTACAATATTTATTTTGTGGCGAGATGTGAAAATAATGGAATTTTCAGATCTAACGCTTGACAACAAGATAACTTGACACTCTACTTTAGAAGCAGTTGTTGATTTAAGTTTTTCCGTAATAAGAACACATTTTAGTCTTAACCTCATACAGCAACCAGTGAAAACTACCTTTGAATGATAAATTAACTTAAAAATCGCTACTGAAATAAAGAAGTTTTCAAACAACTCTTACCTTTAGGGCAAACAGTAGTCGATGAGTCATCACGAACAAATACTACATTTCCACCACATCGTGCTTACTGTATCTCAGTCTGGCGATGCCAATAAAATTTCTTTTTTAATTTACAAAATATTATATAAACGAATTTCATTAAATATGGAAATAATATCAGAGCATCGTTTGCAATTTTAATGAAAAATAAAAAATTTACATGAATAGCAGAATATGTTCTGCATGGCGGATGATATACCTAAGTTGGACCTAAGAATTAAAACTTAAAAAAAAATCATTTTTTTTTGAAAAAAAAACATAAGGTATTATCCGCCAAACAACAAGTACCTGTTATGTAGTAAAATTTGTGTAATAAATTTTCAATTAGTTAAGCCAGGAAACGATGCCACGTTTTACAATGGTATGGAAGGCTTTTAAAGTTATTAGTCATATAAATATCTATTATAATTCAATTTTAAGTAGCTTATAATGTTGGGAGTGCAAAAAATGACATATAAACCTACAAGTCTTACTTTAATCTAATGGTACCTATATACCTTCAATTAGGCAAGGGCCTGTCGACATATTAAGCACCGGTTCCCGCAGATCACCGAAGTTAAGTTGTGTCGAGCGCGGTTAGTACTTGGGCGGGTGACCGCTTGGGATCACGGCGTGCTCTTGCCTCAGGGAAGAGTGTAAAATGAATCGACACCTAACCATCCTATTCACGCCGGACAGGCCGGATGAGATCGGATATCTCGTAGGATGAAGGTGCCGTTTCACACTCCCCAGTCGGTAGATCACATTTGTGGTCGATGGCCGGTTCAAGATGGCCTCCGTAGTCGGCGAACCGTAAAAAAAAAAAAATACCTTCAATTTTTTACTTTTTTTTTTGTTGCCGGGGTCGGCGAAAGAGCCAGTATACTAAGGCCTATAAGGCCCATTGTATCCCCTATCGTCTAAGTAATGTCAGCCAGACGGGACCTATAGCTTAGCGTGGAATCCGAACCACGTGTATGCACTAGTTACCCGTTTTACGCTCCCCAGAAGTCATTACTCCCCCCAGAAGTCATCGGTCCTCGGCGCCCCTT
The DNA here is from genome assembly GCA_935413205.1 of Polydrusus cervinus. Taxonomy (NCBI): domain Eukaryota; kingdom Metazoa; phylum Arthropoda; class Insecta; order Coleoptera; family Curculionidae; genus Polydrusus; species Polydrusus cervinus. The sequence goes on from OW284516.1 coordinate 8,225,144, forward strand.
TCTCTAGGTCCCGATTTTAGGACTTACTAATAGCATTATGCATTCTTTTACCCACTTAAGTTCCGAGCATACTTTTTTTATTAAGCGTATTCCCACTCCGGGGATCGAACCCGGACCGCCACAGTCGAATACCAGTAACTCACCACGGAGCCACTGCCCCGGTCCCATTTCTTACATATAATTAGAAATACCTTATTCAAGATTCAGAACAATTGAAATATTTTTATAAATAGAAACAAAAAAATACTTATCAGAGAAAAATGTCACTCAAAGCTAAAGTATCGAAAATAATTTTATTGGACATTTATAATAAAATATTTCACAGCATAATTTATAACTTCGTGAAAAGCTTTCTAAAAAATATTACTTTTCTTTTCTTTTATAATTGTTTACTCTAACGTGTTTACTAATTTACATTTTGTGTTTGATTTTAGTCCATTTTAACAAAAAATAACCCCTCGTGTGTCAATCAACGAATAATCTAAATCTTATCTATTGGTTTGAAGAAATATTTACGGGCTATAATTTTGTTTTTATTAAAATTAATATTAAATGGTTATTACAACTTTTCGTGGTCGTTTTGGACAATTAATTAAAAATTCATTAGTTCACAGCAAAAAGAAGTCCCACCTGATATTAATGAGGTTACTGTCAAGTAAATCAAGGTAATTTAAAATATAAATCATTAAAATCTTAAAAGTTTTTATATTATTTCAGATTTTATTTACAATGTTTCAGACCCTTGTAATGCTATAATTTTTTTGTAAAGTCTGTAGTAGTCTGTACCTACTTATATTACATCTTCTGTTCAGACAAAAAACACTGAAGACCCTGAAAACCATGACAATTTTCTTTCAAAGACCCAAGTATACTTTTATAAAAACCAGTAACCAGTGGAGTCCCAAAATTTTATTTCAATGAGGAAAAACTTTATGGGTAGAACTAGTATAAGAATACAATATATTTGCACTCCTGGAATTAAAAATACTTTTTCTACTACCACATGGCAATTTGCTGTTTTCTTTACACTTAAGTGGCGAGAAAAGCAGGCTGTTCCAGTTAACTGTACGGTAAAATTTCATAACAGTGCTGCACAGTGTTGCAAATAAAAATAAAATTTTTAATTTTTATAGAAAAATTCCACGAATGTACACGATACTGAAAAATTATTTTTTATCAGATCACAACCACGAGTGATCCTAAAGAATATCCTACAAATATAACATTGTGCATACAAATTTCCCTTTTCCCTTTGGAGACAGCGCCGACCAATCATTCCTTTGTACTTTGTTCTCACGAATCCGGAAATTTCCAATTAGGTAACAACATTGTTATAAAAATTATATTTCTCTGTGGCATTCTTAAAAGTACTGACCAATCACAGATTATTATATTTACTGAGGCGCCGCTTTCTTTTTCAAGACACTAAATTATATAATTTATATGTTTATGATACAATATGTTCTTAATTTATTAAATATAACAAAATCTACACGCATCTATATTAGATTTATCAATAATGCCTGCTGAATGTGCATAGAAAAATAATTATATGTAGCATCATTATTGAGTCGGTTTTACCATAATTTCTTAAATGATTCAGTAGTTGAGCCGGTAGACTCTTTAGATCCAATGGTTGTGAGTTCGTGCCCGGCAGCCAATGTTTCGCATCTGTGTGAGGCAGTGGCGTATTTAGGGGGAAAGGGGGGGGGGGGGGGCTGCGGCCCGTCAGCCTAGAAGTTCGGGGTCTAAAAGTCTAATTGCAACATAATTTTTCGTCTTACGCTTGGACTCTAATTTAAATCTTTAAATAATGTATTCTTGGTTTAGATTACAAAGGTCTTCTAGAAAACGTTTAGTTTTTAAACTTTTCCTTCTAAAAGTCCTGTTTTATAGAGATTAAGGTTTCGAACGCATATCGTTTTAATAATTGGTTTATAATGCAATTTTATAGGAAAACGAGTAAAAAGAATAATATTTTTAAGTATTTTTCTATTATAAATATACTTGTCTGTTCCATTTGGCATTTATTAGAGCTATTTTAAATCAACAAAAATATAACCCAATGAAATAAAATATGTTTACAAGAGAAAAATTGAAGTTAAAATCTTTATTGAAAATTTTTTATGGAAGAAGTGTGATAGTTTATAATATAAAAATAGTGCGGGAAGAAACGAGAATGCTTTATTATGAACATACAAAACGGCACTAAAGAAGGAATATTTCACAACCTAAGCATTTTCACCAAAAACTGCTCTTAGATCTACGCTCCTAAAATACATTATTTCTGAAAAATTATCAATTTTGGCGTGGTGAGTGATATTTACTTTAGTTTTAATTCGGTTTTAATCATGAAAAACCGAGCCCGAAAAACGCTGGTTAGAGTCATACATAGTACGTCTTAGGTTAAAATTTTGGATTGACACCAATATTCATATTTTTCACAAATATAAAAAATGTTTTTTTAATAAAGCTAGGAATATCAAAATAAAGTAAAAATAACATTTACAAAAACAAATTTAATCGAACCACTTTAGAGGTAATAATTGATTTTTCGAAATTTGATAGTAGTTAGGTGAATTTTAAACGAACTCTGGCTGTGGCCTCGAAAACTTTTTGCCTGCGGCGCTTTTTCGCCTTCTTCACTAGGTACAATATCATAAAATACATGTAGCCCCGGTTATCGCCCCCCCCCCCATCGAGCATATTTTCTGGCTACGCCACTGGTGTGAGGGATCCTGTAAGCAGTGCAATGAATTCTAAAAAATAGGTACATTTTGATATAACAGATCGACGTCTGTCACCCCCGGCACTGTCTACAACTACAAACGAAATTTATTTGAGGCTCAAAAATTTCCTAATTTGAGGTCCCTTGATATATAAGGTTTATTTTCATTTCCTTTTATAGCGTGATAGCCGGCTTGATTATTCCAAATGATTTACATTTTTCGTTTGGTTTGTGGCGTCCTTTTTATAAAATATTACCCCTGTCCCGTCGTGTCGATTTATTAAAAGAAAAAAAATCCAATCAATTTGAATAGAATGTTTTTTTAGGTATATTTAATTTTTTCCTTCGTGCTTTTTTATCTGCGATTTTATTTTATTTTGTAAAAGAAAAATTTAGAAAAAAAAGGGACTTTGAGACTTAAAAAAAATCTGTAGTTCTCCAAGGTTAACAGCCCCATGTAAAATTATATCTATATATATGAAACAAGACCATAAATTTTGCGTTTTCTTGGCCCTAATCCTGGCCATGTTTATTAATGGATATTAAAAAACTTTTTAAATTTAAAAACACTTTAAAAAATTATGGTAAAATTTCACAATAGTGCATTTTTAACGCTATAGGTATAATCAGGTATTATTTTTTCGCTATATTTAAGTTATATTTTCATGGGTATGTAATATTTCTTTACGGATAATGGAAATTTAAGACTTTTATGAATATTTACTAACCAAAAATATTTTGTTCGCTATTTGTTATACAAAATTAAAGATATTTAATTTTTATAGTGTTAATAAACAAAATATTTTTTGAACTAATGATTTTTTGGGTTTTTAGTATGGGACTATTAAGAGATGGCGCTACGGGCTATATACAACCCAAGAACGTTAATATCATAGGTTTTGTTAGAAAAACTTTTATTTGGTATGGTATAAACACCTACTCTGTAATGCAATGTTCGAACCCGGTCTTCAGGTGGTGACATTATAGTCTATTACAGAAAGGTGTAGGGCAATAAAAGCTCATCAGGTATGCAAAGTAGTAGTAGAGTGACCCAACGAATATCTAAGCCAGTTTCATATTTTGGCATTAATTACATTGCAATTATTTCTTTTCAGCAAGTGCAGGTAGTACCACCCGGGTTTGGGTCAAATTATGGGTTTTGCAAAATGTTATCTATTCTTAAACACTGAAAATGGTGTGACAAAGGCATGCATTATGTACCTAGTATTAGGTACACTTATTTTTTATTGAATATTATAAAAAAAAATAAAAAAAACAATATACAGAAATTAAATTATAAAAAATCATAATATTCTTTGTCATCTGAGGAACTGTCATCTCCTCTTGACGTTGTAATTAACGGGTCGACGGTCCGATCAATCAGGTGGTCAAGATCCCACATTTTCTCCTCTTCTTTAATGACATGATGGACTACTTTTTGCCAGTTCTCTGGTGTCACGTGCTTAATGGCTTGATCAAACAGTAGCTTAACGACTTTCATGTTGAATGTCTTGTTGTGTCTTGCTACAAATCCTTTCATTTGCGCCCATATACCTTCTATAGGATTTAGTTCGCAATGATATGACGGTGTGCGCAGCACAGTTACACTATGTTTTTCAGCTATATCTTCCACGGCATATTTTATAAAACGATGTTTGTGTAAATTTACTATAGCTAATAGTTCCTTTTTTACCAAATTTTCTTCTTTTTTTTTCTTTGGTTAGTTATCATAAATAATTTAATGCACAAAATTTACCTACCCCCATGGTCGACACTGAAATTGAGCTGGATGGAATTTCCCATTTTATTACTCTACATCTTTCTGAAATAGACTATAATTATTTTTAACAGTGTATAGATATTGTAGTGTCATAAAATTATTTTTATTACAAAATATTTCAATATTTTTTACAATACAAAGGACCACCATTTCATTGGTGAAAAAAAATTATTAGTTTAATTTTTCGAGCCAAGAAGAACCGAAATTTAACACGGCAAATTTTAGCATGGTCGGATCCTTGAACTTGTGTTCATATACAAAGGACCACCATTTCATTGGTGAAAAAAAATCATTAGTTTAATTTTTCGAGCCAAGAAGAATCGAAATTTAACACGGCAAATTTTAGCATGGTCGGATCCGTGAACTTGTGTTCATATGTAAAATCTGTCTTTGAAATATACGGACACCCTGTATAACGTGTTACAATTTGTCTACCACTAAGTTGCCAAATAAATAAAAGAAAGTCAGAAATTCGAAATATCTAAAATAAATGTGAAAAATAAGCCTAACGTAATCGGGCAATTCATGGCTCGCTTTTTCGCTTCTCCTTTAACCTAATTTTTTCTTATTTTCCTTGAAATATATCCGAGAAACACGAAAGTAAAGACTTCGAGTTTAATTAAATTTTGGAAACAAAACGGACCGCCGAAGGTGCGGATTTACCACTCGCTGACATCAGTATCACTAAATAGCATCCTTAAATTCTCGTTTGGCTTTATGGACATCGATTTTGGGCAACTTTGAATTCAATTTAATTAAAGTTAAAAAGAAAATAAAGTGACTTTTGATGTTTTATTTGGGGATTTTCTCATTTACATTTCAATTTTAAAAAGCAATTTTTTGAAACAAACGAGGAAGTTTTATCAGTTGAAAGCTTTTAATAGGATTATTTTATTAAATTTACTTTAACTTATTATTAAGTTACAATTTATTTTGCTAGCATTAAAAAAAAATAGAGCTCCAGAAGCTGAACCAAATGTAGCAAAAAAAACAGGAAAAGAAGGCGGGATGTCTTAATTTTGAAGCATGGCGGCTTTTCATTACGGAAGAAAACAACACTAAAGGCCTTTTTACATTGGGTGCAATTGCAAGAAATATGGCCTGGAAGCATGCGCTTCGACGACGTTTTAATCAGCTGATGCACGTTTTCCCATTTAAAACCTGCATCAGCTGTTTAAAACGTCGACAAAGCGCATGCTTTCAGGCAATTTTTTCTTGCAATTGCACCCAATGTAAAAAGGCCTTAATATAAAGGTCAACACGTTTATTTCAAGCTAGTTTTTCCTTAAATGAAATAATACTTAACTCTAATTGTAGTATCCGTATATATATCACTATCGCTATTTTGATCACTTCTAATATAATAATAACAACGTTCTTATGCAGACGATGCTCACTGGTTCTCGGTCGTATATTGACTGACTCTCTCGTTCAGTCGTTATGCAACGCAGGGAAACAGTGTCTTCGTCATCTTTATTTATACCTGTTTACTATTCAATTAATGTAATACACTACACTAATACCTACTAACTTATTGTTAAATAATAAGATTAGGGTTTCTTGAATCTAAGAATTCAAAATAATTTATAGTAGAAATAGTGAACTAACTATGATAAGATTTGAAATATACATCCCAGTTTAACTGTATATTGTGTATTGGATTGCTCATCTAATACTTCGTTGTGAAGTAAGGACTCTTAATGAATAATAAATAGGTGTAAGTGGAAAGATAGTACAAGATAGTACATTTCTAGTTTCGTAGAAAGAATCAGTAGACAAATGGTTATCTATTTGTGTTTGGTACTCCATTTTGAATAGTACATTTAAGAAGCTTTTCTCCTAATGTTAATAATTCCTGACACAGCAAAAAGGAACCCTTTCTCTATTTTGGTAGGAGTTACAAAACGTTATAAAAACTCAAAGAGACAATAACTTAGTGGAGTTGTTTAACGTATTCAAATGTTAGAGCGTTTTCACACGGCACCATATATCCCGCGCGATAAATGGTCGCAATATTGCTTTACACCAAATTATGTGTTCTCTAATATCGCTTGTGTGTGAAAATGGCTCATTAGAAAACACATAATTTGGTGTAAAAGCAATATTGCGACCATTTGTCGCGCGCGATAAGGGTAACCTCTACCCGTTTGGTCACTCAAGTCTCTCTTAATCATGTAAAAACACAATTCCAGAACCAGAGCAGTTTCCAGCTAATAAGTAAGTGGTCTTTGTAATGTTTATTTAGGTGTTAAATTGTTTATTTCTCTTTTAGCCCGAGTTCACTGTTTCTCTTGAACTTACCTAAAATAGCTTCATAGGTGAGTTTTAAGGGAGCCACTCTTCTTTGGAGAAAACTCTCTAAATTTACTGATTTAATAATTTTATTTTTATTTGTATGTTATCCATCATAATGTAATCAATTGCTTTGCTTCGTGTTAATAAAACTATTAGAACTCTTTGGTGTTTCAGTAAATAAATAGCGCATAACAAATTAAAGAAATTAAAACTCATCTAAGCTACACGTTCCAGTCGCTTACAATTTTGATACGCGACAATATTACTCCCACAATGAATTATTGTTTCTAAATTTTAAGGAAATGTCTAAAATTCATATTGAAAATATAAGCTAGGAAAATTGGCAACAATATGATTCACTTTTCTTAATTTTTTTAAAAGCATCCAAACATTATTTCTAAGTTCCTCTAGATATATTAAAAACATTGAGTTTTCTGCACCCGAATTCTGAGTAATGTTTATTTATGGATTTTTAAAAGCTGTTTAAATTTGGACTCACAGATATTGAGAAGTGTGACAAAGTTATTTCATTCATTCATTCATTAAAAAAAAAATATTTTTAACAATACAATGAAATTTAACAATAATTTTAACGATTTTCTTTGGCTTATATTTTTTTTAGCATAAAACTAACTTTCGGATACCCACATATATACCACCTTTCCATCGGTAAAAACAAAAATTCAATATTTTGCTTAGTTTTTTGGTAATTCGGGTGAAAAAAGCCCCTATTATACATGGCAAACTTTAACGCGATCGGATACACTTGCCGCGTCTCCCACTGGTGTTTTGCCGTTTGGCGCGATACCTTCACGGATAAACCAACAATATTTCAATCAAGTTTTGGTTACACAGCGGGTGGAATAAGGCAGTCCGAGATCGCTGATTTTACGCGTTCATCAGAAAGGTGCTGCCACAGAGAATTCGGTAGCGAGCCGCAACCGAGCGCAGATAGTTGCACGCAGTGTTGCCAAGCCTACTGAATTATCGGTAGATCTACCAAATGTATTTATTGTTTCCCGATAAATTTAACAATAAACATGATGAAATAAAATAATCGTATTTTTGGCAAGCGGCAGGAGGGGGACTGACCACGCGGCCTGAAGTAGGAGCCGCCATTGTAGCTGATATCCCAAAAACGCGATTTATTCGTTAAGGTATCTGTAGGTAAACACCTACATTTTTCTACGACCCCCTTATAACATCGACTACGAGCAGCCACTGAATTAATGGTTCAAAAAGATAAGTAGAAGTAAAAAATTATAAAAAAAAGAAGAAGATGCCAAATTTCATGCTACGTTAAAAACCCCGTTACAGGTTTAGTAAGAAAATATTAATTTTAATTTTTTTGCGTCCTGTATATCTATAAATGTGAGAATAATTCTACATTTTTACTGGCACATAATAAAAAATCAAATTAAGGAAGAGCTTCCTATAGATATTCAATGATTTTCAGCCTTATGACTATTTTCTGTCTTATTCCGATTTATTTCCTTTTCGGTTATATTTTTATCTTCCATCCCTCTCCTATTTAATTATCTTGATGAAGAAACACTATCGGCAACGCCTTTTTACGCATTCATTTCGTTTCAACACTTAATTAATTAAGGCCATAACCCTTATAGGCGAAAAGTGTCATAAATCTCGCCCCAGGGTGTATTTGAACGCGCCCTTATTTCTCATAAATAAATTTGACAGCCCTCCTAAAAAATTTTATTTACAAGAATTTTCGATATAGTTAATTTAAGAAATTGAATTTTAATGTTTGATAGAGATAAACAGGAGCGGGTTGGCACTAGAAGCCAGACTGGACAAGATGGAGTTTTAAGTTGTAAGTTGCTTACTTCTTCCAGTATATTAAAGAATAAAAGGAAAGAAATGAGATACACTCTTTTTCCACCATTATTGGCAACGAAATACTGTAAGTGTCTCATTTCTTTCTTACTTCCATACCACTCTACTTTAAGTATAGAATATTTCTTCAACTTTAAAAAATAGTTCACCCAGGGCAGTAAATCTTCTTTTTATGAGGTCAGAACATCCACAAAGGAAATGTTTAATACTATCTTCATTCTCTTTATCTCTGCAATTTATGTAGAAGTCGTTAACAAACATTTGCATACGCGTCTACCGAAAATATAGTCCGATAAACTGCTGCAGTAATATTTCTAAGTCTCTTCGACCGAGTCTTAGGGAACTCTGCAGTTCTCCTATAGTCAAGAATAGGTTTCAATTATTTGGAGATGCTACAGGTTAGTAGCTTTGTCCATTTGTTTTGTGCAAGTTAGTTTGCTACAATCTATTTCCTTTTTACACAAACCCCTTTTCGACCTCTATGTCGGTTAGGTTTATTGCTTTACAAGTTCAGTACTATATGAAATAAATATCTTGTGGAAATAGTTACTCCACAATAATAACATGCAACAAATCTAATACACATAGAAGAATTACACCCCCTAAGAACATACATCTATACTTATTATACTATTTTACAAATATCCATTAAGACCTAAAATCTAACTTAATTTCGAAGTCAGTATGAAACATTCACAAACAAGAACTGACTCGACTAAACTTAGCGATACCTAGCTAGAAATTAAGTTTTCCCTAGACTTGCATGTGACCGCTCGCCTACTAGGATAACTTGTTTATCTCCTACTGGCGCTTAAAAGACAATTTGTGCAACCGCGCTGTCGTTAACTTGTTGTAGAAACTTCCACAGTCCATCGAGGTTATCTTTTCGGGTTTTGCATGTCCCCAATCGACTTTGGTAATTGTTTTGTCTGCAGCTTGTATTGGAGTTTCACAGAAACATTTCATTGTAATGAGTTTTAATATTAGATGGGTTTTACTAAAAAAAATTACAATCCTGCGTTTTACGGTGCATTTATACACAAATAGTCTGAATTATGTGAATCAGTAGTTATTGAAATATTTACACTATTTCAGATTTTTGGACAATCTGTTAGAAATTAGTTAGAAACTACCAGCACTTTTAGATCTGTATTCGTTACGCTATATCTTAGACACATTAACAAAGAATGTCAATCACATGAAAGTGTATCATGCTTTATTATTATTTTCCTACGATTACCTATGAAAATGATTTGGCTAGAAAGCGCTGTATATCACACGTGCGTTGAAATACAAGGCACACTATTTAATTTAAACATATGGTGCCAATTTGACCGACCCATATTTATTAAAAAGAGCCAATTTTAGAAAGCAGTAAGTAATTGTAAAGTGTTTAACTTATTTATCATGTATTTGTCGAGTGATTCAGAATTAGAGTGTGAAAATACGCCATCTGAAATTATAAAAAATGTTAATAACATTCTGGAAAATCTATAACTAGAAAAAACATATCGCGTTGAAGCTGTCATGTATTAAACAACAAATCTTTATCGGTAGCAATAGCATAGATAATAGAGCTCTGACCTATAAATCGTAAAGTGACAGGTTCAAATCCCATCAGGAGTATTTTTATAAGAACAATAAATAATTTATAGAATTATTTTGAATTGAAATCTTTCTTGTTGGGTGGATTTTTTTTAATCTATATTGAATGCATCTTTCCTTGATTAAATTTAAAATTTTTCATTCGGTTTAATCTAGAAGTCAATCTAGAATTAGTCCTTCCTATGATATATAAAATATGAAAAAATGAAAAAGTTAAACTACAAATAAAGGAAAAGCCCATTGACAAACCATAAAACCAGATATTAAGTGGAACATAATCTTAAGTATGCTAATTTTAACACTAGGGTTGATTTTTTTTTCAACACTATTGTTGAAATATTTTTTTCCTACGAGCGTGCGCAAAGTAGTACTTTGCGCACGCATTTTTGTGTGCAAAGTTACACTTTTCCGCACTAGTGCGGATAAGACTTTTATCCGCACTGGGTGCGGAAAAGTAAAACTATTCAAAAATCTCCTTGGTAGGGAATATTTATATTTATTTTAGTAGCTGTAAACTATTTTATGGCAATGTGAGAAGCCGTTGCAAGAGTATTCTCTTTTATCTTTTAATCGTAATTCCCGATATTTGTATTTCAGCTTAAAACGAAAAAAATTTAGTTTCCTATTATTTTTTTTATTGTTATGTAATTTTTTAATTTTCTATTATTTTTTTTTGTTATGTAATTTTTAGTTGTAAGTATATTATAGTTCTTTCTTTAAAGTCGAATTAAAAATTATTAAATAAATTATCATATTTTTATTTTTGTTGTTATCTGATATGAAGCTCGTAGGAAAAATGTTGTTCCTAACAAGTGCGCAAAGTGCTTTTCCGCACGCAAGAACTTATCCGAACTCCGCTTCGCGTCGTTCGTCCAACTGTACTTGCGTGCGGAAAAGTATCACTTTGCGCACTTGTTAGGAAAATAACTATTTCCTACGAGCGTGCGCAAAGTAGTACTTTGCGCACGCATTTTTGTGTGCAAAGTTACACTTTTCCGCACTAGTGCGGATAAGACTTTTATCCGCACTGGGTGCGGAAAAGTAAAACTATTCAAAAATCTCCTTGGTAGGGAATATTTATATTTATTTTAGTAGCTGTAAACTATTTTATGGCAATGTGAGAAGCCGTTGCAAGAGTATTCTCTTTTATCTTTTAATCGTAATTCCCGATATTTGTATTTCGGCTTAAAACGAAAAAAATTTAGTTTCCTATTATTTTTTTTATTGTTATGTAATTTTTTAATTTTCTATTATTTTTTTTTGTTATGTAATTTTTAGTTGTAAGTATATTATAGTTCTTTCTTTAAAGTCGAATTAAAAATTATTAAATAAATTATCATATTTTTATTTTTGTTGTTATCTGATATGAAGCTCGTAGGAAAAATGTTGTTCCTAACAAGTGCGCAAAGTGCTTTTCCGCACGCAAGAACTTATCCGAACTCCGCTTCGCGTCGTTCGTCCAACTGTACTTGCGTGCGGAAAAGTATCACTTTGCGCACTTGTTAGGAAAATAACTATTTACAAACCTGGTTTAAAAAGTATCACTGTCATCACTTGTTATGTAATATACTATTTCCTGTAATCCATGTTCTTCCAAAACAAACCCCTGCTGTTGTGTTATTTAAATTCAACGTCTTTAAACACCCTAATCCCGCTATAACAAAAACTTTTTTTCCTGAACTCACAAAAGCGTAAAGAAAACGGCGTAAAACACGTAATCACTGCAGCATCTGCTCGTGAATGAGACGATTTAGAGATACCTTACCTCAATAAACACTTGTAGCCTTCGAAAGAAATGTGAAAACGCTGTGAATGGCATCATTTACATGTTTTGTTTACATACCGTTTTGTATCTCTCTTATCCGATGTGTTAAAATTACACCCTAGGACAGCGATATATGCGGACATTTTCTGTTACTTTTGTCACCATATATAAAGTAAATGCTCCGTGTCATTCATTTTGTTTGTTTGCAAAGAAAAGGTGTTGCCTAGGGAGAAAAATTTTAAGAAAAAATGCTTGTCATATTCGGTAAAAACTACGTGAAATGGTTTTCCAAGATAAATTTCAGGCCTGGGTGGGTTTAAATACCTTTGTGTTTATAACCAGGAAGCAGAAAGTAATTTCTGTTTAACGTTGAAAATCTGGAAAAGACGTGTACTGAAAGGTTTTTGTTCTGAAGAATAAGCACAGCAATTTGTATTATATATTTTAAAATATCCCTTTTCAAAATCAAGGAAGTATACTTTTCCAAGAATTCTATTATTACCTAATAATGGACGTTTTGAAATTATTTTATTCAGTCTCAACATCCTGAATTAGAACTTACTGAAAATATGTCTTAAGAACAAAGCAAACATTATACAGGATCTCTAAAAGGTGCGGAAAAAAAGCTACCACAAGTTCCTGAGGTGTAAATTTGACGATTTAGCCGAACTTATCTTAGTCCAAAAGTGGATGATTTCGGAGAAACAGAGTGTCAAAAGTTCAATTTGGTTTTCATTTTTTATAGATAATTTGTTTAATAATTGGTGTAGTGTCATAATATTCGGCTTGGGGAGGTTTTGCGGGATGATAAATTAGAATCTGCTCTCATTCTTATTGTAAAGTTTAGAGGGCGCCATCTGCGGTACCGTACACACATTTAAAACGAAATAACTTTTTTGAGCCACCCTATATTTAACTTTTAAATACAAATTCGGATTCTCCAATATCTTTTATCTAAAAACGGTATACATGGTAAGAGTTTATTTGAGCAGCTGTTTTGGAGATATCTGGATTTAAAAAATTCACTTCGTGTATATGTGTGTGAAGAAAGCAACGAAAATTAGCGGCAACGGTTTGTTACCGTAAAACCTAACCACGAATTTAGCGTTAAATTGTCAATTGCGCCTGCATATTTGGCAACCATTTATCACAGCAACGAAAATGGTTACATCTCCCTGTAGCCACGAATTTCTTAATCAGTTGGAAAAAGTGTAAATGTGGCCACGGTAGTTTAAATATTAACATCTTTTAACTTTAAATAATTAGCAACGAATCTTAACTTTACTATCAATGAAATTATTAAAATAATAAATTAATTAAACACACCTATTTTTTTTATAAAGCTTAGCTTAAATCCTTACTATACTTCTAGCTATATGACATATTTCAAAAGATTCCGCTTATAAATTGGAAAAAATTTGCAATTACATCCGAAATAAAAGTTTAGACGCCACCATATTTTGAGGGAGGTTAGACTATACCTTTAGCTTACGTATCCACTTTATCACATATTCCAGAAAATGTCGGGACTTTGTAAAAAATTAATATTATTACTATATAAGATATAGGTATAGGCTAACATCCCTTAAAATATGGTGGCGTCTAAACTTTTATTTCGGATGTAAATGCAATTTTTTTCCAATTTATAAGCGGGATCTCGGAGTTATTAATTTTTTACAAAGTCCCCGACATTTTCTGGAATATATTATATAGTGGATACGTAAGCTATAGGTATAGTCTAACATCCCTCAAAATATGGTGGCGTCTAAACTTTTATTTCGGATGTAAATGCAATTTTTTTCCAATTTATAAGCGGAATCTCGGAGTTATTAATTTTTTACAAAGTCCCCGACATTTTCTGGAATATGCCATATAGTGGATACGTAAGCTTAAGGTATAGTATAATATCCCTTAAAATATGTTGGCGTCTAAACTTTTTTTCGGATGTAAATGCAATTTTTTTCCAATTTTTTCTAAGATTTATCAACCTTGCCAAGTATATGCATTTTTTCGAAATGTTCTAAAATAAAATACAATATTCATATCTAATGACGCTGACAATAGTTAGTTAAAAACGTCGTGAGTTAAAGATATAGAAAACCTAAACAACAGGAAAAAAAGTATAATCTCATTCTCATTTTTACCTTTATGAAATAAATGATATTTAATTATTTTGCCTATGACACATTCTATTTAGTTAAGGTTTACATGATTTAAAACTTAAATTATGCACATAGAAATAGCATGAAGCTTTCAACCATGTCAGCCGTCATATTAAACGCACGCGTGACAGTAATAAATGGAATATGCCAAAACGAGCAATGCTCTTTACCATGGGGGTAATTCCAGTATATAAATGATTCTACCTGTCTCAATGGATAGTTTCGTATAATTAAATTCAACAATATATTATTAGAAACAAGACTGCTATTAATTATACTTATAACTTATACGGAACAAGTTTTGCTTACTTAAAATGTACAACAACTTTACCATAAGTTGTACAAGCAATATGAGTCCACTTTTGGATCTTCTGGATTATTATACAGTCAACCTTTTTTTTAGAAGACTTCATTAGGAGGTATAGCAAGATTGATGGAAATAGTAGGAAATTTTTAAGAGCGTATAATACGCTGTTGCCAAATCATTAAAAGATTCTCCTATTGTGGGTTTTATATATTATTTTTTCACCGGTGAATTTAACCAGTGGTGAAACTGATGAACTTATGATTGACAGTTGGTGGAATGATTGGGCTCAACCGGTGGACTAGCCTGTGAAAAAATGAACATACCTAATTAAGCACATCGTTGGATTGCTTAAAATATATTCTAACTTCAAACTAGTGAAAATACTAATAGCGACAAACATTTCAAGAAAATTTCTCATAGAATGACAGCTAAGGGAGTCTCTGTGACTGCCACCAGAGGTGGCATTCTCATATTCCTAATAATGTACTACATTTTCATGAAGTACATATTTACATAAATCGACCTGAATCCACGTAGCAAATTAAAAATTTAACCAACACAGGTAGTAGTTATAGTTGATTCCTTCTGCATCCTCCATTTACTCCAAAGCCTCTGCGCATGCCCAGGTTTAGCTGTTTTTAAACAGGGCTGTTTTAGCTGTTTTTAAACAGGACTGTTTTTTAAACAGGGCTGTTTTAGCTGTTTTTAAACAGGGCTGTTTAAAAACAGCTAAAACAGGGCTGTTTTTAAACAGGGCTGTTTAAAAACAGCTAAAACAGCCCTGTTTAAAAAAACAGCCTTGTTTAAAAACAGCTAAAACAGCCCTGTTTAAAAACAACTAAACCTGGGCATGCGCAGAGGCTTTGGAGTAAATGGAGGATGCAGAAGGAATCAACTATAACTACTACAGGTATTGAGTTCGATTATTCAAGGTCAAATAAAAACCGCAACAGAATCAAACTTGGAACGTGATTGTCAGTTTGACATAACTTAACCTAACTTTTGAACTGAACTACTGTAGAAATTAATTATAAAATAGTTATCTTGTCAAAACGATTTGAATATACTACATAGTCAGCTATTGTTCATGAATTCGAGAAGTTAATATATATTTTAAAACACAGTAAATCAATATTACGATGACATTTTATAATTGCCTTTAACATACAGTCAACGAACAGTCATAATAAATGTATTTTTCGGATCAATTGTGCAAAACTTGGCAACGTTTTCCTCCTAGCGGTAGCAAGTGAAAATACGGAAATGAAAAATGACAATTTTGACATAAAAAACAATAAATTATTTATTTCCAGCTTTATTAAATAAAAAGTGGTGAGGGTTTAGTATTTGAAAGTTGTGTGGGTTAATTATAAAAAGCAGTATGGTGAAACAGTGTTAGGTATGCAAAATAACCAATTCGGTGCCTGGATTTGATAGTACACATGCTATTGCCCTCTTATAAACAGCGAGTTGTAGGCTCGGCGCAATAGTAATTTTATGAATGAGATGCGGGATCTATCTTTGCTTTCTCGTCGTTGGGTGTCTAGTTGCGCTACTGCTATTAAACTAAGTTATTCAATATTATAGGAACAAAGGTCAAGTTACCCTAAGCCAATAAGACATAACTTTCGAGACAAAAGCTGCAAAACAACGTGTTCCGGTAGACTGACCTCAAAGATAAATTGGTTATGTTATCAAGGAAATGGCCTGGTAAGTGCCGTTTTCCACTTCGAATGCAATATAGTTTTTTAGCTGAAGTAGTTTCGTGACGTATTATCCTCGATGCACCTTAAACGATATTTGTATTAAGAGCATCCATTCAATATTTCTAAATTTTTCTGTAAGGTTACCAGCTCTATACAAAATTATGTATATTATACAGTATTCACAGTGCGTCATAACTTATACATACGTCATTAAAATACGAATCAAATGGAACAAATCTGATTAAAACAATATTAAATTTCATAAATAATATTATAATAGATGTGCCTAATACATAAGTAAGTACAGGTTCCTCAAAGTTGTTTAAAGTTTTGATTCAAAAATTTTAGTCTAGTATGTTATCCATACATTTAATAGATCAATCAAACTTTTATTTTTATCAGCATAGTATGGATGTTTGGTTTAAGGCGGGGGTCGGGCGTTCGGCCCAAGCTTCCGGCACTGAAGCCTAGTGGCTTATTGTGCTCCCCTATCTTGCTAGAAAAGATTTGTTCCTTTTATAAGGTCCAGTAAATTTCTACCAAGTTTGTCATGCGGGGGGCTATCCCTACATTGGATTCCTCTGAAGATTTTGACTCTTCTTCAGGTCAGTGCTTTGCAGTTATATATGATATGTGAGGCGGTTCCGTCCTTTTCGCCGCAAAGTCTGCATTCAATGAGACCATTGTAGATTTCTATTCGACGTAGGTGTTTTCTTAAGTGGCAGTGACCTGTTAGTAGGCCAACCACTTGTTTTAGCTGGGTGCGCGTTAGAAGCAACATTCCAGTTGATAGCTTATTGGAGGGTTTCCCAATTGTGGTTTAGGTTTGACCAGGTATCCTGTTCCATTGGAATAGGTGTTGTTGTTCCGCCCACCTCTCTGATGTTGCTTTGGTTTCCTGTTTTGATATGCCAAGGGCGGGTTCAGAGCCCCTGAGTTTTTGAGATGATCCGGCTCTAGCCAGTTTATCGGCTATTTCGTTGCCCGCTATCCCCGAGTGACCAGGAACCCATACGAGTTATACACTGTTCAGCATAGTATACATGAATATTTATTTTTTAACATACCTTACTTTAGAAGACTTTAGCCACCGCCGTAATTTTTTGCGCGACATACTATTAAATGTTAGAACTTTTTACAATAAATAAATATGTATTAATAACTACTTACCGAAAACACAAGAGAACGATAATAAAAGCTCCGAAAAGAAATATTTTTGCGAATAAATACATTTTTAAATCACCAAAATGTAAAAAAATTAGATGTGAAAATGACAATAATAAAAAACGATGACGTCGGAAGTAAATGGACAAACTATAAAAAATAATAAAATTAAATAGTCAAATCAATATGCAACTCTTCCTTACAACTTTTTCTCTGTCTAGCACGTTTTATTGGCAATGACGTATTGCGGCTTAGAATAGTGCCCGAAAGACGTTGGGTTATGTTTTTATTCACCTTTATTGGTATAATAAATAAAGATGGGAAGAACATTAAGAAAACTTCTGGCTGTAGGCTGAGCCCGCAAGGGAAAGCGCTCTGCGTATAATCTCGAGGTAGCAGCCGCACTTTGACGACACTCACCGTAAATTAGAACCATATCTACTAGTTCATTGTTTTCAAATTTTACCATTTTCACGTGTCACCAATTTAAAATTAACTTGTTTCAGAAAAACACACCTCAGCGGATTGCCAAATAAATAACTGACCCGTAAATTGCATGAATAATAAGACACAAACAACATAAAGTATAGCAGGCTACGTTTTGATGACCAGGCCCGCACTTAGATTTTTTACTTCTGTATTTCGCCTATTTTAAATTTTTTTAAAAATGTTGTTTATTTTAATGCCTTCTATACACAGCTAAAAAAGAAGTATCAACTTAAATATAGTGCGTTCACTTAGCTCTGACAATGTCTATTAAAGGATTTTTAAAAACTTTTTAAATTTGGAAAATACAGATTATTAATAGTGTCAGTTATTTTTATAAAAAAAAACATCATATCCAAATTAAGATGAAGTTTCAAATTAAAAAAAAAGTTAGGGTGGTTATGCTGTTGTTGTTAATCAAAAAAAAAAAAAAAGAAACACCGAACACCTAAAAAAACACAAAATTCCTTCCATCATTGTGACAGATCCATCTCTAGACGCATTTCGCCATATCATAGCTTATCAGTAAGACTAAGATCTGACGAAAGAAACGAAAATAGTGTTCTTATAAATAGAGTTAATAGTAGTTTGTACAACAAGAGTGGATATGATGTTCATATCGCACGAGGAAGTAAATTGAGCACAACGCCGTAGGCGGAGTGCTCAAACTTCTGAGGGCAATATGGACAATCCACTCGAGTTGAACAGTATATTTTTTCTACGACCAAACTTACAAACGTTATGATAAAAAATGTAAAAAAAAGTTTTCAGGTTGCCGGGCTCGAACTCACGACCATTCATTCCATAGTCAAACGCTCTACCTCAGGACTATCGAAACGTTAAACTAATTATGGGAAAACCAAGTGATAAATGATGCTACATGAAATTAATTTTCTATGCATATTCAGCAGGTTGCATTATTGATAAATCTATTATAAATGCGTCTAGATTTTATTATATTGAACAAATTGTATCATATGCAATTAAATTATATAATTTAGTGTTTTGAAAAAGAAGGCAGAGCCTCACTAAAAATAATATACTGTGATTGGTCAGTACTTTTAAGAACAACAATGGCTTCTCTGTAATTGACTACTGTGATTGGTCAGTTTCATTACCTATCTAGGATTGTTATAATATTTTGCCGCACAGTTAACTGGAATAGCCTACTTTACCCACCACTTAAGGGTAAATAAGTAAGTAAAATAAGTTTTTGATATTTAGTATATCAAAATTCCACTATCTATATTTGGTTTCAATATCATCATCATGACAAGGCTTCTTCATGGCTGCTTAACCTTTTGAGTCTCGTACGGATTATAAGGCTTATTCTTTCGAAATAAATCCAGGGTGTTAGCGTTTCAGCTAATGTATAAAATATGCCCTACATATGTCGCGATATATCGCATGGGAAATAAACTAGTTGTCAGTTACAACACGGCTTGACTAGACAAAGAGGTGATGGGACAGAAATAAAAATTATTTATTTTTTGTCGTGTGCTCGAATACAGAATGTCCGATAACTTTTATTAAAGAATAATATTTTGGCCGTTTGTTTTCTAATATTTTTTGTAGTTTTTTATCGTAACTTTTTTGTTTATTCAAAAGTCGGCCATATTATTTATTTTTTAAGCACAAATTATTACCTACAGTTGCAAGTTAAAAAAATTTGTATTTATAATAATAATAATAATATATTATTATTATTATTATTATTATTATTATTATTATTATTATTATTATTATTATTATTATTATATAATAACAAATAATAAAGATATTTATGTATGTGGGTCAAAAAAAACAACAATAAATTATATGAACGGCCAGTAAAGTTTTAAACTTGCATTATCTTTATTTGTTTTGAATTACGTTTCAACTGGTAAAAAAAATTAGAAACAATCTTTTAGCTGCGGCGCAACGGTGGCTCAGCGGTGAGTCAATGGCATTCGACCGTGGCGTTCCGAGTTCGATCCTCGGAGTGGGCACACGCACAATAAAAAGTATGTCCGAATTTTAGTAGGTTTAATAATGCAGGGAAGAGTGTAAAATGTATCATCTCCCAACCCACCCCATTCACGCCGGTAACCAAGCCGGATTAGATCGGATATCTCGTGGGGTGCGGAAGAAGGTACACATTCCCCAATCGGTAGGTCGTGAGTTAGTCTTTGGGGGGGTGGCGCATAACTGAGGATCGTGGTTTGGAGTCCACATTATGTAAGCTGTAGATCCTCTCAGGAATGGCCCTGGCAGCGAACGAGGAGGTAAAAATCCTAATTAGAAAGAATGGCAAGAAATTACAACAATCTTCTAGGTATTTATAACGAGTATTTATTTTTATATCAACAAAAAATTATAAAACGATAAAAAATGTATAATACTTCAAACTAAATTAAAATCATAAACAGACAGAGTCTGGAAAAGTGCTTTTTACTTCGAATTTATTTTATTTTCCTGAACCTTTTAGGATTAAATATATATAGGATGCTTCAAGAAAACTGGGCGGCTTTTTTTTTTAAATGGAACATCATCTATGTTATTGCATTTTTTTAATTCTACGGAAAAGCACATTTCATGTAGGATATCCTATACCTAAATTCAACTGTTTTTAAAATATTGCCATTCAAAAATTGATATTTTTGTAATTACAGAGTAAATGTCTCATTTGAATTATTGTTATTAAGAATTCAATAAACTAGTTGGGTTTGTTTTATTTTAAAAACAGTCGAATTTAGGTATAGAACATCCTACATGAAATGCGCTTAGAATTTTTCGTAGAATCCTAAAAATGCAATAACATACAGGGGGTTTTATTAAAAAAAAAAATAAAGTGAACTTATGTCGTCTTGAAGCACCCTGTATTTTTTCAAAAATATTAATAGATTTAAGAACATAAAATCGACGTGTCCGAGCGTTTCTTATTCAGGTGCTTTGCCAGGCTTTATGATCTCACTGTACCATACAGGGTCCTGCCCCTCACTTCCCGTATTATATAGCTCACCTATTAATTAAGTTAGGATCTTGATATTTTGCAAACTTATCCGTATCCTAGGGCGCATTTCAGGAAAATACTTTTGGTTATACAAGGTGTTCCAAAAAAGTGTGACGTCATAAGGATCTATTTTTTTAGATTACATATATATTTTTACTTATTTGAATGCCTCTTATAGTTGCCTACATACCTCCAAAATTTGAATAAAATCGGTTCAGTATTAAAGTCGAAAAAAAAATAAACATTAAAAAAAATCAGTTTTGCACCACTGATTTTAACAATTAATAAAAAATTACAATAATGCCTCGTTATTAAAATTATACAAAGGTACTTAGTAAATAAGGTCGAACAGTCTCGTTAACCAAGTATGATTAATACGAATTGTACAGGGTGTCCGGAAATTATTGTCAGACACTTTAAATCAATTTATTTTTCTTATTTCAAATTAGGACCCCTGTATATTATTATGTGATTCGATGCAGAATTAAAAATCAAATATTAAATTTGTTCTAATTACAACTCTATCGCAATTTTTAACTCATCAAGACTTATTTGCAGAAAACTAATTTTATCAACTGTTCTAAAAAAATAGATTATTATGACGTGACACTTTTTTGGAACACCCTGTATAAACAAAAATATTTTCCTGAAATGCGCCCTAGGGTACAATTAAAGTCCGAAAAAAATATCAAAATCCTAACTTAAGTAATAAGTGGGCTATAGAAGACGGGAGGTGAGGTGCAGGACCCTCTATACTATACATCTTAGAATAGTACTAAAAAAAGATCTGTAAAAAAATGAGATTGCAAACTTTTACACTTTTTGGACATCCAACCACACATCTCCTTTTGCTGATGTTAACCAATTGCACGGATCCAATTCAAGTGGAACTTTAGTTCTTTCATTTACAGACACTCTGTAATTTTTTATGATCGTCAATAAACCTACCTTGCTTTGCAGAAGACCAAACCTCATGCCTGAAATAAAAACAGAGCTTTACTTTTATAATATTATTATGTATAGGTTGTCCTGAAATTTAGTTTAGTTTAAATATTCTACATAGAAAAACATTCAAAAAAGTTCATGTGAACGTAGTCACCAAATGTAATGATTTGATAATTTATTTTTTCGTTTAAACTATGAGCACAATCATTTTTTAAAATATTGTTGTTGATGTTACCGGTCTCGCGTCAATTGGACGTGGAAAATTGGATGCACGACTATTGGTCGCAGTCAATTGGACGCGCGACAATTGGACGCGTGCGAAAATTGGACGTGGGACAATTGGACGTTGGCATAATAGTTTCTCGTCCATCGTCAACGCTGTCCATCCATCCATATGGAAATTTATCAATGCCTTCAAAAAAGAAAACAGCCTAAATCGGTTGAAAATAGAGCAACTAATAGCTGGACAAATGCAACCGCAGAAGAAGATGTATCGAGAAACTGCTCAAAGAATAAAAACAGTGGTCGCTGATTACAACAACAGACCAGTTTTAGAGTACCTGCGAGGCATTGCACACAATTTTCAATTGCAAGTGTAAGGAATTTTAAATTTCAAATATTTGTATATATACACTTTAGTCTACATCGTGTAAATATGCGATTTTTTTATTTTGACAAACTTCTGTGCTTTTATTTTACATTTTCATGTGTTATTTTTATTAATAAAATATTGTCGCGTATCAAAATGATAGGCGACGGGAACGTGTAGCTTAGATGATTTGAAATTATGTTTTAATTTATTTAATTTGTTGTGCCCTATTTAGTTACTAAAACACCAAAGATTTTTAATAGTTTTATTTAAGCGAAGCAAAGCAAAGCGATTGACGATTACATAATAATGAATAAAATAGAAGTATTTAGAAATAAAAATAAAGTTCTTAAATTAGTAAATTTAGAGAGTTTTCTCTAAAGAAGAGTTGTTTCCTTAAAACTCACATACGAGGTTATTTGTTCTAAATTCAAGAAAAACAACTTCCGCTTTACAGTCAACTCAGGCCAAAATAGAAATAAACAATTTAACAATTTAAATAAACATTATCAAGATTACTTACTCACTGGATGGAAACTGTTTTGATCTGAGATTATGTTTCTACATTTTTACTTGAATGACCAAATGGGCAGAGGTTACCCTTGCACTTGAAAATGTTAAACAACTCCACTGAGTAAGTGTCTGTTTGAGTTTTTATAATGTTTTGTAACCCTTACCAGATGGGAGAAGGGGTTCCTTTTTGTTATGTCAGCAATTTATTAAAAGAGGGGATTTCCCTGGATGGGCTATTCAAAATGGAACCCTTTATCCCAACCAATTCAAACAATTATGTTTATCAACTTTCGTCTACAAACTCCTCCTACAAAACTAGGAATGTCCTTGTCCTTGTTCCACACACTATCTTTTCACTACACCTATTCTTATCAGCAGACTCAACACCTATTAAGCGTCTTAGCACCACAGCGAAGTATGAACCGATTAAATTATCCTTAAGGGTACCAATCCATATCCGACATTACCCCCTCCTCCAGGGTCGACGACCACGGCGACCAACTTGTAATAGAGTGACTTGAAGTTCCATGGGATGGAGGATGCCTTGTAGGGTTGGGTTGTACGGATAACTAGCATAGTAGCTTTAGGAGAGGCATCCCTCATTATGACTTTTGGGTTACTGCAATTCGCCCAATTATGGTGGATGGTTCGGTAACTGGTAGTCAACTTACAGCTGTGGTGGAGTGGATGGTTTTCCAGCTGTTGTAGTGCATAGGTCTCCAGATGTAGTACATACATGAAACAAATAGTGCAGTATAAGTTTGTAAATTAACATGTGGGACGACTAGAAGGAGTTTCAGTAGTTCTTTAATAAAAATATACATTTTCAAAATTAACTTTACCGTTGTGTAAAAAAAATTAAAAGTGATTTCCTGGGTTACAAAACTTTCAAGTTACAAATATTTTCCAATAATAACAATGTTAATATAATAAATTGGACAATATAACCTTTCGCATTTATAAAATAAATTGTCCTTTACGTAAGAAAATGAATAGACAATAATATATCTAATAATATTTACACATACCTATACGAACACGAACTTGTGAGTAGTTGTAGTAACATAATACTATAAACGCATACAATTTTTATACAATACACATTTTACCTAGGTGCACCTATACCTTTATACCTTTATATATTTAAACTCTTACACATGTTTAAACATGTACTTTTCTATGCATGTTTAAACATATAGTTTTCTACGCATGGCCATGGTAGTACAAAATAATTGAAAAATAAGAAAGTAAGTACGTAACATTATTTTAGACCTTAGTCTCGTCTTTCTGATTTTTCTGTAATTCAAATATAACTTTAACATTTTGTCTTGAAGGGGGGAGACAACGTTCCCTTCACGTGATATTTCTGATATATCACAATACGCGTATTATACCTTTTATGATCATAACAATACAACATAATTCAACATTATTCCTAGGAATCCAAAAATTATTCATATCAGTAAGGAAATACCAAAAAATATAATCATCACGTGATGCTACTTACTTCTTGCGCGCTAACATCTTTAAAAACCGAGAAAATACTCATTTACATCTTATACCGCATAGACCAAAAGAACAGTTCCGTACTATCAGTAAAATATTATCATTATCCACGTAGTAAAAATCTCCTGGAATATATTTCAAATAAAATAATTCTTCTTTCATTATCAAACCTAAAAATCCTCTGAAGTTAATAAATTTAAGCCAGGAACAATGACCAATTTGGATTAAAATTATTTATGTATGTCCATATTGTCCATGAATATAGGCTAAAAAATAAAAAATATACAGACTGAAAAATCAAAAATATACAGGCTGAAAAATAAAAAAATATACAGGCTGAAATATAAAAAATTCATAAATGTTACTAAAAATGATTTTGACTTTTTAGTAATGTAGTAATAAAAATGCATCCATCAAGGGAGTTTGGTAGCAGGTTCCTTTTGTACCTAATAATGACAATGGATAAAGCCAATCTAAAAATAAATACACATTAGTAATCATTAAAGACACTGTAGGTTTATAATAAGTATAACTGCTAAATACACCTTTTCCTAGTTATCTCTTGAGTCGTTTAATTAATACTCTGTATTGTAATATTGAGATATGAGAATCTGCTGAAACGAATAATAATTATCTCCAATGATTTGTGTCGGTAAGGATACATAATTTTATTCTTACTTTCAGTACGTCGCGAAACGAAAATTGGCTTGAAATTAAAAGTGTTTTAACGCGTTAGTGAATAAACATTTATAATTATAATGAGATTTTGATTCAAAAAAAATTAATTTAAGTTTATGGTTTCAGGAAAAAATCAAATGATTTAATATTTATTTTTTAAAAAGATATAATGGATGTGTCTATTAGTTATTGAAAAATAGGTGTTTTGTTATTTAACTATCGTTTTCAAAACTTTGTTAGTGTTTAAAGAAAAATTTAAATTGTGACGTACTGACACCTTGTGTTAAACCACGAATTTCGAAAACACGTTTTCCGGGGTCATTCCCTCAAGAGTGGGATTCTTGGTACTTTTTGCATTTTCGGAGCTAGAATTCGCGAGTAAGTATTCTATTACTTTTTGTTAAATTTATTTTTAATTTGTGAAATGTTTGTTTTTTCGTTTTAAATTAAACAACCTGAT
This sequence comes from Polydrusus cervinus, assembly GCA_935413205.1. Taxonomy (NCBI): domain Eukaryota; kingdom Metazoa; phylum Arthropoda; class Insecta; order Coleoptera; family Curculionidae; genus Polydrusus; species Polydrusus cervinus. The sequence goes on from OW284516.1 coordinate 8,250,679, forward strand.
TTAAAATAAAATTTATATTAATAGGGGAGAAAAACTTTACTGTCTATTTAATGATCTAATACCCAATGATTGTTATATAGGGTAGGATTCTTCTGACATGTACTACGTCTTTTATTTGTCATTTTTATCTGTTCTTTTCAGAATAACACAATCTACCTCAGATTGTCTAATAACATATTAAGTACGGTACGGTCCGGACCAAATTACAAAAAATTGTCTCCTTCCAATTTTCTAATTGGGCATACTCTTAAAAATCAAAATGTCTATGCTCTTTTTTTATCATATATTTCCTTACTTTGTCTCAACTATATTTTATTTATATCATCGTTTTCTTTCTAAGCGCTTTTTCTTTAAATTCTCGGTTACTATAAAATCATTAACTCTTTGCCCTTACGAAGCTTCGGTGAGTAATGCAAAATTTCGGGTTTAAACTAACAATGAAGGGGTTTACATAGTGGTACTTTGCACCGATATATTATAAACAAAAGTTACATGCGGCAAATTTAAGGACCAATCGGTATGAGCCTTGTTTGTGTACAATCTTAACATGTTAGATGTTTTATTCATTCTTTCTTCCAAACCTAGGAATGATAATTGGTAATAATTAAAGGGTTATTATTACATATTATTTGTAAAAGTTCAGTAATAAATTCAGACTGGAAAACTTTTTCCGCGATAACTCATAAAAAATTTAGGCTTTTGGGACAAATAATATTTTCAAAAATAAAATTTTCAACTGATTCTGCTTTTCTTGTGTAATTTCTTAGTTTTGGCTTAATTCGTAGCTAGTTTGTAGGTACTAAAATCATGGTATATTATCAATCAGTTTTGAAAATGTCAATGTTCTACAAATATCGCGCCTAATCTAATTAGTCCAACGGGTTTATGATATATTTGCTTACATTCTTTACATATTGGTCTATGTATTTTTTTTTTACATACTGTCCCAAGAATACTGTGACCTAAGTTTATTGGTTATTTTAATCACGCTTAAGTAACCAACGAAGAATTCGTTCATGTTTGGTTTCTTTTTAAATTTAAATTACTGATAATTCTTGATTGTCATTAGGTAAAATATTTCTTTTATATTAAATGTTGTCTTTTAAAATGTAATATTTTGAGATATAACAATGTTAATAACTATTGACTATCTGCGTTCTTTAAAGAGAAAATTATTTCATTAAAATTTTGTTCGTTGTTTTGATGGTAGTGAATTGTTTCAGAATCCACGATATATAGTGTAGAAATGTTAAAATTGTTTTCTTGTGAAGCAAGAGAAAAGAAAATTTAGTTATTTTATTGAATATCGTAGTCAATAATCAATATCTTTATGTTTTTTACCATTTTAACGTTTAACAGTGTAGTTAAATTCTGAAATAATATAATGCATGATAATCCGTGACTATGTCTATACATTGACACACATGACATTTGACAATCACATAAAAAAAATGTTACTAGAATAATAGTTTGACTCGCGCTTTGGCAAAATTTTTGAATTGTATGCAACAGAATGGTCACAACTCATGTCATTTTTAGTAAAAGTAATGCAATAAACCTTGTATAGAAATATCCATTTGTAACTAATATTTTTTTTCTATGAACGTAAAGCACTAAAATCGGTGTCGAAATTAATTCAATTATTAAGGGTGATCGCTTCTTCTGTCCATAATGTGTATACTTTTTTTTTTTTTTTTTTTGGTTAATTTGTGTAATGGTCGTGGTATTTTGACCAAATAAGAAATATATTTGTGATAAAATGAAATTATTTTTTTATAATTATGGGTACTTAATGTATTTTTTTTTTTTTTTAGTTGAAAGTTTATTTGGGTCTGGTAAAATGCCTTGTTTATATGCCCTAAAAAAAATTTCCTCATTTTCTGCTAAATAGCACTAGATTTAAAAGTTAAACCTGCTTTTTGCAGTCTAGAAAAAATATTATTTAGTCTTTTAAGATGTTTTTCAAAGCTATCAGAAAAAAAACGTCTAAATATTCTGTCTGTTTCAAACCTTTAAATATTCTATCGACTAACTTTTAAAATGTTGATGTTCGCTGTTCTTTTCTTAACTATACCTGCCAGTACTCGCTAAAATTATCTAGAGTGAATATCTTAAGTCTTTTAGATGACCTAAAGTATTGTCAGTTATTACGGAAAAGACCAATTTTGTATTTAGTGAATCATTTAATTTTTGAAAAATCATGAAAAAATCTGTACGTAGGTATATCATCTGACTGTCGTCGGGTTAATGGTATAACTGTTAAGAAAATAAAATGATACTCCCTATATTAAACCTTATGGTGTATTGGGTTTATTTATAATTACTGACCTTAAGAGAAGTAAAGATATTGGTAGTCTTAAAAAAAATGTTTAAGAAGTGTTTAGTTTGAAGCTTGCAGAGCGAATAAAAGCATCTTTAATTCTGATTATTTGTAAACTTAAAAAATGTATTTACTTCATTCTTTTAAGTATTTTTTTTTTTAAGCTTTAAAAAGTTTTGAGATTTATTTGAAATATCCAAATCATTGTATTAACTTTTTAGTTCTTTAACGAGAATCGATTTATTATGTCAAATTCAACCTATACAAAAAATGTTAATAAATATTCAATTATGATTTTCAAAATTTTGAATCCTAAAATCTTTTAAATGAGAAGGTCCTAAAATTTAATTGTATCTTAAAATGAAAATGCAAATCAAAAAAGATAAATTAAACCACTGAAATAATATCTCGAACATAAATTTAAATTTCTCTAAAAAATAAACATATTTTTAAACTTTATACATTTTTAAAATTATACGTATCGTTTTATTTTGTAAAATTTGTAATCTCTTTAATACCTATTTTTTAGCTGTGTATAAAATATTTTTAATTGTGAGTTACCTTTTTGTAAAAAAAATAATATTTCTTTGTTTAATTTTAAATATCAGATGTTCAAAATAAAATTCAAATTTTAGTGTAGAGTCCTAAATTATTCCAAAAGATTTAAATAAATATATGATTTCTAATTTTTCATTATCAATGAAAATATTTATGTATACATAATTTACATTATATAAAATTATAAAGTCCACCTTTACATCGTAAACCTTATTCTATATGACTGAAAATTTAAAAACATAAAATTGTTGATTTGGGGGAATCGCAAAACTGATGGTTGTTGCTCAGCGGTACCCTCATAATTAATTTGAGTTATCTGACTTTTTTATACTGAGGCGTATCTCTAAATTCTGTTACGTTAGTTTGTAATATATATGACTGTGCTATGTTTTATAAAGACGTTAAAGGCTTGTCTGACAAAGCTAAAATTTGAGAAAAACTGTTTGATTAATTTCTTACCTTTTGAATATCAATTAATTTATTGACAATTGCAGATAATTTTTCTATTAAATTCACACTATCATCGTAAAATGGAAAAAAGGTAGTAATACAATTTATATGTAATCAACTTTTGAAATGTTCTAAAACATTTTCAAAATACATATTATGTTTAAATTCAGCACATAACTTGCTAATTTTATAGTAGGTAGTAACTTTAAATTCCTTTATTCAAGCATTATTTTGCTAACAATATTCTAATTCTTAAATCACGGTTTGGTATATATATATATTTTATAACTTCCCATATTTTATTTTAATTTATTGCCGCCGCTTGTTCGTACCACTTATTTGCTGCATTTAAAAGATAATTTTCAAAATAAACGTTTTTATGTTTAATACCCCAACTATTTATTATCGTTGCGCAACGTTCAAAATTATTTAAAAAATATCTTATTTCTTTTTCCGACGGGTAAAATAATTCCGGCGATATGAATCTTGTCGCCGCAGGAACCGCGGTCTCCTTTTGCACTTTTGCCACAGTAGTGTGTATACTTTTTATTTATATCCGAATTTCTAATATTTTTTATGATCAAAATTACTTTAGTTTGTTACAACAGTTTCAGAGAAAGTAACTTTTTTGTGTGGGAAAACTGTTGTGAATCAGATCCAGGGGAGTTGTTCAAGTGAAGGTATTTTTTAATTTATATATCAAATCTAGATCTGAGTCAACGTCTGTACTTGGACTTTTCGAATTGAACGATTTTATTAGGGAGAGCGATTCAACACTACTTGGACTTAAACTATCTATTAAAATTAATTAAAAAAAACCTCTTTGTTCTCTTTAGCTTGCCCTTTGTATATACGAAAAACATTTTTAAGTTTGTAATATTCCTATTTTTCTTTTCACGAATTTAATTTTGCTTGCTTATACACTTTTGTTTTTTAGAAAATTTTTATTTTAGATAAAATTGTAAAATTGCACTTCAGTAAAAATAATAGAGCACCTTAAAAAATACAAAATTTAGGAAAATAACGGAATCGACTATAGAAGAATATTTAGAATAAAAATACACTCGTATAGAAAACGGCACCTCCACCAAATGTCGCGTATCAAAATGATAGGCGACGGGAACGTGTAGCTTAGATGATTTGAAATTATGTTTTAATTTATTTAATTTGTTGTGCCCTATTTAGTTACTAAAACACCAAAGATTTTTAATAGTTTTATTTAAGCGAAGCAAAGCAAAGCGATTGACGATTACATAATAATGAATAAAATAGAAGTATTTAGAAATAAAAATAAAGTTCTTAAATTAGTAAATTTAGAGAGTTTTCTCTAAAGAAGAGTTGTTTCCTTAAAACTCACATACGAGGTTATTTGTTCTAAGTTCAAGAAAAACAACTTCCGCTTTACAGTCAACTCAGGCCAAAATAGAAATAAACAATTTAACAATTTAAATAAACATTATCAAGATTACTTACTCACTGGATGGAAACTGTTTTGATCTGAGATTATGTTTCTACATTTTTACTTGAATGACCAAATGGGCAGAGGTTACCCTTGCACTTGAAAATGTTAAACAACTCCACTGAGTAAGTGTCTGTTTGAGTTTTTATAATGTTTTGTAACCCTTACCAGATGGGAGAAGGGGTTCCTTTTTGTTATGTCAGCAATTTATTAAAAGAGGGAATTTCCCTGGATGGGCTATTCAAAATGGAACCCTTTATCCCAACCAATTCAAACAATTATGTTTATCAGCTTTCGTCTACAAACTCCTCCTACAAAACTAGGAATGTCCTTGTCCTTGTTCCACACACTATCTTTTCACTACACCTATTCTTATCAGCAGACTCAACACCTATTAAGCGTCTTAGCACCACAGCGAAGTATGAACCGATTAAATTATCCTTAAGGGTACCAATCCATATCCGACAATAGGACACTTTTATTCCTGTTTTATTATTCTATACTTTGCGACCAGTTGTCCCAGCGTCCAATTGTGGCCGCGTCCAACTATCGCCGCGTCCAACTGTCACCGCGTCCAATTGTCGTAGCGACCAATTTTCCGCGTCCAATTGTCGCGCGCCCAATTGACCGCGTCTAATTGTCGGTAATCCGATGTTGCCTTATTACACATTAACAATCTCAGAATTGCTAGCTTCTAGCTCCCCTCCAATGACTTCTGATATCTTCATTTAAGCTTAGTTTTAACTAACATATAAGACAAAACTTACCAATACACTGTCTAGGCCCATCACCAAAAGGTAACCAAGTGTAAGGATGCCTTGCTTCTTTATTTTCATCGTTGAATCGATCTGGATCAAATTTCTCGGGTTCCGGGTAGTATTCCGGATCCATGTGTAGACCAATAACTGAAAATTGTACTCGTCTTCCTTTCTCTATGACAACATCTGATCCAGGAATTGTATAGGATTTTCTACATTGTCTTATTATTACTGGAAAAGGGGGGTATTTTCTAAGCGCCTCTGAAAAATGAAATATTTTTTTAATGCGAAACTATATTATTTGTTTAAGCTTTTCTCCTGAAATGGAGAATATTATAAGTCCTGCGAGGAAGGTCGAAACTGGAGTAACAGGACGACGAAGCATTGCCGCCAGAACTAAATTAATCATCACAGCGTACATAAAGTTCAGGGGTGTGGTAGTAGAATTATTATATACACATACAAAAAATCTTACCAAAAATTACATTTTCCAAATATCTCATCTCCATGATTGCCTCGTACGTGACTTTATTGTCATATTTTTCCAGTATTAACTTTATTTCAGTTCTAAGTTTATCTTGTATATCGAGATTTGCCGCTAATTCAAAGAGAGAAAACGCCATGGCAGTTGAAGATGTTTCATGTCTAAAAAACGGTTGTGAAGTTATTTTGCAAAAAATAAAGAATGCAGTATTGTAAAGTCTACGTTGTTTACTATCTTTTAATTAAAACTAAAATCATCAATTATGACATCTTCAGCAGTTACTTTAATTAAAGTGTGTTAATTTGTATTTAAATTATCCCCAATTTTAGTTTTTATCGTATCATTGAAGATTAAGTCATTTTTATATGATATCTTTATTAATAATTGAAGAGTCGAGTGGATAAAGGAGGTAACTTACATTTGTTAGAAAATCGACTTTTTGTAATGAATGAAGGTAATAAGTAACATTGTTACAGTTGGCACCAACTTTGGAATAAAAATATCAAAAATAAAGGAAATGCGCAATTTATAAAGGAGGTATCTGACACAAATTTAATGTATATAATACATAAAGGAGACAACTAACAGTACTTGTCTCCCTTATTCACAAGAATATGCTGTTACCTCCTTTATCGAATAGATGTCACTACTAAATTAACATTTGCCTCCTTTATTCACTTATTTAATTTAAATTATTCGTTTTCTAACCGACGTGTTAAGACGAGTGCCGTTTGTTAGTGAATGTTTGCTAAGCGAGTTATTGTTGTTATTGTGTTAGAAATATCGAAATACATACAAGAAGTAAATTAATCCTGCAGAAGGCTCTACAAATAAGTGACTCGGCAACAAATTCTGATTTTTGCAATAAAGATAACCTTAAAAAAAGTGATCAGTTTGAAAACACATCTAAGTCCCATACAAATAATGATCTAAAGCTGACAGATCGAATACAGCGTGAATTAGAAGGTATGTATTTTAATAATAAAATTGTTAATATGATATTTTTTGACACATTGCCTTTTCCTTATTTCCGTTTGGCTAAATTCTGCCGTTTTCGCTGTTTTTTAAACTCAGTATTTATTTTTCGTGTGTATAGGTGGTTTTAAATAAAACGTAGGGAATTTAATTATGGCGGAAATTAATACAGAAAATTGTTCTAATTTATATCCACCCTGCAATTTTTTTGTGTAACGTAACTTTTTATATTACAATATTTTAAGGTTGATGCTCAAAAATTTCGTTATGGAACATATAAAGTCATTTCCTGCATCAGCGTCTCACTACTCAAGAAATAAAAATCCAAATAAATTATATCTTTCTCCATTGTTAAATGTATCAAAAATGTACAACCTATACTGTGAAAAATGTTTAGAGGAAAATAAGCCAGCATGCTTCAAAGTTAAATATTGCACATATAACAAGATTTTTTCCACCGAATTTAACCTTTCTTTTGGGGAACCACGCAGCGATACTTGTAGTACTTGCGACAGCGGAAATAGTAACGAAGAGCATAGAGAAAACTATGCGGCGGCTTTTGCACTTCAACGTGCGGACCGCGAATATGCACGAAACAGTGACAATATTTGCTATCTTACGATGGATCTACAACGAACGCTTCCTCTTCCTAGACTAACTACTAATAAGGCTTTCTACTTACGCCAGATGTGGATGTATAATCTAGGTATACATTCTATTACTAAAGGTATAGAAAAAGCAAACTTCTTTACTTGGACCGAGGATGAAGCCCATCGTGGAAGCTCTGAAGTGTGCAGCTCGTTATTAACCATGTTGGAATGCAATGATATTTTTCAAGATAATGCTATATCCCATCTCATATTGTGGACTGACTCTTGCGCCGGTCAGAACAAAAACTTTTTGATCGTATGCCTGTATCAGTACTTATTGCTTAAAGGTATAGTATTTGATTGATCATAAATTTCCCGAGGTGGGACATAGTTACTTAGACTCTGATAGAGACTTCGGGCGTATTGAAAAAATATTGCGACGTCACGAAAACATATTCTTACCAGAAGATTATCAAACCATAATAAGCCAATCTAGTAAAATGAATCATGTGACAGATATGTTGCTTCATTTCAGAAATTTTGAAGATTTGGCATCCAAGCTAAATTTAATTAATCGAAAAAAGAATACCCTAAATGAGAATGTTCCTTTCAGAGATGGAATTAAATGGATCAGAGTGTGTAGTTACGGGTCTTACTTATATAAGGAAAATTACGATCCACACACTCCTTTTAAAGAAGTGAATATCATTAGAAATGCACGTATTTCTCGACCAGAAAATATTCAAATTGAAAGAATTAGCAAAAAAACTGGTCAGTTATCATCTGAGAAAATTGCCAATCTTAAAACTCAACTACAGTTTATCAGGGAACCTTTCAAATGGTTCTACAATATGATTATAGATCAATACGAAAGTGAATTATTATTGTAATACTTTTAAAATCTTAATAATAAAATAATAAATTTATATTTTTTGTCTAAGACCTCTTTTAATCATTAAATACTTGTTTGTTTTATGCGAAAATGATAAATGGATGAAGGAGGTAACTGTAGTTTTTTTCAAATTTTGACTTTTTGTAAAGAGATATCCTTTCAACGTTATTATTGAAATCAAGGTATGGTCATAACCTAACGATTTGATAATTTTTAACCAAATAGAGAAGTAGTTAAAGAAGAACAAACAAAATAACTTTTTTTAAATTAAAATCACGTTTTTACCGTGTTTAAAGTTTGTCAGTTACCTTCTTTATCCACTCGACTCTTCAATTATTAACATCATAAACGTACTAAAACCTACATAACTCCTTAGTTACTCATAATACATTAGTTACCATAATTTAATACGTTATTACGAAAGCATGATACGTTAGATACCAAATAATATTAGAACTATTTTTCATGAACATGTAAAACAATTTTGACAGTTTTCAAATTTGATGGATACACCTTTGTCTTTAACGTCCACGATCTTAGGTATGCCCTCTGAAGACTGATTAATGACCGAGCAAGAATTCCTTTCGATTTCGTGCGGTTCCCCAGTGCTTAATCTACTGCCGGAAACATCGCCGATTTAAATTTTGCGAGCAATGGAAACTTTCTTGGTCACACTTTCTTCTAAATACCCTCTAGCAACCTTCGCCGATTCCCATTCACCAAGTTCTTGTAGGTCTAATATATCTCCTCCAGCATTAACAAGAAAACTTGCCGAAGATCTTCTAACGCAGTGACCAGTATACAAATTAGGATTTTCAAGTGAGATATACTTAGCTATTTTTTGAGGTATTTTGGAGAAGAAGTGAATGCCGCAGGGCTGTACCGTACATTTCCCTTTTCTATATGATGCAAACAATCTTTGGTGAGTGACATGGTCTGGCCTTAACATTGCGTACTTTTTAAATCGCCGTATCTCTAGAACGAGTAACAATCCGAAAAAACCTATATGACTTAATCGTCTTAGTTCGATGTCTAGTATCTCCAGTTACTCTACGGCCCATAAGTTACCGGATACCCTGTATATTTGAATAATAAATTAAATAAAATGAAAATAAATTCGAAGTTCCTGTAGAAAAACCCGACAACTCAATTATTAAGTTTTTCGCCAATACAATGTGGACGCATGAAAGCTATTTTTAAGAAGAAAAAGATATAAGCCAATAAAACTCTAAAATAATTACATACTAAGTTGATTGTTTTGTTAAATATTAAAAAAAATTTTTAAAATAATTATAACTTCTGAGTCCCTCCAATATTTTAAAAAATCAATGACTAACCATGGCCAGGGTTCCGGCCAAGAGAGCGCAATGATCTTGATAAAATTTAATATACAGGGTTTGGTGTATACTTATCTCTCAAGCCTATAATCCCTACGACTTAAAAGTGCCTGTTTAAGTCCTCAAAAACAGTTTTAAAATGTTATTTTAGGCCTGGTCGAATAAAAACATCATTTCTTGTACAGTAACGGATACCTTACCCTGCCAAAAAAAACACGAAACATTGTGCCGCCAATTCATTGAACGTTATCGCTGCTTGATGTTCGGAATTGCTGGATATAATTTTCTCATCGTCAGTTATTTGTCCCTGATTTTTCAGCTGAAGCAACAGGTGCATGAAGTCTTTACGATATATGCCGTTTTTTTCTCTGTAGTCCACTGTATCTTTGATCATATTAATGAAAAATCTAAAAATGTACAGATGTCCTTAAAAACTATTAATTAGAACAGACATTATGATAAAAAAGGATCTTAAGGGACATTTTACTACAATTACCATAAAAAAACATTGCGGCTAGTAGAAACTTCTGCGTATCTGTCTTTCGCATTAAAGTCTTCCTGGCCTCAGGGACACCATTATTATGGCGTCCCTGTGTACTTTAATGCAAAAGGCAGACACATAACATTATTCATTAGCCGAAACTTATATTTTCCTACGATCACCTATGAAAATGAGAAAAATCATGGCTCAATACTTTATGCTGCCTGCGAAGATGTGCGTCGGCAGCGGATGTTTGGGGAGTCAAGGTAAAAGATGAGACAAGTGTGCTGTCATCAGCAAAGCTATAAATTGGATTTTGGGTTTTCACTAGAAGGTCGTTAATATACCGTTACATACCCCTATTTATTAAATGAACACATTTTAGAAAGCAGTAATTGTAAAGCGTTTAACTTATTTATTATGTATTTGTCGAGTGATTCAGAATTAGAGTGTGAAAATATGCCATTTGAAATTATAAAAAATGTTAATAATATACCAGAAAAAACAAATCGCTCTGAAGAAAGTGTATTAAACAACAAATCTTTATTGGTATCGATAGCGTAGAGAATAAAGCTCTAGCCTAAAGATCTTAAGCTCACAGGTTCAAATCCTATCAGGAGTATTTGACTTTTTTTTTATAAAAGATTAAATAATTTATAAAATTATTTAGAATTGAAACCTTCCTTGCTAGGTGGATTTTTAAAATTTATGTTTAATGCATCTTTCCTTTATTAAATTTAAAATTGTTTATTCTGGTTAGTCTAAAAGTCAATCCAGGATTAATTCTTCCTATGATACATAAAATATAAAAAAATGAAAAAGTTAAACTACAAATAAAGGAAAATCCTATTGACAAACTATGAAACCAGATATTAAGTAGAACATAATCCTAAGTAGCTAATTTCAACACTAGATATATTTTTTTCAACAATAGTGTTGAAATCTTTTTTTCACAAATCAAAGGTTTTTTTAATAATTCTTTGTGGTCGTAGGAAAAATAGTGTACATTACTCGTGTGAAGTGTTTATTCTGAAACTCGGAGAATTTCCGCACTCGGCTGGCGCCTCGTGCTAAATATTTCCTCGTTTCAAAAGTAGCACTTTCATCACTTGTTATGTCCTAATATACTATTACCTTTCAACTTCCCGTCTAACTACTCGAATTCCTAGAAAAGTAGTCACCTTTAGAGGGAGCGCATTCGCTAACATTTGCATGACAGCGTCAAAAGGACCAAGTTCAAAACTTTTTCGTCCCTGTATCCTAAATTCGGATTCTGGATTTTGCATGCTATTGCATTCAACCTGTATATAAAAAAAATATGCTTAAAAATATTAGGTAAAATTTGAAATAATGATTTTGATGCTAATGTTGGGTTAGGAACTAGATATTAACTGGCGGTTTGGACTGACTTCCTTCATTGTTATATATGGACATCATATCCACTCTTGTAGTATAACCTACTATACCGGGTGTTTAAAATAAAGTCGGCACTATTTCTAACTTTCTTATTATAAGAGATACGACGTCGACTATTTAGTAGAGAGTTATAGTTTTATGTGCTGATAATAATTAGGGTGATTTCAATTGCACATCAGAATGACGTAATAGATTTTCGCGGTTTTCAATATTATTGAGTTTAGCGATATGAAGGAAAAATTAATTTTGCTTAGATTTTCACTCTCTATCAAACAGTTCTAATAGAAATAGCACTTTTTTCCATTTTTTTGTTAGTATCACGTAATTCTAATGTTGAATTGTTTTTTTAACATCACCATAATCATCAGCACATAAAACTATCACTCTTAACTTAACTAATTTCACCGATGCCGTATCTCTTATAATAAGAAAGTTAGCAACAGCGACAGACGACAGCAGTCATTTGTCAGTGATCAGCTGATATCGAGACATCATAAGGCGAGTTCGGTTATTCCTCGCGGATGAGATGAAAGAGAACACAGATTTAAAACAGCTGATCAGCAGATTACTCCGAGGTTGTCGGTAATTACGGAACGGTTCATATTCATTTGACAAACAGGCTAACCTCACTTTTGGCCTTTCATGATAAAAATGGATAATAATTTGTTAATGTTTAATTCCAATTGTTGAAATCGGCCATAATTTGATGATGAATTGAATTGAATGAAATTATTAACCCAACACCCAACTTTCTTAAGCAATATTTGTCAATCAGCTGACGTTGCTTTTATCCTCGGTCAAAAACCTCCGATGATAAAGATGACGCTTCGAATCATCTGCCCCGGTTTAAACGAACGCAGATAAATGTCAGCCGTCAGCTCTGAAACGATTAAACGAACGACATTTTGACAATCTGAGGGATCGGAGACCTCGCCGATGATTAACCGAACTCGCCTATAATTTCCTCAGATTTTTAGTGAAATTAGCCCACAAGTCACGTTGTGAATTGTGTTATAGAAAGTAAACATACCAGAATTATGAGCCTTTGACTTCATTTTGCGAGAGTACTTAAAAAATCTACTAGTAACAATGGATACCTAAAGGTTCAGCCGTTGTTTGTCATTCAAAATTTGTTTTCATTTGGAAAAAATAATTCCTAACACGAACTTTTCTCTCTGAATTTCCGAAATGAAAATCAAATCTGTAAAATCGTTGCATGAGAAACATGTTTAATCTGAAGTAAATCTCAAAAAAATTCAGTAATAGTGAAGGTGAACAGTTCAAATAATACCTACCCCAAAAGCACAACTGCTAATAATATCAGTGGTAAATCTTGCCAACATGTCTTTTATATCCAAGGGCTTCTTCTCAGAAGCATACACGTCAATCATCTTCCCAAGTTCTTCCGTACAAGCCACAAAAGTTTGAAACATCATTTTCATTTTGCCCGAAGTAAAAGTAGGTGATAATTTTACCCTAAGATTCTTCCATCTTTGATCTTCAAGATTAAAGAGATGTCCTGAAAATAAAAGTGTTAATGAAGTACATAAAATGCGATGAAATACTAACAACATAATATGTATTTCTCCACGACAATTACTGAATGCAATAATTCCAAAATCATTTTTGATAATAGAATGTAAAAATTCTCGCTCTTGAGTTAGAATATTTATTCTGAAACACTTGCTTCTTATGCGTTTTGCGTGTATTTTCATTCCGTATCAAGATACGGAATGAATATTCTGTAATTGATCGAAACAGCGGCGGCGCCAGGGGGGGCAGGGTGGTTACCGGCCCACCCTAAAAACATGAGGGCCCACCCTGGCGCCCCCCCCCCCAATATTGATGGGTTGGTTTTGTAATGGAATTTTTTCGGATGAAGAGGGACTTGTCTATAAAAGTTTTGATGAGTGGTTGTATGGTATTTTCAAGAAAACGATGACCTTTTTTTTTACTTTTTGATTCGGGTAGTGCCCACTCAAAAATCATAGGGCCCATTTGTGCCCTCCCATCCCAAAAATCCTGGCGCCGCTGCTGGATCTAAACGACATAGGTTGCCATGAATTTCAAAACTGTCAATGTCAGCAGACAAATTTTAGTGCAAGTCAAAATATGAGTGAAAAATCGGATGAATCAGATATGGAACTGGATAATACTTCACCTGAAATTACAAATATTGCGAATAGTATTTTTGGTCGTGGAGAAAATATAGTCTGCTACTCGGTTAGAATGAAAATTCGATACTCTTAGAATGAAAATTCAATACTCGTGGTTCCTCACGCTCGCTTTGCTCGCGTCGGAATCTTCCACTCGGATCAAATTTTCATTCCAACCTCGTTACAGAATCTACTATTCTTGTTTGGTTTATAAAATATGTTAGAATACCTAGTACCTATATTTTTTCAATCATAATCAATTTTTACCTGTTAGAGGCTCCGTTTCTTCGTTAACATACACTCCATGATTCATAAACGAATCAAAATCCTTTAAAATAATAGTTTTTATTAATTCTGGATTAACTATTAACAGTATTGGGACTGTCAGCATGTATACTCCACCATACTGAAGTCCTTTTTGTTTGATGTGTTTATGGAACTCGAAGTAGTGCTGTCCCCAAGACTTTGTTCGTAGCATCATTCGTTTGGTATTACCGAAAAAAAATTCTGGTTCTATTTGATATATACCTCTTCTCTTCCAGTAGCTTTGCATTCTTTTTATCCGGATTACTATCAGAATTACTATTGCCAGAAAGGCATAAAGTAATAGGGATAACATTGTTATATGCTGGATTTTTTCCTCTAAAATCTACATACCTAAATGAGATAAATATGTTGCCGACTGGGGGTGGGGTATTTTTATAAAGGTGCCGATTCCAGTACCAAATGATTGTGGGATTAAGAGAATTGATCAAAAAATTATAAAAATTTTTTATCTAATCATTGCAAAATCTATATTATGTTAACTAATAAAATTGACAGCCTTTTTGGATTAGACATTGATTTTGTTCTTTAAATGTAAAAATAAGCAAATCATTTTTTTTACCTATAAAAAGATGGTAGCTATGTGGATGCAGAAAAAAACCGAAAAAAAAGATATAAGCCTTGCCTGCATTGTGTTGAATAAATTATTTATTTTTAATAAAATTAACTTTTTGATACGTTTCAATATCTGTGGAGTAAAAAATTAAAAGTATTGTAAAAATCCACTAGGAAACATTGCCATGATTTCGACCAAGAGACCGCAATGTTTTTGCGAATTTAGAAAAACAACATTTAAAAGTATTTTATAATATTTAATGGTTAAAAATGCATCTTACCTTAAATTCCGCAACAAAGCAATGTTTATATAAAATAATATAATACACCAAATATCTCAAATCTTTCTAATAAAGCAATGATTGTCTAGACTGAAGCGTTAAAACAGACTGACTAATCATCGAAAAAAAAAAACTCATTATTCTGTTGTGTGTTAGATTATACAAATCATAACAATAAAACAGTTGTTATTGAACTTCTGATATTTTTATGCTTGTATTTTTTTCTACTGCAGGCGTTGCGATGCCTGCTCGTTTCAAGGTCGACTTCTTAAAAGAGAGAGATAGTTTTGATATAAATTTTGACTACATGAGAGTGGGATTTGAGGGTGTTATAGATTTTTACTAGCGTGCCCAAAGTGATACATTTCCGCACTACTTGCGGAAAAGTAACACTATTCAACAATCCGCACTTGGGGAGGGGGGTATTTTTAATTAACCAATCTTACAATAAAACAATGTGACTTTTGTAATTTAAATAAAGGCATACCT
The DNA here is from genome assembly GCA_935413205.1 of Polydrusus cervinus. Classification (NCBI taxonomy): domain Eukaryota; kingdom Metazoa; phylum Arthropoda; class Insecta; order Coleoptera; family Curculionidae; genus Polydrusus; species Polydrusus cervinus. Next base: position 8,266,204 of record OW284516.1, read on the forward strand.
ATATGCATGCATTCGATTGTTTTCTACTTCATATTTTATCAGAACGATTAATCCAAAGTAATAATATTTTTTCCTTTAACAAATAAACTTCTACGTCATTTCATTGCAAGGTTAGTGAATGTGAACTTGACTATGTTTTGGAATTGTAAGTAAACATTGCACGATAAAACAAAGTTTGTTGTTTCTAAGACAATGACTGGGTTAATTGTAACTTAGCGTTATCTTTATATACCCAGTAAATTAACCGAATAAGGTAAAATACATTTTTAATTCGAATTCTGAAACTCTAAAATGTTTCTGCAATCTTATATGTATTCCTAATATATTGTTCTTTGAATCAATCCATTATTTTATAACAACTAAACAATTTTAAATACATAATATGTACTGATATATAATTTTTAATCAATCAACAATACAAGTAAAGATTTTGAAAACGTGTTGGTATTTGTTGAAAATGGATTTATAAACAATAAACATCCACCAGAAGAAATCCTCCAGGATCCACGTTCTATTTGCTACTTAAAATGAGGATCAAATTACATATATTGATGCATGATAATGCTGGACGACGCATTGCACTTGTAGTGATCAAACATCTGGATGTGGTTGGACTGCGATGATTGGAATAGCCCGCATATAACTCAGATCTAAACTCCATAACGCATATCTGAAATGAACTGGAAAAGAGCTGTTCATCATCGTCCTGTACAGCCACGAACTCTGCAAGATCTAAGGTTGGAATTGTTAGAGGAATATCAGGTTATTCCTTCAGGAAAACAGTTTCAATAAAATAGAATGAAACGTTAGTGGTAAGCGGATAAAGATGTGCATCTATCCTATCCATTAAAGTACACAGGGACGCCAAAATAATGGGTTCCCTGGGGCCCAGGTAAACAATGAGAGTTGTTTCGTTTTTATTAGAAATCATTAGAAAGCCAAAACCCGTGAACAACTCCAGAAACAGCGAAAATGCATTGTCAAGACTTACTTAAGAAAGAAATAAGTGGTGAAAACACAGTATCGCCATTTCACAGTAGCGGCTTGTCAGGTGAAGTAGGTAAACGGGCTCTTCACAAAAAAAAAATAAAACCAAGAGGAAAGTTTTTCGACAATATTAAATATTAATATACCAATACAGCTACCATTTTAGCCCTTATAAAATAATTATATTCGAATTAATAATATTAATTTAATCCGATTGTAGCTATGCATAATAGGGCCACGATTAACTCCGATGGACAATAATTATAAACACTCGTGCATTTTGGCGCGCTCCAGCTGACCGTGTCCCAAAGCAAATGAAGACCCAACGCCCAACATGGCTTTGATATTCACCGTTGCTATGGTTACGTGACGTTAGTCACGCAAGCAGCTTGTAACAATTTGCATTATGATGAAGGGCAATTTAACAATAGATCAGTCGTATGCACCATTGTTTTAGCATTGCTTCGCGGTATTTATTTTGAGGCTTCGCGAAACTTACGGTAATAAATATCGTTTTTACGTCATTTACTATGTGATTAAGAAGTTTTGTTTTTATTTTTCAGTTAATTCAGTAGTGTACGTACCTACTTAGTTGTGTGTTTTAAATATGAACCCAATTAATGACATAGTTTGTTGGAAACTCCATTCAGTCGTTGGACATATAAGGATAAGAGAGACGTTTTGTTACACGGGTTTTTAGTCAATGTTTGTTAAGTACTCGCACTATACCCAGCTCTTCACCATTTTTTTAGACCGCGAGCCGCCACTGCCATCTGCAGAAATCAACTCCAAGACAAGGTAGGCCACATATAATCTAGGGAACAACATCTTGGGGTTCATTAGGAAGCTCTGCAATTCGCAGGTTCAGAAATAGATCACACCGAAGTATCCACTACTACTTTTGTCCCAATAAATGTATAAATAAAACTAGCTTAAGACTCGACAATATCAGATTAAAAATACAAACTTTAAAGTCCAACAAATTTAGACAAAATTTTGTAGTGTAGAGTTTATAAACGAAAAGGTTCTAGTTTAATTACATTAATGTGATATTAGTAAGGCGATGTTTTGCGGTCACTCTATACAGAAAAATATATATTTTTTCATAAAAGAATGTATAATGTAATACACCCACTTATCCTTACGTCAAAACCTAAGCTTATGGTGACATCGCCCGTATTTCCCCGGTGGATGCCATTCTCTGTAGATGACACGCTTTGTGGTTAAGTGACAGAGAACTTCGGGATTTACCCTTAGAAAATAAGCTCATTTAAAAATGAAAAAAAGGAAAGAGTTTTGATTCGTGTTTCCGGATTATGAAAATTAAACTGGACTTTAGTTAACATTTTTTGGGTTTTCCATTGGTTTTTTTTTGCGTGAAAATAACCCCACACCCGCATCGATACCACCTTTCCATTGGTGAAAAAATTCAATAGTTTGCTTAGTTTTCTTGTAATTCGTACCGATAACAACCTCAATTTAACACTGAAACAGAGATACCGCATAGGACTGTAGGTCAAATAGTGTCAAAACTGTAGAAATTAGTGCCTGACAATATCACGAAAAAAATTTTCCGTTCTAATTTCCAATATTTTTGAAAAGAAAACGGAATTTTGATATTTTGTTCCTGTAATTTGCTCGACGAAAAAATTTGCACAGCATTATTTTAGTACAACTTTTCCGTTCTACATACCATGTTTTTTTTTTTAAATTTTTTACATCGTTTTGTTTCTTTAAACTCATCAACATATTCATTAATATTTTAAGTAGATACTAATTTTTTTTGTTTTATTTTAAAAAATTCCTTTAAGCCCATTCGTCACCCTGTATAGGATATCCCGTTGTAAAATAACGGTAAGAGTCCTTATCCACTATCGTCAAAACAGGTTGAAAACAAATAAAATTATTGAGAATGAAGTAAACAAATATGAAAATAAACTTCAACTCGTCACACACACGGTGAAATGTGTGCAAAAGCTGGCCAGAAATTATGTAAAATAAAAATACAGAGTATCCCATAACTTATGGGCCGTAGAGTAACTGGAGATCCTAGACATCAAACTAAGTCGATTAAGTCACATAGGTTTTTTCGGATTGTTACTCGTTCTAGAGATACAGGGTGTTGAAAGTAAAAGTTTATTCTCGAAAATAAGCCATAATTTTAAAACGGTGTAATGAATCGAATGGAAAGTTGGCAATATTATGTTTTTATGAGCAAGAAATAAGAATTTGTAGAAATTTTTAAGTTTCAAACTAGAGGGCGCTAATTGCATACACTGGGTTTCATTAATCTATGATTTTTTTTCTTACCTGTGATATTAGGTGGTTTTTTATTATAGTTTCTTTAAAAAGGGCATTTTCTAAGTCAAAAAGGTGTACTTGATTGATCTTAATATCTTTAACGGGTTTCGAGATATTTCCCTTTAAACATCCGAAAACATAAAAAAACATAGTACATAATTAAATTTATATTTTAATTATCAAAAAAAAAACTTACTTATATGAGTCAATCGGCTTAGTTTGATGTCTAGTATCTCCAGTTACTCAACGGCCCATAAGTTATCGGACACCCTATATAAATTTTTTGAGTTTATATTTGTTTAAAAACAGGTTTTTACAAAATTGTTTATGTGGATTCCAAAAAAATCACATTTAAATTAGCGTTTAGAGGGATTCTGTTGGTTGGCAAAATGGCACTATTAGCTATTTTAAATGTAATTTTTTTGGAATACACCCAAACAATTTTGTAAAAGACCTGTTTCCAGACCAGACCAGCAGCAAAAAAAAATATTTCCAGCGAATCGAGAATTAGGTTTTAGGTATCAGACAATGCGGAGATTTTAGCGCCTAAAAATTCGATTAGCGAGATTTTATTGGTTGGCAAAATGTCACTAATATGTTATTTTGGCCAGAGTTTCGGTAATTTTCACCTCGGTGCGTCAGCCAGCAGAAAAAAATCAATGAAGCCTTTTTGCCGAAGCGTATTGAACAAATTTAAATTTGGACTATTGTTCGCAAACAATAATTTCATACAATCGCCTTAGGCAAAGCCAGATTGTGCATTTGTCAGTTTTGCGGCCCCGTGTTCTTTTATTGAGAAAAATCATTTAAATATGAATAAAAGCGTTTTACCGCTCAAGGCTCTATTTAAAATTGACGAGAAGGCAAAATAAAATATTCCGATCCAGTCTGATAATAACGGATTTTTTCGAGAGTAAAAGTAATTAATTCGTACGGGTTTCTTTTCTTTAGGTAAAGTAGGTTAGTGTGTCAAAACGACATAAAAAAACAATAATGGGGGTAATACCACTGGTGATAGCCTTGCACGGGCCGTAAATTCATGACCCTACCCGGAATTTTGCAACGCGGTCCGGCCAGACTCGTTCACCAAGACCAAAAGGTCCGGCAGGCCCTAAAAGTCCAGCAGACTTAAAAAGCCCGGTAGGCTCGAAAATCCCGACAGGCCCAAAAAGCCCCTGTCCCAAATTTGTCGAATTATCTCTAAAAATTTTAATTTGGGAAATTGCGAAGATAAATTATTTAAAAGAATTATTATTATTATTATTATTATTATTATTATTATTATTATTACCATTAAAATTTTACTGTGATGATTTCGTGGGGCTACTTCTTCCTTTCGTAAAACCCGACCAGACCCCAAAAAACCCGAACCTTTATTAATTAAGTGGCCCGACCCGAACCCGAGAGTCGGGCCGGGCCGGGCTGCATAGAGGCCCGAGATGAAAATCCGCTCCTTGCCGGCCTCTACCAAGAGTGCTCTAAAATACCGATGATTTTTTTATGAAATCGGATTTTCTATAAAACCATGCTTATAAAATTCTAATATGAACATTTATTATATCAGGATATTATGTACGCGCAATAAGGTTCTTGATAACCTTTACCGAAAGAATCAAATGCAAAAAGTTATAGCGTGGTTAAACTCCGGCATTTTCACCCTTGCACGCCACCGAGCAATCAAAAGAAACACAATAGCAAGGGTGGCTAGGAGGCGATTCTGCGAGAAATTATTCCCGTCTTAAGCTTTTTTTGCTTTTGGGACACATTCTATTGTAACTGGCCTTATACAGTAAGTTTAGGTTGGAAATTATACGTATTTCAAAAGGTTTTTGTTATTTTATTTATATGAAATATTATATTTTTAAAGGTATCACGACAATATTGTTTTCCTAAAAGTCTTGTAAACAATGGCAATGGCGTATAGAAAAGGAGGCACGTGCCTTAGAGTATTGACGAATAGTGACGGCTTTTTCTTTGGTTTAAACGTTTGTACAATCCGTAAAAATAAAACAAAAAATAAATAAAATATAAACACCTAATCTCACTATAATGAGTTTTTGTAAAAATACTAAAGTTTGTGGTTAATTTGACAGTTTCCAGTTCTTGGAAATTGTCTTAGATAAGTACATGTTTTATGCTTAGAATTCTTGATAGAATGCATATTTTTAAAAATATATAGGGTGTTCAACCGAAAGTGACAGTCAGATGTTTGAATGGTGAAAATGTGCACACAGTGTAACCATATAACCTACCAAAATTTTATAATAACATTTTATTTGTCATACGAGCAATAAAAAAGTATGTCCGAATTTTAGTAAGTAGGTTTAAGAATGCAGGAAAGAGTGTAAAATGTATCATCTTCCAACCCACCCCATTCACACCGGTAACCAGGCCGGATGAGATCGGACATCTCGTGGGGTGCGAAAGAAGGTACACACTCCCCAATCGGTAGGTCATGCAATGACAATAAACCGAGGGTTGATAGCCTTGGGGGGCTATCGCATGACTGAGGAACGTGGTTCGGAGCCCACGTTGATCTGTAGGTCCAAAAAATAGCTGGCTGAATGTTGGAAACAACAAGTGGCCATTACATTACGTTCTCTTGGCCCAATTCCTGGTCATGTTTATTAATGGATTTTTATTCTTGTAGATGTTGGCGCGTCATTGTTCACGATTAAGCGATAATGTGATTTCAGCTCCCCATCTTTATTAATTATAATAATAAAAATTAATAAAAACATAACCCGTCTTTTGGGCACTATTCTATGGTGCAATACTTCGTTGCCAATGAAAGATGCGAGACAGAGAAAAAATGTTAGGAAGAGTTGCAGATTGATTTGTTATTTTATTTTATTATTTTTTTAAGTTTGTCCATTGTTATTCGATGTAATCGTTTTTTTATTGTCGTTTTGACTCATGATTTGTTGTGCCTTGCAAGTTTATTTATTCGTAAAAATAGTTCTTTTCGGAACTTTTATTATCGTTCTCTTGTGTTTCCGGTAAGTTATTAATAAAAAAATAATTTTTAATATTTTTCAAAATGGTTTTAGTAACTATTTTTAGGGTTTTCATTGGCTTACATCTTTTTCTTTGAATTTTTTTTCTACATGAAAATAACTTTCCCATATCCACAAAGATACCACTTTTCCATGGATGAAAATTGTATAGTTTGATTTTATTGTACTTAATTCGGACAAAGAAGAACAACAATTGTACGCGACAAATTTACGCGCGGCCGGATCCCCTTAACAGCATTGATAAAATATTTGTCTTCAATTTACCGAAGAATAAATTAATCAATTTTTCAATAAACTGAAAAATATAAAGCCGTTGGTCATTTTATTCCTTTTTATTCAGTGAAAAATCGAAGCAAAAACCCTGCCAGCCTGACAAAGTAGGTAGAAAACGAGTTTTTAATAAGGCCGGTTTTGTGTTAATGATGATTAAATGCACAGTGCAGCCGTCACAAGCGAGGCATCACGGCACACTTGAAAAAAGCAAAGAGTTTTTTAGTCGCTCACTTTTAAACACACTGGCAGGAAAATTTGTTTGTTTGGCATTGACGAATCTGTTTTCGAAAAATAAACTTTAAAGTATAGAGTACACTAGCAAAAAAGATCTGCCCGGACTGGTGATTTTCTATGAAAGAAATATTATTTCAATGTCCGTCGTTGGTTGGTTACTTCAAAGTAGGTAACTCCCTACTAGTTTCTACTATATCGAGTAGTATACAACGTTAGTTCCTATCGTCATACCGGATGACTTAGGCCAGGTTTGGCCCATTGTTTTCACCCTGTTTGATTCTTCATACCGCCATGGTGATCCCAGTCCCTTGCATCAGTTTGTACAGGTCTGGGAAAAAGGTCAGGATGTCCTCTGGTTTCAGTTTTGATTGCCTATTCCGATCTAGTGACTCGCAATGGCAGACTATGTGCTGTACTGTTTCCCTAGCTTGTCCGCACAATCTGCGGCTAAGGTCTCCAGTATACAGTGGCTTTCTGTGCAGATGACTCTTGACAGCCATGTGTCCAGTCAGAATTCCTGTAATTGTAATTCAGCTGATTCCTGTTCATTTGCAGCAGCCGTTTCATTAGTCTGATTCCTCAATGAGGAGTATGCTGTGGTGTAATTCCTGTCTGTTGTTTCAGTAGATTTTGTGTTTACTCTTGATCCATCGCTTTACATCTCGTACTGTGTGTACCTTTTAACTTCGATTGCAGGTTCTGGACCTACGAGTGTATTTTCTAAGCAAGTTCGTTAGCTTTTTCATTTTCCTGCAACACCTTCGTGTCTTGGTACCCACTGCAGTGTTACTTCTTTTACTTTTGCTAGGGCCTTATATTCTCCTCGACATTCCCATACCAGTCTTTACTGTCAGAGTATATATGGATCCTGGATTACTATATTGAGTGGTATCGTCGGATCCTAGCCTTATTAGCGATCCATGATACGGGGAAACGGGTCTAAAGATAGATCTGATGAAATGAAATGAAATGCTTCTTCAGCAAATATTCTTATAGTATTGGTATCTTGAACTGGGGACTAGAACCTCTTTGGTTCTAGATCTTAACCGGTATGCCTAGAAGTAACTGTATCTAAAGAAATTATGATATTCAACAAAAAATAATATCCAGATATTATCCCTTTGAATTTTTACTTATAAGATTATTGTTGATAGATTATATCGTTAGATTATATTGTAAATTAGGTTTAGAAAAATGGACCAGTTAATATTGAAGTTTCTTATATTAGAAATAAAATAATAATTAGTGACCTTTGACTTTGAGAACTTAATATAATAAATATAAAAAATATATTTCTTATCAAAATAGCCAACCTCAAAATTATCAAAAAAAAAAGTTTTTTTGTTTCATCGTTAGGATAAAAACTTTTTTAGCGCCTCTCGTAGTTAACCATATTATGAATTCTACCACAAACATTTCTCTAAGTTATTTAACTAACATTTAACAGAACTTGGAGCCGTGTTCAATTTTCGTGTCAATTAAAAAGCAATCCTTTTTAGGGCGAGTGGAAAAGGTTAACGTGTTCAGGGCTCCGATCGAGGGTTTTCTGATTGCACGTTGCGTCGACCTGTCAATCCCTTTTTGCTTGAGGCCAGGATTTGATTGATTCCCGTTGTTGGTAATCGGGCAACTACACGAATTAAGGGGATTTAAGAAAGGTTTTCGAATTACATTAGACCTTGGCAATGGTCGAAAAACCGTTGCTTTTTTAAATTCAATTTGTTTGTCAAATTTTTTTAGTAAAGATGGAAATTATATCAAACTTTACACTTCGAGTTAATACGTTAAGGGTTTTACAGACAATGAGCTGGGTATCGCTATAATATCTGGTAGCTCAGTGGTAGTTACTGACATTTGACTGTTGCTGACCAAGTTCGATCCTCAGCCAGGGTCTCCGTCTAATAAAAAAAAAGGATGTTTGGGACGATAGTTAATAAAATAATGTAGTATGCTACTGGCTATTTCCAATAATAAAATCAAGGGGGGCTGGGGCGGACCTCTGGATACGTGAAAAGGATACACGATGTGGTTTGGATTCCACACCAAGATGCAGGTTCAGTCTAGCTGACATTACCTAGACGATAGAGGATAAAATAGACCTGATACGTATCTCAGACTCTATACAGCATTCTGTCATCAAATTCATATGTCCCTAATCGAGACCAAGTAACCGTAATGTAATTTTCTGCGTTCACTGATTATCTTATTACAGAATTCTTTTTCAATTTTAGATGTAACTATTTCCAATAATCTCTTAAGCAATGCCTTGTCCATGAATAAATAGTTTCTAAAGTCATTTTGTTCACTTTTTCGTATTTCCCATAGCAAATTTAAAATGCTATGTTAGCGTCGGTCACTAATCGACAGTTCGTCGTAGATTTTGTTTTAATCAGATATTTGAAACGAGACAACAGGTATTTTTGTCGTACTGAATATTACAGTCAAAACATTAATTAAAGCTTAATACAATCAAATTGACTGCTCAGTGACCACCACTTACCCAACTAAAATTATTAATAGTAACAATGATTTTCTATAGAGTATAAAATAGCCTTAACAATTTCACAAAACAGCGAATCTCTTCTATTATATTAATAATATAATATAAGTGTTGTGTCAATAAGTAAAACAAAACAAAAAAGAAATATTAAAACTCCTTGCAAATTGTGTTTATCCTATTTTAAGATTCTATTTTACAACCCCATAAGAGCTTCTTCTAGTATTGGAGAAAGAAGTTTTCTCCATTTTCGTGAAATTTCAAAACGATTATTGTAGTGTTTTTACGGTTATGTTTTGGCTACAGTACCTCTAAAGTGTTATTGTTGTTATGTAGTAGTCTACTAAAATTTTCTTTCTATTTACTTATTGGTATGTTGCGGAAAATACAAGAGCAAAACTGTTTGGGATTTTGTGTTGCGTATATGCTCCAGTTTTGTATTAAGGCAAAGCGGGTATTTTACAAAATACTTTTGACTTTATAATTTTTTTTTTAATAATTCTATACCAATAAACTTCAAGATGCAGAGGTGCCGGCAAATTTCGTTGAATCTTAAGTTACGCAGTAAAGTACCAAAACTTTGTTATCTAGTTACTTATTGTTACCTTGCAGATAATACAAAATCAAAACTGTTTTTCGATCTTGTGTTGCTTTCATTATTTTGTTTTGTATTAAAAAATGCAAGAGCTTAAAAAAATAGTTAAGAGGGTTTAGCTAAACCTACTCCATGAAATGTAGATTATAATCCCATACTAAGACAACAACAAGAAGAGAGGGTGTCCGTAGTTGACGTTGAATCTTATGTCGAATCTTGGGTTAAAATTTTCCAAATCTTTATGAGTTATAAACGCAGCACTTGCGTTAAATCTCCCTAATTGACGTTCTTCTTTTATTCGTGCTGGTCTAGATAAGGCGATTCTGGTGCTTTTTCAAACTTGCTTTTAGGAATAGATCCGCCTTGATCAATTTTAACCACATATAAAAATTTTGTATTTGTAAACAAAAAGTTAAGATTGAAGAAGTAGTCCATTCTTAAAGTGGAGTTAATATATGGAGCCATGAAAGATAAAATAATATGTAATGAGTTAATGATAAAAGATTGATTGATTAATTCTTAACACTGACCATGGGCCTCTCTTATCACTGTCACCTGTTGCCCATGGTCAGTGTTAAGAATTAAGTATCCCAATCTTTTATCATTCACTCATTACATATTATTTTATCTTTCATGGCTCCAGGAGAGCTCCATCGATGTTCACTACCATTTAACTTTGTTCCTCTCATTTAATATAACTAATTTTTCTCTTTGTATCTCATTCCTGATGATGGGTGTTTCTACACCCGAAACATGTAGAATGTCTACCATATTTTAATTTTATTACCTTATTAAACCAGTGGAGGAAGACTTCATACTTTTTATTTGTTCCCAAAAAGTTAAGAGTTGATGGTGTGTAAACTATTTTCTCTGTCACCCTGTATTGGTCCGTTTATTTAGCAACTTAATAATATTTTCGTCCATAATATTGGGTTATTAAATAGCCCTTTGTCAAACGTCCAGCTAAGTTAACTTCGTCCTTTAATCTATTTTAATAATAATAATTCCCTGTGGAACACATTACCTTTGAGCGAAAGCCAATTTTCTCTAAGTGAGTTCGTGTATTGTTTGTGAAGCCCACCTGAATTTAATTAATATTTTAACCTACCTACGAGAGCAAACTTTCGGGTAAACAGAAAACAATAATTAATTTGTGTGAGTTTAACAACTTAGTTCTGAGTATATTTAAGTAAACAAGAATATGATTCTTAAGATCTATCCAGGATAAATGAAATCAGAGGAAACTTATCGATTATACATTTGTAAATTTTTGTAAAATTTTAAAATAGCTTTAAATTTCACATGTGGTAGCGAGTGTACTGTGATTAAGGTTTGAGACAATAATATTTTTTTCCGAAAATCGAGCAGAAATATTGACATTTTTGATAATATTTTTGAAAGAAAGTTGCTAGACAACGGAAAATAACTGTTAGAAGATATTTGTTATTGTACTATAAGGAATAGTAGTTTGTACAACAAGAGTGGATATGATGTCCATATCGCACGAGGAAGTAAATTGGACAATATGGACAATCCACTCGATAAGATCATAAAGATTGTATCTTTATGATCGTCCGGGAATGTTAATAAAGGTTTCCAGATATTTCTTGAATCCAATGAGGGCTTATTAAAATAACCTGGGTTCTGGTGTATGCTTCGTCTAGTCATGATCAGCTGCACCTGATTGTTGCTGAAGCTGATGCCTGGACGCACTGCCATCATATGGGCAGAAGCCAAAATCCCACATAAAGATTCACACTGGAGGAAGTTCAAGGAAACTGCCGCCATATACCAGACCCAGGTTGTTTTAGTAGGCTCTCAGCTTCAGTACACCTAGCTAGTATAAATAGAATTAACGTGTAGTTAGTGTTTACCTGAAGATGACTGGAGATATTTACAAGTTGAAATGTTGTGAATTAAAAACACATAAAGACAATACAATTCCAAAATTCTATTATGGAATAAAGTTTTAAAAAATTCAAATTGTTTTTACTGTATCCCATAATATTATAAAATTTTGAATATCTATGTGTCCATTAGTTTTGTTTTCATATAGAAATCGAGTTGGCACAATTATATATTTTATGACACACATCTTACTTATTGTTATTTTTGGTTACAACTGACATGTGTATGATTATCATTTCGTTACTTTTTTACCCCAAACAACGTTCTTTCACAACATGTAATAAAATTGTTTATAAAAAAATATATTCCTTTATTCATAAAAATAGAAATTTTTTAACTAATATCTTTAAAACTTTATCAAGCAGCATATTTGGTATCTTGAGATCGACGCCTTTGTCCCCTTTTTGTTTAGATATACACGCAAGTAGTCAACTGTCGTTTATATCTTATTGCGTGCGTCTAACGACACGTTAGGGGCATGAGAACACGTTCCTTGTCACCCTCCTTCTGTAATTTTTAGAAGAGAACTTTTACTAATTAAAGGTTAGGTAAAAATAAATAAGACGGATGTAATCTTTCCTTATAACGTATTTATTACCTTCTGGCATGCTTCTGCGGCTTCGCCTGCGTTAGAATATTACCCAATAACATATAAAATAAATGAAAAAGCTTCAATTAGTAGTCGTTAGCCTAATATTACAAAGTTGTATGTTCCATTACGTAATGAAAATTGGAACTATGTTATATTATGCTGACGTAATGGGGTTAAGAGAAGATTGAAAACCCATAAAAAGGTGACGGATGACGTACTTTAAGACGTAGGTTGTAAATTAACTCTCCTCAAAAAATTGCCTACCTTAAAACTTAAACAAATAAATAAATAATTTAAATAAACAAGCCAATAATAATTTATGTTACGAAAGAAACAAATTTACAATGAAGGAGTAAAACTAAGGAAACCAGTAACATTTTAAATGGAATAGTTATTTTTGTGTATACACGATGATTCTTAAGTTGATCCTTCTTTTTTAACTGTGTATGTGCATTAAAATAAACAACATTTTTCTCAAAAAACTTAAAAATAGGCGAGATACAGAAGTAAAAAATCTAAGAGCGGGCTTGGTCATCAAAACGTAGCCTGCTATAGTTTATATTGTTTGTCTTACCTCTTATTAGTAATGCAGTTTACGGGTCAGTGATCAGTTCGTTATTTGGCAATCGGCTGCGGTGTGTTTTTCTGAAGCAAGTTAACTTTAAATTGGTGACACGTGAAAATGGTGAAATTTGAAAACAATGACTGATACGGTGGGTGTCGTCAAAGTGCGGCTGCTGCTTCGAGATTATTCGCAGAACGCTTTCCTTCGCGAACTCATCCTACACCCAGAAGTTTTCTAAATATTATTCAACTGGCAAGTTAGGCAGAACCGTATTTGATCCATAGTGTAATAAATGGATATAAGTACCTTATTTTTGAGTTTTTTGAAAAAAGGAATTTGAAAATGTTGTTTATTTTAATGCCTTCTATACAAAACTAAAAAGAAGTGTCAACTTAGGAATCAACCTGTATAAGACACTATGAGTAATAGACAAACGAAATAAAGCCCTTCTTGATCCGCCAATGGAACGCTATTAACACTTTTGATATCGGAATTTTACAGATACCTAAAAGAACATTAATGTACCCTGCTCCAAAGTCAACTGTTCTAAAGCGATTAATTAAAAAAATTCGAAGATTTACAACTGGCAGAAAGAATATAACGTTACCCAAAAACAAAATAAATAATAAATATGTTACTAATAATAATTTTTAAAGTACAGTATTGTTAGATTTCTATTAAATGTGATTGCTATAACGACCCAATTCTCAAACAATTTCACTCGGCCCGACACAACTTCTGTATTATCACTTTTTGTGCCTTTATAAACACACACAGGCAGATAATGTAAAAGTGTATTTTACACCCACAACACGTGAGATTGGAGTAAAGATATGGAAATAGCCTTGGAAGCTAACATTCAACTGTATATCTTTTTGATAAAATATTCAAGAAGAGTGCTTTATTTTACTACTTTATGACCTTCCAGGGCCGTATTCCTTCCTTCTCGCTGGGTAAATAGTTAAAAACCTGGGAATACACATTATTGTAGCATGATATGGAAAGCGTGGTTGCATTTAAGCTTGGTGGTATTTCTTTCCGGAATATTGTTATTTATTTACACTATTTACGTTCGTCTCTCTCTGGCATATTTTAAACTATTTTCTATTTAGGTAAAAGGTGTAAAAATATTTTTAAAATAATAACATATTTTTTTAAATAATGTCAAATACTTATTTAAAATTTTATTTCATTTCTTGCATGTTTCTCTTTTGTGTCTATCATAAAACATTATAATTCTATTATTTAATTCTCAAAGCTAAATTTATAAACTTGAAGTTCGCGTCGAACCTTGCGCTGACGCGACGTTGGCGCTTGAACTTAAAAAAATAAAATCATAATACAGCAGTTTATAAACTTTACTCTAGTTCGCGTTGACGCTGGCAGCCGTTGGACTTGAATCTAGTTTAACTTTTCGGCGCTGGCGTTCGTAGTAATGACGTCAAGCCAATTAGGGAATCCAAACCACGTGATTCGATATGGCGGTTGGATGGCAAAAAACATTGAGTCACCAGTTAAATGCCACCAGCAACATTATTTTTATGGTCACGTGCACCAATTACAAAGCAGTATTTGCCAGCCAGCCGCCATTTGGACACATCGTTGGATTGCCTAATAGTTGTTACTATTTTGTATCACGTCAAGTTGATAGCTGTTAAAACAACAACATGTTGAGCCAAACCAGCGATAGTTTCGAACTAATCTACAGATACCTCAAAATGGTGTTAGGTATTTAATTATTGCATCTCAAGTTTCCTATTGTATGAATGTTCAAGATTTATGCTAGATTTACTAACACTAAAATACAGAGGATCACATTTGGTAAATTATGTAGATAAATTAAACATTGCTTAAATTATAAATATATAAAGATGTGTGTAATTTATTTTTTAAATAAAAGTACATATTTTTCTACTTATGAAAGGATAGCCTCGCATTCGTTGTGGCGGACCAAAAAATGTTATTCTCATAAAATATTTAAAGCTAAAAAACCGACAACAAAAGTTAACTCACAATAAATGGAAGTTGAAAAATTAGTAAAAGCTTTATCGGGGTTTTTCTTCAATTTGTTTTAAAGATATTTTTTTATATTACAAAGTTATGTTCATATTGTGAGTTTTTGTTTAAAATTAAAACTTTTGCTCTTAAGGCAAGTATATTTGAATATATAAAATTATAAATTTCTTTAAACTAATATCGTTAAAAATATATTCTAAAACAACAAGAAAAAAAATGATTAGGTTACAAAAGATACTGCTTAACCAGATAAGTAGGAATATCCTTATATAATTGAATTTAGTGGCCGAAAAGTATACTAAATAGTAATATAAATTTGTATTCTTCCACATGGAAATTAGCTGTTTCTTTACACTAAAATGATTGGAAAAGTATGCTATTTCGGTTAACTGAACGGATATGATTTTATATTCATCCTAGTTAGGATATGAAAGTGACCAATCACGAGGGTAAAATACAAAGAAACAAAATTTACATGTTGTAAATTTTACGAGTCGTTTTCTGACACTTGACAGAAGTGAAGTTAAGAATAATATACAGATAAAAATTGTTTTTTTTTCTAATTTAAATCGAACCTTTATTATAGAGTCTATGCAAACACAATTTTTTTTAAAGATTGCACGAAACAGTGCGAAATTATTTGTTTCATACTCAGAAAAGTTATTACGTTTATAGCTGTATAATGTAAAAGCAGGTCTTGGAATAACGCAATTGATTCTTTCATTTGACAAAAGCTCGGTCAATAAATTTAAACCAAATCCCATCATCAATTTTGTCAAAGTCTGTTACAGTTTCAAAAACGTAAAGAGGATTTATGGGAAATTTATTGGTAAAAGAACAGTTTCGAACATATCATTCATGGCAATTTGCAAGTTTGTATTGATTTTGTAATATTCTTTTTATACGGGCTTTCCATTTAATATATTACTTTTTGATTTCATTTAATTGTTTAGAATAAATACTGTATATTTACTAAAATTTGTGCAATTTTCTGTTTTGTGTTTCTTCATATATTACAATACAATACAATTACACTACTCACACGAATACTATTTTTTTTAATAGATTGGTTAACCCCAACATACCTGGCAATTTTCTAACCAAAATAGCTGTTTAGCTTCTTAAGAATAACCTTTAGTTCGAGGCAAGGGCCTGTCGACATATTAAGCACCGGTTCCCGCAGATCACCGAAGTTAAGCTGTGTCGAGCGCGGTTAGTACTTGGGCGGGGGACCGCTTGGGAACACGGCGTGCTCTTGCCTCAGGCAAGAGTGTAAAATGAATCGACACCTAGCCATCCTATTCACGCCGGACAGGCCGGATGAGATCGGATATCTCGTAAGATGAAGGTGCCGTTTCACACTCCCCAGTCGGTAGATCACATTTGTGGTCGATGACCGGTTCAAGATGGCCTACGTAGTCGGCGAACCGTAAAAAAAAAAACCTTTAGTTCTTGCACGGCTTGATGGTTGGATAATGTAATTTTTCAATCCTGGTAATATAAAAGTAGGTATCTCCATATCTTTTTTTGCATATCCAATATTGTCCTATCCAATATCAGTCCATTCAATTTATTGTATCCAATATTAGCCTATTTAATTTTGGCCTATCCAATATTGGATTATTCAATATTAGGATATATTAATATAGACCAATATGAGTTTATACATAATTCTATTTAAGATTGGACTATCTAATATTGGCCTACCAATATTGGAATATCCAATATTGGCCTAACCAAAATTGGTTTATTCAATATTGGAATATCTAAAATTGGCCTATGCAAAATTAGTCTATCTAAAATCGGAATATCCAAAATTGGTTTATCCAATATCGGAATATCCTAATTGACCTTTCCAATATTGGAATATCCAAAATGGGCCTATCCAATATAATGACCTATCCAATATATTGGCCCATCCAATATATTAGCCTGTCGAATATTTAGAATTGTATTAAACTGATTATTTTGTTGGGGTTAAAAACAAAATAAAAACGCAGCCAGTTAAACTATCTTCAGTAAAATGTCATCAAATTTTCAATACTCCCACTTTTTATTGATTTGTTCGAACTTCAGATTATAAACTTCTATCTAAAACTGTCTTAACTTTGCTTATTGAAAGAATTTCTTTTCTTAAATTTAAATGTAAGAACGATGGTGAAATTCCTGAAGGGAAAAATATTTTTCTATAAAAAATTGTATCCAAAGTATAAAAATCCTTTTTAATTACCGCCAACGAAATCAAATATACGTTTTCTCAGGAAAATCTCCGGATCGTCTTAAGGATCCTCCCAAGTTCTTACACAACTGAATGCCCTATCCAGGATTCTAATTATATTACCACAGATTGATGTCCGGATAAGTGCTTGTAATTTATTTAATGGGTCCTGAAATCTGAAAGCTCCAGGGGCGTAACCCACAAAACAAACAGAAAATTTCTTTCATTTTACATCACATAACACTTTGTTAAACTAGTTATGTGAATCACTGCAAATATATCTTAAAGTAGGATACGTCCCGACCTTTCTTAAGTTCTTAGAGTTTATTAATAGAGAATAATAATATGGGCCACGCATTTTTCTGCGACCTACAATGTATATATTTATTTTTAATTCCCTTTCCAACCAAGATAACTCCAAGGGTGCGCCACTGGAATGTTCGATATCGGACCACTCTTAAAATTGGAACAGAAGCATCCGATGTGGATTGTAAAGCAAGGTGCTATTTTAAGTAATGAAGGTACGAGAAATTAATGTTTGTAATTTATTCTTTAAAATATTTTAGTACAATATACTTTATGTTTTAATTTAGAGAAAACATACGTATGTAGCGACGTAAATAATGTCCTGAAAATTAATGTTGAACCAGAAAAGACCCTAATACGCAACTGGGATAATTTTCATTTATATCAGAATGTGAATAAGTTCTTCGAAATAAATATTTAGATACAATCAAGCGCGGATTCAGGGGGTGGGAGGTCATGACCCTTATGACAGAGAAACACAAAAAAATGGGTTTACTGTTTTGACTAACTTTGCAGCTTTGTCACAAGATACATCGCAACATTACCAATAAATAAGGTATTGATTGAATTTAGAAATAAATAAATAAGCATAAAAAAAATATTTTCAGTAATAACTACCTTACTGTATTATTTTAATAATACTCTTTGAGTCGCTGCCGGTCCCGCCAATGAAGAGAGAGAAAGAAGAAGAGATGAAAAGCCAAACCGACTCTCTTCAGATGTGCTGAATTTATTTAAGTTAAATAATTCCTTGTCAAAAACATCTTATATGGAAGCAGACATACTGACTGTAAAAGAAACTGTTAAAACTTATAACCAACTTTTAAATTATCCACCAACCACCGGTTAATACAGTAGTGGGGCAATTTCAATTATGGACTACTAAATTGAAACGCGAAGTAAAAAACGGCTTTAAAATACCTGAATTACTACCACATATAATTGATAACTGTGATCCTGATTTATTCCCTAATATTAGGATTTTTCTTTAAATACTTGCTACACTACCTGCAAGTGCAGCAACAGAGGAAAGGTCTTCTCCTTCTAGACTCTACGTCGAGTTAAAACGTGGCTTAGAGCAAAGATGGTAGAGGAACGCCTAACTGGCTTGGCTTTGATGAATATACATAAAAACATTAAAGTCGACGTTGATTTGAACTAGAGAACCAGATTTAAAAATATTAAACAAAGAAAACTAGACTTCGTAATTTAATGTTTTTTGCCCTAAAATGTTTATGTATATTTTTTATTTTATCGAGTGTAGAATCTTTTTGTGTTCTTAATACTGGGTATCAAAAGTAAACAGACGATTATATTATATATGTATGTATATACAGGGTGATTTCTAAGTTGTTACTCCTTTTTAGCTGTGTATAGAAGGCATTAAAATAAACAACATTTTCAAATACCTTTTTTCAAAAAACTGTGCGGGCCTGGTCATCACAACATAGCCTGCTATACTTTATGTTGCTTGTCTTATCTCTTATTAGTCATGCAATTTGTTTGTGTGTGAGTTATTTGGCAATACCCTGTGGTGTGTTTTTCTGAAGCAAATTAATTTTTAATTGGTGATACGTGGAAATGGTAAAATTTGAAAACAATGAACTAGTAGATATGGTGCTCATTTACGATGAGTATCGTCAAAGTGCGGCTGCTGCTTCGAGATTATACGTAGAACGCTTTCCCTTGCGGGCTTATCCCACACCTAGTAGTTTTCTTAGTATTTTTCAACGGGCAAGTTAGGCAGGACCGTATTTGATCCATAGTGTAATCAATGAATGCAAGTACCTTATTTTTGAGTTTTTTTGGAAAAATCTATTTGAAAATGTTGTTTATTTTAAAGCCTTTTATACACAGCTAAAAAAGAAGTATCAACTTAGGAATCACCCTTTATTTTAAAAAAAATATTATTGTCGATAACGAACCTGGCAATTTTTCATATTAGATAATTTCTCGCCTGTGGCACAGAGGAATGATAGGTCGTCGCTGTCGCTATACCAGAGAGGACACTTCGGGTTCTGACCAATCAGGATTTTTTTCAAGATGGCGGAGAGGACACCGGGTGCCATAGCGACCAGGCCGAAATCCGGCATTTTCATTGGCCTGGTGTCCCCCTTATTTATGAATGACATAGTATTTTTACTACGACGTTTGGCAGCTCTTACGTTTTCTAACCTTACTATTTCTAGTGTTGCTGGGACTTTATATGATGAAGCAAATCCATTGATTTATTTGTTATTGTTTTAATATTTTGTGATAAAGATATTTTATTATGATATATATCTTTGAACAAGACTAAATTTGTTTTACAGTATAGTATGTACCACAGAATTTCCTTCACTTTAACAATAGGGACATAAAAAAAATCGGTATAGATTAAATTTTATCAAGGCTAGGAGCTTTCAACACCACAAAATTTGCAACTATATATATCTATTTCAGACGTAGTCACAATAGTATTAACAACTTTGTGTATTTTCCCAATTTTATTTAGTTTCTTTTAAACATTTTAGGCAGGCAAGCTCGGCTTTTTTTTATAGAGTACATTAAACGTTGGATTATTATTGTCATATTATAGATATTAGTTGCAGCGGGAATTATTCTTGTTAATTTCCTAATCAGATATATTCAATGGGGTGGTAGGCCGACTATCAGCACAGAATATATAGCTACGCAACTATATATTCTGTGCTATCAGTCTTCAAGCAAATAATGTGGCCAAAAATTTGCCGGATCTTGTATTTTTAATGTGATTGTATTACCATTACCATTACAGTCACATATGGTGACCGATTGTGAAGTATTTAAGCAATTTTAGATCCAACTTTATATTTAATAATTAAATGTTTCTACACAGAAAATTTAACTAGTTGATATTAAATAGATAAGAGGAAATAAAACAATTAACTTTCCCAAAGAAATTACCTGCTGCATCATGTTTGTAAGCCTACCTACATGTATGTATTTAAAGGCTATTCAATTACTAGAGTTATAAAGAATGCCAGATGTAAAAAAAAGACCAGGAATAGATTTAAAATATATATTGAGTTACCAAATGATCACAGTTTTGTTAAAACATTCAGTTATATGACTAATAAGTATCAGAAAATCCACTTATTTTGTATGCATCTATTCATTTTTTTAGGTACCAAACATCTGTTGTTGATGCTCCTGTAGTCTAAATACGAAGATCTAAATGCAGCTATTAATTCCAGCACAATCTGTAATAAACAAGCTCTAAACCTAATAGGCTACATTTATGAAATATCTATAGGCAATTTAGTACAAAATAAAAAAAAAATAATTACAAAGTTAGGACCTATAAGGAATGTTAATGACATTCAACGCCGGTTTATACAAAAATGGAGTAAGCGCCACTTAAAATTAACAATTGCATAAATTATTTACTCTATTTACAATAATTTGAACATTTTAGGTACTGAGTTTACCATTTATAGACTGTATAGACCTTTCAAATAAGTAAAGAACATGGATTTTTGAAACAAACACCATAATAAAAACTGTATTAACCTTACTAAACAGTAATATTGAAAAATATGTACAAAAGTTAATTTTCCTTAAAAACCCGTGATCCAGGATTGGATATATTTCACTTGTCTTTCTTCTTACACTGAAGGTTTCTAGATCTTGATTAGCTAAATAAAATATGGTATTGTTTAAATATCAAATATGTATTAATGAAAATAGAATAAATTAATATATATGACTAAATTGTGTATCATTATTAATAAAAACCACTTACATAGATTAAATAAAACTAGCCTGAAAAGGGTCTCGGAAACATCTTTTCCACAATCAACCTGATAGTCATAACTTCTTCGTTACCTAAAAATAACAATTAATTTTGTGTTTGACACAAAACTTTTGATACAGTGTTACTAAGTATGTGCAAAAAAAAAGATTTTTCAAAAAAACAACATAAAGCTACTAGTCGCAGTTTCAACAAACTGTCCTTGTTTTTTTTTTTTGAAAAAACAATGGTCTCTTTAATAAATGGACTACTTCTTTAAATTAAAAAAAAGAATACTTCTAAGTACTTAATTATAATCGTGGTACAGTGTACACACTGGCTGATTGAAATAAACATACTTACTTTATCTGTATTTTAACAATCATGATTTTCCTGATGGCACATTCGGTTTCTATAGAGGGCTTATAAATTCTGGGGCATTGGGATTCTGGCAAGTTATTTTCAATTACTTCATAACTTGTAACCTGTGGCTGTGTATTTGCAAACTTAAAAAAACTTACATTACCTCTTGGGGAATTAGGAAAGTTGTGACAATACAAATATTTTTCCTTTGCGTCTTCTCATTTTGAAATAGTTCAATAGTTGAAAAATTATATGCCAACCACGTTGAGCAGTAAACCATAATGGTTTATTTATATTTAACGCTTTAATCAAAGCCCGAAGTTAAGACGGACATAAACAATAAATTTTGACGTGAAGAAAAGTTTTGTCAAAATTTTGAGGTTAGAACAACTATTTATGAATGAAATGATTTCATCCCGTCGAAAAACTAAACTAGTATCTTATTAGGAAAGGAGCACATCGATCATCGTTTGTTATTGTTGGATCATAATATGAAAGAAAAAGATGCAAGGCAATCTGAGTGATCCTAGACAAAAAAGTAATCAAATCTTTGGCGCGAAAATGAACAGCCAATAAAACTCTTCGAAAATCTCAAGGTCACCAGAGAATTCGGCGAAAATACGAGAGTGTCCTTCCAGTACCTGTGGTACTTTTCCTGTCGAACATTAGGCGTGACCCAAAAAAAAATTCACTGCATTTAACCCCCCAAAAAAGAAAAAAAAAGTTCTGGATCTGCGCCTGGATACAATATGGCCGCACATTGATTGAATTATTTAGAGCTCGCCAATAGTCTTTAATATTCTCGTCACAAGACCTATGGAAAAATATGCCAAGAAATAAAAATATTTTTTGGTAATTCGAATCAAATTGTTCCTCTTAAAAGAGCAATATGTCTCCAGTCACGATATCGGTGAATATAGATCGTCCCTGAATAGTACAATTTTATTACAGTATTTACCGCATAAAACTAACAAAGGCATTCGCATAAACCCTGCTAATAAAGCCATTTCAACGCTCGATTGCCGTTGGAACAAAAAACTGCAAAATCATGGAACCCCGTAAAAAACTTTCAGTCGGGTCTTAATGCTTTTAAAAGGTAATTTATTTAAATTGGCTTTTTGACAGCCAGACTTCTCGATGGTGCTATAACAATATTATATTGTTATTTCGCGTGAGGTAATAAATTTGTTTCTTAGAGATGTTTTATCGTAAAATAACACTGCACGAATCTTAAGTGGGGGTGTTGTGTAATTTTTAACTGTATTGGCCATAAATTCTAAATTTGCCTGGCTAGTAGATATTCTGTGTTATTATATAATTTGTTTGACTTATGATTAACTTTAGTCGATTAGGGGGATTAGTACAGTTTTTTATTTAACAAATCAGACTGTTCGAGGTACTGTTGTAAGAATAAGATAAAAATTCTATAGTTGAAACTTGAAAATAAGGGTAAGTTTGTATAAGGTTGTATATCCCAAAAATTCTTAGTTTTCGAAATATTGCCAATTTAATATTTTTATATGGGGATTTTGCTGCAGATTTTAAGTTCAGTTACTCTTAGTTGGCTATGGCGGCGTTGAAAAACAATCAAATGCTAAAAAAATCTATGACGCTGTCACTTAACATTATTAATAATCATTCCCGGGCGCTTAAATTATACAAACGAAGATTATTTAAACTTATTTATTATTTATGGAGAATGTGATAAAGTTATATCATGTCACATTTGCCATTCGATATCCGCAAAAACAGAAGCCATCACAATGTGCTTATTAATAATGTTTAAATGGTAAGTGACAGCTTTATAGATTTTTTGGCATTTAATTGTTTTTCAACGCCGTCATAGCCAACTAAGAGTAACTGAACCTAAAATCTGCAACAAAATCCCCATATAAAAATATTAAATTGGCAATACTTCGAAAACTAAGAATTTTTGGGATATACAAATTTATACTAACTTACCCTTATTTTTAATGCTAAATAAGAAATAATGATGAAATTTGGGTGTTTCCATTTGAAAATCTGGACTTTTGACAATTTTTTCATTTTCATTTTTTGATCCTATTTTTTAAACACCCTGTAATAATAGTCATCAAAATATTATAAAAAATCTATTAAAGCAGGTCCTTTATAACAAGGAATCCCACTTAAATTAAATAAATAAGGCTTCTTTATAGAAAAAATTGATAATTATTCTAAGGCTTTCAAAAGTCATTTTTGACATAAAAATTCAAATAATGTCAAAAACGTTTAGACATAGGTATAGGACATGGTATACAAAATCTGCCTAGAATCTTGCGTAGAATGCAAAAATGTAATAATATATAGGGTGTCCCATTTAAAGTAAGCAAGTTGACACTTACTTCCGGTATAACTGGAAGTGCCACCATTATGAAAATATTTTAGACCGGTCGCCCCCATCAGCATACTGTCAAATTTTCAAAATTTTCCTATGTATAGTTTTCTATATATAGATCGATTCGGTTCCCGGTGGGACACCCTGTAGAAACCTCAAACTTTCAAGATTGGACTTCTTTAGAAAAAAACTAACCATCTACCTTTATTTTTACTACCATGTTAATTGTTAAGCCCAAGAAAGGTAATGCAATATTAAGCAGTAAAAGGCCATCCGAAAAACCGTTTCTCCGCCATAGTTTTCAAATATTTACCAGTAAGTTGTGCTAGGTTGCCGCAAACAGACAAAAAGCGAATCCTATATATTCTTTGAGCGTCCAGGAGAACATGTTCATGATGCATTATAAATGGAGAACAACCTGTTGACAATAAATCTTAGAAACACAGCGGCCATATAGATATCTCGGAATCTTTGTTTTGAAAACTTCTTTTG
Source organism: Polydrusus cervinus (assembly GCA_935413205.1). Classification (NCBI taxonomy): domain Eukaryota; kingdom Metazoa; phylum Arthropoda; class Insecta; order Coleoptera; family Curculionidae; genus Polydrusus; species Polydrusus cervinus. The sequence continues at coordinate 8,290,675 of OW284516.1, forward strand.
TTCATACATATGTAATATTATTTTGATGTTCCGACAACATCTTGGTCTAAAAAAAATTCTTATATATTTAAACTCTACTCTTTTGTCGGTAGAAAAAACTTTTTTATCATCATCTGTGGATTTTGTATCTAAATTACAGTTAATAAAGGTAAAATTTTCATTTTCTTATAATAATATAAATAAAAATAATATTTTTTTCTGCGTTCTTGGACCAAAAACACGAAATAAAAGCAAGTAATTTTATAATTTTGGCTAGGATAATTAATTAATTACTCAGTTGTTGAATTTATGAAAGAAAAATCGATATGGAAACATTCAGACCGTTTTCGTATCTGTTCGCACACCCTTGGTAATTTTGAAATGTCAATTGTCAGATATGAATTGATATCCTTAAGGATGGATTACTCACCTAATAGTTTGCTTGGAAGTGAAGACTCTTAATGAGTGATAAATAGGTATAGTGGAAAAATAGAACAAAGACAGTAGGCAAATATTTACAAAAATAACTGTTACTTTACTTTAAAAACTTCTTTATTCATTGCATAATATGCACCTAAGCAAACGCCCTGATGGGGCTGTTGTTAGCCCACAGGGTAGAAATTGAAATGTATTTTATTGTTTTACAAAGGTCAGTTCCGGTAACCCCTTAGACTGCCGTGAAAGAGTTTATTTCAGCTTTCGCTTCTAAAATTGTTAGATATACGATTACCATTTTACTAAATTTTTGATGCTTGGTGTTTGCTGGAAAAATGATTTAAAAAACCAGCATAAAAAAAATAACTGTTTGTAATGGGTTGAAGAAAGGGTTCCTCCATTTTGAATAGTATATTCAACAATCTTCTCTCTTATCAAGGATTGCTAATAATTCCTGACACAGCAAAAAGGAATCCCTTCTCTATTCAGAGCTGTGGAAGTTACTTCAGAAAAGTAACTAGTTACTTTTTCGATACTTTTGCACAAATGTATCTAGATACTTATAAGGAATAGTTTTTTTTACCTAAAAGTAACTTAGTTCTTAGTTACTTAGTTAAAGTAACTAGTTATAGTAACTAAGATACTTTTACAGTAACTAGTTACATTGATTGTAACTACGATAATTTAAAAGTAACTAAGATACTTTTAAGGTAACTAGTTACATTGATTGTAACTACGATACTCTAAAAGTAACTTAAATACTTTTGAGTAACTAGTTATTTTAATTTTAACTACGAAACTCTAAAATTAACTAGGATGCTTTTGAACTAGATACCATAAATTTACCAGGTAATGATAACATGTAAATGAAAAGTTTATAACGAATACGAATTTATTATACTTACAAACTTAATACATTTCTAATAAAAGTAGAAAGAAAAGATAAGTAACAAAACACCTATTAAATAAATATAAGTAACAAAACTAAATAAATATAAATCCAAATATACCAAAGAAATTCAGAACGTTTTTAAAATGCCCCGTTGGCTTTTAAAAGTACCAACCTTTCAAAATTCTCATCTAAGAGGACACGTTTTTTCCCTTTCATTGATTTCCTTAACAACCACAAAAATTACCTCCTACATGCACCTACGATCTACATACTTTCCCACTCTTACTTACTAATCTTGATAGTCTGATTAACGGCCGCCGATCGTCCCTTGGTCATCATCTGATGGACGGCACATGTGCATTATTGGTATCATAGAGGAACTTAGTTACTTTAAAAGTAACTTAGTTACTTTAAAAGCATCTTAGTTACTTTTAAAGTATCTAGTTACTTTTTAAGTGTATAGTTACTCCTAAAAAGTAACTAGATACAAGTTACTTTTCAAAAGTAACGAAGTTACAGTTACTTTTGGCATGATTCCAAAAAGAACTAAGTTACTAAGTATCTAGTTACTTACTTTTTAGTTAGATACTTTTTAGTATCTAGTTACTTAAAGTAATTTGATACTAAAAAGTATCTAGTTACTTAAGTTACTCACAGCTCTGTCTCTATTTTGGTAGGGGTTACAAAACATTATAAAACCTCATAGAAACACTTACTTAGTGGACTTGCTTAACATATTCAAGTGGAAGGGTATTCTCTGCCCGTTTAGTCACTTAAGTCTCTCTAAATTTAAAAACACAATCTCAGAACCAGAGCACTTTCCACCCAGTGAGTAAGCGATCTTTGTAATGTATATTTAATTGTTAAATTGTTTATTTCTCTCTTAATCTCAGTTAAAACCGGAAATTGTTTCTCTTGAACTTACTTGAAATAGCATCGTATGTGAGATTTAAGGGGACAACTCTTCTTTAGGGAAAACTCTCCAAATTTACTGGTTTGACAACTTTATTTTTATTTTTAACACAGCAAAACCATGAAATACTAAAATTGTATTTTGTCTCACTTTTTTTTAAATAACATCAAACAGCTTCACTTTATTATTATTAATACTATTTGTGTATTTGCATATCAAATCGATATTTCCATCCTTTTGTTTGGAAAAATGTTCATCACTAGGTCATTAACATTATAAATACTTCTAATAAAAGATTGTTCAATGCCTAACATAGCTAGTTAACTTAACCTTGACTCCCCCATCGAGTGTCTTAAAAAAGACATAATTCTTTTTAGAATCGAAAAGTACCTCTCACTTTCTACTGTCGGCATTAGAATAGTACATAAAAATTCTAATAATTTTACACTTTCCGCAAACGTTTCATCGAGGTTCATTTCTAACAATGGCAAAAATGGCAATAGCACCCGCACTATCATAGAAATCTTCAAGACTCAATAAAACTTCCAATTCTGATTTAATAATGTAATAAATAAATTATTTTTAAAGGACTTTATAATGTCGTCAGGAAATTATTTTTTTAAACTAGCGTAATTATCTGTTTTAAAGAAACGTGTGAGACAATTAAATGTTGTATTGTTCTTTAATACAAGTCACAACACACTCAAGTAACCTTCAAAAATATACATACATCCCAGCAACTAGTACCATAAAAAAATGTAGGATCGCTAGCTACTAAATAACTTTTTTTTAAACTACCGAACCTTGGTTTTGGCCGTATAGTAACCATACTGGTAATTAAGTTTTTGCGAATAAGCAATTAAGTTGTAAACGAAAAAGCTCGCTACCTGGGCTGCTATCCAAGCTATCAGCTAGCACTTATCGTGTCAATTTATTCGCTGATTAAAATTTAATTGTGAATTAGTTTTAGCTACCACGCAATCAGACGCTTTGAGGATAGTGGTGTCGTATTTCTAGTCATGTCTAGTTTCTCCGAGGACTGGGGTGGAATAAGGAAATTTTACAATTCTCATGCCAAACAAAAAAAGTCTTTTTTAACACAATAGTCATTTATCGTATAAATCTCAGCAGTTAAGGCTTTTCCTTGCCGCTTGCAGAAATTGCGATAAATTGTCATGTGTATGTGTAAGGGCCGTTTTAGGTGGGACTTAACTTAAGGTGTCACTTAACTAAAACTTTTGCGTTGCACAGTGGCTAAACCGGCACATAAGCCAGACCTATATGTAGATATAAATTAAACCGTAAAAACCTTCGACTTAATTTATATCTACTTAGGGCTGGCTTCTGTGCCGGCTTAGCGACTGTGCAACGGAAAAGTTTTAGTTAAGTGACACCTTAAGTGAAGCCCCACCTAAAACGTCTTAAGTGGCACCCGTGCAAACGGCCCTAAATCTCATTATGTTTAGTTTATCGGTAAATAAACTCGGTAAATCTACTGATAAATCGGGAGAATTAGCACCATTGCCTCCGACTTTCTTTCCTACTGCCTTACGACCATCGCTATACCTGACGACAATCCACTTGTCGCGGATTTCTTGCAGTCTCGTTGCTATGGCGATCAAGTAAGGTAAGCCACCTCTGTTGTATTTATTCTAGTTTAAGGCGGGGGTTGAGCGTTCTGCCCAAGCTTCCTGCCCTGCAGCCTAGTGGCTTATTGTGCGCCCCTACCTTGCTAGAAAATATGTGTTCCTTTTATGGGGTCCAGTAATTCCTACCAAGTTTGTCATGCAGGAGGTTATCCCCATATTGGATTCCTCCGAAGATTTTGAATCGTCTTCGGGTCAGTGCTTCGCAGTTATATATGATGTGTGAGGCGGTTTCGTCCTTTCGGTTTGTTAGTAAGTCAGCCACTTGTTTTAGCTGGGTGCGCGTTAGAAACAACATTCCAGTTGATAGCTTTTGGAGGGTTTCCCAATTGTAGCTCTCGCTTGGGTTTGACCAGGTATCCTGTTCCATCGAGATAGGTGTTGTTGTTGCACTCACCTGTCTGATGTTGCTTTGGTTTCCTGTTTTGACATGCTAAGGTCGGGTTCAGGCCCCCTTAGTTTTTGAGATGATCCGGCTATTGCCAGTTTATCGGCTTTTTCGTTGCCCGCTATCCCCGAATGACCAGTAACCCAATTTCTACCCTGTTGTTCCTTGCTGCTAGATCTAGGTCCGGCACCGATCTAGCAATAAAATACATATAGTACAAGGTCAATTGTTAGACTTCGCTTATATCTGAATACCTATCTATGATCTACGCTATCCAATAATCAATGTACACAAACCGACCGGTTTACTTAGCGAGTGGCTGTGTGTAACTGTATATTAACAGAGTTCTGCAACTTTTTCTTACTCTACCTTTCTATTTTCCTTAAACGTATGCACGCATATCAACTGGTAAAATATAAACGCGAGTCACATTTCAAGCCCTGCACTGAAACCATCCCCCTCTGGCTTATTCCATTAATCGTTCTCAGATTGCGCCCCCACGTGACAAATTACCTTATCGACCGTACCTCAGATTACCTGATAAGGTGCTTTCCTATTTCGAGAAAAAAGAGGAAGTGCGAAGAGGACTGCGTGTTAAGATTAGATTTGTCTCACTTTAATTAAAATAAAGAAAACGGATCGGGTGTTTTTGGATTAGTCGTTCGTGCTATGATTAGATAATTTGTCTTTGTTTGCAATGTCAACTTATCTGACAATTGAGGGGGTGTAGAATTAGAACCTGCAACACTATATACCGGGGCACTGGGAAAAATTTCTTAGATTTAAACAAAGGAAAGACATTTTTGTACCATAGTTTTAGTTATAAATTTCCACCTTAGTATCGGCCAAAGCAATTAATTATTTAAAACATTAATTAACCTTGTCTGTGGGAAAGTATAACCAATAACAACAAAATTTAGTATTTTTTTTAACATATTCTTTAGTCGTTGAATTTCTATCCTTTTAGGATTCCTTTTTTACAAACGAGATGGTAATTCCTGGAAACTCCGCATTAAAGGACCAAACTTTGACTCTAAAATGGATCCAGCAAAACATAAATATTTTGGAGGCGATCCAAGCAAAGTTACGATCTTTGGAGAAGCGCTGGCTCGGCATCCGTGTCTTATCAACTTTTGAGCAATAATTCAGCAGGTAAAAAAGCAATATTTAATTATGTCCGCTGAAATAACATGCGGCATTAAAAATTGATATTGGGTTTAAGAGCGGATATAGATTTTGGTTATGATAGTAGGGGGGATAAGGAGGAGAGGGGGAGAGAGGGAGAGGCGTCGAGTCATATCGATTCATAGATAAAAAAAGTAATTATATAAAAATAAAATTTAGGTTTCTTTTAACAACCTTATATATTGTATCATATTATTTCTATTATTATAAAAATATTTTATAATTTCAATATTTTTAACCCAAACCTGTATTTATTTAATGTAATCGGCTTATACAGAACATATTTCGACAATTACTTTTACCAATATTTCTTAGCAGACAGAACAATTCCTATTTTCAATACAAACATACCGTTTCAAATAACATTTTGATCGTATATTTACGTCAAGTCTTAACTAAATCCTCATTTTTGTTTCTGACAGGTCTTTTCAGAGCCGCCATATTGGAAAGCGGGTCAGCCTTAAGTGCGTGGGCATATCAAAGCAATCAAGGTTATTATTCTTTTAAAACATATTGATGCCAATTTTAAAAAGTAACAATTTTCAAGATTTGCTTGCTTTTTTGCAGCCTCTTCACGATTAATCGGACTGACAGTCCTGAATCATATCAATCCTTTGTCATTCTCGCATCAGTTTTGTTTCAAATAAGAATTTACATCAGTCCTCTGATCAATAGGTTAGGTTAGGTAAGAGTGACAGACCTTTGGTTGTGACCAAGCAGTCTCACGTAGTCCTATTAGGTCCGTTGTGATACCACACGTGTTCCATAGAACCCACCTGCATCAGGTCTCTGATGGTTAGTGCGGCGTACACCGCAGAAGGATTTTAACAACTTATTCAAACCAGCCACTACTATTCAAAAACCTGTTCAGCAGTCCTCCAAGTTGTAAGTTGCTTAGTTTCTCTCCAGGCCATCGAAAAATGGTTCACATAAAGCAGTGAACCTTCTTCTTGCTAGGCCAGGGCATTCACACAGAAAATGTTGAATACTTTCTTTCTCTTCCTCATCTATGTAACTTCTGCAGAAGTCGTTAGTGGGTATTTGCATACGTTCGTCATGTCTACCTAAGAGTCAATGTCCGGTAACAACCGCAGTAATATTTCTCACGTCTTTCCGACTGTATATCAGTAGGTCTACGGTTCTCTTATCGATACTTGAAATTCACCCTTACACAATCAGTATTACTGTCATTCTCTTAGCAAGACTATCTGAATAATCATAAACCTAAGGAGTCCACTTTAGGAGCAATTAAATTTTTTTAGTATGTGTATGAAAATAATTGTTGAAATGTTTGTATATGGTATAAAAATTAAAATCAAAAACGTGCAAGTGTATGTATAATATCTCTTATAAATAAAGTGGTTGACAAATATTGTACAATAATCTATTATTGATTTAGTAAAAAATAGGTACTAGTAACTACTTAACATTATCATATTCGATAATAAGATTTTTTTTATATAAAATAGATTAAGTTTTGTTTATATTCCTTATTAATTTGTTTGTGTTTTAGTGTGGTCAGGAACTATTTAGTTTGCAATATGATGTCAAAGTTCGTATTTCATATAACATGTATTTCCCTTTTTTTGAATTTCGGGATTTCGGTAAGTCTCGTTTTGTATTAATTCATACACACAGATGGATGTCTTTATTTCTGGCCACAAAAAACACACATATTTCCCTTCCTGGAATATTGTCACTAATCCTTAACTCAAAGATGTAATTATGGTGACCTGAACTTTTCCCCTTGAACTTGACGAATTATAACTGAGGGTGTAGTCGTGAGGAAAATGGAAAGAAAAGAATTATGGAAATTAATTTAGCCAAAACTAAAGAAACCAATCTGTTGAGATATCAAGAACTCATATAAAAACTTTTGTAAATAATTTTTCTTATCTTTATTCAAAGATAAGGATAAATAGTTATTATTTCTATCTGGATCGACGTCTAATACTTCATTTTAGCTTGGTGACAATGTAACTATTAGTATACCTGATGGAGAAATAAAAGGGAAAACAGAGGTGACAAAGACCAACTTTACGTATTATGCTTTTTATAGTATTCGATTTGCGCAACCTCCGATAGGAAATTTAAGATTTAAGGTATGAACTTTACTTATTTTTTAAATGCATTTTATATTAGCATATTTCTATTAGTAGAACTTATTTTTACAAAGTTATTGAATACGACTGGAAATATGTACCAGTTGAAACGTCACTAAAATTAAATAAAGGCAATGCAAGTCCAAAACTTGTCTATCATTTAGTTGAAAAAATATATTTATTTGTGCCAAAAAAAGCAATAAGAATAAATTAAATGTAGTAAACTGAACTTGTAAAAAGTATATTAGAATTACCATTGGTGACAGTAACATACTAGTTTGCACAAAAAGGTTAAATATTAATTACACTGGTCAACAAAATTTAAGATTTTTTTTGTCCCACGAGCTGAAGTGGGTGTACTTGGTAGTACTTTTTAAACATATTTCATATATGTTTTCAGAATTTTTCCATCACGCAGGGTTTTAAAGTGACAAAGCAATGAATTTTTGTGAATGTATATATTATAATATGGGTATAAGTTATGAAAAAATAAAGTACAAAGTGATATATTTACTTAGAAAATGTGGTCATATATGACTTTCGACTGTACTTTGCATCAGAAACATCTCTCTTCAGCGTCCAGCAATAGTCTGCCAACATAGCGGGGCTCCATTTGCCTTGGTATCTCTTCTCCATGTCCAGAATGTCCTGGTGAAATCGCTCGCCATGTTCGTCACTTACTGCTCCAAGGTTTTTCGGAAAAAAGTCCAAGTGTGAATGAAGAAAGTGTATTTTTAGACTCATGTTGCAACCCATGGCTTTATATGAGACCAATAAATTGTTAACATTCTCTACGTAATTTTCGGATTTACGATTTCCCAAGACGCCGTTGCAAATGTCCTTGAAAGAAAACCATGCTGCTTTTTCGGACAAGGTCGTTAAGTTCTTCTTGACTTAGAAGATGCGGCGCACAAGAAGACGAATCTGGTGTAAATGTTGGGTCCAGATCAATATTTTCGGCTGAAAAACTTTCGTTGTTTACTTCGTCATCGGCAGTTTCATCGTCGCTCGGTGTCATATTTTGTGGGGGGTCAGGCACAGGTAATTCCGGACTGTGCGGTACTGGTCTCAGTGCAGATGGAATATGAGGATATTTAACAGTATGTTTGGATTTAGAAGTTATACCACTGATATTTGTAAGACAAAAATAGCAATCGGTAATATGGTCTGATGGTTCCCTCCAAATCATGGGAATAGCAAAAGGCATATGTCGTTTACCTTTTGCCCACGCTGTAAGAAGTCTGACACACGTAACACAGCAAATATGGGGAGCCCAGCTTTTGTCTTGATCGCCGACTTTACACTTGAAATACTGTTCATAGCATTTATTAACGAGAGGCGTGAAAGACCGTTTTTGAGATTTAAATGTCAATTCACCGCAGATGTAGCAAAAAGAGTTCGGGTGGTTTACACAATTTCTTGGCATTTTTACAGGTGAGTTACACTACAATAGCTTAAAATGCACCACAGCACATTCTTCAAAACGTTAAAAAAGTCTGCGTATATGTTCATTCACCGAGCTCTAGCCGATAACTAAAACAACAATAAATGTTATGTAGGACTCGGAACTGCTTGCAGGTCTCAACAAGCCAAGACATGTTCCGCGTGACACACAGAGCACACTTTGTTATTTCTAGTCACAACAAGTTATTGTTACAATACACAAATAATAAAATAGCAATGCCTGACACAAGTTTTTTGTTAGATGACTCTTATAGTACAGACCTATGCGTGCATTTTATAGGTAAATAATCACATATACTGGAACATAAAAACTAAGGGTGATGGAGAAATTCTGAAAACATGATTGATTTCAGCATGCAAAATTATATTGAAATCAGACATTTTTGCGCTTGGGACAAAAATCTTGTTAACCAGTGTTATTAATCGTTCAATCTTAAGATAATGATTTTTAAAAATACACCATTTTTATACCTACATTTATTTTTAAACATTTTTTAGTCTCCTGTTCCTATAGAATCCTGGAACGACACCTATGACGCCACATATGAAAAAAATATATGTTACCAGACGTCACATGACGATCAATTAGCAAGTGAAGATTGTCTATTCTTACACGTTTATTCTCCTAACGTAAGTAAATAGAATACTACGTCAAATGACCGTGTGATCGATAAGTATACTAATAGTATATTACATAACAAGTGATGAAAGTGATACTTTTCAAACGAGGAGATATTTAGCACAAGGGGTCACCCTAGTGCGGAAATTCTCCGAGTTTTAGAATAATCACTTTCACACAAGTAATGTACATTATTTTTACTACGACCACAAAGAATTATTGAAAAAGCCTTTTATTTGTAAATAAAATATTCCAGCACTAGTGGCGAAAAAAAAATATCAACCCTAGTGTTGAAATTAGCATACTTAGGATTATGTTCCACTTAACATCTGGTTTCATAGTTTGTTAATAGGCTTGTTCATTTTTTCATATTTTATATAACATAGGAAGAACTAATCCTGTATTGACTTCTAGATTAACCAGATTTCAATTCAAAATACCTAATTCTATAAATTATTTAATGTTTTTATAAAAAAAAAGTCAAATACTCCTGATGGGATTTGAACCTGTGACCATGCGATCTGTAGGCAGAGCTTCATTCTCTACCCTATGGCTACCGATAAACATTTGTTGTTTAATACATGACACTTTCTTCAGCACGTCTTGTTTTTTCTGGTAATAGATTTTCCAGTATATTATTAACATTTTTTATAATTTCAGATAGCGTATTTTCACACTCTAATTTTGAATCACTCGACCAATAAATGAAAAATAAGTTAAACTCTTTACAGTTACAGCTTTCTAAAATTTGTTTTTTTTAATAAATCGGGGTGGTCTGTCAGATTGACACAATATGTTTAAATTAAATAGTGTGCCTTGTATTTCAACTCTGGAGTTGAAATATTTTTTTTCAACACGTGTGTGATATTCGGCGCTTTCGAGCCAAGTTAACCTTTCTCATTTTCATAGGTGGTCGTAGGAAAAAACAGTTTGATTAACACTTAATTTTTTTATATGTAGATATATGATGAGTCTCTACCAGTCATGGTGTTTATCCATGGTGGTGGTTTTGTGGATGGAAACATTGGTCATGGCTCATACGGACCGAGCTTTTTTATAGAAGCTGGTGTTGTAGTGGTCACAATTCAATATAGACTTGGCCCATTCGGTAAGAATTACACATTTTATTCCCTTTGTTTATCAAAAACACCTTTAGACTTTTACAAAACGTATTAATTAGAAAAGAAGGTTTTTTAGCGGCAGGCGGACAATGTATAGTGCATTGTATAAATGTCTCCATTAAAGCTTCCATATATTTAGATGAATTTTAAATGTCAAATGTACTTTTACATAACAAGGAACCACAAAACAATAAGCGAAATTTTCAAATATATATTAAAACAACAATTGAAGTTCACACAATATACTTTTTAAAAAACTTTAGTTCAATCTAAATAGCATTGATATGGTTAAATTGTATTTATCCAACAGATCTCAATACGTTATGTCATAAGGTCATGCAAAAAGGATCTACATCTAGGTCCCGTTATTTATTAATTTTTAAAACCAGTGGTGCAGTTTTAATTTTTTATCGCCAAAATACTGAACCGATTTCATTAAAATTTAGAGCTTATATAGACAACTATAAGAGGCATTTAAATAATAAGAATATTTATGGCATGTAATCTAAAAAATAGATCCTTATGACGTCACATTTTATAAACTAAAGTATTTTCCTGGATACAGGTAAAGTCTGCAAAATATCAAAATCCTAATTTATTTAATAAGTGAGCTATAGGGAAGTGAGGTGCAGGACCCTGTATATAAAACACGTAGTACTACATAGTATTCAGTTCTACAATAGTATGTTACCTAAAAATGTACAAAATATACATTTTAATAAATTGAAACTACTATTAAACAAATTCCTATAAAATAAATACATAAATATTTAATTACTTTCTTTGAAAACATTTTTTGGGCATTAAAACAATGGTAAAATAGAATATTTAAGTTATTATATTTCTATCTTCTCAGGATTCCTCTCCACAAACGACATGGTAATTCCCGGAAACGCCGGTTTAAAAGACCAAACCTTGGCTCTAAAATGGATCCAACAAAACATAAAATATTTTGGAGGCGATCCAAGCAAAGTTACGATCTTTGGAGAAAGCGCTGGCTCGGCATCGGTGTCTTATCACCTTTTGAGCAATAATTCAGCAGGTAAAAAATGTAATTATGTCGGGTAAAAAATATACTCTACACTGGTTGATATTTCAAATTTATGGCTGAACCTTTTTTTAAAACTTATATGTTATACATATATAATTACTGAATTTTGTACGTTAGTAAATAAATTACGTTTCTGTCGAGATAAAATATCATTGTACTGATCTGTCAGTTCAAAGGATGCAAATTTAAAAAAAAATCTTTATTTTCGCATTATTGCTTGAAACACCATTATACAGTGTGTCCAAAAAAGTATGCAACATATGTAAAAGTTTTTTATTACCGATTTCTCAGAAAATTTTATTCTTGATAAAAGTTGGTGCATGCCTTGAAACTATAAATGCATATTTCATATTTCACCCGCGGCTAATAGTAAGGAAGCAAATGTAATTTTTTCGAAATTGCATTAAGAGTAAAGTACCTTAGTTATTAGAAATACAGCAAAATTTTAAATGGAAGTGTTATTGCAAATTAAAAACATAGCCCAAATACGAAATTTGAGTTACGTCTTAATTTTTTTTTTTTTTCTAATCTCTAATTTTATATATGCATTTTTTTAAAGTAGGTTTTTGGACTTTGGCGTACTGGGTGAAAATGACAAATAAATTAGTAGTTATTTCCAGTACTATGAAAATGGTTGAATTTTATTATAATTTAGTTTTGAACAGAAGTTGGCTAAAAAGTAGGCGTGCAACACGCTTATATCTAAACCGACCCGGTTCATTGAAAAGTTTTTAAAAGTTTGCAACTACTTAATGCATTTTTATTATAAACCCACGTTTAAGTTATTTGATAAATATATTAAAATTGCGTAAACGAAAAATCGACCAGAGGCGTACCGTTTAGGGGAAATTAGAGATTAGAAAAAATAAAATAAAAAATGAGATACGTAACTCAAATTTCGTATTTGAGCTATGTTTTTAATTTGCAATAACATTTCCATTTAAAATTTTGCTGTATTTCTAATAACTAAGGTACTTTACTCTTAATGCAATTTCGAAAAAATGGCATTTGCTCCCTTACTATTAGCCGCAGGTGAAATGTGAAATATGCATTTATAGTTTCAAGGCATGCACCAACTTTTATCAAGAATAAAATGTTCTGAGAAATTGGTAATAAAAAACTTTTACATATGTTGCATACTTTTTTGGACACACTGTATATTTACTTCAAATCTTACTGGAACCTTATTTTTGTTCTTGACAGTTCTTTTTAGAGCTGCCATAATGGAAAGTGGGTCGGCTTTAAGTTCCTGGGCATATCAGCGAGATCAAAGATATTATACCTTTTTAACTGCGAATTATATTGATTCTAATTTTAACAGTAATAGTTCTGAGGATTTGCTTACCTTTTTACTTACCGCTGAAGCTGAAGCTATTCATAGTGCGTCGATGCAAGTTAATTATTTGGTAAGTATTATGAAATATTTGGTAATAATATTGGAGACCATCTTGGTTCATAGATTTATATAAAAATTATTCAGAGTGAAGTTGATACTTCTGTTTTAGCTGTGTATAGAAGGCATTAAAATAAACAACATTTTTAAATTTTTTTCAAAAAAACGAAAAATAAGGTACTTACATTCATTTATTGGATGAAATTCGGTCCTGCTTAACTTGCCCGTTGAATAAAATTAAGAAAACTTCTGGGTGTAGGATGAGCTCGCAAGGGAACGCGTTCTGCTTATCATCTCGAAGCAGCAGCCGCACTTTGATGACACATATTGTAAATTAGCACCATATCTACTAGTTCATTGTTTTAAAATTTTACCATTTTCACGTGTCACCAATTTAAAATTAACTTGCTTCAGAAAAACACACCGCAGCGGATTGCCAAATAAATAACTGACCACTGACCCGTACATTGCATGACTAATAAGATAAAAACAACAGCAGGCTACGTTTTGATGACCAGGCCCGCACTTAGATTTTTTACTACTGTATCTCGCCTATTTTTAAGTTTTTTGAAAAAAGGTATTTGAAAATATTGTTTATTTTAATGCCTTCTATATACAGCTAAAACAGAAGTATCAACAACTACCACATCACCAAAACGATTAAAGTAATTATAACATTTTAGGTGAAATAAAACATTTTAACGAAATTTGGCAACACTGTTTATAATTAGTTTAGTAAACTAAAATTATCTAATAATGTGAGATTGAGAAATATCTGATAAAGAAGAACATTTTCCTTTTTATTTCGCCAGATCCATCTCTAGACGCGTTTCGTCATATCATGACTCATCAGTAGAGCTAGGATCCGACGAAAAGAAAAGGGATCTCGAAGCTACTTAAGGCAGCACTTGGTGGGACACACCAGTAAGAAGTGGCACTGAGCGCCATCTGTGTCGCTGTTAGACACTCTTGAGCATACCAGCACCTCTAACAAACTTATAGAAATAAGTAAATGTTAAGAGGAAATCGCCTGTAAAGACATTCGTCATAATTACAGGAGTCCCGCTAGGCAGCGCTAACTCACATCGGTTTATTAACCGAAAATAATGAGTAAAGAAGAAGATTTTCCTTTTAATTTCGCCAGATCCATCTCTAGACGCATATCTGATAGATAAAAGCTTTGTAGTACCATCAGCGTACGCTTAACGATATTGTTCGTATACAAATTTGAAAATTTACTAAAAAAAAAATATTTTTTTTAGGAACAGCCTGGTAATACTCAGCTTCAACAAGGTTTCTTCTATGCGCCGGTTATTGAACCCGAACATGACAATGCCTTTCTAACTCAAAGTATGTTTGACGGTTTTCAAAATGGTAGTTTTAATCAAGTTCCAACAATGATTGGAATAAATGCCGAAGAGGGCTTAATGACGTACAGTTGTAAGTAGTATTGTAAGAAAAAAAATTCGCTGAGACCATAAATGTTTTATTAAAACCCTTTGCAACATTTTACAATCTTAATGTTAAACAAAAAGAATATTTTTCAGCAACTTTTAATAGATATGTTGACGCTTTCAACAACGATGGAGCCCTTTTACTGCCAAGAAATATGCATATTGATAATGATAACCCAAATAAAGATATCGTGATAAAGGCGATAGAAGATTTTTATGGTATTAAAAAAAATAAAACTTATGAGGAACAGGAAGCTCCAACTATCAGGGTAAGTAATATACTTACATAATTATCCAGAACTCTTCAATTTTTTTTTAAATAAAATTTAAAAATATAAATAATGCTTGCTGGAAAGGTCTGAACATAGAATGAGAGTTATTTTTGCGGAATCAATTTAAATAAATATTTTAGATACTAAGATAAAATATTTAGGAGAAGCAATATTGTAATTAACTCTTTAGTATTTAAGTATAAGTAATAAAAAAAAAAATAAAAATTAAAAAGGAAAAAAAAGAGGGAAACGAAGAAAAAAAAAATAATAAAAGAAAAATAAGGGAAGAAAGAATGAAAAGAGAAAAAAAAAATTAAATGAAAAAAAAAAGTAATAAAATACAAATTAGGTAAGTTATTTCTTGTAAAATGCCATATTTCGAAAAATTGGAAAATAAAGAGAGAAGCTGGCCATTTGGTTTCAACCAGAGCCATAAAACAAACACACACACACAAGATAAAATATCTAAAAATATATATAGTCTACTGAAGAAAGGTGTAGAGTAATAAAAGCTCATTTGGTATGCAAAGGGACTACAGAGTGACCCAACGAATATTTAAGCCACTTTTATAATTTGGCATTGATTTGAATTATTTATTTTTATCAAGTACAGGGAGTACCACCCGGGTTTGGGTCAATTTATGGGTTTTGCCTATTGTTATCCATTCACAAACACTGAAAATGGCATGCATGATGTACAAAGTATTAGGTACACTTATTTTTTATTAAAAATTATAAAAAAAATATAAAATACAAAAAATACATTATACAGATGTTAAATTATAAAAAATCATAATACTCTTCGTCATCTAAGAAACTGTCATCTCCTTTTGACGTTATAATTAACGGGTCGATGGTTCGATCGATCAGGTGGTCACGATCCCACATTTTTTCCTCTTCTTTAATGATTGACTGCTTTTTAAACAGTAGCTTAACGTTTTTCATTTTGAATGTCGTGTTGTGTCTTGCTACAAATCCTTTCACTTGCGCCCATATAAGTTCTATAGGATTCAGCTCGCAATGATATGGTATGCGCAGTAAAGTTACACTGTGTTTTTGAGCTATATCTTCCACAACATATTTTATAAAACGATGGTTGTGTAAATTTGCTATAGCTAATGGGTCCTTCTTTATCAAATTATCTTCTTTTTTTTCTTTGGATAGTTATCATAAATAATTTAAGCACAAAATTTACCTGCGCCTATGGGTGACGCCGAAATTGAGCCGAACTGGACGGAATTTCCCATTTTATTACTCTACACCTTTCTAAAATAAACTATAGTAATATTATGTAGCAGTAATATAAAGTGGTAGAATTAAACATATAAGTATATTTTTTTAGTATTTAACAGATACATGCTTTGCCAGATCAGTAATTAAGCAAGCCCAATTGCAGTCGAATTATATTGAAACATACTTTTATGAATTCAGTTATGATGGAGAGATGGGAGACAGCAATACAGCAATACCAGGTAATAATTTAAAGTGAGATTTATTATTGTTCCATGATTATTTTTCCTTCCTAATTATTTTTATTTAGCCACATATGAAACTAACTATCTAAAATATTTTTCTTAATTATACAACCTGTTATTGACAGTTTGGCAACATTGCAGTATCATATGTAAGAATTAGTATCGATAATATGATCCTATTGGTGTATGGCGCATATGGTCTGATCTTAAGGGTTCTTACCAAACTTTATACGTGGTCGAGTTAACAAAAAAATAATGAATGTTTCTCTAGAATAATCAAGGAGTTTTTTAAAAGCATCTTACCAGAATTTAATTGAACAATGGAGAGCTTGACTGCAGATTATGAGGACAATACAGGGAAACTGTACAGCACATAGTTTGCCATTGCGAGTCACTAGATCGGAAGAGGCAACAAATACTCGAGCAACCAAAACTGAAACCAGAGGACATCCTTACCCTCTCCCCAGTTGACCTACACAAACTAGTGCAAGGAACTGGGATCACGGAGGGGGTATAACAACCAAACAGGGTAAGCACAATAGGCCAAACCTGGCCTAAGTGCATCCGGCAGAAGGACGGACCGTCTGTACTGTATAACAAAAGCCTTTTAGAGGACCTATTTCAAAAACTGTAAATCAAAAATGAAAAATGACTCAGAGATAAAAGCAAAAGTTCTACGAAATCTCTAAAACTGAATAAATATACACATAAACAAAACATACATAAAATATTAAATCATTAATAATATTAATAACTTCACCCTGGAGACCCCGTTGTTGCAAGAAAGGCAATTTGTGCCAGGCCGTAATAATTTATTCCCTTTTTGCGACGTTGTTCCTGTAGGAAAAGGGATTAGACGAAACACTTTCAGTAAAAGACTTTGTCATTTTAAGAGCTTCTCCGCTATTCACGTTACTGTGCTAATCATCTCCAAACCTTTATTATTTAAAACTGAAGCTATTTTCATAATGTTCTACATAATGATTTTGATAAAATAATCTCGTTAAATTACTCTTTATTACGCTCTAATGGACCTAATTCAAAAGTACCCATTCTAAGCAAAAAAACTGTATAAAGATGGATAAATCCCTATGAACTCCTCCTATTGAACCTAGACTACTTACTTAAAAAATTGAACCTACATAATTAGTAACAAATACTTTTTTCCTTTTGTCACATTTAAGGTGACCCCAAATAAAAAATCAAGGGTATTCAGATCTGGCGATCTTGCCGGCCACTCAATAATTAAGTAGCTAAACAGATGGACCCTAATAAACACCATTCTGTCCCAACAGCGTGCTTCGAGAAGGGGTAATCTATACTCATTCCGAGTAGGGTAGACAACTAGTATATAGAGAAAACAGATCACTCAATCTTTACAGGCGGTTCAAAAATGGACGTTGGTATAGGAGTATTTTCCAAATGTCTGTATAGAAATCGTATAGACTCACTGACTATTGCAGTATTTTTCCAGAATCTACATTGATAGTTTGGCTGCGATTAAGGCAATCTGTTCCAGCCGCATTAAATCAAAGCTTGTAAAGCGTTGTTGCAACAATCTATGCACACTCGGAAACTACCATCGGGTTACTCTATGCTGAATTCCTTGACACTCCAATAAAGATGGCAATGAGGTTGCCAATGCGCTCACCAGGTTTATGAATAGTAGTATCTCGTTTGAATAGGCTGTCAAGATCCTGCTGCGTGAATGTCGCGCTAACCATAAGGGATGTAATCAAGGTGGGTTATACGGAACACGTATGATATCATATTGGACCTAATAAAACTACGTGCGACTGTTTGGTCAGCATCAAAAGTCTGCCACGTTAACCTAACTTAAGAGAGCAAAAGCGCGGTGCAAGGCCTCAATGTAAATGACGAGAAACAAAGTGACATAATAGTATTTGATTATTGTTTACTACAGGTAACGTTTAACGTAACTCGTTACAGATTTGATGGCGGGTCCAAAGTTATGAGGGGTCCAATTATTATATTGGATGGTTTCTCTTGGTTTTGTTTTCCTATGGTTGAACTTTTACTGTTTGGAAACCTTTAAAGGTTATCCATTTTTGTTTTTTTATTTGAACTTTTCAATAACAAATTTACAATCCATAAATTTAATAGTTTCATAAAAGCAGGTCAAAGTCCACCTTTCTATCGTCGGATTCTAGCTCTACATGAGCCATGATATAGCTAGACGCATCTAGAGATGGATCTGACTAAATAAAAGGAAAATCTGTATTTGTAATAGTTTTATGTTTCATTCAAATAAAAAGTACTATTTTAATATGCAAAATACTGCCTTTGTTTCTTAGGAAAGCATCCCACAAAACCAATTAATTTCCATAAAACGAAATATGAATCATCAAAGAACGTCAAATATTTTTATTCATGTTTCGTACATTCAAATTTATTTAAAAGAATTATTCAGGCTTCGTAAAATTTGCTTACTCAATTTAATCGACTGTCTAGACTTTTATGCAAACTTGCCTGCTTTTGTGGATAATATTTAAGATATTTAAGCTATAGAAAGTAAAAAAGTCAATGCTAAAATAGTATATTACATAACAAGTGATACTTTTCAAACGAGGAGATATTTAGCAAAAGGCGTAAGCCTAGTGCAAAAATTTTCCGAGTTTTAGAATAATCACTTTTATACGAGCAATGTACACTATTTTTCCTACGACCACAAAGAATTATTAAAAAAGCCTTTGATTTGTGAAAAAATATTTCAACACTAGTGTTACAAAAAAATATCAACACTAGTGTTGAAATTAGCATACTTAGGATTATGTTCCACTTAATATCTGATTTCATAGTTTGTCAATAGGCTTCTCCTTTATTGGTGGTTTAACTTATTAAATTTTCATTTTTTATATATCATAGGAAAGAACTAATCCTGGATTGACTTCTAGATTAACCAAAATGAATAATTTTAAATTTAATCAAGGAAAGATGCATTAAACATAAACTTAAAAAATCCACCCAACAAGGAAGATTTCAATTCAAAATAATTCCATAAGTTATTTAATGTTTTTATAAAAAAAAAGTTAAATACTCCTGATGGTATTTGAACCTGATTGTGACCTTACGATCTGTAGGCTAGAGAGCTATTCTTTACGCCATCGCTACCGATAAACATTAGTTGTTTAATACATGACACTCTCTTCAGCGCGATTTATGTTTTCTGGTAATTAGACCAAGACTTTGTGTCTTTCCTTTACTAATAGCTGCTCTAGTAAATAATCTTAAAGTAACCACCATAATAAATTTCTTAAGACTTACACATTCCATTTATATTTAATGATCTATTAGATTTAATGTAACCAAATCCCATCTATCTTAAAGGTTTTTAAACTAAAGAAAAATTTTAAAAATTTATAGGAACAGGAAACGTAACCCATGGAGAAGAGCTCTATTATATTTTTGTAAGAGGCATGTCTGATGGTCAAAAAACAAGTGAAGATTTAGACCAATTTCCTGAATCCGACCAACTTACCCATTATAGAATGGTCAAGCTTTGGGTCAACTTTGCTACCACCCTGTAAGTAGAATATAAAGGGTCAAAAGCTTTGCAGACCAAATAGCATATTTAAAACAGAAATAAATGCTACATATTCAATTCCAGTTACCTACCGAACAAACTCAGACAAACCTTAGCCAATTTTAGTTTAGAGATAACGTATTTATATTTTGTTTCTCTTATATATACTTTGTCTTTTAATAACTATTATATACAGGGTGTTTTTATCTCTTCTGAATTATTAGTACTTCGTTAAGGAACACCCTGTATAAATAGTTTCTCTCTATTCAGTATGAAATGATATGATATGTTTTTAGTAATCCCACTCCTGAACCTGATGCCCTATTCCACTACATAACCTGGCCTGTATCAGATTACACGATCGATTCCTTAGTATATTTAGACATCAATAAAGATGTGTCACTTAAAACTAATCCCCGATGGGAAGCCTATACATTTTGGGATGATCTGTATGAAAAATACGCTGTTCCACCCCTTGATGGTTATTAAATAAATCTCTATATTATAAATTTCTAATTTTGTGCTAATTTTGCGATCGAAAGTATTTTTTAAATATTTTATATTACATGTAATTAAATTTTAAACGAAACACAAGTTTGATTCAATTAAATATTACGCGCTTCTTAAAAGATACTGAAAATATTAACGACCAGGAATTGTGTCCAAATTTATTAGTGTGAACTGTTGTAGGAAAAACTCTGAAGTCTGACCCAATAACAAAAAAAGGGGTAACTGATTTTTTTACCGATCAGTTAAAGTTTACGATATTAGTTGACTATTTTTTTCATTTCGCTGGTAGAAATAAAACACTCAGTTTGAATATTTGAAATTGAAAGATTGTTTTTTATTTACTAAACATAAAAAACACCGGGTTTGCTTGAACCCTTGTTCAATACAAAATTGGGGATTAAAAACCCACAAATACAATGGATATTATAAAATACTTTGATTAATACTACGACATTGGATTTATTACTAAATAATTTGGCTTATCAATTGATTACAAAATCTATGCCAACAGAAGAAACAAGACAATAGATATCTAGTTTAGGCGTGAGCTCACTAGTAAGTTTAAAGAGTCACACATAATCTTTTTACCCGAGTTTCCGGTTTTCTGGGAAACCTTTGCGATTCACTTTTTTGTATAACTTGAATAAAATCTTGCGAGGGCACACAGAAATATGGGTTAACAATCGACATTAAAAGTTTGATGCTGCTGGAGCTGTTTTTTAGCAAAACATTTGGTTTCTTGATGCAGAATACCTTTACTCTGTTACATTATTAAGTAAAAAAAACTAAAGTTAGTTTGCTATGTAAAAACTGTAATTGGGTTTGCCCGTCAATAAATAAATAAATAAATAAATAAATCTAAATTGTACATTTAATTTCTTTACAACAGTATGATATTTATCTTATTCTAGCATACCTTAAGGGTTTACTAATCTTTTAAGTAAAGATTGCATTTATAAATACCAACGTCATTAGTCTTGACCATTGGGTTTTTTCTAATTAATAACACATTTTTCTGTTAGTGAAACGCCACTAACCAGCAAAAGAAAGGGGAAATTACAACAGCATGAACGCAACTATTCTAGGAGTCGCTCGCTCACAACGCTCTCTCCACGACGTCTTTTTCCAAAACTTTTGTTGTCAACCAATGTCAACAAAAACATTCACGTCAACTAAAAAACCATGTCAACCATGTCTCTTTTTGATTGTTGTAACGACTGGTGCGCGCGCAGTGCCTCCCTAAACATTTTACGACTTCTATATAGGGGTGAAAATTAAAGGGGGTTGGGGAAGTTCCCCAACAACTGTATTATTCATTGCAGGGTACCCTAGAGGGGATACATGGAGTAAGACCGCAGAAAAATGCGTTTTTCTATCTTGGAAAGTTTTCCACAGTGATCCAAGCAGAAATCTACGCCATATTGCAATGTGCGTACGAAAATAATAGATAGATAGATAGATAGATAGAAACGTCTTTATTTTTGACTCGGCGAAGGTCAGCTTGCTGTTTGCTTAACCGAGCATGTATGATAAATTTACAAAAGTTAAGTTTTACAAAAAGAGACAAAATTGCTAAGGTAGAAACTTAAATATAGGCAACTTAAACTAATGATATATTTACATAATATTGATCTTATACATATTCAAGCATAGTTATCCAGCAAAAAACTGCGATAATTGGTCCTAAAGGAGTTTAAACTTAGGTTGACAAATTTGGTACAAATATCAGTATTAAAGATTTTAGGAGCTACATAAGAAAAACTGCGTTGAAAGAGGGCAGTTCGATGATTCGGTACGTTTAAAAGACCATTATAACGGGTTGTACGATTGTGTGTAGAATGCCGGAAATGAAGCTTTTCACGTAGGTATTGGGGTACACCACTCACAAGCAGACGATACAAAAAACAAGAAAAATGTAGTCTTTGTCGATCGACCATTTTAAGCCATTTTAACTCAGGCAATTTATAGCTAACATGTTCTCTTGCACGCAGTCCATAAACAAAGCGAATGCAAGAGTTCTGAACCTTTTGCAGTCTAGTCTTACACTGCAAATCCAAACAGGGGCTGTACACGAAGTTACAATAGTTAGCGTGAGATAAAACAAGAGTTTCACACAGTTCCTTTTTTAATTGAGGTCGTAAGATGTGTTGTATAAGTTTCTGAGTGAAAAATACGATTTTTGAATAACTGTACCTACCTGACTTCTAAACCGAAGCTTGCTATCAAAAATGACCCCCAAGTTTTTATATTCCTGCACAACGGGTAATACTGTATCGGCCATAACTATATCCATGTTGTCTGCTGCCCATTGGCTATCAGGTCCAAAATAAATTATTGCAGATTTTTTAGGATTCAACTTTAGACCATTGCTCTGAGAATAGTCACAAATCGATCTCAGGCACTGGGTAAGATTACTCTTTGCTTCAACAGCAGTGGCTTTACTAAAACTGGTGCGCAGTTGCGTGTCATCGGCATATCTCTCTCTCTCAATAGGAGGGCTTACCTCAATAAGCGGATCCATATATATTCTGACAGTCCAGCAACCCTTAGGTCGCTAATATGCTACAAGGTAACTTCAAGACTGGTATGGGAATGTCAAGAGGAACTGGAAAAAGTACACAAAGTAATACTGCAGTGACACGAAGGTATTACAGGAAATGAAAAACCCAATAAACTGGCAAGGAAAGGCTTTGAAAATACATTTAGCGGTCCAGAACCGTCATAAAGCGATGGATCAGGAGTGAACATAGAATCCACTGGAGCAACAGACAGGGATTATACCACAGCAAAAGCTTCATTGGGGATCCAGACTCAAGACTTACGAAACAGTTGCTTCAAATGAAGAGGAACCAGCTGACAACCATTACAGGAATTTTGATAGGACACATGGCTATCAAGAATCATTCGCACAGAATGCAACTGTACAATGGGACCTTGACTGCAGATGTTGCAGAAATTGACCAGCACATAGTTTGCCATTGCCAGCCACTAGATCGGAAGAGGCAACCAAAACTGGAACCAGAGGACATCCTTACCCTCTTCCCAGTTGACCTACATAAACTAGTACAAGGAACTGGAATCACGGAGTGGGTGTAAGAACCAAACAGGATGTGCCAAACTTGGCCTAAATGCGTCCGGTTCATGGACAGGTCCTCGGAGAAAAAAATTATTCATTGCATTTTTTGCAGAAATAATTTATAGCAATACAAATCTGTAAACAAAAATAATATTCATTGTTAAAAACTAGTTTTTTTAACTTTCCCCCACGGTCAAATCCATTCTTTTATATCAGAAATAAATGAAACTTGCAAAGTCGCAACTCAAAGTAGAGAATCCCATTCGGGATCACTGAGAAAGCTAATTAGTAAACAAACTTTAGTGCAAAACCGCCGTGATTAGTGTGGTAAGCACCGACCGTCTAAACGATGATTAAAACAAAGATCTCTCTCGGGAGAAAATTTCTTCGTTAAACTTTCAAAATGCAATAAGGATTTCGGCACAGTGCCATCGTATTGTCATTTTATGGGCTATAAACGTCGTCTTTGCGGTTTATTTAAATAACATTGCCCGATTGCAATCTCTATTGTAATAATTTCAAGATTTTGTCACGAGGTTAGTGGTTTTTCGGAGAAGAAAATTTATGGAAGGATTAATTTAATAGCTAGAAAACTTAAGCGGTTTCGGCTAAAACGTTTTCTTTTCTTATGGAAGTGGAAATCCTATGTTGCATTTTGAATTTTCTAATCTTCATTTTTAATACTGCACAGAAAAAAAATCATCGTAGCATCAAACCTATCGATCTTAGAATGAAAATCTAGAGTTTAAATACAGGGTGATTCCGAAGTTGATACTTCTTTTTAGCTGCGTATAGAAGGCAATAAAATAAACAATACTTTCAAATACCTCTTTTCGAAAACCTTAAAAATAAGGCACTTAAATTAATTTATTACATTATGGATCAAATACGGTTCTGCCTAACTTGCCCGCTGAATAAGATTAAGAAAACTTCTAGGTGTAGGATGAGCCCGCAAGGAAATGCATTCTGCCTATAATCTCGAAGCAGCAGCCGTACTTTGACGACACTCACCGTAAATTAGCACCATATCTACTAGTTCATTGTTTTCAAATTTTACCATTTTCACGTGTCACTAGTTTAAAATTAACTTGCTTCAGAAAAACACACCGCAGCATTTTGCCAAATAACTCACCACTGACCCGTAAATTGCATGACTAATAAGAGATAAGACAAATAACATAAAGTATAGCAGGCAATGCTTTGATGACCGGGTCCGCACTTAGATTTTTTACTTCTGTATCTCGCCTATTTTAAAGTTTTTTGAAAAAAGGTATTTGAAAATGTTGTTTATTTTAATGCCTTGTATACACAGCTAAAAAAAAGTATCAACCCTGTATTATGAACCAAGGTTTAGACAGATAATGTTATTGCCCGAGCAACGAGTTTAAATCACAAGGATCAGTGCTAACTGTCTGATGAAGGTGACCTGACCCCCTTTTTCTGTTCTTTCACAACGGCGTTAGGTTCTTCATTAAAACTTAAAACAAACCTTTTTACATCATTAAAATATTTTGTCTTAAATTAATACATATTCCCTTGTGGGGTTTTCTGTAAAGTTTACAATATGTGGACCATTATAGTCAAGTTACATGCTAAACTTAGTTAAGGGTCTGTAAGAAGATTAAGTTTTTGTTGCAACTTTTCCTATCCCGATAAGGTTTTTTCAAAAAACGTAGCTATGGTTATGGGCAAAGGAAGATATTATTTAAAGGAAATATACTTGAGCCTGATATAATATATACGAATGAAAGAAAATATTAATTCAATACTTTCTTCGTTTATAAAATGAATTGTGGTTCGGACTCAGGATATTTTAATCAGTTTGTACAAATAGGTCTACCTAAACAACTCACTTACGGTCACCAAATCCAACCATCATTTAAATTCAAATTTTTTCTTTTTGAATTAAGACTACCATCGAAATTTCTAGTTCTTAAATGCTTGCTAGGAAAAATTTGATACAGTATTCACAGTAAGTCATTACCCGAACCCGTGCGTCGTAACTTATACTTCATTGAAATAGCACGAATCAAATATGGTCAAAACAAGATCTAATTTCATAACTATTTTAAGAGATGTGCCTAATGTCCCGAGGTACCAAAGGTTGTTAAAGGTTTTTAATCAAAAATTTAAGTATAGTACAAAACCAATATTATCCATACATTTAATTGATCAATTAAAAACACTTTGAACAATATTTTTATTAACAAATTATAGATGAATATTTAATTTTTTTGCATTATGTAACATTATGCGAATCATATACCAATCAATTATGAACATATATACGAAAGTGTCTGTCATACTTATAATAGAACACGATGAAAATTCAAAAACTTAATTTTTCTATAATATTGTTACCTAAGAAACGCGTTGATGTCTTTTGCACATTGTATATTGACAGAAATTGCATATTTTTTAGAATTATACAAAGTAAGGAATAAACAAAAATATACTTAAATTTTTACATTCATTTGAAAAACAGAAAACAATTAAAATTACTTTTACATCCACCGACAATCCGATAACACTCTCTGTTATTATTCGAGTTCAGTCATAAATTTTCTAATTAAAACTTTTATTCCCTACAGCGCTACGTTTTAATTAGAGAAATTAAATTAAATGTATGGGGACATATAAAATATCCATAAATAATAATTTTGAAGCTTGTATCAAGGTATGAAGCAGAAATAACTAAAGAGAATAATTATTTATGACAGTGGAAGAGTATTTAGCTTAAATATAATACAAACTGATCCAGTAAGGTCGTAAAAAAAATAGAAAATAATGTATACCCAAAACAAATAAACACTATTTAATTTAAAGTATTCCTCTTAGTCATAAATCTCACATAATGCCATGATTTAAAATAGTTATTTATGTAACAAGTGTGTAAAATAGTACTTTTTTTTACAAATGGGAAATTTTACAGATCTCATGAGCAAAAAAAGCCACACTATATTATATAAATCAAAATATCTGCACTTCACTTTACGGACTAGTGCGTAAAATATTTTACTTTGTGTTCTTTCTAATGCATACTAGAGCAAATTAAGTAATAGTAGTTTGTACAACAAGAGTGGATATGATGTCCATATCGCACGAGGAAGTAAAGGACAATATGGACAATCCACTCGAGTTGAACAGTATATTTTTTCTACGACCTTATGTTAAAAAATGTTAAAAAAAAGTTCGTAGGTTACCTGGCTCACGACCATTGGTTCCATAGTCCAACACTCTTACGTCTGGACTATCGAAGCGTTTAGTTAATTATCGGAAAAACAACTGATAAATGATGCTACATGAAATTAACTTTCTATGCACACTCAGCAGGTTGAATTATTGATAAATCTATTATAACTGCGTCTAGATTTTATTATTTTGAACAAATTAATAACAAATTGTATCATATGCATTTAAATTATATAATTTAATGTCTTGAAAAAGAAGGCGGAATCTCAGTAAAAATAATATACTGTGATTGGTCAGTACTTTTAAAAACAACATGTCAATTTGGCTTCTTGACTACTGGGATTGGTCATTTTTATGACCTATCTAGGATGGATATGATATATTCCCGCACAGAATAGCCTACTTTACTCGCCACTTAAGTGTAAAGGAAACAGCCAATTTCCATGTGGGAGTAGAAAACAATTATAAAAAACACTACTACGAATCCAAATATGCAGTAAAATATCATCTTAATAATGACCATTTTTGTTATCACCCTTTTTTGAACCACACTGAAAAAATATTTTCAAAAAATATACAGTATAAGTCAGCAAAGTTAATGAAATGCCTAACTTAGTTCATACATGGTGTCCCAGATGAGGATACAGTCTACAGGGATCTCATTGGCCATATAGGATTGAGAAATGGTTAAATTAGAAAAATGTTGCGTTTCGTTTTTATTTTTTTCTGATTTTATTTGAAGAGATATGTTAAAATAAAGTTTACATTCTCAGAACATTTTTCCACTTCTACAATTTGGTGTATATTTCGGACGTAATGGTATTTTATATTATATTTATGGACCAAGTGGCCTTATAAACAAGCTACCACTGCTCACCTAGTAATGCCGAAATCATTTAAAATAAGTTATCTTTGAATATCTTTTTTTTTCATTCAAAATAACTTTGTATTGTATTATATAATGTATCTCTAGAGATGGCTAGATCTCACAACATTAAAACGCAATGCTGAAGCTTGTGGTAACCAAACGGTAGCCGCAAATATAATTTTTAATATACATAGTATCGGACAGTTCCAGTGTAACCTAGACAGCGCCATGAAATAAATAGGCTTTGCAACAGCTAGAAGAAAGTCAATTAATAAAGTTTTAATTTGTTGGTGTAAGGTTTTTTGCATGGTGCTTGCTAGAAAACGCTTTAAAAAACCTGTATTGAATTGCTCATGTACAGGGACATTATTTTAAGTATCTCACCCGATTGGCGACTTTGCTATCGACCACAATAAAAAAACAATTATGTACTCCCTAACAGCTTTTAGTGAAGAAGCCAAATTTGATGTAAAAAAAAATCTATGGTTACTAATTTGACAGATACGACGCCATATTGGATTTTCTTAAATGGCAACCCTACCTTATAGTAAGCCAGCTGCATTCGCCTATTTGTTCCAACATTAAAAATGTATAATTGTCAATATTTATTTTCAGCGGTTCCGGAGATACGAGGCTTCGAATTTGGTGATTTTGTTATCATCGAATTAACAGAAGCTTTGAGATTAGAAACTCAATTTTTTCTGGAGATACGTAATTTCTTATGGCGGAGCCACCCATGCTATTGTCATATATGTCAGATGTCAGAAAATGACAGTTACGACGCAATTTTGAATTTTTTTAAATGGCAACACACATTTATAACTACGTCAGTGTATTGCATTTCGCGGTCCGATTTCAAAAATATATAGTTGTCGATATTTATTTCCAACCCTTACCGAAATACGACCGTATCAAAAACTGCATCGTATGAGTATGTCTTAAGTATCTCACCCCACTAAAAAATAGAAGCTTTGTGATTAAAAAATCAATTTTTTCTGGAGAAACGTAATTTCTGATGGCGGGGCCACCCATGCAGTTTTTGATACGGTCGTATTTCGGTAAGGGTTGGAAATAAATATCGACAACTATATATTTTTGAAATCGGACCGCGAAATGCCATACACTGACGTAGTTATAAATAAGGGTTGCTATTTAAAAAAATTCAAAATGGCGTCGTAACTGTTATTTTCTGACATCTGACATATATGACAATAGCATGGGTGGCTCCGCCATAAGAAATTACGTATCTCCAGAAAAAATTGAGTTTCTAATCTCAAAGCTTCTGTTAATTCGATGATAACAAAATCACCAACTTCAATACCTCGTATCTCCGGAACGGCTGAAAATAAATATTGACAATTATACATTTTTAATGTTGGAACAAATAGGCGAATGCAGCTGGCTTACTATAAGGTAGGGTTGCCATTTAAGAAAATCCAATATGGCGTCGTATCTGTCAAATTTGTAAACATTTTTTTTGACATCCAATTTGGCTTCTTCACTAAAAGCTGTTAGGGAATAAATATTTTTTTTTGTGATCGATAGCAAAGTCGCCAATCGGATGAGACACTTAAAATAATGTCCCTGTACAACGTAGCAAATTTTCATTCAAGGATTTAAAAAAATTTATTTTCCTAATGTAGGCTGGATTTGGAAGTTAGTGGAGTCAGGTGCACGTGCTTTAAAATGAAAACCACTACTCACCTAGTAAAGCCGAAATCCTTTAAAATAAGTTATCTTTGAATATCCTAATCAACAAAGCTTGTCAATTTTAGTTAACAGAACACAACTAAATGTAAATTCGTTCGAGCAGTGTTTTCGGTAATTTGTTGTAATGAATATTACAGTAATAATTAATCAAAGTGGTCTTTTCTTCATTAGCAATTAAAACTACCCGCAACTTGTAAGGAGCCTTTCATGGACCAACAAAAAGGAACGCGTATTCACCCAGTCCTAACTACGGTTTAAGGGAATAAATGATCCGGGCATAATGTTAATCGTCCGTGACGGTCCTTAATTTGGCAAATTCAGAGGACAAACCCAGAAGGAAAATTGTATAACCAAAGCAAAAGTAGGAGAGAGTCGATAAAGGACGGCCCTCTTTTAAAACTGTAACTTTTAGACTAGGTAACTGGGTGATGAAGTATGACGTGGTTTACCATTTGACGTTTCCTGGCATACCGTGGCGGTGGCTCAGTGGTAAGTTGCTGCAGCCCCCCCCTCCCCCCTAGCCTAGGAGCTCTGGGTCTAAAAATCTAATTGCAACCTAATTTTTTTTTCGTCTCACGCTTGGTATTTAAATTTTTAAATAATGTATCCTTCGCTTAGATTACAAAAGTCTTGTAGGAAATGTTTAGTGTTTAAACGTTCCCTTCTAAACGTATTGTTTTATATAGAGATTAAGGTTTGGGACGCATATCGTTTCAGTTATTGATTTATAGGAAAACGAGTAAAAAGAATAATATTTTATAGTTTTTTTCTATTAAATACTTGTCTGTTCCGTTTTCCCCTTTTTAGAGCTATTTTAAATCAATAAAAATATAACCCAATGCAATAAAACAAACAAAACCAAAAAACCATTAGGTACTTATTTTTAAAGAGAAAAATTAAAAACAAATTTTAATTGAAACATTTTTTATGGAAGAAGTGTGATAATTCATAATAAAAAAAATAGTGCGGGAAAAAAAGAGAATGCTTTATTATGAATATACAAAACGGAGAAGAAGAAGAAGAAGGAGTATTTCAAAACCTAAGCATTTGCACCAAAACTGCTCTTAGATCTGTGCTCCTAAAAGACATGATTTCTGAAAAATCATCAATTTTGGCGTAGTGAGCGATATTTACTTTATTTTTAATCATAAAAAACCGAACCCGAAAAACGCTGGTTAGAGTCATACATACGTCTTATGTTAAAATTTTGGATTGACACCAACATTCATATTTTTCACAAATTTAATATAAGAAATATTTTTTTTATAAACAGATAGCCAGGAATATCAAAAATAGTAAAAAAAGAACATTTACGAAAACAAATTTTAATGATTTAATTTTCGAAATTTGATAGTAGTTAGGTGAATTTTAAATGAACTTTGGGCGTGGCCCCGAAAATTTTTCACCTTCTCTAGGTACAATATCATGAAATATATGTAGTCCCGACTGTCCCTTTCTGCACGCCCCCCCTCGAGCATATTTTCTGGCTACGCCATTGGGGCATACGCTTAATAAAAAAGCAGGCCAGGAGCTTTAGTGAATGGCTATTAGTGATATCGGGACCGACTAGGGAGTCATGGACCTCTGGGAGCGTAAAAAAGGATAACTAGTGCATACAAGTGGCTGATTTGATATTACCCAGACGATAGGGAATACAATGAGCCTCATAGGCCTAAGTATACTGGCTCTTTCACCACCCCAGCAATAAAAAAAAGCTTCCTGGCATTTTAAAGTTTTTTATTTACAACTCTTCTTTCACTACCGGATACTTTACTTAGTGATGATTTTTATTTTAACTTATTTTATAACGGTTGGGACTATCTCAAAACCGAAATCTGAAGTTGCCGAATATTTTAATATTAACTAACCCACAAGATGTATTATCGCGAATGGGTAAAAACTTCGATTTCCAGTACAAAATGTGAAAATATTTATAGGCAATTTCTCTGATGGCTGACATTACCCGATGTTCTCCTATCCAAAGCACTAGTACGAATTAGAAGATTCTAATAATACGAAAATCGTATTTCAAATTTTAATGAAGATGCTGCTCTGAGATTTTAGGGTTTAATCAAACTTTTAACAAACTTGTGTTGTCATCTAAAGGTGCAAATACCTTGTTTTTCCAATTTAGTAAGGACATTTATTTGTCAATTTTAAATTTAAGTGTATTTTGTTTAAGGGAATAATTAAAAAATCTGGAAAATATCGTCGCGATCTCCATAATCCATGTCTCTTGAAAGTTTTACTTATTTTCCTACGACCACCTATGAAAATTAGAAAAAAACATGGTTAATTTGGCTATA
Source organism: Polydrusus cervinus (assembly GCA_935413205.1). Lineage (NCBI taxonomy): Eukaryota > Metazoa > Arthropoda > Insecta > Coleoptera > Curculionidae > Polydrusus > Polydrusus cervinus. The sequence continues at coordinate 8,322,270 of OW284516.1, forward strand.
AAGAGCCGTATGTCACACGCGTGTTGAAAAAAATATATTTCAACACTTACTATTTAATTTAAACATATGGTGTCAATTTGACAGACAATCCCTATTTATTAAAAAGAACAAATTTTTAAAAGCAGTAATTGTAAAGTCTTTAACTTATTTATCATGTATTTGTCGACTGATTCAGAATTAGAGTGTGAAAATACGCCTTCTGAAATTATAAAAGATGTTAATAATATACTGAAAAATCTATTACCAGAAAAAACAAATCGCGCTGAAGAGAGTGTCATGTATTAAACAACAAGTATTTATCGGCAGCGATAGCGTAGAAAATATAGTTCTAGCCTACAGATTGCAAGGTCACAGGTTCAAATCCCATCAGGAGTATTTGACTTTTTTTTATAAAAACATTAAATAATTTTATAGAATTATATTGAATTGAAATCTTTCTTGTTGGGTGAATTTTTTTAATTTATGTTTAATGCATCTTTCCTTGATTAAATTTAACATTTTTCATTCTGGTTAATCTAGAAGTCAATCCAGGATTAGTTCTTCCTATGATATATAAAATATGAAAAAGTGAAACTACAACTAAAGGAAAAACCTTTTGACAAACTATGAAACCAGATATTAAGTGAAACATAGTCCTAAGTATGCTAATTTTAACACTAGTGTTGATATTTTTTGTTTTAACACTAGTGTTGAAATATTTTTTTCGCAACGCTTTTTAATAATTCTTTGTGGTCGTAGGAAAAATAGTGTAAATTACTCGTATGAAAGTGAATATTCTAAAACTCGGAGAATTTCCGCACTCTGCTGACGCCGCGTGCTAAATATCTCCTGGTTTGAAAAGTATCACTTTCATCACTTGTTATGTAATATACTATTTCAAAATACAAATTTAATAACACAATTTCTTTAGATAGCTGTCCTATAAAACCTAATAAATTGGCATACATTTCGAACATATTATTATTTGTACTCTAATTGTACTATTGAGTTTTTCCTGCTAGCTCGCCAAATTAGGTTGCGTCATATAATCACATCCTAGTCGGATCATTTACTTGTGCTAAGCATTGTTAAGTTTCGGTGAATGGGCTTTATTTGTTCCGAAAGGCTTTTTATTGGCTGTGGCGTAGTTCTCATTGCTAATTGGATAAAGGAGGTTTGTTTTAAAACATTTTAAAATCTATCAACGTTTATGGTGCACGTTTATTGAAAGTAATATATTTTTAGAATAATTATTAAAAAGGTAATTATTTTTGGAAACAGTTTTTATTATACAGTCTATTTCAGAAAGGTGTAGAGTAATAAAAGCTCATTAGGTATGCAAAGGACTACAGAAAGACCCAACAAATATTTAAGCCACTTTTCTTTATTTTCATAAAGTGCAGGTAGTACCACCCGGGTTTGGGTCAATTTATGGGTTTTGCCTATTGTTATCCATTCACAAACACTGAAAACGGTGTGACAAAGGCTTACATAGTATTAGGTACACTTATTTTTTATTAAACCTTATAAAAAAATTCAAAAAATTCATTATACAGAAACTATATTATAAAAAATCATAATATTCTTCGTCATCTGAGGAACTGTCATCTCCTTTTGACGTTATAATAAACAGGTCGGCCGTCCGATCGATCAGGTAGTCAAGATCCCACATTTTCTCCTCTTGTTTAATGATATGATGGTCTGCTTTTCGCCAGTTCTCTGGTGTCACTTCCTTAATGGCTTGATCAAACAGTAGCTTAACGTCTTTCATTTTAAATGTCGTATTGTGTCTTCCTACAAATCCTTTCACTTGCGCCGATATAAGTTGTATAGGATTTAGTTCACAATGATATGGCGGTATGCGCAGCACGGTTACACTATATTTTTCAGTCATATCTTCGGCATATTTCATAAAACGATGTTTGTGTTAATTTGTTATAGCTAATAGTTCCTTCTTTATCAAATTATCTTTAAATTAAATACTTTTGATGGTTAACCAGTCGATAATTTCTTGTTTTTTCAAAGATGAAGTTGGAATCTTCTTTGTGAGTCGTAAATGATAGTTTGCATTATCCATAACTACTACAGAATCAGCTGGAAGATATTTTATTATTTCACCAAAATATCCTTTAAAACAGTGGAATTTAAGTCCTCGTGGTGATCTCCCAAATTGTTTTACGCAATTACTTAAAATTTTAATATTACAAATAATACTATTTTATCCTAATACTCGTTAACCTAATTCTGTAAAACTTTTGGTTGGTTATCATAAATAATTTAATGCACAAAATTTACCTGCGCCTATGGCTGACACCGAAATTGAGAGAAACTGGACGGAATTTCCCATTTTATTTTTCTACACCTTTCTAAAATAGACTATAGTAACATTTATTGCTAATTTTTGAACGTTGCTGTTTGCAGAATTAATTAGTATTGGAATCACGTATCTACAATTTTATTTGAGGAATAATACTACCAGCATATACTTGAATTAAAATTATTATTATTTATAATAGTATTGCCTCTTTTTTTTATACAGGGTGATTCACGTCGAGTGGCCGATTAGAAGATCTCGGAAACGAGTGAACTTATCTTTCTACAAATTTGAGAGCAGGCATAATTGGCTTTGAGCTTTTAAAACATTATCTTTTGAGGTTTTTGTTACTTCCGGTTATACCGGAAGTTAATGTCAACTTTGCTATTTTAAAGGGAACACCCTGTATATTTTAGCATTTTTGATTACCTTATTAAAATCTGAATAAGTTTTGTTCATATTAATCTATTTCTATCTCTAACCGTTTTTGAGATATGAATTATAAAAGAATTTTTTTGTGTAAAACAGCTCCGAGAAGAAAGTTTAGTAACTCTGAAACTAATAAAGATAAACATTTAAAATTTTGTAAGCTTTCAAGTGATACGTAGAACTTTAGTTTAAATTGCTTAGGTTTCACGTTTTTTATACAGGGAGTCCTTAAAATTGTGCCAATATTTCCATTTAAATAAATGCATAAGTCAATTTTTACAAATGGAACACCCTATTTTTTAGCTTACTAACTGTAGAGAATTAAATTTCCTATCTAAATGCCTAATATGTTAAAATCCACATTTTTAGTCGTTTTGGAATTATGAGCAATTTAAATAAGAAAATCTTAAAGCTTCTGTTTATGTTAATGCGACATTATTTTTGAAAAGAAGACTTCCACTGGGATTTTCGTTTGACTTTTGAGCTTTGTTACCATTTGTTATTGAGTGCCTATGTTCGTTGCTTAGCTATTTCTAATTTTCAAAGTCAAACGAAAATCCCGGTCGAAGTCTTCTTTTCAAAAATAATGTCGCATTAACACAAACAAAGATTTTAAGATATTTTATTTAAATTGCTCATAATTTCAAAACGACTAAAAATCTGGATTGTAACATATTAGGCATTTAGATAGGAAATTTAATTCTCTACGCGTTAGTAAGCTAAAAAAAGGGTGTTCCATTTGCAAAAATTGACTTATGCACATTTATTTAAATGGAAACATTGGCGCAATTTTAAGAACTCGCTGTATAAAAAACGTAAAATCTGAGTAATTTAAACTAAAGATCTATGTATTACTTAAAAGCTAACTAAATTTTAAATGTTTACCTTTATTAGTTTCATAGTTACTCAACTTTCTTCTTGGATCATTTTTACACAAAAAAATCCTTTTATAATTCATATCTCAAAAACGGTTAGAGATAGGAATAGATTGATATTAAGAAAAGTTATTTAGATTTTAATAAGGTAATCAAAAATGCTAAAATATACAGGGTGTTCCATTTGAAAAAGCAAAGTTGGCATTAAATTTCGGTATAACCGGAAGTAACAAAAACCTCAAAAGATAATGTTTCAAAAGCTCAAAGCCAATTATGCTTGCTCTCAAATTTGTAAAAAGATAAGTTTACTCGTTTCCGAGATCTTCTAATAGGCCACTCAACGTGAATCACCCTGTATACATTCAAAAAAAGTCCCTCAACACTCATTTCCTAAATTGACCTTAATTTTGGGGTATATGGCACAAAACTTGTGCTTTTAACTTACTGAAAAGGTACATTGCAGGATCCTTACGATCGTCGATTATTGTATACACAGCTGCAGCAAGCTGCAATTTTCGCATAACAAAGTTTGCTGCTGCAGGGTCAAATTCTGTCCATTACAAGCCACTGCTTGCATTTATTTGACCAAGGTATAATAAAAGTTTATGTAGTAAAAAGTTGACGGTAGAATTTAAGTTAAAATGAAATTGTTTGTTCCACTGTCAGTAGTAAAAATGTTTAGTTCAATAATTAAACCAACAACAATTTTAATTAAAGTTGTTTATTTAAAAATCACAACTTAATATTAATGTAGTTTTGTAGTATATTATAAACCGACTGTTTTAAAAAAATTATTTTCCATTATATAGCAAGCATTTTAAGGCATTGCCGACATACTTTATGACATATATAAACTTTTCTGTATAAAATGACCTGAGGAATCACTATCTAAATTATTATTAACACGTCATCAAGGAACTGAATTTTTTTTAACACAACAAAGTTTACTCAGAGAAAGAACTACTACCCTGGCAGTAGATTTTTTTTCCGAGAGCCCGTCCGTGCGCTGGATGCAGTTAGGCCAGGTGTGGCCCATTGGGCTAACCCGGTTTGGTTGTTACATCCACTCCGTGATCCCAGTTCCTTGCATAAGTTTGTGTAGGTCAACTGGGGAGAGAGTAAGGATGTCCTCTTGTTCCAGTTTTGGTTACCCAAGTATTCGTTGCCTTTTCCGATCTAGTGACTCGCAATGGCAAACTATGTGCTGTTCAGTTTCCCTGTTTTGTCTGCATAATCTGCAGTCAAGGTCTCCATTGTACAGTTAAATTCTGTGCAGATGGTTCTTGACAGCCATGTGTCCTGTCAGAATTCCTGTAATGGTTTCTGTTCATTTGAAGCAGCTGTTTCGTAAGTCTTGGGTCTGGATCCCCAATAAAGCTTTTGCTGTGGTGTAATCCCTGTCTATTGCTCCAGTGGATATTGTGTTCACTCCTGATCCATCGCTTTATGACGGTTCTGGATCAATGAATGTATTTTCTGAGCCTCTCCTTGGAAGTTTAACGTTTTTTTTTATTTCCTGTAATACCTTCGTGTCCGGGTATCCACTGCTGTGTTACTCTGCTTACTTTTGCCTGGGTCTCCAGTTCCTCTTGACATTCCCTTAGCAGTCTTGAGGTCTCCTTGTTGCATATTAACGATCTAAGTGCTGTCTTACTGTCTGAATATATATGGATCCGTTTATTAAGGTAAGCCCTTCTATTATTTTCGTACGCACATTGCAATATGGCGTAGATTTCTGTTTGGAATACTATGGGAGACTTTCCCAGAGAGACAAATGCATTTTTCTTCGGTCTTACTCCGTTTATCCCCGCTCCCGTACCCTCTTTGGTTTTGGAGCCGTCTGTTTACAAGATTATTGTCCCAGGAGTAGTTTCTGGGGTTTTGGTTTTTCATACCTTTCGTTTATCAATTACGACCTCATACAGTATGTAGGGTTGCCAACCGTCCTTTATTTGAAAGGACAGTCGTTTATTTTCAAATGATGTCCTTTGTTCTTTTGAAAGGTGTGAAAGGACTGCAAATGTCCTTTAAAATCCTACATTATTTTTTGTGAATTTTTTTTACGTAAAATTAATAATAAAGATGTGTTTGATGGCATATTTTAGAGTTTTTAATTAATTTTATAGTTACCTACTAGTTTGGTAATATGTTTCTGCGTTATTTTTTCTAGCCCCTAATTTAATAGCCAAAAAATGTTATTCGAGAGCACAAATTGTAGGTTTTTAGGTGTAGTACAGTTCGTAAAGTGACACCCAAAAATATTTCCGAATGTGTCCTTTATTCCAATATCCTAAAGTTGGCAACCCTAGCAGTAAGTCATAGCGAAACCTTGGCAGTTGATAAACTTGTCTTTTTGGTTTATAATTTATACCTTTATATTTAAAAAAAAAGTTGGGGTGGAAGAGGGGTAAATTTCATTCTATATTTTCCCAGCAAATAAAGGGGCTTCCCACTACTGAATTTATTTCAGTTAAATAGTCCATCCAGTATATGTAACGTCAAAACAATGTAATATTCACATACTTACTTTCAAGTAATTTCCCATATACACAAAATTCCTTCTTAAGATAACTTCGTAAATTGCACAAAGCATTTAAATAGTTATTCCAGCCACTGTTCGTTTGGTTATATAGGAAGATCATACAGGCTTTACGAGTGTATATTAATGTACACACAGCTGCAACTAGCTACAGTCTATGATTAGTAATGTAAAGTTACTATACACGGTTGCTATTATTGCTGTAAAACAGTATTACATGATAGGAGAGAACAGTCAGTAAGCAGGAATGGAAATAAGTTAGGTAGTAAAGTTTATAAGTAATAAATAAATAAATACCTACTAATGTTAAATATACAACCAACCAATACTTTATGTTAATCAAAAAATGTAATATTCCGTATTTTTTTATAAAGTAATATCGTAAACTTAACAAAATATCATATAAAGATAAAAGAAAAGTAAGAGACCAAATATGTTGTTTAAATATGTACCTGCTTTAACAAAATAAATAACATCTTGTCATTGGGATGTTTGAAAAAACATTTAGGACGGAAATTTACCTTTAAAAATTATATTTTAGGAAATATAATATTTCAGATATTTTTTTTTACTTAATGTTTGTTTTAAAGCTTACCAAGCATTTTGTATTAGAAAATGGAACTAGCATTAAATCTCCTTCGGTGTCTGACCGTTTATTTGTGTTGTACAGCATATGCAGTCACTATTTGTTCAAATTCTAAGAGAACTTTGCGAGATCACAGAAAGTTATTTTTAGTTTAAAAAATAATTTTCATTATTTTTAAAGATTCAATGAACTTTAATAATTATTTCTATAATCTACTTCAGAAAGGTGTATAGTAATAAAATGGGAAATTCCATCCAGTTTTGCTCAATTTCGGTGTCGGCCATAGGCGAAGGTAAATTTTGTGCATTAAATTATTTATGATAACAAACCACAAAAAAAAGAAGATAATTTGATAAAGAAAGAACTATTAGCTATTGCAAATTTATTAAAACATCGTTTTATAAAAGATGCCGTGGAAGATATAGTGTAACTGTTTGAAGGTAGGAGACAATGATGTTTCTTGACTGTTAGAGGAATTTTGGACTTCCATTGTCTTTATTTAAAATAAAGACAATGCAAGTCCAAAACCCTTCATAGTGTAACGGTGCTGCGCACACCGCCATATCATTGCGAACTAAATCCTATAGAACTTATATGGGAGTAAATAAAAGGATTTGTAATAAGACACAACACGACATTCAAAATGAAAGACGATAAGTTACTGTTTGATCAAGCCATTAAGGAAGTGACACCGGAGAACTGGCGAAAAGCAGTCCATCATGTCATTAAAGAAGAGGAGAAAATGTGGGATCTTGACCACCTGATCGATCGCACTGTCGACTAGTTAATTGTAACGTCAAGAGGAGATAATATTCCTCAGCTGACGAAGAATATTATGATTTTTTATAATTTAATTTCTGTATAATGTCTTTTGTAGTTTGTATTTTTTTTATAATGTTTAATAAAAAATAAGTGTACCTAATACTACGTACATAATGCACGCCTTGGTCACACCGTTTTCAGTGTTTGTAAATGGATAACAATAGGCAAAACCCATAAATTGACCCAAACCCGGGTGGTACTACCTGCACTTGATGAAAATAAAGAATTTTGCAATGAAATCAATGCTAAATTATGAAAGTAGCTTAAATATTCGTTGGGTCACTCTGTAGTCCCTTTGCATACTTAATTAGCTTTTATTACTCTACACCTTTCTGAAATAAACTATAGGGTTTTAATTCTTCAAATCTTTTTGTGCTTGAAAATAACTTTCACACTTAGCTTAACCACAAAAAATACAATACAATGAATCTAAGTAATTATTTTTAAGGATTTAATTTTTCAATACCCATGCTAGAATTACATTTTCTGACTTAATTTATAATAAAGTATGTAACCAAATCACTCCGTATTATAAGGTTTTTTTTAAGTCCGTGTGAGGACCAAAGGGTAAAGTACATTACTAACCACATGAAAATTTAGGTATACTTTACTCTAGAAGAGATTAATGGATTTGTTCGCTAAGAATGTTTACCCGGAACGTTTCTTTGTGGAGTTATCAAAATGTCTTTCAACCAGGACCAAAATATTTTTCTGTGAGAAAAAAAGCACTTAACCATGAAACGCGTATGCTAGGCCGAGAAATGGAAAAAAATGAATTTTGCATGGCGGTACAATTTATAAATATCTTACAGGTATGAGAAAGTTATAATAATAAATTGCTTAATGCGCGTTCTGACCGTATAAGTGGATTCCTTTTATAGAAAACTTTACAATAATACAAGAGGAACGCGGTTTTCAATGAAAGAATAAGGTTTTTTTTAACAAATTTTCTTCTTTAACATGATAAGTATTACGTAACCGTGGTAGTGCCTCAGTGGTGAGTTACTGGCATTCGACCGTGGTGATCCGAGTTCGATCCTCGAAAAAAGTATGTCTGGTACCTAAATGGATAAAATAATGCAATATGGAATTAGTGATTCCTAAAATCGGGACTGAGGGGGGCGTAATGGACCTCAGGGGGCATAAACAGGATAACTAGTGTATACACGTGGTTCAGATCCTACGCTAAGCTGTAAGTCCCGTCTGGCTGTCATTACCTAGACGATAGGGGATACAATGAGCCTCATAGGCCTAGGTATACTGGCTCTTCAACCAACCACAGCAACAACAAGAAAAAAATGATCTTTCGTAAAAGCAATTCGAGGTTATTAGATTCATGCGAAATAATATCTATATACAGGGTTAATTAAGTAAGTAGTACACTGGGGTAAGTGGAAATTCGGGGCAAGTGGAACCCAGGCTTATTCCTGATAAAACAATGTTCTGTAAAGTGGCTTTACCTATTGCATACCAGCCCACCTACATCCTTGACATACCCTGTTGCATAGAAAGCCCTTAGCGATTCATTTCCGCTTCGACAATAACACTGTTGTCAAGGTTGTCGATTTACCTTGCATAACGAGTTAACACGTGTTTTTTTGTCGGTGGTTGTAACACACACGAAAGTTATAGTATTAATTAAATTTTTTGAGGTAAGTACATCATAAACAATATTTTTTTGTATTATAAACCTATGGGTCAGAAAAATTTGTTTACGTTGAAGAAACGAGCTAGGTTACACTTGCCCCTAAAAAATCACAGAATGGGGAAAGTGTAACCTATGTTAGGTTCAGGTCAGATTGAAGAAATTGAGACGCAAAAGATAAAGAAAAATCAAAATAGCAAAAAATAGGAAAAAAATATGTGAAGGTAGTAGCAGTGAAGATGACGAGTTAGAAAAATTAGGGAGAATTAAAAGCAAAAAAATAGAGAAAAAAAGGGCTACACTAAAGAAAACCTTATTTGAAAAAGAACCTCCACTGATGATTACCTTATTGAAGATGTGCAAAGCCTTTCAAGCAATTCTAGTGTCGAAGAGATAAAAGAAAATAAAATATATAAATTATGAAAAAAAAACATTTTTGTATGACTCTTAGATAATCTGAACGTATCATGTATAAGTGTTAAGGTATTTTACGAAAAAATATATTTTATAATTTGACAATAATATTTTGTCATTTGATAAAAAAAAACATTTTTTAATTTTCCTTTATTTAAAAGTTTTCACTTGTGTAAATCATTGTAACTGGTTCACCCTGTATATCTTAGATAAAAATGTGTTAGAAAATAATTATTGTAAGAAAAAATTGTTACAGATTGCCCAGATTGGCATAATAATTAAATGAAACAAATAAAAGTCGTTTATTTCAGGTAAATTTTCAATTTTTTTTGAAAAATAATATACCCGGCAATATATTCTACGTCAACCTATATCCATTTTTTTTCATCCATATCTTGGTGCTACAAATATTAAAATGTGAACAAAATCTAGCCGTTTGTTTGCAAAATTCAAAAAATTAGTAAATTTTTTTTTTTGATTTTCATAATTTTTTAATAGTAGTATTTATTTAATCCGCCTATAAATGATTCAACATCCTGTACATATTTTATTTCTATATAAGTAAAAGAAAACTTAAGGCCTGCTTTTCCATCAATAAAAAAATATAAAAAAGTTGATAGTTTTTGAGAAACAAGTGAAAACCCCAGACAATGCATAAAACCACAAAGTAAGAAATTGCCAACTTTAAAAGGCCATTACTCAAAAATTAGTCAAAGGATTGGATTACGGCCATGGCCACTTTTAATCAGGACATCAAGATCTAGAAAATACTAAAAATTCAGAAAAATTAGCCGAAAGCCATTTCCCATAAGCTTTGTGATGGGTCCTTTATGTGGGAGTACTAAGCAATCTGAATAATATTTCGTTATCAAACAGTGTTAAACAAAATACGACAAAAAAAAGGAAAGAAAACTAAGAACGTGAATATATTTAAATTCGATAACTATGCCATATAGACCGAAGCCACTTTCTAAATAAAACCTTATTATAGCCAATAAACTCTCCTCACATATCCAATAAAAAACATTCCCCTGATAATTTGCTTGGAGATAAAATTTCCCTTTAAAATGTTTTCTTGGTTCTTTGTTCCGATAATTCGCTTTAAACAATACCACAATATTCGTTTAGTGCCCTCATAAACTTACAGTAAATATTTACTTTTTCACTTTCCTTTTCGTGTTGTTTGCTTTTTTGTATCTGCCGCACACGCCAATAGAATAAATGGGATGATATTGGATTAGATAGTATTTTGATATGGATGTGATCAATTTTGTGGAAACATCCTAACCTTGATGGATCGCAGTATTTGAATTGATTTTATTGTCGTTTTGGAGTTATAAAAAGAGCATTTCTTAATATTTAAAATTACATAAAAAAAAACAGAATAGTGTGTATATTTTTTGCATTAAAGTACACAGGGGCGCCAAAGGTAATGGATTTCCTGGGGTACAAACAGACAATGATAGGCTGTTTGCGCAGAAACATTTTCTATACTGATGCGTTGGCGGAACGTACTTGGTTTATGGTTATTTCTATGTTTTTATTCCATAACTCGCACATGAACTCAACCCCCGGCAAAGAGGAAGTTAGGTGCTTTTGCAGATCCCCGACTGTCGTTTCAGGATGAAATCTGTAGGCGTGTAAGTAACCTAATTTAGAAATGGAACTAATGCTGTTTTCTGCCAGTAGTCCAGTGCCAATCACTGGCTTGCCTTTAGTATTATTATTTTTGTTATTAGATCGATTGTTTATGTTTACATTTTGCTCGTTTTCAATTTGCATAGAGGTCATTGCACTATCAATACCCCTTTTTACTTGTGAATTAGTAAACAAGTTTTTTGTTCGTGGTTGACCAGTGATGTTTTGATTTATAGGTTTGTTCGTAAAAATGCCACGTGCCCGATTGCCATCGGTTTCGGGCCGAACAGGGCCTTTGGTGGCGGGTGGCATTGGTGGAAACTCCTTTTTGTCGTTACCGACAGAGTCGGAATTCGGTTTGGAATTTTGTTGAATGGTTCCATTTTGGAGGTTATTGCCAGATTTCAATAATTTAATAACATCTTCTTGGTCCCTTACTCTAGCTTCTAATTGGAATATCAGCTTATTTAATGTAAGGAACTCACTGTTTTTTCCATCCAACTCGGCTTTCTGACGAATGCAGGCGTGTGACTGACAGCAAATTGCCGTAAGCGTGTCTACGGCATCAGCAAAAATCTCGTTAGTCACATTATTTTCACCACACTTTTCACAGTGTTTTGTAAATATGTACCTTAGGGAATGACAGTCCATAAGAGCTTCCGGTACTTTTCGGTTCACAATAATTTCAATAAACTCATTTTTGTTTAATCGATTTAGCTTTGAAATGACTGGCTGCACATCACTCGGCGCCATCTTGGAACTATCTATAGAGGAGAGGGAACTATCTATAGAGAGATAGAGGAGCACAATAGCCACTAGGCTGCAGTGCAGCTTTCGCGCTGTGTTTTTAATTGTTTCTAGAAAAGGTTGGTTATCAAAGAAGCTTTTTATTTTTGATATTAGCGCTGAGTGTGAAGGAGCCCATTTGACATATACAGGGTCCTGAAATAATGCGTCAGTCGTTCATAGCTTCTATACGAATTAAGTTTCGGGATATCATTTATAAGCTATATACTTTTAGAAATCTAATAGTCACAGAAAAAAAAAACAGAAGGAAACAAAGATTTGTGACAATATTTTCTACAATATTTCTTGCTACAGATTTTAAAAACCAATTGTTCAAATATATAATTATAAACCAGGGGATTCTTCCAGCTCTGTCAGTATCACGTTTGAATAAATTTCAATGAATATTTCCGTTGGTTAATTTTACTCTGCCACCTACCCTTGTATGCATTGTGCTTTGGTCAGTACCAGCTAAGATATGATACACACTTTCTTATTATGCTAAGTATAAGTTACAATATTCTACGTTACGATACACACTTAACTATTTAAATAAATTTATATTATATGACATTTTTAATATTAACCGTTGCTAAGGCGACCCTGTATACATTTTTACGGGCAACTATTACCACAAATATTTTTAATTGAATCGTCAGATATTATCTAATTAATTACAATATATTGCATACTAAATTTATTATGTCATAAAGTTTCAATAATTTTATTCTGTCCATTCCAAATTATTCAACCACAACAGGATTGTGTTTATTACCACAACAATAATGATTTAATAATTAACGTTGGCTTTTTAACATCAACATTTTACAGTCGATGAATTTTGTACAATATCAGCCGTCAAAAAATTATATGCTAAAATAGCACTTTATATGATGTAAAACGGCGCTATAGGGTAATGCTCCTCAATTTATTTCTGTCTCATTATAAAAATAGACTTATTTTATAATAACTTTTATCACGCAAGTGTACAGGGTGGCCTCCTCTTAACGCTGGATTCCAATATAATCTAAACTAGTCAATATTTTAATATTTTTGAAAAACAGAGTAAGGAGGTATTAGATCTACAATTTAAAATTATTTTGGGACACTATGTTTATTTAAAATAATATTAATTTGTAGATCTAATGCCTTCTTATTACGGGTTTTAAAAATATTAAATAAATCGCTGGACAATTGCTTTCGAGCAAGAAAAATTTCGCCTAAATTTAACAAATAATATTTTCTGAACTAGATATGATATCGACCTACGGTTTTGAATGATTGATAGATTCATCTCTTGAGATGATTGACAATTGTCAATGTTGGATTTTCTTTAACTATCAGAAAATTTTATATACAGGGTGTTAAAGAAGACGATGATTTTTTCTCCAATTTTAATGGCGTGTAACTTTCACAATAATATTTTTAAATTTTATCACTCTACGTCAATTGAATTACTAATTCATAGCAAAGAAAGTAATTTATCAAATTTTTGATATCTGTCATATTTTAAGAGATACCGATTTTTTTGGAAAACCTTGCTTTATTTCAACTTATTGGTAGCTAAATCTCACTGTGCGTTGTATCGTGCAAACTTTACGAGTGATTATTATACCTTATGAAAAGCTTGATTGTGTTCAGTAACAATAGTTGTACCCTAATGTTATGATGTACAGTGGCGTACTTATAAACACACAACAATATGTCTATGGTTTATGAGTATAGTTTTTAAAAGTTAGAAATTAATAAATACCTTTGTTTTTTCTAAAAATTAAATTAAAAAAATTACCTTTGTTAAAATTTTGTATAATATACCTCTAGTGCGATATGAAAAACTAAAAAATAAGGAAAAATTCACCTAATCTAGGGGCGAGTACTTTCCAATATAAAACAATCAAGAAAAATTGTGAGATACTCATAAACCATAGACATAGAGGTGTTTATAAGTACGCCACTGTACATCATAACTTTTAGGTAGAACTGTTACTGAACATAATCAAGCCTTTCATAAGGTATATTAATCACTCGTAAAGTTTGCACAGTGAGATCTAGCTACCAATAAATTGAAATAAAGCAAGGTTTTCCAAAAAAATCGATATTTCTTAAAATATAGCAGATATAAAAAATTTGACAAATAACTTTCTTTGCTCTGAATCAGTGATTCAATTGACGTAGAGTGATAAAATTTAAAAATATTATTGTGAAAGTTATACGCCATTAAAATTGGAGCAAAAATCATCATATCACCCTGTGTATACAATTTTCTGGCAGTTAAAGAAAATCCAACATTAACAATTGTTTCCCAAGGAACGAATCTATAAACCATTCAAAACCGTAGGTCGATATCATATCTGGTGCAGAAAATATTAACTGTTAAATTTAGGCGAAATTTTTCTTGCTCGAAAGCAATTGTCCAGCAGTTTAGTTGAGTACTTTAAATCTATGGAATCCTGCGTTGAAAGCGGGCAGCCCGGTATATTTAAAATTACTTATAGTCTATTTAAGAAAGGTGTAGTGTAATAAAATGGGAAATTCCGTCCAGTTCGGCTCATATTTGGTTTCGGCCATAGACGCAGGTCAATTTTGTGCATTACATTATTTATGATAACTAACCAAAGAAAAAAAACGAAGATAATTTGATAAAGAGGAAGCTATAGCAAATATATACAAACATCGTTTTATGAAATATGCCGTGGACGATATAGCTAAAAAACATAGTGAAACTGTGCTGCGCACACCGCCATATCATTGCGGACTAAATAAAAATAAATTTTTTTTTATAATGTTTAATAAAAAATAAAGGTACCTAAAACTATGTACATAATGCACGCCTTTGTCTCACCATTTTCAGTGTTTGCGAATGGCAAACCCATAAATTGACCCAAACCCGGGTGGTACTACCTGCACTTGGTAAAAATAAATAATTTTTCAATGAAATCAAATTATAAAAGTGGCTTAAATATTCGTTGGGTCACTCTGCAGTCCCTTTGCATACCTAATGAGCTTTTATTACTCTACACCTTTCTGAAATAGACTATAGAAACCCTTAAAATTTAGTGTTAAATTATTTCAATCCTATGTTCGACTGCTGGCAGGAAAAACAGCATCGACAGTGGTCATTTATTCACCTTGTAGAACCGTGGCGAGAACGAGTTTCCAGACACCTACTGTTGCGAATTTAAATTTCCCATCGGGGCGGCTGCTTGCCGTTCTCGGACAGATGAAAAGTGTTCGGCTCTTCGTGCTATCCACATTTTTGGCTCCAGTAGCAGACTTTATACTGTGGACCAAATTAAAGTGTTACATTTTTAGGATTTCGTATGGAGTTATAAGAAAGCTATTGTTTTCGCTCAAAAGTCCGTCGCTTATAGTTTTACTCTTTAATCGGGAATTTAAAAAAAACAACTAAAAAAACTAGTTAAAACCTTTATTATCTAATTATTATTGGTAAAAGCAGAGTTTTATGTACTAGAGATTTTATGCCACTTTTGAAAAAACTTCACCTTTCAGGTCAGAATAATGATAAATAATAATAATAAATATATATAACTTGTGCAAGTCGCAAGAGCCTCTATGAGAAAATACTTCCAAGAATCGAATGGGGAAATTCTACAAAAAGTGGTAGCCGCAGACGCTGGATATACAGCCCTTAACTTACAGCAAAACGGATTATCTAATATCATCCGCGCGCCGCTGAGACAACAGCTTGTAACTTGACAAGAGAAAGCTCTACATGACAAATACTGCACTGAAATGGTTAGAGAAAAAGCAGCTTCACGCTGAAACAGAAGGTTTTTTAATCTCTATCCAAGACCAAGTCATTCAAACTCGAAACTATGAATAGGTCGTCTTGAAAACAAATGTGGAAGATGTGTGCACAAATTGCAAATGCCCCGAAAAAATGATAGAACATATTATTGCGGGTTGTGGTGCTATGGCACCTAACGCTTATCTGGGGAGACATAATCAGGTGGTAAATATCATCCATAAGGAACTGGCCCTAGTTTATGGGTCTAAGGGAAAATCTCCCACCATACTACCAATACTCACCCGAGCCAGTTCTTGAATCCCCTGAATATCTCTTATACTGGGACAGGTCAATAATAACGATTAGAACAGTAGACCACACCCGTCCGGATATTCTTCTTATCGAAAAGGCGACCAAGAAAGCTTTCATAATAGATATAGGTTTCCCGCTAACACACAACCTCTCTAAAGCCGAATCGAAGAAGACGACCAAGTACTCGAATTTGGTGATAGAGATAAAAAATATATGGAAGCTAGATAAAATCGACATAATCCCGATCATAATATCGGTGGAGGGAGCTATGACGAAAAATTTCAAACCCAACTTGAAAAAACTTGGCCTTTCAGGTTATTTATACCAACAAATCCAGAAAAGCGTCATCCTCCAAACTTGCCATATAGTACGGAAGTTTCTAAACAGTACAGGTTAAGATGAATTTCTTCTCTGTACTGTAAATAACACCAGCAATACCAACAAAAAGCTGTGAAAAATAACCTTGAAAACATAATAATAATTAAGATATTTATTTTTATACTGTGTACCTATACTCAGCAAGCGTACATTGCAAAAATATGAAAATATAACTTATTTGAGTTGGGCTACATTCTTGGTGAAACGGAATTTCCATTGTGTGGAAAATAAAAAATAACTACTTGTTATGTTTCAACAATTTAATCAGTTTCCTGACACGTGTTTCGACCTTCTCAGGTCATTATCAAAGGAGTACAAGAAGATACTATCTTCTATAATATTTTCATATTTCCATTGTGTGGAAAATAAAAAATAACTACTTGTTATGTTTCAACAATTTAATCAGTTTCCTGACACGTGTTTCGACCTTCTCAGGTCATTATCAAAGGAGTACAAGAAGATACTATCTTCTATAATATTTTCATATTTCCATTGTGTGGAAAATAAAAAATAACTACTTGTTATGTTTCAACAATTTAATCAGTTTCCTGACACGTGTTTCGACCTTCTCAGGTCATTATCAAAGGAGTACAAGAAGATACTATCTTCTATAATATTTTCATATTTCCATTGTGTGGAAAATAAAAAATAACTACTTGTTATGTTTCAACAATTTAATCAGTTTCCTGACACGTGTTTCGACCTTCTCAGGTCATTATCAAAGGAGTACAAGAAGATACTATCTTCTATAATATTTTCATATTTCCATTGTGTGGAAAATAAAAAATAACTACTTGTTATGTTTCAACAATTTAATCAGTTTCCTGACACGTGTTTCGACCTTCTAAGGTCATTATCAAAGGAGTACAAGAAGATACTATCTTCTATAATATTTTCATATTTCCATTGTGTGGAAAATAAAAAATAACTACTTGTTATGTTTCAACAATTTAATCAGTTTCCTGACACGTGTTTCGACCTTCTCAGGTCATTATCAAAGGAGTACAAGAAGATACTATCTTCTATAATATTTTCATATTTCCATTGTGTGGAAAATAAAAAATAACTACTTGTTATGTTTCAACAATTTAATCAGTTTCCTGACACGTGTTTCGACCTTCTCAGGTCATTATCAAAGGAGTACAAGAAGATACTATCTTCTATAATATTTTCATATTTCCATTGTGTGGAAAATAAAAAATAACTACTTGTTATGTTTCAACAATTTAATCAGTTTCCTGACACGTGTTTCGACCTTCTCAGGTCATTATCAAAGGAGTACAAGAAGATACTATCTTCTATAATATTTTCATATTTCCATTGTGTGGAAAATAAAAAATAACTACTTGTTATGTTTCAACAATTTAATCAGTTTCCTGACACGTGTTTCGACCTTCTCAGGTCATTATCAAAGGAGTACAAGAAGATACTATCTTCTATAATATTTTCATATTTCCATTGTGTGGAAAATAAAAAATAACTACTTGTTATGTTTCAACAATTTAATCAGTTTCCTGACACGTGTTTCGACCTTCTCAGGTCATTATCAAAGGAGTACAAGAAGATACTATCTTCTATAATATTTTCATATTTCCATTGTGTGGAAAATAAAAAATAACTACTTGTTATGTTTCAACAATTTAATCAGTTTCCTGACACGTGTTTCGACCTTCTCAGGTCATTATCAAAGGAGTACAAGAAGATACTATCTTCTATAATATTTTCATATTTCCATTGTGTGGAAAATAAAAAATAACTACTTGTTATGTTTCAACAATTTAATCAGTTTCCTGACACGTGTTTCGACCTTCTCAGGTCATTATCAAAGGAGTACAAGAAGATACTATCTTCTATAATATTTTCATATTTCCATTGTGTGGAAAATAAAAAATAACTACTTGTTATGTTTCAACAATTTAATCAGTTTCCTGACACGTGTTTCGACCTTCTCAGGTCATTATCAAAGGAGTACAAGAAGATACTATCTTCTATAATATTTTCATATTTCCATTGTGTGGAAAATAAAAAATAACTACTTGTTATGTTTCAACAATTTAATCAGTTTCCTGACACGTGTTTCGACCTTCTAAGGTCATTATCAAAGGAGTACAAGAAGATACTATCTTCTATAATATTTTCATATTTCCATTGTGTGGAAAATAAAAAATAACTACTTGTTATGTTTCAACAATTTAATCAGTTTCCTGACACGTGTTTCGACCTTCTCAGGTCATTATCAAAGGAGTACAAGAAGATACTATCTTCTATAATATTTTCATATTTCCATTGTGTGGAAAATAAAAAATAACTACTTGTTATGTTTCAACAATTTAATCAGTTTCCTGACACGTGTTTCGACCTTCTCAGGTCATTATCAAAGGAGTACAAGAAGATACTATCTTCTATAATATTTTCATATTTCCATTGTGTGGAAAATAAAAAATAACTACTTGTTATGTTTCAACAATTTAATCAGTTTCCTGACACGTGTTTCGACCTTCTCAGGTCATTATCAAAGGAGTACAAGAAGATACTATCTTCTATAATATTTTCATATTTCCATTGTGTGGAAAATAAAAAATAACTACTTGTTATGTTTCAACAATTTAATCAGTTTCCTGACACGTGTTTCGACCTTCTCAGGTCATTATCAAAGGAGTACAAGAAGATACTATCTTCTATAATATTTTCATATTTCCATTGTGTGGAAAATAAAAAATAACTACTTGTTATGTTTCAACAATTTAATCAGTTTCCTGACACGTGTTTCGACCTTCTAAGGTCATTATAATGATAATGACCTGAAAAAGTCGAAACACGTGTCAGGAAACTGATTAAATTGTTGAAACATAACAAGTAGTTATTTTTTATTTTCCACACAATGGAAATATGAAAATATTTATGGTTTTAATTGTTTACAATAAATCCATGGTTTTAAAAATGATATTTTTTTAAAAATGAAAGTGTAAAATTTTTTTAAATCGTATCTAATCAAGTGAGGTGTCAAATGAAAGAACTCATTAAATGGAGAGAACTTCTAATAATATGAGTGTATCTCTTGAACACCAGTATCTGGTTTCGTTTGTAAATACTTTTATTTACAACCATGTATGTAATAATGACATTTCACCTATCTTTGAAAGGTGGAAAGTTGACGTTTCTTGACTTTTACTTTCCACCCGGGTGGAAAGTGCTCACTTTCCACCCGGGTGGAAAGTAAAATTGTTATTTTTTGTAATTTTATTAAAAATCGATATCTCAAAATAGTAAATTTTTTTTTTTTTAAATTTTAATAAAAATCGATATCTCAAAATAATATACAAACACACCAACACACAACTCATTACACAAATTCAACAACAATAATTTTATTTTTTATTTCTTTAAATGAATTATACCTAAATGACATTTATAAAAAACAAAAAATTAACATGGTTTATGTTTTACTTATTTACATTAAATATTACATTGGCATTATTGTAGGCAGTCACAGATATGTTTAAACCTTGCTGAAATTCTTCTTTTGAAAGGTTTATTTCATGATTATTTGAAGTTAAAGTAGTGTTAGTAAAACTTGAACTTGGCTTTGAAATCAATTTTGCCGTATTAACCTGAGTAGAAACCGAACTGTCTATGTATCCCTCAGCTACTGTGCTAGATTTCCAGCCTCCTAACCGCTTTATTTGCATAAGATCGCCACCGTTATTTGCGAGCAAAGTAGCCGCTGTTCTTCTGAAACAGTGACCAGTAAAACCTTCAGTATTCAGCTTCAGAAAAGCTGCAATTTTTTTTGGAAACTGACTTAAAGTGTTGTGCCCAATACATTGTTTACTAATTTTTCCATATCTTATTTGCATAAAAAGCTTTCCATCCTGTATATTTTTCCGTAAAGTTATGTACTCCTTAAGTGGTGCAATCCATTTATTATCAGTTATCATAAATGATCGTGGCTGGTACGTTTTGCTATTTTGTATTTCAATCGCGACCTTTTCTTCTAAAAAGTGAACGTCTGTTGTTTTCATTTTGTATAATTCATCTGATCGGCAGGCGCCTGAGACACCAATAACCAATGCGACCTACAAATGTATAAAATAATAAGTTAATATAGAAATAGTCAACCTTTTAGCCTAAAATACCTTTTGAACAAGAAATTCCATAGGTGCTTGTTCCAAAAATGTTTCAATATTATCCATAGACAGTGTGGTCGATTTTTTCGGCTTGTATCCTTTGTTTTGCTTTTTTAAAAATGCTAATAGCTTTGCGTGTTTAGATATGTCTACTTTTTCCCTAATTGATAGAGTGGTCCTCAACATTGAATATATTGACCAAAGCGTTGATATTTTCTTTGTCTTGGCATTTTCACTAAAATAAGCTAGTAGCGCCGATTCAGAACCAGGATTTTGAACTTTGTTTCCAATACACCATTCTTTAAAACAGTTATATGCCTTGTCATATCTCGGGCGGCTTTTAGTTGGCAGAAGATCTTCTTCTACTATTTTTGCTGCTTCTCGAATTTCTGGGGGAGTAGCAGCCAAATCAAATTCCTCATCTGAGAGCATTTTTTTGGTGTTTTGTAAAAACTTTGACACTAACGTTTTAAAAAAATAATATATTGTTTAGTGACATGGAAACCATATTCCAAAAATGATATTTGCCATCTTGATGTGTATTATTACCTACGTTATTTTATCACCTGCGGTTATTTGAAATTCTAAATGTCTGTCTACTTTTGCAATGGAAAAGTCAAAATGACATTTACCTTTTAATAATTATTTGAACTCAAAATAATAAGAAGTGGATGTTGGATGTGGTTGTAAATAAAATAGTATACAAACCTCGGTGAAAAGTTTCATTACTGTCTCTGAGATATAGTTTACCTCGACGCTTCGCGTCTCGGTAAACTATCTAATCTCTCGACAGTAATGAAACACTTTCCACCTCGGTACGTAATATACTATTAAAATGCTGTCTATTTATAATAATAAATTCGTAGGATCTACAGAAAAAGCTCCTTTATCAATCTTAATGGCTGGAAAAATAATTGGGGTAATTAATCTTAAGTAACAAGAAGATCGAGAGAGTAGATTAGCAATACTTATTTGCTTTTTCACTTTAAGGGTCAAGCAAATGAAAACTATTATCTTGACGAATACTCGGAATTTTTTTAGAAGCTTGTATTGTACGTCAAGACTCACGCTATTTTGTGATTAACCTTTGCCAGACACTTTGAAGTTGCTTTATAGCATAACGAATTAATTGAACAGGGCTGTAGACAACGTAATATGTTCTAAATCAATGAAAAATCGATTAAATAGTTTCAAAAAAAATTTCGGGTTGGGTGCTTAATAATATGTGATTAAGAGTATTCGACCAACATTTTGCATTGTTGTCCATGAAAAATTACATCTATATAGGGTGAAGTAAGGTAATTTCGTGGCATAGGTAAGTTCGTGATAGAATTATAAATATTTGGCAGCAAGTTGCCTATTGCTTTAGATGGATGATTTCTTGGCTATTAGAAGGCATTTGATCCTACTAGATGGCACTACCTGTTGCGTTGCGATATCACGAACATACTGGACATAAGAAAACTTTGTTTCCATGTGGTGCTTATTTCGTCGTGGTATTTCGCGGGTTTTGTAATTAAAAAGTAATTTGTTGTGTTAATAGGATTAACCCAAAGGTAGGCTTTTGAAATTTATATTAATTATAGTATTTGAGATGGGGAAGCTTCTTGTCAAATGCGATTAACAAATTCTGGCTTAGTTTTACCGTAATTGCTTAGTCCGTGGAACTAATTTTTTATGATTTCTGACACGTGTTCAAGATATAAAAATTCAAGGGTTGTTTAATATTAAATATCTTTTTTCGTATGCATCTCGTATTTATGCATTTCGTATGCATCTCGTATTTATGCATTTCGTATGCATCTCGTATTTATGCATTTCGTATGCATCCTGTATTCTATGGTTATGTTAAATTTATGTTTGAACACAAACCTAACCAAGACGTTATTGAGCATATCACAAACTTACCTAGTATCAGGAAGTTACCTATTGTTATTTTTATTTGCAGCTTTTATATCACCTAAAATGTCAATCATCGGATGAAGACAAGGTTTTTATGTGTGATCGATGCACCGGTAGTAGCAGCGATGATTCAGACTAATAATTTGTAACTTGTAACCGATAATAAAAATAATTTTTAGCATTAAAGGTTGTCTCACGAATATACCTACCCTATATCACGAAATTAGATATCCTATCACGAAATTAACTCTCCTCGACTAGGGCTACTTTGAAAGTTTTTTTTCGTGTTGTTGTTGAGTTTTATATAAAAAAAATACCAAAATCTAAAGGCATACTGTTAGGTCTTAGGTCTCCGACAATTATAGCAACAAAGCATGTCATTTACTTTACTTTCTGACGAAAAAACTATAATTATCACGAACATACCTTACTTCACCCTATATATTAAAGTGTATTCTAGAAAGGTGTAGAGTAATAAAAACTTATTAGGTTGCTTAGGACTACATAGTGACCCAGCCACTTTCATAATTTGGCATTAATTTCATTGCAAAATTCTTTAATTTCATCAAGTAGGAGCTAGTACCACCCGACTTTGAGGCAATTTATAGGTTTTGCCTATTGTAATCCAAAGTCGTAACTACTCTCCAGAAGGGACATTGTAAATAAGGGGTTAGGAAAGAAAGCCCTATTTTCCTTCTTACATTGAAGGAAGATAGGGCTTTCTTTCCTAACCTTATTGTAATCCATTCACAAACACTGAAAATGATGTGACAAAGGCGTGCATTATGTACATAGTATTAGGTACACTTATTTTTTATAAAACATTATAAAAAAAATGCAAAATACATTATACAGACATTAAATTATAAAAAATCATAATATTCTTCATCATCTAAGGAACTCCTTTTGTCGTTATAATTAACGGGTCAACGGTTCGATCGATCAGGTGGTCAAGACCCACATTTTCTCCTCTTCTTTAATGACATGATGGACTGCTTTTCGCCAATTCTTCTGGTGTCACTTCTTTAATGGCTTGATCAAACAATAGTTTAACGTCTTTCATTTTGAATGTCATGTTGTGCCTTGCTACAAATCCTTTCACTTGCGCGCATATAAGTTCAATAGGATTTATTTCGACATATATGACATGGCGGTGTGCGCAGCACAGTTACATTATGTTTTTTAGTTTATCTTCCACGGCATATTTCATAGAACGATGTTTGTGTAAATTTGCTATAGCTAATAGTTCCTTGTTTATCAAATTATCTTTGGTTAGTTATCATATATAATTTAATGCACAAAATTTACCTGCGCCAATGGCCGACACCGAAATTAAGCCGAACTGGACGGAATTTCCCATTTTATTAGGTACTCTACACCTTTTTAAATTCTGTTGGCTCGAATCTCAGCTATGTTTATTATTGAATTTAAAAAAAAAAACTTTTACTATCAAATAATGGAAAGTGTCAAAAAGTCATTTTTATAAAAAAAAATATTTTCAATATTTTCTACAATACAATGAGCTTTAGTAATTAATTTGAGAATTTTTATTGAGTCATTTATTTGAACAGGTTGTAGAACTCGTAAAAAGAAGTAATTGTACCAAAAATCATTTATATAAGAGTTGAAGGGTAAAGAAATTATTACAATTGAAACAATGTAAAATTAAGACCTGACATTTTTATATTCTCGACCACTGCGTTTTCAATGTTTTGTTTACTGGTCTGGTTCATTTTTTTGTAGGATACAAGTTACTCATCCTTATCATTCATTCATTCATTGTACGGTTTACAGTGCATATTTCGCTTTGACCAGAGGTAAATAATTTGCTAAAGTGCGTGATATTTTTGATTTTTGGGCATTATGTGCGATAAAAATGGCACGTTTATAAAAACAATGAACTAGTGGACATAATATTAATTTACGGGGAGTGCCAACAAAATGTAGCCGCAGGATGTCAGTGAATACTATACAAGAACTACAACAGCGCATCGAAGACGCTTGGGATGTTGTTCGTGGACACCCCGATTTTATTTTTGGAGCGTGTAGTGACTTTGCGCAAACCGAACAAATGGTGACAATTTTGAACAACTTTTGTAACATCGGGATGCATTTTACCGGTAAGCATGGATTTATTAAGAGTTGCATTAACAATTAAACGCAGTGGTCGAGAATATCAAAAAATCAGGTCTTTAAATTTTACATTTTTTTAATTATAATTTTTTTTACTCTGCAACTTTTATACAGGGTTGCCCAGAAGTCCGGAATAAAATTAATATCAATTAAAGCGAAAAGATCTAGGAAAAACGCTCGGACCTGTAAATTTTTATTTTTAATTGTACATTTTTTGAAATAAACAAAAAATACAGGGTGTCTCATAGAACTGTCGTCACGTCTTTGACAATTCTTTTTAATGGAACACCCTATATATTGTATTATTTTCTGATTCCCCACAAAATTCTGCGCTTATGTTTTAAATGTCATATGTCTAAATTCAATACTTTTTGAGATATTGACGTTTAAAATATGGCATTTTTTGAATTTGACAGGCTGTAACATTGGAACGGTTCATCTTAGTGAAAAATGGTGTTCACCTCCCTATCTTAGTTTTTTATTCTCTATCCAGAGAAATCAACCTCCGATTTACAATGTTAAGCCGTTAAAACCGGTTTTTTGGTTTTACATGGTAAATCGGAGGTTGGTTGCTTTGGATAGAGAAAAAAAACTAAGATAGGGACGTGAAAACAATTTTTCTCTAAGATGAACCGTTCCAATATTACAGCTTGTCAAAGTCAAAAAATGCCATATTTTAAACGTCAATATCTCAAAAACTATTGAATTTAGACATATGACATTTACAAAATAAGCGTAGAATTTTGTGGGGAATTAGAAAATAACACAATATATAGGGTGGTCCATTAAAACGAATTGTCAAAGACATGACGACAGTTCTATGAGACACCCTGTATAATATTTTTTTTATGTCAAAAAATGCACAATTAAAAATAAAAATTTACGGGTCCGAGCGTTTTTCCTGGATCTTTTTCCTTTAATTGATATTAATTTTATTCCGGAATTCTGGGCAACCCTGTATAAATGATTTTTAGTACAATTACTTATTTTTACGAGTTCTACAACCTGTTCAATTTAATAACTCAACTTTGAGAACACCCTGTATATTTTTCTTATACATTTTTTTCTGTGTAAACATAACTTTGCCACACCCACATAGATACCACCTTTTAATTGGTGAAAAATTTAATAATTTCCTGAATTTTTTGGCCAATTATTAAACAGGACAAATTTTAAAATTTCCATTTGTGATAACATGCGTCATATCATTTTTATCAAAATATTGTAATGTTCTTTTAAAAAACACCATTAAATAATGTCATATAATTACAAACCCTATTTGAAAGCTTATAAATGTTATAAATAATTACCTCATGAATTTTTTAAAAGTTGGTAACATAATTAAAGCCAAAGCTCTCGTACAAGTTTAATAAATATTTGACTTGGACTTCGGAAGGAAAACAGAATAATGAAAGTCGGAAAACCAAGTGTTTACTGAACAAATATCACGAAATACACACACACACACACACCATCACATACAAGCCAAACAAATACTCAGAACTTAAGTCCAAATGTTAAGCTACAGGCTCTATAAAGAAAAGTAAGTAAATCCATATAAAAAAACTTACGTTTTAAGGGTGGTATTCGTACAAAAGACGTATGAGGAAAAAGAATTACAATTTTTTTATTATGACTTCATCAGTTATGGCTGATTCCTGTGTGTTTAACTGCAAAGAGCCCCCTCCCCCCCCCCCCCCCCCCCCCCCCAGACAGACCAAAAATGATTTTCTACTACAAAAGTATCGTGGCTTTAAAATTGTAGTTTCAGCATAAGCATACTTTTTATAAAAAATGACTTTTTCTTCTACATCTACCAATAAGAAAGTTTTTTCTCTTCCAAACTCTATCCATGTACACACTGTATATAAATATTTTGAAAATTATATTTTTATTATTTAATAATATAATTTACAGTATCGTTACTTTTAACCGCGGCAGTGGCTCAGAGATGACCGGGTTCGCTCCCCAGAGTGGACATACGCATAAAAAAGTATGTCCGAAATTTAGTAGATAAAAGAATGCAGTATGCTACTAGTGATTCCTAATATCGGGCCCGCGAGTGGCGTCATGGACCTCTAGGGGCGTAAAAAGGATAACTAGTACATACACGTGGTTCGGATTCCACGTTAGGCTGTAGGTCCCGTCTGGCTGATATTACCCAGACGATAAGGGATACAATGGGCGTTATAGGCCTAAGTATACTGGCTCTTCCATCAACCCCAGCAAAAAAACACGGTTAACTTGGCTCGAAAGCGCCGAATATCACACGCGTGTTGAAAGAAAATATTTCAACTCTAGAGTGGAAATATAAGGCACACTATTTAATTTAAACATTTGACAGACCACGCCTATTTATTGATAAGAATAAATTTTAGAAAGCAGTTTATTGTCTAACTTATTTACCATGTATTTGTCGATTGATTTCGAATTAGAGTGTGAAAATACGCCATCTGAAATTATAAAAAAGTTAAGAATATACTAAAAAATCTATTACCAGTCAAAACAAGCCACGCTGAAGAAAATGTCATATATTAACATAAAATTGTTATGTGTTGCCATAGCGTAGAGACTAGAGCTATGGCCTACAGATCGAAAGGTCACAGGTTCAAATTCCATCAGGAGCAGATTTTTTTTTATAAAAACATTAAATAATTTATAGAATTATTTTGAATTGAAATCTTCCTTGTTGGATGAATTTTTTTAATTTATATTTAATGCATCTTTTCTTGATTAAATTTTAAAAATTTATCCAACTAGGAAGATTTCAATTCAAAATATCCTATTCTATAAATTATTTAATGTTTTTATAAAAAAAAAGTCAAAAACTCCTGATGGGATTTGAACCTGTGACCTTTCGATCTGTAGGCCATAGCTCTAGTCTCTACGCTATGGCAACACATAACAATTTTATGTTTAATATATGACATTTTCTTCAGCGGGGCTTGTTTTGACTGGTAATGGATTTTTTAGTATATTCTTAACTTTTTTATAATTTCAGATGGCGTATTTTTACACTCTAATTCGAAATAACTCGAAAAATACATGATAAATAAGTTAAACACTAAACTACTTTCTAAAATTTGTTCTTTTTAATAAATAGGGGTGGTCCGTCAAATTGGCATCATATGTTTAAATTAATAGTGTGCCTTGTATTTCCACTCTAGAGTTGAAATATTTTTTTCAACTCTAGAGTTGAAATATTTTTTTTCACAAATCAAAGGTTTTTTTAATAATAATTCTTTGTGGTCGTAGGAAAAATAGTGTACATTACTCGTATGAAAGTGATTATTCTAAAACTCGGAGAATTTCCGCAGTCGGCTGACGCCTCGTGCTAAATATCTCCTCGTTTGAAAAGTATCACTTTCATCACTTGTTATGTAATATACTATAGCAGTGACGCATAACTAGTGGGCGAATGACTCCGCATGACAACGCATGACATGTCTTAAGGAAACGATAACGAGTTCTTCTTAGAATCGGAACCCATTAATTTAAGTTCCTGGTTAGTTACGATTATTTTGATTAAAATTTTCTCCGTATTGCTATTTTTATAGTGACTTTGCTAGTTTGTAACTCTGGGTTATCCTCCACCCAAACGTATTTTCTGACTATGCTACTGGCCCTGGATGTAAAATCTTTCAATTACAATTCCGTTACACTCTGTATATACCTAAACATGCATTATATACTAAATTTCCTGTTCCGAAGAGAATTACCCCGGGGCAATTTAAAAGTTTTTCTCAGACTATGAATGAATTAGGTATACGGCTATTCATTTTGAAAGTTCTTAAACCTACATTATATCCCGCAATTCATCAGGAAAACTACTTCGTCACCGCCCTGCTTCGAATTTCTTTGAGAAATTTCAACCAAAGTGCTTTTTTAGAACTTTTTTAAAGGAATTTCCGGGTGCAAGAGGCTGGAATAGAATTAAGTAAAAGATTTGCACTTACTTTTGTATAATTTAAATGGTCGATTGAAACGGGTTTGTGAAAATTTGTTATTATCGTGGATTATACTACAGCTACTGGCAGGAAGTGTGGGATAAATAACAAGAACATTTTTTGGCAGGATCAGAAGCAAAGATATATCGGTGTTACAGTCTATTTCCGAAAGGTGTAGAGTAATAAAATGGGAAATTCCGTTCAGTTCGGCTCAATTTTGGTGTCTGTGTTGGCGCAGGTAAATTTTGTGCATTAAATTATTTATGATAACTAACCAAAGAAAAAAAGAAGAAGATTATTTGATAAAGAAGAAACTATAAGCTATAGCAAATTTACACAAACATCGTTTTATGAAATATGCCGTGGAAGATAATATAGCTGATAAATATAGTGTAACTGTGCTGCGCACATCGCCATATCATTACGAACTAAATCCTTTAGAACTTATATGGCGCAAGTAAAAGGATTTGTAGCAAGGCACAACACGACATTCAAAATGAAATACGTTTAGCTAAGGTTTGATTAGGCCATTAAGGAAGTGATACTAGAGAACTGGCGAAAAGCAGTCTATCATGTTATTAAAGAAGAGGACAAAATATGGCAGCTTGATCACTTGATCGATCGGACCGTCGACCCGTTAATTATAACGTCAAGAGAAGATGACAGTTCCTTAGATGACGATGAATATTATGATTTTTTATAATTTAATTTCTGTATATTGTATTTTTTTATATAAGTAATGTTAAAAATAAGTGTACCTAATACTATGTACATAATGCACGCCTTTGTCACACCATTTTTAGTGCTTGTGAATAGATAAAAATAGGCAAAACCCATAAATTGACCCAAACCTGGGTGGTACTACCTGCACTTGTTGAAAATAAAGAATCTTGCAATGAAATCAATGCCAAATTATGAAAATGGCTTAAATATTCGTTGGATCACTCTGTAGTCACTTTGCATACCTAATGAGCTTTTATTACTCTACACCTTTCTGAAATAGACTATAGTGTATAGTGGAAGATATTTATAATTTCTATTGTTTTATAGATGTCATCATTTAAATTACGCACTGTGTATGTTATCTTTATTTCAATTTTACAAGTTCATGCTCTTGAAATAATAAACGTTAAACACTGACCTTTTCGCCCTTTAAAAATATATACCAACCAATTATTCCCCTTGCATTTCCCTTAACGCAAAGGTAATATTGACGTGTTCCTCGAACAAAGCCGTGTTAATATTATACCAAGAATCCCGAGGGAACATCCGGGCTTGTTAATTTTTATCCAAAATTCCTCAAACCGAGTTAGGAACCCTAATTTAATGTATATGTTAACGAGATGTGACAACGAAAACAGAACGGAATATTATACGCATTCAGATTTATTAATATAACCCCTTGGCGTTAGATTTCCTAAAGCTAACGGGGAAAGCCAAGTATCTTGACATTTACAAGTCTAAACGGCAATAATGACGTTATAAAATCGGATTCGTAATGAATCCCCATTAGAATGTTTTAGGCAGATGCTAATATATCCTAATAAGAACTCGCGAGACGCAAACTCTGTTACTATCAAAAACTTGAGCTAAGAAAATTGAACCTATAGAATTACATGTTCATTACACACTTTTTTCTACTCCCACATGGAAATTTGCTGTTTCTTTTACACTTAAGTGGCGAGTAAAGTGGGTTATTCCAGTTAACTGAGCGGGAATATTTCATATCCATCGTAGATAGGTAATGAAACTGACCAATCACAGTAGTCAATTACAGAGAAGCCAAATTTACATGTTGTAAATTCGTTTTCTGACAGTTGAGAGAAGTTGGGTTAACAATATGCTTTAAAAATATCCAAATCTGTCAGATGAAATTGGTTCTTTTTAAATTTAAATCAAAACATTTATCCCAGAGTCTGTGTATACACAATATTTTCCTAAAGAGTACACGAAATGATTTAATATCTTTCAACATCAAATTTTGAAATGTAAAAAACAGGTTTAGATGAACAAAAAAAACTTTATTACAAAATAGTATTTTACGTTACAAGGCCGGTAGGTGACTTATTACAGTACGAGTTGGTTTATGGACGAGGCGACGTAGGAGCCGAGTCGTGAATATAAACGAGTGCTGTAATAACACCTAACGGCCGTGTATCGTATGATATTGTATTTCATTTTGTCATTATAATCCGTTTTAAAAAGATTTAATAGAAATGTCTCAGGCCATTTGGTTTAAACCAGTGCCATTAACGTAATACACACACACACAATAGAAATGTTTATTACAAATTTTAAAATATAAATGCGCCTGTCGTTTGCTTGTCACTGTCAAATAGATAAAATTATAATATTTGAGTAAAGAATATAAATATAGTTTAAATAAAATATAAATTATTAACTTTAGTTAAGCCAAATATTTAAAAAATTGTAAAAGAGAGTCTATTCTGTAGTTGCGTAATATTTTTCATTTAATAAAGTTGGTAGTTGGTACAATATGTGTACTTGAACATTTCGTTTCCTATAATAATTTTAAGTGACAACTTGTCAAAAATCCAAAGTAAAAAGTCATTATTTCTAAAAACAAAAGATGGTTGCTAGGCAATACATTACAGTACCTGACACCGTAATAAGTACATGGTAAGTTGATTTACTGGACAAAATTAAATAAAATAAATTAGCGAATAGAAGGTAATTCTTACCTCACAATAAACAAACAAATTAACAGCAATATTTCCAGTTAGACAGTTCGTTGTTTTCCACCGAAAACCTGCTGAATTTCGGTTTAAAAACGTCACGTAAACAGACGAGAAATAAGTTACTTTCCCGCTAAAACAATCCTTTTTTGACCTCCTGCAAAGTCGGACATATCCCTGCGAACTAATAGGGGCAGCGCTGCAGCAATGTGTCAAGAATAATTCATTGGTTTTCCGAGGCAGGAAACTAACCTCCTGAAAGTTGGCTTCCAACATAATGTTGGAAAGCGGCTTTGAGGCTTCGTTTACATCCGGTTGCGTATCTTCTAAACCGAGTTTAACGGTCATTTGAAGTGAAACAATATTGCTTAATACTACATCATGGAAAATAGATGTATGTTTGTAGATCATTAGGGAACCATCATCGCAATTGGGTAATATCCATTCACTCATTGTCATTATAACAGTGACGGCTCGTCAGGTGAAGTAGGTGAAAGGGCTCTTCACCAGAAAAAATAAAACCAGGAGGAAAGTTTTTCGACAATATTAAATATTAATATACCAATACTGCTACCATTCTAGCTAGCCCTTAAAAAATAATTATGTTTGAATTAATAATATTAATTTAAGCCGAATGTAGTTAAGCATAATAGGGCCACGGTTACCTCCGATGGACAATAATTATATACACTCGTGCATTTTGGCGCGCCCCAGTCGGCCATGTCCGTTAGCTCACAGCAAGTGAAGACCCAACGCCCAATATGGCTTTGATATTCACCGTTGCTATGGTTACGTGACGTCAGTCACGCAAACAGCATGTAATAAGTTGCATTATGATGAATGGCATTTTAAAAATAGATCAGTCGTATGCACCATTGTTTTAGTATTAGTTCGCCTAACATTAAAGTAATTATTTTGAGGCTTGGCGAAATTTACGGTTATTGATATCGTTTTCACGTGATTTACTGTGTGATTAAAAAGTTTTGTTTTTATTTTTCAGTTAATTCAGTAGTGTACATACCTACTTAGTTGTGTGTTTTAAAAATTAACCCAATTAATGACATAGTTTGTAATTTGTTGGAAACTCCATTCAGTCGTTGGACAGATAAGAGAGATATTTTGTTACACGAGTTTTTAGTCAATGTTTGTTTAAGTACCCGCACTATACCTAGCTCTTCACCATTTTTTAAGACCGCGAGCCGTCACTGCAATATAACGTTTTCCCAACATCGATAAAGGGATCGAATTTATTCTGATAAATATAGAAACAAGTTTAGATTATAGCAAAGTGGCATAATTTAGTGCTCAATCAAATATCTTTTAAAAATTAAGGGAAGTCCTAGTATTTCTGAGGATATCTGGATAAAAGGGAAACTTTAAAAATGTGGTCGTATTTTTTTCTGACCTTATTTAAGAGAAATTATGAAAATGACACCACTTTTTTACTGTCACTTTTTGTTCTCTATATAAAAATGTATTATTAGTTTTAGAATCCGACGTTTTAGGATCATTATCAACCTAATATTTTTAAATTCATAACTGTTTGTTTTATTTCAGATTTTAAAAAAGCTTTATTATTACTTTTGTGACGTTATTAAACGTTTAGACGAAGAATTACATCATCAAATGCACCTATTATATTTAAAATTAATAATATAAATTAATAATAACCTTCACATTGACAAATCAGACTGCAATTTATTAATAAATTAAAGATGACTATGAAACAAAACTGTCTACTTAAATGATTAAAGAGTTTTATTTGATTTAAATTACAAAGTTTTAAATGGTAATTATCTCCAGTGGTCTTTAGGTGAATAAGTACAAGTGATAAATAAGTACAGTATGCAAAGTGACTACAGAGTGACCCAGCGATAATTTAACCCACTTTCATAATTTGTCATGGATTTCATTGCAAAATTCTTTATTTTCATCAAGTACAGGGGGCACCACCCGGGTTTGGGTCAATTGATGGATTTTGCCTATTGTTATCCATTCGCAAACACTGAAAGTGGTGTGACAAAGGCGTGCAATATGTACATAGCATTACGTATCCTTATTTTTCATTAAACTTTGTAAAAAAATACAAAATACAAAAAAAACATTATACAGAAATTACACTATAAAAAACGTAATATTCTTGGTCATCTGAAG
This sequence comes from Polydrusus cervinus, assembly GCA_935413205.1. Lineage (NCBI taxonomy): Eukaryota > Metazoa > Arthropoda > Insecta > Coleoptera > Curculionidae > Polydrusus > Polydrusus cervinus. The sequence continues at coordinate 8,355,694 of OW284516.1, forward strand.
AACTGTCATCTCCTCTTGACGTTATAATTAACGATTCGACGGTCTGATCGATCAGTTAGTCAAGATCCCACATTTTCTCATTTTCTTTAATGACATGATGGACTGCTTTTCGCCAGTTCTCTGGTGTCACTTCCTTAATGGCTTGATCAAACAGTAGCTTAACGTCTTTCATTTTGAATGCCGTGTTGTGTCTTGCTACAAATCCCTTCACTTGCGCCCATATAAGTTCTATAGGATTTAGTTCGCAATATTTTGTTTTACACTATATCTTCCACGGCATATTTTATTAAACGATGTTTGTATAAATTTGCTATAGCTAATAGTTCGTTCTTTATCAAATTATGTTCTTTTTTATTCTTTGGTTAGTTAGCATAAATAATTTAATGCACGAAATGTACGTGCGCCTATGGCCGACACCGAAATTGAGCCGAACTGGACGGAATTTCCCATTTTATTACTCTACACCTTTCCCAAATAGACTATGAAAATAAGTATTAATAATTATATACTCTTAACTACAAATAGTTAGAAACGGTTGTCCACTTTCTTTTAGAAACAATATTTTCTGTTTATTAAAAATAATACTTCATTCTAACCCTATATTCTTACCAAATATCACACTCTATTTGCGGAGCGGTGGATAGTAACCATCAATTTCGAGCTTAACTGTTCCAGTATTGCTCTCCGTCGGTATGGTACATACATTCTCCTTGCGTCCTTTGAGTTCACCCGCTGTTTAGCGATTCGCCCACCAACTGAAAATTTTGTGTCTCACGACAAATGCATTAAAATATGTCTTTTTGTGTATAAAATCTGTTCAAATATAGTCCTGTATTAGGTATACGCGCACGGGTTCAAAGATTATTTCTTGCTAAGACTGTGTAGAGATGTCTAGACGTACCCATTTTTACGGACCCCAAATTGCTACCTGACTCTCTTTCTTCAGCACTATTTTGTCAATTTTATGCCTATTCTACATAAATAATTCAGTTAAAAGTGAGAAAGCGGTTAGGGTGCGCATAAACTCGTAAAAAATAAAAAAGGGCGCGTATTTTTTGAGGGAAATGGGAAAAAGTTGTCTAAAGGGCTGGAAGGTATTTTTGGCTTTCATAATCAAGTGGTTTAGGGTCGCCCACATATTTAGAATAAGAGATGTTTGTTTTGGGGTTAGTGGAGTAAATAAATACTGATAAAACGAATTCCAAACATTTTTTCGGAAATAAGTTGGGTTAAAGTTACTTATTTATTTATAAAATTGAATTCAGGAATGGTAAAACCAATAGCAGCTTCTTCATGAGGCTGCGCGCCCCCTGCTGCCTGCCGAGAATGGCATACATTTTATTTAATCATGTTTATTGTTTAGTTCGTCAGGAGATGATAAATAAATTCGGTAAATCCACGGATAAATCGGTAAGATTGGCAACACTGCCCTCACTACTCTTTTACAATCTTCTTTACCTGACGATACTCTACGGGTCAATATATATATATAGTATTATGCGCCCCATGAATATCGAATTTTCTTCGACCTCTCCAATATGCTGATCGAGTAAAATCAGCAACCTCTTATGATGGCTCAAACTTGACCCGTTTTGTAGCTGAATTTTCATTTGTTGATCAGCAACTCACTGCAATCGACATAGCACCAACTTAAAGTAAGAGATGAGGCGCTTAAAAGTCCAGTTTGGCATCTCAGCCAAACTCCCATAACCACCTAGCAAAATTTTTTACAGCTGTCGCCAAGCTCTTGTACCAAACAATAAAATACTTAGTAGTGTGAACCTTTTCAATCAGAATTTGCTAGTTTAATAAGATATTTTCAGTGGTGTAGCCACAGGGGGGCGGTCGCTTCTTTGCCCCCTCAATTCGTCGGTAATATAATAATCATTATACTAAACTTATTATTATGCCGATTTTTTTCTTTGATTTTCAAAACGATGATGAACTTTGATTTTCTAAAGGATGCTCAGCTACTTAACTAAGTAGATGCAAAAGATCGATTTCCCAATTTGAAATTTTGAAGTGCCCGAAGTGACCTTTTAAAAAAATTTAAATAATAATTAAAATAAAAAAGGCTGTGTTTTGTATATACCGGGTGGTCAACTAAGAATGACCACCGGTCATATCTCAGAAACTAGTAATCGTACAGCATCCGGGTAAATTTTTTTATGACAAAAGGGTCCAAGAGAAAATGCTGGAAATTATTTTTAAGTTTCGCATTTTGCCGCAAGAGGGCGTAATTGAAAAGTAAATTTTAAAATTTTACATATCTCCGAAAATTCCACATTAAGGTATATTTTTGATAACACCATTCAAAAGCTTGGACAATTATGCATCATTTTGGTGTTATGCTCATTGGCGTACCGACTTTAATAAGAGGGGGGGAAGCTGTTGAAAGTGTAATCAGTTAAATCGCTGTAACTTTTAAACGACTTATCCGATTTTAGCAAACTTAAGACTGTTTGGAAGAGAAATGTATGCACTTTAACCAATCGTATTTAGTTGTCCATAATAGTTTTAAAAAAAAATGCTAGAGGGCGCAATTTGCAATAATAACACATTCAAACATTTCGCCTCTCTCGCCCCTAAAGCCTGGCTACCAGTGGCGACGTCAGGATTTTTGGGATGGGTGATTTTTAAGTGGGCACTACCCAATATAAAAGTGACTTCTAAAAAAAAAAAAAGGTCGCGGTCTCCCGACGCTCCAGAACGCTATAGGCACAAACCAAACCTTCCTCTTATTTTCTAAGTGATGTCAAAACTTTTATAGCCAAGTCCCTTACAGAACGGATCCATCAATTTTGGGGGGGGGGGGGGCACCAGGGTGGGCACTCATGTTTCTAGGGTGGGCCGGTGCCCCCCCTGGCGCTGCCGCTGCTGGCTACGTTACTGGTCACTCCCATACCTTCCTAAGTAATTAAAAATTAAAAGCATGATAATTAAAATTACTAGAATAAAACATGTCGATGGAAAACATTGCAGTTTCTTGTAACCCGGGAAATATACGAAATGTGATTTAAATTGGGTACATCGCATATTAATTGCTTGTAAACTATATACATGCGAAGCGTATACCGTAACGGACAATGGACCCCCTAATGAATTATTGAAGCAGCCCGGAAAGTTTTCGACTACCGCGTACGGGGTCATAAAGCCGTATATTTAAATTGTAATTAGATTTTGATTATGACGCCTTCAGTTAAAAAATTGTTGGCAATCCCATTTTTAAATTAAGTCTTCCACCCCCCTGGTCAGATTAAAGAGTCATCAATATGACGTTCTTTTATAGAAATGGAACGTAGAACAAAAACAAATCAAAAAAAAAATATTTTCACCTTGCCATGCTTTATAAAAATCTCATTTAAACTTTCTAATGTACAACTGCGATGATAAAAAATAAAATGTTTACTTACTTATGATATAACTTCCTTCTGCCAACAAGAACGTACACAAGAAAGACAATAAACACAAATAAATTACACCAAATATTGTCACATCCATTTCCCACACGGGCACTGCCTTGAAAATGGCCAATTATTGCCTTAAAACACGAAAAATGGACACGGAACCGCAAAAGCACCCTAACATAAACAAAACCTCCTGACAGTACTGGCTAGAATGATGTCACATGTCACCCACCGGGCAAGGGCGTCAAGTCTCTGTTGATGCCGTTAGTTATAAATATGAAGAATAATATTACTTGAAAAGAAAAGTTAGTTCTGGTAACTAAGAATGTATCTTAATCAAAATTAACAAAATGATAGGGACTACAAATTCATAATGTGTTATTTCAACAAGCTTAATTGATAAATACAAGTTTGTAGGAACCTTGATGTAACATTTAAATAAGATATATACTGAGTAAAATTCAGCTAAACAAAATATTTTATTTCTGCCAACTAATATGAAAACAAGATATTTTCTTTGTTCTGATGGCATCATGTTTTAGTAAATATAACCAAAAAAAAAATCTTTTTTGTTTTCCTAACTAAAAATAGTTATTTTTGGTAACGTAAACACGAGAACAAATAAAAATTACCAACCAAGTCATTTTTAAGAGTGTGCATGGGAATATCAAGAGGAACTGGAGGCGCTGGCAAAAGTAAACAAAGTAATACTGCAGTGAGTACCAGGACACAAAGGTATTACAGGAAGTGAAAAAGCCGATAAACTTGCAAGAAAAAGCTTAGAAAATACATTCATTGGTCCAGAACCGGCACCAAGGTGCACAGTACGAGATGCCATAAAGCGATGGACCAGGAGTGAACAAAAAATCCGCTGGAGCAACAGACAGGAATAAATCTACACAAAAAGTTTCATTAAATATCCAGACCCAAGACTTACGAAACAGTTGCTTTAAATGAACAGGAACCAGCCAAGAACCATTGCAGGAATTCTGACAGGACACATGGCTGTCAAACACCATCTGCACAGAATTCAACTGTACAATGGAAACCTTGATTGCAGATTATGCGGACAAGACAGGGAGACTGTACAGCACATAGTATGTCCTTGCGAGTCACTAGATAGGAAGATGAAACGAATACTTGAGCCACCAAAACTGAAACCAGAGGATATTCTTACCCTCTCCCCAGTTGACCTACACAAACTAGTGCAAGGAACAGGGATCACTGAGTGGATGTAACAACCAAACAGGATGAGCACAAAAGGCCAAGCCTAAGTGCATCCGGCGCATGGACAGGCCCTCGAAAAAAAATGTATGATAACATTTTTTAAGAGCTAAGAAGCTCAAGTAGAGTGCGATGGTGGATCTAATACAAAAACCATTATTGCCCAAATAAACATACCCTATACACAACAATAAGCCTGTTGCAACTACGATAAGACTGATAAGTAACTAAGCCAGAAATATCCCGTCAAATCCTATCGAACATAATCGCTCGTTCGAGGTCTCTTATTCATTAATGCGAAGCATGCCCCGAATGTCCATCGGGAATTCCAGTTGGCTAATAATTGATTCTTGGAAAATAGTCATTAGTCAAACTATGCTTTAGTCTGCTCTATCAGAGAGCGGTATGATGCAATTGATTTTGTTCCATTAAACCAGTCAATGAAATTCTAAACTATTTATGTCTTAAGTCGAAATTGAGTCGGGTTTGAAGCCCTTGGAGTACACTTTAAAAATGGTATTGTTGCCGATTAAAAATAAAATGTTGCCTAGCTAAATATAACTTTAATCTTACGTGTTAAAAGTGATTTAAAGTAAAAAATAATTAGTTAATATAGTATATTTCAGAAAGGTGTAGAGTAATAAGAGCTCATTAGGTATGCAAAGGGACTACAGAGTGACCCAACGAATATTTAAGCCACTTTCATAATTTGGTATTGATTTCATTGCAAAATTCTTAATTTTAGTAGTACCACCCGGGTTTGGGTCAATTTATGGGTTTTGCCTATTGTTATAAAATCACACACACTGAAAATGTTGTGACAAAAACATGCATTATGTACATAGTGTTAGGTAGACTTACTTTGAATTAAACATTATAAAAAAAATACAAAATACAGAAAATTTAATCATAAAAAATCATAATATTCTTCGTCATCTGAGGAACTGTCATCTCCTCTTGATGTTATAATTAACGGGTCGAAGGTCCGATCGATCAGGTGGTCAAGATCCCACATTTTCTCCTCTTATTTAATGACATGATTGACTGCTTTTCGACAGTTCTCTAGTGTCACTTCCTTAATGGCTTGATCAAACAGTGGCTTAACGTCTTTCATTTTCAATGTCGTGTTGTGTCTTGCCACTTCCTTTCGCTTGAGCCCATATAAGTTCTATGGGATTTAATTCTCAATAATATAACGGTGTGCGCAGCATAGTTACACTATGTTTTTGAGCTATATCTTTCACGGCATATTTCATAAAACGATGTTTGTGTAAATTTGCTATAGCTAATAGTTCCTTCTTTATTAAATTATCTCCTTGCTTTTGGTTAGTTATCATAAATAATTTAATGTACAAAATTTACCTGCCCCTTTGGCCAACACCGAAATTGAGCCAAACTGGACGGAATTTCCCATTTTATTACTCTACACCATTCTGAAATATACTAAGCCATGGTATTTGCTTATAATTTTTTGTATTATATGGTTATGAATTTAAATAAAAACGATGTATTGTAAACTGTGCCTTTTCCAATAACTCTAACTACATCAAGATTTTGATAAATATTGAATTCTGTAAAATTTGCTGGTCATATTTACAAACCTAGTTTGTTTTGCAAATAAAATAAATATGTAGGGATTTATTTTAATAAAATTAATTTCGCGAAGTTCAAATAACAAATTACTATAGATTTTAAAATATTACGTGTCACAATGCGTGAGTTGAAATTGCAATAGTTTTATCGGAAACACGAATATAAAATTTTAAATAATAAATAAATAAATAAAGGACAAAAAACATAAATTTTACTTTTTTTGCTGTTGCTGGGCTTGGCGCAAGAGCCAGTATACTGAGTTTAGGCCTATATAAGGCCCATTGTATCCCCAATCATCCTGGTAATGTCACCCAGACGGGACCAACAGCTTAGCGTGGAATCCGAACCGTGTATGCACTAGTTTAGGTATATTTTTCACTCCCCCAGACAACCTCGGTCCTCGGCTCCCCTTAAAGTGGAGTTAATTTATAGGAATAAGTAAAAAGATTTCATGTTTTTTACTTATTCCTATAATTTTTTTAATTAAGCGTATGCCCACTCCGGGGATCGAACCCGGACCACAAAGGTCGATTGCCAGTAACTCACCATGGTGCCACTGCCGCGGTTTTTTACCTTAATTTAATATCATAAAAAAAAATTATTATTTAGAAATCATATAATACAAAAGAAGAGTTTTCTTTTATTTCGTCAGATTCATCCTCAGATGCGTTTCGCCATATTATGGCTCATCAGTAAGGCTATTCTGACGAAAGAATTATTAAATTACATAATACTTTTTTGATAAATAAAGAGCATCCGAAGTTATTTTTATATATTAAAAAAAATTCTAGGCTATTTTAGCTTAATAAAATAGTAATTTATACAAGAGTTGATATGTACAGTTTACTATAATAGTTTAATAGTATAAACATCATTAATATTTTAATAAAATGTAAAAAAAAGTTATACTCAAAGTCAAGGTTGGAACCTAACACCTTACAACTCGACCAAACGCCCTTCCTAGAATATAAAAGTATTTTTATAAAGAAGGCGAAACTTCAGTAAACTCAAACTGTGATTGGTCAGTTATGTCCTAACTAGGGTGGATATGAAACTATTTCCGTTCAGTTAACTTTATGGTATAGCTCACTTATCCATTCTGTGAATTTAAAAAAATACAGAAAACATAAACATGAGAGTAAATAGTAGTTTGTACAACAAGAGTGGATATGATGTCCAATTCGCAAGAGGAAGTAAATTGAGCACGACGCCGTAGGCGGAGTGTTCAAACTTCCGAGGGCAATACGGACAATCCACTCGAGTTGAACAGTATATTTTTTCTACGACCTTATGCTAAAAAATGTAAAAAAAAAGGTTGTAGGTTGCCGGGCTCGAACTAACGACCATTGGTTCCATAGTCCAACGCTCTAACGTCTGGACTATTGAAGCGTTTAGTTAATTATCGGAAAACCAACTGATAAATGATGCTACATGAAATTAACTTTCTATGCACATTCAGCAGTTTGCATTATTGATAAATTTATTATGCGTCTAGATTTTATTATATTGAACAAATTAATAACAAATTGTACCATATTTAAATTATATAATTTAGTGTTTTGAAAAAGATGGCGGAGCCTCAGTAAAAATAATATACTGTGATTGGTCAGTACTTTTAAAAACAACAATGACTTCTCTGTAATAGACTACTGTGATTGGTCAGTTTCATTACCTATCTAGGATGGATATGATATTTTCCTGCACAGTTAACTGGAATATCCTACTTTACTCGCCACTTAAGTGTAAAGGAAACAGCAAATTTCTATGTGGAAGTAGAAAAAAGAAGTTTAAGGTTCTAAAGCATTAAAGTTTTATTAGATTTGCTTGACGTTTTGTGTCTAGGTCTTTATAAATATAGGTACAGCAAAAAAAAAGAATGTGTGTTTTATTTCATTAAGAGGAATCAATTCTGTCAGCTTTCATGTAAATAATGAATGGTTGCTTCTACATTTGTTTCATTTAAACAAAATTTATTAAAGAAGTAAAACGGTCCTCCACTTAACACAGCAACAATGACAAAAGGGCCTTAGATTACAGCGGACAAATGACTGTCGACATGGGCGTAGAAAGGCTTCTTACGGCACATTAGCCATTGCCATTTAATATAAACAATAGACCCCTGTATGTGGTGGAAGAAGTTTTGAAGGGTTTAATGTAAAATTCCAAGCTAGTCAAACCGATCGAAAAAAGTTGAGTTGTTGTTTTTTCCTATTTTTTCCTCTTCGTTCACTGCCAGAGCCATTCCAGAGGAGACCAACAGCTTAACGTGGGTGGAACCACAATCCTCAGTCATGCGACACCCCCCAAGGGCTATCAACCCTTGGTTTCTTGCCATTGCATGACCCATCGATTGGGGAGTTCCGCAACCCACGAGATGTCCGATCTCATCCGGCCTGGTTACCGACGTGAATGGGGTGCATTGGAAGATGATACATTTTATACTCTACCTTCATTCTTAAACCGGCTTAATTTCGGACATACTAACACACAACTAAGTAGGTACGTACTTACACTACTGAATTAACTGAAAAATAAAAACAAAACTTTTTAATCACACAGTAAATGACGTAAATTATGTAAAATCTATAACCGTAAGTTTAGCGAAGCCTCAAAATAATTACCTAAAGGTTAGGCGAATCAATGCTAAAACAATGGTGCATACGACTGATCTATTTTTAAATTGTCCTTCATCACAATTCAAATTGGTACATGCTGTTGGCTTGACTGACGTCACGTAACCATAGCAACGGTGAATATCAAAGCCATGTTGGACGTTGGGTCTTTGCTTGTTTTAAGCTAACGGACACGGTCGGCTCGGGCGCGCCAAAATGCACGAGTATTTATAATTACAGTGGCCCTATTATGCACAGCTACATTCGGATTAAATTAATATTATTAATTCGAACATAATTATTTTTTAAGGGCTAAAATGGTAGCTGTATTGGTACATTAATATTTAATATTGTCAAAAAACTTTTCTCCTGGTTTAATTTTTTATTTTTTTGGTGAAGAGCCACTTCACCTACTTCATCTGATGAGCCGCCACTAATATAGGCGCTTGCTTATACCCTTACAAGCGAATAAAATAAGGATACAAAATACTTACATTGGGATATCAAATAAATCAAACAGTATTTAATCAATTTAAGAGGATGTAAATTTACCATATACATAGATTTTAGTCTTGGAACAACAAAGGCTTTTAAGAAAAATCAATTTAAAGCATTGTGAATTAAGCTCTAGCTGACTATATATCACAACAAACTTTCATTGTCTTATAAATTCTCTCAAGTCATTTTATCAAAATAAACCCTTTTACACAAAATGTGGAAGATGAGGTGGCTCTCTTTTTGAATTATCATCAAATGTAGCCATGTGACAATTTTACCAAGGTATTTTCGCCAACAGAAATAAAAAAAATGTCTTAAAAGGGCAAGGCTTTAGTCTGCAAAGCATAGTTTTTTTGATATTTTTTTTCTTGGTAAAACCCAATTTTACCTAAGTAGTTACTTACCGTTATTTTTTTACGGGATGGTAAAAAGGTAAACGAAAATTCATGAACTCTGAGAGCTGGTTAAATCTTTTTTTATTGACCGTATCTGTAGGCTCTGAAGGTCCACAGATAAATTTAAAATACTTAAAATTGCCAAATACAGAAGTAGACATTTCCACCTATTATATGGAAGTTTCCAATTAATATGTGGAAATTTCCACTTATTATGTGGAAGTTTCCACTTATTATGTGGAAATTTCCACTTATTATTTGGAAATTTCCACTTATTAAGTTCTCCTTAAAGTACCTACAAGTCTCAACCGGCAAGCAACAGAATCAAGCAGTACAGGGTGATCCATTAAGGTCGACGAGCGGCCATATCTTGGAAACTACTAAGCATAGAAATTCAGGAAAATAAAAAGTGGCCATGAGAAAATCCTGAAAATAATATTTAGGTTCCGCATTTTGCCGCAAGTTGGCGTGATTAAAAAATAAATTTTAAAATTTACATATCTCCGAGAATTCTACATTTAGGCATATCTTTGATAACACCATTAAAAAGCTTGGAAAATTATGCATTATTTTGGTCTTATGCTCATTGGCGTCCCGACTTTAATAAGAGGGGGGAAGCCGTTAAAAGTGTAATCATTTAAATCGCTGTAATTTATAAACGTCTTATCCGATTTTAGTAAACTGAAGATTGTTTGGAAGAGAAATGTATGCACTTTCACCAATCGTTTTTAGTTGTCCATAATAGTTCTAAAAAAATGCTAGAGGGCGCCATTTGTAATAATAACACATTTTTTGATTTTACTCCGAAAAAATAAATCATACGGTATAATTATGATACCATAATCGAAAAGAAGATGCAATTTGCTAGAAAAAGTATCAAAACCGCAGCTCGATATCTCTGTTCGTTTCAGCGTTATCGCCAATAGAATAATTTTAAAAACTTTAAATTTTTTATTTTTTAGTAAAAAAGTGGGACGCCACTGATATTTTTCTATGTGGATATTATTCCGGATTAGCCTGATGAATTCTGCATAAAAATGGTCTCTTGCGTTTTTCTCCTCAGGCACACCTTTCTTAATTAAAATAATTAAATTAAATTAGTTCTACTATTTATATTATTGTTGGAAATGACCACCTTCACTTAATAGGCATACTTCCTCCCGTCTAATTTAATTTAAGGATTTTAGGACAACTTATTAAGTGTAAATTTCCACATAATAAGTGGAAATTTCCACATATTAATTGGTAACTATTATAATATGTGGAAATGTCTACTTCTGTATTTGGCAATTTTAAGTATTTTAAATTTATCTGTGGCCCATCGTAGTAAAAACAAGGCGTAGAAATCTCTTGGTTTTACATTCTGTTACAAAAAGTCTAGACAAGGCGGTCTAGACTCTTGACATCTAGTGTGAGACGACTGGATATACGTACCAGTTGAAACGTTGTGATGTAATAATATATTACATAACAAGTGATGAAAGTGATACTTTCAAACAAGGAGATATTTAGCACGAGGCGTCAGCCGAGTGCGGAAATTCTCCGAGTTTTAGAATAATCACTTTCACACGAGGAATGTACACTATTTTTCCTACGACCACAAAGAATTATTAAAAAAACCTTTGATTTGTAAAAAAAATATTTCAACTCTAAAGTTGAAAAAAATATTTCAACTCTAGAGTGGAAATATTATTGTTTTAAATATATGATGCCAATTGACGGACCACCCCTATTTATTAAAAAGAACAAATTTTAGAAAGTAGTTTAGTGTTTAACTTATTTATCATGTATTTTTCGAGTGATTTCGAATTAGAGTGTGAAAATACGCCATCTGAAATTATAAAAAAGTTAAGAATATACTAGAAAATCTATTACCAGTCAAAACAAGCCCCGCTGAAGAAAATGTCATATATTAAACATACAATTTTTATGGCTTGCTCTAGCGTAGAGACTGGAGCTATGGCCTACTGATCGAAAGGTCCAGGTTCAAATCCCATCAGGAGTATTTGACTTTTTTTTATAAAAACATTAAATAATTTATAGAATTAGGTATTTTGAATTGAAATCTTCCTTGTTGGATGAATTTTTAAAATTTAATCAATGAAAGATGCATTAAATATAGTAGTCCCTTTGCATACCTAATGAGCTTTTATTACTCTACACCTTTCTGAAATAGACTATACACATACCAAACTTGTTGTTTTTGGATTGAGTGTCTTCCTTAAGCTTCAAGATTTCCTTCTTAATAAAACTACCTTAGTATCAAAAAAAAAAATACTGAATTTAAAGAAATATTTTTTAGACCAGAGAGAATCTGGAATGGGGATATTTTTGTTTCTGAGTAGGTATTATGTGGGCTTCATTTTTAACCCTTATCTTTGGTTACGTCGGCCTATGGATATACGGGGTGACTCCTAAGTTGATACTTCTTTTTAGCTGTGTATAGAAGGCATTAAAATAAACAACTTTTTCAAATACCTTATTTCAAAAAACTTAAAAATAGCCGAGTTACAGAAGTAAAAAATCTAAGTGCGGGCCTGGTAATCAAAACGTAGCCCTTTACTTTATATTGTTTTCCTCCGTTTTTTGTACTGTTAGTCATGCATTGTACGGATCGGTCGTCAGTTATTTATTTTGGCAATTCGCTGCGCGGTGTGGTTTTCTGAAGCAAATTAATTTTAATAAATTGGTGAAAATGGTAAAATTTTAAAACAATGAACTAATTATGGTGCTAATTTATTGCAAGTATCGTAAAAGTGCGGATGTTTCTTCTCTACACCTAGAAGTTTCCCTAATGTTATTCAACGGGCAAGTTAGGCAATACCGTATTTGATTTGTAGTGTAATAAATGAATGTAAGTACTTAATTTTGGGTTTTTTGAAAAAAGGTATTTGAAAATGTTGTTTATTTTAATGCCTTCTATTCGCAGCTAAAAAAGAAGTATCAACTTAGGAATCACCCTGTATATGCTATTATTACAAAACAAGACCGAATAAAGTCCAGGCTTATTTAAATTAATGCATCGCATCTCTCTAATGAGATTTTTAAATGAAAATTTAAATTTGTTTTAATTGCATTTTATTTTTAAGCTGCAAAAATAAAAACGGGAGTTTTATTAGGTTTAACTCAATAAAATGCGTTTTAATGAAGGAACATTGCCTTAATCATATTTTGTTAATTTAACTTTGTTTATCTTTTTTCATATCCATTTAGTAATATATTTATTGTAAAAACTGGGGTGATAAATAACACTCAGGACAAGGAGTATTTTAAAAATCACTATGGAGACAACCAACTGTACTATAGTTTATTTCAGAAAGCTGTAGAGTAATAAAAGCTCATTAGGTATGCAAAGAAACTATAGAGTGACCCAACGAATATATTTGGCATTGATTTCATTGCAACATTCTTTCTTTTCATCAAGTGCAGGTAGTACCACCCGGGTTTGGGTCAATTTATGGGTTTTGCCTATTGTTATCCATTCACAAACACTTAAAATGGTGTGACAAAGGCGTGCATTATGTACAGAGTATTAGGTACACTTATTTTTGATTAAACATTATAAAGAAAATACAAAATACAAAAAATACATTATACAGAAATTAAATTATAAAAAATCATAATATGATCGTTTATCGTCATCTAAGGAACTGTCATCTCCTCTTGACGTTATAATTAACGGGTCGATCGTACGATCGATCAGGTGGTCAAGATTCCACATTTTTTCCTCTTCTTTAGTGACATGATGGACTGCTTTTCGCCAGTTCTCTGGTGTCACTTCCTTAATGGCTTGATCAAAAACACATGATCGTCGTCGAGGCATGTGAATACCAGGAAGTTTACGTCGGCAGGCCCGCGCCTAGCACTTTTGGCGCCCTTGTGCAAATTTAAAATAACGCCCCAAATTCGTTCAACGTTCATATGTGAGTACAGATACGGGTTAAGTTAGGTATTATTATCCACTATTGAATTGAACAATAATTTTAAAAAGTATATTCATAAATTTATTTTTATATTTTACAAGTACAAGCCATACAAGTATTTTCTCATTGAGATACATAACATAATTATAAACTTATAGAAAACAGAAATATATTCTAACAGTATTACAACTCAAAATTTTTGTATTTTAGTTTCAAATGTAATATATGATACAAAAGCACAAGAAATAAAAAAAATATTTAAAACATAAAAAATACTCGTTTATATATCACAGGACGAAACTGATCGACAAATAAAAACAAAACAATATATTATTTTCGAGAAATTCGGTTCCCTCGTGTCAAAGAGAAAAAATAAAATAATAAACAAATAAAAAACAATGTAATAGCTAGCAATTCCTTACTGTTTTTTTTTATCATTATAAATTTTGTTTTGACAATGTTGTTTGTTGCTTTATCTTTTTTTTACTTTTGAGTTTTAAGGCTTTTCGGCACCTCGGCGCCGTCGTGCACCACACGACTTTGCCCTTATGTACGGCGCGGGCCTGTACGTCGGTGACGGTTTCTGTATAATAGTTCTCGCAAAAGAATAATAATAATATATCTCAAATTATATAATTTAAGAAATTTTTATTTGTACGACAAACGTGTGCCGCAAGTCATAAATAAATGTATCGATAGATTTCATAAAATACTTTTTTACAATAAAAAACAGTTTAGCAGCATTTTAGTTTTGCAAATGAAGTATTTTGTCATAAACCTTATGAATAAGTATACTGTCGCTCAGACCGAGAGCGGAGCCCCTCTGAAAGAGGGGCCCAAGGCCTGGGCCTGCTGGTTCTATTGGAAAAATAGATCCTGGATAAATCACTTTAAAATTTCATTCAACTTCAGAAGTCTATTTTGTTTGGAGACCTGCATACTTGTTTGTAGCTTTGCGTACTTGTTTTTAGCTCTGCGTACTTGTTTAGAGCTCTGCGTACTTTAAATCCAAAGGCAGTCGGATTGCCAATAAATTATCTCTGCTTTTTGTACATTATTACGGGCGATAACTTTTACTTTTCTTTATAACAAGATATTAAAAAAATGTACGTTTTTATGGAGACAAGGGCAACAATGTATTCATTGGTAAAAATAAAATCGTACTAAACCGTTGAAATGTATTTTTTATTTGAGTTTAAACGACAATTCCCTTAAATAAGCAACCAAATTACTGTGCTTAAAAATAACGGCATTGTAAATCCAAATTTAAATGGCGAATCACCTAGTTAAAAATACCATCTTAAACTAGTAATAAACTTTGCAATAAAAAAAACTACAAAATAAAATCTAGTTGTATGCAAATATTATTAAGGGTCTACTACGACTTTTGAGTTTTTTCCTCTCATGGTTTGATTTCTACTATTTACTCAAAAAAATTTTAGAACCCATTGAGTTCAAGAAAGATTCAAAAAATGTACCTCTTCACAAATAAACTAGTTATCTGTGGATCTTCTTTTCTCTGACCTCTTTTTAAAAATTATTTATTATTTTCAGTTTACAAACACCCAAGAGTAGGTCATGCTAATAAAAACAAAACAAAGCTTATATAGGAAACACAAGGTACTGTTTATATCTTACAAGTGTCATATACTAAAATCTTTGTGGCACAAAATTCCATGCACTACCAGACTTTATGACTGACTCTATGCAGAGGGACAAAAAGTTTTGAATATTATTATCCAGGCATCGTAACAGTATTTAACAAGTGTTTTGGTTTATTCGGAAAGTTGTAAACCGAGAAAATGGCACAGAAAAGGACCGACCATTTTATTAGAAGCCACTTTTCATAGGGGGAGAATGGGCGTCCAAAGGGCGGGGGCAAAAGGACATGTGCTCTGTGGCTGAGTTCAATAATTTTATTCACCTGTTAAAATTAATATTTTAATAATTAATTACTGCTATTTTATTGTACATTATCGTGGTTAGGTCTAATGTTTAATAAGAACTTTAAATAAAACACAAATTTAAATAATTAAAATCCAGTTGTACAAATATGAATTACAGCGTTGAACCAAGCTTAAACTTCATTTGTACAACCTCAATAGTAATTTCAAGCTTTGTTAAATGCTGAACTACGCTTAAGCCATAATAAGTGTACAACGGAGCCTTAACAGTGTATTTTGTTTAAAAAAAGCAATTGTGCTCCATAAGTAAGTGTGGAAGAATGTGATTCCTAACTTGATACTTTTATTTTAGCTGTATGCGGGGTGTCCGGTAACTTATGGGCCGTAGAGTAACTGGAGATACTAGACATCAAACTAAGACGATTAAGTCATATAAGTTTTTTCGGATTGTTACTCGTTCTAAAGATACAGGGAGTTGAAGGTAAAAGTTTATTTTCGAAAATAAGCTATAATTTTAAAACGGTTTAATGAATCGAATTGAAAGTTGACAATATTATGCTTTTATGAGCAAGAAATAAGAATTTGTAGAAATGTTTAAGTTTAAAACTAGAGGGCGCTAGTTGCATACACTGGGCTTCATAAATCTATGATTTTTTCTCTTACCTGTGATATTAGGTATTTTTCAATTATAATTTCTTAAAAAGGGCATTTTCTGGGTCAAAAAGGTGTACTTGATTGATCTTAATATCTTTAACGGTTTTCGAGTTATTTCCCTTTAAAGCCAAAGCATAAAAAAACATAGTACGTAATCAAATTACCAAAAAAAAAAACAAAAGTGACAATCTGAAAAAACTTATATGACATAATAGGTTTAATTTAATGTCTAGTATCTCCAGTTACTTTACGGCCCATAAGTTACCGGACACCCTGTATAGAAGACATTAAAATAAACAACATTTTCAAATACCTTTTTTCAAAAAACTTAAAAATAGACGAGATACAGAAGTAAAAATCTAAGTGCGGGCCTGGTCATCAAAACGTAGCCTACAATACTTTATGTTGTTTATCTATATTAATCATGCACTTTACGGGTCGGTAGTCAGTTATTTGGCAATCCGCTGCGGTGTGTTTTTCTGAAGCAAGTTAATTTTAAATTAGTGATACGTCAAAATGGTAAAATTTGAAAACAAGGATCTAGTAGATATGGTGCTAATTTACGGTGAGTGTCGTCAAAGTGCGGCTGCTGCTTTGAGATTATACGCAGAACGCTTTCCCTTAGGGGCTCATCTTACACCCAGACGTGTTCTTAATGTTATTCAACGGACAAGTTTGGCAGAACCGTATTTGATCCAGTACCTTATTTTTGAGTGTTTTGAAAAAATGTATTTAAAAATGTTTTTTATTTTAATGCCTTCTATACACAGATAAAAAAGAAGTATCAACTTAGGAATCACCCTGTATAGACGATTTTTGAATGAAACGAATGGACAAAGAAACATTTAAACAAAAAAAAAACGAAATGGCCACTGCTTTACTCAGTAGCTCTTAAACTGAAAATAAATTTGACTTTGTTAAATTATAAAAAATATAGATATTTTTAAGGAATCGCAATAGACAAAAAACTAGTTTGTCCTCATTTTCACTTCTTAATTTAAAATAAACTGAATTTATGTATAAAAACATTCCAGGACTAATGAGATTTTCTAGTTCCCCTATTTGGGTTAATTCAGAATTCTCTTGAATCGTGAATATAATATTCAGGACGCCGAAAATCCCGCTCATTTGCATTGGTGCATCCTCTCTTTGTGATGAGTTTTTAAATAAAACCTAACAAGTTCTTAATTATATTTCTCGTTTAAGTAGTCGGGAGTGGCAGGAACATTGGATCAATGAAGGAATTCGTTTTTTTGTCATAGAAAATACCACGCTGAGTAATATCTATATCATAAACGTGATAAATTTTAGAAATGGTATGAAGACTAATGGTTTTTGGAGGAATTTTCGAGAAAGCTCCCCATTTTATGCCAAGAGCATTTATTTTTTCAGTATACAAACAATACATTAAATATCACACATAATTATTGTCAACGTTGTGACTTCTAAAATAAAATATAATGACATTATCAACTATTATTTCTTTTTAAAAAAAAATTGTAAATTTTCAGTGACTTAAAATTTGGGGAATACCCTACTTGATAATATTATTTTACAAGCCAACATTATTTGTAAAGCATAAACAATAAACATACATTAAAACTTACCAGAATGTTTGTTTTAGCACCAAACTTGAGTTGTTCTTAAAAACTTTTAATGCATAAAACATAAGTTTCACCGGTTAAACTTTACTTTTGGTAATATAACATTTTGAATATTTACCTCTTCTGGGTGCTTTCTAATACATTTTAGCCGTAAAAGTTACTGTCTTGTTTATTTTGATATCGAGTTTACTTAAAATAGTACCTATATAAAATTAATGGGGTAGTTTTGATATAAATACAAAAGTACGTTTGATATTTTGGGAATTTCTGGTCTAATTCTATTTTTTTCATTTTATCCTGCTCACTCAAAAAAGACTAAATATTTATTTTAAAATGGTAATTCTTATTCATATTTTTTTACCGCTAGAGGGTATTCAATCTACGACTAAGAATATTATATTATTATTAGTTCTTCACATATTCTTTAATATAATTTGGAATTCGATCCTCGGAGCGGGCATGCATAATAAAAAAAGTATGTCCAAATTTTAGTAGGTTTAAGAATGCAAGGAAGAGTATAAAATGTATCAATCCCAACCCACCCCATTCACGCCGGTAACCAGGCTGGATGAGATCGGATATCTCGTGGGGTGCGGAAGAAGGTACACACTCCCCAATCGGTAGGTCATGCTATGGCGCAAGAAACCGAGGGTTAGCCTTTGGGGGGGGGGGCATGACTGAGGATTGTGGTTCGGAACCCACGTTAAGCGGTAGGTCCCCACGGGACCCGAACAGACCCGAACGAAGAGGTAAAAAGCCTAATTCGAATGATAGAATTTGGCGGTCTTTAGCTTTGTTTCCACAACACTATATGGCGTAATTTAAATTAATTCAGTTACATCGAAGGCCGAAAATGGTTCACATTTCGAATGCTGTTAATTTTACTAATTATTATTAAAAAAAAATTAATCTAATAAAACTCTTGATTCATTTTAAAGTAAAAAAATTAATTTATTAAACTTAAAACATAACATTCATTCATATTGTTCTTTAATATAAGCGTTTTTCATATGAGAATAGACTGTGAACACTTCCTTCTTGTTGGGCTGAGTGCGATCTAAGTTCAAATCTGAGTTCATCTGAGTAAGCAAATTCTCTGTAACGAAAGAAATAAAATAAAATCTGTTAAACTATAAAACGCATTTCTTTTAAAACGTGTTTTCAGCTATCATATCCCTAGAACATTGATAATGTACGAGATAATTTATGTCAATCGAAAGCACACTCCCTTGGTATCAATCCAACGCCGAAGGCATATGTCAAGGGGATATTCGGTGAGGAAATTTTTTGATAAAAATACTCCCAACAAAACAACTATTTATTTGAACGGCAGTAGAGTTTTGGGCTTGCATTGTCTTTATTTGTTTAGAATCACTTTAACTGGTTGAAACGTAGTGATTCTAAACAAATAAAGACAATGCAAGTCCAAAACTCTACTGCCGTTCAAGAAACGTCATTGTCTCCAACCTTTAAACTATTTATTTATTAAAAATACATCTTGCCAAAATGCGATATTTGGAAATTTATTTGGAATATGAAGCTGCCCAAGTCTTCGTTGCTGTACTGATTGAAAACTACCCGGAGTGTCGTTTTTAATTATGTGTTGATATGATTGGGTGATTTGTGCAACATGACAAAAAATAATAAAATTTAATTGGCTGTTGGAACTGTCAAAAAATCTAAGTTAAAAGCACCCTTGGTATTCCCAATGCCTCATATAAACCCAAAAAAATTAATAATAATATTTTTCAGCAATCTTTTACCCATTACTGAAACAAATTTATTTCTGATCCCAGCAAACCAAGTTAATTTGTCCGTTTCTCTTATCTCACCTAAGTTGTTTGAGAGATTTAGCACCTATATCCTGGCAGCCATGTTTTATACCCGTTATCAGATAGGGGACATAGGTCAGAACTGACCCTTTATCGGCTATGCTTCCGCTTACTCCTTGTGCTACTTTCATTTGGTCTCCCTCACTGAAAGAAAAAATATTTATGTTGTAATTTGTGCATGGGGGAATGTCTGGGGCATGGATTTTATCTTTACGTAGTTTTATTATTTGGGGATAAAGTGAAGATGTTAAAATATGCTTTTATTAAACTAAGATAACAAGGATAGAGCAAGCAACATACAGTATGTTCACTGATAGGGTTAAAAAAAAGTGAATAATAAAAGTACTGATCGTATTACTGTGTTACTGAATGGAACTTGGATATAATTTATTTTAATCAGAATATTACTATTTCTATTAGAATTGTATACCTGTGATAATATCTACTCATAGCTGATCCAACTGTATCTTTTCTGGTCATTGCTTCTATACTTCCCATGCCTCTGTATTTTTTTAATCTAACTCCGTCAGCATAGAAATATTCTCCGGGAGCTTCTGTCGTTCCAGCTAACATTGAACCCATCATTACTAAAAAAAGAAGAAAATATTTAAAAACCTTTTAAAAACTTGTTTTATTTTTTAATATTGTATCATTATTTACCAGTAGACGCTCCCAATGATAACGCTTTAATAATTCCTCCTGTAGCAGCAATACCACCATCAGCAATAATCGGTACACCAAACTTCTTAGCGTAGCCAGCAACCTTGTAGACGGCTGTAGCTTGAGGTCTACCCACAGCCATAACTTCTTGGGTGATACATATACTACCACTTCCCATTCCTACCCTGAGGCCGTCTGCGCCAGCGTCTATTAAAGTTTTTGCTTGTTTCCTTGTTACAACTGAAACAAAAATAAAGATTAACCATCACTCTTACAAAGCAAGATCAGTAATAAATATACAGAACAAGCTTACTGTAATTGTCTTACCATTTCCAGCTACAATTTGAATTTGGGGATAAGCACTCTTGATCCATTTGATCATATCCACTTGGTATTTAGAGTTTCCTTGTGAAGAATCCAAAATTACGACATCTACACCAGCTTGGGCTAAAAGAGAAAGTCTCTCTCTATCTTCATCCCTTGTTCCAATTGCTGCTCCAACAAGTAATTGCCTATTAATAAAATATTTTATTATTGTTATAAATTGATGAAAAACGTAACTAGTTTAATAAAAGTTTTAATATAGTTAGTACCTATTGTCATCTTTAGAAGCCATAGGGTATTCCTTAGCTTTCTTCAAGTCAGTCCTAGCAATAAGGGCCACCAAGTTACCATCAGGACTTACTATTGGCAGCTTTCCTTTCTTACTCTTTTCCAAAATCGAATTTGCTTCATTCAAAGTTACTTCTGATTGAGCAGTTACCAAATCACCTACTTTTGTCATTATTTTTTCCAACGTAGTGTTTTTAAGGTTAGAGTTCTCCATGAAGTCAATATCTCTAGATGTAACCATACCAATCAGTTTACCTCCTAGCAAACCGTTTTCTGTGATGGGTATCCCGCAGAAGCCATGTTTGTCTTTAATATCCAGTACTTCCAAAACTGTGTTTTGAGGTCCTAAGACTATGGGGTCGCGTATGAATCCGTGCTTGTATTTCTTGACTTTTTGAACTTCGTTGGCTTGGTATTCGGGTAAACAATTATGGTGGATGATGCCGATTCCCCCACAAAGCTACAAAGTATACATGTTTGTAGGGTTGCATTTATAGATACAAAACGAGTTGGTCATAATGTGATTGTATTTATTAATAATATCTGAAAAACAGTCAAGATGTGTAGAATAGAAGTTATTTTTGAAAGATGGGGATAATGATGTGATGTTTCTTAAATGATAAAAGAGTATTGGACTTGGATTGTCCTTATTTGTTTTAAATCTCAAAATTTCAACTGGTAAGTATCTCCATCAGTCATCTTTAAATGAATACTATCTAGTACAATATTCACTACGATATGGCTCAGTGGTAGAGCTGTCGCATTAGGCCGCAGTTGACCCGGGTTTGATCCCCGGAACGGGTGTACGCTTAATAAAAAAAGTATCCCCAAGATTTTAGAGGAAAGAATGCAGTATAACCCTGGTTAACTCCCGAATACGACTAATTAAGGGCGAATGGTCCTGCCTTTAGGGGGTTGACTTATAAACCAGTGCATACGCGTGGTTCGGATCCCATTTGAAAAGATGTAGGTCCCGTCTGGCTTACATTACCCCGACGTTAAGCAAAAGAGATACAAAAAGCCATTCGGCTGCAGTTTACTCACAACCGGTTATCCCTCCTTGAACCAACCAACCAAGAGTATTCATCTGAAGACGACTGGAGATACTTATCAGTTGAAACGTTGTGATTTAAATTAAATAAAGAAAATACAAGTCTAAAACTCTTCTATCATTTATTATAGAAGTTGTTCTTTCTTTCACCAGTAATGAGGAGTCTTGGGAATAATTTATGCTATAATAGCAATCGGAATTTTAGGATTTAAATGTTGTATTAATAAGGTTTATCTCTTCCAAATTTAGTATAAGTCCATAGGTCATTGGCTAAGATGATTATCAGCAAAAAATAACAAAATAACTTTTGTTTTTCCAAAAATAAGATTGTCAACATATTTGTGAGATAACAATTGTTTGTCATTTAATTACATGTTATCTCGTTATTTACTAATCTTACGTTATTTTTGGGGTCATTTTATTCGCAATAGGATTGCCATAGTATTAAAATAAACGAGATATTACAAAATGTATGTTGAAAATAACCCCCAGCGAAGTTATAGTTTTGAATAGATAAGAAATAATTTATGTGTTTGATTAAAGATTTAAATAACATGTCGTAGTAAATAATAATACATTTTAGGTAAAAGTTATTGCCATGCAGTAAAAAAATTGAAAACTAATAAATAATGATGATACTTATTTATTATGTACGTAAAATAAATGAGATTTCATTAAATTATATTTTATTCAGAAAATAACAATCCAGCCCAATTTAAGTTTTAGCATTCATAAATGGGGGGGGGGGGGGGGGGAATCTACCAGCCTTCCTCGGACGATACTCTGAAAATACGAAGTTTTTTCACCAATGGAATGGTGGTATCCAAGTATCCAACTGAGCGTGAGAAAGTTGTGTTTATGCAGAAAAAAATCAAAGAAAAAAATATAAGTCAATGAAACCTCTAAAACTAATTACTACAGTTCATTGTATTGTAATAGTTATTTACGATATAAGTGTTGTAAAGATTCATATTACAACACGAGATGTTAAAGTTGTCAAACGGGGCGTCAGCCGAGTTTAATAAAACATCGAGTGTAGTAATATGAATTTACAACAAGAATATTGTACAAAATTTTATGTACTTTCATCTATGAAAAAAAATATTTGGCAAAAGTCATTTTTAAAAATAAAAATGCAACTGTAAATTGCACCTGCTATTAAGTTTACTAATCAAGTTTTCTATGTTACCTTTCGCATAGTTATTGTTTCGCATGGTTGCTGTCGAAACTTTGTCAAACAAATTCAAAAATATAAAAAGCGTTTTTCAAAATGAGCGATTCTGATGGAAGTTTACCCTCCGATATAAAAGCAGCGGCAAAAGAAGCGATCTCAAGTTTAGTTCCGACAAAATCCAAGGCGCGGTATGAGTTGGAGTATCAGAAGTTTGAAGATTGGTGCAAAGCTAACAAAATAAAGGGGGTGTCTGAGAAAATCCTTTTGGGTTATTTTTCCTTAAAGCAACGCTCCCAGAAACCATCTACACTATGTACTCACTACTCAATGTTGAGAACTATGATTTCAGTCAAGAAAAATCAAGATATATATTAATTAATAATTGGTAATTAATTTTATAATTGTTAATAATAAATCATTCTTCTAAAAAGTGTGGTTTTATTTAACAGCAAAATTTTAATAAAACCGTTTTTTTTTTATTAGAGCACTAGTGCTGTATGGGCATCTATTACAGCACTAGTGCTGTAATAGATGCCCGTACAAAACGATTTACAGAACTGTAAAATTCATATTACTAAATGAAGGTAGATACTTAAAAAATATTAAAGAGTATTTTTTCTAATAGGAAAGACGTTCTGACATTCTCCAATATCTGTAGAGTACAAATTTAAAAAAGCTTGTAAAAATTCCTTAACATGGCCAGGCTTCGGGCCAAGAGAACGCAATGCTTTTGGTCCAATTTAATAAATATAGGTATAATTTCGCCTGGAGCTGCTAACCTAGAGGAAGAATTTAGTAATACTGGTAGGATGATCATTATTTAGACATTTTTAAAATCATGTTCTTACATTATAGTACAGAATGATAAAATATGAATCCTAATTATACCAAAAGTTTGTAATTTTTTATCGTTTTGTGACCTTTAGTATACAGATTATGTGAAATATTTTTAATTGTCAATTATTTTCGAGTTTCTAATTATATTACCTACCAATGATGCTTTTAGATAAGAATATGTTTTTTTAGAAAAGTTTTGCGGTATAAACTGATGACGTTAACCATAGATTGGGTTTTTTTGTTAAGAAGTAGTCGAGGGAACCACTCATTTATATTTTGCTGTTATTATGAATATTTTAGGAAACTGAAGAAAAAAAATAATTTCGAAAATTTAACATAAAAGCCGTATTTTTTTTATATTGTTTAGTAAAAAATAAGTGTACCTAATACTATGTAAATAATGCCCGCCTTTGTCACACCATTTTCAATGTTTGTGAATCGATAATAATAGGCAAAACCCATAAATTGACCCAAACCCTGGTGGTACTACCTGCACTTGATGAAAAGAGTGAATTTTGCAAAGATATCAATGCCAAATTATGAAAGTGGCTTAAATATTCGTTGAGTCACTCTGTAGTCCCTTTGCATACCTAATGAGCTGTTTTCCCATTTTATTACTCTACAACTTTCTGAAATAGACTATAGGCGAGAAGTTTTATTCAAAATGTTGTTCGGACGAAAGTGGCAAATACACAAAAGGGATTGTGGATCCTTAAAAATCCATATAATTATGTAAAATACGAAACAGTAAAAAAACAGATGAAATTCAATCGGGACAAAATAACGAAAGAAAAAGTAAATCACTTACCGCTAATGCAATAGCCATGTCGGATTCCGTCACTGTGTCCATCGGAGACGAAACTAAAGGAGCATTCAGTGTTATTTTCTTCGTAATTTGGCATTGTAGATCCTGTAAAAACGTTTAATGATGTAAAAAGGCGACTCGTACAGATATAAGGGTATTTATAGTTTATTCGAGACGTTTTCCAGCCCTTCTAATCACCCTTTTAGCCACTTAATTATTAGTCTGTTGGCTGGAAAAACTTGAGGGTGCTACAGGGTGCTGAAGTTACCCCCTCAAAGAAAACGTAACTTGCTGGCGGAATTCAAATAAATTTTTCTATTCATGACAAATATAAAATTGACCCAGATTCTTCAATTGTAAGCATGTAGTTATAGCCCCCACTAGAATCAAGTCAAAACTCGAGTAACTGTTAAAATGGCGCGAGATTTAAATTTGTTTTTGAAAATTTACCATTTTTTTTGTATTTTAAGGGCCGTAACATTTTCTGTAATATCGCAAAATAATTGATTCTAGAGGGGGCCATAACGACTTGTATTTTGAGTATTTTAAGACCAAAATCATTAAATTCTGATAAATTGAACATACCGAAGTACTTTTCGCCAGCGCGAAAAACAGGGTTTCGAGAAAAACAACTTTAAAGTTTCAACGGTGGCTCACAAGTCACTGTAGTCTGCGATGCCTGGCCCATAGATTACACCCTCCCCTTCCTCGAAAAACGATAAACGAGCTGATTCTTCCTGCCTCTTTGCGAGCCTGGCCTGACGATCCTGATTGGTCGAGATGATGTCGCTGGCGACAGAACGTAGCTCTGAGAACGCGGCTTAACTCAAAAGCAACTGACCGGCATCATAAAATTGGATGTAACTCTTTTTTGGAGTAGATTTGGTAAAAACGTTTACACACGGTTATTCTAGAGGCTATAGAGAGTCGAAAAACGTCGGAAAAAAATTTAGAAATCCCCCTTAAGAATGCAGTATGTTACTAGTGATTCCTAATATCGGGACCGAGAGTGGCGTTATGGACCTAGGATAACTAGTGCATACACGTGGTTCGGATTCCACGTTAAGCTGTAGGTCCCGTCTGGCTGACATTACTCAAGTATATTGGCTCTTCCGCCAACCGCAGCAAAAAAAAATGTAAGGGTTAACGGGTTCGAATACAATCGCTATTGGTGATATTTTGCCAACCAACAAAATCCCGCTAGTCTATTTTTCAGGCCCTAAAATCTCCGCACTAGCTGATACTGAACCCGGATCCTCGATTCGCTGGAAATAATTATATTTGCCGCTGAATATGAAACAGGTTTTGACAAAATTGTTTGTGTGGATTCCGACAAAATTGTTTGTGTGGATTCTGACAAAATCACGTCTGATATAGCGTTTAGAAAGATTTTGTTGGTTGGCAAAATGTCACTATTATCTTACCACTTCCTTAGGTGTGAAGTCAATGTATCCGGGAAGAATTATAAAGTCGCTGAAAAAAGAATAAGTATTTGAAGTTAAGTAGAAAATATTATAAAATTTAAGGAATAAAAGTTCAAAAAAATTGTGTCCATCAAGTTGATGAAAGTGGATCAAAACAAAGTCTAATTTTATATAGATATATTTCCATTAAGAGGACTTTAGCCATTGCCGTAAATTTTCCACGACGGAAAGATAAATTGATTTACAATAAATCAAGAAAATACCTATGTTTAAAATTAAATATTTTTTTTAGTTCATAAAAATGAATACCTACAAAAAAAACAAAATTATAACTCAAAATGATCACTATGTCAATAGACTTTTAAAGACCTTAAGTCTACCCGAAAAATATTTCTAAATTGGAGAATGTGAAAAAGTTTTTGTTATTAAAAAAAATAATTATCAATATTTTTTAGAACACAATGAATTTTAATAATATTTTATTAGAGTTTTTATTGGCTTATAATTATCTTTTTCCTTGATTTTTTTTCTGAATTACACAAAGATACCTTCTTTCCATGGATGAAAAAAAATCAATAGTTTGTTTAGTTTTTTTTGTAATTTACTTTCAGAAAATCCGCAATTTATCATGGGAGATTTTAGCACGTTCGGATCCATGTAAAATTAAAAAACTGGTTTAAAACCCTTCCTTTATATATTTGTCAGTCAGGCACGTTTTATTCGCAAGTTCTTGCGAACCAAACGTTAATATCTCGGCATTCACTAACTCTTAAACCTGAATTTCTGTTTGCCAGAAAAAATGATATTTGTCGATTAATAAATATAAAACAGGTTTTTACCAAATTGTGAGAGCACCCCCTTCCCCCCATAGTTGCACTACTGCATATAACTTTCAAACTTAAAAAGCATTATTTTGAAAAACATTTATTAATCTTAATATCTATGAGCTTTGAAAATTACAAATCAAATTTGAAAGATAATTTTATATATTAAAAAATAAGGTGTTACTTGCAAAAACTTCCTATTACCTGATCTACCTTACGCTGACGTATTTAAAACTCTATTTGAGAAAGTCATTATAAGAATGTTTCATTAAAAGAACTAATATGATCTAAATGTGTTTGCATCCTTTACTCTTCTATTAACCTGATAAAAGTAAGACATATTCAGTAAGTAATGACCAAGAGTCGCTATAAGACTGTCCCAGACATTAACCTCGACCCTTACCTTCGCTAATTTTTCAAGTTCATAGTCGTCGGTTAAGTTACTCAAGGTTACATATTGTGACATAATAGAGAGTAAAAAAATAATAATAAAATCAATATACAAAAAAAAAATTTTGCATATCATTTAAAAAATATATAACTAATAAAAGATATTTAGGTTAAGATTAATGTACCATTTTGGCATAATATTTAGTTATCTGGCCTAAAAATTATCCGTGCTCTTAGTTTACATATAAATTCAAAAGTCACAGTTCTAGATAATAATATTGGTATAAAATATGTATACTTACTTATAGGTAAGTCCATTTCCATTTTCAATCATTTGTTTTGCGGACAATCCATCTCTTAAATCTTCTGATGATGCTCCGTTAGATAAAGACATTTTTCCTGATTTTATTACCAACAGATTAATAATGGAGAGTTAGTTAGTTGAAAGTTATTCACTTTTACTAAGTTCTTTTTGGTTAATTTTATTTTAGACCCAAGAATAAACACTTGTTTCTTGTCACAGTTAAAGCTACACTGAACTAAGCCGTAAAAAATCTGATATTTTAAACACTCTTTACAACAACAACATATTTTTATTATAAATATTATAATTAAGTGAATTGCCCAAGGATTACCCCCTTTTAGAAAATAACTTGTACCGGGTTAAGTCGATTATTCGAGTTAATTTTATGTTATCAATACGTTTAAAGCATGGTTGATTAACAGAAAATACGCCAGCTTTTTATCGCCCAGCAAGGTTGTCAAGCACTATTAAAATACGTTATATCTTGTTTACAATAGGTTATGAAATAGCATGTTTTATAGTACGAGTACCGGTGAAAAACTAGTATTTATGATGGAACTGAAATGTAAATGTTAATTGTTTTAACGGCCCATTATTCTTCCATGATTGTAAATTTCTCGTAGATTATGTAAAATTTCTTGTAATTTACTAAACACAATAACTGAATGGCTCTTTTAATGTACGAATCTTGCAGCGTTATACAGGGTGATTCCTAAGTTGATACTTCTCTTTTAGCTGTGTATAGAAGGCATTAAAATAAACAACATTTTCAAATACCTTTTTTCAAAAAACTTATAGATAGGCGAAATACAGAAGTAAAAAATCTAAGTGCGGGCCTGGTCATTAAAACGTAGCCTGCTATACTCTATGTTTTTTTATCTTATTAGTCATGTAAGTATGCTAGTTGCATACACTGGGCTTCATAAATCTATGATTTTTTTCTTACCTCTGATATTAGGTGTTTTTCAATTATAGTTTCTTAAAAAGGGTATTTTCTGGATCAAAAAGGTGTACTTGATTGATCTTAATATCTTTAACGGTTTTCAAGTTATTTCCCTTTAAACATCCCAAAGCATAAAAAAACATAGTACATAATCAAATTACCAAAAAAAAAACAAAAGTGACAATCTGAAAAAACTTATATAACATAATCGGTTTAGTTTCATGTCTAGTATCTCCAGTTACTCTACGGCCCATAAGTTACCGGACACCCTGTATAGAAGTATATTAAAATAAATAACATTTTCAAATACCTTTTTTCAAAAAACTTAAAAATAGACGAGATACAGAAGTAAAAATCTAAGTGCGGGCCTGGTCATCAAAACGTAGCCTGCTATACTTTATGTTGTTTATCTATATTAGTCTTGCACTTTACGGGTCGGTGGTTAGTTATTTGGCAATACGCTGCGGTGTGTTTTTCTGAAGAAAGTTAATTAAATTGGTGAAACGTAAAAATGGTAAAATTTGAAAACAATGAATTAGTATATATGGTGCTAATCTACGATGAGTGTCGTCAAAGTGCAACTGCTTCAAAATTATACGCAGAACGCTTTCCCTTGCGAATTCATCCTACACCCAAGAGTTTTCTTAATGTTAGTCAACGGGCAAGTTAGGCAGGACCGTATTTGATCTAGAGTGTAATAAATGAATGTAAGTACCTTATTTTTGAGTTTTTTGAAAAAAGGTAATTGAAAATGTTGTTTATTTTAATGCCTTTTATACACAGCTAAAAAAGAAGTATCACCTTAGGACTCACCCTGTATAATAATATAGGAATTTGCAGTGCTTTAATCACTTAAGGCCCTAATTTTATACAAAACAGTTTTTACAGTGTACAAGTAGGTATTAAAAACTACAACTATTTATTTTGTTATTACAATTATTTTTGTTATTGATACTGCAAGATATAAAAGATCAATGCGTGAATACTAATATTCACATTTTTTTGATCCCATAATACTATTTACTTAATGAAATAAATATTTTGAAATTACTTTTTTTTTATGGTTTTTTGTTGACCGAACTTCGTAGAAAAATTATCGATACAATGTTATCACTAATTTAATTTTACTTTAAGTAATGACTTGTAAAACGTATTTTAGAAACTTTTCGCATTTTATGGTAAGGATGAATATTTAAAGGTTGGAGACAATGATGTTTCTCGAATAATAGAAGAGTTTTGGACTTGCATTGTCTTTATTTGTTTTACATCACCACGTTTCTAGTGGTAAGTATCTCCAGTCGTCTTCAGGTGAATGTTAAATAAGTACAGTAACTACAATTCTATTAATACTAGCTAGATGCACTGGAGCATAACTGAGGTGAGTGCAGTTATGCACGGTATTTTAAGTTTACATCTATTCAACAAAGGTTTCCAGATGTTTCTAATCTCTAATGAGGGCTTTCTAAAGCAATCTGGGTTCTGGTGTATGATAGAAACTTCCTTGAACGTCCTCCAGTGTGGTTCTTTGTGCAGGATTTGAGCTTCTGTCCACTTAATATGATGGCCGTATGTAGTGGCGTAGACAGGGGGGGGGGGCCCAGGGGGCCCGGGCCCCTCCGAAATCCAAGAAACCAGAAGATTTAAAATATAATTGGCAACCCTATCAATAACGCACCAAATGAAGTAACGCATATTCTTACATAAACAAAATACGTGCAAGGCAAACTGACATCCAGGCAAATCTTAAAACTTTTAATTTCGCCTAAATTTAACAGTTAATATTTTCTCAACCAGATATGATATCGACCTACGGCTTTGAATGCTTGATAGATTTATCCCTTGGGAAACAATTTTCAATGTTGGATTTTCTTTTACTGTCAAAAATTTTTTTATACAGGGTGTTAAAGAAGACGATGACTTTTGCTCCAATTTTAATGGCGTGTAACTTTCACAATAATATTTTTAAATTATATCACTCTACGTCAATTGAATCACTGGTTCATAGCAAATAAAGTAATTTGTCAAATTTTTGATGATATCTGCTATATTTTAAGAAATACCAATTTTTTTGGAAAACCTTGCTTTATTTCAACTTATTGGTAGCTAGATCTCACTGTGCGTTGTATCGTGCAAACTACGCGAGTGATTATTATACCTTATGAAAAGCTTGATTATGTTCAGTAACAATAGTTGTGCCTAAATGTTATAATGTAGAGTGGCGTACATATACGTATAAACACATATATGTATATGGTTTATGAGTATCTCACAATTTTTCACGATTGTTTTATATTGGCAAGTACTCGCCCCTAGATCAGGTAAATTTTTTCTTATTTTTTAGTTTTTTATATCGCACTACAGGTATATTATACAGCGTGCTTACAAAATTTTAACAAAGATAATTTTTTTATTTAATTTTTGGAAAATATGTATTTATTAATTTCTAACTTTCTCACACTATTCCTAAAATTAAACTTACATTAAAAAAGACTTTGATATTAAATAGCCATATAAGCTGCCATTAAACCAAACCCCGTCCATCCGAGTGTATTAATTTGGATCGAGATTATCACAAAAAAAAACAATATTAAGTTATAATAAGTTGAAATAAAGAAAGGTTTTCCAAAAAAATCGGTATTTCTTAAAATATAGCAGATATCAAAAATTTGAGAAAGCACTTTGTTTGCTATGAACCAGTGATTCAATTGACGTAGAGTGATAAAATTTGAAAATATTATTCTGAAAGTTACACGCCATTAAAATTGGAGTAAAAATCATCGTCTTCTTTAACACCCTGTATATAAAATTTTCTGACAGTTAAAGAAAATGCAATATTGACAATTGGTTCCCAAGGGATGAAACTATCAATCACTCAAAACCGTAGGTCGATATCATATCTGGTTCAGAAAATATTAACTGTTAAATTTAGGCGAAATTTTTCTTGCTCGAAAGCAATTGTCCAGCAGTTTAGTTTTTTGGTTAAAAAATAAACCTTTTTTTTAATATTTTTTTGCTTTCAATTATTTATATTAGTGTATTAGAACTACAAGTTTCTATAAAAATATTATCAATTTTTTCTAATTTGACATTTTTTTATGGTCCAAAAAAGGGTTTTGTGTTCAGGCATGGTCGGCTAGACCTGATTTTTCGGTCTCTCCTCTTAGCATGTTGTTTCCATGTTCCTTGATCCTTGTTTCGAGTAAAACAAATAAAGACAAGGCTCCAAATCCAAAACTCTTCTATCAGGGCAAGGATGTTAAAGCGAAAATATCTCATAACGTAATTCTACAATTTTGGGAACTATTATTTGATGTTATGTGAGCACCGAGCATAAATGAAGACATTTACGTTAAACAAGTCGATCAGTAATGTTTGCGAAAACTCGCCAATATCTTGCCTCCCAACGTGTAATCGTAATTCTAAAATTAATAATTAAAAATGACGTCAATTAGACTAAGTATATAGGGTACTTGAAAAAAGTACGTACTTACTTAAAATTTTTGCAAAATCACTTTTATTATAAAAGCATCCGACAAATGTTTCTAAATTCTCCTTTAAAAGTTACCATATCCATGCGAAATTACATGTATCGGGTGGTCAACTAAGAATGACCGCCGGCCATATCTCAGAAACTAGTAATCGTACAGCATCCGGGTAAATTTTTTTATGACAAAAAAGCCCAAAAGAAAATGCTGAAAATTATTTTTAAGTTCCGCATTTTTCCGCAAGAGGGCGTATTTGAAAAGTAAATTTTAAAATTTTACATATCTTTAAAAATTCCACATTAAGGTATATCTTTGATAACACCATAAAAAAGCTTGGACAATTATGCATCAAACTTTAATAAGAGGGGGGAAGCTGTTAAAAGTGTAATCAGTTAAATCGCTGTAACTTTTAAACGACTTATCCGATTTTAGCAAACTAAAGACTTTTTGGAAGAGAAATGTATGCACTTCCACCAATTGTATTTAGTTGTCCATAATAGTTCTAAAAAAAATGCTAGAGGGCGCAATTTGCAATAATAACACATTTTTTGATTTTACTCCGAAAAAATAAATCATACGTTATAATTATGATACCATAATCGAAAAGTAGATGAAATTTGATACAAAAAATATTAAAACCGCAGCTCGATATCTCCGTTCGTTTCAGCGTTATCGCCAATAGAATAATTTTTAAAACTAAGCGATTATATATTTTTTAGAAATAAAGTTGTACACCACTGATATTTTTCCATGTGGATATTATTTTTGATTAGCCTGGTCAATTCTGCATAAAAATGGTCTCTTGCGATTTTCTTCTCAGGCACACCCTTCTTAATTAAAATAATTAAATTAAATTAGCTCTACTATTATTATTAACATTGATAATGCAAAATTTTGTTTTATAAAAATTGGTGGAAATTACCACCTTCACTTAATAGGCATGCATGAAGCTAATTTAATTTAATTATTTTAAGTAAGAACGGTGTGACTTTATTTGGCTCTAGCTTTTAACTTAAAGGTACTTTATTGGTGGCGATTTTTTCCAATTCGTTATGTTATAACTGACCCACTAATTTGAGTAAAGTTTGGTGAACTGTCATTTCAGACCATCCAGAATATAACCTCAAAATACTGTTTTCCTTCGACCACCTATCAAAATGAGAAAAAAAGCACGGTTAATGTGGCTAGAATGCGCCGTATATCACATGCGCGTTGAAATAAAAATATTTTAACACTAGTGTTGAAATACAAGGCACATTATTTAATTTAGACGTATAGTGTCAATTTGACAAACAACCCCTATTTATTAAAAATAACAAATTTTAGAAAGCAGCAATTGTAAAGTGTATAACTTATTTATCATGTATTTGTCTAGTGATTGAAAATTAGTGTGTGAAAATACGCCATCTGAAATGATAAAAATGTTAATAATATACTTGAAAATCTATTACCAGAAAAAAATAAAT
Organism: Polydrusus cervinus; assembly: GCA_935413205.1. Lineage (NCBI taxonomy): Eukaryota > Metazoa > Arthropoda > Insecta > Coleoptera > Curculionidae > Polydrusus > Polydrusus cervinus. Next base: position 8,389,315 of record OW284516.1, read on the forward strand.
AGCGCTGAAGAGAGTGTCATGTATTAAACAACGAATGTTTATCGGTAGCGATAGCGTAAAGAATGGAGCTCTAGCCTACAGATCGCAAGGTCACGGGTTTAAATCCCATCAGGAGTATTTGGATTTGTTTTATAAAAAGATTAAATAATTTATAGAATTATTTTGAATTGACATCTTTCTTGTTGGGTGGATTTTTTAAATTTATGTTTAATGCATCTTTCCTTGATTAAATTTAAGATTGTTCATTCTGGTTAATCTAGAAGTCAATCCAGGATTAGTTATTTCTATGATATATAAAATATGAAAAAGTTAAACTGCAAATAAAGGAAAAGCCTATTGACAAACTATGAAACCAGATATTAAGTGGAACATAATCCTAAGTATGCTGAGCTGAAATATTTTTTTTTTAATGAAAGTTTTTTTTTACTAATTCTTTGTGGTCGTAGGAAAAATAGTGTACATTATTCGTGTGAAAGTGATTATTCTAAAACTCGGAGAATTTCCGCACTCGGCTAACGCCTCGTGCCAAATATCTACTTATAAATAATAAATCCCACAAAGTCCCGGTCTCAAAATTTTTGAGACCGGGACTTTGAGTACATTGGGACGCCAAAGGTAATGGGTTCCCTGTGGCACAGGTAGACAATGACAGGCTGTTTCGTTCTTATTAGAACTCATCAGAAAGCCATAACCTGTAAGCGACTCCCAGTACAGCGAGACTATGCTTTCAAGGCATTTTTAAGAAATAAAAACGCGATTAAAACCCAGTAACGCTATCTATAGGAATCAACTCAATCCAAAAGATAGTCGTGACGAAGCAACAATAAACCAAATACGTTAGGCCAACACACCAGTATAGGCAACATTTATCGCATCTTCCAATTTTTCTACGGACTTGTAGATTCAAATAAGTTCGCGCTGCAGTATACCCACTGTGCGCTGCCAACCCGTAATACTACTTTGTCCGCCGGCCGCTAATAAACCTTTTTTTCTATTTAATTGTACGGACACTAAACTCTACTACTTTATAATTCACAATGTTTTTTACAATGCAATGAAATTTAGTAATTATTTTTAGGGTTTTCATGGGCTTATATCTTTTTCTTCGCTTTTTTTCTCTCAATAATTTGCTTAGTTTTTTTGTAACTCGGGCAAGAAAAGCAGCAATTTATCACAGCAAATTTTAACGCGCACTTAATCTGGCTTAATTTTTGCATATATTAAAATATTTGAGGTAATTTTAAATTGAAAATGAATTAGGTTAATATTATTCAATTTTAATGTTAAATGATTACTTTTACTGGCAAATTTTGGCAATAATAATTCTGGCACCCAGGTAATAGTTTTAATTATGATATTCCATACGCATAAATAATTTATTGGGAATAAATAATATCGTATGCTTAGTTAAATATTCAAAAGCTACTAATAATTTTAAATTAATTAAATACTAATATTATGATGCTTAAAACAGCGGTAATAATTTGATACTTTATTGCAAAAACTCCATCTTGTTTTATCTGCATCAATTATAATAAAATTATGGAAAAAGAAATTGTCGATAATAAAGATTAAATAGCTGTTTTTTGATAGATTTAATTAATGGTGGCCAGGCGCGGGTCATTTTTTGGTCAATGACCCACCTAATTAATTTATTTTTCAAATTAAATTAAAATGAATATCCTTTAAAAAATGTAAATACTTCAAAGTGTGTCATGCGAAAACACCCCAATATAGATTGAAACCATCATCAAACGCTCCGCTAGGCCGTTGTTTAATTTAGCTCAAGTTTGACCTTATGGGTTTAAATGAATTGGAAACTAAGAGCGACACAGACATACGCGCTTTAGGAAGTTAAAAAGAGACGGAAACGAGACCAATCCGTCGTCGAATTCGGCACACTTCGCGTTCAATCGGCGTCAGTGATTCAATCACGTTTAATAGGCATTTATGGAAATACAGTCGAACAGCTTCCGTGAATCATGCCATTTCAATTAAAACTTTGAGTTAGACAAAGCAAAACTTATTACAAAATATGCGAATTGTATTTGCAACATTTGTATAAACCTTTCGTTTCATTAGGAATGTCGAATCGCCCGTAGTATTATTAGTTTTTTTATGTGTGTTTTGACATGTTTTTATGTGTGTTGTTCATTGTATTAAAGAACAAGGACTTTAACAGTTCAAGAAATATTACAGTTTAAAACAATCGGTCCGTTAATATTTAAAAAACCTTTTACTAGAAATATCTATAACTTTAATTGCTTTGCGATCAGTTACGTATTTATAGAGGGGGGGGCTGCCGGTCTGCAGTAGAAGTAGTTTTCTATTATATACTTGTCTGTTCCGTTTTCCCTTTTTTCGAGCTATTTTAAATCAACAAAAATATAACCCAATGCAATAAAATATTTTACACAACAAAAATAAACAACAATTAGGTATTTATTTTTAAAGAGAAAAATAAAAATAAAAATTTTAATTGAAACATTTTTATGGAAGAATTGTGATAATTTATAATAAAAAAAATTGTGCGGAAAGGAACGAGATTGCTTTATTACAAATATACAAAAAGGCACTTAAGAAGGAGTATTTCAAAGCCTAAGCATTTGCACCAAAAACTGCTCTTAGATCTATGTGGCTAAAATACATGGTTTCTGAAAATTTTGGCGTGGAGAGCGATATTTACTCTATTTTTAATCATGAAAAGCCGAGCCCTAAAAACGCTGGTTAGAGTCATACATACATCTTATGTTGAAATATTCATATTTTTCACAAATCTAAAAAATGTTTTTTTTTTTTTGAATAAAGAGCTGGGAATATCAAAAAAAAGTAAAAAAAAATAAACAAAAACAAATTTAATCCAACCATAACGAGGAGGGGAGGTAATAATTTAATTTTGAGAGTAGGTGATTTTTAAACGAACTTTGTGCATGGCCCCGAAAATGTTTCGCCTGCGGCGCTTTTTGCCTTCTTCGTTAGGCCCAATACCATAAAAAACATGTAGTCCCGACTCTCCCTTACTCCAGAAAAGAAATGTCCCACTTACGCCCACTAAGCCCCCCCCCCCATCAATCATCTGGCTATGTCACTGCTTGTGATACAAAATAAAAATTTTCCAAACAAAAGGATCGATTAATTATGTATAAAATTATATAAAAAAAACAATAAAGTTTAATTGTACGTTATTTAATGTAATTCAAAAAAAAAATATTCTTTAGCAAAACTAGGAGAGGAATTGTCCGAGCTCTAAATTATAACATTCTTTATCGAAACCGAAAAGTGGCTTTATCGATATTTCGATTCGCGCTTTGTGTGCATATTACGGAATTCTGAAAATACCACCTTCGTGCATTCTCCAAGAAAATACCGTTATTCAGGGAAAACCCGAGGTAATTGCTGAATCGACAATATCGGCTTTTCTTCTGCCATTAGGAGAATCTATATTATAAATATATAATGCCTTCCGGCCGAAGTTTATGGATTCTTTAGCCAATTTGGTTGGTCTTGTACGTAGCTTTTGTGGTTTCAAAAGTATTCATTTTTATAAAACTTTACAAATAGAGTTGTTAAGAATATTAATTTTAATAATTGTTGGTATGGAATAAAGTAGCAGACAAACTTAATTGCATGTATCATATTATCAATAAATGAAATATGCCATATCATGAAAAATAACTGCATAGTTTGCCGATGAAAGATATCTCGTTAACGGTCGACTTTATTAAAAAATTATAAATGCAATAGTTGCAGGGTTTGATAATATACATCTTTAAAAAATAATTTTAAGTATACAGGATGTCTCATAAATGCACGTTGTCCCAAAAAAATTTTTTTTTAAATGTATATTAAAAAATATATTTAAAAGATACACATCATTAATCGCATAATTTTTGTATGGTATTGTTTTTTAATATCGACCGTCGATCGTTATCGTCCACTGGCACACTAAATGGACACCCAGTATCTATACTTATTATGATATTTTTGTTTAATGACATATTTATTCGAACAAGAATAGTTGATCAGTTCTTAGAAATAAAACAAATACTTTTCTTTCTTTATTTCTAATTCGACTTTTTACCTCTTCGTTAGCTGTCAGGGCCATTCCCGAGGGAGACCTACAGCTTAACGTGGGTTCCGAACCACGATACTCAATCATGCGACACTTCCTCCCAAGGACTAACGGCTTCTTGCATCATTGCATAAACTACTGATTGGGGAGTGTGTTCCTTCTTCCGCACCCCAAGAAGATATCCGATCTCATTCGGCCTGGTTACCGGCGTGAATTGGGTGGATTGGAAGATGATACATTTTACACTCTTCCCTGCATTCTAAACCTACTAAAATTCGGACATGCTTTTTTTATTGTATGTATGTCCACTCCCATGCCAGTGACTCGCCGCTAAGTCACCACCGCAGTTGCAAATACTCCTATATAAATTAACAAAAAATATTTATTTATTGACTCAATACAAAATAACAACTCATTTACATCGGTAGCCTTGACTGCATACACCCAGATTTCTTAGCTGTAGAACCCAGACCACAATCGGCAAATCTCAAGGAATATCATATTGTCATATTATGTAGATGTAGACCCTACAGGGTGTGATTCATTTTGTTGACACACTCAAAATTTATTTCTAACAATTTATATCGGCATTATACTTGATGCTTTGTCTTCCGAAGCAGACGTTACCCATTCTAAGAACACAACAGTTGTTGCAAATTACTAAATCGATTTAATAGTGCACCCAGAAGGCAGAATGCAACTGACGCTATAATGACTTTCAATGAAATCTGAGGTAATTGTACTAATTAAACCTTAAATTCTATTAAATAACCCTTTAAACTCGAATTAGTAATGTTGCCGGACTGAAAATCGCCAAATGGCACATGCAAACAACCATTCCTGATGAAAAATAAAGATGCGATGGTTCATATTAAAGAACGAACGGAAATTCTTTTCTAGTAGTAGTCTACATTTATTTACATTTTAAAGAAGAAGAGCTATAGTCTGTTTTATAAAGGTGTAGACTAATAAAATGGGAAATGCCGTCCGTTCGGCTTAATTTCGGTGTCGGCCATAGATGCAGGTAAATTTGGTGCTTTAAATTGTTTATGATAACTAACCAAACAAAAAATAAGAAAATAATTTGATAAAGAAGGAACTATTAGCTATAGCAAATTTACACAAACATCGTTTTATGAAATATGCCGTGGAAGATATAGCTTTAAAACGTAGTGTAACTATGCTGCGCACACCGTCATATCATTGCGAACTAGATCCTATAGAGCCTCTATGGGCGCAAGTAAAAGAATTTGTAGCAATACACAACACGACATTCAAAATAAAAGACGTTAAGCTACTGTTTGATCAAACCATTAAGGAAGTGACACCAGAGAAGTGGCGAAAAACAGTCCATCATGTAATTAAGGAAAAGAAGAAAATGTGGAATCTTGACAATCTGATCGATCAGACCGTCGACCCGTTAATTATAACGTCAAGAACTGATGACAGTTCCTTAGATGACGAAGAATATTAGGATTTTTTATTCTTAATTTAATTTCTGTATAATGTATTTTTTGGTATTTTTATCTTTAATAAAAAATAAGTGTACCTAATACTATATACATAATGCACGACTTTGTCACACCATTTTCAGTGTTTGTGAATGAATAACAAAAGGCAAAACCCCATAAATTGACCCAACCCCGGGTGGTACTACCTGCACTTGATGAAAATAAAGAATTTTGCAATAAAATCAATGCCAAATTATGAAAGTGGCTTAAATATTCGTTGGGTTACTCTGTAGTTCCTTGCATACCATGAGCTTTTATTACTCTACACCTTTCTGAAATAGACTATATAAGATGTTTTTTCTTTATAAGTAAGTAGAATACAATATTTTTTTTCTTAAATATTGACAAGCCCTATAAAACCACTTTAATATATTTTTGCAAGAAAATAACATTATTTAATTGACTTAGGATATTCGTTACACCCTTAATTTCCCGTCTTTCTTCTTCCATTAGAGAAATCTGAGCTCTAAATATTTAATGCTGACTTACCCAGTGGGTTAGATTATTGATTCTACTGCCAATTCGCTCGATTTGGAACATTTACTTTGTCTAAAGAAACCGTGTATGTTCTCTGACCGACATTTGTTACAGGGAATTTGGAATACATATTTAATTTGTAGGTACGTGCCTGGGAAAATGTTTTTTGCGCACATACCATGTTAAAACGGAAGTTGGCATTCTTGGATAGAGAATAAAAAACGAAGATAGAGATATTAGAACCATTTTTCTCTAAGACGCGCCGTTCCAATGCTATAGCCTGTCAAAGTCTGAAAATGCCATATTTTAAACGTCAATATCTCAAAAACGAGTGAATTTTTAGCCACATGACATTTAATACAAAATATAAATGGAATTTTATGAGGAAAAGGAAAATAATATAATATATAGGCTGCTGTGTTAAAAAATAAAGTACTAACCGTACTAGTGTCCGTATAAGTAAAATAGAAACAAAGTTAATAGCGGCAGGCGGACAGAGTAGTGCATCTATCTTTTGCATTTAAGTAGGGGAGAGTGGGGCAAAGTGGAATAAGGGGTAAAGTGGAATTCGTGTTATGACGACATTGCATCACACCACCATTAGCCAAAACATGTGCTTTATGGTCCTTTTATTACATTGCAGAGAGCGCCGAATACTATGTATACGTACTGTGTTAATACGTGAAAATTTATGAATACGGTCTATATTTGTTTAGTTTTGCACATGGTAAATTTGTTACAAATAGTGGATTGTGCTGTTAAAACAAAAACTGCTGTTTACTGTTTTTAAGGTAGGGTATATTAACAACTATTCTAGATAATATAGATGCATAGTACCGTTAATTTTTAAAAAATCACACATTTTATAAATAAATAACAAATGGGGCAAAGTGGAATTATTATTCCACTTTGCCCCCCTAAATTATAAAGTATCAATATTTGTGAAATATACTGACTTTTTTTTAAAATTACATTCTTACAGAAGTCCGTCGAAAATAGTTAGGAACTACATTCGAACATCCAAACAAAATTCTTGAAATGAGGAGGATATGGTCGATGCTATAACAGTAGTTATAATAAATCGATTAAGCTATGAGGAGGCAGCAACTACCTACAGTGTGCCCCGTACAACATTATTTTTAGAAGGGCCAAAAAAGACTGTAATGCCGAAGATGCTTCAAAAAAACGTTTATGCCGATTTCCTAAATGTTTTACATTACAGCAAGAAAAAGAGCTTGTTAATCATTGTCTTATGAAAAGCAGATATTTTGGTTTAAGGATTTCTGATTTGAAAAATTTGGCCTATCAATTCGCTGCAAGAAATAACATAGTTCATCCGTTTAATAATGAGAAGAAAAAGGCTGGAAAAGATTGGGTTCTATCCTTTTGAAAAAGGAACAGAGCTTTCTCTTCGAATTCCTGAAAAACCCTCTATCGCTAGAGCTACGCATTTAACATGCATAATATTTCGACCTTTTTTGGGCTGTTAATTGAACTGTATGATCGCTGTAACTTTACGCCAAGCGAGATTTATAATGTGGATGAGACAGGCATCACTACAGTCCCAAATAATTACATTATATAGACGATTTTTTATCTTAATTCCACTTTGCCCCGCATAGTGTTCCACTTTGCCCCACAGAAGGGGCAAAGTGGAACAAAATTTAAATTTTTTTAAAAAAATTGTATAAGAAAAAACCTTTATCCTAGAAATTTCAAAATATTGTCATTTTTTGACAACATAACTATCGTTCGACTGCCAACATTATTTTACCTTTTTTTCAAATAATAAGATTGTAACTTCAAAAAAATCAAATTTTATTCCGCTTTGCCCCACTCTCCCCTACACAGCGACGCCAAAGGTAATGGGTTCCCTGGGGCACAGGTCGACAATGACAGGCTGCTTGCGCAAAAACGTTTCCTATAATGATGTGTTGGCCGAACGTACTTGGCTTATTGTTAGTTCCATGTTTTTACGTCTGATGGTTATCTTTTGCATTGAGTTTATTTCTACAGATGGCGATACTAGGTTTTCATCATATATTTCTTCTTAAAAATATCTTGAAAACATATTTTCGCTGTAGTAGGAATTGTTTACAGGTTTTGGTTTTCTGATGAGTTCTACCAAGGATAGATTAGCCTGTCATTGCCCAAGGGAACCCATTACCTTTGGCGCCCCTGTGTACTTTAATGCAAAAGATAGGTGCACTACTTTTTCTGCCTGCCGCTAAGAACGTTCTTTCAATATATAGGTTGTTTTATTAATAAAAAGTATATTGGATAAGCCTTGATTATTTGGGAGATCCTCTATAATATAAAATAATTTTAAATCATAGATCTAGTGCCTCCTTAAAACTCGGTGATCACCCGATATATTTCTAAGGTAGACATTATTATTATATAATTATAATAAAGTCTTATTAAACAATTTTAATTTTTTTTTTGTTTTTCATTAAACAGTCTGTATTTTTTGTTGTCCTTTGCGATATGCCTTTTCGTTTAATTGACAGATTAATCTTATTTGAAGTTTAATTATTTTTTTAAGTAAGTCTTCTAAACGAAGAAGTAAGACGTTCAATTTTGTTTTTAATTATAAGTATTTTTTGTTATTTTTCTTTTAAGATTGATAATTAAACAAAAAAGTAAAATTTAAATCAGTAATAATACAATAACACATAAACATTTTTTTAAACATATTTTTTTATAATTTAATTCAGGTATAATACATTTTTTGTATTTTGCACTTTTTTATAATGTTAAAAAAAAAAAAATAGGTGTACCTGGTACTATGCACATAATGCAGGCCTTTGTCACACCATTTTTAGTATTTGTAAATGGATAACAATAATAGGCAAAACCCATAAATTAACCCAAACCCAGTTGGTACTACTTGCACTTGATGAAAATAAAGAATTTTGCAATGAAATCAATGCCAAATTATGAAAGTGGTTTAAATATTCGTTAGAACACTCTGTAGTACCCTTTGCTTACCTAATGAGCTGTTATTACTCTACATCTTTCTGAAATAGGCTATAGCAGATAAAAAAAATGCTTTGATGCTTTCTTACACTTTATTTCTTTCATTTGCAATAAAATGTGTTCCATTTTCGAGCTTCGTTCATAAAAATTATTTAAATTCAGGGATGTCTAACCAAACTGCTGGACAATTGCTTTCGAGCAAGAAAAATTTCGCCTAAATTTAACAGTTAATATTTTCTGAAACAGATATGATATCGACCTACGGTATTAAGTTGTTAATAGATTCATCCCTTGGAAAACAAATGTCAATGTTGGATTTTCTTTAACTGTCATAAAATTTTATATACAGGGTGTTAAAGAAGACGATTATTTTTACTCCAATTTTAATGGCGTGTAACTTTCACAATAATATTTTTAAATTTTATCACTCTACGTCAATTGAATCACTGGTTCATAGCAAAGAAAGTAATTTGTCAAATTTTTGATATCTGCTATATTTTAAGAAATACCAATTTTTTTGGAAAACCTTGCTTTATTTTAACTTATTGATAGCTAGTTCTCACTGTGCGTTGTATCGTGCAAACTTTGCGAGTGATTATTATATCTTATGAAAAGCTTGTTTATGTTCAGTAACAATAGTTGTGTTGAGTAGGTATAGTGTTAGAAAGTTAAAAATTAATAAATACATTTTTTCCAAAAATTAAATTAAAAAAATTACCTTTGTTAAAATTTTCTAAACATTCTGTATAATATACCTGTAGTGCGATATAAAAAACTTAAAAATAAGAAAAAATTCACCTAATCTAGGGGCGAGTACTTTCCAATTTAAAACAATCGTAAAAACTTGAGAGATACTCATAAACCATAGACATATAGATGTTTATAAGTACGCCACTGTACATCATAACATTTAGATACAACTATTGTTACTGAACATAATCAAGCTTTTCGTAAGGTATATTAATCACTCGCAAAGTTTGCACGATACAACGCACAGTGAGATCTAGCTACCAATAAGTTGAAATAAAGTAAGGGTTTCCAAAATAATCGGTATTTCTTAAAATATAGCAGATATCAAAAATTTGACAAATTACTTTCTTTACTATGAACCAGTGATTCAATTGACGTAAAGTGATAAAATCTTAAAATATTATTGTGAAAGGTACACGCCATTAAAATTGGAGCAAAAATCATCGTCTTCTTTAACATCCTGTATATAAAATTTTATGGCAGTTAAATAAAATCCAACATTGACAATTGTTTCCCAAGGGATGAATCTATCAACCACATAAAACCGTAGGTCGATATCATATCTAGTTCAGAAAATATTAACTGTTAAATTTAGGCGAAATTTTTCTTGCTCGAAAGCAATTTTCCAGCAGTTTATATTAAAATAATATTTATTAGATAAAGCCAGCTTAGCCATTGCTTCGACGTTAATTATTTAAGAAGTCAGGATTATATTCTAATTAAACCTTAGATCAGTTGGAACTAGGGATTTTCAACGTTGGCAACGGGAACAGATAGAGAAGCCACAAAACATTTTTTTAATAAAGGCCCAAAGCAAGAATTATTTTATGTAACGTCTCGAATCCCTGCCAAGTTCCCTAATTAAGTTAGGGATTTTAAAAGTATGAATTTGTTTTTAGGTGGAGGAAAAAAGGCTTTGTGTACAACCTTATTTTTCTAATTAGTTATAAAAACTTCTAAGAAAGACACAGACAATTCAGTTCTACAGTAAAATAAACTAAAGAAATAATTCAACAACATGAGAATATAAATTTAAAGTGCCTATAATCTATTTCAGAAAGGTGTAGTGTAATAACAGCTCACTAGGTATGCAGAGGGACTGCAGAGTGACCCAACGAATATTTAAGCCACTTTCATAATTTGGCATTGATTTTATTGCAAAATTCTTTATTTTATTGAAGTGCAGGTAGTACCACCCGGGTTTGGGTCAATTTATGGGTTTTGCCTATTGTTATCCATTCTAAAATAATGAAAATGGTGTAACAAAGGCATGCATTATGTGCATAGTATTAGGTACACTTATTTTTTTATTAAATATTATAAAGAAAATACAAAATATAAAAAATACATTATACACAAATTAAATTTTAAAAAATCATAATATTCTTAGTCATCTAATGACCTGTCATCTCCTCTTGACGTTATAATTAATGGGTCGACGGTCCGATCAATCAGGTAGTCAAGATCCCACATTTTCTCGTCATCTTTAATGACATGGTGGACTGATTTTCGCCAGTTCACTGGTGTCACTTCCTTAATGGCTTGATCAAACAGTAACTTAACGTCTTTCATTTGAATGTCGTGTTGTGTCTTGCTACAAATCCTTTCACTTGCGCCCATATAAGTTTTATAGGATTTAGTTCGCAATGATATGGCGGTGTGCGTAGCATAGTTACACTATATTTTTCAGCTATATCTTCGACGGCATATTTTATAAAACTATGTTTGTGTAAATTTGCTATAGCTAATCTCCTTCTTTATCAAATTATCTTCTTTTTTTCTTTGGTTAGCTATCATAAATAATTTAATGCACAAAATATACCGGCGCCTATGGCTGACACCGAAATTGAGTCGACCTGGACGGAATTTCCCATTTTGTTACTCTACACCTTTCTGAAATAGACTATAACGCTTCCATAACATAAACACCATGCGACTAATTCACAACTAACCGCCCGATACACTGTGTGATTTACTAGAATAGAAATTAACATAAACTGTCTATCAGCGATGCAAGAAAAAAGTACTTCCTGACCCTCTCTAATATTTTTAGAATCCAAATTTAAAAAGGGTTTTAAAAATCTATTAATAAACATGGCCAAGATTCGGGCCAAGAAAATGCAATGCTTCATGCCTAATTTATTTAGTTAATATAGACTATAGTCGACATTTTATATAAGAACGTCAATGCTCATGGAATATTCATATCACGATATCGACTCACAATGAATTTGCCTTTACCACCTTTTATCATTTCCTTGCTCTACACCTCAAAGCTTTATATTTTTCTGCGTTAAAAATTTTATCTCTACAACAGAATAAAATCTGGCTCTGGTCCAAGACCATTTTCCAAAAAGTATGTATAGATTTACCACAGATGGGGTCGTATATTGACCACTTGTTTGATCTTTAACCCTAAAAATGTCTTCTCTTCAAATATTTGAACCCGAGGTTTCATTTTCTTTTTAATGAAAATATATTTTATAAATTACTTTATCAGTGTGGTGGTGGATAGATTTTTTTAACATCAATTATGTATGTATCAAATTTTAATTACAGATTATAATGTCTTCGGATATAATAGAGTTATTCGGGTGACACAAGAAAGTCCATCAATTCTTTTTCGTAATTCTAGAATGCAAAAGTTATAAAGATCATTGAGGTGCACATTTTAAAATTATATTGGAGTATACGGTGATGGCCGCTCAGAGACGAAACGGCGGATCTTTAGTTTAGTAACGTTATTTTGTAGAGAAGAAAAAGTGGCAATGACAAAGTGTCATTTATTTTTAAATAACTAGTCAAATGAGTTCAGAAAAAAATAAAAACGATTTTGCAAAATTTCGTTTCGCAATATTTCGATTTTTTTTCGAATAAAATCGGAAGTATTCGGAATTTGAAAACTTTTAAAGCGGCATTATAATCAGCACCGAATTACACAACTTTGCCCCCATTTAACCGTTTCTCTAACTCCTATGGTTTCCGAGATTCCAATGTTGGTATGTCGAATTTGTAACACCCTGTATAGTCTTTTATAATATTGTGTATTTATTAAGCAGGGCTTACATTTTTATACCAAAGCTCAGCCTTGGCCAGTCCCCTCCTCTCTCGTCTAAGGGCCTGCACTTTAATTCTGTTAACCAACTTTTAATGGAATAACAGTACCCCCGCCACTGGACCAAACACTAAGTCAGTTTTACGACCAACCCTCTAAACCTATATTTTTCCAATATGAGAAAGCGATAATAGAGATGGAAACTGCGAAATGACGTAAAAAGTGTAACCTACACTTCGATCTCTGGGTAATTTGTATGGAGGGATCGCATTGTGACTTTGTTATTAATTTTTTATGCTCTTGGGAGTTGTTTTTTGTTTGGGAAAAAGAAAAGTGAAAAAGGAATATTGGGATAATAGAACATTTGCATAGATACCTGGAGACAAGCCAATACAGGGTTCACGTTAACAGTTTTGACGATGTTTTAAGTAAGATCGCATTCTTATCATAGCTCTGCAGTCGTGAGGCAAATTTTTATGTCTATTTACACGCTAATAATTAGTTTAATCGGTTAACAATAAATTGGGAACAATAAATACATATATTTATATAATATGGTACATTATAACAATTTTTTATGGCATGGAAGTATAGTTTATTTACTCTTTCGGAGAATTTTGTCTGCGAGTAGTTGCAAGTAGGTAAAATAGATTTTAAAAATGTAAGGATACATAATATTTTATGTATTAGTTTAAAATTTAATATTCTAATTATGAAATCTGAACAGCGGTACCCAGTGGCGGATTTAAGGAAAAAGGCCCAGTGGGCAAAATTTCTTCAGCCCCCCCCTAGAAAACTATGTTGTGTCATTGTCGTCTTATAGAACGCATGCTTTTTTATAAAATTTTTATAACTGACTGCATAAAACAGTAATGTTTTATTTCAAAATCAGCGATTGTATGTATGTAGTGAGTGTTAAGAGGACACGGAACATGCTGAAGTGCGAGAAAGACGCATAGAACGGAAACCGGTTGAGAGCGTTGAGAGGAAGAAGATTGCGAATAGAACGTCTTCCGTGTCCTCTTAAGGTCTTGGAACAGTAATGTTACTAACAAAAATGGATATTTCACGAGAATTCAATATTTTCTTCGCTTAAAAAAAACGTTGATGGTCAGTTGACTATCAACTGAATTTAGATGCGCGGGGGCACCCGGAAGCATCTTTAGAACGTTTTTGATAAGTCAGAAATATTCGACAAACTTCGAGAAAATCGTAAACGTTTTAAATAACTGATTGATTACAAAAGTTATTTGATTTTAATTATTAATTTACGATAGTTATCAAGCATTGCAATAATTATTCTGATAACAGGGGGCCCCTGAATGAAAATTGAACTTGTGCTGTCCACAAGGGACTCACCGAAACATTTTTTCAACAAAAAAATAAATCGAATTCAGCAAGAGGGGCCCTGAAAGCCTTTCATCGGGGGGGCCTAGTGGGCAAGCGCGCTTTTGCCCACCTGTTAAATCCGCCACTGGCGGTACCCCTTATTGTAAGAAGTAGATGATGTTATAATGACAAAAATAAATTTACAAAAGCTATATAGATCTGATCACAATATGTATGGTGAGTCAAATTTTTATGTTTATTTACACGGTAATAATTGTAGTTTAATCGGTTAACAATAAATTGGGAAAAATAAATACATATAATTATATAATATAGTACATTATAACAATCTTGTATGGCATGGAAGTATAGTTTATTTACTCTTTCGGAGAATTTTGTCTGCGAGTAGTTGCAAGTAGGTAAAATAGATTTTAAAAATGTAAAGATACATAATATTTTATGCATTGGTTTAAAATTTAATATTCTATTTATGAAATCTGAACAGCCCCCCCCCCCCAAAAAAAATCAGCGATTGTATGTAGTGAGTGTTAAGAGGACACGGAACATGCTGAAGTGCGAGAAAGACGCATAGAACGGAAACCGGTTGAGAGCGTTGAGGGGAAGAAGATTGCGAATAGAACGTCTTCCGTGTCCTCTTAAGGTGTTGGAACAGTAATGTTACTAACAAAAATGGACATTTCACGAGATTTCAATATTTTCTTCGCTTAAAAAAAAACGTTGATGGTCAGTTGACTATCAACTGAATTTAGATGCGCGGGGGCACCCGGAAGCCCCTTTAGAACGTTTTTGATAAGTCAGAAATATTCGACAAACTTCGAGAAAATCGTAAACGTTTTAAATAACTGATTGATTACAAAGTTATTTGATTTTAATTATTAATTTACGATAGTTATCAAGCATTGCAATTATTCTGATAACAGGGGGCCCCTGAATGAAAATTGAACTTGTGCTGTCCACAAGGGACTCACCGAAACATTTTTTTAACAAAAAAATAAATCGAATTCAGCAAGAGGGGCCCTGAAAGCCTTTCGTCGGGGGGGGGGGGGCTAGTGGGCAAGCGCGCTTTTGCCCACCTGTTAAATCCGCCACTGGCGGTACCCCTTATTGTAAGAAGTAGATGATGTTATAATGACAAAAATAAATTTACAAAAGCTATATAGATCTGATCACAATATGTATGGCTGTGCCTATAATAATCAGGTGGGGTTAATTTCCCATATGTTTACTATTTGGGTGTAATAATGATTTAACTCTGTTGAAAATTTAATAACGCCCCTTCGCCCAATAAGTTGTAGCCCAAATGATGCAAGTGCGCTGAAAAACAAACAGACTTAACTTATTTTAGTAATGCGGCGGTGGCTCCGCGGTGAGTCACTGGCAGTCGACCGTCGCGTTCCGAGTTTGATCCTCGGAGTGGGCATACGCACAATAAAAAAAGTATGTCCGAATTTTAGTAGGTTTAAGAATGCAGGGAAAATTATAAAATGTATCATCTCCGAACCCACCCCTTTCATGCCGGTAACTAGACCGGATGAGATCGGATATCTCGTGCGGAAGAAGGTACACATTCCCCAATCGGTAGGTCATGCAATGACACAAAAAACCTAGGATTAGCCCTCAGGAGGGAGTGCCACATGACTGAGGATAGTGGTTCGGAACCCACGTTAAGCTCTAGGTCCCTCGGGAATGGCCCTAGCAGCGAACGAATCGATAAAAAGCCTAATTCGAAAGAATGGCAAGAAATGACAACTTATTTTAGTAGATTTAAGTTAAATGAATTAATTTTCATAAATGCTTGCAAAATATCATTAATAATGAGATGGTATTTGATTTACTTCCAATCGAAAGTCTAAAATAATGAGTGAGTGAACATTGTGAGTCGGTTTATTCGCTTCTAGCCTTTTATGACTAATAAAACTAGTATACGGTATTCGCCATATCGCCACTGCGATAAATAGGGCCATTTTACGAGCGGCCTTCTACGTCTATAATTCGAATATTGGTAAGAGATAACGGAAACAGGAACCGCAAATAGAATAAAAAGTGTTTCTGCTCGTGACGCTACAAGTATTATAAAAAACCTTTGTTCTATCCAATATGCGAATAAGTAAAAAAAATTAACTAAATTTTTAACAAAATTAAAATCAGTCTGTAATATTTTTTGTTTATTAAAATACATAAAATAAACTGCAACTATTTATTTAAAAGTTGATGTTCTCTTCTTTTACTTTCGTATTATCATTTAATATATATTTCATATTGGAGACATACGGTCGTAAACCAAACATACTCGTATATCAGACTTGTGGATGGTATAAAAGGATTTTATTAGTCATAAAAGGCATAGAGCAAATTTATATCAAATTATATTGCTGTTAATGTCTAGAGGTAAAAAAGATTTCTTTTAATGGCGGTAAAATGTATTATTTGTGCCGTAACTCTGTAATATGCGATATACAAGGGACCATTCAAAAGATGTATGAGATATTAGAATATTTTATTATACAAAAAGTTACATTTTCTTTAAATCAAAAAGTACAATTATTAAATGTGCATTGCATGGATGACATGTTCATTTTACTATTCGGTACAGTCGAATTTTCACGTGTTGAAATTATATTTTCTGCCATGGACACAACTGCCGTTGATGTTTCTGTTCGCAAATCAGGTGTTCTTTCAGCACTGCCACAGGTTCTAAACACTTTATTAGCTTTTCCTGTCCTGTGTGCTACCGATTCATTAACATACCCTTCAACGACCGTTGATGACTTCCAACTGCCATGTTTCTTGAGTGTCAACAAGTCTCCCCCAGATTCAACCAAAAGTGTAGCAGACGATCTTCGAAATGAATGACCCGTGTATAAGGTAACATTTTCAAGTTGAAGAAAATTAGCTACTGTTTGGGGTACTTTATTAAACTGATTTTTACCCACAACTTCATTGATACATTTTCCATTGTGATATGCATAAAATAGGCGGCAATCCTTTGCTGCTGTTGGACGAAGGACTATGTACATTCGGTAAAATTTAATATATTTTTCAGTAACTACAAATCTCCTGTTGACATCATTCTTTGTTTGCTTAATTTTCACAATTAATAACGTTCCCGAATCTTCAATATCATCGAATATTACCTAGCTGATTTCGCAAATTCGACAAGCTCCTGCAATAGCAAGTAAAACAACTACTTTGGCCATTAAATAAACTTCATCGGGAGCATTATTTAAAAAATCACAAATATTTGTACTCGTAAAAATCGCAGCTTTCTTGGGCATGTAACCTTTCCCATTTTGTTTTAGAAATGTAATTAGTTTGAAATATTTTAAAATGTCTACATTATTATTGGATTGTAACATACTTTTAATCATTGAATAATTCGACCACACTGTTGATGGCTTTTGTTGTTGTGTCAGTTCCAAAAAATAGGCCAATAACACCTTCTCCGACAAAGAACTGCATGCCTTTTTCATCTTCCATTCCATAAATCTTGAAAACGCGTTTTCGTAAATTTTGCGCTATTTAGCTGGCAATAATTTTTGTGACGCTACTTTTGCTGCTTCTACTAATTCCGGTGGAGTCAGAGAAAACTCAGAATCAGACATTTTAAACTTTATATTATTTAAAATAACTACAAAATAACCACTAAAGTTCTTACTTTTTATATTAAATTACGGAATTAAATTGACAGATATTTGATTATTTTAAAGGTTTCCTTACAAACGCAGGTCCAATTGTCGCTATAAGTAAAACAGCCTACCTACTAGTTTAAAAAGTCAAATTTCATATCGATACTTTTCTGACTTTAATATATTGTAATAATATCGTCTTTTTTCCCGTCACAGAAAAAAATAGTGTATTATACATGGGAAAAATATTAGATTTTAGCTCTCGCTTTTTTGTCTCCCTCCGCAACACAACCTCTAGCTAAAATCTAATGACTTTATCCCTTGTATAATAAATAACTATTATTTTAATGCCTTCTATACACAGCTAAAAAAGAAGTATACAATTAGGGAACACCCTGTATATATGGAGTTTGTTCGGATACTATATTCGTATATTTTCAGGGGATATTTTACATATGAAAACAAATTTATATGAAGGCAGTTCCTTAAATGTCTTTATTTCTTTGCAACCTTCCTAGTAACTTTTTTCATGTTTTTATATCTAGAATCTCCTTTAAAAAATATATGAACAAAATTTAAAGAAATTTAGTATAAATGACCCAAGTAGCTAATGCACAAGTAGGTAAAGCCCAAAAATGTGAAGTTTGGCATATGACCAAGGAAATATGACAGATGATGTATGACAGGAGCCTGCGCACTACTGGCACATGCGCAAAAGCTAGGGAGCAAATTGTTGCAGAATGATCCTTCTATATTGTATTTTATATTTTAGTTAAAATGTCTAAACGCTTTTCTGATATTAAAGCATAGTTTGACTTTGACTACCAATATAGGCCAAAAAGTCATTATCTTATGAGAAATAAACCGTGTTTGTTCCGTTTTAAAAATTTAATTATTGGATACACTTTTTAATAGTTTATCTCTACGTTTGAGTATTTGTATTGGTCTTACCATTTATCATTTCATCCTACATAAAACGGGCTGCAGACGTCTGATCATAAAACAGACGTAAAATACTTTTATTGCCCATAAAAAGTCTTAACGAATGAAAATGACCCTAACAAGGTGTAAAAAGAAGGTTGTGTCGTCGTGGAAGGGTTGTTAATATTTTCAATGTAGTTTTAATAATAATTCTTGAGGGCTTCGGTTTTCTTTTCACATTTATGCCTGTTCTGTTGTAATATATAGAACAATTTATCAGAAAATGCATAAAATGACAATGTAATTTAAAAAGTTATATTAATAGAAAGAAAGTTTTTAGTGGCAGGCAGACAAAGTAGTGCATCTATCTTCTGTATTAAAGGACACAGGTACGCCAAAGATAATGGTTCTTCCCCCCCTCCCCCTTTCAATTACAGGCTGCTTCATCCTACAGATTCGTAATTATAACAGAGTGCTGTCTTGAAAACGCCAAAACCAGGGACAACACAGCTATGCGAATGGGGCAATCGGGTTCTGTAAAACTTGAAAGAATGCGGAAATACCCGAACCCCGAAAAAATGCACATAATAACGGCATTCGATGAAAGGTGCTGTAAGTTTAATGTGTTGGTAGTCTTTAGCTGGTTCAAAGCCAAAGAATCGATGATGTCGCAATCATGTAAATATAAAGCCAGCTATATATATATCCATGTCTTAACAATACAGTCAATGTTGTGTTAATCCGACCCTGCTTACGTAACACGCCGAAGACCGAAGGCACATTGCAGCTATTATAAATCAAGATGGCACAGGCTGCACTGAAACTGCATCGAACCCTTTTTTCATGGTTGATCTCTCTGGCATTTGCGACCCTTTCACTTGCTATATGTCAATGCATACGCCAAGAGCATATGGTATACTTTTCTGTATAAATGTATTGGTAAATATTAGTAGAAAGGTCCGGGTGTCGCCAGCTTTGATATTTTTGAGCAAAATCTCTGTTAATACTTGGCTAGATAAAAATACTTTAATTTAAAATGGTCCTGAATAAATTTTTCTTCATTCCAATTTTGTATTCGCTATAAGCGAATGCAAAAATAAATAGTTGTGTCGTGTAGTCAATATTTAAATATATTACCCTCAAACTATAGATCCTTCATTGCTTATTAGTATCTTTAATTAAAAAATTAATTGTTATGTCGATATATTATTCCTCATTAATCCCGCAGAACCTGGCGTCCAGTGGCTAGGAGAAGCAGCAAACCTGCAAATCGATTACGTCATCACAAAGGGAGACTGCGAGCCGCTATCGATAATAGTCTTGATACCTGGTGAATTCTCGTAGTGCGCTGATGTATAGGAATGGATATTTAAATTTACGTATCGATACGAAACTGAATAAAAAATCTTGAAAAATAACGATGTATCGATAATATTAGGGTCATTAAGACCTTATAATTAGCATTTTAACAAATTGTTGGTTAGTTGCACATTTCCCCTGTGGACTACCCTAACTTTCTGTAATGCATGCATTTCAAGAACCTTCTCTGCACCCCCTTAATGAGGAGACAAAATTATGCTGTCATATTCCAAAATTGGTGTCACCAAGGTGTCAAACAAATAAAGGCTGACATCAACATTGAAGTCTTTAGTACTTCTTGCAATTAACCCTACAATTCTTTGGGTACTCTCAGTTTTAGAAATTATATGACTGAAAAAAGATAAGGTAGTATCAAATAAGATTCCGAGATCCTTCCGCTCATCAACCCTCTGAAGTTCAGCACCATTTAATATATAATCATGAACAGCAATATTTTTATTAAGTGTAAACGACATACAGGCACACTTATCTACATTTAAGTTAAAACCATTTACATTACACCAACTAGCAACATCACAGAAATCCTACTGAAGTGTCACAATCATTCCTCGAATAAATTTCAAGAAAAATCTTAAAATCACCCGTCAATATTTAGCCCTTTGAATTCTTAACATTTTTAAAAGCCACTATGAAGAGCAGCGGTTCCAGATTAGATCCTTGTGCCACCCCTGATGTACTCTTATAAATAACAGATCTACATTTTATTTCTACAAACTGTCTTCTATCGACCAAATATGACTGAATCAGTTTAATTAGAAATGGAAAAACATTTAAATTAGACAAAGAGTTTAGAATAACACAATGCCTCACTCTGTCAAAGGCTTTCGCCATATCAGTATAAAGAACGGGGTGGTAACATACTCCTATCGCCATACTCATTATGTGTCCCCAAAGCCAGGCGTCTTATAATAAGCGACTTTCGGGACATCTGCTTCTAGAAGTTATGTGTGTTATGTTCTAAGGTACATTTCCATGAACTACATTTTAATTTTAATTGCCTAAATAAATTATCCTTATCGAACTAGGAACCCTATTATCAACAATGCGAGAATGCTATTTCTTGCCCTTGAACGGCACCGATAGTCGATCCAAAATAAATATCGATTGTGTAGTCATCACTACAATATAGAATTCCAGGTGGCATTCGACGTGTCAGGGCGCCGGGATAACGAGTCTGACAGCCTTTAGATCAAGGGAATGTGGGTCTTAAATTTAATTGTTTTCGGTTTGCGGTAGGCTAAAAGCTTGCTTATATGCTGGGATAGGTAGAAAATTGTTTGAGTTTAAGTTTCGGTACTGATAGAGGTCTAAAATTAATTGTATTTCAGGTCATTTTAAGGAATTATTGTCTTACATAGAAAGCCATTTTTTTATTAAAGAACTTATTGTATCTCTAGATAATAAAAAAAGACTGAGGCCCGGTTGTACAGTCACGGTTTAAGCTTAGTTTAGCGTTGAACCAACCTTTAACTTTTGGGATTGTACAAATGAAGTGTAAGATTGGTTCAACGCTAAACTAAGCCGTAATTTTCCAAGCAGCTAAAGCTATTTCAAATATTTTCTACGCTTTACTTTTGTTTTGGCCGCACTGTATCTACAAAATCAATGTTCACGAAAAGATTTAACTCCATCTAATCCGTCAATTCCCTGCGCAAATGCAAGAGGTCTCAAAAGCGATGATTTTAACGTATTTTCTCAAATCTCTTGTCACGGCCTGGATTTGTGGAATGCGTGACCTGAAAATTTGGACGCTTATTAGTGAAACAGATAAGGGAATATGGGTGAGTTAAGATTATTCCGGATATCTTCAGGCAATTGAATAAAAACAATTTGCTTGACTTATAGTAACGCGTTCGGTGGCATAGTTTATCTAGTTAGAAAATTATGTAGATAACAAACTTTGAAATTATTTGGAGAGTAAACACTTAAAAAACATATAATCACTATATAAAAATTATTTTAAATAAATTTTGCTTTTAATTCCTTGCCCACATTACTTTGAATCAAGGTGACGTAAAAATAAGCTTTCAATTAACAGATATGTGTAAGTTGAGATAAATAATAAAGTACGATAATTCTGTGTATATATGTGTTAATAAATGAGAATTAAAATAATTATTACAAAATTCATTTCCTTTATCACTCTGCTTGTATTTGTGTGTTGTATGTTTTATTCATTTTAAATTATCAAATTTACTATTAAAACTATGTTGTTTTTCTAACATCTTTATTCATCATTAATCAATTTATAATACAGGGTGTTATTTATGGACTCGCTGTATTTAAATTGGTGAGATACTTTACTTCCTTTTAAAAAAAAGTTTGGGAAAACCACGTAAAAGAGTCGACCGTTTTGTTTTTTAAATTGCATATTTACTCGGTAGATAACATCACTACAGGCCGCTCCGTTGGAACCAAATTTGAACAAGAATAAACGACGATACTGAAATTTATACAGTTTAAATTTTTATGGACTTAAACAAATTATTTTCAATGTCGAGTTTCTGTATAAAAGATTTACAATGGGTTTTATTAAAAAAAAAACAGTTCTCGGTTAATTTAACCGCGTATTAAAAAGGCAAAATTTAATTAGAGGCCTTTGCGAAAATTGCCTTAGATTTTGCAAAAGACGGCCGCTGTGAGTGCTCTCAGATGTCAGTTCTTGTAAAATACAAGCTTATTTCGAACAACGAAGTTGGCCTAGCCAGTCTTTGATTAAATTTTGTCATTTTAATATATTTCTTTATGCAAGCCGCTGTCAAAAATTAAAATTGCAAAGCAATGATAAAATAAGAAAAAATGTCGAAATTATGATCCGTCTCAACTCACTTATACTAGCTTAAGTTGCCTGTTAATGTATTTAAACTATTATCGCATATCAAAAACCTTTCAGTCACCGCAACCGCAAACCATTAAATTGGAGACCTATGTTTTCACCTTTTAGGACATAACGGTCATAAATTTTGCTCCCAAGCTACGAGCAACGTGTGTTGCCAGTTGCTCATCTTCTCCCAAAAACGGTACATGATATTTGTCGTTATAAAGGTGAAAATATTTGGTCATTTAAAATTTCCGCTTTAACAAGTTTAGGAGGTGCGGTGGGGGATAAGGAGAAATGTCCAATTAGTCCAATATCATAATCCCTGTTATTTTAACACAACTTGGCAACGTGTAAAATTATGACTGTCATCACTCAGATGTAAGTAACGTTCCCTGAATCCATGTGCTGTCAGCTTCATTATCCTGACGCCGTCGTCCCGACGCGTCGGCAGCCACCTGAAATTTCTTGCTCTGCGGGAATCTACCGGGCACAAGGCTTGTTACCGACAGCGAATAGGAGACCCCTGGTGGAGACATAACCAATGTGCAGACATGTTGCAGGTTACCCACCGCCACCGGTCATAAGGTCTCGTGGGATTAGACAGGTACAGGAGAACGAAGATTTCATACATTAAAACGATGTTGGTTTGGCCAAATATTTGTAAATTTTATCACGCTCTAGCGTAACATTTTTGAATCTAGATCATCTCTGGTTGTGTTAGGTTCATCAGACATTGTTTTTGTATAGTTGCGTCAGACAGTGAGTTTTGCTTGACTGCACAGAAAAAAAATTATATTAACACCAATAATGGTATTTTTATTGACTGCCATTAAATTCTTTCAATAAAATATAAGCTTAAAACAATAAATTAAATTTAAATCAATAAAATTAAAATACTTTGATTAATTACACATTTAATATTGAACTGTTTAAGAAAATATTATTTAATCAATTAAGACTAGCGTTTTTCCAATTACAGTAAACTTTAAGATTGCCTGTAAAATCAAAAAACAATTTTATCATTAACATAACTAATCTATATAATAGTACCTACTGCAATTTAATTAAAATTATATATTGTTTTAAGCAAATGATTATATTAGTAACTAGGAAATATTAAAATATATTTAATTTCTTTTATTTCAACGGTACTTATATTTAATTTAATCATAGAAAAGGTAGGCAACACTTCTTCACCTGCGTAGCTAGGATAAAGGACATATTATTTCTCTTTTCACTGCCGTCGCGTCGTCGCCTTGACTCCTATAGTATTTTTTTATGCGTTGTTGCTTTTTTTAGTTTGTAAGAATAGGTGATTTCTATATTAGTTCATTGTGTTATGAAAGATTTACTTGTCTGCTGGGCCTCAATCCTTCAAGCTGTGGAATTTATTCCCTTGAGAAAATATTTCGTTCGCTCAAAGTGAATCATCCTGTATATGTAGG
The DNA here is from genome assembly GCA_935413205.1 of Polydrusus cervinus. Lineage (NCBI taxonomy): Eukaryota > Metazoa > Arthropoda > Insecta > Coleoptera > Curculionidae > Polydrusus > Polydrusus cervinus. The sequence continues at coordinate 8,413,702 of OW284516.1, forward strand.
AACGTTTTATTTGTCATTTTTTAACCATATCCACGTTTACTTTTTTACTTCCTAACTGATAAATGGTCAGTTGAATATACGCAAAATAATACCCTTACAAGAAAAAATAAAAGATTTTATATTGCTTCGCTTACATTTTTATATTACAAATTTAAAAGAAACTTTTTGATGATATTTTTTACCCACAACTTGAATAAAGATGCCCCATTATCGCCTTCTTAAATGTCATAGGAAAGAGAAATTGTATTTTCCCCGACATCTTTAAAGACATTTTCTATCTGCAATGTAAACTAACACTTTCCCAACTTTTATCCAAAGACCCAATATTTGCGAGAGGGCGACATCTGACACGCTAATATTTGCTTTTAGCTTCTTGATGTATTTTATAAACAAGAAATCAATACTTTAAATGCTCGGAGGGCTAATTTAATTTTAAACCAGTAATATTTTCGCGTAACAATTTCTTACGGAAAGTTTATTTGAAATAAATAAATATAGAAAGAAAGTTTTAGCGGCAGGCGGACAAAGTAGTGCATCTATCTTTTGCAATACAGTACACAGGGACGCCAAAGGTGATGGGTTCCCTGATGGGGCACAGGTAGACAATGACGGGCTGTTTCGTCCTTGTTAGGACTCATCAGAAAGCCATAACCTGTAAGTACTTCCCAATACAGCGAAAATATGCTTAAAGGATATTTTTAAGAATTAATATATGATGAAAACCTAGTATCGCCATCTGTAGGAATCAACTCAATACAAAAGATAGCCATCAGACGTGAAAACATAGAACTAGCAATAAGCCAAGCACGATATCCAACAGATCCAGTATAGGAAACGTTTTTGCGCATCCCTGCAGTTTTTCTACGGGTTTATAGATTCAAATATAGATCTCGCTGCAGTAGCTCACTGGGATGCCGCACTAATCCGTAATACAATACCGTGTAAAAAAATAATGTAGTAGTTTTTACATTTTAAAATAAGTTATAATGAAGCTATTTTGCTCCGTATAGGTACTTAAAAAGTAAGATACTTACGTATTGTTTTGTTTGTACTATGTTACATATTATGTAATTGTATTTATATTAAATATAACCAATAAAATGTATTTAAACCATCTTTAGGAACATTAATATACCAAACAACTTCAAACTCTTAAAGAGTATTTACAGCGAAATAAAAGTTTTCAAGCAGTTTATTCTTCGTGCTTCGAAATTGCTTGCACAACGTTTAATCATTAGGAAAAGAAGATTATAGAAAAAAGCCGAAGCCAACCGTTTTAACATTACTCCCGTTCTACTATCTAAATTTAAAAGCAATAAAGTCTCTTTGAAGTATTTCATTTATGGGTAAAGAAGAAAGAATTTTCCTTAATTCACTTTAGACTCCACAATTTTTGGGACGGAACTAAATTTATCGATAAAGGATTACGTTCAGAGCTTAATTAAATGGAATTTAAAATCATTTTATCTCTGAAAACCGGTATTCGGGATAAAAAGGTTGTTTTTAATTTATCCTGTGGAAATTTTAGTTATACAATTTGTGCCGTCATCACTGTCAATGATGTTTCTGTTCAAGAACGCATTTTCATTATTTCTTATACAGGGTGTCCTATCGAGAACCGTCTCAATCTATACAGGGTGATTCCTAAGTTGATACTTCTTTTTTAGCTGTGTATAGAAGGCATTAAAATAAACAACATATTTAAATACCTTTTTTTTTAAACTTAAAAATAGGCGAGGTACAGAAGTAAAAAATCTAAGTGCGGGCCTAGTCATCAAAACGTAGCCTGCTATACTTTATGTTGTTTTTGTCTTATTAGTCATGCAATTTACGGGTCGGTGGTGAGTTATTTGGCAATACGCTGCGGTGTGTTTTTCTGAAGCAAGTTAATTGGTGACACGTGAGAATGGTAAAATTTGAAAACAATGAACTATTAGATTTGGTGCTAATGTACGGTGAGTGTCATCAAAGTGCGGCTGCTGCTTCGAGATTATACGCAGAACGCTATCCCTTGCGGACTCATCCTACAAAAGATTTCTTAATGTTATTTAACGAGCAAGTTAAGCAGGATCGTATTTGATCCATAGTGTAATAAATGAATGTAAGTATTTTATTTTTGAGTTTTTTGAAAAAAGGTATGTGAAAATGTTGTTTATTCTAATGCCTTCTATACACAGCTAAAAAAGAAGTATCAACTTAGGAATCACCCTGTATATGAAAAACTTTACCTTTTTAAAATTTGATAGTATGCTAATGTTAATGGGGGCAACGGCAACAACGTCTAATATATTTTCAATATGGTGGCACTTCCGGTTATACCGGAAGTAGGTGTCAACTTACTTATTTTAAATCTGTGTTCAAGTAATAAAATGAAATGGAAAAAACTGCAAAAGATCTACATTTTCAAACGGAAACCCACAAATTTTATATTTGTTTTTTATTAAAGCATTAAAAATAAGGTAAGTTTGTGTAAGGTTGTCTATTCCAAAAAATTTTAGTTTCCGTGATATTGTCAATTTAATATTTTTGTATGGCGATTTTACTATGCATTTTTAGTTCAATTTCTCCTACTTGGCTTTCAGTTGCACTCATTCTACTGAGCTGTTCCTCCAATCCATTATTGGTCTTAATTTTGAATATCTCACTACTCTTCACATCACTTAATACTTTCTTATTTCAATGGAGCGAAATAATATTGTCACTGTCAATGCAGAAAATGGTAATATAGAAATCTTGAAGCGATGTTTGAAATATTCGATTCACTCTTAAAAATGACTTGGTATTTGGTACTAATTTTTATTTGTTCTCGTGTTTACGTTACCAAAAATAGTTATTTTTAGTTAGGAAAACAAAAAGATTTTTTTCTTGGTTGTATTTACCAAAAAATGATGCAATCAGAACAAAAAAAATATCTTGTTTTTATATTAGTTGGCAGAAATAAAATATTTGGTTTAGCTGAAATTTACTCTCTATCTTATTTAAATGTTACACCAGGGTTCCTACAAACTTGTATTTATAAATTAAGCTTGTTGTAATAACACATTATGAATTTGTAGTCCCTATCATTTTGTTAATTTTGATTAAGATACATTCTTAGTTACAAGAACTAACTTTTCCTTTCAATTAATATTATTCTTCATATTTATAACTAACGGCATCAACAGAGACTTGACGCCCTTACCCGGTGGATGACATGTGACATCATTCTAGCCAGGACTGTCAGGAGGTTATGTTTATGTTAGGGTGCTTTTGCGGTTCCGTGTCCATTTTCTCGTGTTTTTAAGGCAATAATTGGCCATTTTTATGGCCGTGCCCGTGTGGAAAATGGATGTGACAATATTTGGTTAATTTATTTGTGTTAATTGTCTTTCTTGTGTACGTTCCTATTGGCAGAAGGAAGTTAAATCATAAGTAAGTAAACATTTTATTTTTTATCATTGCAGTTGTACATTAGAAAGTTCAAATGAGATTTTTATAAAGCATGGCAAGGTGACCCCATGAGAAATAACTTAAAAATATATTTTTTTGTTTTATTTTTGTTCTATGTTCCATTTCTATAAAAGAACATCATATTGATGACTTTTTAATCTGACCAAGTATAACAAATTTCATATAGCTGTATATTTTAAATAGAAAGTCCAGGAGATATTTTCTGTTTTTTTATAATCGCAGATGCAGATAAGAAAATTTAAATAAGAACAATTCAGTTCTATAAGCAATTGAACAATCCAAAAAGTTTTAGTAAAATAAGTTAAAAATCTAGTGTTTCTATTTTGTACTGCATAAGTATGTATTATAAAGAACATGAGAGAACAAGGACATTGGAAATAATTTTTTTTAAAGAAACCATAATATTCCTGATAATTTATTCTAATTAGTTTACGCATACCTAATAGAGTAGTAATACCAAGACATTTTTTTTTAAATGGAGACCTTGGAAGGAATATATTTCGTTACTAAGTATAAATTACATATGAGATTTTTTTTAGAAATGAAACAGACTTTTTTTAAAGTTATGTCTATCAAATCAACTTGCTAATTTTGCCATGCGTTATAAGCAGTTCGTTTAAACTTTCTAATGTGCAACTGCAATGACGAAAATATAAAATTTTTACTTATTTATGATTCAACTTCTTTCTTACAATTAGAAACAACAGAAAAAAGATAATAAACACAATGTTGTGACTACATATGTAATTGTTACTCTATGAAAATTTCAAGTTTAGCCCAAATAAATAAATGCTTTGGCAATATTTGTAGATTGCATTATTAACAAAAACAATATTTCCTTGAAAAATTTTTTCAATTTTAAAAGCGGGAGTACCATATAAATTTAGTTATCCGTATATAAAATTTCGTTGTGACAACTAAAATTTGTAGGTTGGGTTGGATAATGTTATCAATTAGTTCAAGAGTTCAATAACGGCAATTTTTTTTGGTTGTACAAACTAATTTTTGGGTTGAGTCCGATTTCACGAAAATAAGTAGTTGTAAGAACCAAGTAATCCTTACCATGTTATTTTTAAGAGTGTAATATATAAAGAGTATTGTAGTTAAAGAGCGTATCCATTCTAAACGTCCACTTACTAACGTAACTCTTACTATAATACCTTGCGACTTACGTACCTTAGGGAGAGCCATCAAACATGCAGTTATCTTTACTTTATCTCCATACAAGCTCAGTAAGGAAATGTCTGTTCAAGTGTGTAAATGCTTGTACTCGACATCAAAGTAAACTTCTTAGTAATTCTGCTTCAGAGATAAGGGTTATTCGCCAAAAGTTAGATATATATTCAAGTTTCCATTTTAATTAGCATCTTAAGACTGCAAATACCCCTGCGCAATTAATAATACATGCAAACACCATATTGTACATTTAATTAATCCCAGAACAGCATAAATTCTGCTTTATGAGTACATTGTGGCAGTTTTACAGCCGTGACATGGACTATAGGAAGGAAACCGTATTTCACGGTTTGCCAATAAAGTGTGAAATCATTTTGATTGCCTTTGTATGAAAATTTCCGCATCGTAAAAGCCATATTATTAACATTTACGTTTCATATTTTGTTGAAAAGTGATATAACCAAGCGATACGTCGATCTCTCTAGAAGCCTAAGCCTTACAAGGAGCAGCAGAAGAGAGGTCCTAAGGATGTGTCAGGTGGGGTGTTAAAAAATGTATTAACATCGCAGAAGACGTAAATACTTCAGTACTATTAGAGCTCTCTGCCACGTCTTTCTTTTTTTCGTTGTAGGAGGAGTTACCGTAAGATCCAATATACTCAGGCCTACGAGGCCCATCTCCTATCGTCTGAGTAATGTCAACCAGACGGTACCTACAGCCAGTGGCGGCTCGTCAGGTTAAGTAGGTAAAGGGGTTATTCACCAAAAAATAAAATAAAACCAGGAGGAAAGTTTTTCGACAATATTAATGTACCAATACAGCTACTATTTTAGCCCTTTAAAAATAATTATGTTCGAATTAATAATACTAAATTAATCCGAATGTAGTTTTGCATAATAGGGCCACGGTTTACTCCGATGGACAATAATTATATACACTCGTGCATTTTGGCGCGCCCTAGCCGACTGTGTCCGTTAGCTCCTTAAATTACAAGTGAAGACCCAACGCCCAAAATTGCTTTGATATTCACCGTTGCTATGGTTACGTGACGTCAGTCACGCAAACAGATTGTTACAATTTGCATTATGATGAAGGCAATTTAAAAATAGATTAGTCGTATGCACCATTATTTTAGCATTAGTTCGGGTCTGTTCGGGTCTGTCACAATAGACTTAAATACTTGAGTTTTCGTTGTAGCAGGAGTTAACGGAAGATTCAGTATACTCAGGCCTACGAGGCCTACTGTATCTCCTATTATCTCAGTAATATCATCCAGACTGTACCTACAGCTTAGCGTGGGATCCGAATCACTTATAGATAGTTTATCCTTTTTTCTACGATCATCTATGAAAATGAGAATAAAGCACGGTTAACTTGGCTCATGAGCGCCGAATATAACACGCGTGTTGAAAAAAAATATTTCAACTCTAGAGTGGAAATACTAGGCACACTATTTAATTTAAACATATGGTGCCAATTTGACAGACCACCCTTATTTATTAAAAACAAATTTTAGAAAGCAGTAATTGTAAAGTATTTAACTTATTTTTCATGTATTTGTCAAGTGATTTAGAATTAGAGTGTGAAAATACGCCATCTGAAATTATAAAAAATGGTAATAATATACTGGAAAATTTATTACCAAAGAAAACAAGTCGCGCTGAAGAGAGTGTCCTGTATTAAACAACAAATCTTTATGGGTTACAATAACGTAGAAAGTTAGAGCTCTAGACTACAAATGGCAAGGTCACAGGTTCAAATCCCGTCAGGAGTATTTGACTTTTTTTTATAAAAACATTAAATAATTTATAGAATTATGTATTTTGAATTGAAATCTTCCTTGTTGGGTAGATTTTTGAAATTTTTATTTAATGCATATTTCCTTGATTAAATTTAAAGATGTTCATTCCGGTTAATCTAGAAGTAAATCCAGGATTAGTTCTTCCTAAGAAATATAAAATATGAAAAAATGAAAAGTTAAACTAAAATAAAGGAGAATCCTATTGACAAACTATGAAACCAGATATTAAGTGGAACATAATCCTAAGTATGATAATTTTAATACTAGTGTTGAAATATTTTTTCACGAATTAAAGGCTTTTTCCTTAATTCTTTGTGGTCGTAGAAAAAATATTGTACATTACTTGTGTGAAAGTGATTATTCTGAAACTCGGGAAATTTCCGCACTCGGCTGACGCCTCGTGCTAAATATCTCCTCGTTTGAAAAGTGTCACTTTCATCACTTGTTATTTAATATACTATTATATACTATTATTAGGAAATACTAGTAGCATACTGCATTTTCTTCTCCACGAATACTCCGAACATACTTTTCTTATTAAGCGTATGCCCTCTCTGAGGACCGAACTTGGACCGTCACGGTTGAGCCCCAGTAACTCAACCAATGAACTATCACCGCAGCCTGCCACGTCTTTTAAATCCAGGTACATGATCTGGCATTATTTTCTTATCATCATTAAGCATATTTCCAAACGAAATAAAAGTGCGTTCTTTAAAAAAAATCTCTTCTTTTACACAAGATGGTCGATCGTACGAGTATTAATATTTCAAGAGGATTTTCAATTCTGACAGGTCATATAGAGAAAATCTAAGTTTCGGGTCTCGATTGAACTTTTAGTTATGCTTGAAAAATTCCGGTGATTTAATGGTAAAATTTTCCAATGCGAAATAAGGAAACAAAACGAGAAGTGGCTGGATATTCAATTTAACTTTTATTGCGTGGGTTCCTGGTTTATCTAAAAGAAGAACTTTTGACGCTTTATTTTTGTTGCCTGGAAAAATTGTTGCAACTAAATTGAAAAATTATTAGATTTATCAATAAATTGATTACATATACTCATTTTTTAAATTAAAAAGGTTAAATAATATATAAGAGAATGCATTATTTTATTAGGTGCAAAAAAGCAAATACAAATAACATTTATTAATACACAAATATAGAGCATTTATTATTTAAATGTAAAATCATTAAATGAACTTTTAAAAATGATCCAATAAAAAAGTAATAAATGTTGTATAAGTTGTTTACGATATAAGTGTTGTAAAGATTCATATTACACGAGGTGTTAAAGTTGTCAAACGAGGCGTCAGCCGAGTTTAATAAAACATCGAGTATAGTAATATGAATTTACAACAAGAATATTGTACAAAATTTTATCTACTTTCATTTATGAATAAAAATATTTGGCAAAAGGCATTTTTAAAAATTAAAATGCACCAGTAAAGATGCACCTGCTATTAAGTTTACTAATCAAGTTTTTTATGTTACCTTTCGCATAGTTACTGTTTCGCATGGTTACTGTCGAAACTTTGTCAAACAAATTCAAAATTATAAAAAGCGTTTTTCAAAATGAGCGATTCTGATGGAAGTTTACCCTCTGATATAGAAGCAGCGGCAAACGAAGCAATCTCAAGTTTAGTTCCAACAAAATCCAAGGCGCAGTATGAGTTGGAGTATCAGAAGTTTGAAGCTTGGTGCAAAGCTAACAAAATAAAGGAGGTGTCTGAGAAAATCTTTTTGGGTTATTTTTCCGTAAAGCAACGCTCCCAGAAACCATCTACACTATGGACTTACTACTCAATGTTGAGAACTATGATTTCAGTCAAGAAAAATCAAGATATAATTGTTAATAATAAATCATTCTTCAAAAAAGTGTGGTTTTATTTAACAGCAAAAATTTAAATAAAACCGTCTTTTTTTCATTACAGCACTAGTGCTGTAAAGGCATCTATTACAGCACTAGTGCTTTAATAGATAACCTTACAAAACGATTTACAGAAGTCTAAAATACATATTACTACATGAAAGTAGATAAAAAATTAATCAGTATTCAATTAGTACATTACATAACCAGTCTGTAAATAGTATATAACGCACGAATGAAAAAGTTACACACGGAGCCGCGTAGAAGCAAGTGTGTAATCCATTACATTACAACTTCAATTACATATTATACTTTACTTACGATATTTATTAAAACTAACTAAGATAATATATTGTTACTTTGTGTAGAGATAAAAAGGTAATGCATTTGTCGTTTTTCTCCAGAGATTATGATAGCAGCCGTCTACGACTCTCGTGTTATTCTTTAATAAACTCAAGTGACCATTGAAAAAAAAAACGTTGTTACGCAATGAGGGCTTTTGTTGAAAACAAACAAGGCGGCCTTGTTCACTGTGCGATTTACTTTACAAAAACCGTGCGATTTATTTTACAATACATAAAATTTAGCTTAGATAGTATGTTTTTTGTTATTTACGGTAGTGATCGTAGCGATCTTTTTTTAGGCGAAAAAAGTAATCCCTTTAAAAAAAAATACATTTAAAAATTCCTAACCTATATCGCTATGAAAACAATTGGGTCGTAAGTTATTTTTTTATTTTTTTTTTGATGAATTAATTAAAATATGTTAACATAACCTAATATCGTTTCAGCTTATTTTATTTAACAATCTCCTTAACATGAACTAACAGAAATTAGCGTTAGACAAAGCCTTCCTAAGTTTCTTAATTGCTTAGTAAAGACCAAAGTTCTAGTCTTTAATTTGCTCTAAAACTTGCCAGCTCTTAAACTAAAATTGATTTAATAATATTAGATAAAAGTTGGGCACCAGTTTATTTGAGAGTTTGTGTATTAAAAAAGGTTCCAGAATGAGATATACAGGGTGTCCCATAACTTATGGGCCGTAGAGTAACCGGAGATACTAGACATCAAACTAAGCCGATTAAGTCATATAAGTTTTTTTTTATAATAATTAAAATAATAATTTAATTATGTACTATGTTTTTTTATGCTTTGGGATATTTAAAGGGAAATATCTCGAAAACCGTTAAAGATATTGAGATTAATCAAGTATACATTTTTGACTCAGAAAATGCCCTTTTTAAGAAACTATAATTGAAAAACACCTAATATCACAGGTAAGAAGACGAATCATAGATTTATGAAGCCCAGTGTATGCAACTAGCGCCCTCTAGTTTGAAACTTAAAATTTTTACAAATTCTTACTTCTTGCTCATAAAAACATAATTTTGCCAACTTTCAATTCGATTCATTAAACCGATTTAAAATTATGGCTTATTTTCGAGAATAAACTTTTACTTTCAACACCCTGTATCTCTAGAACGAGTAACAATCCGAAAAAACTTATATGACTTAATTGGCTTAGTTTGATGTCTTGTATGAGTTACTCTTCGGCCCATAAGTTATGGGACACCCTGTATGTATTGCAATAGAAATATGTAACATTTTGGTTCTAGAAACATGGTAGGTGCTTTTATTTTTTTTTCGTCGTAAAAATACACACTCATTAAAATTTGACCCATTCAGAAACCGACACTTCCTTTAAAATTGAACCTCGTTTAACGCTTTGCTTCAACAATTTTCCACTTTTCTTTATACTGACTTATCAGTGACTATTCAAAGGATTTCTCTTTAGAAGCCCAGATCTTTGGGCGATATATTCAAACTTTTATGCCGGAAATGCTGAGGGAAATCACTTTTTTATTCACTCTAGTAAAGTTGGCCCCGCTTTAAACTGGTCTCCTTGTCCAAGTGAACCGATAAATGTAATCTTGAGAATAAATTTGTTTTTTCTTCGGACTCTAATTTAGTAGACAGTCGAGATGATTTCTCATTGCTTTCGGAAACTTTTTTACTAAAGTTTTTTTTTAAAAGAGTTTTATCATTTTAAAGTATCTTATTAAGTTTATTATTGAAGTGCTTGCAAACACATTTCCAAAATTCTTGGTGCTTGAGGCTGTACCCAGCTCTAATTATATGACAATTATATTAAACAACAATGGCAGGTGGCAGGTTGTTTCTTCCTAAATCTATAGAGGCGGCGGCGTGTGTAAATATTTCAATTCTAACATGGTCTCGATAAAAAAAAATACAGAATCTGTGCAGAATAAATAAAACCCCATTTTCCACAGTGTCACTTCTTCCCATCCTACTTTGGGGACGTTACACTCTATTATCTCGGGCTATGGTTAATTAATAATATCTCACCCCTTTCTATTTAAACGCGAGGGAGGGTACATTGGTGGGATTGATCACTAAGCCAACCGAATAATTAATTAACATCCTAATTCAAATTTTATTAGGTAAACCACAAATTGTTTGAAACGCAATTTTCCACCGTTCATTAAATATTATTTTTAAATATTTACTTGCCAACCCCATTGGTTAGAATATAGAGATTTTAATTTGGGGTGGATGTTTTGAGACAAAAAAAAACCGAGAAGGTAATTTGCATAGTTCTCTGATAGAAATGCCAAGGGAATTCTTTGGATAAAAAAATGTTTACACTAGCGCCCAAAAAATACATTTTAACATTCTTTCTGTCATCTCGATCCATAAAATAAAAATTCGTGTAAAATAATCTATTTTTTTTAAATTTCTCAGGCCCAGTATATGCTGACTAAGATATTTGATGTCGGCATCCTTTATAAACGACTTTTTGATGGTCCCTTCTATACCTAATCCATAATAATATATTCCCGCGCCGCATCTATATTTAATCAAAGTTTTTTAAAATTTGTAACTGAGAAGACACACAAGTAAAGACGGCGTCATGTGATGATCAAGAGTACCATAAAACCCTTCAATGCAGTAACTCGGTGTGTATTAACTGTGGCAAACCATTTCATAATTCTTGTGTCGACAGAAAAAATGCATAAACTCTTAAAAATAACTATATGGATTACTAAAATTTGGTTCTGACAACTATTTATTTTCGTGAAATCGGACTCAACCCAAAAATTAGTTTGTACAACCAAAAAAATTGTCGTTATTGAACTGTTGAATTAATTAATAACATTAACCAACCTAACCTACAAATTTTAGTTGTAACAACGAAATTTTATATATGGATAACTAAATATTATATGTTACTCCCGTTTTTTAACCATACCTATTAGTTGTCACAACTAATGTGTAGATATGGAAAATTGAAATTTTTTTTTTAGGGAAATATTGTCTTTGTTAATGATGCAATCTACAAATATTGCCAAAGCAATCATTTAATTGGGGCAAACTTGAAATTTTCATAAAGTAACAATTACGTATTTAGTCACAACATTGTGTTTTTTATCTTTTTTCGGTACTTTCTAATTGTAAGAAAGAAGTAAAATCATAAATAAGTAAAAATTTTATATTGTTGTCATTGCAGTTGCACATTAGAAAGTTTGAATAAACTGCTTATAACGCATGGCAAAATTAGCAAGTTGATTTGATAGAAATAACTTTATAAAAAATCTGTTTCATTTACTAAAAAAAAATTTCATATGTAATTTATACTTAGTAACGAAAAATACTCATTCCTAAAGCCCCATTTAAATAAAAAAATGCATTGGTATTACTACTCTATTAGGTATGCGTAAACTAATTGGAATAAATTATCAGGGATATTATGGTTTCTTTAAAAAAAATTATATCCAATGTTCTTGTTATCTCATGTTTCTTATAATACATACTTATGCAATACAAAACAGAAACAATAGATTTTAACTTATTTTAATCAACCTTTTGGGTTGTTGAATTGCTTATAGAACTGCATTTTTCTTATTTAAATTTTCTTATCTGCAACTGCTATTATTAAAAAACAAAAAATATCCCCTGGACTTTCTATTTAAAATATACAGCTATATGAAATTTGTTATACTTGGTCAGATTAAAAAGTCATCAATATGACGTTCTTTTATAGAAATGGAACATAGAACAAAAACAAAACAAAAAAAAATATTTTTAAGTTATTTCTCATCGTGTCACCTTGCCATGCTAAAGCTCATTTAAACTTTTTAATGTACAACTTCAATGATAAAAAGTTAAATGTTTACTTACTTATGATTGAACTTCCTTCTACCAATAAGAACGTACACAAGAACGACAATAAACACAAATAAATTACACCAAATATTGTTACATCCATTGTCCACACGGCCATGAAAATGGCCAATTATTGCCTTAAAAACACGAAAAAATGGGCACAGAACCGCAAAAGCACAATAACATAACATAACCTCCTGACAGTCCTGGCTAGAATGATATGTCACCCACCGTCAAGGGCGTCAAGTATCTGTTGTAAAGTGAGTACAGCGATGCCGTTAGTTAGACATATGAAGAATAATATTACTTGAAAACAAAAGTTAGTTCTGGTAACTAAGAATGTATCTTAATCAAAATTAACAAAATGATAGGGACTACAAATTCATAATGTGTTATAACAAGCTTAATTGATAAATACAAGTTTGTAGAAACCTTGATGTAACATTAACATAGGATATATATAGAGTTAAATTCAGCTAAACAAAATATTTTATTTCTGCCAACTAATATGAAAACAAGATATTTTCTTTGTTCTGATGGCATCATTTTTTGGTAAACATAACCAAGAAAAAAATCTTTTTTGTTTTCCTAACTGAAAATAGTTATTTTTGGTAACGTAAACACGAGAACAAATAAAAATTAGTACCAAATACCAAGTCATTCTTAAGAGAGTAAAGATGATTCTGTTGCAAGAAAACTCCAACTACTACTACTAGTACCAAACATCTTATGTGCTAAAACGCCTTCATGTAACAAAAACTTCTTAAATAAAGGGAGAATTTGACGAATACTTTGTTTTTATTAAGTGTATAAATGAATTTTCATCAAATTGTTTTAAAAAAATATTGAAATTATTTTTCCACGATATAAGAATAATTTATTTATTACTTATCAATATTTTCCTGATGACAAAAAAACGTCCATTCTCTGCATTTTCTCTAACAACAGACAAAAGTCTCCTTAAAATTCAAAACCTCTGAAAACGGGTGGCAAAATTCAGAAGTGCGAATAAATCATTAAGCTCCACAGGTAAAATTCTGAAATATAAACATGTTTTCCACAGAGTATAAAGCGGGGCATCCCTAAAGGGCTATACATTCTTTATACCGTTGAAGATTTATAGATAAAAGTTTTCACGTTTTACGGAAGACTAATGCAACACCTGGGCTGCTGTTTTCAAATGATTTTTCCTCCCTTCTGGCTCTCCCTCGATAAATTACTTATTGCTGGCAATTTCTCTAATGAAAAAGTTTATGATAAGTTAAGAACACCGGACTTGGTTAAATGGATTATATATTCATGTTAGGTAAATATTATTTTAATAGTAATAATCTATGATGGGGTTTTTATTGATTTTGACGGGTTATAAGTTGATTATTAGGCATCTTATTTACGTAACTAGAGCATTTGCGTGGGGAGAGAATAGTGTGTAAATTAAATAATTACGCCTACTCCCTCTAAATAAACCATAATAAGTTTGGTTGTCTGAATTTTTATTTTACTCTTCTTTATATTCCCAGGCTCCTGTATATACAGGGTGATTCCTAAGTTGATACTTCTGTTTTAGCTGTATATAGAAGGCATTAAAATAAACAACATTTTTAAATACTTTTTTCAAAAAACTAAAAAATAAAGTATATTCATTTATTACACTATCGATCAAATACGGTCCTGCCTAACTTGCCCGTTGAATAACATTAAAAAAACTTCTGGGTGTAGGAGGAGCCCGCAAGGAAAGCGTTCTGCGTATAATCTCGATGCAGCAGCCGCACTTTGACGACACTCACCGTAAATTAACACCATATATACTAGTTCATTGTTTTCAAATTTTACCATTTTCACGTGTTACCAATTAAAAACACACCGCAGCGGATTGCCAAATAACTAACCACCAACCCGTAAATTGCATGACTAATAAGAGATAAGACAAACTTTATAAAGTATGGCAGAGGCTACATTTTGATGACCAGGCCTGCACTTAGATTTTTTACTTTTGTATCTCGCCTACTAGCTTAAAAAAAAAGATATTTGAAAATGTTGTTTATTTTAATGCCTTTTATACACAGCTAAAAAAGAAGTATCAACTTAGGAATCACCCTGTATATAACAATATAATCGATCGAACGACTGGAAAATAAAAGAATTGTGCTATCACTAGGATAACGTAACATCTCTTCTTCATTTTTTATAATTTACACGTGGCAGCAATAGTGAAAAAGCCCATTATTTATTACAGTTATAAAGATTATGTAATCTTCAATTTAATAAAAGAATATTTATCTTAATTCCAAACAGATTTGCTTGGAAACATGATACTGAGATTATGGAAAACGGAATTGTAATAAATTAAAAATGTATGTAATTTTCAACCAATTTGTCTGTTTCTCTCTTGGGGTAAACCAATCATAATTAGCGAAACACTGTTTTTAAATGCGCATTTTTTCTACCCGACACACTGGCAAACATTCCAGTAAACTAGGCCAAAACGTTATTATAAGAACACTTTTCGTGCTACTAGACAGTAAGTTTAAATATTAAAAAATATAATAGTATTATTGGATTATATCAAGTTATGTATGTAAATACCTTGCGCTAGAACCATTATTGACAGAGAAGCAATTTATTTAAATCACAGTCTAATCTCATACTAAGCTATTTCTGTGGAGTTTTGATACAGAGAAAAGCAAAAGAACTTTTATTTTTTACTATTTGCAATTTTTGGTTGAAATCCATTATTTATAGTACGCGGAAAATAAGCAACCCTAATCTAAAGAATAATATGCTTAATTAAATATTACTCGTACATCAATACGGGGTGTTCGGTAACTTATGGGCCGTAGAGTAACTGGAGATACTAGACATCAAACTAAGCCGATTAAGTCATACACGTTTTTTCGAATTGTTACTCGTTCTAGAGATACAGGGTGTTGGAAGTAAAAGTTTATTCTCGAAAATAGGCCATAATTTTAAAACGGTTTAATGAATCGAATTGAAAGTTGACAATATTATGTTTTTATGAGCAAGAAATAAGAATTTGGAGAAATTTTTAAGTTTTAAACTAGAGGGCGCTAGTTGCATACACTGGGCTTCATCAATCTATGATTTTTTTTCTTACCTGTGATATTAGGTGTTTTTCAATTATAGTTTCTTAAAAAAGGGCATTTTCTGAGTCAGAAAGGTGAACTTGATTGATCTTAATATCTTTAACGGATTTCGAGATATTTCCCTTTAAACATCCGAAAGCATAAAAAACATAATACATAACTAAATTAATATTTTAATTATCAAAAAAAAAAGTATATGACATAATCGGCTTAGTTTGATATCTAGTATCTCCAGTTACTCTACGGCCCATAAGTTACCGCACACCCTGTATAATGTCATATTCTTATTGTAATTCTTAGGTCGGGTGGCACAAAGAATTTTAATAATTAATATTTAATCGGCAAGTTTGACTGTGACAGACGTAACATTGTCAGAAATAATTTTCTCACAATCATACTGGCCCGGTTACCTTAATTTTAAATTAACTAATCACACACCTTTGAATAGGACTATATACCTATTATTGCCTATCAAAGTCATTTATGTCACAGTCAAACTTGCCGGTTAAATAATTATAATTAAAATTCTTTGTGCAACCCGACATTAATATAATTAAAAGAAATTTGTATTTTGTTAATTTAAAATATAGGGTAATTCCTAAGTTGGTACTTTTTTTTAGCTGTGTATAGAAGGCATTAAAATAAACAACATTTTCAAATACCTTTTTCAAAAAGCTTAAAAATAGGCTAGATACAGAAGTAAAAAATCTAAGCGCAGGCCTGGTCATCAAATCATAGCCTGCCATACTTTATGTTGTTTGTCTTATCTCTTATGAGTCATGCAATTTATTGGTCGGTGGTGAGTTATTTGGCAATACGCTGCGGTGTTTTTTTCTGAAGCAAGTTAATTTTAAATTGGTTGCACGTGAAAATGGTAAAATTTGAAAACAATGAACTGGTACATGTGGTGTTAATTTACGGTGAGTGTCGTCAAAGTGCGGCTGCTGCTTCGAGATTATACGTAGAACGCTTTTCCTTGCAGGCTCATCATACACCCAGCATTTTTTTAAATGTTATTCAACGAGCAAGTTAGGCAGAGCCGTATTTGATGCATAGTGTAATAAATGAAAGTACCTTATTTTTTGATAAAAGGTATTTGAAAATGTGGTTCCTTTTAATGCCTTCTATACAAAGCCAAAACAAAAGTTTTAACTTAGGAATGTATATGTTACACTTTAAACACATATTTTTAATATTTCAAATTTTTTGACAGCCTGAGCTGCTTTTTTTAAATTTTTTTGACATTTTAGCAAGTGACATTTAAAATAGTTGCAGTAGCAATTGTCCATATATTTCTCGATTACGACAAAGTGTGTTTTAGTCTCTAAATTGTTTTGACCAGACCGTTACAAAAAAATGCGCCAGTGTGTTGGATTATTAAAAATCATGTTCATGCCGGGCAATAACATTTAATTTTAAACACCTAGTTCGCCTCCAGCTCGGTATATAAAACGTAATTTCGTGCCTAATAAAGGCTCAACAAATCTCATAAAATTTAAATGGTTACATGAAAACGGAACGGCCATTTAACCCAGAAACCATTACACAGTTCTACAGCTACAGGAAAGCACTAGAAACTTTAAATTATTTGAAATAAAAACCGATATAACTTCCACCGAAAGTAAGCCCTAACGCTGCTGGGAGAAAATTCACCTTATAGAAAAAGTTTGGCTTTTATTCGGGTGAAACTTTGTGCATAAAGAGCCGAAAATAAAGAATATATTTAGTCTGAGTAATAACGTAATAAAACTATTCACAACTTTACATCTCTCGTGGGAAGAAAACTATAATAAATAAAAAGTAATAATAATTTCATTCGTACTACACAGATATTCTCGTTATACAGGGTGATACATATTCGTGTTCGTACAAGGGGATCTCGAAACGGTAAAAGATACGAAGATAGTTAATATGGGCAGGCAATGTTACGTATTTTGGGCCTTACCAGTTCATGGAAAGACAATTGTAAATATTACGATTACCGTCGGAGATGACAAAAAAAAATCGAAATTTTCAGATTTCGTTTTTAATTTTTTACTGAGAAAATTAAAAAAAACACCTCTTTATCGCCTTTTTCCTACGACCACCTATAAAAATGAGAAAAAAAGCACAAATAACTTGGCTCGAAAGAGCCGAATATTACACGCGTGTTGAAAGAAAATATTTCAACCCTAGTGTTGAAGTACAAGGCACACTATTTAACTTAAACATATGGTGCCAATTTGACAGAGAGCCCCTATTTATAAAAAAAAAAAACTTTTAGAAAGCAGTAATTGTAAAGTGTTTAACTTATTTATCATGTATTTGTCGAGTGATTTCGAATTAGAGTGTGAAAATACGCCATCTGAAATTATAAAAAATGTTAATAATATACTGGAAAATCTATTACCAGAGAAAACAAGTCGCGCTGAAGAGAGTGTCCTGTATTAAACAATAAATCTTTATGGGTAGCAATTGCGTAGAGAATAGAGCTTTAGCCTACAGATCGCAAGGTCACAGGTTCAAATCCCATCAGGAGTATTTGACATTTTTTTATAAAAACATTAAATAATTTAGAGAATTATTTCGATTTAAAATCTTCCTTGTTGGGTGGATTTTTTAAATTTATGTTTAATGCATCTTTCCTTGATTAAATTTAAAATTTTTCATTCTGGTTAATCTAGAAGTCAATCCAGGATTAGTTCTTCCTATGATATTATATAAAATATGAGAAAATGAAAAAGGTAAACTACAAATAAAGGAAAAGCCTATTGACAAACTATGAAACCAGATATTAAGTGGAACATAATCCTAAGTATGCTAATTTCAACACTAGTGTACATTTTTTTACGAATCAAAGGCTTTTTTAATAATTGTTTGTGGTCGTAGGAAAAATAGTGTACATTACTCGTGTGAAAGTGATTATTCTAAAACTCGGAGAATTTCTGAATATCCTCGTTTGAAAAGTATCACTTTCATCACTTAATATGTAATATACTATTTCATTTTGATCGAAGAGAATAAGGCTAATATCGCCTTAACCAGAACTTAGGATCCAGTAAAACAAACTGTCATCCTCCCAGGTGTCGAATAAATCACCGACATCACCGGCCTAAGGAGTCTGGAGGACCAATTATGATATTGGACATCGTACGCGTCACATTGCCAAGCAAAGCCACAGATGAGTCTGAGTTGCAAGTCGCGGCCTCAGGTGTCGCGCGTCTCTGATGAGTCCCAGTAGGACGAAACGGCTGATCATGGACTATGGAAAGACAGTGAACGCTTCAGTGTTTGGGGTACGGTATAAACCCATAACCCTCCGACCCGGTTGTTAGGCCGCGGTGCACTGAGGAATAGACGAAGGGGTCCACAGCGTGGAAACCCCGGACGCTCTTGACATTGACAATACAGGGCCCCCTTGTTGGTGGGAGGTATTCCTCCCATCTCCGATGAGGTGGTCTGCCTCGTATAAGGTTTTTCACGCCTTGAGGTGGACGTTGTTTAAAGTTCCTGTGTCATGTCATGACTGTCAGTTAATATCATGGTTGTTGATCAGATGTTTGCGCCGTTCTCGGGCGACTCATATGTAGCTTTGCTTGGCAATGTGACGCGTACGATGTCCAATATCATACTATTTCATGTTGTACAAGATGGCGTTATTAAATTTCAAATTTGACGTTTCATTCTTTAGCTACAACATCAAAACAATTTTTTTAAATATAGACCCGGAATTTTAAGTGCAGTTTTAGGTATTTCTAAGTATTACACTAAGTTGCATTAGGAAAAAAAAATGCAACCCCCCTCACCCACTTTATTTCCTATGTACGCCCATGCCTATATAGAGCATTCTTAACAAGACCACTAAAGTGAAAGGTAATTAGCCGACTGCTAATGATTGTTATTGTAGCTCAGACAAACGTTTCAGTAACAATTCGCTATTTAATTAGTATTACCCCACATTTACCCAAAACATTTGTACACCTGAAACAAGCCGGATCGTAGTAATTACACAAGTTGCATAAACCCTTTTCGTGATAGTTAACATGCTGTCAAGACCTGGCAAGGAAATATCTCGGCCTGTCTTTTTCGCACTGTCACTAATTTCCTTGTTCCTTGGAACGAAATCTTTGAACAAACACGGTAAACGAAGTTAAATAAAGTTTAGTTTTATCTACACGTCTACCAATGGGTTGTTTATTTTAACTTAAGGTTACGATGGCAAAAGAGCCGCTTCTTATTAGTGAGTTTTTCTAGTCAAGTTTGGCATTCCAAAGATTTGTATTATAAAAATTAATTTTAAACGATTTAATTTTTTTTTATTTAAATAAGGGTTGAAAGATTATATTTAGGGATAAGAATAATTAGGGTACCGGTGTTGGTCTGATAATTTGTCGACGAGACATGAAACAATTGACAAGTTAATGTTGCCAATTTTTCATTTAAGCCAATCACACTTAAGATACACATAATAATAAACGTACTGGACTTCTGCCTTTTTCCTGCACTACGTTGTAGTAGTTATCTCAGTCATTAACATTAAAATAATTTAAAATATCTGATATGAAAAAGCAAACGTAAATTTTGACTATGTAAAGTAGACGTATCAGAGAAAGAATACAACTAGTGAAAGCAGTGGCGTATTCAGGGGGGAGCTGCCGGGCTGCAGCCTCCCCCCCCCCCCCCTTTCCCGAGCCTAGAAGCTCGGGTCTAAAAGTATAATTGCAACAATTTTTCGTCTAACGCTTGGACTCTTAATTTAAACTTTTAAATAATGTATTCTTGACTTACATTACAAAGGGCTTGTAGGAAACGTTTAATTTTTACACTTTTCCTTCTAAAAGTCCTGTTTTATATAGCGATTAAGGTTTCGAACGCATATCGTTTTAGTTATTGATTTATGATGCAATTTTATAGGAAAACGAGTAAAAAGAATAATATTTTTGTATAGTATTTTTCTATTATATACTTGTCTGTTCCATTTCCCCTTTGTTAGAGTCAACAATCAACAAAAATATAACCCAATGCAATAAAATATTTTTACAACAAAAACAAAAAATAATTAGGTATTTATTTTTAAAGCGAAAAATTATGGTAAACATTTTAATTGAAACATTTTTTATGGAAGTGTGATAATTTATAATAAAAAAATTAGTGCGAGAAGAAAAAAAAATGCTTTATTATGAATATACAAAACGGCACTTAAGAAGGAGTAATTCAAAACATATGCATTTACACCAATTCTTCAAAAATCTTAGCTCTACGGTCCTAAAATACACGCTTCTTGAAAAAAATTATCAATTTTCGCTTGGTGAGCGATATTTATTTACGAGCCCGAAAAACGCTGGTTAGAGTTATACATGCGTCTTATGTTAAAATTTTGGATTTACACCAACATTCATATTTTTCACAAATATTAAAAATGTTTTTTTTTTAATATAGAGCCAGCTAGGAATATCAAAAAAAATAATAAAAAAAAAAACATTTACAAAAACAAATTTAACCCAACCATACACAGGGGAAGAGGTAATAATTTAATTTTCGAAATTTTTTAGTAGTTAGATGAATTTTAAACGAACTTTGGGCTTTGCCCCGAAACTTTTTCGCCTACAGCTCTTTTCCGCCTTCTTTACTAGGTACATATCATAAAATACATGTAGCCTGACTTCCTTTCTCCAGAAAAAAATGTCCTACTTACGCCCGAGCATATTTTCTGGCTACGTCACTCAGTGAAAGGTAAACCTACCTAATTTTCTAAATCGAGGAACAGCCTTCTGATGAAATAAATGGGCGTAGTTAGTTTGAAACCTTAAAAATCGTATGTGACACTAACTGGGAAGCAAATTTCTCATGAGGAGGTTGTTCCTTGATTTCGAGAATTAGGCCTCAGAGGACATATTGGCCCTCTCCGCATTTGACCTACATAAACTAGTACAAGGAACTGGGATCACTGCGTGAATGTGCAAATCAAACAGGGTGAGCACAAAGGGCCATACCAGGCCCAAATGCATCCGGCACATGGACAGGTCCTCGAAAAAAAAGGTATGTGCATAGCATTGGTTTCAGTGGATCAATTTGATATTTATAGTTAAGAAAAGAAGACAAAAAAGACTTTGTAATTACGATCCAATAAATAGGATTTTTTAAATTTTGTTCTTCCTTTATATTTTTGCCATCGGACAGCTTTTTTTTTACGGTTTTCCGACTACGGAGGCCATCTTGAATCGGTCATCGACCACAAATGTGGTCTACCGATTGGGGAGTGTAAAACGGCACCCTCATCCTACGAGATATCCGATCTCATCCGGCCTGTCCGGCGTGAATAGGATGGCTAGGTGTCGATTCATTTTACACTCTTCCCTGAGGCAAGAGCACGCCGTGTTCCCAAGCGGTCACCCGCCCAAGTATTAACCGCGCTCGACACAGCTTAACTTCGGTGATCTGCGGGAACCGGTGCTTAATATGTCGACAGGCCCTTGCCCATCCGACAGCCTACTGTCTACTAAAAAGATCCCGCAGAAAGTTACATACAAAAAACATCTTATTAAAATCATAAATACTTTTAAAACATTTTACCAAAAAATTAAAAATAAACGAGATTCCAAAACTTTCCTTTCAAACCTTTTACTAACATCTGTTTTCCAAGTAAAATCCGTTTTAATCTCTTAAAACCGTTTTCGTTTTTGCAGGAAATCATCAGAATTAATTAGTCAAACAAAATAAATCCACTTCAAATTAACACCTTTTATATTCTGGTTTTAAGGATTTAAAATATAACATCAGCTATTCCTTGGAGTTTTTGCACGGTATATTTTTAACTAAACCGTGTGAAAAGAAGAACTATTTTATCTGACAGATTTGCATATTTTTGAAACATATTCTTAACCTCACTTCTGTCAAGTGTCAGAAAACGACTTTTTTACAACATACAGATTTGGTTTCTTTGTAATTGACCACTTTGATTGGTCAGTTTCATATCCTAACTAGGATAGATATGAAATCATATCCATTCAGTTAACCGAAATAGCCCACTTTTCCAATTACTTTAGTATAAAGGAAACAGCAATTTTCCATGTTGGAGTAGAAAACAGTAGATTGTACAACAAGAGTGGATATGATGTCCATATCACACGAGGAAGTAAATTGAGTACGACACCGTAGGCGGAGTGCTCAAACTTTCGAGGGCAATATGGACAATCCACTCGAGTTGAACAGTATATTTTTTCTACGACCAAACTTACCAACCTTATGCTAAAAAATGTAAAAAAAAGTTTTCCGGTTGCCGGGCTCGAACTCACGATCATTGGATCCATAGTACAACGCCCTAACTCTCTGGACTATCGACCCCTTAAGCTAATTGTGGGAAAGCCAACTGATTAATGATGCTACATGAAATTAATTTTTTATGCTCATGCAGCCGGTTGCATTATTAATAAATCTATTATAAATGCGTCTAGATTTTATTATATTGAACAAATTAATAACGAATTGTACCTATGCATTTAAATTATGTAATTTAGTGTCTTGAAAAATAACGCGGAGCCTCAGTAAATATAATATACTGTGATTGGTCAGTGCTTTTAAATACACCACAAAGAAAATAAAGAAATGTAATTTTCATAACAGTGTTGTCAATTAATGGAAAATTTCTGGGTTCGTGAGAACAAAGCACAGAGGAATGATGGGTCAGCGCTGTCTTCAAAGGGAAAAGGGAAATTTTTACGCACAGTGTTATATTTGTAGAATCACTTGTGGTTGTAATCTGCTAATAAAAGACTTTTTTTTAAGACCGACCAGAAAATATACACTTTTTGGACAATTTTTCGTCCAACGTTTTGCCGGTCTCGGGACCGGAAAATTGACGTAAGGGACCGGAAAAATCCTTTGCAAGTCCCTTACATCAATTTTCCAATCGCTCTTTGATAATGGAATCTACTTTGATTTCGTTACTAAGGTAACCAAATTTCGAATGTATTGTTGAGTGACAGTTCGTTTGATGAATTTGTTGTTAACGTTCACAATTCTACATTTGATATAAATATTCAAAAATAACGTATTTTCCAGTTTATGCAGCTGTTTCCAGTAGTTTTATTCTTTTATCTGGTTTTAGTAATGTTAATCAATTTTTTATATAAAATGAAATAAAATAATATAAAGAATTTAAAAATGTATTATATAAAAGTGTCGGTCGTAAAAAAAATATTGTACGTCACGCAACCGGAAATTTGTGTTTTTCAGGTCTCCCCAAGATTCCAGGACTCGCCTACGGCTCGCCCTGGAAATGCTTGTCTCGACCTGAAAAACACTTCTTTCCGGTCTTGTAACGTAAATTATTATTTCAGTATTGCTTGCATTCGTGAAAGTTTTCTATAAAAATAGGAAATTTTATTTTTAAAGGTTGCAACACAGTACATCCTATTGTAACATGTAAATTTGGTGTCCTTGTAATTGACCACTGTGATTGGTTAGTTTCATTACCTATCTAGGATGGAAATGAAATATTCCCGCACAGTTAATCGGAATAGCCTACTTTTCTCGCCACTTAAGTGTAAAGGAAACAGCAAATTTCTATGTGGGAGTAGAAAAAATATATTTCTAAACTTATTCAATTTTTTAGGATATTTTCTTCTTTCTTTAAGTTGTCAAATAAAACAACCCCATTAAAATGTTCATAACTAATCATAAACAAAAAGCAATTAATTGACCAAAAACTCCCCAAATACCAATTACACGGCTCCGTGAGTAATTAGTAAATAATATTTTCATGGTTATAAATTCTATATGCGACCCTTTCAATTATACTTCACAGCGGAGGGTCTGGACTTAATATTCGTAAAATTATTGTGAATATTTTATCAATAGAAAGATCGCCTTTGTCAGTCTTGGAGAAATGTGATTGATATTAAATAGGACTTAATTTGGAAATAATAGAGACTTTTTGCTCTGAATTAGCAGGACTATTGGAAAGCAAACAAATGATTATCAATAATTTGACACTTTTAGAAAATTATTAACCACCTAATGTACTAAGGACAGGACCTGAGCTACTAATTAACAGAGTTGATCATTATTATTAGTAAAAGCTACCTGTACATCGCATTTTATAATTATACAGGGTGATTCCTAAGTTGACACTTCTTTTTTAGCTGTGTATAGAAGACATTAAAATAAACAACATTTTCAAATACCTTTTTTTTTTAAACTCAATAGTAGTAGGATACTTACATTCATTTATTACACTATCGATCAAATACGGTCCTGCCTAACTTGCCCGTTCAATAACATTAAGAAAACTTCTGGGTGTAGGATGAGCCCGCAAGGGAAAACATTCTGCGTATAATCTCGAGGCAGCAGTCGCGTTTTGACGACACTTACCGTAAATTAGCACCATATCTACTAGTTCATTGTTTTCAAATTTTACCATTTTCATGTGTCACTAATTTAAAATTAACTTGCTTCAGAAAAACACATCGCATCGGATTGACAAATAACTCACCACCGACCCGTTAATTGCATGACTAATAAGCGATAAGGCAAACAATATAAAGTATAGCAGGCTACGTTTTGATGACCAGGTCCGCACTTAGATTTTTGACTTCTGTATCTCGCCTATTTTAAAGTTTTTTGAAAAAAGGTATTTGAGAGTTTTGTTTATTTTAATGCCTTCTATACACAGCTAAAAAAGAAGAATCAACTTAGGAATCACCTTGTATATTTTAAATACAGGGTATTTTGAAAATTATTTATTATATTTAAACCCGCAAATCCTGATTGGAAAACACATTCCAGAGTTAATTTGTTTTATAAAAAAAAATGAAAATTGTACCTACCTCAAAAATCCAAGACGGGACAACATGTACATCTTTAATAAATAAACAAATCGTTAAAAATCGAAGCTTTGAGTCAAACTTAAAAGAACACCGACACTAACACACCAACCAAAGTCTACCTGTATATTCGGAGGTTTGGTTTAGAGGAATATAAAATGTTTTAAACTGCTAACAGTCATCCTATATTCAAAGTGGCTGTTTCAAAAGCCATGAACCGATTACATGATATTCTTTTCACTAAAGTGTTATAGAACGGAAACTTCCTGTAAAATTAAGGGTTATTATATTATCTAAAACACAATTTGCTATGAATCAGGCTAATTCAAGCATTTTGTAGCTTTAGCTACCAAACAACGCCCCGTTAGAATTAAGGTACTGATGTGTTAATTCGTGAGTTATACAAATAACGTTAATTACCGGTCCTCAAACTCCCTATTAAATACGGTTTATTTTGGAAATTAATATGTTCGTGTTCCTGAAACGATATCTTTTATCATCACTGTCATAATTTACGAACGAAATAACATAATTTGTGGGCTAATTTGCTTAATAAATTAGAAAATTTTATTTCATCTGGAATGTCTAAGTTTAGATAGGAATACTACTCTATTTAATAATACAAATTAATTATTGGAATAACGAAAATGTTTTTTTTACTAAGCTTTGATTTTGACTGTATCGTATAGAGCAAGAAAAAATAAAAACATTTCCGGTTTCAGTTTTTAAATTCTTTAATTATTTACTGAGAAAAGAATTAAATAAATTACGCTCTCCAATAGAAACAAGCGAAACTATTTGCCGACGTCACAACAATTCCCAGTGATGCCCCTCGCTCTGCAAACGATGCACTTCTACCTGACTGAGGTCTCAACTTTGGTCTCCTGTTTCTTAACTATCGTTGTCCGTTTAAGTTATCGAAACAAAGATAACAATATAATAATTGGTCTCGCGACTGGCAAATCAAAGAATTGAGCTACTAATAGCATTCTCTCTCCCTCTCATCGTATGTTTTTAAACTTAAACTTGTATTTAATGGTTTCTAGAAAAGGTTTGTGATATTTTAGAAAGATTTTTGTTATTGACATATATTTTACAGTGGCGGCTCGCGGTCTTTAAAAATGGTGAAGAGCTAGGTATAGTGCGGGTACTTAAACAAACATTGACTAAAAACCCGTGTAACAAAACGTTCCTCTTATCCTCATCTGGCCAACGACCGAATGGAGTTTCCAGCAAATTACAAACAATGTCATTAATTGGACGAACACTACTGAATTAACTGAAAAATAAAAACAAAACTTTTTAATCACACAGTAAAACACGTTAAAATGATATCTATAACCGTAAGTTTCGCGAAGCCCTAAAATAACTACCTAAGGTTAGGTGAACCCAGAGCTGTGAAAGTTACTTCAGAAAAGTAACTAGATACTTTTTCGATACTTTTGCACAAATGTATCTAGATACTTATAAGGAATAGTTACTTTTCCCTAAAAGTAACTTAGTTCTTAGTAACTTAATTAAAGTAACTAGTTATAGTAACTAAGATACTCTTACAGTAACTAGTTACATTGATTGTAACTACGATAATTTAAAAGTAACTAGTTACAATGATTGTAACTACGATACTCTAAAAGCAACTAAGATACTTTTTAGTAACTAGTTATTTTAATTGTAATTACGAAACTCTAAAAGTAACTAAGATGCTTTTGAACTAGATACCATAAATTTACCAGGTAGTGATAACATGTAAATGAAAAGTGTATAACGAATACGAATTTATTATACTTACAAACTTAATACATTTCTAATAAAAGTAGAAAGAAAAGATAAGTAACAAAAAACCTATTAAATAAATATAAGTAACAAAACTAAATAAATATAAATGGAGAAACAAATCCAAATATACTATGAACTTTCATAGGGAACCAAAAAAAAAATCAGAACGTTTTTAAAATGCCCCGTTGGCTTTTAAAAGTACCAACCTTTCAAAATTCTCATCTAAGAGGGCGTGTCTGCGAGGAGCATTAATGAAAGTAGCATATGAAAACATCGCTCCAAGGGAGCTGATGAAGGCAACGGGTTGTTATATTTGAGAAAGACCTTGTTAATGTCAGGATATTTTTGTCGCGACTTGCCGCTCGTCCCTTCGTGAAAATCTGATTAACGGCCGCCGATCGTCCCTTGGTCATCATCTGATGGAACTTTAAAAGTACCTAACTTAGTTACTTTAAAGGTAACTTAGTTACTTTAAAAGGAACTTAGTAACTTTAAAAGCATCTAAGTTACTTTTACAGTATCTAGTTACTTTTTAAGTGTATAGTTACTCCTAAAAAGTAACTAGATGCAAGTTACTTTTCAAAAGTAACGAAGTCCCTTTGGCATGATTCAAAAAAGAACTAAGTTACTAAGTATCTAGTTACCTAGTTACTTTAAGTAACTAGATACTAAAAAGTATCTAGTTACTTAAGTTACTCACAGCTCTGGGTGAGCCAATGCTAAAACAATGGTGCATACGACTAATCTATTTTTAAATTGCCCTTCATCATAATGCAAATTGTTACATGCTGTTTGCGTGACTGACGTCACGTAACCATAGCAACAGTGAATATCAAAGCCATGTTGGGCATTGGGTCTTCACTTGCTTTGAGCTAATCGACACAGCTGACTGGGGCGCGCCAAAATGCACGAGTGTTTATAATTATTGTCCATCGGAGTTAACCGTGGCCCTATTATGCATAGCTACATTCGGAAAAAATTAATATTATTAATTCGAACATAATTATTTTTTAAGGGCTAAAATGGTAGCAGTATTGGTACATTAATATTTAATATTGTCGAAAAACTTTCCTCCTGTTTTTTTTCTCACCTACTTCACCTGACGAGCCGCTACTGATATTCTAAGTTTGAGTTAGACTCCTGGAACTTCACAAATTCTCAAGTTTCTTTCTTAATAAGCAGTTTTTCACCTTCTCTTTGAACGATCAGTTGGTTCATAATTAACCTCTTCGCATTCATCCAAACAGTTTCTAATATTTTTTTATAAAACTTCCAATGTCCCATTTTTAAATTGTTCAACAGAAATTTATCTATTCATAGGCTATCTTTCAACGTGCTTTTCAGCGAAATAACTTAATCAATAGCACTCGAAGTTTGCCAAAACTTTGCCGTAATTGCCATCATAAAGGAAATTACTTCCATGACAATTTGATGCGGTCAGACAATTTGCTGGGAAAATTTGCATACAACCAGTTATTAACGTCTTTATCACGTTGTCACATCGAGAGCGGACAACAATATGGCAGAGCACAATAATGGCAGTGGTGCAATAATAACGAAGACAAATTACTCGGTCTTATCGTGTCAAGGGTCAGTGAACGCATGTATTATTGTTTGTAGCTTAAGAGGGTAATATCTCTAAATATCACGTGGCCGGGGCAACAGGTAATGTTTTTATTTTACCTTATTTATTTAATAAACGTTTTGCTTTGTTCGTGATTAAATAAAGAAATTTTCCTTTTTAAATTTTTTTTTCTTCCGACAAGAGGGCTTTAATTTATTTCAGAAAGGTGTAGAGTAATAAAACCTCATTAGGTATGCAACTGAATGAATGAATATTTAAGCCACTTTCATAATTTGGCGTTGATGTCATTGCAAAATTCTTTCTTTTCATCTGGTGCAGGGTCAATTTATGGGTTTTGCTGATTGTTATCCATTCACAAACGCTGAAAATGGCTTGACAAAGGCGTGTATTATGTACATAGTATTAGGTACACTTATTTTTTTATTAAACATTATAAAAAAATAAAAAATACAAAAAATACTCCTTTTGACATTATAAATAACGGGTCGACGGTCCGATCGATCAGGTGGCCTAGATCCCACATCTTCATCACTTCTTTAATGACATGATGGACTGCTTTTCGTCAGTTCTCTGGTGTCATTTTCTTAATGGCTTGATCCAACAGTAGCTTCACTTCTTTCATTTTGAATGTCGTGTTGTGTCTTACTTCAAATACTGTTACTTGCACCCATATAAGTTCCATAGGATTTAGTTCGCAATGATAGGGCGGTGTGCGCCGCACAGTTACATTATGTTTTTCAGCTATATCTTCCAGGGCATATTTGATAAAACCATGTTTGTGTAAATTTGCTATACCTCATAGTGCCTTCTTTATCAAATTATCTTCAAATTCAATCCTTTTGGTGGTTAACCAGTCGATACTTTCTTGTTTTCTCCAAGATGAAGTTGGAGTCTTCTCTGTGCGTCGTGAATGATAGCTTGAGTTATCCATAACTATTACTGAATTAGCTGGAAGATATTTTATCATTTCACCAAAATAGTTCTCAAAAACATTCGAATTCATGTCCTCGTAGCAATCTTCCATATTGAACGACTAAAAGGTTAGCAAACCATCTATTAAAAATTCCTCCTCGCTTCCATTGAGCCGAACTGGACGGAATTTCCCATTTCATTACTCAACACCTTTCTGAAATGAATTATAAACTGGGGAAAAGAAAAATAAGATTTTTGCCAAACATGATACATCGTCAATACAATGCTTTAAAAAACTAATTAGCTAAAAGTATCCCGTTTTTAATAAACTGAAACTTAATGACTCGCTTGAAAAATAAAAGGTCGTATTAAAAGTGACGGCCAATTTTTTATACCTTTAGATTCGTAATTTGCGGTTAAAAAGGAAATATGGGCCCGAAAATCTTTAATTTAGGATTTTTCGCCCGCGCATTTGTCAGTTTGGACACGAAGCGAAGGGGTGTTTTCCTTTACATTCAATTCGTTGCCCACAAATTTCTACCCTTAGCTATTTATAGGCTTCAATTTTTCAATGGGTTTTTCTTGTTTCCACTTCTAAATAAATGGTGAAGTAAAGGAAAGTCTATTAAGTATTAATTTAAATTGTTTGTAGCAGAAATCTACGCCATATTGCAATGCGCGTACGAAAACAATAGGAGGGCTTACCTCATTAAGCGGATCCATATATATTCTGACAGTTAAGCAGCCCTCAGATCGCTAATATGCAACAAGGTAACTTCAAGACTGGTATGGGAATGTCAAGAAGAACTGGAGGCCCTGGCAACAGTAAATAAAGTAATACTGTAGTGGGTACCAGGACACGAAGGTATTACTCACGGACGGGCCCTCGGAAAAAAAATTCTTAAAGGTTCTTTCAGCACCACACGTACTTTCTTATTATAATAAACCCCCTTAACTTGAGATACTTCTGTTTCAAGTCTTTATAACTAGTATCCTGAGCTTTGTCTATTCAATATTTTGTTATAAAATTTCTTGCCATGATCACTGTGAAATGATACCTTGCTTAAACAAATTTTGATACTACTAATATGAACGTCCAAATTATATCATTATCTGTCACGCTTTCCATAGATTAACTCAGTCTTTAGTACTTTGTGTTAACGAATAGTTTAATGTCTTGCCAGCGTCACACCGTAGTAGAATATATTTCGCTAAAAATATGACTATTTACACCGAAATTACGAAAAAATGCCGATAAATTCCCAATCCGTCAATAACGAGCTCATTATCGCCGAATTTATTCATCCATCTCGACTCCTTCCGTCATAACCGATCATTTCAAAATTAAATAAAAAGTGTCGACGATTCAGGGCGAAACTTCGAAGAGATATTTCCATAGGCAACTTGATATCTAACGATTTGCCTTGTTGAATATTTATATCATCTTCACATCTCTCGGAGCCGATGGAAATGTCTTATATAGATCTCTTTTAGCTTCTCCCTTGTCTTTCAGTTTAATGAACCCCTATAGTAAATTCAGCACTTTGTTTCTTTCATCCCTTACTGTGTGACGTGATGCAAAGCGCGACGGTTATTTTAGGCAAATTGAAATGGAGTCGTATCGATTACAGGGTGGTCGTTGCATTGAAATACTTGTAAAATGATTCTTACTTTCTTCTTCCATCCTCTCATCGTCATATACGCGTTAAAGACATTTCTCGTGTGATATTAATTATCTGTTTGAGTCTTTGATCATCCTGAAGAGAAGGTACTTTAAGAAACCACGAGGTACTTGCGTCATTTGCCAGTAATAGAAAAAAATTATGCTTCAGTTAGTGCCGGTAATAAATTTCTATTGGTAGGGTTAAGTCGAGTGTCCACCATTATAAAGTGTCACTGGGGCTTTAACGAGGCTTTAATCCTAGTGGTGATCTGGCTAACTGCCAAGTTGATTAGATCCATTATCAGTAAGACAAAGACCAGACAATCGTAGAAAGTGTTACGGGATTTAAAAATGTATCACAGGTGTAAAGAATATATATATAGTTTATCGCTGTTTTATATGATCTACAATGGTTGTGACATAAATAATATTATGTTAAATGATTTGATAATATTTGTCTCTAAATACAATGTTTTATACGTTCACTCTGTACACTATTTCAAAGATTACTTATGTATGTTAAAAGGTACGTAATGTTTCCAAATTGGAGGTGGTTTAGCTTCGTAACTGTCGCAGATTTTTAAGGGAGGATTTTTTATTTCCTACATTTCGTAAATTTCTTTTCAATCAATACGGTCTTAAAGATATTCATTACCATTTATTTAAATTTTAGAGTATTTGAGAGAAGCAGGTCGTAAAAAGTATATTTGATGACATAAAAGCGTAAGTCGGTAAAATGAAATCTTGATGATTTTGAAATAGTTTTGTGTGTAAGCAGAATTAATTAATTAAATAAAAATTGAAAACAGAGATTTTTATTTAAATTTGGTTTTAAAGTTTTGGGCTGCTTCACCAGACAATTGTGATATGTATTAATGGATGCCAAACAAAATACTCATAGATTTAATTAATTTATGCTGTAATGTATTAAGGTTGTTTGATACAAAAAGGAATCAGAAAAATGTGCATTTATGTAAGCCAAGTCATTTTCTATACTTTGATTTTTATTAGCTGGTTTAATTCCAGCAAATGAATGCGCTGTGCCTTTCTTTAACTAATTAATTTCTAACTTTATGCCAATCAAAAAACTATTACAGTAGCTTGTATAGTCTAACATAGGAATCAGCTAAAAACTATTACAGGAATTCTAATAGGACACATGGCTGTAAAGAACCATCTGCATAGAATGCAACTATACAATTAAGACTTTGACTGCAGATTATGCGGACAAGTCAGGGAATCAGTACAGTACACAGTTTGCAATTGTGAGTGACTAGATCGGAAGAGGCAACCAATATTCGAGCAACCAAAACTGAAACCAGTCACTTCTCACTCCCCAGTTGAACGACACAAACTAGTGCAAGGAGCTGGGATCACAGGGTGAGCACAATGGGATAAACCAGGCCTACGTGCATTCGGGCCTTTGAAATAGAAAATGGTCTAACCTCATTTCGTTATAACCAGTCCTAGAGGAAGTGGCGTGGAAGGCAATTTTTTTCTAAAGTACTATAATCGTGAAGCTTGGAAAAATGCATTCATAAACCATATGGAAGCTAGTAATTACTTACGACAGAAGGTGGTACACATTTTAATGTCGAAAAACGCGATTTTAAAATTAAGGACTTAAGTCCAGATTAATAATTTTTTCCGAATTATTAATTTTTCTTTAATTAAAATGTTTATTACCTCATATTGATACTCTTCTGTAGATACATGAGTACTTAAAAGTTACCCGAATACGTCTAAGGGAATGTCAATAAAATGATAAGTTGTATCGGAATTTCTACCAGCAGGTACATTTCGTATGCCATGGATGTTCTCACTTCAATATGTATGCAGATAACTACGTGCGACTGACTATAGAAGTATTTTACCGAGGAGATATAAACCGGCAACGTATAAAAGAAAGATTCTAATTTATCACTGAATTTATGCCCCAACTCTTAAAGAAAATTTCAGGCAATTTGGAAAAGGATAAAAAAGGGATTAGGTATTCTATATTCAGGAACGTGTGTCTGCGAGGAAATCATTATTATTTTTTAAATTGTAATGGGTTCTTGTCAGAAATGTTCCTAAAGTTTTATAATTTTTATATCTCTTGTTGATATTGATAATTGATTGATTGATCGACACACTCTAAAAAATAAATTGTTATCTTAGTCAAATACCTAACGTCATATTATAATAACATTACAGAATATTTCAGAAAGGTGTAGAGTAATAAAAGCTTATTAGGTATGCAAAGGAACTACAGTGTGACCCAACGAATATTTAAGCCACTTTCATAATTTGGCATTAATTTCATTGCAAAGTTCTTTATTTTCATCAAGTGCAGGTAGTACCACCCGGGTTTAGGCGAATGTATGGATTTTGCCTATTGTTATTCATTCACAAACACTGAAAATGATGTGACAAAGGCGTGCATTATGTACATAATATTAAGTACACTTATTTTTTATTAAACATTATAAAAAAAATAAAAAAAATATATTATAAAAAATCATAATATTCTTCGTCATCTCAGGAACTGTTATCTCCTTTTGACGTTATAATTAACGGAACGACGGTCCGATCGATCAGGTCGTCAAGATCCCACATTTTCTCCTCTTCTTTAATGACATGATGGACTGCTTTTCGCCAGTTCTCTGGTGTCACTCCCTTAATGGCTTGATCAAACAGTATCTTAACGCCTTTCATTTTGAATAACGTGTTGTGTCTTGCTACAAATCCTTTCACTTGCGCACATATAAGTTTTATAGGATTTAGTACGCAATGATATGGCGGTATGCGCAGCACAGTTAAACTATGTTTTTCAGCTATATCTTCCACTGCACATTCCATAAAACGATGTTTGTGTAAATTTGCGATAGCTAATAGTTCCTTCTTTATCAAATTATCTGCTTTTTTCTTTGGTTAGTTATCATAAAGAATTTAATGCACAAAATTTACCTGCGCCTATGGTAAACACCAAAATTGAGCAGAACTGGACGGAATTTCCCATTTTATTACACGCCTTTCTGAAATAGAATTATTATATTATGGTAACTATATATAACTTTAACAAACCTAGTTAGATAGTGAGATATTGTCGAGTATCAAATAAAGCATAAGTTATTAGCCATACAATACGCTAACTTTATTAACTACTGGTTATCGTAACACGTAAAACAACTGCAACTATAACATCAGTGGTCGTTCGATTATGTGTACGTCTTTTTAACGGAGCGCTCAACCCTCCATACGGTACATAGACTATATTTTGATCATTTTGGTGTAATTGTTTATCAAATCAGAGAAATTCAAAAGTAATTATTGTGTTTTATTTATTTTTATGCTATTTTCAGTAAGATATTAGAGTTTTGCGTTTGAAAAAAGTTGTGATTCTTACTCACGTTTATTAGGCTGGCCATCGGACGATCGATAATTACACTAGACCTTCAGTTTTGTTTACCGATAATGGCCGGCAGTTCTCGGCCGGTTTCGATTGCAGCCTCCATTTCACTACACACGGACAGTTTTTTATCGTCAGTTCAAATATGTCACAAGAAGAGAGCGCAGCGGAGATTGTTATTATATTACACGAGCAGATAAGAAGGAAAAGAAAAACAATTTGCATGAAGGAGTGGTTAAAAAGACCTGGCACGTTCTTGTACATGGAGTTTATGCGAGAACTCAGACAATCTAGTGCAAGTAATTTTTAAAAGTTTCTTAGGGTGAATAATATTTTTTTCAACTATTTTGGATTTTTTCACGTTTTTTTTAAATATTTATTCGCCGTTCGTGAATCCAGTGGCGTAGCCAGAAAATTTTCTCGGGGGACTACATGTATTTCATGACATTGTACCTAGTAAGGACGGCGGAAAAGCGCTGCAGGCGAAAAATTTTCGGGGCTACGCCAAAAGTTCGTTTAAAATTCATCGGATTACTATCAAATTTCGAAAATTAAATTATTACCTCTCCCCCTCTGCATAGTTGGATAAAATTTGTTTTTGAAAATGTTTTTTTTTACTTTTTTTTTGATATTCCTAGCTGGCTCTTTATTAAAAAAATATTTTTATATTTGTGAAAAATATGAATATTGGTGTCAATCCAAAATTTTAACATAAGACGTATGTATGACTCTATCCAGCGTTTTTCGGGCTCGGTTTTTCATGATTATTAATAAAGTAAATATTGTTCACCACGCGAAAAGTGATGATTTTTTCAGAAATCATGGATTTTAGGAGCGTAGATCTAGGAGCAGTTTTTGATGCAAATGCATAGGTTTTGAAATACTCCTTCTTAAGTGTCGTTTTGTGTATTCATAATAAAGCATTCTTGTTTCGCCTCGCACTATTTTTTTTATTATAAATTATCACACTTCTTCCATAAAATATGTTTCAATTAAAATTTTTACTTTAATTTTTTTCTTTAAAAATAAATTCCTAATTGTATTTTGTTTTTATTGTAAAAATATCTTATTGCATTGGGTTATATTTTTGTTGATTTAAAATAACTTTAAAAGAAGGGAAATGGAACAGACAAGTATATAATAGAAAAATATTTTAAAATATTTTTTTTACTCGGTTTTCCTAAAAAATTGCATCATACATCAATAAACTAAAACAATATGCGTCTGAAACCTTAATCTCTATATAAAACAGGACTTTTAGAAGGAAAAGTTTAAAAACTAAACGTTTCCTACAAGACCTTTGTAATCTAAGCGAAGAATACATTATTTAAATATTTAAATTAAGAGTCCAAGCGTGAGACGAAAAATGAGGATGCAATTAGACTTTTTAGACCCGAGCTCCTAGGCTCGGGGGGCTGCAGCCCGGCAGCCCCCCCCCCCCCCCCCTAAATACACCACTACGTGAAACAGTGAGTAAATGTTAAAAAGTTTATCTGTCAACAAGTAAAAGCGTTAATTCCACTTGGCTGTTACTCACCAAGATAAATCTTATACCACCCCTTAATTAATTTGTAAGTTCAAAACATCCCCATATAATGTGATTGTATCACGAAACCCGAGTTACACTGAAGATATATTCAACGCTGTAATAGAATTATTATTGTTGAAAACAAGTTTTACCCATTAGGCAGAGCATTGTTATCTTTTTGAAAACAGTAATTTTAAGACAACAGATTCATATTTCTACATAATAAATGAGTTTTAGTGGTAATTGTTTTAAATAATTATTTATGGATACAAAAACTTATATCGTCATCTTAAATATACAGAGTGATTCCTAAGTTGATACTTCTGTTTTAGCTGTGTATAGAAGGCATTAAAATAAACATTTTCAAATACCTTTTTTCATAAAACTTAAAAATAAGCGAGATAAAGAAGTAAAGAAGTGCGGGCCTGGTCATCAAAATGGAGCCTGATATATTTTATGTTATTTTTGTCTTATTATTAGTCATGCATGGTCGGTTATTTATTTGGCAATCTTCTCCAGTGTGTTTTTCTGAAGCAAGTTAATTTTACATTAGTGAAACGTGAAAATGGTAAAATTTAAAAACAATGAACTCGTAGATATGGTGCTAATTTACGGTGAGTGTCGTCAAAGTGCGGCTGCTGCTTCGCGATTATACACAGAACGCTTTCCCTTCCCGTCTCATCCTACACCTAGAAGTTTTCCTAATGTTATTCAGCGGGTATTAAGGCAAGACCGTATTTGATCCATAGTGTTATAAATGAATGTAAGTACCTTATTTTTAAGTGTTTTGAAAAAGGTATTTGCAAATGTTGTTTATTTTAATGCCTTCACAGCTAAAAAAGAAGTATCAATTTAGGAATCACCCTGTATATATTAAGCAAGGGTTATTCTACTTTTATTTTGAGATTTTAATTGATTATTTTCGATAGTAGTTTCTATTTGTCGTTACTTACATTTAAAATTAATAATATTTCTTTGCCAAATTTCGTTTTTCTTTCCTTATAGAAAAACTTAAAAATAAAAACTTAAAAGCGTCTTTGTTCTATTTCCGCCATGTTTTAGCCGTTTGAACTCGAAAACGTGTGTACAGCATAAAAGCACTATAGAAACGTATATTACGCCTTGTATGCAACACGACCTGACGCCATTTAAAGAATATGCAACGAGAAAAATAACACGAAAATATTATTCGTTTTGCTAATGTAGCACTGCAATAAAATTTTTATTTATAAAAATTATGTTTAGCCATAAAAGATATAAGATTATAAGAGTCTTAGCAGAAACTATGTTTTATTGTTAGAAAGTATAGTAGTTTGTACAACAAGAGTTGATATGATGTTCATATCGCACGAGGAATTTAATTGAACACGATGCCGTAGACGGAGTGCTGAAACTTTCGAGAGCAATATAGATAATCCACTACTTCATACTAAACTGCTGGACAATTGCTTTCGAGCAAGAAAAATTTCGAATAAATTTAACAGTTAATATTTTCTGAACCAGATATGATATCGACCTATGGTTTTGAATAGTTGATAGATTCATCCCTTGGGAAACAATTGTCAATGTTGGATTTTCTTTAACTGTCAGAAAATTTTATATAATATTAAAGAAGACGATGATTTTTGCTCCAATTTTAATGGAGTGTAACTTTCACAATAATATTTTTAAATTTTATCACTCTACGTCAAATGAATCACTGGTTCATAGCAAAGAAAGTAATTTTGCCAAATTTTTGATATCTGCTATATTTTTAGAAATACCGATTTTTTTGGAAAACCTTGCTTTATTTCAACTTATTGGTAGCTAGATCTCACTGTGCGTTATATCGTGCAAACTTTGCGAGTGATTATTATACCTTATAAAAAGCTTGATTATGTTCAGTAACAATAGTTGTACCTAAATGTTATGATGTACGGTGGCGTACTTATAAACACCTATATGTGTATGGTTTATGAGTATTTCACAATTTTTCACGATTATTTTATATTGGAAAGTACTAGATTAGGTCAATTTTGTAGGTATATAGTACATTTTATGCATTATTTTTGTAGTAATTGTCTAGAAATAAGTGAAAAACTGAAGATTTTTAAAATAAAAAAGTGCTTCTGTGTACACATCTTTAGTTCGGTAGAAATACATGTATATGTACATGTACCTTCAATTTTAACACTATTTCGTGCACTCTTTAGGAAAAAATTGTGTATGCATAGACTCTGGGATAAATATTTTAATTTAAATTAAAAAAGAATAAATTAATTAAACAGATTTGCTTATTTTTAAAGTATATTGTTAACCTAACTTTGTCAAGTGTCCGAAAACGACTCGTAAAATTTACAAATGTAAATTTAGTTTATTTGTAATTAACCATTGTGATTGGTCAGTATCATATCCTAACTAGCATTAATATGAAATCATATCAGTTCAGCCCACTTTTTCAATCACTTTAGTGTAAAGGAAAGAACAAATTTCCATATGGTAATAGAAAATCTACTATTATCCGCTTAAACTTATTAATGTGTTTTCTATCATAAAATTAACAAAGTTATATACATTTTTACTGCGAAAATTTAGTCCAATTTACTGACTCCCGTGTGTCAGAAAACTGATCAAAAGAAAGATTTTAAAAACGTTTTGTACCAGTAACATTCACTTTCGTTTGTCGTGTTAGATCCACCAACAACAACACCTGTCTCCAATTACGGATGTAAACGATTCCTGTTCGATTTTTGGATAATAAAACCGTCTTCTCATATTTCACAAAGCTTTAAATATCTTGTACTTTGTGGTTTTTTATTTTATTTTACGATATAAACAGTTTTATAAAAGCAAGTTTATTTAAATGGGCGTCGCGATTAGCTATTCTTAGTAGTTTTAGCGAAAATATAGAGTGTGTTTCTACAGAAAATTTGTACTTTAAATTAAGGACTGTAAGCAGTTTAAAACAGATTTTTATTTCTCAGAACCGTCCGTCTGGACAAACGGGTTGACTTTTAGTTTGTCAGTATAGGCTTTGTTTTAAATTAACATCCTTGATTTGATCTTAAATGGTTTAACAATAATATCTAGTGTATTAAAAGGTTATTTTATTCTTGCCCGCCCTGCTGCTTGTTTACCGCTATTCAGTGGCGTAGCCAGAAAGTATGCTCGGGGGGGGGGGGGGGGGGGGACATTTTTTAATTTGTGAAAAATATAAATATTGGTGTCAATCCAAAATTTTAACATATGACGTATGTATGACTCTAACCAGCGTTTTTCGGGCTCGGTTTTTTTTAGTTAAAAAAAACGCATTTTCGTTTCTTCCGGAACTATTTTTTATTATAAATTATCACACTTCTTCCATAAAAAATGTTTCGATTAAAATTTGTACTTTAATTTTTCTCTTTAAAAATAAATACCTAATTGTTTCTTTGTTTTTGTTGTAAAAATATTTTATGGCATTTAGCAGATATAAAAAAGGGAAAACGGAACAGACAAGTACATAATAGAAAAATACTATAAAATATTATTCTTTTTACTCGTTTTCCTATAACATTGCATCATACATCAATAACTAAAACGACATGCGTTCGAACCCTTAATCTCTATATAAAACAGGACTTTTAGAAGGAAAAGTTTAAAAACTAAACGTTTCCTACAAGACCTTTGTAATCTAAGCAATGAATACATTATTTAAAAATTTAAATTAAGAGTCCAAGCGTGAGATGAAAAATTAGGTTGCAATTGGACCTTTAGACCCAAGCTCCTAGGCTCGATGGAAGGGGTGGGGGGGGGGGGGAGAGACTGCAGCCCGGCAGCCCCCCTCCCTAAATACTTCACTGCCGCTATTTATATATATTTTTTTTGGACAGGTATTGTACCTTTTTTAACTCTGTTTCCCACAACTTAAAAACTGCGGGGGATGTAACAAAGATACACACATATTTTTATTTTTCGTTGATTACTGGCGATGCATGCACAAAGCAAGCGGTTCAGATAAAAGGATTTAACCGCTTAGCTGTTGAAGCTTGAAAATAGCTTTTTATATTTGTTTTTATTTATTAAGTGGTAGTTTAAAAAAGTGTTTTTAAATTTGATATTTTAAAAACGAGGCTGTATATTTTTTGTAATATTATTTTGTCATATTGTGCTTTATACAGGGTAGTATGGAATTGCCTTGATATATCCTGATCAGTGGAAGCTCGCGGTCTTAAAAAATGGTGAAGAGCTAGGTATAGTGCGGGTACTTAAACAAACATTGACTAAAAACCTGTGTAACAAAACGTCTCTCTTATCCTCATCTGTCCCACGACTGAATAGGGTTTCCAACAAATTACAAACTATGTCATTAATTGGGTTTATTTTAAAAACACAATACTAAGTAGGTGCGTACACTACTGAATTAACTAAAAAATAAAAACAAAACTTTTTAATTACACATCAAATCACGTAAAAACGATATCTATAATAGTATTGTCCATCGAAATTAACCATGGCCCTATTATGCATGGCTACATTCGGATTAAATTAATATTATTAAATCGAACATAATTATTCTTTAAGGGCTAAAATGGCAGCGGTTTTGGTACATTAATATTTAATATTGTCGAAAAACTTTCCTCCTGGTTTTATTTTTTTTTTCACCTGACGAGCCGCAACTGATCCTGATATTACAACCTTCGTAAAAAAACAATTTTTAATCTCGCTTTAATGCTTTATAATACGAAAGAAAATTCTTTTTTTGTGTTTTCGGTAATCGACGCCGTCACTGTTCTTGTCAGCATAGCTTTGTTTTGATTTTGAACTGTCACAGTAATAGATATAGGTCAGTAACTTTACAGTGTTGTTACAAGAATTTACCACGGACCTGAGTTTACTGACCTTAAGTCAGGTTTATAGGTTAATAAATAATTCAAACATTTTGAAAATTAAACATCCAGCCAGTGGCGGCTCGTCAGGTGAAGTAGGTGAAGGGAATCTTCACCAAAAAAAATAAAATGAAGAGAAAAGTTTTTCGACAATATTAATGTACCAATAATACAGCTACCATTTTAGCCCCTTCAAAATAATTATTTTCGAATTAATAATATTAATTTAATCCGAATGTACGACGATGGACAATAATTATAAACACTCGTGCATTTTGGCGCGCCCCAGCGACCGTGTCCGTTAGCTCAAAGCAAGTAAAGGCCCAATGCCCAACATAGCTTTGATATTCACCGTTACTATGGTTACGTGAAGTCAGTCACGCAAACACCATGTAACAATTTGCATTATGATGAAGAGCGATTTAAAAATAGATCAGTCGTATGCACCATTGTTTTAGCATTGGTTCCCCTAATCTTAAGGTATTATTTATTTTGAGGCTTCGCGAAACTTACGGCTATAGATATCATTTTTACGTGATTTACTGTGTGATTAAAAAGTTTTGTTTTTATTTTTCAGTTAATTCAGTAGTGTACATACCTACTTAGTTGTGTGTTTTAAATATGAACCCAATTAATGGCATAGTTTGTAATTTGTCGGAAACTCCATTCAGTCGTTGGAGAGATGAGAATAATAGAGACGTTTTGTTACACGGGTTTTTAGTCAATGTTTGTTTAAGTACCCGCACTATACGTAGCTCTTTACCATTTTGTAAATCCGCGAGCCGCCACTGAGTTAAAGCTTTGTGATTTAAAACAAATAAAGATAATGCAAGTCCAAAACTCATTCATCATTTTTAGTAGTTTTTAAAACATTTACAATATTCCATACTATTTTGACACTCCCTTTAAAATTCCCTAAATAACCATCATTAAAAAAGAGTTAGCTCCATGTAATTTTAAAAGAATTTATTATAACTGACATACCGCGGGCTTTATCTCTAGAAAACTTTTTACTCGTTGTCGTGTAATAAGAAAGTAATATACCTTTCCTAGCCATATTTCTTCTGGTCAAATCAAGATAAACCCGAGTTTAATTTTTGGAATTCTCAACCTCAGAAATTCTATTTGCAGTATAAATTTATCTTTGCAAAGGACTGGGAACGCTTCTATGTTTTAAATTAAATTTTTTCCTTGTTAAAATGAAATAGTTCAACGAGGATTGCTAATAAAATCATATATTTTAAGTTAAAAAAATTATCATAGAGTAAATTAAATTATTTTATAATAAATGCATTTACAAGTACACCACAACAACATTTTTTAATACTTTAAGCTTTAAAGTAAGTGTTTTTTTATTAAATATACTACACGGAGATAATTTTATAATACAACGTATAGGAAATGTAATAATATTTATTATTATATCTAGTAATATGTAAGACCATATTCCATATGCTAATATAATTTATTATAAGATGTACTATTTGATTATTGTACAGGGTAAGTCGGTATTACATAATAATTAAAATGAATGAAAGCGCCAAAGCAATGAATATCCTGGGGTACATGTAGACAATGACCACCGTTTCGTTCTTAGGACTCTGCGGAAAGCCGTAACCCGTGTCCGAACAGAAACAGCGAAATCGCGTTTACAAGAATTTTCCGCATAATCTAATTCTTGACAGCCATGTGTCCTGTCAGAAATTCTGTAACAGTTGTCAGCTGATTTCTATTCATTTAAAGCTGATGTTTCGTTAGTCTGGTGTAATCCATGTCTGTTCTTCTAGTAGATTTTGTGTTCACTCGCAATCCATTGCTTTATGGCATCTCGTACTATGCACCTTGGTACTCCGAGTACCAGTTCTGGACCAATGAATATATTTTCTGAGCCCTTTCTCGCAAGTTCATCGGCTTTTTTGTTTCCTGTAATACCTGGTACCCACTGAAGTTTTACTTTGTTTACTTTTCAGGGCTTCTAACTCTTCTTGACATTTCCATACCAGTGTTTAGGTTACCTTGTAGATATAAGCGATCTAATTAGATCGCTTATATCCACAAGGTAAGGGCTGCGTAACTGTAATTGAGTATATATGGATTGACTTATTGAGGCAAACACTACTATTGTTCCTATGCGCACACTGTAATATGGCGTAGATTTCTACTTGGAACACTGTACGAGACTGTCACAGAGGGAAAAATGCGTTTTTCTTTGGTCTCACTCCATTTATTCCTGCTTTGGTACCCTCTTTGGTTTTCTAGCCGTCTGTATACCAGATTATTGCTCCAGGAGTAGTTTCTGATGTTTTGGTTTTCCATACGGTTCGTTCATCAATTAGACTTCGTATGATATATCATAGCGGAACATTGGATTTATGTGGTCTGATCTCATATCTAATTCAGGTCCAAGGCGGAAGACTTACTTGTATCACAAATGTAACTTTAACAGTATTTGCACAACATTGGTCTGAAGCCATATCATAGGACGGTCATTTTTCATAGCAGGCGAAGACGCAAATACAAGGAAGAACGAAAATCAAAATACTAAGTTATTCGAGGGGAATTTTAAATAACCCCTTTAAGTTAATATAATTAAAATCCAAAACCCTCCTAAAGTGTTAGAAATAAGAAAATTTATTCTCATCTTTCATTGGAATTCTCCAATTTATTGGGCACGTTCATAAGTAGCATCGCAAAATAAATGTTATTAATGGTCTCAGATATCCCCAAATTAGAAACTCGGGTGGTAGATTTATAAGAATCCCTTTCCGTCCTTATTCTGATAATTGCTGGGAAATTTCACAATGGCCTTATCGCCACAGGGACTTATTCGATTTTATTTTATAATTTTAAGGGTTCACAAATTACGTAACGCAATTTGGGGGAAAGGGGGTTCGACTAGGAGTTACGGTCATATTACGTGGGGGGAGGAAGTCAAGGTTATGTTATGTTATGTTACGTCAATATTTTAAAACTGCCCGAAACGTTGTTGCGAACTAAATATCTTTCTTTACTGGATATATGCCCAAAACTTTTCTCAATAAATTTTATTCTTGCACATCTAAGTAGATCGGATCGCGCTAAATTTTAACATGTTAAATTAAGGTACTTCTTGACCTACCGGGTCTCCCAAAAGTCCCGCATAAAATTAATATCAATTAAAAGAAAAAAATCTTGGAAAAACGCTCGGACCCGTAAATTTTTTATTTTTAATTGTGCATTTTTTGACATAAAAAAATATTATACAGGGTGTCTCATAGAACTGTCGTCACGTCTTTGAGAATTGACAAAAAACGGGTTTTAACGGTTTAACATGGTAAATCTGAGGTTGGTTTCTGTGGATAGAGAATAAAAAACGAAGATGGGAGGTGAAACCCATATTTCTCTAAGATAAATCGTTCCAATGTTACAGCCTGTCAGTCAAAAAATGCC
The DNA here is from genome assembly GCA_935413205.1 of Polydrusus cervinus. Lineage (NCBI taxonomy): Eukaryota > Metazoa > Arthropoda > Insecta > Coleoptera > Curculionidae > Polydrusus > Polydrusus cervinus. The sequence continues at coordinate 8,458,215 of OW284516.1, forward strand.
ATATGTTAAACGTCAATATCTCAAAAACTATTGAATTTAGACACATGACATTTACAACATAAGCTTAAAATTTTGTGGGGAATCAGAAAATAATATAATATGTGTCCAATAAAAAAAATGTCAAAGACATGACGACAGTTCTATGAGACACCCTTTATCTATGTCTATGTGGGCGTAAAAGAGTTATTTTCATGCAGAAAATTTTTTTTATGCATTAAATATAAGCCACTGAAAACCCTAAAAATAAAAGCTGGTAACCTCGGAGAAGAATATACAGGGTGATTCCTAAGTTGAAAACTTCTGGGTGTAGGATGAGTCCGCAAGGGAAAGCGTTTTGCGTATAATCTCAAATCAGCAGCCGCATTTTGACGACACTCACCGTAAATTAGCACCATATCTACCAGTTTATTGTTTTCAAATTTTACCATTTTCACGTCTCATCAATTTAAAATTAACTTGCTTCAGAAGAACACATCGCAGCGTATTGCCAAATAACTCACCATTGCATGACCTATAGGATAAACAACATAAAGTATAGCAGGCTACGTTTTGATGACCAGGCCCGCACTTAGATTTTTTACTTCTGTATCTCGCCTATTTTTAGGTTTTTTGAAAAAAGATATTTGAGAATGTTGTTTATTTTAATGCCTTCTATACACAGCTAAAAAAGAAGTATCAACTTAGAAATCACACTGTAGAAATATTGGTGGTGATATTATTCTATTTCACCGAATTTTGAAAATACGTCCCTGTCAAATAAGGGTTTTGGGAATCAGATCCCGGTAATAGAGGAAGCAAATAGCTGGAGAAGTGGCCGTGATTTGGCGAACAAATTCGACGATTCGACGGCCAGAGACGGCTAAGAGTTCGGCAAACATTTCGGGACAACATATCGCCAGCTTTGTTTATATTTCCATTACTATTAATTAATCAGTCCACTCTTAAACGGGGTTTATTTTACTTTATTCCGTTTCATTTCCCGACGAAAGGAAACGGGCTTGCGTGTTTGTCTTGCTCTCGTCAAAGCGGGAATTTTATTTCAAACGTTAATAGATATTTGCGAATTCCGAAGGAAAAAATATAGTCAGCAGGGTTTTTAAAGAGGTTAAAAATATCTATTTATTGAGAGCGTATCATAATTTATGGGCCGTAGAGTAACTAGAGATACTAGACATCAAACTAAGCCGATTATGTCATATAAGTTAGTTTTTCGATAATTATTAAAATATTAATTTATTATGTACTATGTTTTTTTATGCTTTGGGATGTTTAAAGGGAAATATCTCGAAAATCGTTAAAGATATTAAGATCAATCAAGTACACCTTTTGAACGTAGAAAATGCCCTTCTTTAAAAAACTATAATTGAAAAACACCTAATATCACAGGTAAGAAAAAAAATCACAGATTTATGAAGCCCAGTGTATGCAACTAGAGCCCTCTAGTTTGAAACTTAAAATTTTTACAAATTCTTATTTCTTGCTCATAAAAACATAATATTGCCAACTTTCAATTCGATTCATTAAACCGTTTTAAAATTATGGCTTATTCTCGAGAATAAACTTTTTTTTTCAACACCCTGTATCTCTAGAATGAGTTACAATCCGAAAAAACTTATATGACGTAATCGGCTTAGTTTGATGTCTAGTATCTCCAGTTACTCTACGGCCCATAAGTTATGGGACACCCTGTATATATAATATATTGTGTTAGTATAAAAATAGTAAACTTATATAAACTTTTATAATAAACTGCAAGGGAAGGAGCAAAAGTCAATAATTTCTTTATCATTTTCAAATTATCAATTAAAATTTAAGCTACCGTGGCAAAGAAAGTTACAAATATTATATTTTTTGAGTATGTTTCCTCGATAATTACCCTGGTAGTGACCAAATTTTAAAAAAATCAAAAAATAGTATATTGTATACCTAATAGGAAAAGCTGAACATTCCGACGACCGTAAAGATTGTATGTCGAGGCGCAAGCCGAGACTGACAATACGGAGTCCGGGAATGTGGCTTTTTCTACAAGGTATACATACTATTTTTTCGTAAATCGAAAATTATTAAAAAGACATAACTTATTACAATCAACTTTAAAATTTTGAAATAAATATTATTAACTTTGTTCACAAATAAAGGATGCCATTAAATATTTGTGTTGTAACTATGGAAACACAGTAATATTGAATTGTCAAGCTTAACACATTTTAGTTTACAAGTAGCCGTACAGAAATAATATTTCGTTACAGTACAATAATAAATATTTCCTAATAGTTATTTTCCGTTGCATAGCAATGACTAAGTGTAAGGAAACTTTGACTTTTCCTTTCAGAAATATTATTAAAAATGTCAATATTTCCTATCGATTTTCGGCAAAAATACATTTTAAAATTTTATTTCTTCAATATTTTTTTATTTTTGATTCCTCTTATAAAACAAAATGAATATACATTTCATTTGATTCCCGACAAAAGAATTAGGTCCACAAAAGAAGACGAGTGGTACAAAGCAAAAGTAATGAAAGCAAGAATTACTTGTTATTGCAAACAACAATGCTTTAATGTCGGGAAATAAAGTGCAAGCTGTGTTCCGAAGCACTAAATCGAGGAAAACAGATGAAAACAGGTGTTTTCAAGAGTATTCGTGATGGAGAACAATATGTTTGGATGGTTTCGATAGAGGGCCGCAATAATACCGATTCCGTATGAACTCTAATGGAAAAATGTAATAATACATTGGTATTTTTGAAAAGAATTGTTCTGAAATATATATGATTTATTGCTATGTTAGCAAGATACCTTTACGAAGAATAGAAAAGAAGGTAAAAAACTAAGTGCAATTGGCCAAAGTAATGACTACCCTTGACCGAAGATTATTACAGGCATGAGAAATTATGTTTATACAAAGAATTTCTATTGTCACAAGATGTAAGTTCTTCATTTACGAAATACGAACCTCTTGAGAAACCTTTAAATTTCTCTTGGACGTTTATTGTGCCATTGTGCTCACCCTGTTTGATTTTCACACCTACTCGATGACCCCAGTTCCGTGCACTGGTTTGTGTAGGCCAACTGGGGAGAGGGTAAAGATGTCCTCTGGTTCCAGTTTTGGTTGTCCGAGTATTTGTTGCCTTTTCCGATCTAGTGACTCGCAATGGCAAACTATGTGCTGTGCTGTGTCTCTAACTTGTCCGCATAATCTGCAGTTAGGTCTACTGATATGCTAATTTAATTGATTCTTTATCTTTAATAACAGCTAAATTTACAATGGAACAAGGTTTAAGACTCTTGGGCCAATATAACAACCACTTTTGGATCAAGATATAATGACTTTTAATGAAGAGAAAAATATTTATGTCAAACTCTAATAGGAAATTCATGGCAAAGGCATTATGGTTCTTGAACCTATTTTAACATGGTGAATCTTTTGAATTAAAGGCGTGAATGCATTCATCCCTATTATTAGATGAGTTTATTTCAGTGTATTTAATTTTTATTCTCCCTCTAAATTCTATAAACGAAATAGTCCTTATTTAAAGGAAAATTTTTCCCATTCAGAAAAATTTGCCGAGCTAGGCATAAATTAGGAATGGGTTTCTTTCCCTTCCGTATTTACATATTTGTAATTTTATTACGAAATGAATTCTACTGTGGCATTTTTAAATTTGCATAAGCCTTCCTGGGGACACGAACAAATAAAGGTTAGCCGAAAATAATAATTTAGGTAAATAAGACTGTTTTGAAAAAGAGAGAAAGAAAAACTGACCTTAGAACGTTTAAATAAAGAAATGTTACTGCTGTTGCCGATCTCGAAAATACTTAGTCTTAGAGGCAAAAAGAACAAAGTACTTTGTCTTAGAGGCAAAATGAACGAAAAATGTTAGTTTAGGTTTAAGTACAAATCTAAATTAACGCAAATCTAGCAACAGCAAAAATCCCTATCTTATTTGTGTAGACCTATAGCGAAAGAGATTAATTGATGGCGACAGAAGTCGTTCAAGATTAGTAAATCCTCGTATTACAATAGTTGGTTACGGTGACGTCCTATATGTGACAGTGTAGAAGGTTTGAAGAACCGGCATTTGCTTTTTTGCGTATATTAATATTGCATAAGTAAAATAAAAAGAAAGTTTAAGCGGCAAGCGGACAAAGTAGTGCATCTATCTTTTGCATTAAAGTACACAGGGACGCCAAAGGTAATGGGTTTCTTGGGCACAGGTAGACAATGACAGACTGTTTAATTCTTGTTAGGACTCATCAGAAAGCCATAATCTGTAAGCAATTCCCAATATAGCGAAAATATGCTTTGAAGATATTTTTAAGAATAAATATATGATAAAAATCTAGTATCGACATTTGTAGAAATCAACTCAATGCAAAAGATAGCCATCAGACGTGAAAACATAGAACTTACAATAAACCAAGTACTCTAGGCCAACACATCTAGTATAGAAGAGGCATTCCTACACTTTTTCTACGTGTTTGTAGATTCAAATATAGATTCGCTGCAGTAGCCCACTGGGGTGCCTTACCAATCCGTAATACAATGACGTGTAAAAAAATGGTTCCAATACTAAATGTGTTGACCTACCCTTTAAACGCTATTTAAAACGTGATTTTCTCGGAATCCACATAAACAATTTTGTAAAAATCTGTCATATTCAACGGCAAATATAATTATTTCCAGCGAATATAGATTTCGGTTTCAGTATCAGCCAGTGCGGAGATTTTAGCGCCTGAAAAATCGATTAGCGGAATTTTGTTGGTTGGCAAAATGTCACCAATATGATGCGTAACGGTAGTCGGTGTGGTTAGAAATATTTTAATTTTAGTGGGTTTCACTTAATTTATTAACTTGTGTTTTTAACATTCATATCACGAAACAAGGAAGTAGACTTTATATTCTTAGGATATACAGGATGATTCCTAAGTTGATACTTCTTTTTAACCTGTCTATAGAAGGAATTAAAATAAACAACATTTTCAAATACCTTTTTTTTTTAAACTTAATAATACCCGAGATACAGAAGTAAAAAAGTGCGGGCCTGGTCATTAAAACATTGCCTGCTATACTTTATGTTGCATTGTCCTGTTTCTGTCTTAGTCTTAGTCATGCATTTTACGGGTAGGTCGTCAGTTATTTGGTAATTCGCGCGGTGTGTTTTTCTGAAGCAAGTTAATTTTAAATGGTAAAATTTGAAAACAATGAACTAGTAGACATAGTTGTAATTTATGGTGAGTGTCGTCAAAGTCCGGCTGCTGCCTCTAGATTATACGCACAACGCTTCCCCTTGTGGGCTCATCCTACACCCAGAAGTTTTCTTATTGTTATTCAACGGGTAAGTTAGGCCGAATAGTATTTCATCCATAGTGTAGTAAAGTAAAGTAGTTTTTTGAAAAAAGGTATTTGAAAATGTTGTTTATTTTAATGTCTTCTATACACAGCTAAAAAAAAGTATCAACTTAAACAAACATTGACTAAAAACCCGTGTAACAAAACGTCCCTCTTATCTGTCCAACGACTGAATGGAGTTTCCAACAAATTAGAAACTGTGTCATTAACTGGGTTCATTTTTAAAACACACATCTAAGTAGGTACGTTCACTACTGAATTAATTGAAAAAAAAAACCAAACTTTTTAATCACACAGTAAATCACATAAAAACGATATCTAAAACCGTAAGTTACGCGAAGCCTTAAAATAAATACGTTAATATTAGGCGAACCAATGCTAAAATAATGGTGTATACGACTGATCTATTTTTAAATTGCACTTCATCATAATGCAAATTGTTACATGCTGTTTGCGTAACGAATGTCACGTAACCATAGCGACGATAAATATTAAAGCCATGTTGGGCGTTTGGTCTTCACTTGCTTTGAGCTAACGGACACGGTCGGCTGGGGCGCGCCAAAATGCACGAGTGTTTATATTTCTTGTCCATCGGAGTTAACCGTGGCCCTATTATGCATAGCTACATTCGGATTAAATTAATATTATTATTTCGAACATAATTATTTTTTAAGCGCTAAAATGGTAGCTGTATTGGTACATTGGTACTTAATCTACATCAATGACCTACCGGCAACTGATCCTAGGGCAGGACACACTATTTTTGCGGACGACACAACTCTCTCTTCTGCTGGCGACTCATTGGAAGAGGCTTTAATAGGGTCCAGGGAATCTCTGGAATTGTCGAGTGAATGGTTCCGAGCAAATAGGCTTCTTCTCAACGAGGATAAAACCAAGCGGATGGTATTCACTATGAGAAACTTAAGTGATATTTCGGGTGATAATGTTTCGAAGGCAAATTTCTGGGGTCTTGACGCAAAACTACAATGGGGTAGTCATATTAGCCAGGTGGCTAAAAAGCTAACAAAAGCTGTATTTGTACTGCGAGGACTCTCGAGTTGTGTTTCTCCAGCTATATTGAGAACAGCATATTTTGCATTATTTCAGTCCCACGTCTCATACGCTATTTTGGCTTGGGGGCACTCTGCGGAGGTTTATAGACTGTTTGCCATTCAAAGGAGAGTAGTAAGAGTAATATCTAATCTCGGCTACAGAGACGATTGTAGAGGGGCGTTTGTTGCTCTTCAAATTTTAACATTGCCAGCCCTCTATATTTTACAGAATTTACTTTTTATAAAAAAGGCTGATAATTTTAAATCACACACAGAATGAAGGAGATCTTGACTGATAATGCTTTTTATTCATATATAGAATTTTTAAATTTTAATGTGTTTTAACCTGTGTTTCTTTTTTTGGTACTAGATTTAACTATGTATATTGTTTGACGTGTGTAAACATTATGTATTAACATGAATAAAGGAATTTTGAATTTTGAATTTTGAATACATTAATATTGTCGAAAAACTTTCCTCCTGGTTTAATTTTTTTTTTGGTGAAGAGCCCCTTTAACTACTTCACCTGATGAGCCGCCACTGCCAAAAGGAGGCCTAAACCATTCTGTTATGTTTGTTTTAATTCTATTTTAGCCGCTCCCCTCTCTAGCCGAGGGGCCCACCATCTGGCTCTTAATACAGGGCCCATTCAATGCTAGCTACGCCACTGTCATTATTGTACTGGTCGGCCGTTTATGTTAAGTTGAATTTATTTTACATAAAGAGAGCTTTCCAGAATTAAAAAATACTAAGCTACAAAATGTGAACCATATTATTCATGTCATTTGGCACAATCACAGTATTGTTTTTACACCAAACAAACACATTTTGCGCCCCAAAATAAACAAAGCTAATGAGCAAATATTTGACAATGTAATTATTCCATGGCACATACAAGTTTGGCCGCGGCAAATAATGAATTAGATTCAAAGTGTGATTTATTCGTTCACGCGGTCGCACTTTCAGCGACATGTGTGTGTAATGTCACAATTGGAATAAACGGGTTAATTTATGTCGGCGACATTTAGTCTCTGCCAAAATTTTGCTTAAAAGAGTGTATTGTGATCAGCGCCGTATTTAGGCTTTTGCCGCCCAGGGGCTTACAAGAATCTGCCGCCCGTATGCTCGGGGGGGGGGGGGGGGGCTCAGTGGGCGTAAGTAGGACTTTTTTTTTCTAGAGAGAGGAATAGTCGGGTCTACATATATTTCATGATATTGTACCGAGTGAAGAAAGTAGAAAAGCGCCGCAAGCGAAAAATTTTCGGGGCCACGCTCAAAGTTCGATTAAAATTCACCTAACTGTCATTAAACTTCGAAAATTAAATTATTACTTCCTCCCTCATGGTTAAATTAAATTTGTTGTAATTTTTTTTTTGGATTTTTTTTTATATTCCTAACTGGCTCGTTAAAACAAAAAAACATTTTTTATATTTGTGAAAAATATGAATATTGGTATCAATCCAAAATTTTAGCATAGGACGTATGTATGACTCTAATCAGCGTTTTTCGGGCTCGGTTTTTCATGATTAAAAATAAAGTAAATATCATCGCTCACCACGCCAAAATTGATGAAAAATCAGAAATCATGTATTTTAGGAGCGTAGATCTAAGAGCAGTTTTTGATGCAAATGTTTAGGTTTTAAAATACCCCTTCTTAAGTGCCGATTTGTATATTCATAATAAAGCATTCTCGTTTCTTTCCGCACTTCCTTATTATAAATTATCACACTTCTTCCATAAAAAATGTTTCAATTAAAATTTTTACTTTAATTTTTCTCTTTAAAAATAAATACCTGGTTGTTTTCTGTTTTTGTTATTTTTTTGCATTGGGTTATATTTTTGTTGATTTAAAGTAGCTCTAAAAAAGGGAAAACTGAACAGAAAAGTATATATAAAAACTACTATAAAATATTATTCCTTTTACTCATTTCCTTTAAAATTGCATCATAAATAAATAACAAAAACGACATACGTCTGAAACCTTAATCTTTATTTAAAACAGAACTTTTAGAAGGAACAGTTAAAAAACTAAACGTTGTAGTCTAATCCAATAATACATTATTTAAAGATTTAAATAAGCTAATATTTGTCGCCCTGGGCTACAGCCCTTACAGCCCTCCCCCCCCCCCTAAATCCGCCGCTGATTGTGATGGCTTATTTAATTTACGAGGGTTCAACGATCAATATTGCCTAAAGGGTCTCACACACGCTGAACCTCGGCCGATGCGTTAATGAGCGTCTACCGTGGCGGTCCGAGTTCGATCCTCGGAGAGGGCATAAGCTTTATAAAAAAAAGTGTACCCGGAACTTAAAAGGATGGATAAAAAAATGCAGTATGCTACTACTGATTCCTAATATCGGAACCGAGATAGGCGTCATGGACTTCTGGGGGCGTAAAAAGAAAAACTTGTCCGTAAATGTGGTTCGGGCTTCACGATAAACTGTAAGTCTCATCTAGCTGATATTATCCAGATCAGTGGCGTGGCCAGAAAATATGCTCGGTGGTGGGGGGCTCAGTGGGCGTAAGTAGGACATTTATTTTTCTGGAGAAAGTTACAGTCGAGACTACATGTATTTCATGATATACCTAGTGAAGAAGGCGTAAAAGCGCCACAGGCGAAAAATTTTCGGAGCCACGCCAAAAGTTCGTTTAAAATTCACCTAACTACTACCAAATTTCGATTAAATTAGTACATCTCCCTTTCTGCATGGTTGAATTAAATTTGTTTTTGTTAATTTTTTTTGTTACTTTTGTTTTGATATTCCTAATCTTTATTTAAAAAAAAATATTTTTTATATTCGTGAAAAATATGAATATTGATGTAAATCCTAAATTATAACATAAGACTTATGTACCAGCGTTTTGCGGGATCGATTTTTTTTTGATTAAAAATTATCCCTCACCACGCCAAAATTTATGATATTTTCAGAAATCATGTATTTTAAGAGCGTAGATCTAAGAGCGGTTTTTTGTGAAAATGCTTAGGTTTTGAAATACTCCTTCTTAAGTGCCGTTTTGTATATTCATAATAAAGCATTCTCATTTCTTCCCGCACTATTTTTTTTATTATAAATTATATTATAATTTCCATAAAAAATTATTCAATTAAATTTTTACTTTAATTTTTCTCTTTAAAAATAATGACCTAATTGTTTTTTGTTTTTGCAGACGTTTTTATAAAGAATAACTTTTTCTTCTAAACCCATAAATAAAAAAGTTTTTCCTCTTCCGAACTCTATCCGTGGACACACTGTATTTTGTGGTAATAAATTGCCAATGACAAATAGTGTAATTGTTTTTAACAGTGTAGAATAAGCCTCTGATTTTGATGACATTTATGATAATAAATTAGGAGAACCCTTTATTTACTTCAGTAACAATTTGAGCATTTGCGTCTCCTCAAATAAAATTAAATGTTTAATTTTTAAAAAAACCGGTCTAATCCTGATATTTTATTGAATAGACATGCGACAACCAACCACAAACTTTACGAAATACATAAACGGACAAGGGTGAAGAATTTTTATTTTAACTAAAATTTCATACTGCATGTTCCACTGGGAACATAGCCACGGTCGTTATACATCATAATGATTGGTTTTTATTCTACAGGGAGCTGCCAATCTGCCTCTGATAGATCGACGCCTGCGAGAGGAAAAAGAAATATTACGCCACAGGAAAACTTATATTTTCCGAGTAAATACCTGTCGGAATTTTGAAGTAAATTGAATCGAACCATAATTGGTATGGTCCGTGTTGACTCTATTACCCGTTGGGAGTTTGTTATTATTTTTGGGCCAGATTGAGGTTTTTATTGTTTATTGTAAGAGATTAAAATATATTTTTATTTGTAATACGGAAGCGGTTTGTTCAAACAGAGCATTCTTAAATTTCCCACAGGACCCTTGTTGGAAATTATGTGGACAATATTAGGAATTATTTAGTTAAAGAGTATACGTAGTATAAATATTATTTTACCATTATATTGTTCTAAATTTTAAATCCAAATAACATACCACAAAATATGAATAGTATTAAAATAAATGATGATATTCGAATTTTGAAAGTTAATCAAGTAAAATATTTAGGAATAATCTTTGACAGTAAATTAAATTAAAATTTTCACATCGAATATTTCATTATAATTATAGCTATTAATATAACGAGACTATTATGCGATTTATAATAGTCGAAGACATTACTAGGTGACGAGGCAACAGCCGAGTCACCCGCAATGTCCGAGACGGTGTTAAATCGCTAATAATCGAGTTGTATTCAAAGCTTTATCGTATCATTGACAACGGCGATGCGAAAATAAAAACAAGGTTTTATGTCATTTCATTTTGGCATTTCAAAAAGTCATCATTAAAATCATGCAAGATTTTGATATTCCTGACGATATATTAGCTGCAGCCAACATTATAAGGTTGAACTTGCTTCCGGACAAATCTAAAATCCATTATGAAAAAGAATATTGGCAGTTTTGTGAATGGCGAAACAAAGTACATGTTTAAGGTGCAGAAGAAACGGTATTGCTGGCGTATTTCGCAAAACTCTCTGAGGAATACTCTGCTTCATCCCTATGGCCGAAATATTCCATGTTACGAGCGACTTTAGAACTGAAGGAAAGAGTGGACATCGACAAATACGGCGCCTTAATACGTTTCATCAAGAAGAAAAATGTTGGATTTAAATCGGCGATGTTTCCGGCAGTGGATTAAGCACTGGGGAACCGCATGAAATCGAAAGGAGTGCTTGCTCGGTCATTAATCAGTCTTCAGAGGGCATACCTAAGATCGTGGACGTTAAAGACAAAGGTGTATCCATCAAATTTGAAAACTGTCAAAATATTGTTTTACATGTTAATGAAAAATAGTTCTAATATTATTTGGTATCTAACGTATTATGCTTTCGTAACTAACGTATTAAATTATGGTAACTAATGTATTATGAGTAACTAAGGTGTTATGTAGGTTTTAATACGTTTATGATGTTAACAATTATTAATAAAGATATCATATAATAATGATACGATAATAAAGTTTACTACAAATTTTTAGAAACATTAAAAAAATGTTGAACGTAAAACATATGGAAATATTATATTATGCATTAGTTAAAACTCATTTAAATTACGGAATTTTAGATTTGGGAGGAATAAATAAAACTTTAGTTAAAAAATTAGAAATATTACAGACAAGGTTTCTAAAAATTTTATTTAATTAAGATTATCTTTATCCTTCAATAAAACTATATTCTGAAACAAAAAAAATTAACTTTAGACAACTTTACATTTATAACATCTTATAATACATATTTAAAAATACAAATCTTATACAGTTTAAAAACCATAATCATAATACACGCCATAAAAATTAAATAACCATGAAACCTAAAATAAATAAGTCCATAGGACAAAAAAAATTTCAAATATTTATGTTTTTATTTAAACGATTTCACCAACAAAAATTAAAAAATATATTTTATTAAAAAAATATAAAGTCAAAATAAAAGCATGGATATTGGAAACAGATAACTTAAAAAAAATTTGGAAATATTTTAATGAATATTATTAATGAATAATATATTTTTTTAAATTTTATTATCCTATATCTTCAAAAAAAAACTGCGTTTATATCTTTATACATATACTTAAACGTTTTTTATTGGCAATTTAACTTTAATATAATATTAACTATATATTTATAATTTAAAATATTAAGATTTGCCCCTAACAAGCACGGCTTCGGGGGATTAAAGAAGAAGTTTATTGAGGAAGATAAATAAGCACATTTAATATATTATAAATATTAAAAATAAACTTAATTTTTTGATAGAGAATAAAAAACTAAGATAGGGATTTTTTCCCTTATATGCGGCGCTCTAGTGCTACAGCCTGTCAAAGTCTGAAAATGGCATATTTTAAACATTAATATCTCAAAACAGTTGAATTTAAACATATGACATATAATGCATATTATACGTAGAATTGTATAGGAATTTAGAATATAATATAATAAATAGGGTGTTTCATTTAAAATAAAGATGTTTTCACCTGTTTTGGGCAGAAGCGGAAACGCTTCATTGCTGAATGTATTTTAAAACGATGATTGTTTATCTGAGCAACCAAATTTTTAAAGAAAACGTATCACTCGTTTTTCATAAACGTCTAACGTTCCATACATCGTAAAACACCCTCTTTACTGCATTTTTATCCAGAACATTCCCAATGACGGCGCCAGGATTTTTTGGGATGGGTGGGCACAAGTGGGCCCGATGACTTCTAAAAAAGAAGGGCGCCGCCTCCCCCACGCTCTATAACGCCATAAGCGAGGTAAACAAAACTTCCTTCTTGTCCTAACTGACGTCTGAAAGAAAAAAAAAGGTCATCATCGTTCTCTTTATCTCTTATTACATTATTACATTATTCTGTAATACCACTCCTTTCTCATCAAAAATTGTATAGTTAAATTCCCCTTCCCTCATGGAAATTACAAAATCGAATCCCTCAATTTTGGGTGGGCACTAGGGTGGGCATCCGTGTGGGCCGGTGTCCACCCTGCCCCCCCCCCTCAACCCCTGGCGCCGCCGCTGGACATTTTGTATATCTTTTTTTTTTTTTAAAATGGGGAAACTCAAAGTCGAAAGTCTCAATCATGCATTAAAATTTAATAACTTGGTTACATGTTTCGCCCTAACATATGGGCATCATCAGACCTAAAAACTATACAAATACAGTAACCAATTAAAAATATAAAATCTCTTCCTACCTAACATTCAGAATAAAAACAAAAAAACAAAAATTAAAATTAACACATCGTATAAATGACTTTACAAATAAAGTGACAGACTATTTGGTCAATAACCCAAAACAACAAGAGTAGTAGGGTAAGGGATTCGGATGTCGGTTGGGTTATTGACCAAATAGTCTGTCACTTTATTTGTAAAGTCATTTATACGATGTGTTAATTTTAATTTTTGTTTTTTTGTTTTTATTCTGAATGTTAGGTAGGAAGAGATTTTATATTTTTAATTGGTTACTGTATTTGTATAGTTTTTAGGTCTGATGATGCCCATTTGTTAGGGCGAAACATGTAACCAAGTTATTAAATTTTAATGCATGATTGAGGCTTTCGACTTTGAGTTTCCCCATTTTTAAAAATTAAATAAAGTCTCTTTGAGAAATGGACTACTTCTTTGAATTTTGTATATCTGTTTGTAAGATGTAAACGTAGTTTGGAAGTAATACATTTTTAATTTAGAACTGATTTGTGAAAAACTGTTTTTATTTTAAATGAAGATACTTAAAATTGACAGGGAACAACAAATCTTAAAAACAAAATTTATGTGAATCTCCTTTTTCTTTAATCATGCGAAACCCGGGTTATACAAGAAAAAAACCGTCGGTTGCATTAAGCCACTGAAAAAGTAGAGCAATTTCATGTCGCGAGGTCCCTTTTTTATGCTCTTAACTTTTTCCTCTTTTATTGGTGCAAATTGGATGGATCGAGAAGGTTAGCTAGTCCTGCATGGATAGTCCGGGACAATAATAATGCTTTTTTATTATTCTTTTGAGGCCTTTCTCCGAGGATATCCATGACCTTAGGCGTAAGTTAGAAAACCGCTTTTATCTTGAACTGTGGGTTTTAACCTGTTATATTTGATACATTGCTTGGCAGTTTTTTGTCTTAAACATTTATTAAAACAGTTAGTAGTTGTAATGAATTACAGACTCTACACGATTAGTATTACTGACAGACCTGAATGATATCATTCCCATCATTTTTTGAAATTAGTTAGTTGTTAATAAGCACGGTTAACTTGGCTCGAAAGCGCCGAATATCACACGCTTGTTGAAAAAAAAAAATTTCTACTTTAGAGTTGAAATACAAGGCACACTATTTAATTTAAATATATGGTGCCAATTTGACAGACAACCCCTACTTATTAAAAAGAACAAATTTTAGAAAGCAGTAATTGTAAAGTGTTTAACCTATTTATCATGTATTTGTCGAGTGATTCAGAATTAGAGTGTGAAAATACGCCATCTGAAATTATAAAAAATGTTAATAATATACTGGAAAATCTAGCACCAAAAAAACAAATCGCGCTGAAGAGAGTAATGTAATAAACAACAAATGTTTATCGGTAGCCATAGCATAGAGAATGGAGCTCTAGTCTACAGATCGCAAGGTCACAGGTTCAAATCCCGTCAGGAGTATTTGACTTTTTTTTATAAAAACATTAAATAATTTATAGAATTAGGAATTTTAAATTGAAATCTTCCTTGTTGGGTTAATTTTTTAAATTTATGTTTAATGCATCTTTTCTTGATTAAATTTAAAATTTTTCATTCTGGTTAATCTAGAAGTAAATCCAGGATTAGTTTTTTCTATGATATATTAAATATGAAAAAATGAAAAAGTTAAACTACAAATATAGGAAAAGCCTATTGACAAACCATGTAACCAAATATTAAGTGAAACATAATTCTAAGTATGCTAATTTCAACACCAGTGTTGAAATATTTTTTTCACAAATCAAAAGCTTTTTTAATAATTCTTTTTGGTCGTAGGAAAAATAGTGTACATTACTTGTGTGAAGGTGATTATTCTAAAACTCGGAGAATTTCCGCACTCGGCTGACGCCTAGTGCTAAATATCTCCTCCTTTGAAAAGTATCACTTGTTATGTAATATACTATTAACAGTCTGTCATTGGCTTATCAAGACAGTTAGTCTTAATTATCATGTAGAATCTCCATTAATATTGTGATTTATCTAGTAACGAATGGTTTCACTTTAGTCACATTTTTTAAGTAATTGTGTCAGTAATATTGATCGTGTATCGTCACCTTCATGACCCATTTTTTCTTGAAATTCACGAGCATTTTGATAGTGACTTGCTTTTGGCCGATTTTATTTCTCAGTATTTTATATTTTTCTCTTTTATTTCGATAAAGCCAACAAATAAGCTTGAATTCCAGTAATCTTCCTTTCTTGTATATATTTTAAATTAGGTGCAGGACACAAAATTCTCAAGTTAGATCTTATTCTGCTCATTCTCACAAGATTTCAATAAGCAGTGGGTCAACCTTCCAAATATTTCAGCAAAAAATATTACCTATCATTAATAATTATTGTTCTTCTTCTGCTTATAGTAACGAGGAGCATAGGTTTAATTTTAAAAAAAAAACAAATTTCGGTTCCTAAAGATTAGGAACTTTATATGTTTACTTAAGAAGGTTGTCCTTTCATTTGAGGCTCATCAGTAAGACTAAGATCTGATTAAAGAAAGAAAATTGTTTGACATTTAGCAAAGAGCGGAATTATCTAGATATTTTACCAACTGCTATATCTAGATATTTCTAGACGCGAGACACTTTTAAAGCTTACCAGCACTTCTAACGTAAGCAAGTTAAATTATTAAGAGGAAAGACTCGCTACAGATATGACAACTCATACCCGGAGTGATGTAACTATACAGGGTGATTCCTAAGTTGATTCTTCTTTTTTAGCTGTGTATAGAAGGCATTAAAATAAACAACACTTTCAAATACCTTTTTTCAAAAAACCTTAAAATAAAATGCTTACATTCATTTATTACACTATGGATCAAATACGGTTCTGCCTAACTTTTTTTTTTTTTTTTTTTTTTTTATGATAAAACACCTGCACGTCCTGCACTGTAGGAAAAATCCTTTAAGGCGCTCTGGGAGCGGTGCGAGTGCGAAGAAAGCGATTAACGTTGGTCTTGAAACGTTGAAGATTGTATTCTTTGGGAAACACGACCTCAGGAAGATCATTCCACAAAGATGACGTTCTCCAGATGAAAGAATTCTTGAACAATGAAGTTCGAGGAGTACTAAGCTGAACAACATATGGATGAGCGGCAGTGGTTCGCCGTGTATTTCTGTCAGTCGAACACCTGCCATGGAAATATCTGTAAAAGAGAGCCAAATCACCAACCTGTCTTCGATGCTCCAGGCTATCGAGGGTCTTGGTCAGCTCGGGGTCGCCGATCAGACGAACGGCTCTCCTTTGAATGGAATCCAGTAGCCGAAGGGTGTGCTTGGGTGCAGAGCTCCAGACATGAGAGCAATATTCTAATGATGGTCGAATCTGGGCTTTGTAGAGTGTCAAAAGTTGATGAGGTGTGTACAACCTTTTGGTGCGAAAAAGTACACCAAGTTTCTGTGCAGCTGTCTTGGCAATTGCGGCAACGTGATCATGCCAAGACATGTTACCTCCCAGATTGACCCCCAGCAAATTAATAGACGGTGCCAGGGGAATTGCGTGTCCTGCCATGACTATATCCGGTTCTGCAATGTTAACCTTTTTGGAGAAGACTGCTGCCTGGGTTTTCTTAGCATTAAATTCGACTTGGTTACTGTCACCCCAAGCCAAAATTTCTTCCAGGTCCTTGTTGAGGCGCAATACTTCATGCTGCCTGCGAAGATGTGCGTCGGCAGCGGATGTTTGCCCGTTGAATAACATTAAGAAAACTTCTAGGTGTAGGATGAGTCTGCAAGGGAAGCAGCAGCCGCACTTTGACGATACTCACCGTAAATTAACACCATATCTACTAGTTAATTGTTTTTTCTTCAGAAAAACACACCGCAGCGGATTGCCAAATAAATAACTGACCACCGACACGTAAATTGCATGACTAATAATACAAAAACAACATAAAGTATAGCAAGCTACGTATTGATGACCAAACCCGCACTTAAATTTTTAACTTCTGTATCTAGCCTATTTTAAAGTTTTTTGAAAAAAGGTATTTGAAAATAATGTTTATTAATGCATTAATGCCTTCTATACACAGCTAAAAAAAGGAAGTATCAACTTAGGAATCACCCCGTAAAGACATAAACATTATTCAATAAACCTTATCCCAAGTTCCAAATTTTTGCCCGAATACAAGAGATTTTTTACCACTGTCCATTAGAATTAGTGCGCTATTCGTCGTCTTTTCCATCTCACAACAAATAACAGCGCAGTTTTGTGTCTGGAATCTGGATGAAGCCTTAATGTCTTCCGTTCCGACGCCTGGATAATGTAGAAACGGGCCAAGCTGTTGCTAATTTTAGCTAATTGTATATGCAAGCTGAGCAACTGCTATTGCATGAGTAAATTATAGCCTTTTTGCTATTATATTGCGCTTAACGATTAAGAAAGAATGTGCATCAGCTAATAGAATTTTAAAAGATTTAAATCATTTTTATAAAACATATTTTAAGGCTAAGCGGTTTGCTGAATAATAAATTGTTAAGTTATCTTTGCTGCCGCTTCGAACTTTTTCAAAATCAAATTGTTTTCACTACTTTTACCCATGATATTTTACTTTCAGTTCCACCAATAACAAATAGATCTACTGACAACAATATATTCCAGTCTAAATTACACCAAAATGCAAATTGTGCCCCTTTACTTCACCAAACTTATGCTGTTAAATATTTAAATATGACGTGGGAAAGTAAAAGCATGGCCTTAAACTTAAGAAAATATTAGCAGTTTAGTAACCCAATAATAAAGAATCACCCCTTTGACACTAAGATCAGCTCAGATCTTCCATTTTCGAGGCTTGTTTACATAAAGTTATTCATTCATGTTTTCAGTTATTTTGCTAATAGGGTAAAGGCTACATTATTCAGTGATTATTTATTCAAGGTCTATTTTTTTATAAGAATGTTAAGGGAGGCATGTTTAAGTGGGCAGTCCCCCCCCCCCCCCAGGGTAGGGCGTAGATATAAGGCAGCGATACCCTTTTTTTACAGGTCACTTTCGATAGGAAGTTTTGAAATGGCGGCGACGTTTTTTTACAAGCAACTTTTGATGATACGAGGACCAGTTTTGCGGTTTTATGGCTGCTTGCCATTTAAACTAAATTATAATAATTTATAACTAGGAGGATATACGACATATTCCATTACATTTTTGCCTAAAAAATTCTTAGCACCAGCTTAAACTAGCATTTTGTTTAATAGTAAGTTCCCGTCACCCCGGATTTTGACAGGTGCAAACAACGACAGAAATGTAAACGTCACCCAACATTTCCTCAAAAAAGGGAACAAAATTTTTGTAAAATGATTCGAAATTTGGTGTCAAGACTACCCAGTTTTAAGTGTACAAGCGTAAGTACCAAACTAGTAGCTTTTATCCAGAAATTTTTTTTAAATTTTTTAAAATTTCTGTTGATGATTTGTGACAAGGCATGTCTAATTTTATTTAAAATTCCGCCTTGTTAGTGTCTTTTTAAATTGCTGTTTAATATAATTATTAGCTATATTTGCATAATTGTTGACTATATCATACTTAAAACTCTGAATAAATTGTTATTTAAACAGTTAAAAATCTAAGACAATACACAAAATAAACTTTGTATCAAAACACCCAAACTGAATTTTGCAATAAGCTTTGTTACAATTTATAGATAAGTAGCTATAATACTCCTGGGTATTAATAATATCTTGAACATCAAGAAAAAATTTAATACTAAGCCTAGTTACGAATTTAAATAAACATTCTCGCTCAAGTATAACTCTGACATGAGGCAAAGGAAAGGACAATAGTACACTGAGAAAAGCTTCAGCAAGAAATTCTTTGCTAAGATTATTTTGGCTGTAATATTAAATTTTCAACCTACGATAGCAAAATGAATTTCTTATTGCAAAAGAAACAATTTACCTAAAAACTCTTTATACCCGTTACAAAAATCTTTGCTAATATAGAAAACTTACATTATGATAACAGCTAAGTAAGTCTTTATAAAAAATTAATTTCTAGGACTACTATTTGCTTTGCTAAGGAAGTAATGCAGTTTGCTGCTTTTGAAAAAAATCTTTATAAAGAAATATTTTCTAGCGCTCTAAAGAGTTTTTAAAGGGGTAGCAAAATTTTTTGTTAGAATTGGGAAATTCGTAACTGTTCGGTTCGAATCGGATTATTTCGTGGGGACGAATTCAGTCTAATTGGGTGAATGTTTATATTGCGCACCAGTCGTCCCGTTCCTGTCTCCAGGTCTTCATGTCTTTAGGTCTTCATTTTATTTCAGATATTTAGATGCTCGTTCCTTCATAAAGTAAAATTGTCGCATCGGTGGCTGTTGTTGGTGATCATTACGACTCGACATTTGTCTCATTTTTTCCAATAAAAATTGTCTTGGCTCAAAAATGTTTCCAGTGTGCAGTGCTTTATTGGATTGTGACATCAATGACAGTGTAGATTTTTAATATCAGTGTTAAAAGACCAAAGTTATTTTAGTTTTATGTTAATTTTTTTATGTTATGTGTTATTAGGCATAATAAGTTCTCTAGAGTATATTAAAAATTCAACAAAATATACGGCTTATTTTTTGGGCCACCCCACATATTATAGCAAATAAGTGGTGCTGTCATAATAAACCACTTTACTATTATAGCGATGCTTAGTTGCTACCTTAGCTAAAAAAGAGTTCCTGAAGTAAGACCTACATTCTGACACAGCAAAGTAACTTTCTTGAAATAAATAAAAAAATCCTTCCAATATAGCAAAATGCTATGCTGATATTGAAAAAAAAATTCTTGTTTCGAGAACAATGGATGGCGTAGAAAATTATCTTTACTGTTCTAGCAAAGTCTCTTTATAGCCGATGGTCAGTCACTTTGCTAATACAACATTTTTGTTTACTTGAGCTAAGTGATCAATCTTTATAAAGTGACTTTATTACGACAGCAAAGAAATTACAGCCAAATGGATTTTACTGTCTCAGGTAGTTTTTCTTTTGTCCCCTTTGTTAGCATTTTTCTTTATAAACGGTATAAAGATTTTTATAAGGACAGCAAGAATCTTCTCTCAGTGTAATAGCTAGAAAAAGTGCTTTTTACTCATGTTAACCAACAAAACAAAAGCCAATTTGAATCCTTTGCTTAAACTTTACCTGAGCCACACCTCTTTATTACCAGTTTGATAAAATTATAAAATAGCTTCAACCTGTTTTAAAAAATATATACTTCGATGCTTTTCCGTTAGTACGAAAAGAGATAATGTTCTAAAAAAGAGACAATAGCCAACGACAATATAACTTATTAGCTCTGGAGAGTAGATATGATGCACATTATACACTTTTCTAAGATTTTTTAAATATAGCAGCTATTTGGGGTCAACATACTACAATGTTACAAAAAGGATACCAACGCAACGCATTGCTTATTCTTTTCAGTATAAAGTCCTACTAATTCTATAAATATCCCATTTTCGAATCCCTTAAGTGGAGCAATCACAAAATCACCAATTGGTTATTAAATTCACCTTTTTAGGATTATGCCTTTTCATCGTCATTTCGTACAAGAAACTTCCGCTCCCTGTCTCCAGTTCAAAGGGCCAGGACCTCAGTGGACTCCGAAAGGTCCGTGTCGTGTTCTCGGGTGGAAAATGGCCATATAGCGGATGTAACTCATGCGCCACGGGCGAGGACTCTTTCTTTCAGTAAGGAATATTACGGTAAGATGGACAAAAATAAAGTAGCCTTTTGTTGTTTACCCAACTAGGTTAAAATCTCAGTTACAATCACACAAGGCTTTTGAATTTTAAACTGATTCAAATATTGTACTAGAAATGGCAATAAACATAATTTGTCACAATACAGTATTCACCTGAAAACGCCTGGAACTATTTACGATTTAAAAGACTGTGATTTAAAAGAAATTAAGACAACGCAAGTCTTATGTTGGTTTGTATAAAGCTTTTGACGAGCAAGTGTGACTGTCACATACTTGACATTTGCAGAAATAATTTGCTCACAATCATATTGGTCCGGTTACCTTAATTTTTAAATTATTAATCAGGCACTTTTAATAGTAAGTAAATAATGTCTGCCAAAGTCATTTATGTCATAGTCAAACTTGCTGGTTAGTTAATTGTGGTCAAAATCATAAAACCAACATAATACTATTATATATTGTAATTCAAAAAGACATTTCAATCTTTAAACAACCACATAATGTAATAATACTAGACTAAAAATTATAGTACTACAATCTGGTAGGAGCCCACTTGTAGTTAAATAAATAAATAAATAAAAAAACAAGATCATTTAAAACAAACATTTCGGAACGGAGCTTTTTTCTGCAATACAGGGTGATTCCTAAGTTGATACTTCTTTTTTAGCTGTGTATAGAAGGCATTAAAATAAACAACTTTTTCAAATACCTTTTTTCAATATACTCAAAAATAGGCGAGATAGAGAAGTAAAAAATCTAAGTGCGGGCCTGGCATTAAAACATACCCCGATATAGTTTGTGTTGTTTTTCTTATCTCTTATTAGTCATACGGGTAGTGTTGAACAATCCGGTGCGGTGTGTTTTAAATTATTGATTCGTGAAAATGGTAAAATTTGAAAACAGTGAATTAATAGATAAGGTGGTAATTTACTGTGAGGGTGGCAAAGTGCTTCAAGATTATACGCAGAACGCTTTCCCTTGCGGGCTCATCCAACATCCAGAAGTTTTCTTAATGTTATTCAACGGGCAAGTTAGGCAGAACCGTATTTGATTCGTAGTGTAATAAATAAATGTAAGTACTTTATTTTTGAGTTTTTTGAAAAAAGGTATTTGAAAATGTTGTTTATTTTAATGCCTTCTATACGCAGCTAAAAAAGAAGTATCAATTTAGCAATCACCCTGTATAACCAGTTAAACATCTTTTACAAGAACATAATTATATTTAGCAATGATTTTAATATTTTCCATACTAAAAATAAAGGCAATAATAGTTTTTTGGAAAGCCTAGACATGCCAGTATTATACCGGGTGCTACAAATTTGTGTGCGTGCATGAGGATCTCGAAAACGGTAAGAAATATATGAAAATTAAACTGATGAGAAATTGCGTATTTTGGGGCTTAATACGTAATAAAAGAAAATTGCAATAGTTCGAATATCTTCGGAAATATCCGAAAACAAACCGAATTTGTAAGTTTTGGTTTTTAATTTGTTGCTCCCTAATTTTTGACTAAAGAAAACAACGAAAACACTATCACAGTCAATTTTTATATTCTATAGGTTAGGTTAGGTAAGAGTGGCAGACCCTTGGTTCTGACCAAACAGTCTCACATAGTCCTGATTAGGTCCGTTGTGATACCACACGTGTTCCGTAGAACCCACCTTCATCAGATCTCTGATGGTTTGTGCGACATAACCGCGGAAGGATTTTAACAACTCATTCAAACCAGCCACTACTGTTCAGAAATCTGCTCAGCCGTCCAAGTTGTAAGTTGCTTAGTTCCTCCAGGCTATCGAAAGATGATTCACCCAGAGTAGTGAACCTCCTTCTTGCGAGGCCAGGGCATTCACACAGAAAATGTTGAATACTTTCTTCCTCTTCCTCATCTCTGCAACTTCTGCAGAAGTCGTTAGTGGGTATTTGCATACGTTCGGCATGTCTAAAGAGGCAATGTCCGGTAACAACCGCAGTAATATTTCTCACGTCTTTTCGACTGTGTCTCAATTGCTCTGCGGTTCTCTTTTTATATAATGTGGGCCACAGTTGCCTGGATGTACTACAGGTTGTCAACCCTGTCCATCTGTTCTGTGCAAGCTGCTGGGCCGTGTAGTCAATCTCCTCTTTGACCAATCCCAGTGGTTTGTTCACTCTATTGTCTGCTAGATCATCTGGCATGCCTGCGCCCTCTCTTGCGAGCGCATCGGCAGCCTCGTTGCCATCTATTTTGGAGTGTCCAGGAACCCAGCACAGAATTACCCGATGTTGGTTGCCAAGTGTGCATAGATTGTTGCGGCATCGCTTTACGAGCTTTGATTTAACGCTGCTGGAACAGATTGCCTTAATCGCCGCCTGACTATCACTGAAGATGGTGATTGACGAGGCTACTCCCAAGCCAAGGTGTTCTTGCAGGATATTGACCGCCTTCTCTACTGCCAGTACTTCCGCTTGAAAAATACTACAATAGTTGGAGAGTCTATACGATTTCTGTATTTGTAAACTTTCGGAAAAGACCCCGGCTCCCACACCAACGTCCATTTTTGAACCGTCTGTGAAGATTGCGTGATCTGTTTTCGTTATATTCTGATTGCCCTCCCACTCTTCCCTACTCGGAATGAGTATAGAATTTATATATATTATTCTATATCTATATTCTATAAGATGACATTAGTTTCTTAAAGCGACGTTTCGTTCTTTGGATACCACCGCCAACGTAATTTTTATAAATACATACCTACAGTTTTATCTACAGTTTACGGGAATTACTCTACTTTTTTTACTGTTTTTAGCTCAAAAAGCAAACGACGAACTTCAAAAGAAGGGAGAAGCCAAACAAGATGTAGAAAAAAAAAATGAAGCTCTACAATTCGAAACTCTCGAACAATACGAACTCGAGGCTGCTAAACCTAGGCCAGCCAAGAGCCGAGACGTATTTGAAGCTTTCGCCAATGCACAGCCTCCTCCTAATGGATATTTTCACCTGCAACCAAGCTCTTTAAAACCGTATGGTTCACAGGATAATATGTATTCTCCGTCGCTTATAAGGCCAACGAACCTTTTGAAATATCCTCGACGAACGAAAAAAAAATTAGACCCATCAGAAAATGACTCAAAAAGCAATACGGATCTGAATACTTCAGGGTATGTATATGAATGAATATCGCGATCTTGCTTGACAAATATTTCATACAACATAAAATATTATGTTTAATATATACACAGGGTCCTGCACCTTACTCTATAGCTCGCTTATTAATTATGTACGGATTTTCATATTTTGCAGACTTTACCTGTTTCTTAGGGCGCATTTTAGAAAAATATTTTTGTTTATACAGGGTGTTCCAGGATCTATTTTTTTAGATTACATGCCATAAATATTCTTAATTATTTGAATGCCTCTTATAGTTACCTTCATACCCCTAAAATTTTAATGAAATCGGTTCAGTATTATAGGCGAAAAAATATAAAAACTAAGAAAAATCAGTTTTGCACCACTGGTTTAAAAAAATAATAAAAAACAAATCGGTAATAAAATTATACAAAGGTACTTAATAAATAAGGTTAAGCAGTCTCGTTGACCAGGTTTGATTAATACGAATTGTACAGGGTATCCAAAGTTTAGTGTCAAACTTTACAGCGATTTATTTTTCTTATTTCAAATTGGAACCTCTAAATATTATTATTTCATTCAATGCAGAATTAAGAATCAAACATCTGTCCTAATTACAACTCTATCGCAATAATATAAAAATAATATAGCACAAATAATTAATAATAATCTAACAATATTTGAAAGTATGTAATAACTAAGGTCAAAATAGGCTTCTGTCACTTTAATAAACTGTAATACCCATAAATTGTTTTGCAAAGCCACCTTCGATATTTATTTGTAATAATGAATGGTGGAATAGTTGATAAAATAAGTTTACTGCTAATAATTCTCGATGCGATAGGGTTGTAATTAGATCAAATATTAGATTTTTAATTCTGCATCGAATGACATAATTATATACATAAATAAGAGAAATAAATTGCTTTAAAGTTTGACACTAAACTTTGGACACCCTGTACATATCGTATTAATCAAACTTGGTAAATGAGACTGTTCTACTTTATTTATTAAGTACCTTTGTATAATTTTATTACCGATTTATTTTTCATTAATTTTTTAAACCAGTGGTGCAAGACTGATTTTTCTTAGTTTTTATTTTTTTTCGCCTATAATACGAACCGATTTCATTAAAATTTTAGGGGTATCAAGGTAACTATAAGAGGCATCCAAATAAGTGGGAATATGTATGGGATATAATCTTAAAAAAATAGATCCTTATGACGTCACACTTTTTTGAAACACCCTGCATAAACAGAAATATTTTCCTGAAATGCGCCCTAGGGTACAGGTAAAGTCTGCAAAATATGAAAATCCTAACTTAATTTATAAGTGAGCTATAGAAGACGGGATGTGAGGTGCAGGACTCTGTATATATTATTTTGCTCCTAAAATATACTTCGCTTTGTTATTTTCAGGCAGAGAAATTACTCTACATCGAGCGACATCCGACAGCTGTCAACCTCTCAAAGCTACGTCGCAAAAGAAGGCAATAATTCGAAAATTGAGGCCTCTAAAGAACAAAGCACCAACGTACTTTACAAAAACATTGACACTTTAAAATCTTTCATACCGGTCAAAAAAGGGGGAAACGCAAATTTAAATATTTTGAAGAAAATTTCTCAGAATTTTCAGGGATCCTGGACAGAGCCAACCCCGAAACTGGACTTTGCTCCACCAACATTTCGAATTCAAGAAAGAAATTATTATGGTGAACCTAAATTGTCTTATAACTTTTCAACACCTGAAATGAGACGGAAAAGAAAAGAGCGGGAAAATCGGAATCGTGAACGCTACTACAAATCTTCTTATTCAGATTTAGTAAAGATGCGACTTAGAGAAATGGATGAGGATAAAAAGTCGGTTATAGAAATTAATAATCTTGATTCTGAAGCTACTTCTAATAAGGTATGCTTGAGCTGTATTACAAAAAATGTTCCCAAGCCAGGACATATATTAAAAGTCTCCAAAGTTCTCCCCGAACAAAGGTCTTTAACTACTCGGTCTAAAAGTAACCTTTTAGCACAAGAATCACTTAGCGTGATGACAAAACCTCAGGTAAAAAATACATTGTTTTCAAAAAACTCTGCTGTAGGTGATTCTCAGGATCAGAGAAATTATTCAAAGTCCAAATGTTATGACAAAAAAGGGAAAAAGGTTAAGGAATGGGAAGAAGTTGATGAGGAAGCCGGTTGCGATGTTTGTACCCCAGCTTTGAAGGCTTTACATAAGTCACTTAAACCGCAATTCCCTTATGAGCCGCAATCGTGTCACGTCGCCAAGGTTAAGAAGAAATTCTATCTACCTTCGAAGGTAAAGCTAGCAGCCATACAGACCTGTGCTCCTCCACCTGAATACAAGGAATGTATAAAAATAGAGAAATGTCCGCCTAGGGCAGATGAATGTCATGTAGCTCCTGTGAAAAAACTTCCAAAGTTACCACCTGGTGACTGTGTTTGTATAGATCAGTATATACCAACGAAGGCGCCCAAATTGAAAGAGTTAAACCTTAAATTCGAGGATCCTCCAAAACAAGTTTGTCACGAACCTCCATGTCAAAATTCTCGAGCTGATGATGATAACCCATATAAATTTAAGAAGCTGGAACCATACGTGCCAGGCGAATGCGAGTGTGTTCAACCATATAGATTAAAAAACGTTAAACTAAAAAGGTTACCAAAATGTACACAGGAAGATGTAAGTATTGTTTTAAATGTTATAGAAATATTATAGCTCTTAATCCTTAGGTTTGTAGACCTCCTCGAGTATGTCCTGTCCCAGAGAGATGTCAAATTCCAAGAGCAGACGAATGCTTGAGGATTAAACCGAAACAACTACCTAAAATTAAACCTTCCGCATGTCCTTGCATCGACCCTCCCGTTCCGAAAAAATCACCCCCGTTAAAGAAATTGGACTTGAGTGTCCCAGAACCTCCAAGAGTTTGCCCTAGCATAATAGCATGCGACGAAAGGGAACGAGCTGATGACAGTCTTAAATTAACGAAAAAAAAGCTCCCCAAGTATGTACCAGGGGACTGTCCTTGCAAGGTAACTATTTTATTTTAACATTGGATTGTTCTTCATCGCAGATGTTAGAATTCTACGAGGTATTGTGGTAGACGTAACAACATTTCAGAATCGGTTTATTTCTGATTCCAATAAAAAAATTTCAGGATGCACCGATGATAGACTGGAGCCCTAAGCGTTTAGTATGTGAAGATGAATACAACACGGACTGCCAAGTCCCCGATCCTTGTAAAGCCTTTCCTAGAGCTGACTGGGGATGTTGGGAGTACGCGGACGATGTATGCAATATAGTGGGCGAAGAATGTGTTGAAAAGGAGGAGAAGTGTCCCCAGCCTCCTCCTCCAAAACCTCATCCGTGCGATAAGATCGATAAATGTGAAATTGCTGGAGGACCAAGGAACATAAGGTATGATTTAAGCTCTCCAACTTAAACAAACCAAATTACTTAAAGAAATATAACTTGCATATTTTAATTTAGGAATGTTACGTAAATAATAAATTCTACCTTTGTCACGTGAATAACTCAAGAACTGATGAAAAACGGTTCTTTAGTAGTATTATAAAGTTATAATATAGCGATTTTCTTGTAACTTTAACGGTTTTTTAAATTTTAGAGATGTCCCTAAAAGAAAATATAGTATCTCAAGTGCTTCATTGAAACTGTACGAACAAGTAAAATCTCAAAATATAAGCGATGATGAAGGTTATATTAAAACGACAGGAAGTGGGTACAAACCTCCAGAAATTAAGCCAACAAAAAGTAAACCTTTGAAAACTACCACCAGTCAAAAGATCATTAAATTATCAAAAAATAAGAAATTAAAAAGCGCTTCAACTTTAAGCTTAGTAAAAATGCTTAATCAGTTGGAGGGCGCTAGGAACAATGATGATGAGCCCTTTTTATTTAAACCTACAGATGATGGAAAAATAAACTACGATAAAATTCTTAAAAATATCGCTAGTTCGACAGGACTAACTGGAGTTTCGGTACCTCAACCTAGAAGAGAACCAAAACCTACAGCGTTTTCGAACACTTTAAAAAAATCGAAAAGTAGAAGCTGTGATGCTCTAAAAGTAACTTCGCGTGCTATATCTACTAGCAGATCCATCTTGAAGGACGAGAAGGATATACGAGACAAAAAGGAACTCGAAGGAAAAAAAACATGTAAAAATATTAAACCTACTCTTAAATCAATGTGCAAAAAAATTCAAAAATGTCCTTCCCGGACTCCTATATGTCATATACAAAGGGAACACAGGCCTACGTGTAAAAAGGATACATGTCCAAATTGTTGTGAGAAGGAAGAGTCGCCGTACCCTGCCTTTACTGATAATCTTGAAGAGACGATCAAACCTTTTACCAAGACTTCTCAGTGGACTTGCAACAGGATGCAATATGGTTATTATCCTAATTATAAAAAGGAGTATGAACCATTGGATCCATCAAAAAAGAAAAACAAGAAAAGCTTTAGCACTTGCCCGTCGATTTCTAGAGCTAAAAATAATTCAGCTCACTTTGTAGGTAATTAAATATGATTTATTATTTGTCATAAGTATGGGATTATTTTGTAGGATATAGTTTAAGGATCCGTTTTTAAATATCTTTATTACGTATAATTTTGCTAGATTTTCTTCAAAAAGTATTTTCATATAAAGCTTATAGATTTTATTTAAGTAGTAATTAACAAAACTGTTGATATATGTATGTATACTAATGCAACTGCATTAATTTCTTACTGAGATTTTTCTTTATTTTAGAAATGTCTGCGACCAAACATCAGCCAAACGCATGGTGTACTCGCTTAATGGGCGATACGAAACCCATTCCCATGTCTACCAAAGGTATGGTAAGAGCTTTAAATGTTAGTTTTTTCCCCAACCCTTAATCTTTCCATATTTTAGCACTTCTAAAAATGCACCCCACCCAAAATATCATCACTACCCAAAATCGGACGTTATCTTCAAAAGTTTTTCAAATTAGGCCACCAGCTATTGGCAAACCAAAGGCTGGCAAAAATTGCTATGACAAATTCCTGGATAAGGGTAAATCACCTAAGATCACTTGCAACCGTGAGCAGGAAGTAATTAAACCTAGATGGGGATGTAAAAGAACACACATTGAAGTAACTCATAAAAGAAGACCACCTCCATTTCCAGCTTTTTCAGATTGTCTAGACGAAGAAATGGAAGATATCTTAACTGAATGTCCTTTAGATAAAGAAAAATACTTGAGAATGCAACCGAGGTTTATGAATTCGCCTAAAAGAGTATTCCATATAAAACCACCACCTCCTATACAAGGAAAATTAGACCTTTTGAAGGAACAGGAATGTATAAGGGAAAAACTGTGCATAGAGAATATAGGATTGACTCAGTCTTGCAGTGACTTTGGAAAACCTGTGCCCCTTATGAAGAGCAGAAAGCTGTTTAAAGATGTGAATCCCGATTGCGAAAAAATAGAGGAAATGAAACGTCAAGGAAAGTGGCCACTTGCACACTGTAAGCGACAAAAAAGACGAATTTGTACATCTTCCTTAGCATCGGCAGCAGAGAACTATCGAAATCACAGCACTCTTGGCTTAAACTCAATATCCGAATTTTCAAAAGACAAACAAATGCCCATCGGACTAAAATCACTTTACACGAGGCATTATCATGCGCTGGTAAAAAGTACTGATAAAGCTATTTTACTGGACAGCGAGGCTAAACTTAAAGAACTCACCAGAAAAATGTTTCCGGATTTAGATGAATCCACTAAAATTTTAAAATTACAAAAAAATATTTGGAAAGCACAATTTCTCAAAAACTACGAGATTCTTAATCGTCACAGTAATGTAGCTAAACGGGCAAGAAGGTATTACACTACATATAAGACAAAGCGTAAAACCTTCCTTAGGCGACAAGTCAAGGGATATACCTTAAGAACTTATCTCACAAGGAGAAAGGTTGGAAGCAACGTAAAGTTTTTAAAATACAGGTCTGTTAATTTAAGAGGATCTAAATTTATTAAGACTGGAAAACCTAGCAATAATGCTAGAAGGGATCACAGTCAAGACAATGCGGGTAAAAAAGGACAACCAAAATTTACCTTAAGTAACAATAGTTTAAGGGGTCAGAAAAGAATTGGGCAAAGGAAGACTTCAGAAATAAATGGCCATAAGCCACCATTTCCGGCTTTTTCAGAACGCAAGAAATTTTCGCGATCAAGCGACACGAAAAGATATCAGCCCACTTACAACTTTGTCATTGATAACGATCGTAATCACATTCAGCAATTTCCTGAACAAGATAAAGTTGACAGGACGTTGAGCTTCGAATATTACAAGTGCAAACATGGCTTCAAACCCGATGGAACATTGGACTGTCAGAGTCTGGGCTTCTGCAGTAAAAGCAATGATTCTGGTGATTGTTGTTTTAGCAATCATAAATCGCCGAAGCAAAAGAAAAGTATTGTCGAATTATTTGTAAAGGGACATAAGAGACAAAAGCATAAATCATCAGTTTCTTGTAAGAAATGTAAAAAACAATCCTGCTGTTGCCGAAAGGAAGAGGAAGATGAATGTGCAGAAGATAGAAGGAAACTTGAAGAAATCTGTATGCAGCATTGCATGAAGTGCATTCCTTGTCACCTACCAGAAGAAGAAAAATACTGCGCTTGTAGGGAGGAGTGTAAGAAAATTTTTCAAAAGAAGTCTGAGCAATGCCCAGAAGTAAACTCGGAGTGCCAAAGCGAACCTGCTGAATGTGAGCCAGAACCTGTACAATGTAGGGAAGAGGAGCCAATTTGCCCACCCACGCCTAAAAATGAAATATGTGAACCCGAACCGATTGTGTATGTAAAACCACCTCCCTACAGCTGCGCTAAACAGGCAAAATCTGATTGCTCGATTACATCGGGTTCAGGTCAAAAGATAATTTGCCCACCGGCACCATGTCACCCTAGCCCTAGGAGATCCAAAAGCATCACTCAACTGGAAAATATTTGGCAGAAAATTGTAAATTACTTTAAAGCCCGCCCCAACTGTCCTGAACCTGGTGAGTGGAAGAAAAGGGCTTTGAAAGAGAAAGCTGAAAAGGCGGCAAAGGCAGCTGGATTGGTTGTCTTAAATCCAAAATGCCTACCTCCAGAAATTCTTAGAACTGCCAAGGTTTCAAATGATTGCAAGGTATGTCCCAAGGATCCTTGCGACAAAAGCGACTGTGAAACAAATAAGTCAGCGTCCCCCAGACTATCCAGAAGAAAATTTAGTACCGTAATCCAACAATCACGAAGCTATTCGCGAAGCATGAGCAGTCAGAACTTGGAAGAAATTAACAGGTTATTGGAAGAAACCGAGACGAAGCAAAGACAGCTTAGATATGGCAGTAGTACAAATTTTAAAAAAGAGTTCGCCGTTTTTGGTGATAGAAAAGATGTGGATACATCGAAGGCGATGAAAATGTCTTTGGAAAAAGAACTTTACAAATATGTTGACCTCAGTGAGTTATGCTGTAAAGAAGGACCATATTCCAGGACGTATTTTGGATATTCGGATATTATCCCGAGTAGAGAGAATATTTTAGAAAGGGCATGGAGAATATCCATAGAATCATATAACAAATACAATTGCCCCAAGTCGTATACTTTCTTTAATGAATTTTTGAATAAAATTGAGAAGTCTATACAAAGCGTTGAAGATCTAGGTACGTTTCTTAATATTACAGGTCGATTTAGTAAGACCCTTATTACCTTTTCAAGAAAAATTAACTTTTTATACATTTTTTTTAAATCTAACCCTAGATTTGTGTGAAATTGTCTGTGCTTTAGATTTATTTGCTTTTCTTATTCTAGAAAAGCTTAAAACTGAAAATGTACTCCGAGAACTTGAAGAATTTTTGAAAAATCACGATTCCGATAAAAATAAAAAGTAAAAGTACATCCATTGTGAAGAGCGAGTTTGTAAAAAAAATTTCGTAAACTATTGTAAGTATTTGGATTATACTGTCAAAATGACGTCAAATAAATTTTTGTTAATTGCGGCTAACACTGTTTTATTTCAGGATGTTGAACTATTTTAAGTCGGAGAAAGGAGCAGAAAGCTTCAGATTTTAAATTTTCTAATTCATAAGTCGAAAAAGTTGAACTCCGGTTTTTAAAAAAGGGGACAGCAGTAACATTACCAATTATAGACCAATCAGTATAATAAATAATTTCTCGAAAGTTTTTGAAATTATTTTACACGAATATATATATATAATTCAATTAGCATTCACATATCTGCCCAACAGCACGGTTTTATGAAGGGTCGCTCAACCGTCTCAAATCTATTTTGTCTTACTCAGGATCTTGCGGAATCTCTTGATGCGGGTGAACAAACTGACGTCATTTACACTGATTGCTCCAAAGCCTTTGATCGGCTCGATCATGGTATTCTTCTCGATAAATTGGCTACGTTTGGTCTATCACAAAGACTTATTGCATTTTTTGAGTCATATTTGACTAACCGCCTACAATATGTTCAATGCCATGGTCAAAATTCCAGAGAGTTTGCTGCCACCTCAGGTGTCCCCCAGGGGTCACATCTGGGACCCCTACTTTTCATTATATTTCTTAATGACCTTATTTTTATCCTAGATGTCGATCATTTAATTTATGCCGACGATGTCAAGTTATATCTTAGAATTAGAGACGAGAGGGACTGCATGAAATTACAAGATAACTTTGAGAAAATGAATAGGTGGTGTGAGAAAAATAAATTACTATTAAATGTGTCTAAGTGCAGTATTATTACCTTTACTAAAAAAGTGCATCCGATTATTGTATATGAGTATAGTATAAATGGGGATATGTTAAAACGGTGTGAGTCTGTGTATGATCTTGGTGTTGTGCTGGACTCAAAGCTCTCTTTTCGTGATCATTATTCTAAAATTGTTGGAGAAAGTTTAAAATTGCTGGGCTTTATTATAAGAAACGCTGGAGATTTTGCGAGTTGGGACACACTTAGATTGTTATTTAATAGCTTTGTTAGGTCACGCCTTGAGTACTCCTCGGTTATTTGGTGCCCTTTCTATCAAACCCACATTAGTAGTCTCGAAAAAATTCAAAGACGCTTTTTAAAGTACACCAGTTTTAAACTAGATGGAATCTACCCTGAAATAGGGTTCCCGCACGATCGTCTCTTGGCAAGATTTTCAATGGAAAGCCTCGAAACACGGCGAACAAAATCTCAAATTATCTTTCTACATAACGTACTTTTCGGAAAAATTGATGCTGGGAATATTTTACAGTCCCTGCACTTTCAGGTGCCAAGGCCAACCTCGCGTAATTACCTGACTTTTTCTCTACCAACTCCAAGGACAAATACACTAAAGTTTTCTCCATTACATCAAATATGTGAAAAATATAATAAAATTCAAAACCAGTTAGATATACATGCCTGCACTGTGGCCTCCATTAAACGCCTGACTCTGTAATTATTTACATATTATATATCATTGTTTAATTATTTTTACTATATCTATGTTGTTCTTTTTTATAATACTTTGTATTATGTTAAAACTTTTTTTTTTATATCCCATTCGATAATTGGATATCTGATTCTGTAGAATGTAGTAATAATAAATAAATAAATAAATAAAAAAGAAAAGTAATGTCTAGCTATCGGTCTCGATAGACCGCAGAGGAGCACAAAAACGGGTTGCTTCATGCTATCTCTAAATTATCTCAGAAAGAAAAAGTTTCAATTTGACAGACATTACACAGCTTGATATTTTAGCCATCATTCTGTATAAAAAAGACACAAAGTAAAGTCACACACATTGTACTAAATAATCCAAGAGACAGCCTACTCATTAAACTAAAAATAAAACGAATTGATTGAATTTTAATAAAAATCTGGGCGTTTGAAATTCAAGTACTTTATTAACCATTCCATAAGTAATGGATGCAGTGTATTTCGTGTCGAAATCATACAAGGATTACAACTTTAAATGTATCTACGTACTTAAATAACACGCTGTATAAAGATATAATAATATTTATAAAGAGTTTCATCCGTTTATAAGAACACCTTTGAAAATCCACACCAATTATTGATTTTATCAATTATTGCTTAATTTGTTTGCTTATTCCGAATCTAACTTGCCTCACCTCCGTGATCTACGTTTGGTAACCAGAAATAACTTTTTATTTTCGACTGATAACTTAGATCTACCCTTTGCTAAGTAAATGTAAACCTAAAATACCGCACTCGAACTAAACGCATGACTGTACCCATCTCGGTCACGCTCCAGTGCATCTAGCTAGTATAAATAGAGCTGTGGTTACTTTATGCTACTTATTTAGTATTCACCCGAAGACGACTGGAGATACTAACCAGTTAAAACGTTGTGATATAAAACAAATAAAGACAATGCAAGTCCAAAACTCTTCTATCAGTCGAGAAACATCATTGTCTGCAACCTTCAAACAGACATTAGAAGCTGTGATGTGCATCCAGCCAGTAATAATTGCAAGGAAAAAAATAGCAACTGGCTATTAGGCCATTACATTCCAACCTCAGTATTTAAGCTCACCAGAGGTGTATAAATAATATTCCTAAAATTAAACCAAATAATATATTACCACCGCAGTGATATATTGTTAATAACCCTCAAAGAGCGACCCTATAGTTGTTATCGACAATCGGATCACCTCGAGAATAGGCAGGTCTTAAAACTGACGAAACCCTTATCACGGCGGATATAAGGGCCTGGCTAGCTTTCAAGTGTTTGAGGCTTTATTGGAGTAGTGTGTCTACTTACTCAAACTATTGTTTAAATATTTAACTTTTGTGAAGTTTGCTTGACGGTGTGTGTCAGAAATTATGAATACATGGTGTCTATTAATGGGCTATTTTACTACAATCAATAGGGAAAACTGTGCACTCAAAAATACATTGAAAATGTTTTTCCTACGACCACTATGAAAATGAGAAAAAAAAAGCACACGCGTGTTGAAATATTAAGGCACACTATTTAATTTAAACATATGGTGCCAATTTGACAGACAACCCCTATTTATTAAAAAGAACAAATTTTAGAATGCAGTAATTGTAAAGTGTTTAACTTATTTATCATGTGTCAAGTGATTCAGAATTAGAGTGTGAAAATACGCCATCTGAAATTATAAAAAGTTTTAATATTATACTGGAAAATCTATTACCAGAAAAAACAAATCCCGCTGAAGAAAGTGTCATGTATTAAACAAAAAATCTTTATCGGTAGCGATAGCGTAGAGAATAGAGCTCTAGTCTACAGATCGCAAGGTCACAGGTTCAAATCCCACCAGAAGTACTTGGCTTTTTTTATAAAAACATTAAAAAATTTATAGAATTATTTTGAATTGAAATCTTCCTTGTTGGGTGGATTTTATAAATTTATGTTTAATGCATCTTTCCTTGTTAAATTAAAAATTTTTCATTCTAGTTAATCTAGAAGTCAATCCAGGATTATTTTTCCTATGATATATAAAATATAAAAAAATAAAAAATTTAAACTACAAATAAAGAAAAAGCCTATTAATAAACTACGAAACCAGATATTAAGTGAAACATAATTCTAAATATGCCAATTTCAACACTAGTGTTGATATTTTTTTTGCAACACTATTGTTGAAGTATTTTTTTCACAAATGAAAGGCTTTTTAATTATTTTTTGTGGTCGTAGGAAAAATAGTGTACATTACTCGTGTGAAAGTGATTATTCTAAAACTCGGAGAATTTCCGCACTCGGCTGACGTCTCGTGCTAAATATCTCCTCGTTTAAAAAGTAGGACAGTTTTGTTTTTCTAACTCAAAATATTCTTTTGATTCGAGGGCAAAATATTTTTGTTCCCCCTAAAGAATTTAATTTCGCTTTTTTCTCAGAGCAACAAAGAATCGCTTTGCACTCCTATATACTATAAGCATCTTATATTGCGTTTGAATCCTTCATAAACACGGATAGATAATGCCGTCTCTCAGCGTACGTGACACCTTTCTCTACATTATATGCCCCCCATTTTCTATAGATCTATCATTGGAGACCTTTAAAAGAAAAACGTGCTTTGGAGAAGCCTAACGGGAATTTTACAAAATGTCGATTTGTTTAGGATGAAGAAGGTATGCCCATTTTAAAGTTATTTATGGATAAATATCAAAATGTTAGGTGGATATTTTTTGAAAGTTTTATGTGAATCTTATATTTATTTTTTACTGTAACATCCAAACATCATCTACCGTAGCCAGTGGCGGCTCGTACAATAGGGCCACAATGCCATGGCCCCATCTACCTGTATACCAATCTTTTATATTTCATACTAATAACTATTATTAATGTTGTCTCCCTACGCTTCATTCTTTTTGGAAAGGTAAATAATTTATAATACAAGACGTTAATAGGTAGTAAGGCCTAAACACGCAAGAACTCCCTAATGTGTAGTTGACGCCGCGAATCCCTGCCGCCCTCCGGCCAACTCAATATTTGGCCCGATGTTAAACGCGTTCTAGAGAGTTAATAACACCAATGAATATGTCGCCCTCTCTTACTTACGCATAAGAAAATCGGCCTTGTTTGGCCTGGCCAGATCTTCATATTATGATGCTTTATTTTATCGAGAGCGAAGGGTCCTACTAGGGTATATATTTTTTATTCTTTCGGCTTTGTAACCACTACCAGAAACCTGTTGGCAGCTTTTTTTAAAACGGGCTTGCCTGTTTAGATATTAATTTTAAAATATTTTTCTTTTAAACAGTTTTGCTAGCTTCTTTGGTTTATTTTCTCTTCGTTCGCTGCCAGGGCCATTTCCGAGGGGCAGTTTATACTATTTAACATAAATTATTCTTGTAGGTTAGGTTTAGGTCAATTCGTCAGTGAATTATATTTCTGATTCCGGGTTTAGGTGGTATCAGTGTTCAAATGAATAAATTAAAAGAAGAAAGACTTTAGCGCTTTAGGTATGTCGTCTGCCAAAGAACATTTTATAAACAATATTGGTAACTAGAAAAGAAGGTTTTTTAGCGGCAGGCGGACAAAGTAGTGCATCTATCTTTTGCATTGAGTACACAGGGACGCCAAAGGTAATGGGTTCTCTGGGGCACAGGTAGACAATGACAGGCTATTTCGTTCTTATTAGAACTCATCAGAAAGCCATAACCTGTAAGCGACCCCCAGTACAGCGAGACTATGCTTTCAAGGCATTTTTAAGAAATAAAAACGCGATGAAAACCCAGTAACGCCATCTATAGGAATCAACTCAACCCAAAAAAAAAGTCGTGACGAAGCAACAATAAACCAAATACGTTAGGCCAACACACCAGTATAGGCAACATTTATCGCATCCCCCAATTTTTCTACGGATTTGTAGATTCAAATAAGTTCGCGCTGCAGTATACCCACTGTGTGCTGCCAAACCGTAATACAATGCCGTGTTTTTAAAATAAAGTAGTAGAGTTTAGTGTCCGTATAATTAAATAGAAAAGAAGGTTTTTTAGCGGCAGGCGGACAAAGTAGTGCATCTAACTTTTGCATTGAGTACACAGGGACGCCAAAGGTAATGGGTTCTCTAGGGCACAGGTAGACAATGACATGCTGTTTCGTTCTTATTAGAACTCATCAGAAAGCCATAACCTGTAAGCGACCCCCGTACAGCGAGACTTGTCCCTGTGTACTCAATGCAAAAGATAGATGCACTACTTTGTCCGCCTGCCGCTAAAAAACCTTCTTTTCTATTTAATTATACGGACACTAAACTCTACTACTTTATTTTAATATATCATATGTTTTGCAGAAAGACACCCAAAAAGTATAATGATCCACATCTTTTATCACTCGTATTATTCACAGTGTTGCGTAAAGTTCTTAGCTTTTAATCAAGTTCCCGAAATATTTTGGAAAATATATAAAAATAAGTTTCAGCAAATTTAAATTAAAGATTTCACTCCACGTTATCCCCCATGCTTGATATAATTTGGAGTATAATTGTCTGGGGTCTTAGAGAAAATCCGGGGATTAAAGTTTTCCCTTTTTTAATTTACCAGTCCACTCCACAATGGCCTTATTTTGGGCCATCTGTGGTTACACAATGGTAAACAATAGAGAATTTTAGCATCGAAAACGATAAAGGAATTACAAAAAACGTGTTTCATACAAAAATAATTGTGAAAATGATCAATCAATTTATATAGGTTGACTTCTCATCGCTCTTTTACCAAAAAGCTTTTAACGTAGAGTTAAAATTTTATATGGTAATGGTTATTTAACACAAATTCATTCAAAAAAAAAGTTAGCAGGTTATTTATTTTGAGGCTTCGCGAAACTTGCGATTATAGCTATCGTTTTTACATGATTTACTATGTGACTAAAAAGTTTTGTCTTTATTTTTAAGTAAATTCAGTAGTGTACGTACCTACTTACTTGTGCGTTTTAAAAATTAACCAAATTAATGACATAGTTTGTAATTTTATTGGAAACTCCATTTAGTCGTTTGACAGATGAGGATAAGAGAGACGTTTTGTTACACGGGTTTTTAGTCAATATTTGTTTAAGTATCCGCACTATTCCTAGCTATTCACCACTTTTTTAAACCCCGAGCCGCCACTGGGCGATAGTGGAGGAAACACGTTAAAAACCTGTTTCATAATTTTAAATAATTAATATTTTATGTGTAAGTAGCCATCAGGTTTCGGAAGTGACGCTATCAATTATTACAACAATATATCAGACATCTACATCATTTTCTTGGTTGATTTCTACTCTAAAAACAAGAGCTTCAACCTCAATTTTCTGATAAATATGCCTATAACGCGACGTCATAGGAATAGGTGCGACTTATATCAATAATGGGTGGGGGTGAACCAAGCGACGCCACTTCTACTATAACAAAACGATACTTTCAATAAAAAATGTCTTGCAAAACATTTATTATAGGGGAAAGGGGGATAAGATGGCGAATCGGGTAAGATGACGAATTGGAAAATTCCGATTATTGTAATTAGATAGCGCCACTTGGTTGATTCCCGAGTGTAGTAGGTGTGCTTCGTAAGTTGCCTATGTATTAGCATCAATATCTGACTTACTTTGTGGACGATATTTCGCCATTTGTGTTTAATGGTTATGTCATTATAATATTAGTGTAGGACAAAATAAGCTTTATAGCGTTTGTGTTGAATCTTATTTTTAATCGGTAAGTATTTTCTTCAATGTTATGGTATTGTTTATCCATGGCCCATTAAGTTTTCGTGAAATTATATCTCTTTGTTCGTTAATACAAAACTCGATTCAAAATTTCCTGGTCGGCTAAGATGACGAATTCGCTAAGTGGGCAAGATGGCGAATTCGTCATCTTACCTGACCAAAGGATGTGGCGGCATTATTTAATGTGGCTTACGATAAGGTAGCCACAATAAAAAATGCCGTACAATCTTTCAGAGCAACTGGATTAGTCCCACTTAATTCTCAAATATTTAATGATTCTGACTTCGAACCCTCAATGACCACAGACAAGCCTTCCAAGAATGTCGACGAAAACTTAAACCTTGATGTACCTACCGGAACTACCAGATGTCACTAATGCTCTTTCAGCAAATAGTTACTGCAGTAGGAGGAACATCTCAGAATACTTCCTTTAATGTCTTAGATATTTCACTACCAGGGCCGTCTAATGCAGAATCATTGAATTGTCTACCTCACTTGCCTATTGCTGCTTCTAAAGAAAAGAGACAGAGGAAGAAGCTACATACTCTGCATATAACGAATACCCCTGTTAAAAGTGCATTAGAAGAAAAAGAAAATGAAAGAAAAACTAACGAGGAGAAAAACAAAATTAATCGAACGAGAGAAGAAAATAAAAGAAAGAAAGTTGAAATAAAGAAAAAGCAGACCAAAAAAAGCAAACGTGTCAGAAAAGTGAGGTTTGACGATCATGATAATGGGGAATCCGCTGACTCCTCTATATCAGTTACATGGAAAAAGATGACGATAATGTGGAGGAGCAAGAAGAAATTTGTTTAATATGTAACGATTCTGGAAAAAATGAAATTTGGTACGCCTGTTCCCTCTGTCGTTAATGGGTTCATGCAGCATGCTCAGGACTAACATCCGCAGAAGCGAAGCGCAAAGCATATATTTGCAACTTTTGTGACAATAACTAATATATCTTTCTACCTACTGTTTTTCTTTTATTTAATAATCCTCGGCATATAAACCCGCATGCTTTCGTCATCTTGCCCATACATGAGGGCAAGATGACGAATTTGTCATAAAATTTTGAACTATCGAAAAAAAAAATTACAGTAAAGATAGCATGATAAGAAGCAAACTGTTGGGAACTAAAATTATCCTGAATGCTCTAAAATACGAAACAAAGTTTTAGGGTGAAATATGACGAAGAAAATAAAAATATATGCTTACTGTCGTCATCTTGCCCTCCTTTCCCCTACCACCGACATACTTTTAGTTCATATCGTTGAACCTACGCTGTACTTCTAATCGTACATCTGTATTAACTAAGATGAAATTCTGCATTTCTGCAAAAACTCTCCAAGAGAATCTGCAGGACATGCAGGACACATTAAATCCGACTTGGGGACAAGTTTTACGGTCGTAAATAGATGGCAAGCTATAAACAATCCGTTGACAGTCCATTGTACCCCTGTGCGATACAAGTGCGTAAAAAATTGAGTTTCGATGATGTTATTATTTAGAGTAATGGCGAGGTAGAAAATAGGTTTTTAACGGTGACGTTTTTATTAACAGTCTTTTTATATAACAATGCCGTAATATACAAGTTACCGAGCTGTTATTGAGCCAGATAATAGGTTACTTTCAAATGGAAAACCTTCGTCTCCTACTAAACGGTCAAACGTTGGTCGGTTGTGATGCAGAATTAAAAAAACTCACTTAATAGCCATCAGTTACGAAATGCCTAATTTTGTGTAACGCGTGAGATTTTTGCGGAACGAACGAAGTGAGTTTAGCAAAAACTCACAAGTTACACAAAATTTCATTTCGTAACGTATTGCATACAAGATTTTTTTCTAATTTTGAAGAAAGTAATAAAAAAATAAAATTTAATATAATTGATAAAAATTTGGAAAATATAAATTTAGTTTTTCTAATTTTGACATATAACTGATGGCATAAATAGCTATTAGGGAATCCAAACCACGTGACTCAGTATGGAGGTTGGATGGCAAAAAGCATTAGGTCACCCGTTAAATGCCACCAGCAATATTATATTTATGGTCACGTGTACCAATTACAAAGCAGTATTTGCCATCCAGCCGCCATTCTGACACATCGTTGGATTGCCTAATTGTTGCTGTTACTTCATGTTAGTTGTCAGTTTGACATTTTGTAAAAAAGTCTAGACGGAAGGTAAGAAAGATCTAAAAGTTTCCACATTATGGACACTTTACTCAATGTTAAGGTCTGAACTAAATCTGAAAAGGAATATTGATATTAAAAAATATACAAATTTGGTAGCATATATTAAAAGGCAAGCGGACGGGTACAGTGCTAAAAAGTCAAAAGTTTTTATTAAAAAAGATTTTGCCAAATTTTTATTGGAAGCTGATGACAAATAATACTTAATGGCTAAGGTTGCAATGATAATTGGAATGGCAGGAGCATGCAGAAAAGCAGAATTAACTTTTCTTCCAGTTGAAAATGTTATAGACGAAGGAAGCCATTTTCGGGTTGATATCCTACCTTCAATAACAAAAGTTATACGGCAGTGTGCAATTACCACTGGAGACATTGAAAATACGAATCTTGTTGAGATATTAAAAAAATATATTAAGTTGCGTCCCCAGATTCTTAAACACAACAGATTTTTTGTAAAATATGCGAATGGAAAATGTACCAGAAATCCTGTGGGAATTAACACATTTAGCAGTCTGC
The DNA here is from genome assembly GCA_935413205.1 of Polydrusus cervinus. Taxonomy (NCBI): domain Eukaryota; kingdom Metazoa; phylum Arthropoda; class Insecta; order Coleoptera; family Curculionidae; genus Polydrusus; species Polydrusus cervinus. The sequence goes on from OW284516.1 coordinate 8,500,131, forward strand.
CAAAAGTTATTGCACAATTTCTTGGTCTTTCAAATCCTGTTCTATATACTGGCCACTGCTTCAGAAGAAGCTCTGCCACTTTCCTAGCAGACAGTGGCGCTGATCTTTTAAAATTAAAGAGGCACGGAGGTTGGAAATCTAGCTCTGTTGCGGAGGGATATGTTGAAAATTCCATGAATAATAAAAAACTTATAGCGCAAGAAATATTTGGTGAAACATCTAATGCAATGTGCGTCGCTTCCCAAATAACAGCCAGTTCGAGCAATGAAAAAAATATGTCGTCGGGAATTAATTTGAATAATTGTGTTATCAATCTTTATAATAATTAATTAATTTATAATTTATGTTTTTAACTTGTATTATAACAGTTTAATAAATAGAATAATTATTCTATTTGTCACTAATTTTGAAATACATTTTTCGTCACCAATTGCATAGAATTTTACTTTATGCAACTAGTTACAAAAAGTTTTATAATGTCAATCAGTTTTAAAAAGTGTCACTTTATATCTCAAAATTAGAAAAAATAAATTATGTAATTCAATGTATTCTGGAAATGACTAATAATATTTAAATTGGTTACTCCTTGAGTGTCCCAGAGGAATACTCCGTATTTTTTTTTAAATGGACTGCATAAAAGGGTTGGGTGAGAGCCCTAAAGTCAAATCGATGTAGGCCAGTGAGTATCACCAATCTCCGCTGACCAGTCCAAGGCGTGACAGCCGTTGGCCAGTTAAACAGTAGTTAAAATGGGGGAATTGAACCTGTCGATGTGAATCTTTGAAATTATTTTGGTTAAGCTCTTAATTCTAGTTTCTACTAAAAGGAATAGCTTGTAACATCGCTCTGTGGCTTCTGTAGACCAACGAATATTCGTTAGTATAGAGGATGTTTATTTTAAATAAAGAACTTTTCCTACGACCACCTTTGAAAATGAGAAAAAAAGCATGATTAATTTGGCTAGAGAGCACGCGTGTTGAAGAAAAAATATTTAAACAATAGTGTTGAAATACAAGGAACGCTATTTAATTTAAACATATGGTGCCAATTTGACAGACCACAGATCACCCCTATTTATTAAAAACAACAAACTTTATCGGTAGTGATAGAGCTCTAGCCTACAGATCGCAAGGTCACAGGTTCAAATCCCATCAGGTGTATTTGACTTTTTTTTTATAAAAACATTAAATAATTTATAGAATTATTTTCAATTGAAATCTTTCTTGTTAGGTGGATTTTTTAAATTTATACTTAATACTTTTTTTCTTGATTAAATTTAAAATTTTTCATTCTGGTTAATCTATAGTCACATTTTTTTAAGAAAACGCCAAGTCACTTGTCATTTATGGCACTCTGTTGACGTCTGGTCTATTTTACGTTTAGAGGTTGGCTAAAAAGATAGGACCGGACTATTTTTATGTTCCATTAACAAACTAAAAAAATATTTAAATATTAAGTTCCTTATCTCCCATTTTAATTTATCAAAGAAACTTTACAAATTTTTCTATTTAAATCATCGTTCTTAACTAAAGTTGTCAAGAAACTTTTGGAGATGTTATCCAAATTGGAACAAAAGTCAAGAACCTATTAGGTATCCACTGAAGACTACCTAGATATTGTGATAGGAATTACTTACAATAAAGTAATGTACTAGTAACATAAATATTATCGACAAAGCTTTTAAAAAATTTAACTTATCGACACACTACCTTTGCTCGTGAATATTAAAGAATGTAATAAATGCCGGTAATACTGCACCAGCTAGGTAGAATACGTAAAACATTGTAAATATGGTTAAAATATTGGTATACAAAACAATCACTATGCTTCATTTTAGTTATGACTCTAACTTTCAATCAGAAAACTCTATTTCACAAACTACTAAAATAGTATAATGACTTAACAAAAGACATCACAAACTCTGATTCTTTAAATGCATTAGCATTAGACGAACTCCAAGAAAATTGCAATGTAAAAGTCTAAAAATATCTCAAATGTTTTTAAACACACACTATATAATAAACAGCCACCAAAATACTAAAAAACACCAAAAAACAACGAAAATAATAGGACGCGAACTGACATGTGAACTTGTTACGGTCCACACTAAATCTAGTAACTTTTCGGCGGAACTAGAATCAGCTGTAAATGTCATCTGTGGCTTTCAACTATCGAAACGCCGTTTTCTATCGCGATATGAACTCTAGAAGTCAATCCAGGATTAGTTTTTCCTATGATATATAAAATATGAAAAAATGAAAAAGTTAAACTATAAATAAAGGAAAAGCCTATTGGCAAACTATGAAACCAGTGTGAAACTTCTCAACACTCGTGTTGAAATATTTTTTTTCACAAATCAAAGGTTTTTTCAATAACTTTTTGTGGTCGTAGGAAAAATAGTGTACATTACCTGGGTAAAAGTAATTATTTTAAAACTCGGAGAATTCCCGCACTCGGCTGACGCCTCGTGCTAAATATCTGCTCGTTTGAAAAGTATCACTGTTAAAAGATTATAGAAGAAATACAGAAAATAACTTTGTACTTGCACTATACAGAAAATAACTTTGTACTTGCACTAACTAAGACACAAATAAACTAAAGGGAAACAGGTCGGGGACTCAATAACATTATGTATTGTTTTACAATAATAACCATGGTATTTTTCTTCTTATAACTTTCACTAAACCCCATTTTAAATTTAGCATATAAAAATAAATATAAATTTACATTTTTGACTGTGTTAATGAATGCTTAAAATTATAATTTTAATATCTTTAACCGAAATAGTTTTCGGTGCTTAAAAAGCTTATTTTCCCTTAGTTATTTTATTCGTAAAATTCTGAATAATTTTAAATAATAAATAAAATAAAGTAGATCATTTAAAATCTGCATTCCAAACCGTCATAGCTTCAAATTTCTCGGAAACAAAACTGAAGTACCCTCATCATACACGGTAAAAAATATCTATGAAAAATGCCCACAAACTTCAACTTTATATAGTTATCTTTAGAATGCCATTTTTAAAGCGTTTTAGTTTGTACATAGCCATCTCTTGTCACCTACGACCCTTAATAAGTTCTAAGAATAAACAGTAAGCAAAAGTTCTAACCAAACAGTTAAGAATCACAAAGATTTCAAAAAAAACTGGAAAATTGCAGATATTTTTAGTCAAGATTGCGACTTTTAACTCTTGTAATACAAGTAATGTTACCCTTTTTCTGAGCGTTTCTTCATACCAGTTAATGACCCAGAATCTACATTGGAATTAACTTTTTCAACATTGACTCTTTTTCTATACTACAACATTATTTTTAATATTATTTATTCCTGTGTGCAATTTTCTGAAACAAAACTGAAGTGCTTGTGTAATTGTAGTTATTGTGGTAAGCTCAAGCCCTCCATAAATTCTTTCTACCTCGTTCCAGGGCAATTATTCAGTTTCTTTTAATTTTAATCTTGCTGAAGCTTTTAAAAATGCAGTTCTATTATATTGTGTAAAAATGAAGGTAATTATTTGTATAATTTCGCAGGGAGCATGAAAATAAATTTAACTCTACTTAATTATATTTGATTGTTTTGTTCATAGACCAGGCGAGGTTTCGTAAATGGCATTATGATGTTTTTGGTTAAATCATAACAGGTTGACACAACAAAATAACTTCTTATGCGGACTATAAAACTAATAAAACTCCTCTTTTCTGCATAAGGCTGTTTTGATAAAAGTTATCGACATATAAATCAGCAAGTGTTAAGCGAATCAGAGAAGAAAGTGCAGTTTATCGAGAAAAATTGCATTTGCTTGTTATTGCTGGCAATATCCGAAATATGGGAAAATCTGCAACAGATTGACAGTCGGTTAAAAGGAAGCTTAACATATATGCAATATTCAGTGTTTCCTTTTTCGTGGTGTCAGCGCAGTTTCCAGTTATTATTGAAAACTCAACAAGCTTTATTCCTTCTTGCAAAGGTTTAAATAATAAACCTTTGTCTGGCTTTGTTTAAGATTTTGCTTGGCTGTTTAAAACCGAGAAATACAAAACTATCAAATTAAAGACTAAGAAGTAATATTGTAATCTGCTTCAATACCTACTAGTTTATATATTTCTATACTAGTGTGTAGGCAACCTTAAAGCATCGAAAATGTTATTAGTTACAATGTGATAAGTTATGATACACACATGAGCATTTTAAAATCATAAAAAAAATTTAAATAGGTATCTAAATAACCTCAGGTATTTGAACAAAATTCTATATTCATAATAAAGCATTCTCGTTTCTTCCCGCACTATTATTTTTATTAAAAAATGTTTCAATTAAAATTTTTACTTTCATTTTTTTCTTAAAAAATTAGTAAGTACCTAATTGTTTTTGTTGTAATAGTAGATTCTGTAACGAGGTTGTAATGAAAATTTGATCCGAGTAGATTCCGAACGCGAGCGTAGCGAGCGTGAAGAACCACGAGTATTGAATTTTCATTCTAACCGAGTAGCAGACTATATTTTCTCCACGACCAAAAATACTATTCGCAATATTTGTAATTTCAGGTGGAGTATTATCCAGTTCCATATCTGATTCATGATTTTTATTCATATTTTGACTTGCACTAAAATTTGTCTGCTGACATTGACAGTTTCGAAATTCATGGCAACCTATGTCGTTTAGATCAATTACAGAATATTCATTCCATATCTTGTTATGGAATGAAAATACACGCAAAACGCATAAGAAGCAAGTGTTTCAGAATAAATATTCCAACTCAAGAGCGAGAACTTTTATATTCTATTATCAAAAATGATTTTGGAATTATTGCATTCAGTAATGGTCGTGGAGAAAAATATTTTATTGCATTGTGCTATATTTCTGTTGATTTAAAATAGCTCTAAAAAAAGGGAAAACGAAACAGTTAAGTTAGTGTATAATAGAAAAATACTATAAAATATTATTCTTTTTACTCGTTTCCTATAAAATTGCATTATAAATCAATAACTAAAACGATATGCGTCCAAAACCTTAATCTCTATATAAAACAGGACTTTTAGAAGAAAAAGTTTAAAAACTAAATGATTCCTACTGCACCCGCTACTGGATGTGTGGCTTTCTGCTTTGAAGTTAGTTGCTACAGATAACGATACTGACGATAGTGTTTTCATCACTTTCCTGGAGTTGCCCACGAGTTTTGGCTTTTTGATGAGTCCTAATAAGGACGAAAAAGCTGTCATTGTCTACCTGTGCCCTAGGGAACCCATTATTTTGGCATTTCTGTGTACTTAATGCAAAAGATACAACTCCACTTGTACATTTGTTGCCAACCTTTCTTTCAACAATAATGTTTTCGTATACAACTACAAACTTTTAAAAAATCAATTAACTTGATGTTGATAAAATCTCTTAACCGAAATAAAACCCTAACAGGCTATATTGGATAAATACACGATCAAAATAAATAATTCACAAATCGTATTTTCTATTTACAAACATCTTGTTTTATATAAGACATAAAACAAAACTTGGCAGTTGTTATTCCCGAGTGTTCAAACTTTGTAACGTTTATGGTTTACCTAATTACGTCGAACGAGGCAAATATAGCAAAACTTTGCCCACACTGTCACTAAAAATTTACAGGTTTCTAACAAAGTAGCTGCGTGGGATAAAAATTCATTAGTTAAGTATATTGGATTTTGTTCGGATTTCTGACAAAATATAAGGTAACTCATTTAATCTTGGGCAGAACTTGTTTAGCTTTATTCATCTCCTTTTACTATAATAAATACCTGCAATATCTGTTTAACAAATATCATATAAAAAACAATAATAAATGTGTTTTCAAAAAATGCCAAACTTAACGACCCAACAGAAAGTTTTAATAATTCATTTTATAAAGCAGGAAGGTTGGTCTGAAAGGGATATTTCAGAATAGCTTAAGAGATATTTATGTTATAAGGATCATGGTACACGCCGTATTATTAGACTCGGCTGACGCCTCGTCCAATAATACTCACGGCTAGTACCATAATGATCGTTATTATGATCCGAATTTTATACAATATTTTATATTCCGACGATTTTTGTGTTTTTTTTAATGAATTTTAAGTTTTCGTCAGTAAATTAATAGCTTGATTTTAATAAAACCAGGTAACTATAGAAATATTTGTTTGTATTGTCATTGTCAGAATTGAATTTTTAATTTTAACGTTTATATAATATAATATGGATAATTTGCCATCAGAAATTAAAGAATTGGCCAATAAAGTAGTTGTTGGTTTGTTGCCCGAAAAGTCTAAAGGCATATATGAAAAAACGTATGCCAATTACAAAACTTAGTGTTCCCAGAAAAAGGTTGTCAATATTGTACATGAAGAGGTACGTTTGGCATATTTCAAGGAAGAATCAATGAAGAAAAAGTCTTCGAGTTTATGGAATTATTACTCTATGTTAAGAAGTACACTATTACTTAAGAAAAACGTCGACATAAGTAAGTTCAATCAATTGATAGCTTTTTTAAAACCAAAATCTGATTCTTACACACCCAAAAAATCCAGGATTTTGACTAAAGAAAATATTGCAAAGTTTTTACAAGAGGCAGACAACGAAACATACTTGCTATTAAAAGTGTCAATGATAATAGGTATAAGTGGAGCATGTCGAAGAGTTGAGTTAAAAAACTTAAGGATAGAAGATGTACACGATGAGGGGGTTGTTTTTCGAATTTTCATACCTAGTACAAAAACCAACGTTCCCCGACAATTTTAAGTAACGCCTGGCGATGTCGAAGGAATAAATATGGTGCAGCTTGTTCGGAGCTATGTAGCAATGAGACCCCCGATGCCGAAGTTTCTCGTTTTTTTCCATCATTTAGAAACAACAAATGTACAAAGCAACCAGTGGGTATACATACTTTCGAAAATATGTGCAAAACGATCGCTGCTTTTTTAAAGTTACCCCATTCCGCCGAATACACAGGTCACTGTCGGTCTTCAGCTTCACTGCTGGCTGATTCAGGAGTCGATCTTCACACTATTAAACGCCATGGTGGCTGGAAAAGTGATATAGTTGCTGAAGGATATATAGAGAACTCTTGCGAAAACAAGAAAAGAATTTCATCAGCCATTCTCGGGAAGAAATCATTATCTAGTGTTTCATCGACTGTCGTTCCCTCAGAAGAAACAGAAACCATAGAAATTAAAAATCACAACAATGCAACAATTTCAACTCCTATCTCCGACATCAATTTAACGAATTGTAATAATGTTACTTTTAATTTTAATCAATCAATTTTTTCATTTTTGCGTCTATTTTTCATTATAGTACTCAGTCCTATAAAGTATGTCATTTTGACACTGAAAATGAAATTCATAATAATGTCATTATGACACGTCGGAATATAAAATTCCAAAGAGCACGGTTAATTTCATTAAAACAAAGTGGCAAAAAACGCATTCCATGGAAAGAAGACCTGGAAGTGGTCGTCACAAACAATCCAATGATGAGCAGGATATTAATTTAGTAGACGTATTAAGAGACCAATCTTTTAAGTGCGCTGTAAGAGCTAACACGTAGATAAATTTCCCAGGATATGTGAAAACAGCTCGAAGAAGGGTTAGACAAATATCTAAATGTGTGTTCCTCCAGCAGCTACAAGGCCGTTTTTAACTGATGAAAATAAAGAACAGCGGGTCGGGTTTGGGTTACAGTAATTACCTTGATACACCTGTTTTATGGGAAAAAGTGCTATGTACGGACAAGAAAGTGTTTTAGTCTTGCTATAACGGAAGACGAAGAGTATATAGGCCTCCAAGAACTCGATTCGAAGAAAGATTTACGCGAAAGGATCGAAATAGTGGTCGGTTTTCTGTAAACGTCTGAGGATCGATGAGTGCTCAGGGAATTGGTTTGTGTCACTTTATTAAAAGACAATTTAATATAAAGATTTATATGAATATTTAACAAAATACCATGTTTCCCTCTGTATTAGAGCAATTTCCAGGACGCGATTTCGTTTATTAGTAAGACTGTCCCATTCCCACAGGCTGAAAAGCAAGGGAATGGATAGAACAGGAACAAATTATTATTTAACCATAACCCTTACGTAGTCCCGATTTAAATATAATGGAAAATGTTTGGGGTGTCAAAAAAATTAATGGTAAAAATAATGTCACAACATTTGGATGATTAAAAAAATAAAATTTCAGTAGCGCAGAATGAGTTGAATTCGGACTTTGCAATGGCCTTGGTAACTTGAATGCCTAGAAGGATGAACCCTATCTTGGACAAAGAGGGAGCCCCGTTAAAATTCTGCTAGATCTTTGAAATTTTTAATGATTAAAGGTAATTTATCAAAAACTAAAAAAAATCCGTAACCGTAACTGCATGTCACTAGGAATTTTTGTGTGACGTAATATCGCTTACATTTTAGAGAAGTAGAAGATAATGCCTACTGACGGGGGCGCCACCGAATCCATATCCCGTCACTCCAAAAAAAAACCTTTGTGCACCCAGCGCCCTTGTGAATATTTGTTTAGTCAACATTCGAGCGCTTTTTATGATCGATATCTGTACGGCGTGGGGGAGCTCACTCATCACCCGCTATATATTTCATCTATATGCTGACCTACAGTCAAACTACAGCCCTGAAACTATTATGGCAGTCGCCTCACTTGGTCACCTATACTTAAAGCCCTTAGCTTCAAACCCTCACTCATTTGCACCATCGGGAAACACAGTTCGCAACTTAATATTTTCCAATTCAAACAAATCACAGTTGCGCTATCTGGCCCCGATGTAATAAACTAAGCTTGGAAGTGATTATGTACTATTATCCGGTTGCTGAAATTTATTATCCCATAAACTTTTGGGTATAACATTTATGAGGTCGACTAACTTACAAGTGGACGCTTAAAATTGTGTATCCGCATATGCCATTAAAGTTATATTGTGTTTGGGTATTAAAATTTTATGTATCGCTGGGAATAAATTGACCATTTTAAATTAACAAACGTATAACGAACTCTCTGTGGCGGGGGTCCCCAAAGTTATGATCCGGTGACCTTTTGGCATCTGTAAGTCTTTGGCGTATAAAACATTAAGGTATTGGAAGGACAGGGCGGTTAAAAGTTAATGCTAGAACAAGACACTAATCCGGAAAATATCTTAAAAGAAAAACTTGGTGACATTTAAGGTTATAGTACATACCTAGTAAGAAAAGCTGAACATTTCCGGACGACCGTAAAGATTGTATGTCGAGGCGCAATCCGAGACAATACAGAGTCCGGGAATGTGGCTTTTTCTACAAGGTATACATACTATTTTTCCGTAAATCGAAAATTATTAAAAGGACATAACTTATTACAATCAACTTGTTAAAATGTTGAAATAAATATTATTAACTTTGTTCACAAATAAAATATGCCATTAAATATTTGTGTTGTAACTACAGTTGAAACACAGTAATATTGAATTGTCAAGCTTAACACATTTTAGTTTACAAGTAGCCGTACAGAAATAATATTTCCTTACAGTACAATAATAAATATTTTCTAACAGTTATTTTCTATTGCCTAGGAACGACTAAGTGTAAAGAAATATTGACTTTTTATTTTAGAAATGTTATCAAAAATGTCCATATTTCCGATTGACTCTCTGAGAAAGATCTCTCTTCTAAATTTCAAGAGTCATTAGTTACCATGTAGGCTCATAAGGGAGGGCAAGGGAGAGAGATCAGTTGCCCCCACCCATGAGGTCCTGTGTTCCGCATAAATTGCATGAATATAACAATATTCCTTTTAAATATTTATTATATTTAAAAGTTTTTTGGCTGTTTACGCCCCCTTGAACTTTACTCTATCGCTTCTACGCCCGTAGTAGGTCGATTGGTTACAAAAAGCAAAAAAAGAGACACAACTAACACTCAACATTTCGTAGGTCAACGGAGTATCTAAGAGACGGCTTATAGGACGATACAACGTCAATACAGTATTTTGCTCAAGAGACGCTTTAAGAAGCCACCTAACGAAAGCAAACCAATTAGCCAAAAAGACAGAAAAACTGTGTCTATTGGATCTTTTGTGAATCTGGCCAATCTTATATTAAATATTATATAAATACCCGTATATTATATAAATACCCGTATTTATAATCGTTCCTTGAGGCTTTCTTACTCGAGGAAAATGTCAAGTGTGTCAAAACTTGACATTGATTGATATTGACACTTCCTTGAGAAAATCGGCTCAATTTCGGTGTCGACCACAGGCATAGGCATTAAATTATTTATGATAACTAGCCACAGAAAAGAAAAGAACATAATTTGATAAAGAAGGAACTATTAGCAATAGCAAATTTATATAAACATCGGTTTATGAAATATGCCGTGGAGGATATAGCAAGAAAAAACATAGTGTAACTGTGCTGCGCACACCGCCATATCATTGCGAACTAAATCCTATAGAATCGATATGGACAAAAGTGAAAGGATTTTTAGCAACACACAACACGATATTCCAAATGAAAGACGTTAAGCTACTGTTTGATCAAGCCATTAAGAAAGTGACACCAGAGAACTGGCAAAAAGCAGTCCATCTTGACCACCTGATCGATCGGACCGTCGACCTGTTAATTCTAACGTCAAGAGGAGGTGACAGTTTCTCAGATGACGTAGAATATTATGATTTTTTATAATTTAATTTCTGTATAATGTATTTTTTAATAAAAAATAAGTGTACCTAATACTATGTGCACAATGCAAGCCTTTGTCACACCATTTTCAGTATTTGCGAATGGATGACAATAGGCAAAACCCATAAATTAACCCAAACCCGTGTGGTAGTACCTGTATTTGGATGAAAATAAAGAATTTTGCAGTGAAATCAATGCCAAAATATTCGTTGGGTCACTTTGTAGTTCCTTTGCATACCTAATGAGCTTTTAATATTCTAAACCTTTCTGAAATAGACTATAAACAGATACTTCAAAAAAACTTTAAAACAATGTTTGAACTGTAAAGCTCCTCCAGAGACTCTCAAAAATGTTCTGCTAAGAAAACTTTGCGAAAATATCAATATACAAGAAAACCGCTTGCAATATATATTTCACCTGACTCAGGTTAAAGTACGCTTGGTCATTTAAAAGTTTTTATTGTAGAAATTTTAACTTTAACGTATCATAGGTTAACTTTCGAAACTTTCAAGTAGAAAGTTAAAGTTTTATTTAGCAACGGCGAAAAATTTAACTTATGCTTATATTCAGGCGGAGATAAAAATTGTTACCTATCTTTTACGTTTCTCGTAAACCGAGGATAACAGATCTTGAGTTAAAAAGTTTTCTTGAAAAATTACATCTGAAAATGTCTCTTTGCTGCAAAGTTCCAGAGCAGTAAACGAAGTTTGTTTAATTATATTTTTATCTTTTTTGACGAAACTCTTTTTTTCGTGCACGCTATAACTGGTTAGCACACATTTATGAAAATTTAATTTATAAACTCAAGAAAAAACTGGATTATAACTTTACCAATCAATTTTTTTACTTGTTGAAGCATTTCGCTTCAAATTTAATATTGTTTTTAATTTAATACGGGGTGATTCCTAAGTTGATACTTCTTTTTTAGCTGCGTATAGAAGGCATTAAAATAAACAACATTTTCAAATACCTTTTTTCAAAAAATTCAAAAATAAAGTACAGGGACATTATTTTAAGTGTCTCACCCGATTAGCAACTTTGCTATCGACCACAATAAAAATACAATTTTGTATTCCCTAACAGCTTTTAGTGATGAAGCCAAATTTGATGTCAAAAAAAATGTATGTTTACAAATTTGACAGATACGACGCCATATTGGATTTTCTTAAATGGCAACCCTACCTTATAGTAAGCCAGCTGCATTCGCCTATTTGTTCCAACATTAAAAATGTATAATTGTCAATATTTATTTTCAGCCGTTCCGGAGATACGAGGCTTCGAAGTTGGTGATTTTGTTATCATCGAATTAACAGAAGCTTTGAGATTAGAAACTCAATTTTTTCTGAAGATACGTAATTTCTTATGGTGGAGCCACCCATGCTATTGTCATATATGTCAGATGTCAGAAAATGACAGTTACGACGCCATTTTAAATTTTTTTAAATGGCAACTCACATTTTTTATATTTTTTGACATCTGGCATAATATGACAATCGCATGGGTGGCTCCGCCATAAGAAATTACGTATCTCCAGAAAAAATTGATTTTTTATCACAAAGCTCCTATTTTTTAATGGGGTGAGATACTTAAAACACATAATCATACGATGCAGTTTTTGATACGGTCGTATTTCGGTAAGGGTTGGAAATAAATATCGACAACTATATATTTTTGAAATCGGACCGCGAAATGCATTACATTGATGTAGTTATAAATGTGGATTGCCATTTAAAAAAATTCAAAATGACGTCGTAACTGTCATTTTCTGACATCTGACATATATAACAATAGCATGGGTGGCTCTGCCATAAGAAATTACGTATCTTCAGAAAAAATTGAGTTTCTAATCTCAAAGCTTCTGTTAATTCGATGATAACAAAATCACCAACTTCGAAGCCTCGTATCTCCGGAACGGCTGAAAATAAATATTGACAATTATACATTTTTAATGTATATAATAGGCGAATGTAGCTGGCTTACTATAAGGTAGGGTTGTCATTTAAGAAAATCCAATATGGCGTCGTATCTGTCAAATTTGTAAACATAAATTTTTTTTTACATCAAATTTGGCTTCTTCACTAAAAGCTGTTAGGGAATACATAATGTTTTTTTATTGTTGTCGATAGCAAGTCGCAATGTCCCTGTACTTACATTCATTTATTACACTACAAATCAAATACGGTTCTGCCTAACTTGCCCGTTGAATAACATTAAGAACGCTTCTGGGTGTAGAGAAGAAATGTCCGCACTTTTACGACATAATAAATTAGCACCATAATTAGTTCATTGTTTTAAAATTTTAACATTTTCACTAATTAACTTGCTTCAGAAAACCACACCGCGCAGCGAATTTCCAAAATAAATAACTGACGACCGATCCGTAAAATGCACGACTAAACAATACAAAAAACGGAGAAAAACAATATAAAGTAAAGGGCTACGTTTTGATTACCAGGCCCGCACTTAGATTTTTTACTTTTGTAACTCGGCTATTTTTAAGTTTAAAAAAAAAAGTATTTGAAAATGTTGTTTATTTTAATGCCTTCTATACACAGCTAAAACAGAAGTATCAACTTAGAAATCACCCTCTGTATGTCATCGCTTAAGTATTTTTTCTACGACCACCTATGCAAATGAGAAAAAAGCACGGTTAATTTGGCTAAAAAGAGCCGTATATCACACGCGTGTTGCAAAAAAATATTTCAACACGTGTGTTGAAATATCAAGGTGGTACCAAAGGTGGAACAAATATTGGAAAGCAAGTAATGGAATCCCTGGGGTACAGGTATCTACGTTTTCACGCTAGATGGCTATATCTTTTGGATTGAGTTGATTCCTATAGATGGCGTTACTGGGTTTTCATCGCGTTTTTATTTCTTAAAAACGCCTTGAAAGAACAGGCTCGCTATACTGGGGGTCGCTTGGGTTATGACTTTCTGATGAGTTCTAACAAGAACGAAACAGCCTGTCATTGTCTACTCGTGCCCCAGGGATTCCATTACCTTTGGAGTCCCTGTGTACTTTAATGCAAAAGATAGACGCCCTACTCTGTCCGCTTGCCGCTAAGCTTCTTTTGTTTATATATTTTAACGGACACTAAATTCTACTATTTTATTATTTTCAATGTTCTTGTTCTCTCATGTTCTTTATAATACATACTTATGCAATACAAAACATAAACACTAGATTTTTAACTTATTTTACTCAACCTTTTGGGTTGTTCAATTGCTTATAGAACTGAATTGTCCTTATTTAAATTTTCTTATCTACAACTTCGATTATTAAAAAACAAAAAATATCCCCTGGACTTTCTATTTAAAATATACAGCTATATGAAATTTGTTGTACTTGGTCAGATTAAAAAGTTATAAATATAACGTTTTTTTATAAAAAAAAAGGAACATAGAACAAAGCCAAAACAAAACAAAAAAATGTTTTTAAAGTTATTTCTCATCGGGTCACCTTGCCATGCTTTATAAAAATCTCATTTACACTTTCTAATGTACAACTACAATGATAAAAAATAAAATGTTTACTTACTTATGATTTAACTTCCTTCTGCCAATAACAACGTACACAAGAAAGACAATAAACACAAATAAATTACACCAAATATTGTCACATCCATTTTCCACACGGGCACGGCCATGAAAATGGCCAATTATTGCCTTAAAAACACGAAAAAATTTACACGGAACCGCAAAAGCACCCTAACAAAACATAACCTCCTGGCTAGAATGATGTCACATGTCACCCACCGGGCAAGGGCGTCAAGTCTCTGTTGATGCCGTTAGTTATAAATATGAAGAATAATATTACTTGAAAAGAAAAGTTAGTTCTGGTAACTAAGAATGTATCTTAATCAAAATTAACAAAATGATAGGGACTACATATTCATAATGTGTTATTACAACAAGCTTAATTGATAAATACAAGTTTGTAGGAACCTTGATGTAACATTTAAATAAGATATATACAGAGTAAAATTCAGCTAAACAAAATATTTTATTTCTGCCAACTAATATGAAAACAAGATATTTTCTTTGTTCTGATGGCATCATTTTTTGGTGAATATAACCAAGAAAAAAATCTTTTTTGTTTTCCTAACTAAAAATAGTTATTTTTGGTAACGTAAACACGAGAACAAATACAAATTAGTACCAAATACCAAGTCATTTTTAAGAGTGCAAAATGCAACTGTACAATGGAGACCTTGATTGCAGATTATGGGGGCAAAACAGTGAAACTGTACAGCACATAGTTTGCCATTGCGAGTCACTAGATCGGACGAGGCAGAGGACATCCTTGCCCTCTCCCCAGTTGACCTGCACAAATTAGTGCAAGGAACTGAGATCACGTGTAATAACCAAACAGAGTAAGCACAATTGGTCAAACCTGGCCTAAGTGAATCTGGCGCATGGACGGGCCCTCGGAAAAAAAAGCCAAATTTTAAGAACTGATGGTCGGACTGGCGTAAATTCTCATTAGAAAAAGACTGATGCCAGAGTGACGAAGGATTTATATCATTAAGGACTGTCAGTCCGATGTGGGGACTGCAATAAATGTTTTGTTGTTCTTATTTGAATGTAACACTAAGAATATAAAAAAATACTTATATATTTTATTTTTCTAAAAAAAATTCCACTTTGTACGAAGCCATCTATCGGCTAAGAAGCTTACGCATTTTCGAAAGAGACAAGACAAATCCTTTCGACCTTTGGGGTATCTCAGACGTCTTTGAGACGTTTTATTCTTGTTTCCTGTCGGCTTTAATATTTCCGGACTCCAGAAAAAATTGCTAGTATTCTTATACACGGTGAATCTTTTAACTAAAATAAAAAATTCATCTATTCCTTGAAAAAATCCTAAAAGGCGTATACCTTTTTTAAATTTTGCCCATCCCTTAGGGATGTAACCCGAATGGAAATGAAAATGCATGATTGTAATACTTAGTGAAAAATTAAATTAAGAATGCATGAATATTATTAACCACTACGCATTTTTGACTTTCTATTACCTGATAAGACAAAAAATGCAAAAAATGTCATTTCTGAAAATCTTTTTATTGCAAATGTTGAAATATCCATTATTTTTTTCTTCTTCCCATTCTTCCCTTTTTTTATCTTTCTTCTTTTCCTTCTTCTTTTCTTTCTTCTTTTTTTTATTTGCTCTTGCGGAAGGGTCAAAATTAAAATTTAGTGAAAAAGCCTATTACCTTAAAACAATATCATATCTTACCAAATTTATTAGAGAAAATTTAATTAATGTCAATTTATTATTAACTAATACTTAATATTAGTACCGGCATTTTACTTAAGACCTTCCTGTGAAATTATTTCTTATATTAAATTAGACGAAAAGCATTGTGTTCTCTTGGCCTGAATCCTTGCCATGTCTAATAATGGCTAAATATTTTAAATTTGGACTCTAGAGATATTGGAGAGTATCAGAAAGTAATTTTTATCTACTTTCATTTAGTAATATGAATTTTACAGTTCTGTAAATCGTTTTGGAAGGGCAACTATTACAGCACTAGTGTTGTAATAGATGCCTTTACAGCACTAGTGCTGTAATGAAAAAAAAAACGGTTTTATTAAAATATTGCTGTTAAATAAAACCACACTTTTTAGAAGAATGATTTATTATTAACAATCATAAATGTTAATTAACTTAGCTAGTTCTTCGCGCCGACAAGCCCCAAAAATGCCGATTATCATAACAACCTTCATAAGTAAATATGTCTCATCATTTGCAGTACTAAAAAAACTTACATACGTCTTTCTGTGTGAAAACTTTGGACTTTTTCGTCTTGTAACCCTCTAAACTTCTTTTCAAAAATACGATTAGTTGAGAAAATCTGCTTATATCTTAATTTTTCTTGACTGAAATCATAGTTCTCAACATTGATTAGTGAGACCATAGTGTAGATGGTTTCTGGGAGCGTTGCTTTACGGAAAAATAACCCAAAAGGATTTTCTCAGACACCTCCTTTATTTTGTTAGCTTTGCACCAATCTTCAAACTTCTGATACTCCAACTCATACCGCGCTTTGGAATTTGTCGGAACTAAACTTGAGATCGCTTCGTTTGCCGCTGCTTCTATATCAGAGGGTAAACTTCCATCAGAATCGCTCATTTTGAAAAACGCTTTTTATATTTTTGAATTTGTTTGACAAAGTTTCGACAGTAACCATGCGAAACAGTGACTATGCGACAGGTAACATAAAAAACTTGATTAGTAAACTTAATAGCAGGTGCATTTTTACAGGTGCATTTTTATTTTAAAAAATGCCTTTTGCCAAATATTTTTATTCATAGATGAAAGTAGATAAAATTTTGTACAATATTCTTGTTGTAAATTCATATTACTACACTTGATGTTTTATTAAACTCGGCTGACGCCTCGTTTTACAACTTTAACATCTCGTGTTGTAATATAAATCTTTACAACACTTATATCGTAAATAACTATTAAAGGTTTTCATTTTTGTTATATCTTTTTCATGTAATTTTTTAGATTCTCCCTTTAAACGGACTATGTGTAGTGTGGGTGGATCTCATCAGTAAACTAGTTTCAGGTGAAGTTTTCCCCGTTAAGTTTGTATTCTAATAGGCATCTTATCCCGTTTTCCCATTGTTTGGACGTATACCTTTCCTCTTACCCAAAACTTGATTGCGAATCCTCGAATTAATGAAAGGCTCAATTACTTGTTTCACTTCGGGCTTAAGTAGAGTTTGAGACTTTAATTATTACTCTGGAATCATTATCGAACCTTAGTAGAGTCTTGTAAGAGATATCGTATATATAATAGTATGTTTTTATAAATATTCATGTCTGTACAGGTTGGTGGTAGTGATGGTGAAAACAAAACGGCGTTGTCTGAATTATCATCTTTACAGTAAGAAAATAAATTCATATCCCTCTTTAACACTGTAACGATAAACACAAATAAACATATAACACTCCAAAACTTAATGTATGTAATTATTTACGATATAAGTGTCGTAAAGATTCATATTACAACACGAGATGTTAAAGTTGTCAAACGAGGCGTCAGCCGAGTTTAATAAAACATCGAGTGTAGTAATATGAATTTACAACAAGAATATTGTACAACATTTTATCTACTTTCATCTATGAATAAAAATATTTGGCAAAAGGCATTTTTAAAAATAAAAATGCACCTGTAATAATGCACCTGCTATTAAGTTTACGAATCAAGTTTTTTATTTTACCTTTCGCATAGTTACTGTTTCGCATGGTTACTGTCGAAACTTTGTCAAACAAATTCAAAAATATAAAAAGCGTTTTTCAAAATGAGCGATTCTAATGGAAGTTTACCCTCTGATATAGAAGCAGCGGCAAACGAAGCGATCTCAAGTTTAGTTCCGACAAATTCCAAGGCGCGGTATGAGTTGGAGTATCAGAAGTTTGAAGATTGGTGCAAAGCTAACAAAATAAAGGAGGTGTCTGAGAAAATCCTTTTGGGTTATTTTTCCGTAAAGCAACGCTCCCAGAAACCATCTACACTATGGACTCACTACTCAATGTTGAGAACTATGATTTCAGTCAAGAAAAATCAAGATATATTTTAAATAATAATTGGTAATTAATTTTATAACTGTTAATAATAAATCATTCTTCTAACAAGTGTGGTTTTATTTAACAGCAAAATTTTAATAAAACCGTTTTTTCCATTACAGCACTAGTGCTGATGCCCTTACAAAACGGTTTACAGAACTGTAAAATTCATATTACTAAATGAAAGTAGATAAAATCATTTTTTTTATTATTATTTAGCTTATACTGCAACTTTTCGTCGGTGACTGTTGCACAAAACGGCTAGAAAGTGCTTTCCTCTACTACTACGTGGAAATTTGCTGTTTCCTTTACACTAAACGGATATGATTTCATATCCCTGCTAGTTAGGATACGAAACGGACCAATTACAGTGATCAATTACAAAGAAATCAAATTTAGACGTTGTAAATTTTAAGAGTGGTTTTCTGGCAGTTTACTAAAGTAAAGTTTTGTATGTTTTGTCATATAAAATTTGTTCTTTTTTAATTTAAATCAAAAAATGTATCCAAGAGTCTATGCATTTTTGCAATTTTTTCTAAAGAGCGCACGAAATAGGGCGTGTTGAAAAAAAAAATATCAACACTAGTGTTGAAATTAGCATACTTAGGAGATTATATTTTACTTAATATCTGGTTTCATAGTTTGTCAATAGGCTTTTCTTTTATTTGTAGTTTAGCTTTTTCATTTTTTTATATTTCATATTAGTATCATAGGAAGAACTAATCCTGGATTGACTTAACGTTAACCAGAATGAAAAATTTTAAATTTAATCAAGGAAAGATGCATTAAACATAAATTTCAAAAATCCACCCTACAAAAGATTTCAATTCCAAATAATTCTATAAATTATTTATTGTTTTTATAAAACAAAGTCAAATACTCATGATGGGGTTTCAAACTGTGACCTTGCGATCTGTAGGCTAGAGCTCTAGTCTCTACGCTATGGCTACCGATAAAGATTTGTTTTTTAATACATAACATCTCTTCAGCGCGATTTGTTTTTTCTGGTAATAGATTTTCCATTATATTATTAACATTTTTTATAATTTCAGATGGCGTATTTTCACACTTGAATTCTGAATCACTCGACAAATGATTCCTGTTCATTTGAAGCAACTGTTTCGTAAGTCTTGGGTCTGGATCCCCAATGAAGCTTTTGCCGTGGTGTAATCTCTGTCTGTTGCTCCAGTGGATTTTGTGTTCACTCCTGATCCATCGCCTTATGATGGCATCTCGTACTGTGCACCTTGGTACTCCGAGTTCTGGACCAATGAATGTATTTTCTGAGACCTTTCTTACAATTTTATCGGTTTTTCATTTCCTGTAAAATCTTCGTATCCTGGTACCCACTAAAGTATTATTTTGTTTACATTTGCCAGGGCCTCCAGTTTGTCTTAACATTCCCATACCAGTCTTGAAGTTACCTTGTTCCCTGCTATTGTTTTCGGACGCACATTGCAATATGGCGTAGATTTCTGCTTCTAACACTGTGACACTTTTTCAGAGAGAAGAACACATTTTTATCCGGTCTTACTACATGTATCCCCAATCCAGTAACCTATTTGGGTTTGGAGTCATCTGTGTACCAGATTATAGCCCCAGGAATAGTTTCTGGTGTTTTGTTTTTCCATACGTTTCGTTCATCAATTACAACCTCATATGGTATGTCATAGAGAAACCTTGGATTTATGTGGTGTGATATCATTTCTAACTCAGGTCCACCTATAGTATCGCCTAAAAAAAAATTGCCCTTACACCATCATTCCTTTATCAAGACTGTCAGTCTAACTGATTGTGTAGGGTCTGCTTATGAAATGACGGTGTTTGTCTACTATCAATCTACGGTTTCTCGTAGATAGAGTATCGAGCTTCAGGATATAGGTCATAAAATAAATAACGGAATATGGTAGCCGATTCTTGTTGATGCAGAAAAATAGCTAAAACATCCGTCTATAACATAATATCCAGAATTCAAATCGATATAGCTTTATCGTCAATTTTCGACTTTTTTCGGACTCTCTATTTTATTTTTTAAAAATCCAGGTACACACACAAACATTTTTTAAAAATGTTTTAAAACATTGTCCAAAAAAGTCGTTTCCTTACTAAATCAAGTATGAAAAGTACGAGAAATATATTAATTTCGATGTCAGTCCTCGGGAATAATTTTTTTGAGATTTTTTAAAAATATATAAAAAAAATAGTTTGTGCTGAAATAATTCTTTTGATAATCTCACCGACGGACAATCGGTAGAGCAAGTTAGGCCTCCATATTGTTGTTAAAAGCTTTTAAAACGGTTATTACTACTAGAGCCATCTAGGGTAACTTTCTTGTATCATTGGCGGTAAAATATAATCAATCCATGCATACAGAAAGCTTTAAAATCTGCTAAAAAATTAATATTGATAAAACACCCTTTACAGCCAGTGCCATCTAGACTAAACCTTAGTAACCTACCTCTATTATATCTTTTAAATTCTCTTAGAATTTGAGCCAAACCAGAATCAATATTGTGCAGAAATCATTTGTTTAATAGGAACGAAACTATATTTTTTTAAAATAATAGTTCTTTGTGCCATGTAGAGATGTCATTAGTTTTTTTTGCCAATATATAATACAGTCGATTAAAACTTTCAGTTTTTTGGTATCTAATCCAAGAACAATGCCTGAGAAATATTGACTTTAATTACATTTTTATAACTTATAGGAATCTCTATATAGCTTTTATTAAAATCAATAAATTTCACCAAATATTTTATGTTAATTTTAGAGATTGTATTATTGTTTACAGTTATTCGTAGTTTTTTATTTCTTTAGTAAAGTCCTCAAAATTCAAAATATGACATAGAATCAGTCCCACATATCTTAAACTATTACTCTTCAAAGGTAACTTAGATAAAAAGGTCAAGATGAATAACGTATATAACTATATATATAATTCAATGACATTGACAGTAAGTTGGTCAAAATAATAAAAAAGTCAAAGACGATCGTTTTGTTATTTATTTTTCTTAACGAAATTTCTTAGTATTTTTAACAGAGAGAAATAAATTTACGACCTTTCTTTTTCTGTTCCTTAGGTAAGAAATAGGTAATACCACATTTCTGTAATCTAATCCCTTTTCTTCTTTACAAAAATTAAAAAATCAAAATCATTTAATACAACTCAATTATTTGAAATTTTTCTTTTAGTTTTAAACCATGCAATATCGAGAGTCTCTCTTCATGTAATATATTAGTAATATTCCGCTGATGATGAAGGTTTTTACCTCCGAAATATGTACGGCTTATTATTGAGGTTTTTCTAGAAAGAATCCTTTTAATAAACTAGTAGAGCAGACTGTGTGTTATAATTTCTTTACTAATAATTTAAAAAATTTAAAGTAAGCATAGAATTTTGATTTTTTTTTTCTGAAAATCTTTTCTTAATACCATTTGTCCGTATCTCCTAGAGATAGCGCCCTTTACAACCTTTAAGTTTCTGTCCAAGCAGGACCAAATACCAAATGATGATGTTTGACAATTTTGAATGGCTTCTCATGTTAAATAAACTCACTGGTCTAAATCCTTCCACCATTTCTAAAGTTACTTTTTCAGGGCCCGCTCTAGGGGGCGGCAACCTGGGCTCCAGCCCAGGGCGGCAAGTTGGAAGAGCGGCATGAAAAATCCAAAAAAACACCATAAATCCCCGTTTTGCCTACCTACGTTCCTAGGTATATATTATGAAGTTTGAACCATTCCAATTCCCAGTTAACAAATTTAATTTCCTTTGTTTTGCCGTGCCGTCTTATTTTTAAAATAGTGACAATTTCGACGGATCCCTTTTCTTTTTAATATTATAATAATATCAAGCAATTCCGCGACAAAGCAAGCCGAACAACGCCGGCACCGGCACCGGTACTTTTTTTGGTCATGGCGGCGTCGCAGCACAGGACAAGCCGGCGAGCCGCGAGGAATAGACAGACAATTTGCTGTTGTGTTAGGTATAAAACGAAGAAGGGATGAAAAAGGCGGCAATTTCTTGTTTTGCCCAGGGCGGCGTTATTGCTAGAGCGGGCCCTGCTTTTAATTGCCTTAAAAATAATATTTTCAGTAGATACTGCAACATATTTTTTTTATTATGTTAAGATATTATGTATTCTTTATTTTATAAAATAATTATTCTAAACCTGTAGTTTAGAATAAGGATAACTTTTTCCCAATAACTTTACAAACATTTTTCGTATGGACACCGCAAAAAACTTTAACAACCACCATTATGTTTTAAAATGTCCATCGTAAATAAGGATCAACGACTCAACTGCACAAAAACTTTATATTATGATTGACACAAAGAGGAAGCGGTTTTGTAAAAATGATTAATAGATATAAGGCACCATAAAATACAATGCAGTTTAAAATTAAAGCTTTAATTGTAGTTCTTACATTTGCATTTTTCACAATAAAAGAAGAGCAGTTTTTCTTTACAACACATACTTATTTTAACCATTAGGTACTAACCAAATACAGAGCTGTCCCTGTACAATTTAACCACATCCTTTTAAATAACTTGTTATTTATGTACAAAAATAATATAGATAACCGTTTTAATCCAAGCAAATATTTAACTACCTTCAGCGACCTCACAAACAAAGTATCTTCTAGTTGACATAATAACTAAACAAAATTTCCTTGTTCCCTTGTTCCTAATATTATTTATATATATAAAGTAAAATATGTCATTTCGTATAATATGTCAAAGTATTAATACTTATAAAGAAAGTAGAACGTCATTTATATATACATTTGTATCAAATTGATATGAGACACTACAAGTAGTCGTGATATGATATTTTAATACTTTTATTTACAATAGTTTACCATAAATATAGAAACAAACAGAAAGTTTGTTTTAGCTTAAAGCAACAATGGGAATCTTTTATAAATAAAAATTGATAAAGAATTTTTATTTACAATAAATAGATACATTCATTCCTTGGAAACTTCATACGGAATACGGTATTTCCAAGAACGCAAAACATTTAAAAAAATACTCCAAAATATTACAATGACCCTATATTTGCAAATTTAAACGTTATTTTTACCCCAGTGATCAATTTTATTTTCGATAAATTACAATTTCTTATTAATTTTAAAATAATTTCGGCTTGTTCATAACAAAACAACAAGTAAAAATTTGACGTATTGACTCTAATGATATTTTACTTCTAGATCCCAAAATTCATTCATAAATGCTATAGAAATGTGGTGGAAACATCGTCTATAGAAGAGAGGAGGTGAGGAGATGGGTGGGACCGGGAGTGGGGATTACTATGCACTCTTTTGCATATAACCATATAGGAGAGCAGGTGACATTTTTTGTAATTATTTATTCATGGTCTATTTTTTGTAAGAAAATTAAGGGTGGCATGATTAAATGTCATTAGTAAGGAGTATCCCTAATAGCGGTATGGGACAGGGCAGATCACCTACCTCCCCTATTTGTAAAAAAAATTCTAAATCGTGAGTACCTATTCTAAGTTATTTAATTTTATAATTTTTTTTAATAACAGTCGTTAGTTACAATTCCTTTTTAGAAATTCTCCAATTTTATACCTATTTTTATAAGTTGCAATCCCCTTAAATAACTTTTAGCGATATCTCCCTAAATTCGTTATATGGAAACAAAACAAACAATAATTCTTTTTTAAATCACATTAATTATTACGGTTAGCACATAATTTTAAGGGTATCGCCGTGATGTAATATAGTGATGGACGGTTAATTAATATTTTTGTTTTTATTTTTCCAAAATTTTACAAAATATTTAGTGCAATATGGATAAAACAAAAGCTTTGAATGGGAACGTAGGGAAAGAAGGTAACTTAAACGTTATTTTTTTTTTATTTTTTGTGTAAATATATATTTTATCATAACTGATAAAACCATAAATTATACTATATCGTTCTCTTATCAAAATTAGTTAGTCTGATTTGTAACTGAATCTAATAAATTTTATCATAAATCTATAATCAATAGGGGCTTATGTTAAGTATATTACCTTAAATCATAAAGTTTGCATCACGTAGTGAGCCGTGGGGGGTTGCAACCCTATGAGTTTTTAACTAATACAAAAAGAAATTACCAATTTTTTTTAAAATACAAAATTTCCTACCACTACTACTACACATGTGGTAGTAAACATTTTAATTATTTTAAGTTTATGATTAAATACAGGAAAAAAATGCTCAACTTTTACCTATTTTCGAGAACATTCTTGCCAAATTTTTGCTTGCAATGTTGCTTGGTTGTTTTTTAAATGTTCTGGTCCCTTTCTGCGTAAGTTCCTGATTCCTGCATTTCAATTCATTCTTTAAAGGCAAATTTCTAATTCTGATAAAAAAAAACTGAACGATAATGTTAAAAAGTGCTAATAAATTTTGTTTAAAAATAAAATGGCGAACGCGTTAACAACGCTAAACCTTTAAGTCAAATAAAACAAAATAGCTTTCATTTTAATATTTTCTTGATTTAACATTTTATAAAAAGATACAAGGTTATTTTTGTTTTTATGTGTTTGGCGCTCGCCGGACATATTTTTGTATAAAAGCCATTAGATTACGTAGAATCATGTGATTTTTAAATTTATTTTCCAGGTTTTAATGCGCTATACCTCAAAAACTATTTTTACTCGTGGGGTGTGACAGACTGGATGTTAAGAATGGGCTTTTTTAAAATTAAAATATTATTATACTATCGAACTATTCACAGAAAAATCATGTACAAAATACAGTGATACTGGAACAGGGGGAAGGGGGGCATAGAACCACCCTGAGCTCTTCTGGAACAGGCCGCTCTCAAGATATATTAGAATCAATAGCTTCTATTATTATATAGAGTGAATAGGTTTTTCAAAAATTTAATTTAATTAACCTACTCACGTTCAGTTGGCCGGTCGGAAATTATGGGAGAGATAATTGCCGGCAGGCCGGCGATTCTCGCAAACTGAACGTGTGTAGTCGTTTACCGGCCGGCATTGGCCTGCATGCCTACTTTTATATCAGATGAAAATGTTGTTATTGTAAGTGACTGAAAGAACTTTTATTGATTTGTACCGCAAACATAAATATTGGTGGAAAATAATAGTACATCGTATACGTAGTAGGAAAAGCTGAACATTCCCGGACGACCGTAAAGATTATATGTCGAGGCGCAAGCCGAAACTAACAATACGGAGTCCGGGAATGTGGCTTTTTCTACGAGGTGTACATAGTATTTTTCCGTAAATCGAAAATTATTAAAAGGACATAACTTATTACAAGCAACTTGTTAAAATTTTGAAATAAATATTATTAACTTTGTTCACAAATAAAGGATGACAATAATATTGAATTGTCAAGCTTAACACATGTTAGTTTACAAGTAGCCGTACAGAAATAATATTTTTCTACTCCCACATGGAAATTTGCTAGCTCCTTTACACTTAAGTGGCGAGTAAAGTAGGCTATTCGAGTTAACTGTGCGGGAAAATCTCATATCCATCCAAGATAGGTAATGAAACTGACCAATCACAGTAGCCAATTACAGAGAAGCTATTGTTGTTAATAAAAGTACTGACCAATCACAGTATATTATTTTTACTGAGGCTCCGCCTTCTTTTTCAAGACATTAAATTATATAATTTAAATGCATATGGTACAATTTGTTATTAATTTGTTCAATATAATAAAATCTAGACGCATTTATAATAGATTTATCCATAATGCAACCTGCTGAATGTCCTTAGAAAATTAATTTTATGTAGCATCATTTATCCGTTGGTTTTCCGATAATTAACTAAACGCTTCCATAGTCCAGACGTTAGAGCCTTGGACTATGGAACCAATGGTCGTGAGTTCGAGCCCGGCAAACTACAAACTTTTTTTTTACATTTTTTAGCATAAAGTCGTAGAAAAAATATACTGTCCAACTCGAGTGGATTGTCCATATTGCCCTCGGAAGTTTGAGCACGACGCCTCGTGCGATATGGACATATCCACTCTTGTTGTACAAACTACTATTTCTTACAGTACAATAATAAATATTTCCTAACAGTTATTTTCCGTTGCCTAGCAACGACTAAGTGTAAGGAAATATAGACTTTTTCTTTCAAAAATATTATCAAAAATGTCAATATTTCCTATAGATTTTCGGAAAAATACTTTATATGCCAACCGAGCTTTTACGAAGAATTACTTTTACTGTATAAAACAGTAGATGTTGAAGCTACTGTAGTAGAATCTGTGGAATATAAGATACCTACATAATATGACAAGTGCATTCAGAGAGGAACTTAAAAAGGTTGAAATATTAAAAAGAAACAGAATTATCATTCATCCTAAGAAAGTTTTTAAATTACTTGCACTCGATTGTCTGAGTTCTCATATAAGCTCAATGTAGGAGAAAGTGCAACATCTTTTTAACCGCTCTTTCATCCAAATTGTTTTTGCTTTTGTTTCTCCGCTTGCGTGATATAATAACAATTGCCTAGCTTCTTATCACAGGTTTGAACTGACGATAAAAGAAAACTGCGCGTGTGTAGTGAAATGGAGGCCGCAATCGAAGCCGGCCGAGAACTGCCGGCCACTATCGATGAACAAAACTAAAGGTGTAAATGCTGGCCGGCTAAACGTGAGACTTACCTTTCTTAATTTAACATTAATTTTGACCATCCAAAATTTAGGGTCCGGTATATCGGTGTTTTTCACCCGTCGTGCGAATTCAGGGTTAATGTATAACTATCGATCGATGAATTTAAGCGGATAATTTTAACCTATCGATAGAAGAAATCAGATCTCCCATCCCTACTGGAAACTGACCTATTACGAAACAAATCTAAAATAATATATTTTTTTTAGCAGTGTCACTTTCTTTTCTGATCTGTCTGGAATGATTCTTATTTCAGAAATCAGAGAATGTTGCGCTGCAAGAACCGTATTATGGTACCTAGTTTTCGTAGGCTTCGCCGTAAACTATATGATAAGGATAAATCTGAATCTGGCCATTGTTGCGATGGTCCAACCCAAGCCGAAAAATAACATATCCTTAAGTAGTGAATGTATAAAAGCAGAATATGATACTGTAGCGCGAATACAGAGATTTAGCAATTATTCCAACGAAAGGAATGCGGTAAGTGATGATTTTTAAGCTTACTAAAGTGGCTTGCAAATAACTATTGCGGGTTTATTTTTTTGGGGAAGTGACTCAATGCAAATTCCCAAAAATAGAGCTCCCTATGCTATATTTACATTTATTCAGCTCGCCAAATAGATCGGCGATCCCGATGTACTATTTCGTTTTAAACTTTAAAATACATCTTTTTTAACTAAGTATGTATGTTATTAATTTTACGATTACTAAATAGTCCAGAAAAATGTGTATGACATACGTACAAATAAATAAACAGACCGGGATCTGGAATGGAAATTAAAAAAAAAAAAAATACACACCCAGTTTTTGACGTCATTTTTTGACGACCCTATTTTTGGCAGATGGAAAAGTAATTGGCGCCTGACGTTTTTGGCAACGCTACAGTATTTTTAATTTCCCAAAATGATAGCATCACTAACATAAGTATTTTTTGAAAGCCAATAATTTGAAGTTACTCAAAAATAAGCATGTCCAGAAATAAATGTGAAAGTTTTATAAATACATCTAAATTGTTTTCGTTCATCCTTAAAAAAAAGTTGTAGCCAACTGAAAACAATTTTTTCTGTAATTTTAAAGATTTAAAAATTTAAGGAGTTAATAAGTGGGTAATTTACCATTTTTCGGCCAATTCAAACCTTCAAATCTACTTCCGGTTTAACCGGAAGTAAAATATTTAAATTTTAAATGAAACCCCCCACTTTTATTCAATGTTTACGTTCTATGAAAGATTCTCTTTTTAATGACATATCACACTATATCATTTGTTTTAAAAATTACCGCCTTAATTACTTACTTACGTTTAAAATTACAATGGCAAACATTTTCAACATTTAACAAAGTAATGTCGGGTTGCTCAAAGCATTTTTATAATAATTATTTAATCGGTAAGTTTGACTGTGACATAAATGAGTTTAACACGCATTATATACTCACATTCAAAGGTACGTGATTAGTAAATTAAAAATTAAGTTAACCGAGCCCGTATGATTGTGAGAAAATAATTTTTTTCAATGTTACGTTTGTCACAGTCAAACTTGCCGGTTAAATTAATTAAAATTCTTTGTATAACCCGACATAATTCTTGTTTAATTTTTTAGTAGATAATATAGTAATATTAATATTTATTCATATCTAAAATATTACAAATTACATTTCAAAACAAAATAAACAAGATATAAATAAGAAGAAATTCGCAAAAGTTTTGCAACTTGTGTGTAAATACACCTTCGTTCAATATCCTACTTACAAGTATATATAACATCTATAACTACGTACATAAATAAAACAGTGTACCATACATATATATTTACAGTTTTAAAAAAATCCTTACACAGAGAGGGAAGCAGGTATATATTAGAACACATTATGGGTTGCAAAAAGCAATTCCTTAGATTACCCAATTAAAACAGTTGAAATTTCATCAAAATTTATCAGAAAATTAAAATAATTAAAAGGTACACAAGTTATTCAATACATTTAAACCCCCTTCAGAAATCCACCCCTTTACTTGTTTTTTAAATTTCGAATGGTTGTCCTTTGTTGTACTTATACTTGTATACTGTAAAAGTTATTTACAAGTTTAGTACCAAAATAAGCAAAATATCTTTGTCCAACACTCTTGAACATTGGGCACTTTTAGGAGTCTCTGAGTCACTGAACAAGTGCTCTTATTATGAGATACATACATATCGTTTCTCCACTACCATTACTGAATGCAATAATTCCAAAATCATTTTTGATAATAGAATGTAAAAATTCTCGCTCTTGAGTTGGAATATTTATTCTGAAACACTTGCTTCTTATGCGTTTTGGGTGTATTTTCATTCCATAACAAGATACGGAATAAATATTCTGTAATTGATCTAAATGACATAGGTTGCCATGAATTTCGAAACTGTCAATGTCAGCAGACAAATTTTAATGCAAGGCAAAATATGAGTGAAAAATCGGATGAATCAGATATGGAACTGGATAATACTCCACATGAAATTACAAATAATGCGAATAGTATTTTTGGTCGTGGAGAAAATATAGTCTGCTACTCGGTTAGAATGAAAATTCGATACTCGTGGTTCTTCACGCTCGCTACGCTCGCGTTCGGAATCTTCCACTCGGATCAAATTTTCATTCCAACCTCGTTACAGAATCTACTATTCCTATATGTTTCTGCTGATATATCATTATTGCATAACAATACAGTTGTCTCACGCTAAACAGGGACGCCTCAGAAAACAGAAGGTGTGTCGGGTATCGCAAATCTTTATTAAATAATATTTTTTATTATTTTTTTTTTTGTATGTTTTGAAGCATAAGATATATTTCTCGCACACCGCCCCACCCTATTATACCATACCTTACAATAGATTCGATTAAAGACTTATACACCATGACTAATTCCCCTAATTTTAAGACATTCTTTAACTGTTTAATTTTGAATATTAATCCTCTGAGCTTTTTGGTTATGTATTGAACTTGATGGTTCCATCGTAGATGGCAATCGATGTATATTCCGAGATATTGTCATATATAGACATATATGAATATTCTATTTTATCCAAAATTCAATTTTATTAGTTATAAAGTTAATATTAAATATACCTACTGACCCAATTATTTGTTATCAAAACATGCAGACTACAAGGATGCTATCTTAGCATATTGCCGAGCTTGCATTTTGTTACCAATCAATAACTGGGTTAGTTTATTGATACTGATTGGTATAAATAGCAGGCCGGTACTATGCAAAAGACACCACTCGGTCAAGACCATTCAGGTCACCACCATTGGGTCGGGACCATTCGGGTCTCGACCATTCCGGTCGATACCATTCCGGTCGACACCATTTGGTTAGAAACCCTTCAGGTCGATACCCGATCGATATAAGACTCGGTCCAGATAAGTCCTAATATTGGGTCAGTAGCCGCGCAGAGTCCTGTTCCAATTATCAGCCCTTTGCCCTAGAGAGCTCGTCCCTAGCCAATAGTGTTGTTGTAAGTAAAGTTTGATTTTGTGTAACCGTTTAAACTGCCGTTTCATGTTGCATAATAAAGTAGGTGTTATGGAGATTTGTCGCCTTTAATTCTCCCCCACGTGACAATATTTGACTTTTTCGACTGACACTAGATATTTCCTACACGTGGAAAGGGTTACCCGTTTTCCCATAAGAACCGGTCCAAATCTCTCTAATGATAGTAACTGTCAAATAATATCATTATTAAACAGGCAAATTCCTAAAATAAAGTTTGTTGTTTGTTAAAAAAATTTGGCAAAAAAATCAAAGATATTAATACAAAAAACATCTATTATTTTATGTCAGTCGTGGTAAGATATATCTTTCAGAATATCATTATCAACGATTATCGTATAATTGTTTTTTTAGCCGTTTAAATTTAAACGATAAGTTGATCCGAACAATATTATTTCTAAATTTTTCTCCAAAGTTACCAGGTTTATGTAAAATTATATCTAAAGTATACATATCAAAAACATTGCGTTCTCTTGAAGCGAATCATGTTCATGTTTATTAAAAAAATTTTTAAAACTTTTTAAATTTAGATTCTTGGAGAATGTATAGGAAAGTTATTTTTATTAAAAAAAAATTTCAAAATGTTTTTTCGGGTTTTTATGGGCTTATATCTTTTTCTTCGATTTTTTTTCTGCATGAAAATAACTTTCTCACAGCCACATAGATACCATGAAAAAAAAATTAATAACTCGTTTATTTTTTTGTTTTTCACTTTAAGAAAACCGCAATTTAACATGGGAAATTTTAGCGCATTCAGATTTATTTAACAGAATCTTTTTAACCAGAAATAGCTTTGTTAATATAATTTAAATTGTGCAATTACTATCGATATGTGGATTGTTTGCGCACGATTTTAACACGTTTACTGTACAAAAAAGAAATATAATTTTATGGATAGATAATTATTTTATAAACTAAAACAAGCTAGTTTGTTGACCTTTAGTTTGATAATAGGCAGATAATAGAATAAATTAGCGATCTTTTCTTTTATCGTTAAGTGTCTTTCATACCAACGTGAAACGTTCACAAGAACTTTCAGTTATTTTTTTTTAATTGAAAATTTATTATAAAGTTTCAATTATATAGGTTCAAATTATATTATCCGCACATAAAAATAGAAATATTACGGCTATTTATGTTAATTTCATATTTTCCAATAGAATTACAAACGATGCCCCGATATTATTTTCAAAATCTCAACTGACGCCGAGCCACTTAATTCGTTTTTATAATATTTTGTGTATAAAAAAAGGCATACTTTTTTTACATTTAGTGCCAATTTCTGAGTGAAAAATTAAATACTAAAATAGGAATATGCAAGGTAATACCCTCTAAAGCAGGGGTTCCCAAACTTATTTTCTACTACTTTTTCTACTGCCCACTTTGAGAATAAATTATTTTTTAGCGCCCCAATTTTTTCACCTACTTAAAAACCACTATAACTTCATATTAAATTAATTAATTATTGTGAGCTCTTACGGGCTACACCTGCCAATGAGAATGATTATTGAAACGCAACTTTATAGTATTCAGGCAGAGTATCTTTTATTCAAAATAAAACAAATATAATCGATTCTTATATAAAAATTAATGTGAAGGATGAATCAGTTGCTGTTTAATAAGTTTGTTGATATCAGGTTCCAATTTACTCAAGAACAGTCGCATTGATGATACAGGAATACACAAATCGGGGTATTTAACAAAAACTTGTTAAAACATGATTGCCCGCTGTCTATTATCTACGAAAATTACCTATGTAGGAATACTAATAACTATTAAAATGCGAAAGTGTGTCTGTTGCCTTTATATTTGTTTGTTTGTATCTACTTTCATTTCGAAACGGAGCGACCGATTGACATGATTTTTATTTTATTTATTCAATAAAACAGGACAGATATATGAACTACGCGGAGAGAAATATCGAACCTAGTTTGAGCAATCTCTTAATTAATATTAGTTGATGTTCACAAGTTGTAGTCGAGAGCTCAGTTGGTGTCTAAGAGTCTTCCTAGCTAGATGAAATTACAAATCGCCCCCCAAGCCTCTACACAACCCCCCCTTTTTTTTCTGGGTCTCTTACCGCCCCCCTTTAGGCCTGCAGCGCCCACAAGGGGGCGTTATCGCCCACTTTGGGAAACACTGCTCTAAAGGAACGTTGGAAAAATGACCTTATAATTTCCAGTAAAACATATTTATACTATTTATATAAAATATTTTTTTATCTTGTATAAAATTTTAAAATATTGTAATACGAGTATATAGTAGATTTTATGTAAACAAAGAAGACAATTTACTTTATGTACATCTCGTGACTTGATGTTGTTAATTGTTTTTATAAATACCCCACTGATAATAAAATAAATGAATTGAGAACACGATGTACTTCCCTTTTCCAATAAAACAAACATATACAGGATATTACAAAGATAGAGACTTGGTTAAATAAAAGCAAAGTTTAGTAAAAATTAATTTGAAAAATTCCGATGACTTTCTGAGATATCCGTAAAACAACGAAAAGATCAGTTTTGGTTTTTATTTTCTTTACGACAAAATAGTGAGTATTTTGAAAAATCGAGAGCCCTTTCTTAAGATACTTTTTTACGCTTTTTTAAGAAAATAATCCTATTTTTCAAATACGACGTTTCGTTTTTAGATACCCACAAAAATAATAAAAGCAGAAAATGAATATGGTCAATTATGGCTCCTTATATAATAATTAAATATTTTTTAAACTCCGATATCGTGAATAAAACGAAAAGTAACGAGAAAATGATCAAAGCCCGAAATAGTGGCGAATGCGTCACAGTCTTAAATTTAGCAAAAAATAAGATAGAAAGGTCTAGATCAAAACATTAGAATGACGAAATTGGGTTATCAATTAAAAAAATATATATTTAAAATAATTATCCAAACATTTAATTACATGGCTGAAGTTATATATAGCCTTTGATTAATTACAATTTAATTAAAATTAACACTCTGTACAGCGTGAGAAAAACGATAGAGTAAAGTTAGTTTTCTGTAGATTTAAATATATATCATGTCATCAATATATATAACATGCCTGACATACTTTGGGTTTCACAGATTAATTTCACCTACTTAGTTCCTCACTATTCATCTAGAAAACTTAATGATTTTATGGATATTTTGAGCCTTTATGGCTTATCACAATTCAACTCAATCAAAAATATTAACAATAAAATCTTAGATCTTATACTCTGCAATAAACCGATCATTAATGCAGCGTCTGCTGCAAAGCCCTTAGTAAACGAAGATCAATATCATAAAAGCGTCAGCTTTGAATTTTCGTGTTCTTCTCCCAAACGTCTGTCAGTTTGCGCCACAGACTATACACTTAACTTTAAAAAAGGAAACTATGAGGCGATTAATTTGGAAATTCAGAATATAAATTGGCACAATTTATTTAGGAACTGTCACGATGTTGATTATTGTGTAAATATATTCTACGATCGACTAAATACTATAGTAAATCGATCGATTCCTAAAAGAAAAATAAATAATAAGTTTCCTGTGTATTTTACGTACCATACCATAAAATTTGTAAATCAAAAAAACAAACAACATAAAAAATGGAAACAAACCAAATGCCCTAGGGATTATCAACTTTTTTGTAACCTAAGACGCCTAACAAAAAATCTTATTCAAAGGGACTACTCAAACTACCTTGTTTCAGTCCAAAGTGATATACCCGCGAATTCTAAAAAATTTTGGCACTTCGTATCCACTAAAAATAAGAACAGAAACTTCCCTAACCTCATGCACCTTGAGGGAGAAACGGCTGAAGGCACGGCTATCTGTGAGTTGTTTTCAAAGTTTTTTAGAAGTGTCTTCCAGCCATACAATCAAAAACCTATTGCATACAGCTTTCAAACTGCACAACTCAACAGTAAAATAACTACCTCCGAACAGGATGTTTTAGAAATTATGTTACAATTGGACGAAAACAAGGGTAGCGGTCCCGATGGATTACCCTCATTGTTTGTAAAAAAATGTGCCAGCAGTCTGTGCGCACCCTTGATATTAATTTTTAATAGATCATTTTACGAATGTACTTTTCCTACTAAATGGAAGAATGCCCATGTTGTTCCCATTTTTAAAAGTGGAAACTCAAATTGTGTATCAAACTATCGTCCAATTTGTAAACTAAGTATATTTAGTAAAGTATTGGAATGCGTAGTACATAAATTCTTGTTTAATATTGTTAAACTTGATATTATCGAGGAGCAACACGGGTTTTTCTCGAAAAGATCGGTGGAAACAAACCTACTGCAGTACACAAACTTTATCTTGAACGCAATGGACGTACAGATTCAGGTGGATTCCGTGTACACCGATTTTAGCAAAGCATTTGATAAGATAAGCCATAATATATTACAGCAGAAACTGGCTCAAATCGGCGTGCACGGGGACCTTCTGTGCTGGATAGCGTCTTATGTTTTTAACAGAACACAGTCAGTTGTTGTTAATGGTCACCAGTCAAAGCCTTACACTGTCACTTCAGGTGTACCCCAAGGTTCACACTTGGGTCCTCTTTTATTTTTGATATACCTAAATGATATAGTTCTATGTTTTAAGCACTGTTATTTTTCTATCTACGCTGATGACCTGAAGATCTACTTAACCATCAAAACTATAAGCGACTGCTTCTTACTTCAAAATGACCTCGATAGATTGTGTGACTATTGCAGGGATAACGGGCTGGTTCTGAACATTGATAAATGCTGTTTTGTCTCTTTTACGCGCAATATTCAATCATTTGTGTACAATTATAGACTTAATAATTTTCCATTAAAACAGGTGGACTCTATAAAAGACTTAGGTGTTGTGCTGGATAACAGGATGACATTTTCTCTTCATGTAAATTGTATCGTGGGTAAGGCAAATAGAACACTAGGTTTTATACTAAGACAGTGCAAACAATTTGTTTCTTTTACTGCTCTAAAAACGTTATATTGCGCTTACGTACTGAGTAAGCTGAATTACGCATCAGTGGTCTGGAACCCACAATACAATGTCTATAAGAGTAGATTGGAAATTGTACAGAATAACTTCTTAAGATTTCTAAATTTTAAAGAAACTGGCATGTACAGCAACACTGTTAGCACATCTTATTTACGCACCCATTTTAATTTTTTTTCATTAGAAGCGCGCCGAGAACAAACAGATATTATCTTTCTTTATAAAATCATAAATAATTTAACTGACTCGGCTAGTATTTTGTCCAAAATTAATCTCAATATACAACCACGTGTGTTAAGAAATAATAATTTATTTTTTGTCCCTTTCTCTAGGACCAATCTTGGTAGAAACGCACCTATCAATAGGATACTGTCATTGTATAATTTGAGATATGCTAATATTGATTTATTTGGTAATTCTATAGGTGTCTTTCGAAATAGTGTTAGGGGGCGTTATTTAATTCAATAATTACCTGTTCTTTTCTTTCTCAATGTATTCATGATTTGTAACTAGGCTGATAAGTAATATACATCTGTACACTATTTAATGTATCCATGGATATCACTTTGGACTTCCAAGTCTGTAGATATCCCGTGTATGTTAATAAATAAATAAATAAATATCGCGCTGCAGTAGCCCTCTGGGGTGCCGCACTAATCCGTAATACAATAC
The DNA here is from genome assembly GCA_935413205.1 of Polydrusus cervinus. NCBI lineage: Eukaryota > Metazoa > Arthropoda > Insecta > Coleoptera > Curculionidae > Polydrusus > Polydrusus cervinus. The sequence goes on from OW284516.1 coordinate 8,536,229, forward strand.
CGTGTAAAAACTACTACTTTATTATTATTAAAAACCCTAGAAAAAGTGTAGTGATGCGCAAAAACGTTCCCTATACCCTATACTGATGTGTTGGAGAACCGTACTTGGTATATTGTTAGTTCTATGTTTTCCCGTCTAATGACTATATTTTGCATTGAGTTGATTCCTATAGATGGCGATACTAGGTTTTCATTATACAGCGTGATCAGTTAATGGTACTGAGCGGCCATATCTCGGAAACTACTAAGCATAGAAATTCAGGAAAAAAATTTTTAAGTTCCGCATTTTGCCGCAAGAGGGCGTAATTGAGAAGTAAATTTTAAAATTTTACATATCTCCGAAAATCCCTTATTAAGGTATATCTTTGATAACACCATTAAAAAGCTTGGACAATTATCCATCATTTTTGTCCTATGCTCATTGGCGTACCGACTTTAGTAAGATGGGGGGAAGCTGTTGAAAGTGTAATAATTTAAATCGCTGTAACTCATAAACGACTTATCCGATTTTAGCAAACTTAAGACTGTTTGGAAGAGAAATGTATGCACTTTCACCAATCTTATTTAGTTGTCCATAATAGTTCTAAAAAAAAATACTAGAGGGCGCAATTTGTAATGATAACACATTTTTTGATTTTACTCTGAAAAAATAAATCATATAGTATAATTATGATACCATAATCAAAAAGTAGATGGAATTTGCTAGAAAAAAAACCGCAGCTCGATATTTCCGTTCGTTTCAGCGTTATCGCCAATAGAATAATTTTTAAAACTTTAAATGAAGAAGCGAGTGGGACGCCACTGATATTTTTCCATTATTTCTGATTAGCCTGGTCAATTCTGCATAAAAATGGTATCTTACGTTTTTCTCCTCGGGCACACCGGTCTTAATTATGTGGGATTTTTGGAAATATGTAAAATTTTAAAATTTACTTTTCAATTACGCCCTCTTGCGGCAAAATGCGGAACTTAAAAATGATTTCCAGGATTTTCTCATGGCCACTTAAGTTATTATTTTTTTTTTCCTGAATTTCTACGCCCAGTAGTTTCCGAGATATGACCGCTCCGTACCCTTAACTGATCTGGCTGTATATTTATTCTTAAAAATATCTTTAAAGCCCTTTTACGCTGTTTTGGGAATTGCTTACAGGTTTTGGCTTTCTAAAAAGCCCTAACAAGGATGAAATAGCCTGTCATTGTCTACCTATGCTTCAGGGAACCCATTATCTTTGGCGTTCCTGTATACTTTAATGCAAAAAATTGGTGCACTACTTTGTCCGCAAGCCGCTAAAACTTTCTTTCTATTTTACTTATACGGATACTAAACACTATTACTTTATTAAATTTAGCATTTAAAAAGTTTTGACTAATAATAATTGATTGTTATTTTTTAGGATTTAAATGCAACCTATGGACATAATAATTATACCTTTACTACTGCAGCAACACCGTTCAATTTTACCACAATCAGTTCATCCCAAATAACAACTACCCCTAAAGATGTAAATCGCCATTCTGGAAGTGAAGAACATAGTGAAAGTAAATTCCAGTGGGATGAGAAAATTCAAAGTAAGTTTTTATAGTGTTGAAGGAGGGTTGACATATCACTATACTAGGGCCCAACGGCTTATAGTATTCCTTTTGTTTAACGTCTGGATAATATCAGCCAAACGGGACCTACAGTTTTTTTAAGTGGGATCCGAACTATGCACTGCTTTATCCGGCAGTCCCTAAAGGCAAGATTATCCGCCTTCAATGGGTCGCATTCCGGACTCAACCAGTGTCATACAGCATTATTACCTCTAAAATATTGGGTAAAGTTTTTTGTTAAGCGTACACACGTCAGGGGATCGAACCTGGGTCACCTTCGGCCAAATGCGACAGCTCTACCACACACTTTCGGATCGAGTAGATTTTTTGTTTCAGAAATTACTTAAGATTTTTGTGATGCTTTATAAAAAAAGACCATTATCCATTAATGTAGGTTAGGTTAGGTAAGAGTGGCAGACCCTTGGTTCTGACCAAACAGTCTCACGTAGTCCTGATTAGGTCCGTTGTGATACCACACGTGTTCCGTAGAACCCATCTTCATCAGATCTCTGATGGTTAGTGCGACGTAACCGCGGAAGGATTTTAACAACTCATTCAAACCAGCCACTACTGTTTAGAAATCTGCTCAGCCGTCCAAGTTGTAAGTTGCTTAGTTCCTCCAGGCTATCGAAAGATGATTCACCCAGAGTAGTGAACCTCCTTCTTGCGAGGCCAGGGCATTCACACAGAAAATGTTGAATACTTTCTTCCTCTTCCTCATCTCTGCAACTTCTGCAGAAGTCGTTAGTGGGTATTTGCATAAGTTCGGCATGTCTCAATAGCTCCGCGGTTCTCTTTTTATCGAATGTGGGCCACAGTTGCCTGGATGTACTACAGGTTGTCAACCCTGTCCATCTGTTCTGTGCAAGCTGTTTGGCCGTGTAGTCAATCTCCTCTTTGACGAATCCCAGTGGTTTGTTCACTGTATTGTCTGCTAGATCAGCTGGCATGCCTGCGCCCTCTCTTGCGAGCGCATCGGCAGCCTCGTTGCCATCTATTTTGGAGTGTCCAGGAACCCAGCACAGAATAACCCGATGTTGGTTGCCAAGTGTGCATAGATTGTTGCGGCATCGCTTTACGAGCTTTGATTTAACGCTGCTGGAACAGATTGCCTTAATCGCCGCCTGACTATCACTGAAGATGGTGATTGACGAGGCTACTCCCAAGCCAAGGTGTTCTTGCAGGATATTGACCGCCTTCTCTACTGCCAGTACTTCCGCTTGAAAAATACTACAATAGTTGGGGAGTCTATACGATTTCTGTATTTGTAAACTTTCGGAAAAGACCCAATGTTTATGTAAGGTTACAACAATAAATTACCTTGTCCCTTCTGGAGAGTAGATCCGACTTCGTCATCATCCATTAGCTCAAGGAGTCTTTTATAATTCCGTCGTAATTTTAAGGGGCTGATTTTTTTGAGATTTTATTGCTCCCCTAATTTTTAAAACATATTTTAGGCAATATACTCGGCAGCTTTTTTTGGCTTCATTGGACCACTCAAATACCTGGAGGACTACTAGCAAATAAATACGGAACCAAGCTGGTCTTTGGGCTCTCAAATTTTGCTGGCGTTTTTTTTTGTTTTTTTATTCCCTTTTTTGCCAAAATGGGTCCCATGCACCTTATGGGATTAAGACTGGTACAAGGAATTCTGTGCGTAAGTAAAAAATAATGTAAAGAGCTAGTTATAGGAGTTTATTAATTTGCAAAATATAAAAAACATTATACATAATAAATTAAGCTATACCTGTAAGTAGTGTAGACATATTTTTTTTTTTAGGGTTTTGCGTGGCCTTCTATGCACAATATGACAGCAAGATGGATACCACCCAATGAAAGAAGTAAATTTGTAACGGCCTATTTAGGTAAGCAAAAGCTTATAAAACATTAATTGCTATTCCGTCCGTTAATATTACAGTCACCATTTTGTCAAGAATTATATACTTTTTATAACTCTTCTCTATTTAATGCACTCTCCTTTTAGGAAGTTCCGTTGGTACCGCCATGACATACCCTATTTGTGGTTTTATTATAGACAAATGGGGTTGGGAATACGTATTCTATGCTTGTAGTGCTTTTGGAACATTATGGTTTACAGCATGGTGGTGCTTGGTTCACGATAGTCCCAGCGAACATCCGCGGATATCACAACAGGAAAAGGAGTATATTTTAAAAAGTTTGGGGCAAAGTGTTTCTAAAGTCAAGGTGAGATAAAGGTGTAATTTTAAATAACCAATAGTTTAAAAAGAATTATCAATGACTATAATTTATTGTATTTTATCTGTATTCCTGGATCCTTGTTTCGAGTGGACTTAGACAGTTACACGGGGAAACTTGAAAGAAACTGTAGTAGCTAAGAAAATAGGAAACTCATCCTCATATGGCCGATGCTATAGTCACGCAGTTGCGCATGAATTTCAGCTTAAAGATTTGCCTCATATTTAATTTTCTTCTGTCACTCAAGGGAGACCTAGCAGTAAGGAACAACAGGGTAGAACTCCTATGAATGGGTTTCTGGTCATTTGGGGTTAGCGGGCAACGAAAAAGCCGATAAACTGGCTAGAGCCGAATCCTCTCAAAACTCAAGATTCGGTAGATGGAAATTTTAGCTTGTTGTTGTATCTTTCGAGCTGAATACCGTCTTGATGTTCTGTCAAAATTTATCTTAATAGATTTTTATCGGTATAGTTATTGTGTCCCGAGGGGTAAACCACTGCCTTAAATTTGTACAATAAAATACCCTTTTTAACAAAAAATACCCAAAAATACCTTGTTTTCTGAAAAATACCTCAAAAATACCCAAAAAATACCCAAAAATACCCAAAAAATGGCTGAATAAAATAAGTATAAAACGTTAGTAGGTACCTACCTCGGTACCTACTAACTAAAAATACTATATAAATTTTAATGATTTAAATTATGATTAACTCTAAAAACACAAATATTTAACCGAGTATTTAACTTAAGGTAATGTATGTAATACTTCTATTGCTAGTCGGGCCGGAATTATTGTTCCGCAAACATTACGGTGTGGACTGATATATCTCTCTTTGTCGCTCTCCACAAATGTGCCGTTGTGCGCATGCGTGAGCAGCGGAATTGCACGGTTGCCGCGGTTCCATAATTGTGATACGGCGATTGAAAGCTTCCTGTATGGCTTACTGTCTCATGCCGAGCATGCGCGCAATCGCCATTAAATTTTAAAAATTGCTGGATTCGTTACTTTTTATTAGGAAACACACTTGAAAGTACCAAATAATGCCTAAAAATACCTAAAAAAATACCCAAAAATAATTAAAAATACCCAAAAATACCCAAAAAATACCCAAAAATACCCAAAAAATACCCGAAAATACCCAAAAATACCCATAAATACCCAAAAATACCCCCAGCTTGTACAATAAAATACCCCAGTGGTTTACCCCTCGTTGTGTTCTTTTAATAATTTAAAAAAAGAATTATTGTAAAATACATAATTGAAAATATTTAGACAAAATTAATATCGGGAAACAAAACCGTTTTCAGAAATTAACACTGAGTTTCCTTTAATTTCAGTATGAAAAGCTAACTAAAACAATATAGAATTATTAAATTTCAAACTTAATTTTGTCAAAAAGGATATTTAACACCTTTAAACGTAATATAACTTTTAAAACTTCAAAATATTTAGTCCCTTGTACTTTTCCAATACAGAAAATTTAATGTTTTCTATGTTATAAAGTAATAAAGAGTCATTGCCCGGAAATAATGAATTTTGCAAATAAATAATCCTCACGTATCATTGCGTTGCCATGGATATTTATCCTACTAACAGTTTGATAAGTATTTATGTCTGCAGTTGAGTTATTTACAAATACAAGCTTGCCAATGGCACAGAGTGTTTAAAAAGAGGATGGAATAAAGATATATTTCAATTTTTAAAATATTTAAAATCATTTATTTTTACTTTATTTATACCTTTTTATTTAGTTAAAAAACTGCACCTGAGATCATTTGCTTTTCCTATTAAAATTTATCACAAAAATAATGGTAGAGTGTAACGACCTAGTAGGTACTTGCTACTAATATTTTTAAATAAGACTAAATTTTACGTAAATTTTACTATTCATTTGAATTTAAGATAAAATATAATTCATAGCAATTACTAGATGCGATATTTTTCATAACAGAATATCCCCAGAATTTTCGTACACATTTCTAACGTAACGTCATTAATTACTAAACTGTCAGCTTAGTATAAGCTTGATAAAATAGTGCCCCAGGTATTTAGGTTAATAGAAAATACAGATTTTAATCATAATTAGGGTCTTTACATACGTTAGCAAGAAGGTTAAATAGAAATTTATTTTTATATTAAGTAATACTGATTAAAAAATAATAACGTTACATACAAGAGAACGTGATATAATGAAATTTATTGTTTTATTCCTGTTACAATGTACCGGGTGGTCAACTAAGAATGACCGCCGGCCATATCTCAGAAACTAGTAATCGTACAGCATCAGGGTAAATTTTTTTATGACAAAAGTGTCCAAGAGAAAATGCTGGAAATTATTTTTAAGTTCCGCATTTTGCCGCAAGAGGGCATAATTGAAAAGTAAATATTAAAATTTTACATATCTCCGAAAATTCCACATTAAGGTATATCTTTGATAACACCATTAAAAAGCTTGGATAATTTTGCATGATTTTGGTATTATGCTGATTGGCGTACCGACTTTAATAAGAAGGGGGGAAGCTGTTAAAAGTGTCATCAGTTAAATCGCTGTAACTTTTAAACGACTTATCTGATTTTAGCAAACTAACTGTTTGACTGTTTGGAAGAGAAATGTATGCACTTTCACCAATCGTATTTATTTGTCCATAATAGTTCTCAAAAAAAATGCTCGATGGCGCAATTTGCAATAATAACACATTTTTTGATTTTACTCTGAAAAAATAAATCATACGGTATAATTATGATACCATAATCGAAAAGTAGATGAAATTTGCTGGAAAAAATATTAAAACCGCAGCTCGATATCTCCGTTCGTTTCAGCGTTATCGCCAATAGAATAATTTTTAAAACTAAGCGATTATATATTTTTTAGAAAAAAAGTGGTACTTCACTGATATTTTTCCATGTGGATATTATTTCTGATTAGCCTGGTCAATTCTGCATAAAAATGGTCTTTTGCGTTTTTCCCTTCAGGCACACCGTTCTTAATTAAAATAATTAAATTAAAATAGCTTTATGCATGCCTATTAAGTGAAGGTGGTCATTTCCATCAATTTTTATAAAACAAAATTTTGCATTATCAATGTTAATAATAATAGTAGAGCTTTGTGTAGTAAAGTAAAATAAAGTGTCCATACTTTATTTTACTCTAAACAGTTTGTAATAAACTACATTCATTGGTCCAGAACTGGCACTCAAAGTACCAAGGTGCACAATACGAGATGCTATAAAGCGATGGATCAGTTTTGAACACAAAATCCACTGGAGCAAAAGACAGGGATTACACCACAGCAATTCATTGGGGATCCAGACCCAAAACTTACAAAACAGCTGGTTTAAATGAACAGAAACCAGCTGAGAACCATTACAGGAATTCTGACGGGACACATGGCTGTCAAGAACCATTTGCACAGAATGCAACTGTACAATGTACACCTTAACTGCAGATTATGCGGACAAGTCAGGGAAACTGTACAGCACATAGTTTGCCATTGCGAGTCACTAGATCGGAAGAGGCGACAAATTCTTGGGCAACCAAAACTGGAACCAGATGACATCCTTATCCTCTCCCCAGTTGACCTACACAAACTAGTGTTAAGGAACTGGAATCACGGAGTGGGTGTAACAACTAAACAGGGTAAGCACAATGAGCCAAACCTGGCCTAAGTGCATCTGGCGTACGGACGAGCCCTCGGAGAAAAAAAATAAACTACAAATTTATATTTTAAAATAGTTTTGTCATTCTTGTGGCAAGAAACTCTTATTTTCCAACTTTGTCAACGTGATAACGTCGTTTCTCGTATATCTGCGATCTGATTATTGCCTACCGTTTCTGGTGGCTTTTAGTTCATTAATTATTTTGTAACGATCAGCTGTGTGTGCAAAGTGAATTATTTAAAGTGATATTTTTGTATATTGTAACTATTTATTAAATATACTAATAAAATGGCACTAAAGTTTATAAGAAATGAAGCAGTATAAATAACATTTTTTCACAGAGGAAAATAAAATCTACCTGACAAAAATACTCTGGTAATTGTTTTTAGGTCACTACTACTATTAGTCCGCAAAAGTTAATTAGTGTAACTTTAAACAAGCAATCCGTGAAGCATAGCATTACTTTGGGGCCTAGTCTCGTAATAATTCATTTCCTGGATCTGTCAAACGAAAGATGTTTTAAACTTTAATTACCCTTATAAGTCTGTGTATCACAGCATTTGCTGAAACTCTAAAGCTTTTACAATTTAGAATTCATTATGAACCTGTAATATTCCAATTGCCTCAAGTTTAATTAGTTTATATTTCTCTACACTCACAAATACCGCTATAAAGAAATACTAATTTAAAATCTAATTACTAATACTAGATTATAATGATCCAGGGTAATAGAAAATTTAACAAGATATTTTGTTGTATTAATACAGGGTGTGTCAGTAAGGTGTCTGTCTTAGATAGCACCTAAACTATCAAAGATAGGGGAAAAAGTGTAATACAAAAGTTAAAGGGTTTTTTAGGATGCATAATCTAAAAATATTTTCTAATCTACAGGGTGGTCCTAAAAAGTGGTACTGAATAATTAAAAAGAAAATTAAATGGGACACCCAGTATAATTTTCTTGAATATGGTTCAATGAAATAAGGACTTTGCAACCCTATTAAAATTTTTACAGTGAAATGCAATGTTGCCAAGTAATTAATTTTTTTCCGAAATTTTAGTAATTTTAAGGGTATCGTTAAAATATCATAGCAACCTGTGGATTAACCCAGGGCAAAAATAATTTACGTTGTAAGTACTTTAAGGTTTTTAAAATCTCTTATACAGAGCGTTCATTACAAGTTGGACAACTTGATAGTTTTAAAAATGCTTTATTTCAATTTATTTAAATGGGACCCCCTAATTTTTTTTAGGCAAAAGAATGTATCTTTCGAAAACCTTACTTTTTTGTTAAACATGTCATATATCTAAATATCATAGTTTTTGAAATATTTTAGGATTTGTCTTAAATCAGGGTAAAATAGGAAAGTAATTAAACAATTTAGTCAAGATTGCTTTGAAACAAAAAAAAATTTTCTTTGTTACAGCTGTCATTGCAAAATTATTTTGCTAACATTTTGTGCTTTATTACTGTTTAAATTTTAGTTTCCTAAACTAACGTTATCATAACTCACATGTTTCTATTTCGATAAAGTTAGTTCGGGAAACTAAAATTTAAACAGTAATAAAGCACAAAATGTTTGTGAAATAATTTTGCAATGACAGCTGCGACAAAGAAAATTATTTATTTTTTGTTCCAAAGCAATCTTGACTAAATTGTTTAATTAGAACATTCCTTTTTTACCCTGATTTAAGACAAATCCTAAAATATTTCATAAACTATAATATTTAGATATATGACATGTTTAACAAAAAAGTAAGGTTTTTGAAAGATACATTCGTTTGCCTAAAAAAAATTAGGGGATCCCATTTAAAAAAATTGAAAATAAAACTATCGAGTTGTCCAACTTATAATGAACGCTCTGTATAAGGGATTTAAAAAACATTATTATAGATCAATATATCGTACCTTAAAGTACTTACAACGTAAATTATATTTGCTTAGGGTTAATCCGCAGGTTGCTATGATTTTTTAACGATACCCTTAAAATTACTAAAATTTCGGAAAAAAATTAATTACTTGGCAACGTTGTATTTCACTTTAAAAAATTTAATAGGGTTGTAAAGTCCTTATTTCATTGAACCATATGCAAGAAAATTATACTGGGTGTCCCATTTAATCTTCTTTTTAATTATTCAGTACCATTTTTTAGGACGACCCTGTAGATTACAAAATATTTTTAGATTATGTATCCTAAAGAACCCTTTAACTTTTGTATTACACTTTTTTCCCTATCTTTGATAGTTTAGGTGCTATCTAAGACAGACACCTTACTGACACACCCTGTATAGTTTTCCAGAATACATTATATATCAAAACGGTTTTTTTTTGTGAAAAAACAGACACAAATTCTCGACCGCAAATAAATATTTTTCGTTCTGTTTATGTTCGTAACATGTTTAGCCTTAAACCGGCATCATCAAACCTTATAAACAGTTTTTTTTTAAGTTTTCGATTGGAGCGATGAACTGGTTATAAATATTCTAAATTGGGTTTTACCACTAACGTTGTAGCGACTGTGGTTATCATGGGGTTCTCGATGTTTAAATAAATAAATAGTAGAAAAGGGCAGAGGCGGATTATAGTACAAGCCGAACAAGCCTAGGCTTGTAGCGCCAAATCTGAAAGGGGCGCTACAATTTCCCTCGCCAAGACTCCAAGAGAGACTAAGATAACCAAACAAGGTATGAAACTAAGCGATTTCAACCGTGGTTAGAAAAAAACGGCGTTTGATTAACCAGTTAATTTTAGCTAACACCACACGCCATGTATATTATTCTGTAATAATTGTTGTAGCTTATTTTCCCAGACTAATACGCTTCGCATCGCGACATAGGCATCTCTTTGGTAGCAGCCGGCGCAGTGGCTACGCTAGGGGGGCCAGAGGTGGTCCGGGCCAACCCAAGAGTTTTTCGGACCAAAAAAAATTAATTTTATCTTAAGAAGCTCTTGAAAAAGTTATTCACTTACTTTATGTTACCAATACATAATGTAGGTAGTTGTAATATACAAAGTCAATTCTTGTGGTTTATTAACGAATCTATTTTGATATTTCAACACTAGTGTTGAAATATTTTTTTTCAACACGTGTGTGATATACGGCGCTTTCTAGTCAAATTAACCGTACTTTTTATTTTCATAGGTGGTCGTAGAAAAAAATTAATAATTCAATATAAGAGACTCTGAGAAAGTAAAAATTTAATAAAGAGATTTTGCAAAATTTATATAGAAACTATTATATTATTGTGTTTGTATTAAAAAATATGTTTCAAAGCTATTTCAGTGGTATAATTATAGGTATACGTATTTATATAATAAGGTTTATTACATTTAATACTTTCAGGGGGGCACTGCCTTCCCTGCTTCCCCTGACGATCCGCCACTGCCAGTTGCCCAAATATTTACTTCAAAATATTTCAAACAACTGACTACTGACAAAATAACCCTTTATGCATTATTTAAAACTTTGATAGAACTAAGCCGGAACTATGACAAGTGGCTTCGTTTATATGATGCGGTCTGCTAAAGTGCCCTAGATATGATTCCCTTCATTATTTGTTTTTGGTTAAACAGCTTGTCTGTGTAGAAGCCTTGTGCAAACAGCAATTTAGAATACTTTAAATTAAAATTTCTCGTTTGAAACACTGTTTGATTTAATATTCCTCTTGAATTAATTTTCAGAATTTTAATTTTTTTTCTTGTTGGTGTACTTATTTTAAATTAAAACGTCGTCAGAAAGAAAATTAAATAAAGAATTTTGTTATAATAATACAGTTGTTATTTGAAAAAATCGAGAAATTCCAATTTGTTTTTTTTCACAATAGGTTGAAATGAACCATTTTAAGGGTTTTATGGCCTACTCCTTACCACTTATACCGGGTGATTCACGACGAGCTTGCATTAGAAATTTTGAGAAAACTACTGAAAATATTTTTTTGAAAATATGTAGGTTTAAGTTTATCGATATGGCTCTCAAATTTTGTTTTCATGGCACGCTTGAAACAATCGTATTTAAAAATAAAACTTGATATTCTAAGAAAACGCGTTTATATAGGTATAAAAAAGGTTATAGCAATTTTAAGGAGCAGTTAATTTACAATCATATAAAATAAAAATATACAGGGTGTTCCTTTTAAAATAAGAAAGTTTTTAATGTTTAAAGTTTTTTACAATGAGCCCTTAATTATGACCTCCCTGTATATTTTATGCTAAGTTTAATTATTTCTTGAGATTTTTTGATTCTTTAACTATACACAAACCAAAAATGTTTAGTCCAGGAGCTAAGGTAAAAAATTTATACGGATCATTTCATCGCTATGCATTCACGAAATAATTACAAAATATGCAGATATCTCAGAAATAAGTAGAGTTAGGTAAAAAACGTGTTCCATAAAATGTTATTAACATTTAATGCAAAAACCAAAAATATAATAAAAAATGCTATGTTGTATTTAAAAAATGAAAGTTGAATCTACTTCCGGTATAATCGGAAGTGACAGAAACATGTTAATATTTTAGTTTAAGAGAGCATATCGATAAACTTAAACCTACATATTTTCAAAAAAATATTTTCAGTAGTTTCCTCAAAAGTTGTAATGCAAGCTCGTCGTGAATCACCCGGTATTGTTTTACCAAAGTTAGGGACACTTTAAGAAACAAAGGAAAATTGATCTAGGCTGTTATTTTTGAAACAAATGATAATGTGTGATATGCCATAAAAAAAAAATGTATATAGAATTTAAGCTTCAAATAAAAATGGCGGCTTTTCTTTTAAAATCTAAATTTATTTAAATGAAGTGTGAAATGGCCGAAAAATGGTAATTTACACACTTATTAACTATTAAAATTTTTAAATCTTTTCTTCTAGAATTACAAAAAAAGATGAAGCGGGGAGGGGGTAACTTTCTTGTGTCCCCCAGTATTTGTTTACTTACAGTGACAATATATTTTTTCAGTTTACTTTAACAGTGAAAGACGCAATCATGCGAAAGAACTGTTCAAAGGAATGGAAAACTGTTTTAAACTGCTTACAGCTAACTACCCCCATTTTTTTAGAATTATCCAGTGTGATAAAAGCTACGAAGCAAATGCAAGCTATATTTTCACCAAAACTATTTTAAAAAGTATAAAAAAATGTATAGTCTATTTTAGAAAGGTGTAGAGTAATAAAAGCTCATTAGGTATGCAAAGGGACTACAGAGTGACCCAACGAATATTTAAGCCACTTTCATAATTTGACATTGATTTCATTTCAAAATTCTTTCTTTTTTTTTATCAAGTGCAGGTAGTACCACCCGGGTGTGGGTCAATTTATGGGTTTTGCCTATTGCTATCCGTTCACAAACACTGAAAATGGTGTGACAAAGGCGTGCATTATGTACAGAGTATTAGGTACACTTATTTTTTATTAAACAATATAAAAAAAATACAAAATACAAAAAATACATTATACCGAAATTAAATTATAAATATTATAATATTTTTCGTCATCTGAGGAACTGTTATCTCTTCTTGACGTTATAATTAACAGGTCGGCGGTTCGATCGATCAGGTGGTCAAGATCTCCTCTTCTTGAATGACATGATGGACCGCTTTTCGCCAGTTCTCTTGTGTCACTTCCTTAATGACTTGGTCAAACAGTGGCTTAACGTCTTTCATTTTGAATGTCGTGTTGTGTCTTGCTACAAATCCTTGCACTTGCGCCCATATAAGTTGTAAAAGATTTAGTTAGCAATGATATCCCGGTATACGCAGCACAGTTACACTATGTTTTTCAGCTATATCTTCCACGGGCTATTTTATAAAACGATGTTTGTGTAAATTTGATATAGCTAATAGTTTCTCCTTTATAAAATTATCTTTTTTTTTTCTTTTGTTAGTTATCATAAATAATGTAATGCACACAATTTATCTACGCCTATGGCCAACACCAACAACTTTCTGAAATAGGCTACTATACAGGTTCAAACCGCAATTAGCATTAACGTTGTGCACTCCATCAACCGGGCCGGTGTATAGCGATGACGCATTACAGTATTACTAAGACAAGGATAATATAGCCAAATTCAGGATAATTGATATTCTACCAGTAGCGGCTCGCGGTATTAAAAAATGGTGAAGAGCTAGGTATAGTGCGGGTACTTAAACAAACATTGACTAAAAACCCGTGTAACAAAACGTCTCTCTTATCCTCATCTGTTCAACGACTGAATGGAGTTTTCAACAAATTACAAACTATGTCATTAATTGGGTTCATTTTTAAAACACACAACTAAGTAGGTACCTACGTACACTACTAAATTAACTGAAAAATAAAAACTAACCTTTTTAATCAAACAGTAAATCACGTAAAAACGATATCTATAACCGTAAGTTTCGCGAAGCCTCAAAATAAATACCGAACCAATGTTAAAACAATGGTGCAAACTGATCTATTTTTTAATTGTCCTTCATCATAATGCAAATTGTTACATGCTGCTTGCGTGACTGATGTCATGTAACCATAGCAACGGTGAATATCAAAGCCATGTTGGGCTTTGGGTCTTCACTTACTTTGAGCTAACGGACACAGTCGCTGGGGCGCGCCAAAATGCACGAGTGTTTATAATTATTGTCCATCGGAGTTAACCGTGGCCCTATTATGCATAACTACATTCAAATTAAACTAATATTATTAATTCGAACATAATTATTTTTTAAGGGCAAAAATGGTAGCTGTATTGGTACATTAATATTTAATATTGTCGAAACAATTTCCTCCTGGTTTTATTTTTTTTTTTTGGAAAGAGCCCCTTTATCTACTTCACCTGACGAGCCGCCACTGTATTCTACCTGGCCTGTGTCCTTAGTCCTTACCCATCTTTTTAGAAGGTTGATTTAAAAAAAATATTATGGAATGCTACTCTACGGCACCGAAAGTCATCCATTCAATGTATATTTTTTTTTTTATTTTAGGCTCCAGTACCGTGGGCTGCCATTTTTAAAGATCCCACAGTTTGGGTGAACATTTTTGCACAGTGGGGTGGCCTGTGGGGACTGTTCACCCTAATGACACATGCTCCGACATACTTCAAGTTTATACACGGCTGGAACATTAAGGCGGTAAGTAGTTTATTGCGAGTAATTAAACACTGCGAATTTCAAGAAATATTTCTTGTAGTCTTTTGATGCACTTTATGGTATAATTATGAAACTTATTATGCGCATAAGTTTTCAAAACTTTCTGAATATTTTCAGCCTGTTTTATTTCGTTACTATTAATTGCGGTATATAATCGGGTTAATAGTGGTTTTACCACATTAACAGGTAAGAAAAAAAAATAGAGTTATAAAGCCCAGTGTATGCAACTAGCGCCCTCTAGTTTGAAACTTAAAATTTCTACAAATTCTTATTTCTTGCTTATAAAAACATAATATTGCCAGCTTTCAATTCAATTCATTACACTATATTGCTAATACCATAATTCAATGATGACACCACTGTAAGCAGATGATCGGGGGCCGTTGAGTTTGCGCAGCTCGGAAATTTGCTTCTTGATGTAAACATTTGACAGGACCGACTTTCAAAATGTTTTCACAAGCTTCTATTTAAATTCACCCGTTAGTTTTGGGTGTGTACAGTTTATGGTCAAATAAAACTAAGTAACCAATATTTTACATACCTGAAATACCTTATTCCTGATATTGAACCGCGATTCGTGCAAAAAAGGATCATGCACTTTTTTCTACCCATCTTGAGACACAAGTCGCTAACAATAATAAAATGTCTGGTAAAGTTTTATACCTAAATTCGCACCCAAAACTTAAAAATAATATCCACAATCACACACAGAACATCCGAACGAATACAACTAACAAAAAAAAATGTCTAAAGTAAAGTTTTATAAATATTAACACCCAAAACTTGTAAATTATAACAACACACGAATGAACGAAACAAAAGATGGCCACTAATAAGAATATAAGGGCGAGCCAATTCTGTTCAAGAGACCTTCGGTTCTGTTTACGTTCTGTTAGAAATCGTGTGGGTTGTCTAATTTTTTTCCTACTGCGCAAGCGCGACGGCCCCCAACTCAGGTTATTTTGAATCGCACGATGGGTGTATTCTTGCTTCGTGCGGCTGCTTGTATTGGCATATACAGGGTGCGCCAAACTCAGTGGCCTATTAGAAATATTTAGAAAACGACAAAAGATATGTTTTTAAAAATTTGAGTGTGTTCATAAGAGCTAGTGTTCTAGCGTTTAAAAATATTTTGAAAGGGGCGGTGTTGCCAGATCATCTTGAAACTCCTAGCAACTTTGGAATTTTAAATGAGACACCCTGTATATTATTTTACTTTGTGTTTCTGCTTAATAACACAAACATTTTTTGTATATAATAATCTATGCCTATCTCTTATAGTTTTTGAGATATTAATTAATTAGTCATTTTTTGGGGCCAAAACATGCTAACCAGAAAATCAAATATTTTTGTGATTAAGGCACCTAGAAAGTTAAAATTTTTACAGACGGTTCTTATAGCATGGCCATCTAGGAATTTTGATGATATATGAAGATATTTTTACACAGAGCGTCACAAAAAAACGTAATCTTGGTAATATAAATAAATTCAAAATTCTCAACTTTTTTAAATGGAACACCCTGTATTTTATTTTCTTAACAAAATCTAGTTTATATTTTCTACCAATAAGTATAACATGTTCCTATACCTATCTCTAACCAATTCGAAGTTACAAGGGGTTTAAAAAAATTAATAACATAATAAAAAGGTTTAAACACATTTAATAGTAGGCTTTGGCAGAATTTGTTCGGAGACAAATGAAAGAGAAGAAATGTCAACCGAGATGTCAACTTAATTTCCTATATTATCTTATATTTAAAAAAATTAGTCGTTCTATGGATTTATACGTCACACATTCACATTATTATACTGCAACATATTTCGTTCTATTTTTCTAAACTTTTTTCCTGTGATTGGAGATGAATAATGATACCATTCATTAAATCGTCTACATGTTCTTGATACAATTTTATTACACTCTCCATGTATAAAAAGTAAATTCAAAATTTCTGCATTTGAATAAGAAATATTAGCCATTTTAGTCAATAATTTAAAAACACAGATTATAGACAAAACCAATTAAGTTGACATTTTTGCTTTTTCATTTGTTTCCGAACAAATTCTGCCAAAGCCTACTATTAAATGTGTTTAAACCTTTTTATTAAGTTATTAGTTTTTTTAAACCCCTTGTAAGTTCGAATTGGTTAGAGATAGGTATAGGAACATGTTATACTTATTGGTAAGAAATATAAACTAGATTTTGTTAAGAAAATAAAATACAGGGTGTTCCATTTAAAAAAGTTGAGAATTTTGCATTTATTTATATTACCAAGATTACGTTTTTTTGTGACGCTCTGTGTAAAAATATTTTCATATATCATCAAAATTCCTAGATGGCCATGCTAAAAGAACCGTCTGTAAAAATTTTAACTTTCTAGGGGCCTTAATCACAAAAATATTTGATTTTCTGGTTAGCATGTTTTGGCCCCAAAAAATGACTAATTAATTAATATCTCAAAAACTATAAGAGATAGGCATAGATTATTATATACAAAAAATGTTTGTGTTATTAAGCAGAAACACAAAGTAAAATAATATACAGGGTGTCTCATTTAAAATTCCAAAGTTGCTAGGAGTTTCAAGATGATCTGGCAACACCGCCCCTTTCAAAATATTTTTAAACGCTAGAACACTAGCTCTTATGAACACACTCAAATTTTCATAAACATATCTTTTGTCGTTTTCTAAATATTTCTAATAGGCCACTGAGTTTGGCGCACCCTGTAGTGTATGTATATATGTGGGTCTTACAATCAGAATATACACTAAAAAAAAGGTAAATCAAATAAAAATGAAGTTTATTTAAACTTTTCATATACAGCGTGTCTACTTAAGCAACTAATAAGAAACTTTTTTATTATTAACTTAACGAAAAAAAGTTATTGTTCATAAAAAGTGCTGCATGGTCCAAAACCTATAATGCAATTTTCAGAAGATGTTCAATTTTTTCAGTCGTATACGAGGTTTGTCCAAAAATATATATAGCAAACTATACCGGGTGTTCGCCGATTTCTTTTTAACCATTTCTCCTTTTCATTGCCTCGTATTTGCGGGCAGCAGTCAAGGTAAAAGATGACTGTCAAATAAAGTTGTCATTTTGAAATGTGTGCTTTATTGTTATAAAAACTCGTACATCGAAAATATTAAAGGTGTATTTATGAGTACAAATTAATCTGAATAAAACTGAAATAAAGTATCCAATTACAAGGTTAATTATGACTTTTTACATGTTTCAATATTTTACTAATTAATAGGTAGGTACTCTTAAATTGTTAGAACATTAGGATTTAAGAAGAAGAAGACTGCTAGACAATAACCGAGGCGATCATACATTACATTCGCTAGTTGGTAAACTGAAATTCTATTGCATTCGGCAGAAATAGCATTTTTTAACTCGTCTAGATTTGGGTATTTTTTTATCTTTGTATATCCTGTTTTTTAAATGGCCCCAGAGAAAGAAATCATTTGGCGATAAATCAGGAGACTTGGCTGGCCAATTTACTGTATGATTTAAGCCAATAACATTTCCATTAAAAGGGCGGTTTAAATATTCCCGGACAGCCAGGGTACTATGTGCCGGGCAGCCATCCAAACTTCCTGATTTTCCCTGGCGGCATCATATAAAGTAGGTAAAATATGATCTTCAAGTAGTTCCAAAAAATATTCTGCATTTAAATTTCGTGTAAGAAATAATGGTCTGATAATATTTTCTCCGAAAATCCCAGCCCAAACATTAACTTTTGTGGATATTGCGTCCTTGTTTCGACAAACCTGTGTTGGTTTTATTTGCTTCAATATCGATAATTTTGAACATTGGGTTCATTATTTAAGGTAAATGTGCATTCGTCAGTGAAACTAATGTTTTTAAAAAATTCCCTATCCATGTTTCCTCTTTCAATCATACCAAAACAAAACTCCTGTCGTCTCTTGGTGCTTTTCATATTTGTATGAATAATATTTATGTCGTTTCAAAGCTCGTAACGCTGTGGTGTGATCTAATCCTATGTCATCCTCAAGTTTCCTTGTGCTGATCTTTCCATCATTTTCTTCCCCGCACAATAAAACTTGCAAGTCCCTATCATTTCTTGCATCTCTTCTTTGTTCCTGCATTTCTTCACATCTGCAGTTATTTATTACAGTGCCTTTTGTCTCAAATTTCTTGATAGTCCTTTCGACTGTAGATTTTGCAGGTATCGGTCTATTCGGATACAGAGCAGCAAACATGTCTGACACATTTTGATAACTATTTCCTTGATAATACCATTTAATCATCAATATTTTTTCTTCAGAAGTGTAATTCATGGCTAATATTTTCGA
The DNA here is from genome assembly GCA_935413205.1 of Polydrusus cervinus. NCBI lineage: Eukaryota > Metazoa > Arthropoda > Insecta > Coleoptera > Curculionidae > Polydrusus > Polydrusus cervinus. The sequence continues at coordinate 8,555,127 of OW284516.1, forward strand.
TGTACGAGTTTTTATAACAATAAAGCACACATTTCAAAATGACAACTTTATTTTTGACAGTCATCTTTTACCTTGACTGGTGCCCGCAAATACGGGGCCATAAATAGGAGAAATAGTTAAAAAGAAATCGGCGATAACCCGTAAACGGGCTCATCAAAAATATCTAAAGTTATTCTTTTGAATGTGGGTTTTAGTGCTCTTTAATAAACCTAAATAGAATTTTTCTCTAAAATAAATAGGGAAGCCAATAATTGACCCCATTTAAAATTACATGGGATTTCCTATGTCCCGCTCGACGATGCAACACCCGGTATACGCATCTATAATAGTTTTATCAATAATGCAACCTGCTAAATGTGCATAGAAAATTAACCTCATGTAGCATTATTATTGAGTTGGCTTTACCTTAATTTCAAACATGATTATTTGACCGAAACGCAAAACAGCGAACTTTGGATCCAATGGTCGTGACTTCAAGCCCGACAGCCTGCAAAATTTTTAACATGAGGTTCGTAAGTTTGGTCGTAGCAAAAATATACTGGTTCACTCCATAAAAATAAAAAAAAAATAAAAAATAAAAAAAATATCGCATTCGGAAGTTTGAGCACTCCGCCTACGGCGTCGTACTCAATATACTTCCTAATGAGATCTAGACGTCATATCTACTATTGTTGTATAAACTATTATTTCTTATAGGCAGTGTTTTTTTTCTAAACTATACTAATCACTAATACTTTTTTTACAGACTGGAGTCCTGTCAGGGTTGCCTCATTTATTAAGAATGGGTTGGGCTTTTATTTTCTCACAAATTGGAGACTACTTACTTAGATCCAATAAAATGACAAGATCAAATGTTAGAAAACTTGCTACGGTTATATGTAAGTTATAAATAAAATATTTATTTTAACAGGCAATTAAAGAATTACATTATATTATATTTTTACCAAAAATTAAAATGAATGATCAATTGGTGTACTAAACTAATAGTGAAACTCCATTGATACTTATACATCTTTATTTTTAAACCCTTGCGGGCCATCCTAAGTCATTTAAAATTCAATTTACCGTCAATATTTATAGGTTTTATATACCTAAAACCCAAACCCTTAAAAACTTGACAACCTTTTTCGTTTCAATACATATTTAATAACATACTGATCAAAGTCAGAAAACTCTACCTCGATTTTTATTTACATTTTCGTTCCCACCTAGTGTTTTTTGAAACTTTTTATGAATTTTATTTGGACTTTTATTTCTAATGGACTTTTTGTGTTAAAGGAAAAAGTCGAATATGATGAATTTAATAATACAGTCAAAAGTTCAAAGAAAATATGTATGAAACTTGTTAAGACTTTTATGTGGTCTTTCACAATACGATTCGGTAAGATATGAAACCGTTTATAATTTATTAGATAAAACAACCGCGGCAGTGGCTCAGAGGTGAGGTACTGGCATACGCAGAATAAAAAAAGTATGTCCGACATTTAGTGGATTTAAGAATGCAGGGAAGAGTGTAAAAGGTATCATCTCCCAACCCACCCCATTCACGCCGGTAACCAGGCCGGATGAGATCGGACATCTGGTGAGGTGCGAAAGAAGGTACACACTACCCAATTGGTAGGTCAGGCAAGAAACCAAGGATTGATAGCCCTTGGGGGGTGTCGCATGACTGAGGATCGTGGTTCGGGACCCACGTTAAGCTCTCGGTCCCCTCGGGAACGGCCCTGGCAGCGAACGAAGAGGAACAAATTACACAACCAACAAATCACATTAGATAGGTTAAAAAAATTGTTTTACAGCGTGGTTTATTACTATAAAAAAAATGTTTGTTCCGTGAATTTGTCGTTATACAGAATCCTGAAAAAAATGAAGGTAAAACAGTAAAAAGGTTAGAAAACAAAAATTACACAAAGGAAAATTAGTCATTCCAAAAAGAGGATAAGCTTATCATACGGACAAAACCACATGTTCTTTTTTACTTAGCATACAAAGGCTAAGCTCGACCTGTAAAAGATAATCCTCATAAATACACAAAGTTTTTACAGTAACAGTGAAAATGTGTAGCATTTATTCTCAAAATTTTAAGACCTAAAAAAACAAAGCAAAGGGAAATTATTACAATTTAATTTATTATCACAGAGTATTTCAAAATAGTTTTAAAACAGAAAGAAATTTAAAAAAAAATAAGAAAAGTAATATTTATAAACGTAACTAAAAATTTGAGAAGGGGTCGCCAACCGATGATAATAATTAAGAACAGAGAAGGAAGAGGAGTTAAATCAACCCACAACTCCATAAGAAAATTATTATTTATCCTTAACACAAAGTAGTGCCACAGGCTAAAATTTTTACGACATTTTTCAAAAATATTTAATAATTGAGAAAACGAAATTAAATGGCATTTAGTGTCGAAGATTATCCATATCCATTCATTATTTCTAATTGAAGATTATTTTCTTTAACACCTGAGTTAGGTACTAAACTTAAAATATAGTGATGAAGGGAGGAATAGAGAAAATACCAAGAAGATTAGGAAAATGGAAATATACAGGGTAATTCCTAAGTTAATACTTCTTTTTTAGCTGTGTATAGAACGCATTAAAATAAACAACATTTTCAAATACCTTGTTTCAAACAACTCACAAATAATGAATAACGTTAAGAAAACTTCTGGGTGTAGAATGAGCCCGCAAGGGAAAGCGTCCTGCGTATAATCTCGATGCAGCTGCACTTTGATGACACTTACCCTAAATTAGCACCATATCTACTAGTTCGTTGTTTTTAAAGTTTACCATTTTCACGTGTCACTAATTTAAAATTAACTTGCTTCAAAAAAAGACACCGCAGCGGATTGCCAAATAACTGACGACCGACCCGTAAATTAATAAGACAAAAACAACGTAAAGTATAGCAGACTACGTTTTGATGACTAGGCCCGCATTTAGATTTTTTACTTCTCTATCTCGCCTATTTTTGAGCTTAAAACAAAAAGGTATTTGAAAAAGTTGTTTATTTTAATGCCTTTTATACACAGTTAAAATAGAAGTATCAACTGAGGAATCACCCTGTATAAACAAGATTTTGAGCGTAACATAGACAGAATATCAAAAGAAAATATTCAAACCTCCAAATTTAATTTAAGAATTTATAGTATACAGGGTGTTACAAATTCGACATACCAGCATTGGAATCTCGGAAACCATAGGAGTTAGAGAAACGGTTAAATGGGGGCAAAGTCATGCAATTCGGTGCTGATTATAATGCCGCTTTAAAAGTTTTTAAATTCCGAATACTTCCGATTTTATTCGAAAAAAACCGATATTTTGCAAAATTATTTTTTCCTGAGCTCATTTGACTAGCTATTTAAAAATAAATAACACTTTGTCATTGCCACTTTTTCTCCTCTACAAAATGACGTTACTAAATTAAAGATCCGCCGTTTCGTCTCCGAGCGGCCATCACCAACTTTACTTTTTTAAATACGGACCTGGATTTTTTAAACCGATTTTTAAACCCTCCTATCATTAAAATGTAATGGCGATGTTACTTTCTCATAATGATTAATTGTCTTTGCTTATTTTTTTAAATTAATGTTTGGCTCCAGAAAGATGGGGCGCCGCCGCACAATACCAGGGCAGTAAAATTGTTCTTAAATGAACAGTTCCCTGATCGGTGGTTCGGAAATGGTGGAACAATAGAATGGCCAGCGAGGTCGCCAGATATTTCGTCCCTGGATTTCTTTTTATGGGGGGCTTTAAAAAATGTTATTTATAAAAATAAGCAAGGACAATTAATCATTATGAGAAAGTAACATCGCCATTACATTTTAATGATAGGAGGGTTTAAAAATCGTTTAATAAAATCCAGGTCCGTATTTAAAAAAGTAAAGTTGGTGATGGCCGCTCGGAGACAAAACGGCGGATCTTTAGTTTGGTAACGTCATTTTGTAGAGGAGAAAAAGTGGCAATGACAAAGTGTCATTTATTTTTAAATAGCTAGTCAAATGAGCTCAGGAAAAAATAAAAACAATTTTGCAAAATTTCGGTTTTTTTTCGAATAAAATTGGAAGTATTTAAAAAAAGCGGCATTATAATCAGCACCGAATTGCACGACTTTGCCCCCATTTCTCTAACTCCTATGGTTTCCCAGATTCCAATGCTGGTATGTCAAATTTTTAACACCTTGTATATTGTTAAGTTCATTTGAAAATCTTGGGCGTGGTCCCCAAAATATTTCATCTGCGCCGCTCTTCGACTTCCTCTCCTCCCCCCCCCCCTACCCCCCCCCCCCCCCCCCCCCAATTAAGAGGATCCGTCCTGATCCATAAATATGTACAAAATATCTTTCCAAGATTCCAGCGCCCGTTACAATAAAATCAATTCTCCCTCTAACATTGTTGGAAATTTGTTTTCTTTACAATACAAGGGCTCCTTTGTAATACTACCTAAACCTATCAGGATTGGCAAATATTGACAAAAGCTGAAACAACCCGTGAATAAATAATATCGTCAGGGAGTAAAAGGACCAAAATATTATTGAATATATACGTGTTTGTTTAACGTATAACATTCATTCAAGAAGAAAAGGTCCTAAGTACATCAAACATTTTTGCCAGACTTAACCCTTAGGCACGCTTTATTATAAAAATACACTGATTTGTAAAAAAAGTTGGCACTGAATGTTCTTACCAAAAACTAAATGTTCTTACAAAAACCTTTTCGTGATACACACTTAAATAATTTTTTAATCTATGAACCTATTATTTTAAATCGTGCTAATGTCCCAATTTAGACATAAACACAAAATGTTCTGAACAGGAAATAAACCATCTTCCTTATATTTGAACCGAGCCGTGAACCCTGTTTACCGTTCGTTTGAAAGATAGTTGTAATTACCCGTTCGTTTTGCAACGGGATTTCCTTTTAGAAATCCTTTTTACACGATAACACGTGGCGACCCTTACTAAGCTCGCCAATTCAGCTACCCCTATTTTATCCCTAATGTTTTTAATATGACGACGTGCCTAAATTGGTAATAAATACATTCAGGCATATTCAAGATTCAAGAAGATTGGGTCGCATCTGTTCCATTAAATTAAGAATTTGTGCCAATATATTTTTTGAATTATAATAATAATATTATTAATCTATCAATGCAGCTACCTTAACCATTTAAAAAATAATTATGTTCGAATTGATAATATTAATTTAATCCGAATGTAGCTATGCATAATAGAGCCACGGTTAACCTTAATGGACAATAACTATAAACATTCATGCATTTTGGCGCGTCTCAGTGACCGTTTCCGTTAGCTTAAAGCAAGTGAAGACCCAACGCCCAACATGGCTTTGATATTCACCGTTGCTATGGTTACGTGATGTCAGTCACGCAAACAGCATGTAACAATTTGCATTATGATGAAGGGCAATTTAAAAATACATCTTTTTGCACCATTATTTTAGCATTCGTTCGCCTAACTTTAAGGTATTTATTTTGAGGTTTCGCGAAACTTACGTTTATAGATATCAGTTTTACGTGATTTACTGTGTGATTAAAGAGTTTTGTTTTTATTTTTCAGTTAATTCATTAGTGTACGTACCTACTTAGTTGTGTGTTTTAAAAATGAACCCAATTAACGACATAGTTTGTAATTTGTTGGAAACTCCATTCAGTCCTTGGACAGATGAGGATTGTTTAAGTACCCGCACTATACCTAGCTCTTCACTATTTTTTAGGACCGCGAGCCGCCACTGCTATCAGACAGGAGATGCCACCTTTAACACTGACCAAAAAAAAAGGTTTTTTAAGTGGTTTCCTCTAGAGGCCTATTCCACTCTTCTTCTGCACGTTATTTGCTGCGTATTTGAATTTAAAAAATTGTCGCATGACCTGTTCTTATTTCCAAGGAACTTCTAAATATGACTGCGGCTATATTTTCCAAGAAATAATTTTTAAATCAATTGCTTTAGTAAATATTATGAATACGTGCCTTAAAGAAAGAAATATTGATTATCACCTACTAAAAGTTATAGCCGATAGCTAACATATAGCTAATACCCTATAGGACTATAATAGTTGCCTATAGTAGTTACTACATTGTCTTATTTTTTTTTAAAGTCGACAAGGAGCTAACGTTGAGAAAATTCCTCCGTCCGGCTATGCATATATATTAAAAACTAATTATCAAAAATGTAACTTTACTATGTGTTGAAAGATGTTCTGGAAGTAGTCATGATGAATTATTTAATTTTAGAATATATAAATATTAAAACACATTGAACTGGTACTTCTAAGCGATACAAAGCTTTGTAGATATTAAATAACTTGTACATTTATACTTTATTTATATTATTTCAGCTTAGTTTAAAGTCTAAACTTTTGCGCTGTATTTAATATTATCCTACAAGTAGTATTCGTAACATTTAAAGAACTCTGCGACAATATTATCTAAGTCAAACTACAGAGATGTTTACGTTTCGTTCGAGGTCTGTTATAGACAAACAGCAGTGGCACATCGAGAAGGAAAGGGCTACAATATTCGTTGGTTTAATTCTGACAAAGAACTAAAACTAGTAAATAAATAATAAATCAGAGAGACATTGGTAACGAGTTTTGTAATAAAAAAATTATTTTGCAATATTAACGGATATTATGAATTGTTAAACATTGTTTAAAGTGTGCAACGATGCATTCTATCATATTAATACTTTGTACCAAAATATTCATAAATATGGTCCAATAGTTTATGAATAACATTTAAAACAATAAAGAAGGATTTAACAACCTATTTGTTTTAAAATCTTTGAACCGTGTCAAATAATTTTTAAGAGTTATTAACTGAGGAAAATATTTCCATATGGCATAACCTAAAATAAAAAGCACACATTGACATATAAATGAAAATAAAACCGCATTGAATGGTTTAATAATTTAAAATATAGTTATATTAATACAAATATTATGTTTAAAACTTTGCCAAAAAGATTTAACAAGTATTATAACATAAGGCTCAAATAAGTAGATTTGTAACAATAGTACATTGTATACCTAGTAGGAAAAGCTGAACATTCCCGGACGGCCGTAAAGATTGTTTGTCGAGGCGCAAGCGGAGACTGACAATACGGAGTCTGGGAATGTGGCTTTTTCTACGGGGTATACAGAATATGTTTCCGTAAATCGAAAATTATTAAAAGGACATAACTTATTACAATCAACTTATAAATATTATTAACTTTGTTCACAAATAAAGGATGCCATTAAATATTTGTGTTGTAACTATGGAAGCTAAGTAATATTGAATTGTCAAGCTAAACAAATTTTAGTATACAAGTTGCCGTACAGAAATAATATTTCCTTACAGTACAATAACAAATATTTCCTAACAGTTATTTTCCGTTGCCTAGCAACGACTAAGTGTTAGGAAATATCGACCTTTTCTTTCAGAAATATTATCAAAAATGTCAATATTTCCGATCGATTTTCGGAAAAATTTTATTTTACCCGTTTTTATATCTATAATAAATGATTTGTTTATAGGTTGTGGAGGACAAGCAGTATTTATGATGGCTCTTGCCTACTCAGGATGTGACGCAATGCTGGCCATAGTATTTTTGAGCATGGCTGTTGGTGTTCACGGATCAGTGTCCACTGGTCCTCTGGCTAGTGTAGTGGACATTAGCCCTAATTATGCTGGTAAGCTGAATATATACAGTGGTATGAGAAAAAAAAGCATTTTTTTTTAGCTAAAAGATGTTATACCGGGTGTTGCATCGTCGAGCGGGACATAGGAAATCCCATGTAATTTTAAATGGGATCAATTATTGGCTTCCCTAATTATTTTACAGAAAAATTCTATTTAGGTTTATTAAAGAGCACAAAAACCCACATTCAAAAGAATAACTTTAGATTTTTTTGATGAGCCCGTTTACGGGATATCGCCGATTTCTTTTTTAACTATTTCTCCTTTTTTTGCCCCGTATTTACGGGCACCAGTCAAGGTAAAAGATGACTGTCAAATAAAGTTGTCATTTTGAAATGTGTGCTTTATTGTTATAAAAACTCGTACATCGAAAATATTAGCCATGAATTATACTGCTGAAGAAAAAATATTGATGATTAAATGGTATTATCAAGGAAATAGTTATCAAAATGTGTCAGACATGTTTACTGCTCTGTATCCGAATAGACCGATACCTGCAAAATCTACAGTCGAAAGGACTATCAAGAAATTTGAGACAAAGGGCACTGTAATAAATAACTGCAAATGGAAGAAAGGCAGGAACAAAGAAGAGATGCAAGAAATGATAGGGACTTGCAAGTTTTATTGTGCGAGGAAGAAAATGATGGGAAGATCAGAACAAGGAAACTTGAAGATGACATAGGATTAGATCACACCACAGCGTTACGAGCTTTAAAACGACATAAATATTATTTTGGTATGATTGAAAGAGCAAACATGGATAGGATATTTTTTAAAAACATTTGTTTCACTGACGAATGCACATTTACCTTAAACAATGAACCCAATGTTCAAACTTATCGATATTGGAGCAAAGAAAACCAACACAGGTTTGTCGAAACAAGGACGCAATATCCACAAGAAGTTAATGTTTGGGATGGGATTTTCGGAGAAAATATTATCGGGCCCTTATTTCTTACACGAAATTTAAATGCAGAATATTTTTTGGAACTACTTGAAGATCATATTTTACCTACTTTACATGATGCCGCCAGGGAAAATCAGGAAGTTTGGTACCAAATGGATGGCTGCCCGGCACTTAGTACCCTGGCTGTCCGAGAATATTTAAACCGTGCTTTTAATGGAAATGTTATTGGCTTAAATCATACAGTACATTGGCCAGCCAGGTCTCCTGATTTATCGCCAAATGATTTCTTGCTCGGGGGCCATTTAAAAAACAGGATATACAAAGATAAAAAATACCCAAATCTAGACGAGTTAAAAAATGCTATTTCTGCCGAAAGCAATAGAATTTCAGTTTACTAACTAGCGAATGTAAGAAAAGCATTTTATGATCGCCTCGGTTATTGTCTAGCAGTCAATGGAGGAATATTTGAACATCTTAAATCCTAAAGTTCTAACAATTTAATAGTACCTACCTATTAATTAGTAAAATATTGAAACATGTAAAATGTCATAATTAACCTTGTAATTGGATACTTTATTTTAGTTTTATTCAGATTAATTTGTACTCATAAATACACCTTTAATATTTTCGATGTACGAGTTTTTATAATAATAAAGCACACATTTCAAAATGACAACTTTATTTGACAGTCATCTTTTACCTTGACTGGTGCCCGCAAATACGGGGCCATAAAAAGGAGAAATAGTTAAAAAGAAATCGGCGATAACCCGTAAACGGGCTCATCAAAAATATCTAAAGGTATTCTTTTGAATGTGGGTTTTAGTGCTCTTTAATAAACCTAAATAGAATTTTTCTCTAAAATAATTAGGGAAGCCAATAAATGACCCCATTTAAAGTTACATGGGATTTCCTATGTCCCGCTCGACGATGCAACTCCCGGTATAGGGTGGATCATCAAAATGCTACGTGTATCAATTTTAATTTTTGTTAATGTAACATATTCCTGAGCACAGGAATATCCTAACTGGTTCATATAAAATCACACAACCAGCCCTTTTTGCAAATAAAATTGTAAATAATTTTAAGATATTTTACAATAATTTTAAAATATGCACTTTTGGCTCCTTTTAATTTTTCTCTACAACTGTTCTGGTGTGTTTAACTATAAATAGGATTTAGGGTAAGCACACTTCTAGGAATTCCTTCAATCTAACGATGCAAAAGGAAAAGTTTCCATCACTTTGCTTGCAAATGCAAGTCCATTTAATCAAGTTGTCTATGCAATTTACATGCTGTCGAATAGAGATTGGGGCGAAATTTTCCTAAATGAGTTAGCTCAAAGTTTAGTTTGCTAGAAGGTAAAACGGCTGACTTTATAGCGATGCAATACTCATTAAATGATCAAGGCGATAATTTAGTTTATGTTTTGCATATAGACTCCACTACGAATATTAATATTAGTTTTGAACATTGAATAGAAGGCGGTTAAAAACTTATTGCTATGGCTACATAAGACAAAAATTACGTCATTATATTTATTGTGAAATTCCACTTTTGAATGGCACTGGTGATCAGTCGAGTCGGAATTATTTTGGTATCCTCGTAAAATAAGTGTGTTTTTTAGTATTATTTTATAAATAGTTATATCTAGAATGTAAAAATGTAATTTTGATTTTAATTGTTACTGCCATAAATTTCATCAGAGCTGCTGGAAAATGATCAGTTGTGTAGCAAGTTTTTTAGCATATCCTTATTTAGAGGACTTTAGTTACCGCCGTAATTTTTTTCGCGACATGCTATTAAAAGTTAGAATTGTTTACAATAAATAAATACAAATCATTAATTACTTACCGGAAACACAAGAGAACGATAATAAAAGTTCCGAAAAGTACTATTATTACGAATAAATAAATTTTCATGGCCAATAAATGTAATAAAAATTTCAATCAAAATGACAATCAAAAAAACGATAATTTCGGAATTTAATGGACAAACTACAAACAATAATAAAATTAAATAGTCAAATTAATCTGCAACTCTTCCTCGCAATGTTTTCTCTGTCTAGCACGTTTCCTTGGTAACAACGTATTGCTATATAGAATAGTGCCCGGAAGACGTTGGGATTATGTTTTTATTCACCTTTATTGTTATAATAAATAAAGATGGGAAATTGTAAATCACGTTGTCGCTTAGCCGTTGAATAATAATGCACGAGTAAAAATACACTGTAAATACTGTATAACTACTTCAAAATGAATCTCCTTTTGGCGTCCTGTATATTCTAAATTTAATTCAACATTCATACATCTTATCTCAAGAGGTGGATTATTTAGGAACTATTGTTTAATAACAGCACTACGCCCTATTCACCAAAATTACAGCTTTAAATAAACACGGTTTAACCAGAGGCGTACAAGCTTAAAATTATTGATTAAAGCAAGTAATTATGGACTAGCAGTGGCGGCCGGTGCAGGAGGACTTTGGGTCACCGCCTTTGTTGCCAAATTAAAATATTAATAGTAAATGAAAAAATTTACGAGATATTAATAATTAATATATATGTTCACATGCTAATTTTGGTGAATCGCTCAACCAGGCCCGAAAAATATCCCGAAAAAGACCTCCCGCGATGCTAGACGTAGGAATTACACCGTTATTACGGTCTACTAGGAAGCATGCACTCCCGGTATTGTGACCGTGATAGAAGAATGCACGACTATTTAGAACTCTTCAACCCTAATTTTTTACCGCTTGCGCAGATGAAGCGTCTTAAACATTAAAATAATATATTAATTTAAGTTTTACTGGTACTCTACATAAGAAATTTGGGTTATTCCAATTCATTTGATTTCTTAAATAAAATGCCACATTTATATAGTATTGTTCTGAATGGGGATTAATGTTTTTCTAGTTTCTCGGTCGATTGTAATAGAATGTGGTTTGATAGGAGGTTAATTAAAATAATTTAAAAAATTAGTATGTTTTTAAATTTCCCACGGTATAGTCATGTGTCATATTTGCTGTATTACCCATAAGCTTTTCATTTTGACTGCTATAAAGCTTTCAGTGAATCGCGGCACTGGTATTCGACCGTGGCGGTCCGGGTTCGATCCCCGGAGTGGACATACGCATAATAAAAAAGTATGTCCGAAATTTAGCGGATAAAAGAATGCAGTATGCTACAAGTGATTCCTAATATCGGGACCGAGAAGGGCGTCATGGACTTCTGGTGGTGTAAAAAGCTGTAGGTCCCGTCTGGCTGACATTACCCAGACGATAGGACTAAGTATATTGGCTCTTCCGCTAATCCCAGCAAAAAAAGCTTTCAGTAAACATACATAGAGTTTTTTCGATTTTCAAGAATCAATACTGTGGTCTGTAGATGTAATTGTTGCAGTTTCAAGACATTTTGTATTATTTTTTTATTTTTCTGTTTCTTAAAACCTTACCGCACGCTTATGAAGTTTAATATGTCATGTGTAAAGGAGGGAAATGCGATAATCGCCTTGCAACAGCAATAGTTTGATAGATTAAACATTAAATCGCTTTACATTCACAACATGAATTTATCTTAATTTATATTGCGACATTACAGCAATTTTTAGGATTTATATTTGTGACATAATAAATTTTTATTTATTACGCTGAAGAATTTACTAGACTGGAAGTTTAAGGTTTTAATGAAACTTAATGTTCTCACCATATAGAAAAGAAACAACGGAATTTTGATGGTATGTTGGACACAAAAATTTGATGATAAATAAAAGGTTTAAAATCGTATTTTAATGGTGATTTAGAGCTATACTGTCAAATTATACGGTCTGGAAATTTATAGATATCACTTACTGTCACTGCTTTCCATGAAAACTACCAGTTTTGGTGTAATCACACGGCTCGAAAATTAAAACTACTATTTTGCTCTTGACACACCTTTGTAATTTCGACTTTATATAATACAGACAAATTTAATTAATCGACTCCGCGACCCTGAGTAATCCACGAAAACAGCACGATGCTTACTCTTGGGAAGTGATTTTTTTACTACAAAACAACAACTAAATAAACTGCACCGCATTGCATTGACTGAGCTTTTATACACTGTATAAATATATGTAAATTAAAATTAACTTGCTTCAGGGAAGCACACTGCAGCGGTTGCCAAATAACTGACGACCGACCCGTAAATTACATGACTAATAAGACAAAAACAATATAAAGTATCGCAGGCTACGTTTTGATGACCAGGCCCGCACTTAGATTTTTGACTTCTGTATCTCGGCTATTTTTAATTTAAAAAAAAAAATGTATTTGACAATGTTTATTTTAATGCCTTCTATACACAGCTAAAAAAAAGAATCAACTTAGGAATCACCCTGTATACCCTGTACGGAATGAGTTCGAAACCGATCTGCAAGTGGTGACATTCAACAGTAAAGTTTTCACTCCTTGGTACAACTATTTAATCTGATTTGTATTTTATTATCTAACAGTGTTAGAGGAAATACAACTTTATAGTATAACTTCAAACTTTACTTCAACTTCACTTGAATAAGGTGGTTTGAAATTTATTTTCATGCATTTTTTTAAGAAATAGATTAGGTTTCAGGCAATATAAATGTATTAAATGTAATAGTCACTAACAATATCTCGTATAGGATTTGTATTCCATTTTGTATCTTTAAACGAAGTAGACTTTATCAATAAAAAAATATTATTTGTTTCGAAAACCTCAACTATTTTTTTTCTAATAAAATTGGGCTAAAAATCGAAATCCTTATTTTGGTAAAAAAAAGTAGGAGAGGTATCAGCGATAGTACAGTATAGGTTCGGGTTTGTTAAGATATACCCTGTTCTTAATATTATAAATATAACTTGGTAAAGTCAAACTTTGCAACTACTTTTTCTTACTTGGCAACAGTTCTAACTTGACGATACTTTTACTTTTTGTGGTGGGTAATAATGTCGTTTATTATATTCTATTACCAGAATCATAGACTAAGATTATCTATATCTGTGCCAGAATACAACCCAACCTTCCTCAATTTTGTTTACGAGTGTACGCACGTAATTTATACCATGATTTATTCTCGGTAAACAAAAATAATAAAACGTATTTGCAAATCCTACTGAAAAACTTTTTCTGATATGTACCGAAAAGGGGATTTTTATTTATATACAGTATTTGCTATCAGAGATCTTCAAAGTTAAGGAACTGAATAAAAGAAAATTCGGTAGTTGTGCTGCGAAAAACAAAGAGGCTTGAAAGTAGAGCCAAGACTTTGTTGAGAAAAGTCAAATATTGGAGTTGAAATGTAACATTTTTCGATAGAACTCCAAAGAAAGCATTGGTTTGATGTAGGATTGACATGAGTAACAATTTGACTGAGTAGATTAAAAGTAATGATGGTCACAGAATTTCTTTAACACATTAAGTATTGTTTTGGAGTTTTTTTTTTATTTCGGACGTCGTCTTTTCATAGTAATACAATCATATCAAAATATTCTAAATTCTATATTATTAAAAATTGAAATAACAAGATATATTTCCAATTTTCTATGCGGTAAAAACAAGGTTATGTTATTAAGATTGCGAGATACATCTTTTTTTTTTTGAATTTATAATCATTATTATTTTTGATAAAAACTATTTTTATAGCTGTTCTAATGGGTTTACTGAATACTGCAGCAGCTTTCGTTGGATTCTTTACCCCAGCAGTAGTAGGCTATTTGACATTCCAAAATGTAAGTATTTCAATACATTCTAGTAATTATTCCAAAGCTTTTACTATAATAAAATTGACTCTGAAGTATCTCAAGTTTCAGTTCCAGGTCCTTTATCATTTTTAATCTATATAAGTGATCTAAATTTTAATAAATGGTATACTTACTTGGTATACTCTTAATACTACAATGATATTAAGTTTTGGACTTGCATTGTCTGTGTTCGCTTTTAAATCATAACGTTTCAACTGGTAATTATTTCAAGTCATCTGCAGGTGAATAGTGAAAATGACTGGAGATACTTACCAGTTAAAACATTGTGATTTAAAACGAATAAGGATAACGCAGGTCTAAAACTCTTCTATTTTTAAAAGCTTAGTCGATAAGTTGTTTTTTTTCAACATTCAAGTATAATTTAATTTTGATTAATTCTTTTTATTTTTCCTTTTATTTTGAAATAATATAGAACAGGTTCCACAAAAGAAAGGAAGAAATTTCGTATCATATTTAGATTAAAAGACTGTTTATTTATATTTATATGAGATCCAATTTACTAAGAATACACGCAGGAACAAAATTACAGCTACACGATTCGACTACAGTAATGTAGTAGTAAAGTGCATGCTTAAACTCTGTAAAATCCAATTTATAAAATTACAAATACTCAAGTTTCTCTAGGATTAAGTCTGCTTAAAATTATTATTTGATTTATATAATTAAACTCCACTCGTTTGTGTTTAGCAAACAAAGAAAGTTGTTGTTTACTTTAATTTTTGAAACTCTGAAATACTTCGAAGTAACAAGAGATTTTGTATAGCCAAGTTTAAAGATAAATGGGTAAAAGTTTAATGATGAGCGTTCGTTTACAGTTAAGAGCATGAGGCTTTACAGTCAATAAAATTACATTTACAAGCAAGAAAAAGTTAATTATTATTTTTTGATAAATTTTTTAAAATCGATCGTGGTATGACGCTCCAATGTTTAAAAATATTCATAATTAGACTGTGTATGACGCGTTCTTGTTCTTTCTAATAAAAAGCTTTTTGTTACTTTTCCAAGAATAACTATGTAAAAAAATAATGGCGAATAAAGAATGAGTAAAATTTCACCAGATTTGGGTAAAATTATTAATAATGTGATTCTTAAAAAGTCTCTGAAATTGCATTTTCACATCTGAATTTTTAAGGGTTTTTAAACTTTTATTTTTTTCAGCAAACTACGGCTCAGTGGCAAAAAGTTTACTGGATTGCCAGCATGTTCCTATTTTTAAGTGCTGGCCTCTACGTCATATTTGCTAAATCTGAGCTAAAACCTTGGAATTCTCCTGAAATCATGGTACCAGAAGAAGAACTAATGGTGGTAAAGACAGAAGAAATTGATAATAAAGAAAAAGATAAAGAAAAAGAGAGAGAAAATGGAATGAAATAACGGCTAGTCATAAGAATATTTGTATTATGTGTTTTAAGATAATAAATTAGGTATTAAAAATTATGATTTTTTAAAAGTTGTTATTAATTTGTAGAAGTTTTAGTGTCCCTAATAATAAAATAGAAAGAGATATTAGCGACAAGCGGACTAAGTGGTGCATCTATATTTTGCATTAAAGTACACAGGGACGCCAAAGCAATGACTTACCTAAGGCACAGGTGGACAATGAAGACCATTTCATCTTTGGACATAAATTACATATTTGAAACGTCCTGTACGATAAACCCTCCGATATCCGGTTAAATCAATTTGTACACTTATTCAATTAATATTAAATGTATAGGCACCCCGCTTATACTAATCTGAAGCGCCCCAAAACGTATCGAAATCTCCCGCGGTGTAAACGATGGAAATTATATTTATGTTGAGTAATTTTTATTTTTATACTTTGTACCTACGCATCATAAAACAAACGCCTACAGGCGTTAATCTTGAAAGAAATATTAAATTTTTATTTTTAATATAATACTTCCTTTTCCATCACAATAAAAAAGTATATCATGACCCTCCTGGATAACAATATAAAACTAGAATGGAATGAGAGCAGCTCCATTAACCAAACGATTAAAGAGTTTACCACTGCATAGCTTGTGTAACTCTGACGTACTTAAGTTTTGTGGGTAATTTTTAAATTGTTGTAATTCATTACCATCTTTTTAATTTTATCCATATAGAACACTATCTATAATAATTACTTTACAAGTAAGAGAATAAGTCTTTCAACTAAATTTTGATTCGGTTTGTTGTATTTCTTCGAAGATGCTCAAGAATATTTATATTTATTTTTTTACATGCCCAGCACGTATAATTTTCATATTTCATTTTCAAAGTTTTTGGTATAAGATCTATTTTAGGAAGCGAGAAATAAAGATATTATAGCTATTAATATAACGAGATTATTATGCGATTTATAATAGTCGAGGACATTCCTAGGTGACGAGGCAACAGCCGAGTCACCTGCAATGTCCGAGACGGTGTTAAATCGCTAATAATCGAGTTGTATTCAAAGCTTTATCGTATCATTGACAACGGCGATGCAAAAATAAAAACAAGGTTTTATGTCATTTCATTTTGGCATTTCAAAAAGTCGTCATCATTAAAAGCATGCAAGATTTTGATATTCCTGACGATATATTAGCTGCAGCCAACATTATAAGGTTGAACTTGCTTCCGGACAAATCTAAAATCTATTATGAAAAAGAATATCGGCAGTTTTGTGAATGGCGAAAAAAAGTACATGTTCAAGGTGCAGAAGAAACGGTATTGCTGGCGTATTTCGCAAAACTCTCTGAGGAATACTCTGCTTCATCCTTATGGCCGATATATTCCATGTTACGAGCGACTTTAGAACTGAAGGAAAGAGTGCAAATCGACAAATACGACGCCTTAATACGTTTCATCAAGAAGAAAAATGTTGGATATAAAGCAAAAATCAAAAGTATTTACAAGAGAACAAGTCAATGAATTTGTGTGTTCTGCCTCAGACGAGAAGTTTTTAATGATGAAAGTCTTCAGAGGGCATACCTAAGATCGTGGACGTTAAAGACAAAGGTCCAAAAATCCAGCAAAATTGAAAACTGTCAAAATATTGTTTTACATGTTCATTAAAAATAGTTCTAATATTATTTGGTATCTAACGTATTATGCTTTCGTAACTAACGTATTAAATTATGGTAACTAATGTATTATGAGTAACTAAGGTGTTATGTAGGTTTTAGTACGTTTATGATGTTAATAATTATTAATAAAGATATCATATAAAAGTGACTTAATCTTCAATGATACGATAAATGCATTAAAAAGAAGCAAGGGTTAAAATACTGTGGGGTTATTTCGAATCTGTGAATTAACAAAGCATGTGACTGGATAGAAAAATGTCGGAATACCGAATAGATAGGCTAGTGCTTCATAGAATCAAAATGTGCCTCATAGAATAATGATGTAATATTGGGACTTCTGTAATATTTCTGTCTAACAACAGCTAGAGCGAGAGTAAGAACCCTAACGAGAGGATGTTGTAATAAAAAAAACAAGTGGCGGCTCGCGGTCTTAGAATATGATGAAGAGCTAGGTATAGTGCGGGTACTTAAACAAACATTGACTAAAAGCCCGTGTAACAGAACCTCTCTCTTATCCTCATCTGTCCAACGACTAAATGGAGTTTCCAACAAATTACAAACTATGTCATTAATTGGGTTCATTTTTAAAACACACCACTAAGTAGGTACGTACACTACTCAGTTAACTGAAAAATAAAAATAATACTTTTCAATCACACAGTAAATCACGTCAAAAAAAGTTTCGCGAGGCCTGTCCCTATTATGCATAGCTACATTCGGATTAAATTAATAATATTAATTCGAACATAAATAATTATTTTTAAAGGGCTCAAAATGGTAGCTGTATTGGTACATTAATATTTAATATTGTCGAAAAACTTTCCTCCTGGTTTAATTTTTTTTTTCACTTCACCTGTCGAGCCGCCACTGAAAAAAAAACACGCCACCAAGGACATAATAAACGATTCACCCACCAATATTGAAATATTAGGCACGACATTATGGAACTCCCTGAAGAGGATCAGAAGTTTTGGTGCTTATGCAAGAACTGACCGTGTTAAGACCATCAAATTATTAACGATACTATACTTACAGAGCTCATGCAAAGAGCACTGAGAATAGTGCAGCGCTGGTGTGAGAAAGTAAAGCTCAAAGTCAACGCAGCAAAAACCGCAATCCTGCCTTTCACCAAAAGAAGACAAATAGGGAACTACGACAACCTAAACATCTTCGGTGAGCAGGTTAAAACAGTCAGTGAGGTGAAATACTTAGGGCTAATCCTGGATGCCAAACTGACCTGCAACCAACAAATAATCAAAAACCTAAACAAAGCGAAAATGTGCCTTATGAGATGCAGAAGCTTGTTTGGTAAAACCTGGGGACTCAGACCGCAAATGGTGTTGTGGTTATATGTCACAGTCATCAGACCCATAGCGACATATGGATCTGTAATATGGTGGACGAAAACACAGCAAACTACGACAGTCACCAAGCTAAACAGCCTGCAGAGACTGGCTTGCCTGTGCATCAGTAGTGCAATGAAAAGCACCCCCACCGCAGCGATGGAAGTAATACTAGGACTGCTACCCCTAGACATTCACATCAGAAAGGAGGCCAGCTGTAGCGCCTCCAGGATGAAAATAAATGGGAAATGGAAACAACAACCCATAAGAATAGGGCACACAAGAGCCGTGGATCTAATCAACGACGAGCTCTTGGACATGCAAACAGATCACATGAAAGAGGTCTACAACTTCACCAGACCCTTTAACATCAGGTGCGACTCTGACATGTGGTCAATAGGGACACCACCGTCATTAGATAGGGGCCTGGTTTGGTACACTGATGGATCAAAAACGGCCGACGGAGTAGGCGCAGGTATATTTGGGGAAAGACCCAGAATGGAAATCAGCATTCCCCTGGGAAACTACGCCACAGTATACCAAGCAGAAATACGTGCTATACAAGCATGTGTACAGAAAAATATCGAAAAGGGCTACCACGACCAAGAGATATACATTCTGTCCGACAGCCAAGCTGCCCTCAAGGCCCTGAACTCCAGTCGACTCAAATCGAGGATCACACTGGAGTGCCTAAACGACCTGAAAGATCTGGCAGCAAGGAACAACAAGGTAGAACTCCTATGGGTTCCTGGCCACTCAGGGATAGCAGGCAACGAAAAGGCCGATGAACTGGCAAGAGCCGGATCATCTCAAAAACTCAGGGGCCCTGAACCCGCCCTTGGCATATCAAAACAGGCAACCAGAACAGCATCAGACAGGTGGGCACAACAACAACACCTGTCCCGATGGAACAGGATACCTGGTCATACCCAAGCGAGGGCCACAATTGGAAAACCCTCCAAAAAGTTATCAACTGGAATGATGCCTTTAACGCGCACCCATCTAAAACAAGTGGTCGGCCTACTAACAGGCCACTGCTTAAGAAAACACCTACACCGAGTAGGAATTTACAATGGTCCCATTGAATGCAGGCTTTGCGGCGATGAGGACGAAACCGCCTCACATATCATATATAACTGCGAAGCACTGACCCGAGGAAGACTCAGAATCTTCGGAGACATTCAATGTGGGGATAACCTCCCACATGACAAACTTGGTAGGAATTTGCTGGACCTTATAAAAGGAACAAATCTTTTCTAGCAAGATAGGGGAGCACAATAAGCCACTAGGCTGCAGTGCAAGAAGCTTGGGCCGAACGCCCAACCCCCGCCTTAAACCAACCAACCAACCAACCAACGATACCGCACTTCAAACTTCACGGTCAGTTTAATCAAGTCTTTATGTTTTTCGTATCAGAGTTCTCTAATATTTATACGTAATATTTATTATTTATATATATTATGTGCTTATTAAATTATTTAATTTAAAGTTAATATACCTAAAATTATTCCCGAATTCCTTTACACGCTCATTCGCTACGGAATTTTCAAAACTACAAGTAGGAGCACCAGAAATTGTAATTATTTTAAGAATTTAATTTATTAATGTGGTACGCATATACTCTACCTAAAACCATTCCCGCGATTTCCTGCAGATTATATTTCGATAAAATAATTTAATGAATTCAAGGAGTTATTTAATTCATAGGATTGGGAATGATATTATTAAAGTATTAAAAATTAATATAAATGGATTTAATGTCTCAGCGAACTTGCCTTCATCCTTCCCATTTTAATAGGAACTTATTTAGCTCCTACAAATAAATTATATCTTAATATGTCACTCAATGTAGCCCTAGCCGTTCCAATATTCTTAGGGTGAATATTATAATTTACGTATTAATATCTATGGCTATAATAAACTAAGAGATGTGGGTCGTACCTTTTTATATCATGAATATTACGGGATGTATTCAGCAAGACCAAGCAAGCAACTTCTTGTTTTTAGCTAATATTATGTTTCGTTTTTGGATGGCTATTTTGTAATACAACAGAAAACTATGACGACCTGTTCTAAAATTTACAATTATTACTTGGCCCGAATTACAAAAAAAATTAAGAAATTTACTGAGTTTAAAAATACTGTCGTCTCTAGCAGGTAGACCGCACGGGTGAAACCCTTGGGCAGCGAAGAGCAAAGGGTGGCCTGGTAGCCCTTTGACCAAAAACCTGTTAAAAACGGTTATCAGGCCAGTTGTTCGTTCCACGGTCGATAATATTACTAAGTTATAATTATCATTTAGGCGTAGCGTAATCAGTTCCCATAAAACTAGGTTGTTTAAATCGGAAAAAATCATTAGATTACGAAAAAATCGGTAGCTGTAAATAATGGAAAGATTTTGCTACCTAAACAAGAAAGGTCAATAGGATATATGTTACTTGCTACACTATTTGTCCCAGGGTGTCACCTACCCTAGAGACACAGTGCTTTTACTAGTAATGAGGTAAATATTACACACAATGTTACGACCAAAGAATATAACTTTATAAACTTGTTTAAAGTAAAATAACGGAGACTTCCTCAAAAAGTCTTAGTCACAACTCAATATTTATCATTTCTTGCTAATCGAATTCGGCTTGTTCTATTTTACGTTTGAAAATAGGGATACGAGCAATTTTCAGCTTACAAATCAAGATACAGAAGGAAATAACAATACAGGGTGTTTCCTAAGTTGATACTTCTTTTTAGGCATTAAAATAAATAACATTTTTAAATACCTGTTTCCAAAAAACTCAAAAATAGGCGAGATACAGAAGGAAAAAATCTAAGTGCGGGCCTGGTCATCAAAACATAGCCTGCAAGTTAATTTTAAATTGGTGACACGTGAAAATAGTAAAATTTGAAAACAATGAACTAGTAGATATGGTGCTAATTTACGGTAAGTGTCGCCAAAGTGCGGCTGCTGCTTTGAGATTATATCCAGAACGTTTTCCTTTGCGGGCTCATCCTACACCCAAAAGTTTTTTCATGTTATTCAACGGGCAAGTTAAGCAGAACCGTATTTGATCCATAGTGTAATAAATGAATGTAAGTACCTTATTTTTGAGTTTTTTGAAAAAGGATATTTGAAAATGCTGTTTATTTTAATGCCTTCTATACACAGCTAAAAAAGAAGTATCAACTTAGGAATCTTTTTTTAAAGCCTTTGTATGCAAGCCGCTAAACATTTTTAGTTTATTCTAATACAGACCACATTTAGCAACTTTTAAAGTTGGTAATAAAATATATTAGCCTTATATACTAATATGTGGATTTATAATATTTTATTTCCTTTTTAAATGGCCTCTCTGGGTCATCGTAAAAACCAAAACTATTTTTAGCTATAAAAATCCACTTTCGGAGCTTCAACAGCGTAATAAAATGATAAAATGGGATGGATATTATCTTGTTTTACTACTACTAGTCTCAAGATGAAGCAGATATCTTTTTCCTTCCATTTTATCAGGTTTTTACAATAGCTATAAAAAATGTAGTTGCCTGATATTTCAGGTTTGTATATTACCAAGATGGTGCTAATACTATATAAAAAAGAAATAATTTAATTGTTTATATACCGGGTGTTGCATCGTCGAGCGGGACATAGCAAATCCCATGTAATTTTAAATGGGGTCAATTATTGGCTTTCCTAATTATTTTAGAGAAAAATTCTCTTTAGGTTTATTAAAGAGCACTAAAACCCACATTCAAAAGAATAACTTTAGATATTTTTGATGAGCCCGTTTACGGGTTATCGCCGATTTCTTTTTAACTATTTCTCCTTTTTATGGCCCCGTATTTGCGGGCACCAGTCAAGGTAAAAGATTACTGTCAAATAAAGTTGTCATTTGAAATGTGTGCTTTATTGTTATAAAAACTCGTACATCGAAAATATTAGACATGAATTATACTTTTGAAGAAAAAATATTGATGATTAAATGGTATTATCAAGGAAATAGTTATCAAAATATGTCAGACATGTTTGCTGCTCTGTATCCGAATAGACCGATACCTGCAAAATCTACAGTCGAAAGGACTATCAAGAAATTTGCTATAAATACAAAAGTAAACTTCAGGGTCAAACTAATCAATTCTTTATTTTTTTTTATATATCAGAGTTTGCACAAAATCAAGGCGTCTAGTTAATTGATGAGGTCAACATTTGTTTTACACCAAACTTTGCTTTCACACCTGTGTTGCTTTTTCGGTAAACTTAATGAACAAACAAAACAAGCGGATAAAAAGGTTTAGGGTCTACCCATTACCAGTGGCGTGCAATGCTGTTTTAACCAGGATAGGCAAAAATTGCATTTAAGACAAAAATATACCTTCCGTAGTATTCACTCACCTAAACTTTAAATTTTGGCACGAAATATCTTGTTTTAAAGTTTGTGGAAAGAACACTGATAGAAGAACAATAAAACAACATTATTTGTAAATTAGATCAACACGGCGGTCTTTAAGTAAAAATTCTTTTAAAACATCGTCATAAAAATTTGTTTTGCGTTCTAAATCCTGCAAAAGGTCGCTCTCCAGAGAGATTATTATCAATTCACTTAAGCGTGTCTCTCCCTGTGTATCTCGTAAATAGGTATGCATTCTTTTTAATCCAGTTCTGCAGTCGTGCTGCTAGCCGGAATGGTAACAATTTACAATGTTTCTTTTTTTTCCAAAACCCGACGGCGCGAAGTCTAGCGAAATGGTCGAAATACATATCTAGTTTTACTAGAAACCTTTTGCAGAATCCACTAACCGGTAAACTACCAAACTACCCACCACCAACCACTAACCACTATGAAATAGTTAAAACTTAAAATGATGAAACGATAAACGAACTATATTAACTAAGGAAACAAACGATATTACAGTCCAAAAGGTACTTTAATATAAATAGTTAACAAAAACTGGTAACTAACTGTCTTGAATTTATTATTTTTCTAAAATTGTGTTCTAGTTTTTCCTTGTAAGCTCAAAAGACTTATATAATAATCGTTGATGGGGACTATTAACCAGACTGACACAGGTAAAGAATTTTATAATGTCTAAATAATTGAAGATTACGAAGAAAAAACGTATAGTTCTTTATTTACACAAGGGCTTAGCTTATCCCCAATCTACGTACGAAATACTAAGAATATACCAGAGAACTAATTTTTGTTTGAGGATATTTAAGTAAGAAATATCCCCTTTAAGTAGTTTCTGAAAAAGTTTTTCTAATGCCGAATAGTCCCTTTTCTTTTATTTCATACGTGACAAGCCTGGATAAGCGAAAAGGATAATACAGTTATAATCAAGAAACTATCAAGAAAAATAACATTTTTTCAACAAACCACAAGTTTTGTTTACTTTTCATTAAGAGCTTTGAGAATGATTTCTTCAAAATATCATAGCGCGTGTCGAACACGCTGGCCAATTGCGTTATGGAGATCCTGAGATTCTCTCAACCTCCAGTTTTCTAAAATGGTTGAGAGAATATTGAGAGGCCACATGATTTTTGATAATATTATTCATAACACAATCAAAGTTGTCTGATTCGAATGGAAAGTACCCAAACGCGATGCGATGTTGAGCCTTTAAACATTATTCCATCACCGATAAAACTGGTAACCTTTTTTGAAAAGTTTTCAAATGCTTGTTATATTGTTTAGATGTCAGGTTATGTATTTTATTAATATGAATGAGAGTACAAAGCCAGAAGATTAACCCGTTAAAAATGGAATGAAATCTAAAACCATAATTTAAAAAGAAAAATACCTTTAATGCTCTTAAAATAGCAATCAAAAAGTTATTATCATCACCTGGTTTCACAAAAGATCTTTTTTTAGAATGTTTTTAATGTTATTAAAAGGAAGGTTTTATTACATAAGTTTTTTATTAAAAGAGTTTTTCAAGCGACCGCCAACAAAAGATCCTTTGATAAAAAATATTTCCACCGGACCAAATGATATTGTTATCGGCATGAGTGACATCTTGTTAATTAGGACACAAATATCCTTAACCTTCATTATGGGATACGTTTCAAGGAAATTACATTGTCGCCTAATAGTGACAGGTGGTATCAGATACCGTGAGGAGTAACGACGTAGGCCAGCATTTATCGAAAAAATGAAATCAATATGAACTGTATTTTAGTCAAAAAAATATTAAATATACACCATTTTGAACGGTTTATTTTTGTAAAGTTTTTTTATAAAGCTGTAAATAAAAGTAACCAGGGGTGAGGTCTGGATATCTGACAGGCAACGTAATTCTACCTCTCTTCTCTATCTATTGAAGAACTCAACGACGAGAAAGCAAACATAGACCCCGCATCTCATTCATACAATTACTTTTGCGCCGAGCCTACAACTGTTTATAAGAGAGTGATAGCATGTGTAGACTACTATGAAATTCAGGCACTAAATCGGTTATTTTGCAAACCTGACACTGTCTCACCATATTGTTTTTTTTATAATTAACCCACTAAACTTTCAAACACTAAACTCTCACCACTTTTTATTTAATAAAGCTGGAAATAAATTATTTATTATTCTTTATGTCAAAACTGTCATTTTTCATTTCCGTAATTTCACTTGCTACCACTAGGAGACAACGTTGCCAACTTTTGCACGATCGATGAGAAGTCTAAATGTATTATGATTGTTCGTTAACTGTATGTTAAAGGCAATTATAAAAAGTCATCATAATGTTGATTCACTGTGTTTTAAAATATATATTTACTTCTGGAATTCATGAAGAATAAATGACTATTTAATGTACTAAAATTTTTTTGACAAGATAACTATTTTATAATTAATTTTTACAGCAGTTCAGCTCAAAAGTTAGGTTAAGTTCTGTCAAACTGACAATCACGTTCCAAGTTCGATTCTGTTGCGGTTTTCATTTAAATCTTGATACGGATACAATTACAAAATATGCCATCTCGACCTTGAATAATCGAACTCAATGACTGTGTTGGTGAAATTTTTAATTCAGTGGATTCAGGTCTATTTATTTAAATAGGTACTTCATGAAAATGTGGTAAATTATTAGGAATATGAGAATACCACCTCTGGAGAGAGAGAGAGAGATCGCTAATTTACCATTATTGACGTCATTCCACCAGCTGTCAATCATAAGTTCCACTGGTTGAAATCACCGCCAAAAAAAAAGGATATACCTATTTGAGCCCAAATAAAACCCACGATAGGAGAACTTTTAATAATTTGGCAACAGCGTATCGTAAATTCTTTTTACTATTTCCATATGTTTTCAGCCATGAAACTCGTCAGGAACTAAGTGGTAGCTTGAATTTTAGTTCTTTTCGGTTTGTTTTGATAAAGGGGAATTCAAGGTATATCTTTGCTTTCTCGTCGTTGAAAGAACTCCTATATAAAAAATAAATATTTATTTTGAATTGCTTATGACATTTTAATGACACACCGAACAGATAACAAATGTTCAGAGACCAAAACTTCTACAAGTCATAAATTAAACAAATTCAAGCTGCGTTGTAGTTGCTTCATTTGTTTAAATCCAGACCTTGATTGAGTTTTAAGTTAGTCAAGTTACGTTAATTATGTAAAGTCTAGGCACTAATTAACTGACGAAGTTATAAATAAATACCTTCTTCTTCATAATTAAAACTTATTTTGAATTGTACGACGTGAAATAAATACGCTGTTTATAATTAGGGCACCCACCCCGAACAATAAAAACAACATACCCGGTACTGTTCTACAATATTTTGTTATGGGCATTTTTACTGTTAAAAATAGGTACAAATGTGAATGATTTTTGAGAACGAATTGTTTTTTTTTTGCTTGAGAAATTATTTATTGTTAGAAAAGAAGTAAAATCTTTAAAAAATGTAAAAATTTTATAAAATAGTTTAAACGCACAAAAGTTCTATTTAAATTGCTCGACTTAACTTGCTTTGTTGTAAGCGCAGCTATAATTTGTTTTTAAACTAAGATTAGTTGCCGCAATTAAATACAATCTAAGCTGCCATTGTTTCCCAAGCTTTTAAATAATTTTCTGCTTAGAAAAGTAATTTCAATTAATTCTAACTTGTAAAACTAGAAATTAATTCAATATTAATTCGATAATGAATAGTCTGCAGAAAATTTATTAGTTATTAAACTCTACTCAAATTATATTTGTAATGATGGCCAGTGCCGTGTCTAGATGAGCAGTAGGGGCAAAGGACAGCTAAAGAAAACGCAGTCTGGGTGGCCATTTAAAAAAAATTTTAAAAATGGTTTCCAGGAATTATTTAAGTTTTCTTTATTAAACATCCTAGTCATATAGGGAAAGAGTTTCTAGCCCCTAGCATAAAACTTGCTAGTTCGTTTCCTCAAAGATCCTTTTCTAGTTTATACCCCTAAACCTTAGGAGAAATAATTTAGTTTTAAAAGTTTTTGGTTAAAAAGCAACAGGCAATTGGCTGAATAGCTGAACATCTCAAGCAAATCTGTATAGTATGTAAAGTGTAAAGTATCTGGAAGGGCTTAACATTATCAGCGACCATCAATACGGTTTTCGTAAGTCCAGATCAACAGGTGACCTTCTGGCATATGTCACCCATCTTTGGAGCAACACCATCGAACATCATGGAGAATCCCGGGCTGTTGCACTGGACATCTCTAGGGCTTTTGATCGTGTTTGGCACGATGGGCTTCTAAGTAAATTGCGATCCTACGGTATGCCTAATGGATTCTGTTTATGGTTAACCAGCTTCCTTAAGAACCGTTCTCTGCAAGTGGCGATTGACGGGTTTCTCTCAGACACCTTCACCATCAATGCCGGTGTTCCTCAAGGGTCCATATTGTCGCCTACCCTCTTTTTACTGTATATTAACGACCTTCTAGTAAAAACCCAAAATCCAATTTATAGCTTTGCTGATGACAGCACACTTGTCTCATCGTTTACCTTGACTCCCCAAACATCCGCTGCCGACGCACATCTTCGCAGGTAGCATGAAGTATTGCGCCTCAACAAAGACCTGGAAGAAATGTTGGCTTGGGGTGACAGTAACCAAGTCGAATTTAATGCTAAGAAAACCCAGGCAGCAGTCTTCTCCAAAAAGGTTAACATTACAGAACCGGATATAGTCATGGTAGGACACGCAATTCCCCTGGCACCGTCTATTAATTTGCTGGGGGTCAATCTGGGAGGTAATATGTCTTGGCATGATCACGTTGCCGCAATTGCCAAGGCAGCTGCACAGAAACTTGGTGTACTTTTCCGCACCAAAAGGTTGTACACACCTCATCAACTTTTGACACTCTACAAAGCCCATATTCGACCATCATTAGAATATTGCTCTCATGTCTGGAGCTCTGCACCCAAGCACACCCTCGGCTACTGGATTCCATTTAAAGGAGAGCCATTCGTCTGATCGGCGACCCCGAGCTGACCAAGACCCTCGATAGCCTGGAGCATCGAAGACAGGTTGGTGATTTGGCTCTCTTTTACAGATATTTCCATGGCAGGTGTTCGACTGACATTGCCCACTTGATTCCGCCTAGAGCAATTCAAAACAGAAATACACGGCAAATCACTGCCGCTCATCCATATGTTGTTCAGCTTAGTACTCCTCGAACTTCATTGTTCAAGAATTCTTTCATCTGGAGAACGTCATCTTTGTGGAATGATCTTCCTGAGGTCGTGTTTCCCAATGAATACAATCTTCAACGTTTCAAGACCAACGTTAATCGCTTTTTTCGCACTCGCACCGCTCCCAGAGCGCCTTAAAGGATTTTTCCTACAGTGCAGGTGTTTTATCATAAAAAAAAAAAAATAAAAAAAAAAAAAAATACCCTTAAAAAACACACTTACTTGGTACCTTTAAAGATCCCTTCTAGTCCATACTTTTACAGATCCCCTCCTAGCTCTCAGCCCTGGCCCCGTTATAGACTTAATCTGGCCGTGAATAGGAACTCAGTTTTTATACAATAAACAATAGAAGTTCAAAATAAATAAAATATAATTTCTTGAAAAAAATTAAAAGAAATATTTTACTTACTATTTTAGAAACCAAAGTAATATAAATAATTTTAAAATCATGTAGAGCTTGAGATAACAACACATGAATTATTTATAAGGCAGCAAGAAGTTTAAATTTATTAGTTGCTAAACCATCTTTATTATCATGGCTTATAGACTAAGTTTCAATGGCATCAATTCCACTGAAGCTTGCAGATTTTAAATGATATGTAAATAACTAAACGGTTATCTGGCCAATGATATTTTTCACTATACCTATTCGAATTTATCATCTTTAGCACAAGCATCCTCAACTAAAACAGATTGAAAATGTATCTTCACAATAAAAATATTCCCAAAGTAACACAAACCTTTTCCAGAACCAATTGCAAATACGGCGCGAAAGCAGAGAGTTTAAAAACATAGGATAACAGTAATTCAATGTAAATTATATTGTCATAATTGTTTCGATGACTTTAATAGACAAAGATAGTTTAGAAACAGGAAACCAGACTCGAGACCTCAGTCTGGTAGAAGCGCATCGTTTACAGAGAGTGTTTCTATTATAGTCTATTTCAGAAAGGTGTAGAGTAATAAAAGCTCATTAAGTATTTAAAGTAACTACAGAGTGACCCAACAAATATTTAAGCCACCTTCATTTTAGCATTGATTTCATTTCAAAATTCTTTATTTTCATCAAGTGCAGGTAGTACCACCCGGGTTTGTGTCAATTTATGGGTTTTGCCTAATGTTATTCATTCACAAACAATGAAAATGGTGTGAAAAAGGCGTGCATTATGTACATAGCATTAGGTACACTTATTTTTTATCAAACATTTTTAAAAAAATACAAAATGCATTATACAGAAATTAAATTATAAAAAAATTATAATATTCTTTGTTATCTGGGGAACTGGGATCTCCTCTTGACATTAAAATTAAAGGGTCGACGGTCCGATCGATCAGGTGGTCAAGATCCCACATTTTCTTCTCTTCTTTAATGATATGATGGACTGCTTTTCGCCAGTTGTCTGGTGTCACTTCCTTATTGGTTTGATCAAACAGTAGCTTAACGTTTTTCATTTTGAATGTCGTGTTGTGTCTTGCTACAAATCCTCTCATTTGCGCCTATATAAGTTCTATAGGATTTAGTTCGCAATGATATGGCGATGTCCGCAGCACAGTAACACTATGTTTTTCAGCTATATCTTTCACAGCATATTTCATAACACAATGTTTGTGTAAATTTGCTATAACTAATTGTTCCTTCTTTATCAAATTATCTTCTTTTTTTTTGGTTAGTTATCATAAATAATTTAATGCACAAAATTTACCTACGCCTATGGCCGACACCAAAATTAAGCCGAGACGAAATTTTTCATTTTATTACTCTACACCTTTCTGAAAGAGGCTATAGAGAGCGTATTGTGCGTAATTGAAGAAGTTAAAAATTAAAACCGTACGAAATTTTATTTTTTCTTGCTCTATTCGATGGGGCCCAAATATATTAAAAATATATTAAATGATTACTTTTGCCTTATTATCCACACACGACTTTACTGTCTGGTATTTCAAATTTGCCAAAACAAAGTCACAAAACCGAAAACTTAACCGTAATCTAATTGTATATTGAAAATCATTTCCACACGGGGGTGGAAATTCGATTCGAATTCTAAATTTCAACAAACTCATCAATTTCACGTTGACTAAATACGTTTGTGTGTATGACCCCATTTTAAGACACAACCCACGACTATTAGAATAGGAAACTCATGTGGATATATATGTATAGTTGATACTAGCGTCAATAGATTCGTTCAAGTATAAAAGAAATAAATTATTTAAAGGTCACTGGTCAATCCAAAAAAAAATATTAAATCCGAAAAATTCCTGAATTTGATTTTGATATTGGAAATACACAAATAGGTTTAAGGTTCTGTAATATTTGATTAATGTAAACATTTTATCGTGTGTCCGGAAATTCCGTTTCTATATTCCAAAGGGAGATTCTACATGTAAAAAATATAAATAAACTGAACATATTCTCTAAATGTCTTATAAGGAAGCTATGGCCGTTAAAAGGTGACCTCCAAAGACTAGTTTTATTTCATTTTTTTATAAACGCATGGAATAGTCTTAGCAGACAAACTAGTGTTAAATGTATACGTGTTTAATAATTGCAGGTCTTTTTGACCTGAAATCCAAGAGAGTTTCTGAGTTTCTTTTCACCCATGGTAAGGTGGTATCCATGAGACTGTGAAAAAATTATTTTTAATGTAGAAAAACGATTCAAGGAAAAAGATATAAGCTAATGAGAACCCTAAAAATAATAACTAAAGTTCATTGTAAGGAAGAACATATTGATTATTACTTTTTTTTTAATAAAAATAACTTTTTGACAATCTCAAATATCTGTAGAGACCAAATAATTAACACGCGGCAGTGGCTCCGAGGTGAGTTACTGGCATACGACCGTGGCGACACGGATTCGATTCTCGGAGTGGGCATACGTACAATAAAAAAGTATGTCCGAAATTCAGTGGATTTAGGAATGCAGTATATAACTAGTGATTCCTAATAACGGAACCGAGAAGGGAGTCATGGACTGGACTTCTGAGGGGGGGGGGGGGGTTGTAGGAAAACTAATGCATACACGTGGTTCGGATTCCACGTTAAACTGGTCTGGCTGACATTACCCAGAAGATAGGGGATACAATGGGTCTTATATAGGCCTAAGTATATTGGCTCTTCCGCAAACCCCAAAAAAAAAAATGCTTTCAGTAAACATACAGAGAGTTTTTAATTAACAAGTTTTTATAAGTTCATTAATAACCATGGCCAAGATTCGCGCTAAGAGAACGCAATGTTTTAGGTCTAATTTAATATATAGATATAATTTCGCTTGGAGCTGGTAACGTTGGAGAATAATTTAGAAATATTAATCCACTGCTATCCAATGATATAAAATGTATTTGATAGCTTCAATCGTTTTTGGGTAAATATCATAATTTGATTTAAGCATGTATGTCTTGTGTTTTCTGGTAAATTATTCCCTATGAATTTATTAACAAGGATTTTCTTTTATTTATTTTTATCCCAAATATTACAGAAATATCAGAAATGTAAATAACACCTGCCCTTCTACATTACAGGATAAATTACTTTTCCCTGAGTGATGAGGGATTGAGGGAAAGCAAAAGTATTTTACTGAAGGGTCACTACACCATCTAAATTTTGTGCGTCATTGATTTGTATAAAAAAAAATCCAAAAATATATTTGTTTGCAAAAAAATTAGAACCACCAAGAGATAGTTGGTTGAATTTCTGGATTATTTAATAGACTTCATACTTTGCATAACCATTTTTTCCAAGGGTCGTCTGTACGCCGGATGCACTTAGGCCAGGTTTGGCCCATTGTGCTCACCCTGTTTAGTTGTTACACCCACTCCGTGATCCCAGTTCCTTAACACTAGTTTGTGTAGGTCAACTGGGGAGAGGGTAAGGATGTCCTCGGGTTCCCGTTTTGGTTGCCCGAGTATTTATTTGTTGCCTCTTCCGATCTAGTGACTCGCAATGGCAAACTATGTGCTGTACAGTTTCCCTGACTTGTCCGCATAATCTGCAGTCAGGTCTCCATTGTACAGTTGCATTCTGTGCAGATGGTTCTTGGCAACCATGTGTCCTATCAGAATTCCTGTAATGGTTCTCAGCTAGTTCCTATTTATTTAAAGCAGCTGTCTCGTAAGTCTTGGGTCTGGATCCCCAATGAAGCTTTGCTGTGGTATAATGTGGATGTGGATTTTGTGTTCACTCCTGATCCATCGCTTTATGACATCGCGTACTGTGCACCTTCGTACTCCGAGGGCCGGTTCTGGGCCAATGAATGTATTTTCTGAGCACTTCCTCGCAAGTTCATCATTTTTTGTAATAACTGGTGTCTTTTTACCCACTGCTGTATTACTTTGTTTTCCTACGACCACCTACGAAAATGAGAAAAAAAGCACGGTTAACTTGGCTCGAAAGCGCCGAATATCACACGCGTGTTGAAAGAAAATATTTCAACTCTAGAGTGGAAATACAAGGCACACTATTTAATTTAGGCATATGATGCCAATTTGACAGACCATACCTATTTATTAAAAAGAACAAATTTTAGAAAGCAGTTTAGTTTATTTATCACGTATTTGTTGACTGATTCAAAAGTAGAGTGTGAAAATACGCCATCTGAAATTATAAAAAAGTTAAGAATATACTGGAAAATCTATTACCAGTTAAAACAAGCCCCGCTGAAGAAATTGTCATATATTAAACTTAAGCAGAAAATGTTTGTGGGTCGCTATAGCCTAGAGACTAAAGCCATGACCTGCGAATCGGAAGATCACAGGTTCAAATCCCATCAGGACCACTTGACTTTTTTTTATGAAAACATTAAATAATTTATAGAATTGTTTTGAATTGAAATCTTCTTTGTTGGGTGAATTTTTTAAATTTATTTATAATGCATCTTTCCTTGATTAAATAAAAAAAATCATTCAAGAAGGAAGATTTCAATTCAAAATATTATTATAATTTATTTAATGTTTTTATAAAAAAAAGTCAAGTACTCCTGATGAAATTTGAACCTGTGACTATTAAATTGGCATCATATGTTTAAATTAAATAGTGTGCCTTGTATTTCCACTCTAGAGTTGAAATATTTTTTTCACAAATCAAAGGCTTTTTTAATAATTCTTTGTGGTCGTAGGAAAAATAGTGTACATTACTCGTGTGAAAGTGATTATTCTAAAACTCGGAGAATTTCCGCACTCGGCTGACGCCTCGTGCTAAATATCTCCTCGTTTGAAAAGTATCACTTTCATCACTTGTTATGTAATATACTATTACTTTTGCCAGGACCTCCAGTTCTCCTTGATATTCCCGTACCAGTCTTGTGCATAACCATACTATACAGTGTTGTGAATACAACACACACAACAGAGTATTTTAGGTCATTTACGGCAAAACTGCGCAGTTACAAACCATGTTACCAAAGTCTTTCAGGTCAATTATAGCATGTTAACCACAATTTACCACGAGATAACATCGTGTCACATCCAGGTCCATTATTTACGAATATTATTAAATTTAGAAAAACAAACTTTAACAAAAAACTCTCTAACGATTTTATTACAAGAGCTCTTAAAATTACAAAACCAATTTTGTTTTTTATTATTGTTTGTTTCGGTATCATGTAGCCTCCACCTATCAGAAACAGAAGACTTCTTAATTGTTTTTCTAAAAAGACATATTGCATTGAGACTCGTGACTTTTACAACGTTTAACTTTACGCAAAACATTTCTAAAATAACTAAAGATTTTCCCTGTTGCAGTTTTAAAAGATAAATGGAAGGAACGTCGGCGTCGCGTCGTTCCTAAATAAATTTCCTGCAATAAATATGTTAAAGGCAAAGCGGAATTGAAAGCAGGTAGAAAATAAAAATAGAATTGCATCTTTATTATTGAGAATTTAAAAGCTTTATCCACTATTCTTAAAGAAGGATTTTTCTTCTTTGTAGCAAAAAGACTAATTTCACTTGGTCAGAAAGTAGACTAGCGAATATTATTAATTAAAGTAAAATATGTACTTAAATATGTCAATTTGTCTAATTAGCGATATAGTGAACGTCAGTAGAGTTTTGGACCTGGATTGTCTTTATTTGTTTTGAACAAATGCGGGTACTTAAACAAACATTGACTAAAAATTCGTGTAAGAAAACGTCTCTCTTATCCTCATCTGTCCAACGACTGAATGGAGTTTCCACCAAATTACAAACTATGTCATTAATTGGGTTCATTTTTAAAACACATAACTAAGTAGGTACGACACTACTGAATTAACTGAAAAATACAAACAAAACTTTTTAATCACACAGTAAATCACGTTAATACGATATATATATAACCGTAAGTTTGGAGAAGCCTCAAAATAAATACCTTAAGGTTAGGCGAACCAATGCTAAAACAATGGTGTATACGACTGATCTATTTTTAAATTGCCCTTCATCATAATGCAAATTGTTACATGCTGTTTGCGTGACTGACGTCATGTAACTATTATAGCAACGGTAAATATCAAAGCCATGCTGGGCGTTGAGTTTTTACTCGCTTTGAGCTAACGGACACGGTCGCTGGGGCGCACCAAAATGCACAAGTGTTTATAATTATTGTCCATCGGAGTTAACCGTGGCCCTATTATGCATAGCTACATTCGAATTAAATTAATATTATTAATTCGAACATCATTATTTTTTAAGGGCTAAAATGGTAGCTGTATTGGTACATTAATATTTAATATTGTCGAAAATCTTTCCTTCTGTTTTTTTTTCACCTACTTCACCTGACGAGCCACCACTGTTTCAACTGGTAAATATATCCAGTCGTCTTTAGGTAAATTCAGTTGTGAAATTCCTGAACATTGGTAATGGACCCTTAATAGCAACGTAGGTCAAAGTGACATACCAACGATGTTGCTAAACTATTTAGGTCCATTTGCAAGTATAACAATTGAGTTAATTCTTTAATTTACTCCATTCTTTCTCTATTAAATTTCTCTCGATTCAAGGACTTGCGTGTTATCAGGCACCCAATGTCAAAGAACACTTGTTATGCAGGCGTCTCGACGCATTTGATCATTGTCGCGGCGCTTGTGGATCGCAGTGCGACGCGCTCTTCTTTACAGGAAACATTCAATCTATGCGGAAGGAGTTAAAAAGCGCGCAAAAAAGTTTTTCGAAAGTTTTTCGACTGAATTACTTGTTTTTTCTTGGGTAGGAGAGTTTTTAAAGGTAAGATTATAAATTGTATGTATTTAAATTAATTAATAACCTAAAGAATATTTTTTTAATGTATAGTAAAGAAGAAGAGATATAATGAAAAAAAAACAATTAGGGGGATTCCCATTTTTAAAAATAGGTAATAAATTGGAATTGTAAGTGATTTAGTCATCCCAAGTTATTGAAAAAAATATATGCTATACGAACTAACTAAAACTTCTAAAAATCATTAGGTCTATTAAAAAAGTTAAGTCAGCCAAAACTCGATCAGCTCGTTACTCAGCATTCTTGAATTACACGCTGATTAACAAGACCAAAGAAAATGTTATAGAATTCATGACCGCATGTGAAAGATATTGCAGCCGAACACCTGCGACTATTTTTGAAATATTTATCTCGGACAGAGTTTTTAGTGTTTCATTCTATTTAAAAGAGCGCACAGCAAGATTAAATATTTAAACAATATCGTAATAAAATAAGATAAATTAGGAGAAATGAAAATTAAATTATTTTTATTGTTACGATTAATTAAAATTTTTATTTAATTATTTTTTAACACATAATATTTACTTATTTTAACAAGCAATACGTCTAAAAATACTTATTTTAAAATAAAGTTCATTTTAATGTAGTATTTTCTAAATATTTAGATAATAAAACATAATTTGTATGTTTAATCTAGTAATTATGAGAAATAAAAAAAAATCCTAGCTAGAAAGTCATAAAAGTGTAACAATTAGCTTTAAAAACATCACATTTATCTTAAAATAAGTAGAAGTAAATACCGAATAAGATTGTTTATTAAAATAAGCCAATGGTAATTATGGCCTGTGATAATATACACAAGAAATTATTTAAATTTGTCTTTTAAGAGCCTTTAAACAATATTTCTAAGTTCTTCTTCAAAAGGTTAGCAGCTCAATGCGAAAATATATCTGTATATTAACTTATACCAAAAACATTGGCCCGAATCCTGACCATGTTTATTAATGGTTTTTTATAAATCTTTTAAATTTAAACAGATATCGCAGAGTGTCAGATAGTTATTTTTGTTTAAAATAATATATTTTTCAATATTTTTTACAACACAATGAACTTTAGTAATTCTTTTTTGGGATTTTGAAACGGAAAATTATTTTACCGTTCAATTTGAAACCCTAAAATATTTTTTAGTATTATCCAGAAATTATTTTCTCTTATTTTAATTTAAAAAAAAAAGATATACAGGGTGTACCACCGGGAATCGAAACGATGTATATATAGATAACTATACATAGGAAAATTTTGAAAATTTGACAATGCTGATGCTGATGGGGGCGACCGGACTAAAATATTTTCATAATGTTGGCACTTCCGATTATACCGGAACTAAGTGTCAACTTGCTTATTTTGAATAGGACACCCTAAATAATATTACATTTTTGCATTCTATGCAAGATTCTAGGCAGATTTTGTATACCATGTCCTATACCTATGTCTAAACGTTTTTGACATATTTGAATTTTTATGTCAAAAATGACGTTTGCAAGAATTAGAATAATTATCAATTTTTTCTGTAAAGAAGCCTTATTTATTTAATTTAAGTGGGATTCCTTGTTATAAAGGACCTGCTTTAATAGATTTTTTATAATATTTTGATAACTATTAATACAGGGTGTTTAAAAAATAAGATTAAAATTGAAAATGAAAACACTGTCAAAAGTCCAGATTTTCAAATGGAAACACCCAAATTTTATAATTATTTCTTATTTATCATTAAAAATAAGGGTAAGTTTGTATAAGGTTGTATACCCCAAAAATTCTTAGTTTTAGAAATATTGCCAATTTAATATTTTTATATGAGGATTTTGCTGCAGATTTTAAGTTAAGTTACTCTTAGTTGGCTATGAGGGCGTTGAAAAACAATCAAATGCTAAAAAAATCGATGACGCTGTCACTTAACATTATAAATAATCATTCCCGGGCGCTTAAATTATACAAACGAAGATGATTTAAACTTATTTATTATTTATGGAGAATGTGATAAAGTTATATCATGTTACATTTTCCATTCGATATCCGCAAAAACAGAAGCCATCACAATGTGCTTATTAATAATGTTTAAATGGTAAGTGACAGCTTTATAGATTTTTTAGCATTTAATTGTTTTTCAACGCCGTCATAGCCAACTAAGAGTAACTGAACTTAAAATCTGCAGCAAAATCCCCATATAAAAATATTAAATTGGCAATACTTCGAAAACTAAGAATTTTTGGGATATACAATCTTATACAAACTTACCCTTATTTTTAATGCTTAATAAGAAATGATTATGAAATTTGGGTGTTTCCTTTTGAAAATCTGGACTTTTGACAGTTTTTTCATTTTCATTTTTAATCTTATTTTTTAAACACCCTGTATTAATAGTTATCAAAATATTATAAAAAATCTATTAAAGCAGGTCCTTTATAACAAGAATCCTACTTAAATTAAATAAATAAGGCTTCTTTATAGAAAAAATTGATAATTATTCTAAGGCTTGCAAAAGTCATTTTTGACATAAAAATTCAAATATGTCAAAAACGTTTAGACATAGGTATAGAACATGGTATACAAAATCAGCCCAGAATCTTGCGTAGAATGCAAAAATGTAATAATATATAGTGTATCCTATTTAAAATAAGCAAGTTTACACTTACTTCCGGTATAACCGAAAGTGCCACCATTATGAAAATATTTTAGCCCGGTCGCCCCCATCAGCATCAGCATACTGTCAAATTTTCAAAATTTTCATATGTATAGTTTTCTATATATCGATTCGGTTCCCGGTGGGACACCCTGTATATGGGTTCAAGGGTCATGGTCCCTATAGGTATCAAATATACCAAACGAATAAGTTTTTAGATAATTTTTTTTAGAAGTATATTACGCAACTGACATTTGTTGAACGGCAGTAGAGTTTTGGACTTGCATTGTCTTTATTTGTTTAGAATCACTACGTTTCAACTGGTAAGCATCTCCAGTCGTCTTCAGGTGAATACTGAATAAGTACGGTAACTACAGCTCTATTTATACTAGGCAGGTGCTGTGACGCATGATTAGTGGGTGGAGTCATGCGTGTTGCTAGGTGATGACGCATAACTGGATGAGTCATGCTTGATGAGTCATGCTCGATGACGTCATGCTCGATGACGTCATGCGTCTAACTCTTGGGTGGTCTTATTCTAAGATTACATTTACTTAACAAGGGTTTCCAGACGTTTCTCATATCTAATGAAGGCTTACTAAAGCAACCTGGATTTTGGTGTATGGTCGCAGCTTCCTTAAACTTCCTCTTCCTCCAGTGCGGTTCTTTTTGCAGAATTTCCGCTTTTGTCCACATGATATGATGGCCGTGCGTCCAGGCGTGGTCAGCTGCACCTGATTTTTCGGTCTCTCCTTTTTGGGTGTTATTTCTATGTTCTTTAATCCTTACTTCTAGTGGTCTTAGTGTCTCACCAATGTAAGATTGGCCGCATTCGCAGGGAATCTGGTAGACACAATTTTTCTTGTCTTTCTGGCTTGCTGGTTTCGTCTTCGTTAGGTGGCTTCTTAAAGTGTCTCTAGAGCTGAATACTGTGTTGATGTTGTATCGTTGTCCTAGTCTTCTTATTTTCTCGGATACTCCTTTGACATACGGAATATTGAGTATTGGTTGTATCTCTTTCTCTGCTTTACGTGTGTTTGGCCGATTCTTGCGATTTTCCAATATTGTGTCAATCAATTTCATGGGGTAGCCATTCTTGTTGAGGTCGGTCTTGATGTGGTTAGTTTCTCTTTTGAGAGCTTCGTTTGAGTTGCAGAGAGTAATTGCTCTATCCACCAGGTTTCTTACTATGCCATGTTTTGTGTTGTTTGAGTGGTTTGATGTATAATTGAGATATTGCCCTGTATGTGTAGGTTTTCTGTACACTGAGGTTAGGAAGGTGTTGCCATTTTTCTCTACGTTGACGTCTAGAAAAGGTAATTGGTTGTTCTCTTCTTTCTCCATGGTGAATTTAATTGTCGGTGCAAAGTTATTAATGTGATGTAAGAATTCTCTGAGTTCGTCCTCGTTTCCGTTCCAAATAATGAAGGTGTCATCCACATATCTTAGCCATATTTTTGGTTTCTTCTTTGCTTGTTTTATTGCTTCGGATTCAAACCATTCCATATAAATGTTGGCGATTATGGGCGAGAGAGATGAGCCCATTGGTAGTCCGTCTAGAACATAGAAATAACACCCAAAAAGGAGAGACCGAAAAATCAGGTGCAGCTGACCACGCCTGGACGCACGGCCATCATATCATGTGGACAAAAGCGGAAATTCTGCAAAAAGAACCGCACTGGAGGAAGAGGAAGTTTAAGGAAGCTGCGACCATACACCAAAATCCAGGTTGCTTTAGTAAGCCTTCATTAGATATGAGAAACGTCTGGAAACCCTTGTTAAGTAAATGTAATCTTAGAATAAGACCACCCAAGAGTTAGACGCATGACGTCATCGAGCATGACGTCATCGAGCATGACTCATCAAGCATGACTCATCCAGTTATGCGTCATCACCTAGCAACACGCATGACTCCACCCACTAATCATGCGTCACAGCACCTGCCTAGTATAAATAGAGCTGTAGTTACCGTACTTATTCAGTATTCACCTGAAGACGACTGGAGATGCTTACCAGTTGAAACGTAGTGATTCTAAACAAATAAAGACAATGCAAGTCCAAAACTCTACTGCCGTTCAAGAAACGTCATTGTCTCCAACCTTTAAACTGACATTTGTTGATTGGAAAAAAAAATAAAATTTCATTCAAGAATGTATTTTTTTATATACAGGGGCATTTAAAAGTATTTGACAAACTTTGAAATGTGGTTGCTGATATTGTTTTAAGAGGAAACGTTTTTATGTACCATGTCCTTTAAAGGCTTTATTTCGAAAATACAGGATGTCCAAAATGAAAAAAAGAATAAATAATTTTTAAATTAATAAGTAATACACTAATAGAGATTTTTAGGTAAACTTTAATGAATTAATTAAGCACGTTATAATGATTCATTTAAAGGTATAATGCACTCTCGGATATAACCAGTGGCGTCGCGACTGAATTTTTCTCGGATAAATTTTTTATAAAAATAATATTACGCCACATTTTTTTTTAATTTTTTTTTTTTTTGAAAATAAAAACACTCTCCCGTATTTCGGTGATATGAGGAATGGTTTAGGAGTAAATAATATGTCTCTTATAAACGAAATGCAAATAGGCTAAATAAGCATTAATTCTTGTCAAATACATTCTTAAATGCTCCCTTATACATAAAAGATGAAAACAAGATAAAACTATGACAAATTGGCAAAAAAATTATTTACATCAATAGAAGTCAAATTATGATTCCAGAGCCCATTTGTAAAAAACGCTACATAATAATTGCTACTAATTTGTTGATGTTTAAAAAAAATTACTCCCAAATAATCCCCTGTAAAAATACAGGATAGCGTTTTTATTACTAATAAAGTAAGAATGCATAAAATAATAAAATTAAAAAAAAAATCAGTGGCGAAAGATTATTTTTATAAAACATATCATTCACGCCGGTAACCAGGCCAAATGAGATCGGATATCTCGTGGGGTGCGGAAGAACGCACACACTCCCCAATCGGTAGCTCATGCAATGGCAATAAACCAAGGGTTGATAGCCCTTGCAGTGTGTTGCATGACTGATTATCGTGGTTCGGAACCCACGTTAAGCTGTAGGTCCCCTCGGGAATGGCCCTGACAGCGAACGAAGAGGTAAAAATCCTAATTCGAATTTTCTCTGGCATATAATTATTTTTTTAAATAAAATCAGGTAAATATTTTCGCCGCAAGGATATTAGAAAAAGCCGTAAATAATTTTACGTGTATAATGACGTTTTAAATAATTATTATAATAAAAGGTAGGGGCTTTTTGAACCGCTGCTGTTTACGATGAAATGGCCAACAACAAATCAGCCTACAGGGATTTTGCATTATCAGAACTTGATGTTGATTGGAGAAATGTGGTTTAACAAGCAACACTGTTAAATATAAACATCCATCGTATTTTTTCACCCGCCGATGAATTGGTAGCATTCAAATTTAAAAATCCTTCCCTTTTGAGAGTTTTTTGTGTAGTTCGTGATCAAATTACAAAAGTTAACTACAGTTTCCTGCAAAAAAACACTGACATAATCTATATACCGGGTGACAAAGGAATTACTGCCCAGCTTGTCACGTCCTTATAAAATAATTCATTATTATGAAATTTTAATAAGTTATATGGTTACACTGTGCGCACATTTTCGGTATTCAAACGTCTGACTGTCATTTCTGATTAAGCCGAAAGCGTACACAACTTTCGTGTTTTAAATAAAACACCTTGTATATTTTTATACAGTGTGTCCACGTAAGTTGGCGGCATACGGGAAACTTTTTTATTATTAACTTTATGTAAAAAAGTTATTCTTCATAAAAAGTTCTGCATGGTCCAAAACCTAAAATGCAACCATCAGATGTTCAATTTTTTCAGGCGTATACGAGGTTTGTCAAAAAATATGAATCTTGCTCAAGAGTAAATTACCTTTATTTTTGACAATATCGAAAACTGTAATTATGAAATATTGTTCGGTATTAAAAACTATGTTCTAATATGCAATTACACTGAAAAATATTTTTTTTATTTTTACAAATTTATCGGTAATTTGAGACAAAATTTGTA
The DNA here is from genome assembly GCA_935413205.1 of Polydrusus cervinus. Taxonomy (NCBI): domain Eukaryota; kingdom Metazoa; phylum Arthropoda; class Insecta; order Coleoptera; family Curculionidae; genus Polydrusus; species Polydrusus cervinus. The sequence continues at coordinate 8,597,452 of OW284516.1, forward strand.
AAAATTTTTAAAAAAATTTTTCGTGTGATTGCATATTAGAATTGCATACCGAACAACTTTTCATGATTACAGTTTTCGATATTGTCAAAAATAAAGGTACTTTGTCACACAGGTCAAATTTACCACACATTTTATTGGTTTTACAAAAAAGAAACACATTTTAAAAAATTATATTCCTTTATTACTTCTTTACTTCTTTTTAGGTATTCCGTATAAATAAGTCACAACTATTTTACTTCCGATTTATCCGGATGTACTATAAAATTGTCATTCAAACAAAAATGTCTTCAATAATTTCAATGGCACTACCCCTCCTAAACCTAATTTTCAAAATTATCTTACATTTCTAAATATTCTTTATTTATGCTTCCCTATGTCTAAACTTATTTGTTTTTAATCTTTCAGTAAATATGGTTGGTTAATTAGTTTAAGACGGGGGTCGGACGTTAGGCCCAAGCTTCCTGCACTGCAGCCTAGTGGCTTATTGTGCTCCCCTATCTTGCTAGAAAAAATGTGTTCCTTTTTTATACGGTCCAGTAAATTCCTACCAAGTTAGTCATGCGGGAGGTTATCCCCACATTGGATTCCTCCGAAGATTTTAAATCTTCTTCGGGTCAGTGCTTCGCAGTTATATATGATATGTTAGGCGGTTTCGTCCTCTTCGCCGCAAAGTCTACATTCAATGGGACCATTGTAAATACCTATTCGACGCAGGTGTTTTCTTAAGTGGCAGTGACCTGTTAGTAGACCAACTACTTGTTTTAGCTGGGCGCGCGTTAGAAGCAACATTCCAGTTAATAGCTTTTTGAAGGATTTCCCAATTGTGGCCCTCGCTTGGGTGTGACCAGGTATCCTGTTTCATCGGGATAGGTTTTGTTGTTGTGCCCACCTGTCTGATTGTTTAGTTGCCTGTTTTGATATGGCAAGGGCGGGTTCAGGGCCCCTGAGTTTTTAAATATAGTATTCACCTGAAGACAACCGGAGATACTTACCAGTTGAAATGTTGTGATTCAAAGCAAATAAAGACAATGCAAGTCCAAAACTCTTCTGTCGTTCAAGAAACGTCAGTTTTTCCAACCTTCAAACAAATAATATTACATCGAGCAATAAAATAACAGAGCTGTATTTTTTCTTTAAGAATAATGGTGCTCTTTTTATTTCTCCTACTCTATTATTCATAAAAATATGTGGAGTTATTATCTTTAGGAAGTCAGCAATATATTTTTTGTAAAAGAAATATTACCAGTGTGTTTTTAAGGGCTCTAATTCGGTGAATATATATGCAAATAAAAAAGTACCAAACTTTAAATAATTCCTTTAAAAATTATGGTTTGAAGCACCTACTGTGTTTCGAAATGACTGTGTGGGAGCTTGTTATGCTGGAACCCTTTTTACTAAAAAACTTCGGTGTTTTAAAATATCATTTGCAGTGCAGTTGTTTGTTTTAATATTTGGCATTTGCATACGAATGATCCGCATGGTAATTACCAAATTGCTTTTTATAAATAAACTAGAGACTAATTGGACTTTAAAAAAATAGGATTTATAATTAGGTACATAATGTCTATTAAAGTAGGTATTCCATTTTTGGGAATTATTATCTTTTTTATCAAAGTCATATTCACTTTAAAGATTGTATTGACACTAAAATATTGTAAAACAAAATATATTCCGTCCAGTTCGGCTCAATTTCGGTGTTGGCCATAGGCGCAGGTAAATTTTGTGCATTAATTATTTATGATAACTAACCAAACAAAAAAAAAGAAGATATATTGATAAAGAATGAACTATTAGCTATAGCAAATTTACACAAATATCATTTTATGAAATATGCCGTGGCAGATATAGCTGAAAAACATAGTGTAACTGTGCTGCGCACACCGCCATATCATTTCAACGTAGCCTTCTGCCGTAGAAGAGGATTTCCAGCCCCCATGACGCTTTAACATCTGCATATCGGCACCACCATCGACTAGAATGGTGGCTGAGGACCTCCTAAAACAATGTCCGCTGTATCCTTCGGGATTATTTAATCCAAGTTTTGTTGCAATCTTTTTTGGTATACTTCCAAAACTATTAATTCTGACAGGCTGGGAGGTGCATTTTCCTTTTCCATAGAATACAAAAAACCGCCTGTGAGTTGCATTAAGAGGATGAAGTTTAGCATACTTTTGAAAAATACTTAAACAATTGATACCTGTCACATTTCCTTCCGTTATAACAAATTCTCGCATAATTTTGGTTTTCGAGAATGGAATCACAATTTTTATATACAAATCATTGTGTTTAATATGATCCAACATTAACTTAGCAAGTTCTTCGCGCCGACAAGCCCCAAAAATACCGAATATCATAACAACCTTCATAAGTAAATATGTTTCATCTGCAGTACTAAGAAACTTACATACGTCTTCCTTTGTGAAAACTTTGGACATTTTGGCCTTGTAACCCTCTGAACTTCTTTTCAAAAATGCGATTAGTTGAGAAAATCTGCTTAAATCTTGATTTTTCTTGACTGAAATCATAGTTCTCAACATTGAGTAGTGAGTCCATAGTGTAGATGGTATGTCTGGGAGCGTTGCTTTATGGAAAAATAACCCAAAAGGATTTTCTCAGACACCTCCTTTATTTTGTTAGCTTTGCACCAATCTTCAAACTTCTGATACTCCAACTCATACCGCGCCTTGGATTTTGTCGGAACTAAACTTGAGATCGCTTCGTTTGGCGCTGCTTCTATATCAGAGGGTAAACTTCCATCAGAATCGCTCATTTTGAAAAACGCTTTTTATATTTTTGAATTTGTTTGACAAAGTTTCGACAGTAACCATGCGAAACAGTAACTATGCGAAAGGTAACATAAAAAACTTGATTAGTTAACTTAATAGCAGGTGCATTTTTATTTTTAAAAATGCCTTTTGCCAAATATTTTTATTCATAGATGAAAGTAGATAAAATTTTGTACAATATTCTTGTTGTGAATTCATATTACTACACTCGATGTTTTATTAAACTCGGCTGACGCCTTGTTTGACAACTTTAACATCTCGTGTTGTAATATGATTCTTTACAACACTTATATCGTAAATAACTATTTATGCATCAGTTTAAGATTTAATATTTTAATTACATGTGGACAGTGAGCATTGATATTATTGCCCGTAAAATAACTATATTTGCCAAAAATGTTGCTAATAACGTTAATATTAGGTAAATGTCGTCAATACACAATACTGTCCAACATACATTTTGGTCTATGTATAGTTTAAATTAAACTTCCGCAAAATTTAATTTAAAAGTCGTCCATTAGAATAATAATTTACAATCGGGCATAATAAGCCAATATATTCATGCGAACATACGTATTTTAAAAGCAATTAAATTTACTCAATTAATGGATCCCTGCATTATAATTACATAATTACACGACATAAAATTAATTTAATGACAGTAAAAAACTTCAAATAAACAGTTTTTATACAGGGTGATTCCTAAATGGACACTTCTTTTTTAGCTGTGTATAGAAGGCATTAAAATAAACAACCTTTTCAAATACATTTTTTTTTTACTAAAAAATAGGCGAGATAGAGAAGTAAAAAATTTAAGTGCGCGCCTGGTCATAAAAACATACCCCGCTGCAGTTTCTGTTGTTTTTCTTATCTTTTATTAGTATTAGTCATACGGCTAGTATTAAGCAAACCGCTGCGGTGTGTTTTTCGGAAGCAATTTAATTTTAAATTGGTGATAGATACGTGAAAGTGGTAAAATTTGAAAACAATGAACAAATAGATATTGTGTCGTAAAAGTGCGGATGTTTCTTCGAGATTATACGCAAAACGCTTTCCCTTGCGGGTTCATCCAGAAGTTTTCTTAATGTTATTCAACGGGCAAGTTAGGCAGAACCGTATTTGATTCGTGGTGTAATAAAAGAATGTAAGTACTTTATTTTTGAGTTTTTTGAAAAAATGTATTTAAAAATTTTGTTTATTTTAATGCCTTCTATACGCAGCTAAAAAAGAAGTATCAACTTAGGAATCACCCTGTATTATTATTTCTAAGTTCTTCTCCAAAGTTACCAGCTATATGCGAAATTATATCTATAAATACATAAAACAAAAAACTTGCATTCTTTTGAACCGATACCTGTCCATGTTTATTGACGGATCTTTAAAAACTTTTAAATTTGTACTCTACAGATATTGGAGAACGTAAGAAAGTTATTTTTATAAAAAAAAATTTCCCAATCATTTTTACAATACAGAAAACTTTAGTATTTTTTTTAGGATTTTCATTCCCTTATATCTTGTTCCTTGGTTTTTGTTCAGCATGAAAATAATTTTCTCACATCCACATATGTAGATACCTACTATCTTTCCATTGGTCAAAACGGAAATTGAAAATCTTACTTAATTTTTCTAGTAATTCGATTCGCAATAAGAGTTTCAAGTGGCCTTAGAGTCTCACCAATGTAAGATCGGCCACATTTCCACACATCCCCTGCAAATGTGGCCGATCTTAAATTGGTGAGACTCTAGGGCCACTTGAAAAAAAGGATTAAGGAACACAGAAACAACACACCTAAGGGAGAAACCGAAATATCAGGTGCAGCCGACCAGGCCTGGACACACGGTCAAGTGGACAGAAGCTTCAATCCTGCATAAATAACTACACTGAAGGAAGAGGAAGTTTAAGGAAGCTACTACCATACACCAGAACCCAGATTGTTTTAGTAAGACCTCATTAGATATAAGAAATATCTGGAAACCTTTGTTAAGTAGATGTAAAGTTAAAATACCGCGAGCGAACTGAACGCATGACTGCACCCATCTCAGTTATGCTCCAGTGCATCTAGTACTTATAAATAGAGCTGTAGTTACTTTACTTATTTAGTGTTCACCTGAAGACAACTGAAGATGCTTACCAGTTGAAACGTTGTGATGTAAAATAAAGACAATGCAAGTCCAAAACTCTTCTATCATTAATGGGAAATTTTGCGCGTTCGGATGCACTTGCAAGCAAGTTGCCATGGAATACATATTTAATATTTTTACTATGGATATTTTGAAACGAAACCTTAAGCTTCATTCATTTAAATACAATAAATAATTTTTTATATTAGCAGGCCTCGAAGGTTTGCCTAGCGACATTTTCCGTCCTGTATACTCTTTGGCTAAAGAAGTTTCAAATATACTTCCTCAAAATAATTTATTACTCAGGAAGAAATGTAAATAGTCATTCTGGGTTATAACAGAGCCAGTTTTAAACCAGACATTTACGTCGTCATCCAGGAAAATCGATTTATTAGTTAATAAAATATGTCAGGAAAGTTCAACGACCCTAAAATATTGAGCAATGTAATTAGGTTAAATTCTTAAGCACCTGCGGGCAGTCATTACCCCAGAGACCGGCTCACCCTCGCTTTACTCTAGAAAAACGTTTGTTTTCTCCTGGAAAGTGGTTGGAAAGTATATACCTTTCTGTTTTGTATGATTTTTATTTTCTATGATGTATGTTTTAGTTTCCCAGATGAAATCAAACAAAAGAAGGTCTATTACCAATCAACAAACAAGCAAAGGTAAAATCCCTAGAGCTTACTCTATTGCACGATTTTTCAGTCGTTTTCTGACGACAAAATAAAAATACTTAATAAAAAGGGTTAAAGCTATATAATTTTGGAAGCCAAATTGGTAAGAAATGCCTTATTTATTACAAAAATCACAAAAAAATTGGCTACGCAAGGAGGCGTGGAAGTTATAGTTATTATAATTATTTAAAAGAACTAATGGTGGTGTTAAAAATTAATACAGATACACCTAGAATTTTAATGTTTGGGACATCAGTAACACAAGCAACTAGTAAATTTAATATAACAACATTCTTCGGCTACCTTCAGTAAAAGTCAGGGGCGGTTCTACGAGGGGGCCTGGGGGACCCAGGACCCCCCAACATTTCTGAAAAAAACTATAAAATTCATGCCATTGATAAAAAAAAATTCCGGGTGCTTTATTATTTACATAATTTGATAAAATTTGAGCATGACCCTAAAAAATTTTGAGCTGTGGCGTTATTTGCTTGCGAAGGCTACCAAAAATTGTGGCTGCAACCAGTGGCGTATATAAGGGGGGAAGGGGGAGGGGGGGGGCTGCCGGGCTGCATTTTCATCTCACGCATGGACTCTTAATTTAAATCTTTAAATAATGTATTCTTGGCTTAGATTACAAAGGTCTTGTAGGAAACGTTTAGCTTTTAAACTTTTCCTTCTAAAAGTCCTGTTTTATATAGAGATTAAGGTTTCACACTCATATCGTTTTAGTTATTGATTTTTGATGCAATTTTAAAGGAAAACGAGTAAAAAGAAGAATATTTTATAGAATTTACTATTATATACTTGTCTGTTCCGTTTTCCCTTTTTTAGAGCTATTTAAAATCAACAAAAATATAACCCAATGCAATAAAATATTTTTACAACAAAAACAATTAGGTATTTATTTCTTAAGAGAAAAATTAAGGTAAACATTTCAATTGAAATATTTTTTATGGAAGAAGTGTGATAATTTATAATAAAAAATATAGTGCGGGATGAAATGAGAATGCTTTATTAGGAATATAAATATACGGGACTAAAGAAGTAGTATTTCCAAATCTAAGTATTTGCACCAAAAACTGCTCTTAGATCTATGCTCCTAAAATACATGATTTCTGAAAAAATCATCAATTTTGGCGTGGTGAGCGATATTTACTTTTTTTTTAATCATGAAAAACCGAGCCCGGAAAACGCTGGTTAGAGTCATACATACGTCTTATGTTAAAATTTTGGATTGACACCAATATTTATGTTTTTCACAATTATAAAAAATGTTTTTTTTAAATAAAGAGCCAGCTAGGAATATCAAAAAAAACATTAAAAAAAAAATGTAATCCAACCATGCAAAGGGGGAGAGGTAATAATTTAATTTTCGAAATTTGATAGTAGTTAGGTGAATTTTAAACGAACCTTGGGCGTGGCCCCGAAAATTTTTCGCCTGTGGCGCTTTTTCGCCTTCTTCGCTAGGTACATTACCATGGAATACATATAGTCCCGACTATCACTCTGTTCAGAAAAAAAAATGTCCTACTTACGCCCCCCAGCCCCCCCCCCCCCTGAGCATATTTTCTGGCTACGCCAATGTGGTGCCCCCCCAATATTTTGGGTCTAGATCCGCCCCTGGTAAAAGTAATAATATTAATATCAACCCTTTCTGCACCAATACTAATAAACTCAAAGTGTGATATCCTTTTGCCTATTACCTTTAAACTAATAGGGTATATGTATATTATAGAGTCACATCAGCAAGAACGAAGGGTCTATCTACCTAATAGATACATATTTATTAGATAGGTATAGAGGTACTCTCGACCAACTAGATTAATTATATTTGAGTGAAAATTTTTAGTCCTTTTAGTATAGCTGACTTCTCCTAATTTAAATAGGGTCGACAAGTAAGTAGCTTCAAATTAATAATAATAATAATAATAATAATAATAATAATAATAATAATAATAATAATAATAAATATTAGAATTAATCACCTTCTATTTATGGACGACATCAAACTCTACGCCGAAAGCAAACCCCATTCACAGTCCCCAATTCAAGTAACTAAGACATTTAGCGATGATATCAAAATGTCGTTTGGATTAGACAAGTATGCGATCTTGAATGTTGTGAGAGGAAAAACTGAAGAACATCATAGACTGCTTGAAAGCATAGATATACTGGATGAGGATAAAATATATAAAGACTTAGGCATCTCCCAAAACCAACAAATAAATCACTAGCCCAAAAAGGTAGTCTAAAAACAAATATAAAAGCTTACAAACTTACACAGCTTTTTAATACTTATTTGAATGCTGGTAGCCTTATTACTGCTATCAACACCTGGGTAATACCAATACCCACGTACTCTTTCGGAATCCTTAAGTACTCAAACACGGATTTGCATGAACTAGATAAGCTTACGCACAGGTTACTGACAAAATTCAGATTTCACCACCCACTCTCTGCACTTGAAAGAATCTACCTAGAACGAAAGGAGGGAGGAAAAGGTTTCATTAATATATATAAAATAATTCACAAGATACCTCTATGAGAAAATACTCACAAGGGTCGAATGGGGATATTCTACAAAAAGTGGTAGCAGCAGATGGATATACAGCCCTGAACTTAAAGCAATATGGATTACCAACATCATCTGCGCACTGCCAAGTTAACAACTTGTAGCTTGGCAAGAGAAAGCTTTACATGGCAAATACCCTACTGCACTTGAAAATTCCTTCATAGATAGAGAAATGTCACTGAATTGGTTAGAAAAAAGGCAGCTTCATGCTAAAACAGAAGGTTTTATAATTTCTATCCAAGACCGTGTCATTCGAACTCGAAACTATGAAAAGGTCATCGTGTAAAGAAATGTGGAGAAAATGCAATTGCCCCGGAGAAACGATAGAACATATTACGGCGGGTTGTAGCGCTATGGCATCCAACGTGTATCTGCGAAGACATAATTAGGTGGCAAAGATCATCCACAAAGAACTGGCTCAATAACTAGGTCTAAAAGATAACCTTCCACCATACTATCAATACTGACCAGAGCCAGTTATTGAATCTCCTGAATATCGCTTATAGTGGGAGGCCAATAATAACGGATATAAGAGTAGAATACAACCGTCCGAATATTCTTCTTATCGAAAAACATACCAAGAAAGCATTCGATATAGGTTGCTCACTGCACCACCAATCTAAATGAAAATCGGAGAAGAGAACCAAATATTCGAATTTGAACATAAAAATCAAAAATACATGGAAGCTATAGAAAAAATAAACATCATTCCGATCATAATATCGTTGGAGGGAGCTATGACGAAAAATGTTAAGCCCAACTTAGAGAAACTTGGCCTCTCTAGTTATTTATACCACAAATACAGGAAAGCGTCATCCTCTAAACTTGCCATATAGTACGGAAGTTTCTAAACAGTACAGGTTATGATGAATTTCATCTATGTACTATAATACCAACAATACCAGCAAAAAGCTGTGACACATAACATTGAAAAAATACAAATAATAATAACATTGCCATAGTAAATTGCAGTTCTTCTTGGCATGAATTACAAACAAAAACGGAGCAAATAATTGACCTTTTTACACCAATGGAAAGGTGATATCTATGTGGGCGTCACAAAGTTAATTTCATACAGAAAAAAAAAATTTAGAAAGAGAATAAGAAAAATAAGCCACTGAAAACCCTAAAAATAGTTACTATAAAAATTTTTTTATAAAAATAATTTTTGATACTCTCCAAATTCACATGGCCATGATTCGGTCCAAGAGATCGCAATGTTATTGGCCTAATTTATTATACATTTATATTATTGAGCATGGATCTGGTAAACTTGGAGACGAATTATTTATTTAAAAGATGTTTTCCTTTTTTGAAATTTGGTACAACTTTTTAAACTTTATTATCTTTTGATAGATATAGAACCAGTTCCCTAAACAAAAAAGTATTAGGTATGTGTGTACGTTTAGTTCAAAGTTTTGAAACATTTATAACTCTGAAGAAATTTCGCGTTAGTTTGACATGTTACCAAAATTTAATTTTATATAAGAAAAGTTTTAATAGAATTTCCCTAAGTTTTCAGCCGTCATCAAAATACGATTTTTATAAAGAAATAATTTTTTTCGAAGACAGTATGATATCCTCAGCAAGCTGCTCAAAAAATAAAATATCGATTCGGGCCTTAAAAAAAATCTGGAATTTGCAGGACAACGCAAAAAAGGTCTTTTATATAGACAACTTTTGGAATTCCAAATATGCTAGACCCTGTTGAAATGAAATCTAATGACCTTCGTTGGAGAAATAGTTGAAATTGCTTTTCGTTAAGGATAATTTTACTATGAAATTTGCCAAATAATTTGAATTGGATGCGTACACTGAAGAAACTTATAGGAAAAAGATTCGTAATTTCCTTGCCATAAATTTCATATACGAGGCTGAAATAAATACGTTTGATCTTTGTTAAAAATCAGTATGTCTTGATGCAAAAGTGGTTGTTATTGGCCTAGGAGTATTTGGTTTTTAAGAGTGTTTGTTCTTGACAAATAATGTACATTCCATTGGTAATTTCATCATCATTAAAGATACAGAGTCAATTAAATTAGCCAGTGAAGGTAATGTTTACTCTGATTAAAAAGATTTAAAAGAAAAATATTAACATCGCATTTTCTGGCTATAAGGAAACACAATTTTTTAGATTCATTCAATTATTGTTCATTCATAATTGACATATTTATGGTTGAATGATAGAAGAGTCTTGGACTTGCATTGTCTATATTTGTTTTACATCATAACATTTCAACTGGTAAGTATCTCCAGTCGTCTTCAGATGAATACTAAATAAGTAAAGTAACTATAGCTCTATTTATACTAGCTAGATGCACTAGAGCATAACTGAGATGGGTACAGTCATGCGTTCAGGTCGGTGTGCGGTATTTTAAGTTTCCATCTACTTAACAAAGGTTTCCAGATATTTCTTATATCTAATAAGGGCCTACTAAAACAATCTGGATTCTGGTATACGGCAGCACCATCCTTGAACTTCCTGCAATGTGGTTCTTTATGCAGGATTTGAGCTTCTATACACTTGATGTGATGACCGTGTGTCGAGGCATGGTCAGCTGCACTTGATTTTTCGGTTTCTCCTTTAAGCGTGTTGTTTCTGTGTTCCCTGATCCTAGTTTCTAGTGGCCTTAGAGTCTTACCAATGTAAGATCGGCCACATTCGCAGGGGATCTGATAGGCACACTTTTTGCTTTTATCTTCGTCAGGTGACTTCTTAAAGTGTCTTTCGAGCAGATCACCGTATTGAATTTGAAAGATTTTCAAGAAAGTCGCATTTCGTAAAGTTTTTTTGTGACCATGGAAATCTTGACAATCTTTTCTCATGTAACAATAAACATTCTCTTAGACAAAAATAATTTTTCTTGCCTCTAATAATGAACGTTCAACAAAGTTCGTTACTTTGGGAAAAAAGCACGTATTTTTATTTTTTTGTAAGATTAAATTTTTTTTAAATAAATTATGTAATTAAAAAAGCCTATTTCCGAATTTAAAAACAAGTCTATTGATTGAGGTTATCGTATTACCTTTCCTTTATTTTAAAAGGTTTTAAGGCGGTATTTTAAAAAGGTTCTTCCACGGGACTGATGAATGACGTAATCCATTTAACGACAAAACGGCCCTGACATGCTGAAAAATAGATTAAATGTATTTATTTGCTGCGATATTTTATACCACGAAAAAATAAACAAAATCTCTTAACGGTAACCACCAGCAAATGATGGAGTAGCTTAGCTTTCCCGAGTCATTACTACTAATGTTTTTTTTAGCCTAAATGAAATATTGGCCCTTGAGAGACCAAATGATAAATTGAAGGCCACTTTAGGGGATTGAGACTTTTTTTTTGCTCTGTTGATTTGTTTTTTGTTAAAGAAATTTAATTAGAATCGGACAAACGTTTGACTGGTGTCAATACTGTTTCGTAATTATTTAATATAGGCCTTGTAGCTCGCTCCGTACTCATTAAAGGGGGTCGAAAAGAGGGGTATTTTAATCGAATAACTCTATTAAAAACATAAAATTATGAAAATATACCAGAATGTGATACATCGCTAGAAAGGAAATTAAATACAGAATTTTATTATAATTAAACAAAGATGGTTGTTATTTGAAAAATTTGAGAAATTCCATTTTTTTTTTTTTTTAACAAGTGTTAAATACAATAGCCCTAACGGACACAATTTTTTCGTGCAAGTCAATTTTCTATTATAAAGTAAGTGGAAATGAACCATTTTAATGGTTTCATGACCTACTCTTTACCACTTATCTTGTTTTGTCAAAGTTATGGACATTTTAGAAAAAAAAGGAAATGTATCTAGGCGGCCATTTTTTAAATAAAGTGTGATATGTCATTAAAAGAAGAATTGTTCATATGATTAAAGCATCGAATAAAAATTAGGGGTTTCCATTTATAATTTAAATGTTGACTTTACTTCCGGGGAAACCGGAAATGGATTTGAAGGTTTAAATTGGCCGAAAAATGGTTATTTATACACTTATTAACTCTTCAAATTTCTTTATCTTTACTTTTAAAATTATGAAAAGAATTGGAGGAACTTTCTTGTGTCACCAGGTATAAATGTCTATATTTTCGATATTCAATATCGGTATTTGTTCTTGAGAAAAATTTGTGACAAAAAAAAAATTCAGTGTATTCGCATATTAGAATATAGTTTTTTATACCGAAGAGCTTTTTATATTTATACAGTTTTCGATACTGTGAAAAATAAAGATACTTTACTTTTGTACCAAATTTATATATTTTTACAAACCTCGTATATACCTGAAAAATTTAACATCCGATTATTGCATTTTAAGTTTGAAGTTTTGACAACTTTTTATAAACATAACTTTTTTTCGTAAAATTGATAATAAAAAGTTTTCCATATAAACTGCTGGACAATTCAAGCGGACCGAGCTAATTGTTAGGTGAACTTTGGAGTAAAATATTTTACGAAAGAATAAAGCTATTGATGCGCGGTTTGCAAAATTTGAAAGAGAATTTAATTCTTAATAAGCACATTTTTTCCGATTTTTTTTTACTTCTAACCTTTAACTGTCTACAGGGTTCAAAGAGAAGTATGTTTTTTTTACCAAAGTTTCTAAGTACCGGATTTCCATAAAAATAATTTAAAATTATCTTGGATGCCATTTTCTTTATCTCCTATTTATAGAGAACAAAATAAATTCTCAAATTTTTGAAAGCCCCCTTTGTTCATGAAATTTCGATTTTTTTCTCAACCCCTGTAAATTTCAGGTATTTTAGTCATTAGGCCTTACAATGTTTTGTAAGAACGGGTTTTGGTAAGTGATTATAACTTCTTAGGACCACCTCTTTTTCAACGAGTATATTTTAATACGCGGACGCAAAATAAAACAAGATTTATCTGATACACTTTTCCAAAAAATACACAGTTATAAAACGAATCTTTTTATTATTAACGGAACAATTAATTATTAGCAAATAAGATATTTTAAATAATGTTTATTAGGTACTGATATGCTTACATGATTAGTCTTCCTTAACTTTTTACTGATTAAACGGCTAATGAGAAAACTAATAAATGGAGGCATATAAAATGAAAAAAAAACGATTATGGGTACGCCACTGGTCACGACGAAACGCAAGAAATTAAAATGTACTCGTTGAAAAAGAGGTGGTCCTAAGAAGTTATAATCACTTACCAAAACCCGTTCTTACAAAACATTGTAAGGCCTAATGACAAAAATACCTGAAATTTACAGGGGTTGAGAAAAACATCGAAATTTCATGAACAAAGAGGGATATCAAAAATTTGAGAATTTATTTTGTTCTCTATAAATAGGAGATAAAGAAAATGCCATCCAAATTAATTTAAAATTATTTTTGTGAAAATCCGGTACCTAGAAACTTTGGTAAAAAAACATACTTCTCTTTGAACCCTGTAGACAGTAAAAGGTTAGAAGTTACAAACAATCAGAAAAAATGTGCATATTAAGAATTAAGTTCTCTTTTAAATTTTGTAAACCGCGTATCGATAGCTTTATTCGTTCGTAAAATATTTTACTCCAAAGTTCACCTAACAATTAGCTCGGTCCGTTTGAATTGTCCAGCAGTTTAGCTACTTAAGAAATGATTTAAAAAAGAAATATCAGTGTCGTAAACCTTCAAGCAGACTCAACCCTTCAAACAGACAAATATTCCTTGTATTGTGTAATTTTTTTACTAAAGCATATTTTAAAAAAGATCCTCTTATATTTTTTGACGGATAAAATAAATAAAATAACAAATTTATTCCACAACCTCTCGGATTCTCTTTATCATACATGTTATTTAAATTCTATAAAAACATATAAAAACAATACGAATCGTTAACTAAAAAAAAATATTGAATTGCTGTTTCAAAAGCTGCTCAATATCTTAATAATGGTTTACTCAAAACGAAAAAAGCCTAATCGTACCAAAACGAATTAATTTTATTTTCATAACAGCGTTAATATTATTGAATGGTAAATTAAACATATAGTAAATATTACCTTGAATTGATAATGAAAATCAGTGGCGTAGAAAGAAAATATGCTCTGGGGGGCTCGGTGAGCGTAACTAAAAATTTTTTTTTCTGGAGAAAGGGACAGTCGGAACTACATGTATTTCTTGATATTGTACCTAGTGAAGAAGGCGGAAAAGCGCCGCAGACAAAAAATTTTCGGGGCCACGCTTAAAGTTCGTTTAAAATTCACCTAGGTTAGGTTAGGTAAGAGTGGCAGACCCTTGGTTCTGACCAAACAGTCTCACGTAGTCCTGATTAGGTCCGTTGTGATACCACACGTGTTCCGTAGAACCCACCTTCATCAGATCTCTGATGGTTAGTGCGACGTAACCGCGGAAGGATTTTAACAACTCATTCAAACCAGCCTCTACTGTTCAGAAATCTGCTCAGCCGTCCAAGTTGTAAGTTGCTTAGTTCCTCCAGGCTATCAAAAGATGGTTCACCCAGAGTAGTGAACCTCCTTCTTGCGAGGCCAGGGCATTCACACAGAAAATGTTGAATACTTTCTTCCTCTTCCTCATCTCTGCAACTTCTGCAGAAGTCGTTAGTGGGTATTTGCATACGTTCGGCATGTCTACTGAAGAGGCAATGTCCGGTAACAACCGCAGTAATATTTCTCACGTCTTTTCGACTGGGTCTCAATAGCTTTGCGGTTCTCTTTTTATCGAATGTGGGCCACAGTTGCCTGGATGTACTACAGGTTGTCAACACTGTCCATCTGTTCTGTGTAAGCTGCTTAGCCGTGTAGTCAATCTCCTCTTTGACAAATCACAGTGGTTTGATCACTGTATTGTCTGCTAGATCAGCTGGCATGCCTGCGCCCTCTCTTGCGAGCGCATCGGCAGCCTCGTTGCCATCTATTTTGGAGTGTCCAGGAACCCAGCACAGAATAACCCGATGTTGGTTGCCAAGTGCGCATAGATTGTTGCGGCATCGCTTTACGAGCTTTGATTTAACGCTGCTGGAACAGATTGCCTTAATCGCCGCCTGACTATCACTGAAGATGGTGATTGACGAGGCTACTCCCAAGCCAAGGTGTTCTTGCAGGATATTGACCGCCTTCTCTACTGCCAGTACTTCTGCTTGAAACGATTTCTGTATTTGTAAACTTTCGGAAAAGACCCCGGCTCCCACACCAACGTCCATTTTTGAACGGTCTGTGAAGATTGCGTGATCTGTTTTCGTTATATTCTGATTGCCTTCCCACTCTTCCCTACTCGGAATGAGTATAGAATACCTTCTATCGAAGCATGTTATTGGGACAGAGTAATCAGTCGGGTCTCGTAGATTATTCCCGAGGTGGATCTTTAGTACGCTGCTGTGCCCGTAGTTGGTTTCCTTCCAGAATTTCGACTCTTTCAGTCGCAGGGCACTATTTGCAGCTATACTTTTTCCATAGATATCCAGGGGGGTATATATAACATGACCTCTAGCGCCGCTGTCCCTTTCCCCCTCTACATGGTTGGATTACATTTGTTTTTGTAAATGTTTTTTTTAAATTTTTTTTTTATATTCCTAGCTGGCTCTTTATTAAAAAAAAAAAAAACCTTTTTTATATTTGTGAAAATATGAATATTGGTATCAATCCGAAATTTTAACATAAGCCGTATATTTGACTTTAACCAGCGTTTTTCGGGCTCGGGTTTTCCTGATTAAAAATAAAGTAAATATCGCTCACCACACCAAAATTGATGATTTTTTCAGAAATCATGTATTTTAGGAGCGTAGATTAAAGAAGAGTTTTTGGTGCAAATGCTAAGGTTTTGAAAAACTCCTTCTTAAGTGGCGTTTTGTATATTCATAATAAAGCATTCTCGTTTCTTCCCGCACTATTTTTTTTATTATAAATGATCACATTAATTCCATAAAAAATGTTTCAATTAAAATTTTTCTCCTTAAAAATAAATATCTAATTGTTTTTTGTTTTTATTGTAAAAATATGTTATTGCATTGGGTTATATTTTTGTTGATTTAAAATAGCTCTTAAAAATGGAAAACGGAACAGATCAGGATATAATAGAAAAACACTATAAAATTTTATTCTTTTTACTCGTTTTCCTAGAAGTGCATCATAAATCGATAACTAAAACGATATGCGTCCGAAACCCTAATCTCTATATAAAACAAGACTTTTAGAAGGAAATGTTTTAAAACTAAACGTTTCCTACAAGACCTTTGTAATCTAAGCCAAGAATACATTATTTGAAGACTTAATAAGAGTCCAAGCGAGACCAAAAATTAGGTTGTAATTAGACTTCTAGACCCGAGCTCCTGGGCTAGGGGGGGGGGGCTCTTGATACGCCACCGATGAAGATACCGAAATCAAAGAATGGTGTGATCCTACCAAATTTTATTACATTTTTTTCTACAAATATCTTATAATTTCGTATGTCTATGACTCGCCCTTGACACTTAACCACTTTTTTCTGCTGCTGAAGTCTTATAGACCCAAAATGAACATTCTGGATGATTAAATTACCCATTTATCTTCCTTAAATAAAATAAGTCTGTATAAATTCAATTTAAGATTTTCCACAAGTTTTGTCAATTTATCATGTTAGGCTCGAGAGGGTTACAAGGACTTGAGAAGAATTTTGATTTAAATCAAGAAACTCCTTCGGGTTGACCCCTATAAGGAGTTGTTTAATCAATTAAGCGTAAGGGTTCTCTTTGTATATTTATCTTAAATAAATTGAACGCCTAGAAAATGAGTACTTAATAAGGCATTGGTCAAGTCAAATTTTTACTATAAAAGGGCAACAGAAAAATGTAATTTTCATCCTAATAAAATACTTTTAATTTGAAGAAATAATTTTTTTACAAAGCTGTGTTATATCCAAAAATGTCCTTGGTTACATCACAAAATATCCCCGTTCCCTGCTCCATCTCCAAATTTGTAAAAGGGTCTTTTTGTAGAATTTTTCTTGTCCATACGCCGGATACACTTAGGCCAGGTTTGGCAAAATCGCAAACTATGGACTGTACTATTTCCCTAGCCTGTCCGCACAATATGCAGTTAACGTCTCCATTGTACCGGGTGATTCATTAAGGGTGACAAGCGGCGATATCTCGGAAACTACTGGGCATAGAAATTTAGGAAAAAAAAAATTATAACTAAAGTGGCCATGAGAAAATCCTGGAAATAATTTTTAAGTTCCGGATTTTTCCGCAAGAGGGCGTAATTGAAAAGTAAATTTTAAAATTTTACATATCTCCGAAAATTCCACATTAAGGTATGCCTTTGATAACACCATTAAAACGCTTGGACAATTATGCATCATTTTGGTTTTATGCTCATTGGCGTACCGACTTTAATAAGAGGGGCTGTTGAAAGTGTAATCCGTTAAATCGCTGTAACTTATAAACGATTTATCCGATTTAAGCAAACTATAGACTGTTTGGAAGAGAAAAGTATGCACTTTCACCAATCGTATTTAGTTGTCCATGATAGTTCTCAAAAAAATGCTAGAGGGCACAATTTGTAATAACACATTTTTTGATTTTACTCCGAAAAAATAAATCGTACGGTATAATTATGATACCATAATCAAAAAGAAGATAAGATTTGTCAGAAAAGATATTAAAACCGCAGCTCGATATCCGCGTTCGTTTCAATTATCGCCAATAGAATAATTATTAATGAAGAAGCGATTATATATTTTTTAGAAAAAAAGTGGGACGCCACTGATATTTTTTCATGTGGATCTTATTTCTGATTAGCCTGGTCAATTCTGCATAAAAATGGTCTCTTGCGTTTTTCTCCTCGGGCACACCGTTGTTAGTTAAAATAATTACCAACCCTCGGTTTTTTGCCTACTTCGGACATACTTTTTCTTTGTGCATATGCCCACTCCGGGAATCGAACCCGGGTCTGTCACGGTCAAATGCCAATAACTCACCTCTGAGCCACTGCCGCGTCCTAATCCAATTTAAAATACAAAGTTGTCAGAGACTTCCAATATAACCGAGTTTCGTCAAGTTCCATTGCCCAATAATTTTTTTTACCGAATCTATCAACTCAACGACTTCCAAGGACCTCGAAGGGACGATTAAATTACGCGGTAATAAATAAATTATAGTGACAAAACGTTTAACCCTTTTCTGTAACCTTTTACGTCTAACCCTGCGTACAGGAAAAAATATTTTTCATAAAAATGAAAGTGCTGTCAACAAAATTAAAATTTATTATCATGTTTAACCGAGCAGGAGGAAGCCGTTCCGGTAAATTTTTTCCTGTTGTATTTTTCAGTTCATATTTTACGTCAAACATGGTTTAAAATTTTGGTATATGATGGGGCTCGGCAACTTAAATGATTACATAAGCATTATTTACGTATTTTTTTATTTACGGTGCCTGGTAGAGATGTGGTTTCATATGGAAAACATTTTTAATAGGAGCGAGAGAAAATTTTACATATGTTGTGTAATTTTTTCTCTTCGCTCGCTGCCAGGGCCTTACCGATTGGGGAGTGTGTACCTTCTTCCGCACCCCACGAGATGTCCGGCCTGGTTACCGGCTTGAATGGGGTGGGTTGGGAGATGATACATTTTACACTCTTCCCTGCATTCTTAAACCTACTAAATTTTGGACGTACTTTTTTTATTATTTATTATAGAAATCGAAGCCGGACCACGGTCGAATTCCAGTACCTCACAGTACCACTGCCGCGGTTTAATTTTAAATATGGTAGGAAAAATCAGCTTGCCATACGTTATGTTATGAGTTTGGTTTTATTTGTAAAGAGTTTTGGATTTTATATGCAAACGGAAGAATGCCGGATTTTGAGACATTTTTTTAAGAATGGCCGTGCTGATCATGCACCTAAATCATAGGCGCAACTAAGGGGGGGGGGCTTAGCGACTCTCCCCTGATTCAAGATAGGCCCCCTAGGTCAATTGGTGTTTTTACACCTTTTCTATATTTTTTTAGTCATCTTTAGAGGTGCTGGATTATTGCGTTGCCGAGTTTTTTTTTTAGAGATATAGTAGGATTGTGTAAGATTTCTCCCCCCACCACCCTCAAATATAGGTGTCTAGCTGCGCCACCGACCTAAATCGTTATTTGCAATTTATTTATCCTAAAATAATAATAATAGTATTGACACAAATTACAAAATATTTGAATGCGAATTTTCCTTTTCTTACATTATTTTTGGGTAAATAGAATTACCAGAAATTTCCAAGTCAAACATTTCTCCATTTATTATAAAGAATTCATGACGCAAATGTATTATTATTTGCCAAAGAATTTTCTTAGAATTTTGTACGCTGATTGTTAAGAAGGGAAATGTACGGTACAGCCTTGCGGCATTCACTTCTTCTCTAAAATACCTCAAAAAATAGCTAAGTATCTTCTCACTTGAAAATCCTAATTTGAATACTGGTCACTGCGTTAGAAGATCTTCGGCAAATTTTCTTGTTAAAGCTGTAGGAGATATATTAGACCTACAAGAACTTGGTGGATGGGAATCGGCGAAGGTTGCTAGAGGGTATTTAGAAGAAAGTGTGACCAAAAAAGTTTCCATTGCTCGAAAAAATTCAAATCGGCGATGTTTCCGGCAGTGGATTAAGCACTGGGGAACAGCACGAAATCGAAAGGAGTGCTTGCTCGGTCATTAATCAGTCTTCAGAGGGCATACCTAAGATCGTGGACGTTAAAAACAAAGGTGTATCCATCAAATTTGAAAACTGTCAAAATATTGGTTTACATTCATTGGTATCTAACGTATTATGCTTTCGTAACTAACGTATTAAATAATGGTAACTAATGTATTATGAGTAACTAAGGTGTTATGTAGGTTTTAGTACGTTTATGATGTTAATAATTATTAATAAAGATATCATATAAAAATGAATAAAATCTTCAATGATACGATAAAGTTATTAAAATATTGTTCAAAATTAAAAATGTAAAACAACTGGCCAATTGATGTTGTTTTTTACTTCCTGAATTTTAATTTGTAATTAATTGTAATCTTCAAACGTCTTCCAGCGACTTTATAAAGGAAACCATTTGCGGAAATGGCAGAGTCAATTTGAAAACTCAAGTTTATTAAACTCTTTGAGGGTGAATAAACTTAAGCCTAAAAGATTATTTAGTCAAGCTGGAAAAATTTAGGAGGAATCATATTAATTAAATTATTATTTATCAGATTATAACTTTTATAATTAATAATTATACTTTCCGATAATTTAATTTTAAAAAAATGTATAAGACTCACTAGCAGACCACACACAAATTTTTAGTTTTCGAAATATTGCCAAGTTAGTATTTTTATATGGCGATCTTGCAGCGGATTTTAAGTTCCGTTACTCCTAGTTGGCTATAACTCTGTACAATTTAAGCGTCCCGGCATGGTTATTTATTATTGTCAAATGGCAAGTGACAGCTTCAATGCCGTCATAGGCAACTAGGAGCAACGACTGAACTTAAATTCTGCTGCAAGATCGCCATATAAAAATACTAAATTGGCAAATATTTCGAAAACAAAAAATTTTTGAGATATACAATTTTACCCAAACTTACCCTTATTTTTAATGCTAAATAAGAAATAATTATAAAGTTTGGGTGTTTCCATTTGAAAATCTAGACTTCTTGCAGTTTTTTCAGTTTCATTTTTAATCTTATTTTTTAAACACCCTGTATTAATAGTTATCAAAATATTATAAAAAATCTATTAAAGCAGGTCCTTTATAACAAGGAATCCCACTTAAATTAAATAAATAAGGCTTCTTTATAGAAAAAATTGATAATTATTCTAAGGCTTGCAAACGTCATTTTTGACATAAAAATTCAAATATGTCAAAAACGTTTAGACATAAGTATAGAACATGGTATACAAAATCTGCCTAGAATCTTGCGTAGAATGCAAAAATGTAATAATATATAGGGTGTCCTATTTAAAATATGCAAGTTGACACTAACTTCCTGTATAACCGGAAGTGCCACCATTATGAAAATATTTTAGCCCGGTCGCCCCCATCAGCATCAGCATACTGTCAAATTTTTAAAATTTTCCTATGTATAGTTTTCTATATATAGATCGATTTGGTTCCCGGTGGGACACCCTGTATACCTATAACATTTTTTATTTGTATTTGCGTACGTTTATACGAACTTTTTAATACACTACTTAAATGTTTGTGGATAAACTTATTGGTTAAACAAATAATGTTCAATGTCAAATCATGCACTCATCGTTATTCCGTATTATTTAATTTTATTACAAATCATCTAAAATACAAAAACTTAAAAACTGTTGCATCCAGTCCATCGGAATCCAATAGACGTTCATAAAATAGGAACTGAATGGATTACCGATGATTGACATCGGATAAAATACAAATTGGGTCGAGTAGATCAATGGCATAAACACGAAATAAAACATAATACAATCAACTTGTCAGAAGTAATGAATAGAGCGATGAAAAGACATGAATGAGTTAGAGAGATATTTAATTTCACGAATTTCATGAAGTTTATACTATACCCACTATGATTGTGGTGAAAAATGTTTATAAAAAATCAACAAATGCAAGTGCAAACTTTCATTTTGATAAAGCATTAAGTATATACATTTTATGATGTATGTACCAAATCTAACAGATTTACATTTACTTGATATATATTCGTAACTTCACTTTTGATTAAGTGTCACAACGACTAGTAAAAATGTACTTGTAAATTTGGTATTTCTATCATCATTCACAATCTATAATGACCTAACCACTATAATTGGTAAATTTCATATCCTAACAAGGATAAATATGAAATTATATCCGGTCAGTTAACTGTAGTAATATCTGCTGGTTATAAGAGAAATAAACTGCTGGACAAATGAATAAGAAATTTTTTTCCAAAAATTAAATTAAAAAAAAAATTATCTTTGTTAAAATTTTGTAAACACACTGTATAATATACCTGTAGTGGGATATGAAAAACTAAAAAATAAGATAAAATTTACCTAATCTAGGGGCGAGTACTTTCCAATATAAAGAATCGTGAAAAATTGTGAGATACTCATAAACCTTAGACATATAGGTGTTTATAAGTACGCCACTGTTCATCAAAACATTTAGGTACAACTATTGTTACTGAAGCTTTTCATAAGGTATAATAATCACTCGCAAAGTTTGCACGATACAACACACAGTGAGATCTAGCTACCAATAAGTGTAAATAAAGCAAGTTTTTCCAAAAAAATCGGTATTTCTTAAAATATAGCAGATATCAAAAATTTAACAAATTACTTCTCTTTGCTATGAACCACTGATTCAATTGACGTAGAGTGATAAAATTAAAAAATATTATAGTGAAAGTTACACACCATTAAAATTGGAGTAAAAATCATCGTCTTCTTTAACACCCTGTATATAAAATTTTCTGACAATTAAAGAAAATCCAACATTGCCAATTGTTTCCCAAGGGATGAATCTATCAACCACTCAAAACCGTAGGTCGATATCATATCTGGTTCAGAAAATATTAACTGTTAAATTTAGGCGAAATTTTTCTTGCTCGAAAGCAATTGTCCATCAGTTTAGATGATATGTGGGAGTAGAAAAAATATTTCTGAAACGTTCCTTTAGTCCTTATTTATCTTACTTATTTGCGGTAAATTATTATTCTTTCATTTTTTTTCAACTAAGCAGAAAAATATAAGCTTAAACATTGGTATTATTATCAAAGAAAAACATTACTGAATTTCCTACTTTTAAATTAGAGACCGGGAGTTCCTGTGTCAAGAGTATCATTATCAAAAGTATGTAGGTTGAAAAAGATTCCTGTAATTTTGTCTGTTAACTGCAAATACGCTACCACACATTTGGAATAAAACGTAGGTAATTTGACACCCCACATTTTGTCCAATTAACTATAATACTTGTCCACAAACATTATAATGATCAGTTTTATTCCTCAAATAAACAGTTTTACTTTATGCCTGTTTAAGAGTTCATATTGACAGGTGATTTAATTTTATTGAGACATATCTGGTATTATTGTCTAACAATTAAAAATGTTATGCAACATAAATTTCAAACAACAACGCTTGGAATTTTCAGATATTTAAAGCTATCAAATAATAAGTAATTGTTAAACTTTAAATATTACTACTAATAATTTATATCAGACGAATGTCGAAGTATATATTAACCCATTAGGTACTAGCGTGCCATATATGGCACGCAAATCCCCTAATCACTAAACGCCCTCTATAACTATTTGAATAACTATTTTATAATATTTGCCAATGTTTTTACGTTTGGTAGTATCCGAAGTATATGACAATAATAGGTTGGGTTGTTGCACTTGATTTTACTGTCTCATTTGATTTGTGCTTTGTGACGTGTGAAAACAAAATTATAGAAACATGGGTTCCAATAAAACGTAAGTAGAATTTTGACAAATGTAATATTAGAATGCAAATATTTTATAAACTGTTTACTGTCTTTTTATACATATAAAATTTCTATCATAATCAATTCTGATAAAAGTTTACAGGTTTTTAGTAAATAGCGTGTTTTGGTTGGTGTGCCTTATATGGCACACTAGTCTCTTGGGCAACCTTTTTTGTTGAAAATGTAAACATATTTTATTTTTAGGTTATCTGTGAGAGAACTAACGGATATGATAGAAACCGAGGAATTTTGGAATGACCTTGAGATAGACAATGTACAGGCCATGTATATTGAACCTCCCGATAATAGGTATCAATCTGACGAAGATTCTGGTGACGAAACGGGTGGGCTGATTGATAATTTGTCGGGAAAGCAATTACAAGCTCCTGCTGAAGTAGTTTTTCAAAGTGGGCGTCGTATTGGAAATGAAGATGTTGAACAAGACGATGAAGATGTTGAACAAGACGATGAAGATGTTGAACAAGACGATGAAGATGAAGATAATCTACCGCTTAGTCATTTTGTTAAAAATAGCCCTAGATCATACTCTTGGGTACCAGAAACTGATTTACCAGGTAGGAATGACGACGTGTTTCCACAAAAAGATTATTCAAAGTATAAAGATATGTCTCCAGTTGAATTATTCGAACTTTTTGTTACTGATGATGTCATACAGTTTCTTGTGGAAGAAAGTAATAAATATGCTCTCTTTGTAAATTGCCAAGATCCTAAAATAACATCTAATGAGATGCGATGCTTTCTTGCAATTTTATTAGTTTCGGGCTACGACCCAAAGCCATCGAAAAAAAGTTATTGGGATTCAGGTGACGATTTGCGTAATGTGTCAGTTTATAATTCCATGCGAAGGGATCGATTTATACAAATCATGAGATTTTTGCATTGCGCAGATAATACGCAACTAGACCCTTTAGATAAAATGACAAAGTTGAGGCCTCTGATGAAAATGATGAAAGAAAGGTTTATCGCTAATTACATCCCAGACCAAGAACTGGACTATGACGAGAGCATGATTGAGTATTATGGTCGTCACGGGTGCAAACAATTTATCCGTGGCAAGCCAATACGATTTGGTTATAAGGTGTGGTGTATAAATGCTAAAAGTGGCTACCTTGTAAATTTTGAAGTGTACCAGGGGTCCATACCTAATTCAAATTTAGAGCACCAAAAAAAATTTGGAAAAGCTACTGCTCCCCTAATACAGCTAATTGAAGATTTACCACCTGAAATAAAGTGTTTGTCACTTCGTTTTTATTTTGATAACCTCTTTACATCAATTGATTTTCTTTATTATTTGAAAACCCATGGTTACAACGGCACAGGTACAGTTAGAAAAAATCGTCTCCCAAAAAGTTGTCCAATTCGCAACGTCGCAGAAATAAAGAAAACTAAACGTGGAACATACGATTATGTTTCAACAGATGACAAAGCTATTGTGGTAGCACGTTGGATGGACAACTCTGTCGTAACTGTAGCCTCTTCAGTGCATGGCATATTTCCTTTATCTACCGCAAGCAGGTATTCAGCGACAGAAAAAAAGAAAATTGGAATCCCCAGACCTAATTGTATTGCCAAGTACAATGAGTTCATGGGTGGGACAGACCAAATGGATTCAAATATTAACGTATATAGAATTGGAATAAGGGGTAAAAAGTGGTGGTGGCCAATTTTTACATGGCTAATTGATACCGCGGTTCAAAATGCATGGATTTTATGGAGAGCTCAAAACCCAAATTCATCCCAACTAATCTTTAGACGAGAAATAGCTCAAGTGTACCTAAAGATGTATCAAAACCTCCCTAAATCAGCTGGCCGACCATCCGTTTATTCCCAGGAGAGCAGGGTGCCTTTGGATATCAGGTATGATAGAATTGATCATATTGTGGAATATGTTCCTAACAACAAACGAAGAAGATGTGCTGGAAATCATGAATCTGCAAGTGCTGTGAGAACACAATGCCACAAATGTAATGTAGGCTTATGTATAAGTTGTTTTTCTGCTTACCATTACAGAAATTAAGTGTAAATAAATTTTTAGTATTTAGTGTTCAACATTACTTTGTGACTACTTAGGGTACTAGCGTGCCATATATGACACGGCCTATATTTTTGTTATAAATAAATCCAAATTAAAAAAAACACGTAAATACTTTATTTTTATGTATACTAAATACAAAAACAAAATAAAAAATAAAAAATTATAAAAATGAATAATTCAGTCCCTAATGGGTTAAACAAAAATAACTTTAGTACGTAATATCCTGCTAAATTAACTATACAGGGTGTCCCGTCACTTATGGGCCGTAGAATATCTGGAAATACTAGACATCAAACTAAGCCGATTATGTCATATAAGTTTTTTCGGATTGTTACTCGTTCTAGAGATACAGGGTGTTGAAAGTAAAAGTTTATTCTCGAAAATAAGCCATAATTTTAAAACGGTTTAATAAATAGAATTGAAAGTTGGCCATATTGTGTTATTATGAACAAGAAATAAGAATTTGTAGAAATTTTTAAGTTTCAAACTAGAGGGCGCTAGTTGCATACACTGGGCTTCATAAATCTATGATTTTTTTTCTTACCTGTTATATTAGGTGTTTTTCAATTATAGTTTCTTAAAGAAGGTCATTTTCTGAGTCAAAAAGTGTCCTTGATTGATCTTAATATCTTTAACGGTTATCGAGATATTTCCCTTTAAACATCCCAAAGCATAAAAAAACATAGTAAATAATTAAATTAACACAAAAAAAAACAAAAGTGACAATTCGAAAAAACTTATATGACATAATCGGCTAAGTTTGATGTCTAGTATCTCCAGTTACTCTACGGCCCATAAGTTACGGGACACCCTGTATAGAAGACAATGGGTCTTGATCTAAGTAATTGTTTTCTTACCATTTCCTGCATTGCTCGGGGTAAGATATTAATTATTCTTAATTTATTTCCTGCATTGCTCCTTTACCTGCACTAAGAAACAAGATACACAAAGTTTAGAATTCTTGTAATTTACAAAGTTCAGAAAGAAAATAAGAATACATTTTATTCTGGGATAGCTCAGTAACTTAAGTTAATTCAGTCATGATGCTTTTATTTTAATATGTATAATTCTTATATCAACATAAAAAAAAGGAATGTGGATATTTGCTTATATTCTATCATTATTACTGACTCAATGTGTTTCCTATATCTAATAATATTTTATATAAACATTTTTCTTTTGTATTTCAGCTATTAAGATTTTGATGAACATATAAATTTCAAACACCAACTCTTTATTATTTTTCATAAACAGTAAACTTGAGGCACTTAAAACAAAGCTTTTATAAGCGTCCCTTACAGGTCTTTTTCAATTTTGGTTTGCAATGAAATTTTACAACTTTAATAAAATTTGCTGAAACGATGGCCTTCTATTTATGTAGTGGAACACATCAGTTTATACTGTGACGTTTGATAATTTTTATTGACTATAATGCAGTGAATTTTTATGATATTTCTATATGCTAATGGTCTTAGATTTTTTTTCTTTAATGAATGATACAAAAGAGGTCAATAAAGGTTATTTATCTTTAAAACAGGCTAAGACGTTTACAATGTTTTTTTAAGGCTCATTGATACAATTTATAGTCTATTTCAGAAAGGTGTAGAGTAATAAAAGCTCATTAGGTATGCAAAGGGACTACAGAGTGACCCAACCAATATTTAAGCCACTTTTATAATTTGGCATTGATTTCATTGCAAAATTCATTATTTTCATCAAGTGCAGGTAGAACCACCCGGGTTTGGGTCAATTTATGGGTTTTGCCGATTGTTATCCATTCACAAACACTGAAAATGGTGTGACACAGGCGTACATTATGTACATAGTAATAGGTACACTTAGTTTTTATTAAACATTATAAAAAAAATACGAAGAATACGTTATACAGAAATTAAATTATAAAAACTCATAATATTCTTCGTCATCTGAGGAACTGTCATCTCCTCTGGACGTTATAATTAACGGGTCGTCAAGATCCCACATTTTCTCCTCTTCTTTAATGACACGATGGACTGCTTTCCGACAGTTCTCTGGTGTCACATCATTAATGGCTTGATCAAACAGTAGCTTAACGTCTTTCATTTTGAATGTCGTATTGTGTCTTGCTACAAATCCTTTCACTTGCGCCCGTATAAGTTCTATAGGATTTAGTTCGCAATGATATGGCGGTGTGCGCAGCTGCATAGTTACAGTTTCTGCTATATCTTCCACGGCATATTTCATAAAACGATGTATGTGTAAATTTTCTATAGCTCATAGTTCCTTCTTTATCAAATTATCTTCTTTCTTTTTTCTTTGGTTAGTTATCATAAATAATTTAATGAACAAAATTTTCGTACGCCTAAGGCCGACACCGAAATGGATGGATAGAATTTCTCATTTTGTTACTCCTTGTACACCTTTCTGAAATAGACGCGAGACATTAAAATAAATTGTTATTATCGCTGGTAAAAAAAGTATTTCCCAGTACACCATTTGTGATACTAAATAAAAACTACCACCGCAACGTAACAAAAGAAAAATATTTTTTTTCTTTTTATATCTGTAACAGCAGAAGTCATCGTTATTGGGGTAAAAACCCCATATTTCAAATAATACTAACTTTTACAGCTGTTCCTGAGCCTAACACGTTCTTCATTAAAATTTTTTTTATTATCTATAACACCAGCCAGTGTTAATAAACTCAATCCGTTCAATATTAGAAGTGTGATATAATAATATCTTCATAATTTCCTTTTGCTCTCTTTTTTGTAAAAAGTTTTGGACTTAGTGTAACGGTAGCCTATTAGGATAACTTTCTGTCCGTCTGTATCCACGTCCCAACTATTAAACAAAACGTGCTTTATGCTTAAAAGCTTTCTCTCCGTAAAGTATATAGTGCTTGAGTCAAAAACAGGCTGCTAAAATGTAACATAAAGGGTTGATAGACCTAGGAGCATAAAAGTAAAATATTCGGTACGAGTAAGAAATAGCGATTGTTTGCCGCGTGATCCAGTTACTAACATTTACAGTTTTCATAATGTTTGGTTCACGGAAGCCAGTGATTAGCCGACGCGCGTCGCGTCTTCCAGAGTAGGGTTTGTTACTATGCTATGTTAGAAAGGGAGTATCGGTGGGCGACTAAGGTGGATTATAATTAAGCTTGGAAATAGAGACTTTTGTTTGAAATAAATTATAAAATAATGAAATGTCAATAGAGTCTTGCTAAATTTAAAGATACCGCTGCAGTGGCTCAGAGGCATTCGATCCCCGGAGTGGGCATATGCACAATTAAAAAAGTATCTCCGAAATTTAGTCGGTTTAAGAATGCATGGAAGAGTAAAAAATGTATCATCTCTCAACCCACCCTATTCACGATGCGACGGTAACCAGGCCGGATGTGAGCGGACCTCTTGTGGGGTGCGGAAGAAGGTACACACTCCCCAATCAGTAGTTCATGCAATAGCAAGAAACCGAGGGTTGATAACCCCTGGAAGGTTGTCGCATGATTGATAATCGTGGTTCGGAACCCACGTTAAACTGTTGGTCCCCTCGGGAATTACCCTGGTAGCGAACAAAGAGGAAAGAATTACACAACAATAATAATCACTGGTTAACAAGATTTTTGTCCCAAGCGCAAAAATGTCTGATTTCAATATAATTTTGCACGCTGAAATCAATCATGTTTTCAGAATTTCTCCATCACCCTTAGTTTTTATGTTCCAGTATATGTGATTATTTACCTATAAAATGCACGCATAGGTCTGTACTATAAGAGTCATCTAACAAAAAACTTGTGTCAGGCATTGCTATTTTATTATTTGTGTATTGTAACAATAACTTGTTGTGACTAGAAATAACAAAGTGTGCTCTGTGTGTCACGCGGAACATGTCTTGGCTTGTTGAGACCTGCAAGCAGTTCCGAGTCCTACATAACATTTATTGTTGTTTTAGTTATCGGCTAGAGCTCGGTGAATGAACATATACGCAGACTTTTTTAACGTTTTGAAGAATGTGCTGTGGTGCATTTTAAGCTATTGTAGTGTAACTCACCTGTAAAAATGCCAAGAAATTGTGTAAACCACCCGAACTCTTTTTGCTACATCTGCGGTGAATTGACATTTAAATCTCAAAAACGGTATTTCACGCCTCTCGTTAATAAATGCTATGAACAGTATTTCAAGTGTAAAGTCGGCGATCAAGACAAAAGCTGGGCTCCCCATATTTGCTGTGTTACGTGTGTCAGACTTCTTACAGCGTGGGCAAAAGGTAAACGACATATGCCTTTTGCTATTCCCATGATTTGGAGGGAACCATCAGACCATATTACCGATTGCTATTTTTGTCTTACAAATATCAGTGGTATAACTTCTAAATCCAAACATACTGTTAAATATCCTCATATTCCATCTGCACTGAGACCAGTGCCGCACAGTCCGGAATTATCTGTGCCTGACCCCCCACAAAATATGACACCGAGCGACGATGAAACTGCCGATGACGAAGTAAACAACGAAAGTTTTTTAGCCGAAAATATTGATCTGGATCCAACATTTACACCAGATTCGTCTTCTTGTGCGCCGCATCTTCTAAGTCAAGAAGAACTTAACGACCTTGTCCGCGATTTAAACTTGTCTAAGAAGCAAGCCGAACTTCTGGGTTCTAGATTAAAAGATTGGAATCTTCTACAGAGTGGCACAAAAGTAGCTTTTTATCGTAAGCGCCATGCAGAGTTTGAAGAATTCTTCTCTATGGAAGACGGGCTTGTATTTTGTAATGATGTATGCTCTGTTATGAAGGCACTTGGGCATGACTATGATACAAATGAGTGGCGTTTGTTCATTGACTCTTCCAAATTAAGCTTAAAAGCGGTACTACTCCACAATGGAAATAAGTTCCCCTCTGTTCCTTTGGCTCATGCAGGCAACATGAAAGAATCATATGACAACATGAAGCTTCTTTTGGAAAAAATTAAATATATAGATTTTAAGTGGAATATTTGTGGCGATTTGAAAGTTGTTTCAGTTTTGCTCGGCATGCAACTCGGTTACACAAAGTATTGTTGTTTCCTATGCGAATGGGACAGTCGAGATAGGAAAAATCACTATGAAAAGAAAGAGTGGCCTAAACAAACTTCCCTGACACCAGGAAATAAAAATGTCAGTGGTATCCCACTTGTTGATCCCCAAAAAATTTATTTACCACCTTTGCACATTAAGCTTGGGTTAATGAAGAATTTTGTTAAAGGTATGGATAAAACTAACAGTGCGTTTGCATATGTGAGAAGTAAGTTCCCTAAAATCAGTGATGCCAAGATAAAGGAAGGTATTTTTGTGGGACCTCAGATCAGAGAGCTACTTCGAGATGAAAACTTTAGTGAGGCTCTGAATGGAGTTGAAAAAGCAGCATGGTTTTCTTTCAAGGACATTTGCAACGGCTTCTTGGGAAATCGTAAATCCGAAAATTACGTAGAGAATGTTAACAATTTATTGGTCTCATATAAAGCCATGGGTTGCAACATGAGTCTAAAAATACACTTTCTTCATTCACACTTGGACTTTTTTCCGAAAAACCTTGGAGCAGTAAGTGACGAACATGGCGAGCGATTTCACCAGGACATTCTGAACATGGAGAAAAGATACCAAGGCAAATGGAGCCCCGCTATGTTGGCAGACTATTGCTGGACGCTGAAGAGAGATGTTTCTGATGCAAAGTATAGTCGAAAGTCATATATGACCACATTTTCTAAGTAAATATATCACTTTGTACTTTATTTTTTCATAACTTATACCCATATTATAATATATACGTTCACAAAAATTCATTGCTTTGTCACTTTAAAACCCTGCGTGATGGAAAAATTCTGAAAACATATATGAAATATGTTTAAAAAGTACTACCAAGTACACCCACTTCAGCTCGTGGGACAAAAAAAATCTTAAATTTTGTTGACCAGTGAATTAATGATTTAAATATATTTAATAAATAATATATATAATAAACCAAAAGGACTTTCCATTATTCTTTGATTATTTTCAAAAAACTTTTCTATAGGTACAATATTTTTTTCTTAATCGATTAATAATCCCTTGGAAAGAAATCACATTTTAAAGGTGTACGGAATGCTCTTAAGAAAATGTGGCCCTGTAGTTTTGTCTTACCGTCAGTCTTCAGCTTTAGAAAAAATTTATACTTTTATTTTTATACTCTTATTTTAACTACCTATTTTTAAGTTGTCTTTTGTTTTCAAGATAAGTTAAAATGTCGTTTCTTCTGAAATTATTTTCTTAAGCCGAATTACTTTTTCAAATTCAATTGTTTTAAATTTATTTGTCATAAAAGAAAATGGCACGGAGCATGGTTTCGTGTCAAGGAATGACTACCATAAAATAAGTAGGAAGAAATATTATTTTTGTGAAAATTACATTTTTAAATTAAATTATTGTTCTCGGTGGCTTTATTTTATGTCAATTTAGAAACCGTTCATAAAACCAACAATACCAAAGAAATTTTAAAAGTTAAAAAGAATGTCCTGGCAAACAAACACAGAATGCAATTATTGGTAATAATAAATAAAATAATCATTGATAATTAGCCGAGCCTAGGAGCTCGGGTTTAAAAGTCTAATTGCAACCTAATTTTTCTCTTCACTCTTGGACTTTTAATTTAAACCTTTAAATAATGTATTCTTGGCTTAGATTACAAAGGTCTTGCAGGAAAGGTTTAGTTTTTAAACTTTTCCTTTTCAAAGTCCTGTTTTATTTAGAGATTAAGGTTTCGGACGCACATCGTTTTAGTTATTGATTTATGATGCCATTTTATAGGAAAATGAGTAAAAAGAATAATTATTTATAGTATTTTTCCATTATGTACTTGTCTGTTTCGCATTCCCTTTTTTAGAGCTACTTTAAATCAACCAATGCAATAAAATATTTTACAACAAAAACAAAAAACAATTAGGTATTTATTTTTAAAGAGAAAAATTAAAGTAAAAATTTGAATTGAAACATTTTTTATGAAAGAAGTGGGGTAATTTATAATAAAAAAAATAGTGTGGGAAGAAACGAGAATGCTTTATTATGAATATACAAAACGGCACTTAAGAAGGAGTATTTCAAAACCTTAGCATTTGCACCAAATATTGCTCTTAGATTAACGTTCCTTAAATACATGATTTCTGAAAAATCATCAATTTTGGCGTGGTGACCGATATTTACTTTATTTTAAATCATAAAAAACCGAGCCCGAAAAACGCTGGTTAGAGTCATACATACGTCTTATGTTAAAATTTTGGATCGACACCAATATTCATATTTTCACAAATATAAAAAATGTTTTTTTAATAAAGAGCCAGCTATTAGTATCAAAAAAAAAAGTAAAAATAAAAAAATTTATCCAACCATGCGGAGGGGGAGAAATTTTATTTTCGAAATTTGATAGTAGTTAGGTGAATTTTAAACGAACTTTGGGCGTGACCCCGAAAATTTTTCGTCTGCGGCGTTTTTCTACCTTCTTCACTAGGTACAATTTCATGAAATACATGTAGTCTTAATTGTCCCTTTCTCCAGAAAAAAATGTCCTAGTAACGCCCACTGAGACCCCCCCCCCCCCCCTGAGCATATTTTCTGGCTTCGCCACTGATCATTTGGTACCAGGAGCGTGCCGATGGGAGAAGGTTGAGTGGGGGGTCCTTTTTGTCAATATAAACATAATTCACTACGAAAATAAGTGTTGTAATCTTATTTCGTAAATTTTCTATGATACCCTGGTTTACATCTCTGAACGATCAGAGATCTAAATTCAAAGGCTATAAAAACAACACAGCAAACTAACTAAAAAACTTCGCGAATAGCTAGAAAAATATTATGATTATCCAAGATCTAACAAAAGCACTCTGAAATTTAGCAAATGTAATAAGTTTGAAAGAATGCATGTTCGTTAAGATATTTTTTCCTGGAATTTTTTTTTCATAAAAATAACTTTCTTTCATCCACACATCCACTTTGCCAGTGATGAAAACAGAAATTTAATATCTTGCTTAGTTCCCACTTTACGTTGATGCTTTGCCAATTGCCGTTGCCGCGAGATCTTCGCGGATAATTCAACGAGATTTTAGCATATTCTCGGTTACACAGCGAGTGGAATAGAGTCGTGTGAGGTCGCTGATTTTAAGCGTTCGTCAGAAAGCAACTGCCGTAGAGAAATCGGTACCAAGCTCTCCACCAGATAACGAAGGTGGTTGTCCATGCTCCTGAATAATCGATAGATCTACCAAATGTATTTATTATTTTCCAATGAATATGATATTAAATAAATATGATGACATAAGAGGGGGCACGGCCTTGCGGCCTGATGGAGGAGCCGCCACTAGAATTAATATCACATAGAAAACATTGTAGTTCTAAGTTCTAGACACGATTTGTGCGTTTCACAACCGGAAACATAAAGACCTTGCTTCAAAAATGACGACACTTGGAGTTCCTTAGGGCACGATATGATTTTAAAAATACCAAATTATCTTTTGTTATATACAAACAAGATTAATTTTCCCTGGAACGCCCTTTTTAAATCCCCAAATTACAAGTATACTAATCATCCTTTCACCGATCCCAAGAGAAATCTTTTCACGAGCGCAGTCCTTCCAATAACCTTTAATTAGCCCTTCATTATTTCATTATGTCTCACTTGTTTCCTTAATCTTAAAAGGTTGTTTTATATAGAAAAAAATCTACGTCAACGGAAGCATTTATACAGGAAGTCTTAATATTTTAAAACTATATTATTTTGTTAAAAAAACAAAAATACTTGGGTATGTTATATGATAGATTTATAAAGGCAAAAAAGTAAATAAGAATAAAATAGTAGAATTTAGTGTCCGTTAATTTTAACGGACACTAAATTCTACTATTTTATTTATACTTACACACAACATTTACGGAATAGTGCTGCAAAACCAGTGGGTGACTGCAGCGCGATCTAGATCTGAATCCACAAAGCTGGAGATGTATGGAGAAGCGAAAAATGTTTCCTATACTGGTGAAGTGGCCGTTCCGTGCTTGATTTATTTATATTTCTACGTTTTCACGTTAGATGGCTATATCTTTTGCATTGAGTTGATTCCTTATGATGGCGTTACTGGGTTTTCATCGCGTTTTTGTTTCTTAAAAACGCCTTGAAAGAACAGGCTCGCTGTACTGGGGGTCGCCCACGGGTTATGACTTTCTGATGAGTTCTAACAAGAACGAAACAGCCTGTCATTGTCTACCTGTGCCCCAGAGATTCCATTACCTTTGGAGTCCCTGTGTACTTTAATGCAAAAGATAGACGCACTACTCTGTCCGCTTGCCGCTAAGCTTCTTTTGTTTGTAAATAACAATGATAAACTTTATAGAACTTATATAATGGTTACCAATGTTTTTATAATAAGTTTATACAATGTTTACTAGAATACCTGTGATCTGTAGTTATGTTAGCGCCGGATGCACTTAGGCCAGGTTTGGCCCATTGTGCTCACCCTATTTGGTCGTTACAGCCACTCCGTGATCCCAGTTCCTTGCACTAGTTTGTGTAGGTCAACTGGGGAGAGCGTAAGGAAGTTCTCTGATTACCCAAGTAGGTATTTGTTGCTCTTCCGATCTGGTGACTCGCAATGGCAATAATGGTATAATCTGTAATCAAGGACTCCATTGTACAGTTGCATTCTATGCATATGGTTCTTGTTGGTCCTAACAGAATTCCTGTAATGGTTGTCAGCTGGTTCATTTTCATTTAAAGCAGCTGTTTCGTAAATCTTGGGTCTGGATCCCCAATAAAGCTTTTGCTATGGTGTAATCTCTGTCTGTTTCTCCAGTCGATTTTGTGTTCACTCCTGATCCATCGCTTTATGGCATATTGGACTGTACACCTTGGTACTCCGAGTGCCGGTTCTGGACCAATGAATGTAATTTGTGAGACTTTCCTTGCAAGTTTATCGGCTTTTTCATTTTCTGTAATACCTTTGTGTCCTGGTACCCACTACAGTATTACTTTGTTTATCCAGTTCCTCTTGACATTCCCATACCAGTCTTGAAGTTACCTTATTGCATTAATTACCTTTATAAAACTCTTGGTT
Source organism: Polydrusus cervinus (assembly GCA_935413205.1). Classification (NCBI taxonomy): domain Eukaryota; kingdom Metazoa; phylum Arthropoda; class Insecta; order Coleoptera; family Curculionidae; genus Polydrusus; species Polydrusus cervinus. The sequence continues at coordinate 8,633,179 of OW284516.1, forward strand.
ATATTTAGAATGTTATATAGGTGTTACCACAACCTTTTCTATGGAAAAAGTATAGCTGCAAAAAGTGCCCTGCGACTGAAAGAGTCAAAATTCTGGAAGGAAACCAACTACGGGCACAGCAGTATACTAAAGATCCACCCGGGGAATAATCTACGAGACCCGACTGATTACTCTGTCCCAATAACATGCTTCGATAGAAGGTATTCTATACTCATTCCGAGTAGGGAAGAGTGGGAAGGCAATCAGAATATAACGAAAACAGATCACGCAATCTTCACAGACGGTTCAAAAATGGACGTTGGTGTGGGAGCCGGGGTCTTTTCCGAAAGTTTACAAATAGAGAAATCAATCCCCAACTATTGTAGTATTTTTCAAGCAGAAGTACTGGCAGTAGAGAAGGCATTCAATATCCTGCAAGAACACCTTGGCTTGGGAGTAGCCTCGTCAATCACCATTTTCAGTGATAGTCAGGCGGCGATTAAGGCAATATGTTCCATCAGCGTTAAATCAAAGCTCGTAAAGCGATGCCGCAACAATCTATGCACACTTGGCAACCAACATCGGGTTATTCTGTGCTGGGTACCTGGACACTCCAAAATAGATGGCAACGAGGCTGCCGATGCGCTCGCAAGAGAGGGCGCAGGCATGCCAGCTGATCTAGCAGACAATACAGTGAACAAACCACTGGGATTTGTCAAAGAGAAGATTGACTACACGGCCAAGCAGCTTGCACAGAATAGATGGACAGGGTTGACAACCTGTAGTACATCCAGGCAACTGTGGCCCACATTCGATAAAAAGAGAACCGCAGAGCTATTGAGACATTACTGCGGTTGTTACCGGACATTGCCTCTTCGGTAGACATGCCGAACGTATGCAAATACCCACTAACGACTTCTGCAGAAGTTGCAGAGATGAGGAAGAAGAAGAAAGTATTCAACATTTTCTGTGTGAATGCCCTGGCCTCGCAAGAAGGAGGTTCACTACTCTGGGTGAATCATCTTTCGATAGCCTGGAGGAACTAAGCAACTTACAACTTGGACGGCTGAGCAGATTTCTGAACAGTAGTGGCTGGTTTGAATGAGTTGTTAAAATCTTTTCGCGGTTACGCCGCACTAACCATCAGAGATCTGATGAAGGTGGGTTCTACGGAACACGTGTGGTATCACAACGGACCTAATCAGGACTACGTGAGACTGTTTGGTCAGAACCAAGGGTCTGCCACTCTTACCTAACCTAACCTACCACAACCTTTTTGGTACTTCTAGTCATATAACTAACTACATACCGTTACTGTATAAATAAAGGTTTTCGCAATTTTCATAACCACCCCCATTTATACTCTTTAAGGAGTTTATAAGAGAAACAGAAAAGTTTATGTTACTAAATATATATCTATGGGTTATTTAGGGTGGGGTAATATAGCATTTACAGTAACTATTATACAGACTAATAGTGCAAATAAAAATATATAATCGCAGCTAAAATTTATTTTTTCTCTATACCTAATATAGGTATCACAAATTTTTTACATAAACTCTTGTCAAAAGCAAAGTAAATCACAGAGCATTTCGACTTTTTATTTAGATAACTAATTCATCTGTCTACTTGATGATATCCTTTTATTGCGGATTTCGAAAACGTTTCAATTCAGACTCGAGTCTTAAAAATATCACTTAGCTGATGGAAATAATTAAAAATCTAAACGGAATTAATAATGAAACAAACTTTCAAATTTGGGTAAACGCGTAAACAACACTGTTTGAAAGTTTTAATATAAATCGCAAGTCTAAACTGCTAAGAAGAAATTTACCGCATGTTTTTTCAACAGCCATAATTTTAGTAAATCCTTATACTGTGGTTTTATTATCAAAACTTTTCTCTTGAAGCTTCTAATTCAACATATAACTTTTTCTCGAAGCTCTAAAGGGTAGTTAACGTTACAATCCGTGTCAGTCTCACCTAGTTTTCTTAGATTTATTGCGTTTTATTGTACTTTATATAGAAATTTCAGTTTTTGTTCTTAATTGCTTTCTGTGTGATATATAACACTGATGGGCGTTAGTTTTTTCTTTTATGTAGTAGGTAACAAACTTTCAAGTGACTATTGTTGCTAATTTAATGTTTTATAATTTATGGTGAAAAAATATATATACCGGGTGATTCACGACGAGCTTGCATTAGAACTGCAGAAACTACTGCAAATATTTTTTGAAAATCTGTAGGTTTATACTAAAATACTAACATGTTTCTGTCACTTCCGATTATACTGGAAGTAGCTTTAACTTTCATGTTTTAAATACAATATAGCATTTTTTTATTTTATTTTTAGTTTTTGCATTAAATTTCAATTAAATTCTATGGAACACGTTTTTACCTAAGTCTGATACTTTCTGAGATATCTGCATATTTTGTAATTATTTCGTAAATGAATAGAGATAAAATTATCCGTATATATTTCTTACCTTAGCTCCTGGACTTAATTTTTTTTGTTATTGTATAGTTAAAGAATCAACAAATATCAAACACTAATTAAACTTGGCATAAAATATACAGGAAAGTCACAATTAAGGGCTCATTGTAAAAAACTTTAAACATTAAAAATTTTCTTATTTTAAATAGAACACTTACCCACACTAAATCAACTGCTTCCTAAAATTGCTATAGCCTTTTCTATACATATATCAACGCATTTTCTTAGAATATCAAAATATTTTTTTTAAAACGATTTTTTTTAAGCTTGCCATGAACACAAATGTACGTACACATGGATACGCCATAGTGATATTTATAAGGAAAATAATTTAGACAGAATAAGATGATTAGAGAGGATGCAGTATAAGGCTGGTAATATGTATTATGAATGAAATTTTTTTCTTATAATGGTGGAAAAAGAATCAGTATAACTCAATCAGGATGGACACATAACTAATAATAACAACTAATTAGCTTCCTCAAAAGCTCTATGAGGATGTAACTCACAATTTCCTGATATCTGTCTCTACCTAAACTAAACATCTCCTGAAGATAAACGTTTATACGTTTAAAACATCTAGAGTAAAATAAAAGTTTCCTTATCAAATATATCTGTTGACTTAGAGTATTATTTCTCCCCATATCCATATATATATATATATATATTAAAAATATTGCGTCCTCTTGAAAGGAATTCTGTCCATGTTTATTAATGCATTTTTAAATCTTTTAAATTTGGACAGATATTGCAGAATGTGAGGAAGTTATTTTTATTAAACAAAATTCTTAGTAATTTTTAGAATACAATGAAATTCGGTAATTTTTTTTAGGGTTTTCATTGGCTTATATCATTTGCCTCGATTTTTTTTTGCATGAAAGTAACTTTTTCACATAGATACTGATTTCCATTTGTGAAAAAAAATCAATAAATTTGTCTAATTATGAATTTTTTAAATTATTTTTTAAAACAAATAACATGGTTTTCCAAACAAATTTGTTATGGATTGGATATATTAAAAAAAGCTCATTTCTAAACAAAACATTATTAAGCGAAAGTAAAACATAATAAATTGAAAACATACAAAAAAAAATTCTAATTTATTTTCAATTCCGTTACGAGTTTGTTAGAGTTTACAAAATGATTATTGTTTCCGCAGAATTACTTCCTATCTCTTTTAAATATTTTTGCACCGTATTGTTGCCGATATTCTCATAATTTCATCGCTTTGGCGATACAATCCTGATGACATTGTTCAGAACATCTTTAAAACATCAATGTGTTAATTTATCCAAACCAATTCTAAAAATTGATTTTAACTCACCCAAGTTATTTCAGTATTACAATAGCAGAACAAAGTCAAAGTCTTTATATACCAAATGTTGGGTGGGCCGGTGTACACCCTGCGGCCTTCTGTTTTTTTTAGGATATTTTTTTTCAGCCAAAAATTCGAAATAGAGAAACCTCAGCTGTTTCGTGAACACTCTTAACAGAAAAGTTAATTTATTACTTTATATGGTTATCATAGGTATATATTTTAGGGCGAAAAACAACTTACAAATCTTACAGATATAAGAATTTCATCAAAAGAAAAACAAATTAAACCTCGGGATTTATAAATACCTAATCAGTATCCAAAAACAAACTATTTGTTTTTCCCTATTTTCCAGGATTTTCCCATTTTATTCCTTCTCTAAACGGGTCATTTCAGAATTTTCTTGTTCTTCTTATTAGGATATTTTTCTTTCAGCCAAAAATTCGAAATACAGGAACTTCAGCTGTTTCGTGTATTCCCAATGGTTGCAAAAAACTCATCAAATAGCGGTAATTACGATTCTGACGGGAATTCACATCACTGATTACATTTTTATGTCATCAAAACTTGTGCTAGAGACCTATTTTTGGACAAAAATTACCGAATAAATATTCTGAAAACAAAAAGTTATATTACAAATTTAATAATATAATGCCATTTCCTTTTAAGGTGGCTGCCTTTTCACAATCAGAAAGCAGGTTTTTTTACTTAAGAGTGTCCTATTTATAGGTTTCTCTCATCTAAAAAGTTAGAGAGTTAAGCCCCCTTAAAAATTAAAAAGGTAAAGAAAATACCAATTTGTTTGTTTTAAGTGTCAAATTAATTTTCTTATTTTCCTTGTTAATTTCTATATGGATCTTCGTAATAAACAGTACAAAGTAAAATTACGCATACCTTTAAAAATACTGATTTAAAAATAAAAATGATCGTTATACAAATTTGTTTTATATAACAACGCAATTAAAAAGAAAAGTAGCTAATTGGAAGAATGGTTAAAAGAAAGGTTAATTTAAAATTAAGTTTATTTAAAGCTTGATGCGGTAATGGTATGTTGTGAAGGTGTAAAAATTTGCCCTATAAGATATTAAAGCCGAGGTACTTTTACTACATAAAGAAGTGCATTACTATGTTGTTTTTTTATCGGATCCTTTGGGTGAGTGTCCAATGAAGAATCCGAAAAAATGCAAGGATTCCTTTTCAATTAAAAAATGTATTTAATTCTCAATGACCACATCTAGCGACTATATACAAAATTGCTATATTTTGTGAGCTGAATAATAATACAGTATATTAACTAAATTGTTAGTAAGCTGTTTGAATACAAGAATTAAAACCTCCAGAGGCTGGATATCTTTAATTACATTTGTAACTTTAACTGGCTGCTAGGAAAATTTTAAATTAAACCTTGATTTAACTGTAAACACGAAATTAAAACATGTTTGTTTGTGGAAATATTGTGTACTTCATAAGAACAAATATTTTGGTTTATATTTAAACTTAAAGGGGATTTCTACTGTGATGGTCCTATTTTCATCGTTTCTTTACGATTTTTTTTTCTGGGGATAATAAGACAAATGCAGAAAACAAGTTTTCAATTCTTTTTATTAAAGATAAGATGTACCAAAAAAAATGTTTCAACCCCCAAAAAATGAAAAACTTCAGGGTGCTACAGGATGCTGAAGTTACCCCCTCAAAAAAAAACGTAACTTGCTGGCGGAATTCAAATAAATTTTTCTATTCATGACAAAAATAAAATTGACCCAGATTTTTCAATTGTAAGCATGTAGTTATAGCCCCCACTAGAATCAAGTCAAAACTCGAGTAACTGTTAAAATGGCGCGAGATTTAAAATTTTTTTTGAAAATTTACCATTTTTTTTGTATTTTAAGGGCCGTTACATTTTCTGTAATATCGCAAAATACTTGATTCTAGAGGGGGCTATAACCACTTGTATTCTGAGCATTTTAAGACCAAAATCATTAAATTCTGATAATTTGACATACCGAAGTACTTTCCGCCAGCGCGAAAAACAGGGTTTCGAGAAAAACAACTTTAAAGTTTCAACGGTGGCTCATAACAAAATAGTCTCACTGTCACTTAGTCTGCGATGCCTGGCCCGTAGATTACACCCTCCTCTTTCTCGAAAAACGATAAACGAGCTGATTCTTCCTGCCTCTTTTCGAGCCTGGCCTGACGATCCTGATTGGTCAAGATGATGTCGCTGGCGACAGAACGTAGCTCTAAGAATGCGGCTTAACTCAAAAGCGGCTAGTGGTGAGAACTGACCGGCAATCATAAAATTGGATGTAACTTTTTTTTGAAGAAGATTTGGTAAAAACGTTTACACACGGTTATTCTAGAGGCTATAGAGAGTCGAAAAACGTCGGAAAAAAATTTCGATTTTTTAAAAACCATCACAGTAGAAATCCCCCTTAATAATAACAAAATCATATCTACTCTCCAGAAGGGTCATCATTAAAATCGTTAGTACTCCCCACGATTCTGCCTTGATTAAAAGATTGCGTATAAAAAATCTTTTAGTACTTATTTGCTACAAATAATTTTGCAGATCAATGATTATACACTCTCGGACCACTGCTTCTCTTTTGCCATGGAATATTCAAAACCTTCAACTTTTTAAGTTCTTCGTAATTGTAATATAAAAATTCTTTAGACGCTATTTTAGATTTTTGTTAAAAAATTATCCACATTGGTAGAATGGGTTTCTTAGATATAGGGGGACAAAAGAGGTAAGGTATTTCAAATAATATGGTTAGACTTTATCAATTTATTTTACTTCTCCATAGAGAATTTACCCTAATAATATCGAAATGAAAAGACAAATAAATATATAAAATAAAATTGAATTTATTTCCCTGTTGATTTTGTACTTACCACTTTTGCCAGGTTTTATAAACACGAGTTAAAACCACTTAAGAGAGGTTCATGTTATAGCCAAAAGTTTGTAACGCCTATATTTATTTTTGTAATGTCTCATTACTAGTTACATAACAAACTAATTTTGTTTTTAATCCCTTTGACAGAAGTCGTATCAAGCTTTGTTTTACTTTTACTTTTGTTACAAAGTTTTTAATGTATATTTTTCCAATTCCATGAAGTTTAACAAAGTGGTGTATAAGTCTGACCTAATTGGGTAAAAAAAATTAATAGCGAAATGCTGAAACAAGAAGTTTTTAGCTAACCAAATATTTAGATAATTCATTGGTTACTTTAAACTTTACTTTAACTGACTACTTTAACCTTTAACGATGAAAATAAAATTGTACTTACATTAATCGGCTCATCACTAGCGTCTTGAGAATTTGTGGACCAACAAGTTGTTTTACAATTTTTTAGACGTGGATGTCTCACGGGCTCGAGCACTAGTGCCGATAGATATTTCTTCTACCAATAATGTGCCGGTTCGTCAAGTCAGCAATTTTTCCCACTTTAGGGAAAAACGAACTTAGGTCGTACACCTCATTTCTGCTGACTCGATGACTCGACAATAATTGATCGATCGGGATGCGCGTATAACATTTCATAATTGCAACTTTATAAGGTTTGTTTAATAAACTTGAGACAGGTTTCATGTTGTGGGGCATAATTACCTGTGTTTAACGCGAACAATTTATAAAAATGGAAAATATTGATTTATGAAATATTATTGTTCCCTTTCGTGACAATACTGTGTTCGTAACAAAGTCATTGTTTTATTAATTCATTAACTCTTACAGCCGTACTTAGTAAATACATTTTAAACATGTTTAGTCAGTTTATGACAATAGAATTGTTATTTTTTTAAACTAGTAAAGATTTTCTTACTCTATTTTGCTTTCACCATCGATAAATCATTATACTTTTAGTCTTAAATAACAGTCTGTTCGTCAGTTTAATTAGCTTTCAACAGTTTAATTACAACAGGTACTTAATTAAAAATTAATGAAAACTGAACAAAGACGGAGGGTTGAAAGTTATATTATTGTAATTTTACCAAGCAATAAAAAACGGACGTTGAGTTACAATAAACACAATGAAAAAAAGTTCGTAAGCTCTTTTTAGATTTTTCTTGTAGGTTTTTAATTAAAAACGTAACTAAGGCATAACAAATTTTTTTAATTTTATGGTTGGTACCTATATTATTTGTGAGTTAAAAAAAATGTATATACATTTTTTTATTGGCAATGAATCAAAACATGATCGAGAACGATTGTTTTTCCCTTTTTTTTTTAATACGGTCCAATCAAATTTCCGCTACCGAAACTCATTTGAATATTTTAATTAAAGATATGATTGAGCCTCAAATGCATCATCATTTTATTTCTTTGTTAAGAATTTAAGGACCTATTCATGAAAATAATTAAATTTTTACCTGTCTGTGCATCTATTGATTTTGTAAATACCTATATTGAGAATTTGCTGTGCTATTTATAGCTCTAAACCAATAAATCAGTTTATTATGTCTCTGTTCAACTAAGCCACAAGTGGTCGTTATTATTGGATCATTTTTTTATTACTTTAAAATAGGATCATCAAATACACATTGTGACATATGTGTTATAAAACCAGACAAAAGTGGTAAGTACAAAATCAACAGTGAAATAAACCATTCAATTTTATTTTATATAATATGTATTTTATTTTGATATTATCAGAGTAAATTCTCTATGGAGAAGTAAAATAAATTGATAAAGTCTAACCATATTATTTGAAATACCTTACCTTTTTTGTCCCCCTATATCTAAGGAACCCGTTCTACCAATGTGGATAATTTTTTAACAAAAATCTAAAATAGCGTCTAAAGAATTTTTTAAATGCAATTACGAAGAACTTAAAAAGTTGAAGGTTTTGAATATTCCATGGCAAAAGAGAAGCAGTGGTCCGAGAGTGTATAATCATTGATCTGCAAAATTATTTGTAGCAAATAAGTACTGAAATATTTTTTATACGCAATCTTTTCATCAAGGCAGAATCGTGGGGAGTACTAACGATTTTAGTGATGACCCGTCTGGAGAGTAGATATAATTTTGTTATTATTAAGTTTGAATATAAACCAAAATATTTGTTCTTATGAAGTACACAATATTTCCACAAACAAACATGTTTTAATTTCCTGTTTATTAAAATCAAGGTTTAATTTAAAATTTTCCTTGCAGCTAGTTAAAGTTACAAATGTAATTAAAGATATCCAGCCTCGGGAGATTTTAATTCTTGTATTCAAACAGCTTACTAACCATTTTAGTTAATATATTGTATTATTATTCAGCTCACAAAATATAGCAATTTTGTATATAGTCGCTAGATGTGGTCATTGAGAATTAAATACATTTTTTAATTAAAAAGGAATCCTTGCATTTTTTCGGATTCTTCATTGGACCCTCACCCAAAGAACCCGATAAAAAAACAACATAGTAATGCACTTCTTTATGTGCATAATACAATTACGAAGAACTTAAAAACGTTGAAGATTTTGAATATTCCCTGGCAGAAAGAAGCAGTGATCCGAGAGTGTATAGTCATTGATCTGCAAAATTATTTGTAGCAAATAAGCATTAAAAGATTTTTTATTCGCAATCTTTTCATCAAGACGAAGTCGTGGTGAGAACTAACTATTAGAGACCTTAAATCGCTTATATCCAACAAGGTAACCTTAAGGCTGGTATGGGAATGTCAAGAGGAACTGGAGGCCCTGAAAGACGTAAACAGAGTAATTCTGCAGTGAGTATCAAAACACGAAGGTATTACAGGAAATAAAAAAGCAGATAAACTTGCAAGGCAAGACTTAGAAAATACATTTATTGGTCCAGAACCGGTACCCGGAGTACCAAGGTGCACAGTACGAGATGCCATAAAGCGATGGATCAGGAGTGAACACAAAATCCACTGGAGCAACAGACATGGATTACACCACAGCAAAAGCTTCATTGGGTGTCCAGACCCAAGACTTACGAAACAGCGGCTTTAAATGAATAGGAACCAGCTGAGAACCATTAAAAGAATTCTGACAGGACACATGGCTATCAAGAACCATCTGGACAGAATGCACAATGGAGACTTTGACTGCAGATTATGCGCATAATACAGGGAAACTGTACAGCACATAGTTTGCAATTGCGACTCACTAGATCGGAAGAGGACATCCCTACCCTCTCCCCAGTTGACCTACACAAACTAGTGTAAGGAACTGGGATCACGGTATGGGTATAACAACCAAACAGGGTGAGCACAATGGGGCAAACCTGGCCAAGTGCATCCAGCGCACGGATTTATATTCAAATGGTCAAATCCGGTCACGTATTTGGCAACATACTTTTTTTTTTAATATGTATTAATTTTAGGTGTCTAGTTAATATTTAACGCAATAGAAATAGTTCAGCTAGCATTGTCTACAAGTAGCTTAACAATGCCGCAAGCGTATGTCCTGAATATACAGTAATATACACCCAACGATTAATTTAGTAAACACTACTAAGGCCGGGGTATCCATCTTTGGGTCGGAAACAATTATGAGCATGTTACACAACTAAATTACGTATTAAGTTTAATAAATGAAGATTATTTATTATTTACGTGACTAGACGGCGAAGTTAGACTTTTCTTAGTAGGAAAGTTCCAGGACAAGCTGTGCACGATTTCTGAAAGTCTGGAAAACGAGTAAAAGTTTTCCGGAATTGACAATTTTTCTGCAACAATGTCGTAGCGGTTAATATAATTTAAAGAAAGTTTAACGTAACACCAACAAAAGATAACATTTATTTGTATGTAAAATATGTTGCGTATCACATCATAGATAATTGGAAAAATTTTATAACAATGTCTGAAAATAATAATTTTCAGAAAAGAAGAATGCTAGTTAAACATTTTAATTTTATACAAGGTGATTTCTAAGTTGATACTTCTGTTTTAGTTGTGTATAGAAGGCATTAAAATAAACATTTTATTTAAATACCTTTTTTCAAAAAACTTAAGGGGGATTTCTACTGTGATTGTTTTCAAAAAATCGAAAATTTTTTCCGACGTTTTTCGACTCTCAATAGCCTCTAGAATAACCGTGTGTAAACGTTTTTACCAAATCTACTCCAAATTTTATGATTGCCGGTCAGTTCTCACCATTAGCCGCTTTTGAGTTAAGCCGCGTTCTCAGAGCTACGTTCTGTCGCCAGCGACATCATCTCGACCAATCAGGATTGTCAGGCCAGGCTCGCAAATTGACAGGATGAATCAGCTCGTTTATCGTTTTTCGAGGAAGGCACGCTACGGGCCAGGTATTGCAGACTAAGTGACAGTGAGACTAGTTTGTTGTGAGCGACCGTTGAAACTTTAAAGTTATTTTTCTCGAAACCCTGTTTTTCGCGCTGGCGGAAAGTTCTTCGGTATGTTCAAATTATCAGAATTTAATGATTTTGGTCTTAAAATGCTTAAAATACAAGTGGTTATAGCCCTCTCCAGAATCAAGTATTTTGCGGTATTACAGAAAATGTTACGGCCCTTAAAATACAAAAAAAATGCTAAATTTTCAAAAAAAAATTTAAATTTCACGCCATTTAAACAGTTATTCGAGTTTTGACTTGATTCTAGTGGGGGCTATAACTACATGCTTACAATTGAAGAATCTGGATCAATTTTATTTTTGTCATGATTAGAAAAATTTATTTGAATTTCGCCAGCAAGTTACGTTTTTTTTTGAGGGGGTAACTTCAGCAACCTGTAGCACCCTCAAGTTTTTCATTTTTTGGGGGTGGAAAATTTTTTTTTGGTACATCTTATCTTTAATAAAAAGAATTGAAAACTTGTTTTTCTGCATTTGTCTTATTATCCCCAGAAAAAAAATCGTAAAGAAACGATGAAAATAGGACCATCACCGTAGAAATCCTCCTTAAAAATAGGCGAGACACAGAAGTAAAGAATCTAAGTACGGGCCTGGTCATCAAAATATAGCCTAATATATGCTGTTTTTGTCTTATTAGTTGTTATTAGTCATGCAGTTATTTGGCGATCTACTGCGGTGTGTTTTTCTGAAGCAAGTTAATTTTAAATTGGTGAAACGTGAAAATAGTAAAATTTGAAAACAATGAACAACAATGAGTATGGCAAAGTTCTTCGAGATTATTTATGCAGAACGCTTTCCTTTGCGGGCTCATCCCACACCCAGCAGTTTTCTTAATGTTATTCAACGGACAAATTAGGCAAGACCGTATTTGATTCGTAATATAATAAATGAATGATAGAAGAGTTTTGGACTTGCATTGTCTTTATTTGTTTTACATCACAACGTTTTAATTGGTAAGTATCTCCAGTCGTCTTCAGGTGAATACTGATAAATATAATAAATGAATGTAGGTACCTTATTTTTGCGTTTTTTGAAAAAAGGTATTTGAAAATGTTGTTAATTTTAATGTCTTCTATACACAGCTAAAACAGAGATATCAACTTAGGAATCACCCTGTATAATTTAACAGGCGTGGCGCGATTTTACTAGTAGTAATGAATTTCGTAAGATAATTTCTTTATTTTTGATATGACCCCCTATAAAAATTGACCATGAGCCGCCACTGATATCAATAAGGATTACACATATACTTAATTTGAGAACTTCATACCTCAAACTTTTAATAGTTATTTATGTACCAAGGCAGTAAAGTGATTCTTTATCGGACGAGTCTGAAATTATGAGATGAGCGAGCGAAGCAAGCGAGGCGAATAACAGGCGAGTCGATAAAGACACTTTACTGACGTGGTGCATACAAAATTTTATCGCCAACCGTTCATCACCGTTTTATGTAAGGCAGACCGCTCTAAGAAAATAGATGTTTTTCCCCATGTTAAATTAATAGAAAAGACGAGCTGTAGACCTATTTTAGAATCGGGTCTGCGTAAAATATTTAATAGTTATTGGGTTATATTTGGTCAAAATGTAAAGTAGAAGTTTCATATTACCTATTCCATCCCATATTCAAGCTCGAAAGGTTAAAATAGCTTTACAATTCGACGACAAAAAAAACATTTTGGCCTAAATTTGACACATCAGAAAATTTTTACCGACCACGTGCGTTTTCCAAAGCACCCCTCAAAAAATTTGACCTACTATGAAAAATGGCAAGGTAATACTTTATCTGCCGCAAATGCGGCATATAAAGTACTTTATTTTACAATAAAATAAAGTGTTCGTTTACTGCCGGAAATCACTCTGATAATGTACGGCTTTACTGTCGGTTGGCGTTAAATAATATAATATACCTACTTCATAGGTACCTTGAAACTGTCAAATGCAGAAAACAGATTATAGAGAATCTCAATATTAAACATAGGTAAGCACCTTTCTTTACTTTCGAAGGAAATAAGGCCTACACACCGACCCTGCCTGAAAATTATGCTCTTAGAAAAACCAATTTTAGTAAAAGTAGGGCTTTGCTTTATAAACCCTTTTCATCCTAATTTAACGTGTAAAATAACTGGGAGTAGTTTATTTAAGTGGCTATAGCAATTTGTAATTCTAACAAAGATTTAAGTACTTACGTCAAGGCCCGATAAAAAAGAAACAATCTAAGCCAGATCTTCATTTAAATATACGATTAGCCTACAACACTCAGTGAAGAAATATCTAGAGTTTTAAAGGTCATAAAAAAATTTTAAATAAAGTTCCATTATAAAGTGAACTTGGCTCCAACTTTGTTCCTTTTATTGTGTTTGAAAGACTATTTGTTTTATGAAAAGGGTTAGACATGTAAGAATAAAGCACGCTTTCTGTGTCGGCTGTCTGCCATCTTAATATCGTTTAGTGGAACGAAAATATAAAAGATAGAATGAAACGCTATAAAAGGAAAAAGGGCAAGGATATTCTCATATAAATAAATGTAACGGTAATTTAAATTCTGCTTTTCCTATACCGTGTATTTGTATTGTACAACTTAAAGTTTTTAATGCATTTAAGCGAAAGCTCGCAGATATTTCGTGTCGGTGTTTAAACTTCTACGTTTGTGTGTAATCATATGTTTTTTTAATAAACAAGCTTGCGAATTCCGCTATATTTACTTACCATAATAAACTTCACAACATAATATGTGAGTTAATTATGGCTCGCTAAAAATCTAAGAAAATTATGAAGTGTGAACAATTACTGCTGTGGTCTGTCGAAAAACCAGAGAATTGGTTTCGCAGTCTTAGCTATATATTGAAATATTTATATGATTTCGTTTTGGTGGTGAGTGTGTCAAACCCAAAAAGACATATCTCTTCTGAATTTAGTAAAAAAAAACATTTTATATTCCGACGTGTCATAATGACATTATTATGGATTTTATTTTGAGTGTCAAAATGACATACTTTATAGGACTGAATACAATAATAATTTCATTATAGGACTGAGTACTATAATGAAAAATAGACGCAAAAATGAAAAAAATTATTTAAAACAAAATGGAACAAAATTTAATGATTAAAATTAAAAGTAACATTATTACAATTCGTTAAATGTTGGACATAAGAGTTGCAATTGCTGCATTGTTGTGATTTTTAATTTCTATGGAACGACAGTCGATGAAACACTCGATAATGATTTCTTCCCGAGAATGGCTGATGAAATTCTTTTCTTGTTTTCGCAAGAGTTCTCTATATATCCTTCAGCAACTGTGTCACTTTTTCAGCCACCATGGCGTTTAATAGTGTAAAGATCGACTCCTGAATCAGCCAGCAGTGAAGCTGAAGACCTCCGGAAACAGTGACCTGTGTATTCGGCGGAATGGGGTAACTTTAAAAAAGCAGCGATCATTTTGCACATATTTCCGAAAGTATGTATAATACCCACTGGTTGCTTTGTAAATTTGTTGTTTCTAAATGATAGAAAAAAACGAGAAACTTCGGCATCGGGGGGTCTCATTGCTACATAGGTCCGAACAAGCTGCACCATATTTATTTCTTCGACATCGCCAGGCGTTACGTAAAATTCTCGGGGAACGTTGGTTTTTGTACTAGGTATGAATATTCGAAAAACAACCCCCTCATCATGTACATCTTCTATACTTAAGTCTTTTAACTCAACTCTTCGTATGCTCCACTTATATCTTTTATCATTGACACTTTTAAAAGTATGTTTCGTTGTCTGCCTCTTGTAAAAACTTTGCAATATTTTCTTTAGTCAAAATCCTGGATTTTTTGGGTGTGTAAGAATCAGATTTTCGTTTTAAAAAAAGCTATCAATTGATTAAACTTACTTATGTCGACGTTTTTCTTAAGTAATAGTGTACTCCTTAACACAGAGTAATAACTCCATAAACTCGAAGACTTTTTCTTCATTGATTCTTCCTTGAAATATGCGAAAAGTACCATTTCGTGTACGATATTGACAACCTTTTTCTGGGAACACCAGGTTTTGTAATTGGCATAATTTTTTTCATATATGCCTTTAGACTTTTCGGGCAACAAACCAACAACTGCTTTATTGGCCAATTCTTTGATTTCTGATGGCAAATTATCCATATTATATTATATAAACGTAAAAATTAAAAATTCAATTCTGACAATGACAATACAAACAAATATTTCTATAGTTACCTGGTTTTATTAAAATCAAGCTATTAGTTTACTGACGAAAACTTAAAATTCATTATCTAAAAAAAATACAAAAATCGTCGGAATATAAAATATTGTGTGAAATTCGGATCATAATAACGATCATTATGGTACTAGCCGTGAGTATTATTGGACGAGGCGTCAGCCGAGTCTAATAACACGGCATTATGATCCGTATAACATAAATATCTATTAAGTAATTCTGAATGTACCAGGATTGAAGCTAACTACATCTAACTTAAGCTATAATATTGGTTGCCCACGTAGCCATTGCGTTGCCGCTTAATTTAAAATTTGGTGACAATTTTCTAAGCTTTGAAGGTGAAGCTTTGACCCTAAAAAGTGGTTTAGATGCCAAAGTAGCACATTAGTTTTAACCCAAATTTTAGACCGCTTTAGAGCTGATAAACTTTTATCGTTTTTACATTTTGGCATAAAATATTTTCGCACAGAACGGTTGGCGTCGCCTGGCATATTAATATCGTATAAAATAAAAGAAATAAGAGTAAGAAAAGAAAGACTAAAATGTAATAAATGGAGAAATAAAATAAAATATCATTGTTTGCATGCAGTTTTAATATTACTACATTTAAAAAAGTACTTACATATATTATATATTGAAAGTTAAAGTTTTTGATATGTTTCAACTCATTGTAAAACTAAATAAAAAAATTTTAAAAGTTAAAAAAATTTCAAAAACTTTTGCCGAGCACTTTCGTCGCCATATATTCAATAATTTTCTTTGTGAATCATCGCTTATCAAATAGACTTCCTCAAATATACCGAATAATGCAATCACTAAATAGGGTTTTCCCAAGACAACAGTTTTATCAGAAGAAAATTATTTTTTCAAATAAAACCGAGTCTACAAATTTCACCTCAGAAATGGACTTTTTAAATAAAGAATAAAATGCCAAGACAAGAAAGGTGCAAGCATATTTTCACCAAGTTGTACTATAAATAAAACTGTTGCCTGTTAAAGTGTAAAACGGGGCGTTTTGGGTATAAAAATATCCACCAACTGTTCTGCAGAGTAGATTAATCGATCCAGAATTTCTGTTTTACATTTTGTACTAATTTCTCGTACTATTCGTTGAATGGATCAGTAGTCGATGAATCAACACGAACAAATACTGAATTTCCACCACATCGCGCATGCTGTACCTGCGGCTGGCGATGGTTATAAAATTAATTTTTTTTATACATACAAAATATTATACAGGGTGTCTCAAAACTAGCGTGCAATAATTTTAGGGCATAACGTACATTAAAAAATATGAAAAAATGTCCTATAAACATAAGGAAGTCGTATCTACTCTCCAGAAGGGACATGATAAAGTAGGGTTAGGAACAAAAGCCCTATTTTCCTTCTTTTTGTAAGAAGGAAGATAGGGCTTTTTGTTCCTAACCCTACTTTCCTATAAACATACCCCCAGAAATGCTTCTTTAGGGGGCTAGAGTCCCTCAATGAGGGTCGAGGGGAAAGTTTTTTTTTGTAATAGCATGAAAATCGTTTAAGATAATGGCATAAAAATTGGTTCATGTTTTACAACCGATAAGTTGTAAATTACGGTGAATTTAAAGTGAAAATATTTATCCCAGTGGCGTCGCACGGATTGGGGCTTACAGTAAATATTATCATATATTTTTTATTTCTAAGATTTTTTTATTTCAAATTAAATTTTTTGAACGTCTCGAGTTTGTTCTTAAAGAAAGATACTCCCGTTTTATTTCCGTAGGAAGCCTGCAAACCAACAAACAGACATGCAGGCCGATGGAAAAGGGAGATGTAGATGGAAATGTGTAAATTATATTCCAAGTGTTTAAACTCAAACAATTATTAAAGTACGCAAAAAAAGCTTTTAGTCATCAGTTAGTTATTAAACTAATAACAAATGTAAAGAAAATAAAAGTGAAGGAAGCGAAAAACGGAAATGACTGTGAATTGAAACGCCTGAGTTTAAAATTCCGCAGCTTTTATTAGAAAATGTATTTGAGCGTCCATGCTCTCAGAAATTGTAAAACGTGAATAACATTCTAAACTGAACACCTAAAATTGTAAATTTTGCGAAACTGGCGAAGCAGCAAAAATATATTTTAAAGAATCCATGTAGAAATAAGTGTAATACCCCAATGCCAACATATCTTTAAAACATTTCAACTGTGTAGATGAAAACCCATGAAAAGAAATACGTTTTTATTAAAAAAAAATACTAGGTATATATAATAAGTTATAATTTAAAACTCATATGGACAGGGTGATTCTTTAAGGTCGACGAGTGGCCATATCTCGGAAACTACTGGGTATAGAAATACAGGGAAAAAAATGATTACTAAAGTAGCCATGAGAAAATCCTGGAAATAATTTTTAAGTTCCGCATTGTGCCGCAGGAGGGCGTAATTGAAAAGTAAATTTTAAAATTTTACATATCTCCGAAAATTCCCCATTACACCATTAAAAAGCTTGGACAATAATGCATCATTTTGGTTTTATGCTCATTGGCGTACCGACTTTAATAAGAGGGGGAAGCTGTTGAAAGTGTAATCATTTAAATCGCTGTAACTTATAAACGACTTATCCGATTTTCGCAAACTAAAGACTGTTTGGGAGAGAAATATTTGCACTTTCACCAATCGTATTTAGTTGTCCATAATAGTTCTAAAAAAAATGCTAGAGGGCGCAATTTGTAATAATAACACATTTTTTGATTTTACTCCGAAAAAATATATCATACTGTATAATTATGATACCATAAGATGAAATTTTCTAGAAAAAATATTAAAACCGCAGCTTGATATCTCCGTTCGTTTCAGCGTTATCGCCAATAGAATAATTTTTAAAACTTTAAAGAAGCGATTATATATTTTTTAGAAAAAAAGTGGGACCCACTGATAGTTTTCCATGTGGATTTAGCCTGATCAATTCTACATAAAAATGATCTCTTGCGTTTTTCTCCTCAGGCACACCGTTCTTAGTTAAAATAATTAAATTAAATTAGCTCTACTATTTATTATTATTATTAACATTGATAATGAAATATTTTGTTTATAAAAATTGTTGGAAATGACCACTTTCACTTAATAGGCATGCGTCCGCCCGTCTAATTAAATTTAATTATTTTAATTAAGAACAGTGTGCCTGAGGAGAAATAATGAATCACCCTGTATAGCAGGATTTACTTTACTTATTACAGTACGAGTTGGTTTACGGACGAGACGACGCAGAAGCAGAGTCTGAAAAATAAGTAGTGTAATAACACAAGGTTCTTAAGTGACAACTTGTTAAAAATCGAAAATAAAAAGGTATTTTTTCTAAAATCCAAACATGGTTGCTAGTCAACACATTACGGTATCTGATACTGTAATATTCCATTTACCGGCCGCAAATGAGTACAGGTATATTTACTGGACAGGATAAAATAATAGTATTTTACGTTACAAGGCTGGTAGGTGACTTATTACAGTACGAGTTGGTTTACGGACGAGGCGACGTAGGAGCCGAGTTTGGAATATAAACGAGTGCTGTAATAATACCTAACGGATGTGTATCGTATGATATTTTATTTCATCCTGTCTTTATAATCCTTTTTAAAAAGAATAAACAAATAGGTCATATTACCTTGTAAGTGACAACTTGTCAAAGATCGAAAGTAACCAGTCATTGTTTCTAAAATCATACCATTGTTGCTAGGGGCAACCCATTACAGTATCTGATACTGTAATGTTCCATTTACCGGCCGCAAATGAGTACAGGGTAAGTAAATTTACTGGACAGTCTGAAATAAAGGTTATTTGACCCGTTCCCCGAAAATGTATTTAAAAAAACAGCAAATTTACTAAAAAAAATATTTTCATTAAACCAAAGCTAATAATATGAGCAAAAAAAATATTTTGAGGACGATTTATTGAGGGTTAAATCTTACTGAAATAACGTGGATCTGGTGCTCTATTGATTTAATGAATCGTGACTTTGATATACAAGTTTCAACCTCGCCATTTCTCAAAATCATTTACAACTGCCATAACTTCAATCAAATAGATTTGGGATAAATAATTTCAAACTAGAATTACAAGAAATACCACTGATCCAAAGATCCAATACAGAAGGTTATTAATAATTCCTTAAAACCCAATTTCATTAAGTCCTCTTTAACCCATGTTTAAAAAAGAATAATTCTGAAATCGTAATAATGTCAGAAATGGTAGATTTATAATGTAGGATTGTTAGCAAAGTTCAATTTAAGAATAATGGACCTGGTCATAACTTGTTATGTTATGTTATAACCAGGTAAACAACTTTTAATTCGAACTTTGATGTCAATCCCACATTATAAAATTACCATTTTTGGCATTTTTTTGATTTAAACTGGACTCCGGTTTAAATCGACGGTTTAAACCGACTTATATAAAATAGGGCAAAAGAACATCATTATTATTTAAAGTATAGTAATTTTATAATGAGGGATCGATAGCAAAATTCGAGTTAAAAGTGATTTATCTGGGCATAACTTAATATAATCTAACATAACATAACACGTTATGACCAGGTTGATTACTCTTCAATTGAACTTTGTTGTCAGTCCCACATTATAACAACATTTCTGACATTTCTACGATTTTAGAATTATTCGTCAGTTTAAACCTAGGTTTAACTTTAGGTTTGAGAGAACTTTATAAAAGGGTAGCATAATAAACCAATAACAACATGTTATATTAGTTTTAGATATTATTAAACGTGCGTTTAAAAAAATATTAGCAATATACGAATTTTACTCCCTGTGACTTTTTTTCCATTCAGAGAGAAAATATCTCAAAGAACTTCATTGTACTTAGCAAACTTAAAATGTAAAATAACGATATAGCATTGTTGCCAACGGGCACAAGCTTGCTTTCGTTTATAACAATTCTACAACAAAGTTTAAATACAAAATAATATATCAATAGCAAAGCGCATTGTAGATACGAAACTATTTTGTATTAGTCAGTATCGATTACATTTTTATTTATGTCTACAATTAATTATGTTGTATAATTATTATTTTCCTACGACCACCTATGAAAATGAGAAAGAAAGCACGGTTAATTTGGCTAGAAAGCGCCGTATATCACACGCGTGTTGGAAAAAAATATTTTAACACTAGTGTTAATCAAAATAAAAATAAATATCAAGGCACACTATTTAATTTAAACATGTGGTGCCAATTTGACAGACAACCCCTATTTATTAAAAAAAAAATTTTAGAAAACATTAATTGTAAAGTGTTTAACTTATTTATAATGTATTTGTCGAGTGATTCAGAATTAAAGTGTGAAAATACTCCATCTAAAATAATAAAAAAATCTTAATAATATACTGGAAAATCTATTACCAAAAAAAAGTTTGCGCTGAAGAAAATGTCATGTATTAAACAACAAATCTTTATTAGTATCGATAGAGTAGAGAATAGAGCTCTACCCTACAGATCGCAAGGTCACAGGTTCAAATCCCATCAGGAATATTTGACTTTTTTTTATAAAAATATTAAATAATTTATAGACATATTTTGAATTGAAATCATCCTTGCTGGGTGGATTTTTTAAATTTATGTTTAATGCATCTTTCCTTGATTAAATTTTAAATTTTTCATTCTGGTTAGATTAAAGATTAGAAGTCAATCCAGGATTAGTATAAAAGCCTATTGACAAACTATGAAACCAGATATTAAGTAGAACATAATCCTAAGTATGCTAATTTAAACACTAGTGTTGATATTTTTTTTTCAACACTAGTGTTGACTAATCAAAGGCTTTTTTAATAATTCTTTATGGTCTTAGGAAAAATAGTGTACATTACTCGTGTAAAAGTGATTATTCTAAAACTTGGAGAATTTCCGCACTCGGCTGACCCCTCGTGTTAAATATCTATTCGTTTGAAAAGTATCACTTATATCACTTGTTATGTAATATACTAATTAGGGTTTATCCAGAAATAACCAAATGATTTCAATGTATGACGACGAGGCACCCACATAACTTAAAGCAAAATATTGGTTCAGCAACACAAGAACTGGATAGTAGTTTCTGTTTAAAGGTTGGAGACAATGACGTTTTTTGAACGGCAAAAGAGTTTTGAACTTGCATTATATAAATACTGAGTATTCACCTGAAGACGACTGGAGATACTTATCAGTTGAAACGTTGTGATTCAAAACAAATAAAGACAATGCAAGTCCAAAACTCTACTGATGTTCAATTATACTTATTATTGTATTTAAAGAACATCATGTGTGAGACGCCTAAGTGTAAGTAAGGTTTTCTCTTTTTATTGTTTTTTTTATTCTCACCTATTTTCACTTACTCAACCTTAAAATTAACTCATAAAACTCGTACATTTGCATTTATAGAGAAACATGTCGACCGAAAAATTATAAAAATACATAGAAAACAACAGAAAAAACACGAAACACATTTTTGGGGCAACCGATGTTTCAGAAATGTCAACTTTATTTATTCAAATATTCTTGTGCTGACAGAATATTATTCAAATTGGGATGTGCGTTATTTCAAAGGGTAAGCATATATTGGTTTTTAAAAAAATCAAAATAAGCAGTGATTTGGGGGATATTGTACAGGATGTGTACGTTTTCGAAAAAAATAGTATCCCATCGTTTGTTAAAAGCAATTAATACAAAATAATTACTATTTACACTACACTTACCTAAAGTTACTAGAACTGTCGTGTCACTACTATAATAGTAGTTGGTACAACAAGAGTAGATATGACGTCTACATCTTTTAAGGAAGTAAACCGAGCACAACGCCGTAGGCGGAGTGCTCAAACTTCCGAGTGCGATATGGACAATCCACTCGAGTTAAACAATACATTTTTTCTACGACCAAACTTACGAACCTTATTTTTTTATAAATTTAAAAAGTTTGCAACCCATTGGATCCGAAATTCGCCGTTTTACACCGTCTCGGCCAGATAATCATGTTAGAAAATATAGTAATGCCAATTCAATTATAATGCTACATAAAATTAATTTTCTATGCACATTCAGCAGGTTGCATTATTGATTAACTATTATAGATGCGTATATTTTGTTATATTAAACAAACTAAAAACATAATGTACCATATACATATAAATTATATAATTTGGTTTCTTGAAAGAGAAGGCGGAGCCCCAGTAAATATAATAAACTGTGATTGGTCAGTACTTTATTGGGACGCCACAGAGGAATTATATTTTTATACCATTATGGGAAATTTCCGGCACTGTGCAATAAATAAATATGAAATTTTTCCGTACAGTTAACTGAAATAGCCTACTTTTCTCATCACTTATGTATAAAGGAAACATCACTTTTTATTATGCATTGTATATTTTACTAATTATTATATACTATGCTGCAACATACTAGTATTATGCATAGATATAATATTTATAGACTATGACATAATCATCTTAACTTCTCAAAGGGGTTTGACGCTGTGACGTCATCTTATGGAGTAAAATTTCTATTTATACCCGTAAATTCAATGAAAATGGCCATCTGTTTTTGGGTTACTTACTCATAAGATTATTTTACATCTTTTGAATATCATATTTTGTAATATTTGCATTATCAATATAATGCTATAACATAATTGTTGAAAGTATGACTCACATTTCATTAATTTATTTAGACACAATCACAAAAACTATGATTTGCATATATTCGGTAATTGTCTTTATACAGGGTGTCCGTTAACTTATGGGACGTAGAGTAACTGGAGATACTAGACATTAAACTAAGCCGATTAAGTCATAAGTTTTTTCGGATTATTACTTGTTCTAGAGATACAGGGTGTATATAATTTATGTATTATTAATTTAATTATGTACTATGTTTTTTCATGCTTTGGGATGTTTAAAGGGAAATATTCCGAAAACCGTTAAAGATATTAAGATCAATCAACTACACTTTTTGATTCAGAAAATGCCCTTTTTAAGAAACTATAATTGAAAAACACCTAATATCACAGGTAAGAAAATAAATCATAGATTTATGAAGCCAAGTGTAGGCAACTAGCGTCCTCTAGTTTTAAACTTAAAAATTTATACAAATTCTTATTTTTTGCTCATAAAAACATAATATTGCCAACTTTCAATTCGATTCATGAAACTGTTTTAAAATTATAGCTTATTTTCGAGAATAAACTTTTACTTTCAACACCCTGTATCTCTAGAACGAGTAACAATCCGAAAAAACTTATATGACTTAATCGGCTTAGTTTGATGTCTAGTATCTCCAGTTACTCTACGGCCCATAAGTTACCGGACACCCTGTATATAAACCGTACTTAATATTACCTGCTTCCTATTAAATATTCTCTTAATGAGAATTAATAAGAATCTTATTCAAAGCAGTTGCAGTGGATAATAAATAGCAGCATCGGCGTGCCTAATTTATATTTAAATTATACAACGTACAATCACTGGGACCGTTATTTGTTTATTTATTTACTTCTTAATTTACATTTGTTTCAGACAGTCAACACCCCCTTTATTAAGTGTACAAGACCTGGGAATTGATTTCTTATGAATACAAATGATGTTGACTTTTTTAAGAGGGCTGAATTTTATTTTTTTGCAAGTCAGAAAACTTTCTAGAATATGTATAGTGGGAAATATTGATAGAGGCGTCTTGTTTCATATTTTAATAATTAAGTGTTTCTCTAGCAGGAGAGAAAAATAAAAACAGCTATAAATCACCATAGTCTATTTCAGAAAGGTGTAGAGTAATAATATGGGAAATTCGTTCCGCTCAATTTTGGTGTCGGCCATAGGCGTAGGTAAATTTTGTGCAATAAATTATTTATGATAACTGATCAAAGAAAAAAAAATCATTTGATAAATAAGAAGCTATTAGCTATAGCAAATTTACACTAACATCGTTTATAAAATACGCCTTGGAAGATATAGCTGAAAAACATAGTGTAACTGTGCTGCGCACACCGCCATATCATTGCGAACTAAATCTTATAGAACTTATATATGGGCGCAAGTGAAAGGATTTGTAGCAAGACACAACACGACATTCAACATGAAACGCGTTAAACTACTGTTTAAGCTATTAAGAAAGTGACACCAGAGAACTGGCGAAAAGCGGTCCATCATGTCATTGAAGAAGAGAAGAAAATGTGGGATCTTGCCCACCTGATTGATCGCACCGTCGACCCGTTAATTATAACAAGCGGACATGACAGTTTCTCAGATGACAAAGAATATTATATTTTTTTACAATTTAATTTCTGTATAATGTATTTTTTGTCTTTTGTAATTTTTTTATATTGTTTAATAAAAAATAGGTGTACCCAATACTATGTACATAATGCACGCCTTTGTCACACCATTTTCAGTGTTTGCGAATGGATAACAATAGACAAAACCCGTAAATTGACCCAAACCCGGGTGGTACTACCTGCACCTGATGAAAAGAAAGAATTTTGCAATTAAGTCAATGCCAAATTATGTAAGTGACTTAAATATTCGTTGGGTCACTCTGCAGTCCCTTTGCATACCTAATGAGCTTTTATTACACTACACCTTTTTGAAATAGACAATATTTAGTTTGCTTGTATTGTTTAAATAAAATATGCCTTGTTTGTTTCATATAAGGTAACTTTTTTGCAATTTTGCCAACCTTAGTATTTGTTCAATTAATTTTCATTAAACAGTAACCTTTTGAACCATTAAAAACCACCTTCACAAAAAATATGATGATAGTAAACAGAAGACGAAACGTCGGGCTCAAAACCTCGTCTCATCTTTATAGGTTGGTTTATGCCCACGATGTTGTAAAGATAACCTGAGGACGATTTTGTTTTAACGTGAATTTTTAAAACGAGGCCGCTTGTTTCGCGAAAAAAATATGTTCATTTATTCTCTCTTTTTTTTTATATTTGTGTCTCCACAATGACCTACTATTTAAACACTTTTTAAAAAAAGACAAGACACTTTACTTCCCGGGTAAATAAAAGGGCCAAAGCTACGTTCGTTATTTACTCCGGGCAGCAATAAGTAAATTGAATCCCGTTCAGTAAAGGGGGTTGTTGCTCCTTCTCTTAAGACAGGGGGCGAAGGGAAAGAAATAATTTAATTCTAGGATAGTTTACTTAGCTAGGGAGGTATTTAATGTATTTAGGGAAGGTTTGAAGAGATCTATTAAGTGCAAACACTAACCGAAAGGAACAAGGTCCAAATTCATTGGTATGTTGGCTTTCTGAATGTCAAGGTATTTAGGAATAGTAGCTTTAATATAAAGGTGCCACAACAGTTACACAGACGGTGGCGTAGCCAGAAAATATGCTCAGGAGGGGAGGGGGGGGGGGGCTCAGTGGGCGTAACTAGAACATTTTTTTTCTGGAGAGAGGGACAGTCGGGACTACATGTATTTTATGATATTGTACTTAGTGAAGAAGGCCAGAAGTAGTTAGAAGAATTCACCCCAAAATTCGCCTCATTACTACCAAATGTCGAAAATTAAATTATTCATTCTCCCCCTTTGCATGGTTAGATTAAATTTGTTTTTGTAAAAAAAAAATTATATTTGTGGAAAACATGAATATTGGTGTCAATCCACAATTTTAACATAAGATGTATGTATAAGTCTAACCAGCGTTTTTCGGTCTAGGTTGTTTATGATTAAAACTAAAGTAAATATCGCTCATCACGCCAAAATTGATGATTTCTTCAGAAATCATGTACTTTAGGATCGTAGATTAAGGAGCAGTTTTTGGTGCAAATGCTTAGGTTTTGAAATACTTCTTTTCAAGTGCTGTTTTGTATATTCATAATAAAGCATTCTCGTTTCTTCCCGCACAATTTTTTTTTTATAAATTATCACACTCCTTCCATAAAAAATGTTTCAATTAAAATGTTTTCCTTTAATTTTTCTTTTTAAAAATAAATAACTAATTTTTTTATTTTGGTTGTAAAAATATTTTATTGCATTGCGTTATATTTTTGTTGAATTAAAATAACTCTAAAAAAGGGAAATCGGAACAGACAAGTATATAGTAGAAACATACTATAAAATATAATTCTTTTTACTCGTTTTCCTTTAAAATATGCATCATAAATCAATAACTAAAACGATATACGTCCGAAACCTTAATCTCTATATAAAATAAGACTTTAAGAAGGAAAAGTTTAAAAACTAAACGTTTCCTACAAGACCTTAGCCAAGAATATATTATTTAAAAATTTAAATTAAGAGTTCAAGCGTGAGACGAAAAATTAGGTTGCAATTAGACTTTTAGATCCGAGCTCCTAGGCTCGGGGGGGCTGCAGCCCCTCCCCCTAAGTACGCCACTATACACAAATATAACAGTGGCCTAATATATTAGGATCTAAAAGTGTAGACTACGTAACTTGTCGTCAAATCAAAAAGCACAATATAAAACAGAAATTCAAAATCCAAATCAACCGCAATTTAACATGGGAAATTTTAGCGCGTTCTGATCCACTTAAGCCTGAGAATAAAGACTTAAATCACATATTAACTCATTCCCGACAGCCAGTAACTATACTGGAGGATAAACTGCGAAATAACTCTATAAAATAAGCGAATCAATTTAACTTTCACCCATAAAAAAAACATTTCCGAAAGTAAAAGTGACATTACCCTCAATATCAGCGTCAAATATCCATCAGGAGATAATAAAGGTAATGGAGTTAATAATTATTTGTTATCGTTGAACTGTGGGGGGTGCGGTCATCGATTTTTTAGACGGCTTCGCTTTGTTAACTTTGCCTCCTTAATTGAAAATAATTGAACGTAGACGGATATTGCAGTCTGACGTTTAGTCGATATGCTGTAAACTAAGATAATGTCACGAGGTATGAAAATAAGTCTCAGAATAACGAGACTTTAAGGGTTTATCATTACTTTAGCATAAAGTTTAGATTTCTCTTACATTTGTTTTCGTTTTTTTTTTTAATGTTTTTAAGTGACTTTAAAATAAATATGCTATATACATAACTTGGTTTGGCCTTACCTCTTTTACTGACCACCGATCGTCGCCACTGACTTTAGGTCATTTTTTATGCGAGTCTTCACATTTATACAGGGTGATTCACGTTAAGTGGCCTATTAGAAGATCTCGAAAACGAGTAAACTTATCTATCTAAAAATTTGACAGCAGACATAATTGGCTTTGAGCATTTAAAACAATACATTTTGAGGTTTTTGTTACTTCCGGTTACACCGGAAGTTATTGCCAACTTTGCTATTTCAAAAGGAACACCCTGTATATTTTAGCATTTTTGATTACCTTATTAAAATCTAAATAACTTTTGTTAATAAAAATCTATTCCTATCTCTAACCGTTTTTGAGATATGAATTATAAAATGATTTTTTTGTGTAAAAACTCTCCGAGAAGAAAGTTTAGTAACTCGAAAACTAATAAGGGTAAAAAATTGAAATTTTGTAAGCTTTCAAGTAATACATAGATCTTTACTTTAAATTACTTAAGTTTCACGTTATTATACAGGGAGTTCTTAAAATTGTGCCAATGTTTCCATTTAAATAAATGTGCATAAGTCAATTTTTGCATATGGAACACCCTCTTTTTTAGCTTACTAACGTGGAGAGAATTACATTTAATAACTAAATGCCTAATATGTTACAATCCACAATTTTAGTCGTTTTGGAATTATGAGCAATTTAAATAAAAAATTTTAAAATTTCTGTTTGTGTTAATGCGACATTATTTTTGAAAAAAAAGGCTTTGACTGGGATTTTCGTGTGACTTTAAGCTTTGTTACCATTTTTTATTAAGTACCTATGTTCGTTGCTTAGCTTTTTCTGATTTTCAAAGTCAAACGAAAATCCCAGTCGAAGTCTTTTTTTTTTAAATAATGTCGCATTAACACAAACAGAAATTTTAAGATTTTTTATTTAATTAGCTCATATTTCCAAAACGACTAAAAATGTGGAATGTAACATATTAGGCATTTAGATAGGAAATTTAATTCTTTACA
This sequence comes from Polydrusus cervinus, assembly GCA_935413205.1. Classification (NCBI taxonomy): domain Eukaryota; kingdom Metazoa; phylum Arthropoda; class Insecta; order Coleoptera; family Curculionidae; genus Polydrusus; species Polydrusus cervinus. The sequence continues at coordinate 8,661,545 of OW284516.1, forward strand.
CGTTAGTAAGCTCAAAAATAGGGTGCTCCATTTGCAAAAATTGACTTATGCACATTTATTTAAATTGAAGCATTGGCCCAATTTTAAGAACTCCCTGTATAAAAAACGTGAAACCTAAGTGATTTAAACTAAAGATCTATGTATTACTTGAAAGCTTACAAAATTTTAAATTTTTACCCTTATTGGTTTTAGAGTTACTAAACTTTCTTCTCGGAGCCTTTTTACACAAAAATATCCTTTTATAATTAATATCTCAAAAACAGTTAGGAATAGGAATAGATTATTATTAACAAAAGTTATTTATATTTTAATAAGGTAATCAAAAATGCTAAAATATACAGGGTATTCCATTTGAAATAGCAAAGTTGGCATTAACTTCCGGTTTAACCGGAAGTAACAGAAACCTCAAAATATAATATTTTAAAAGCTCAAAGCCAATTATGCCTGCTCTCAAATTTTTATATAGATAAGTTTACTCGTTTCCGAGATCTTCTAATAGGCCACTTCGCGTGAATCACCCTGTATATTTTTTATGTTAAAAAAAGTGTACATTTTCATAAAATTTTATTTAGTAGTTTTCAAGGCAAGGGCCTGTCGACATATTAAGCACCGGTTCCCGCAGATCACCGAAGTTAAGCCGTGTCGAGCGCGGTTAGTACTTGGGCGGGTGACCGCTTGGGAACACGGCGTGCTCTTGCCTCAGGGAAGAGTGTAAAATGAATCGACACCTAGCCATCCTATTCACGCCGGACAGGCCGGATGAGATCGGATATCTCGTAGGATAAAGGTGCCGTTTCACACTCCCCAGTCGGTAGATCACATTTGTGGTCGATGACCGGTTCAAGATGGCCTACGTAGTCGGCGAACCGTAAAAAAAAAAAAAAAAAAAAAAAGTAGTTTTCAAAATATTTGCAATAGAAAAAAAGTTTTTAGCGGCAAGCAGACAAAATAGCGCATCTATCTATAGATGCACTACTTTGTCCGCCTGCCACTAAAAATGTTCTTACTATTTACTTATACAGACACTCAACTCAACTACTTTATTTTTAATATTTTATACTCCAGACCTTTTTGACATCCTGTATAAAAAAGTCGTTCGTACCGTTACATAAGAAAATTCACTTCTGACGCAGAGTTTTCAAGACGTTTTAATCGTTCCAAAGTAAATAGTGATGGTATCGTTAAGGAACAGGTCAACTTAAATTATATTATTTTTAGCAGACATTTACTCTTCATTATATTCTTAATAGAAACAAATAATCCTAACAAAAGAACATCTACAAATTGTATGATAATGGCTTTTACAATGGATTTTATACGTAGGCCGTGGTTTTCCAAAGCGTTCTATCACTCTTAATTCATAAAAATTAAAAATGGAAAAGTTAAATTTGCCTGGCATGTAATTTTTCAATGTTTTTTCGAATTTTAAAACAACCTTAAAAGGGTTTTTCTACTCCCACATGGATATTTTACTGTTTCCTTTGTGCTTAAGTAACGAGAAAAGTAAACTATTCCAGTTTACTCTATAGCAAAATTATTACATTCATTCCTTACTATCAGTGCTGTACAGTGTTGCAACCTTTAAAAATAAAATTTTCCTTTGGGGACAGCGCCGACCTATCATTCCTCTGTGCTTTGGATATTTATTTCTCACGAATCCGGATATTTTTCATTAGTTGACAACATTATTTTCAAAATTAGATTCCTCTGTAGAGTCCTTATTAAGTACTTTTCAATCATAGTTTATTATATTTACTGAGGCTTCGCCTTCTTTTTCAAGACACTAGATTATATAATTTATATGTATATAGTACAATATGTTATAAATTTGTTCAATATAACAAACTATATAACATGATCAGTTGGCCGAAACGACAAAACGGCGAACTTTGGATCCAATGGTCGTGAGGTCAAGCCCGACAGCTTACAAACTAGCAGAAAAGTCTTCCACTTTAAGTAGTTCTATGCAATAGTATTTTGATATATTAATTAAGATTATAGTACCGAAAGCTTTGTTTATTTAACTAAAAAAGTACATAAATTAAGACACTTTTTTTGTGTTTAGAAAATATTCTTTTAAATTTAAACTTTAATATTTTAGAAGGTAAAAAAGGTGATCATTCCCTTTCACTTTAATCTTATCTTTCGACAGTTCTTTCACACCAAGATGTTAAATCTTTCATTCTACCTTTAAAGTTTTCACAGTGCCTTAAGCCTTAAACCCATATACTTTTCTTACTCACAATGCAATGTGTGTATCGGTTTCCTCTTCGTTCCACTCATTTTATACCGAACCTATAATTGTGTTTCTAAGTTAGGGTGATATCTACTGGTCTTTTCTTCTTTTAATTTTTCTCCTGAAGATGAATGCTTCTGCATTCGAAACATGTAGACAAGTTGTTTAAAATATTTCTATAATATATCAGTGGAGGAAGACTTTGTGTTCTTATTTTTACCTTCTATATTCCCACTCCACTTTAAGTATGGACTATTTCTTCAAGTTTAATATTTTGTCAAGAGTATTAAAAACTTTTACATCATAATCTTAAAACTAGAACCAGAAATACTACTTTAGATACAAGTAATTACCTTGTTTTGATGAACCAGATCCTTAGTTTAACATAATTATAGTATCAAAAATTAAGAAACTACTTATATAGAAGTTAAGATTCTCTTAGATTTATGTAATAATTAGTTAATATTCTTTGAATTAAAAGAATATTTTTTCCCGTTTTACTACAAATGATAAGGCTAAATATTTTATATAAGTTTTCAATCATTTAAAACTCAAATTTAAACTGATTTGCAAGTCAGATTATAACTTGTTGTTGATGTGAATGTGACAAGCTTAATAAGGGTCATATTTTGTAAAGGAAGATTGTAATAATTATTATATTATCATGCGGGTTCGTTATGAAACACTCGTACAAATTTTTATTTTGCCAATATCTCTACAGGCGTTAAAAATAAAATTGTGCTTGCAAAAACTGCCTAATATATTTTAATAGATCGTATTAAAAAATAATACGATTACATTGTACGCTGGATTAAAGTACAAGAAGATAAAGGTACTAAAATCTCTCATGTCGAAGTATTGCTAAAAATTGTTAAGGGCTCATTGTTTTGGTTTTATATATAAATATTATTAGTTTCTAGTAGGTACTTTTAAACCAATACTTATCTTGAATCGAGCACGAGAACAGGGGAGCAGAAATAAAATTAAAGTTTATTTAAAAGCGGGACAATTGTGAGACCATTTCGTATCGGAACTGTTCAGTATTATATAGATCTTGAACCACTTATTCTTCTTAACAAAGTATTTTCTTCATTCATTCAAATTTTCCCACCCTTAAAAGAGAGGATCAAAGGGGACGCGCAAAGGAGCGGATAAAATGGAGGGGATACTATTTGTAAAGATCTTCGGTCACAGTTCGGCATGTCACGAACATGGCCGATTTATTTATCACCTGTGAAATATTATTTCTGGGCCATTTTATCACAATCAAGATATTTAATTTTGAAAATACTTCAAATAAAATCACAATACATTGTAATTTCTTAATTGATACTTCTTTTTTAGCTGTGTATAGAAGGCATTAAAATAAACAACATTTTCAAATACCTTTTTTCAAAAAACTTAAAAATAAGGTACGTACATTCATTTATTACACTATGGATCGAATACGGTCATGTCTAACTTTCCCGTTGAATAACATTAAGAAAACTTCTGGGTATAGGATGAGCCCGCAAGGGAAAGCGTTCTGCGTATAATCTCGAAGCAGCAGCCGCACTTTGACGACACTCGCCGTAAATTAGCACCATATCTACTAGTTCATTGTTTTCAAATTTTACCATTTTGACGTGTCAAATTAACTTGCTTAAAAAAACACACTGCAGCGGAATTTTTTTTTTTTTTTTATGATAAAACACCTGCACTGTAGGAAAAATCCTTTAAGGCGCTCTGGGAGCGGGGCGAGTGCGAAAAAAGCGATTAACGTTGGTCTTGAAACGTTGAAGATTGTATTCATTGGGAAACACGACCTCAGGAAGATCATTCCACAAAGATGACGTATGAAAGAATTCTTGAACAATGAAGTTCGAGGAGTACTAAGCTGAACAACATATGGATGAGCGGCAGTGGTTCGCCGTGTATTTCTGTTTTGCATTGCTCTAGGTGGAATCAAGTGGGCAATGTCAGTCGAACACCTGCCATGGAAATATCTGTAAAAGAAAGCCAAATCACCAACCTGTCTTCGATGCTCCAGGCTATCGAGGGTCTTGGTCAGCTCGGAGTCGCCGATCAGACGAACGGCTCTCCTTTGAATGAAATCCAGTAGCCGAAGGGTGTGCTTGGGTGCAGAGCTCTAGACATGAGAGCAATATTCTAATGATGGTCGAATCTGGGCTTTGTAGAGTGTCAAAAGTTGATGAGGTGTGTACAACCTTTTGGTGCGGAAAAGTACACCAAGTTTCTGTGCAGCTGCCTTGGCAATTGCGGCAACGTGATCATGCCAAGACATATTACCTCCCAGATTGACCCCCAGCAAATTAATAGACGGTGCCAGGGGAATTGCGTGTCCTGCCATGACTATATCCGGTTCTGCAATGTTAACCTTTTTGGAGAAGACTGCTGCCTGGGTTTTCTTAGCATTAAATTCGACTTGGTTACTGTCACCCCAAGCCAAAATTTCTTCCAGGTCATTGTTGAGGCGCAATACTTCATGCTGCCTGCGAAGATTTGCGTCGGCAGCGGATGTTTAGGGAGTCAAGGTAAAAGATGAGACAAGTGTGCTGTCATCAGCAAAGCTATAAATTGGATTTTGGGGGGAATACCAAATAACTCACCACCGACCCGTAAATTGCATGACTAATAAGAGATAAGACCAACAACATAAAGTATAGCAGGCTACGTTTTGATGACCAGGCCCGCACTTAGATTTTTTACTTCCGCATCTTGCCTACTTTTAAGTTTTAAAAAAAAAGGTATTTGTAAATGTTGTTTATTTTAATGCCTTCTATACCCAGCTAAAAAAGAAGTATCAACTTAGAAATCACCCTGCATACAAAAAGCTCACTTTAATTAATACACGCTGAAAACATGCTACACGCCTAGCAACTGATCGTTACAAATTGATTAATTATTTGATGGCCAGTAGAAAGGGTAGACCACCATGAAATCGCAAATATAACTGTCAATCTATTTATTGATTGTTGGGCTTATTATATACAATCTGTTGTCCAACAAATTTTTACCTGCGCGCAGCTTCATACAGCTTCGTGGGCTTTCTTCGTTTATTTTGCTAGATTAATGTTAGTTTTTAGGTTCCTCCAATTGTAAAATACCATTTATCTACTTTTATTTAGTAATATGAATTTTACAGTTTTGTAAATCATTTTGTAATGAAACAAAAAACGGGTTTATTAAAATTTTGCTGTTAAATAAAACCACACTTTTTAGAAGAATGATTTATTATTAACAATTATAAAATTAATTACCCATTAATAATTAAAATATAACACTTAAGGTTTATTATAAACATTAATAATACACTTTTTACAGTTAGAAATTTGTATACCAGAAGTGGATGTGATGGAGCCCTTTACGTTCGAATTTCCAATCATTAAATCCGTGTCTGACCCCATGATCTTCTTTACTATTTGTTTCTTATTTTCTAAAGAATGAAAATGAAAACTGAAATGAAAACTTTGGACTTTTTGGCCTTGTAACCCTCTGAACTTCTTTTCAAAAATGCGATTAGTTGAGAAAATCTGCTTATATCTTGATTTTTCGTGACTGAAATCATAGTTCTCAATATTGAGTAGTGAGTCCATAGTGTAGATGGTTTCTGGGAGCGTTGCTTTACGGAAAAATAACCCAAAAGGATTTTCTCAGACACCTCCTTTATTCTTCTTCTGATACTCCAACTCATACCGCGCCTTGGATTTTGTCGGAACTAAACTTAAGATCACTTCGTTTGCCGCTGCTTCTATATCAGAGGGTAAACTTCCATCAGAATCGCTCATTTTGAAAAACGCTTTTTATATTTTTGAATTTGTTTGACAAATTTTCGACAGTAACCATGCGAAACAGTAACTATGCGAAAGGTAACATAAAAAACTTTATTAGTAAACTTAATAGCAGGTGCATTTTTACAGGTGCATTTTTACTTTTAAAAATGCCTTTTGCCAAATATTTTTATTCATAGATGAAAGTAAATAAAATTTTAAGTACAATATTCTTGTTGTAAATTCATATTACTACACTCGACTTTTATTAAACTCGGCTGACGCCTCGTTTAACAACTTTAACATCTCGTGTTGTAATATGAATCTTGACAGCACTTATATCATTAATAACTATTAAGTTAAAATTATTTATGTAATTGTGTAAATGAACTCTTTGGCAAAAAAAAAATGCAACGAATTTTTAAATTTCATCCAACTAGAATTTTAAAATAAGCTATGAACCAAGTAAAGGGTGTCAATTTTAGTTATTAGTTTGATACATTCTATCAGCCGGATAACCTCTACTTACACATTAAAAATCCAACTTTATAGTGTGGGAATTTCGCAAATAAATAAAGTAATCTACACCAATGATAAAGGGCGTTATCTTAAGTGAAATCATTAATAATACTTAAACAAAGATAATTTGATCTTCAGCAGCTTGAGACTGGAAACTAGATTAAGGTTTATAAATAAAACTGCTTTGACGATAATAACATATTTCTTAAAGAAAAAATACTTTTTGTTGTGGTGGGTCGGTAGTGCATGCCAAGTATTGGGAAATGAAACATTAATTCATGCAGTGATAGTTCGTAATTAGTTTATAAGTGAAACATTTAAACTTGAAGTACTGTTTTCTGTTGGTGTCGATTGAATTTTGTTCTAAACCTAGGTAAGGGATGAAGCTACTCGAAATTTATTATATACATAATATTCACCTTTATAGTAGTAATTAAATAAAGCTGGAAAACGAGTTTGGTGTGTGCCAGCATTGGACTTCCAGTATTTTTTTATATTTTATGTATTTGTTAACATTTAGGCCTTGGCGCATAGCCTGTCAAACATTGGGCCGTAGCGCCGAAAGTTTTTGCGCCTGCGGCGCCTTATCTATCGGCGTTTGGGCCGTGATCTTATCGTTGATACATAAATGGAAAACTACAAGTTTCATAACAGTGCTTCAAATCCTATAAATGCATTTAAAGGTACTTAAAAGCTATTTTGAAGGAAATTTCGAAATCATGTTACGAATGGTTTGAAAAATATTATAGATAAAGTATTTAAAAATACTAATCGATACATCGGCAGCTTGAAGCCTTTTGGTAGGCTGGAGGTCCTTTAAAGTAGCCTTTAAACGACTTCAAGCAGTATTTCTAAATTTTTCAAGATTACCAGCTCTATGCAAAATCATATTTATACAGGGTGATTTGTAAGTTTTACTTCTGTTTTAGCTGTGTATAGAAGGCATTAAAATAAACAACATTCTCAAATATATTTTTTCAAAAAACTTAAAGATAGGCGAGATTCAGAAGTTAAAAATCCGGTGCGGGCCTGGTCATCAAAACGTAGCCTGATATACTTTATGTTGTTTTTGTTTTATAAGTCATGCATGATCAGTTATTTATTTGGCGATCTGCTGCGGTGTGTTGTTCTGAAGCAAGTTAATTTTAAATTGGTAACACGTGAAAATGGTAAAATTTGAAAACAATGAAATAGTATATATGGTGCTAATTTACGGTGAGTGTCGTCAAATTGCGGCTGCTGCATCGAGATTATACGCAGAATGCTTTTCCTTGTGGGCTCATCCTACACCTAGAAGTTTTCTTAATGGTATTCAACGGGCAAGTTAGGCAGGACCGTATTAGATCCATAGTGTAATAAATGAATGTAAGTACCTTATTTTTGAGTTTTTTGAAAGAAGGTATGTTAAAATGTTGTTTAATGCCTAAAAAAAATCTGACGATTCGCGTCCACTTTGAGGCATTTTCAAAAATGTATGAAATGGACTTAATAAAAATTTTATGCCACCGAATCCACTTAATAATACTTACATGTAGCCCTTTCAAGAACTTAAAGTAATTTTTAAGTGGCTTGAGCACTTTTGAAGTATTAAATAATGCTTAAATTATAATTAATACTTTGGAAAGCAATCGATAAGCATTTAATTTGTATATAAAAAGCAAACTCTGATCTTTTTTAAAAACCTATTTTAAAAAAATCGTAAACAGATTAACAGAGAGTAAGATAAAAGGACAATTTTCGACTATAGGGTACCTGTAGTAATTTTTCGACATTTTATTATTACATTTTTCAGTGGTCAGCTATTTATTTCTCCCATTATTTATTATCTATGTACATCATTGTTTTTACGAAAATAACTATAAATCATATTCCGAAAAAACTATTATAAACGACCACAATCGAAGGTAATAAATAAATTTTATAAAAATTTAATTGTTAATTTTTATTTTATTATTAAATATTTTTAAATGTTACTGGATATATGCTTTAATTTAAACACTCACGCCTTATAATTATTATTGTTTACCATTTAAATGTATATCATTGCATAACATATTTTTTTTATTATTGATACTTTATAAACCATTTTTCCCACACGCCCTCCTATTTTTAAAATGTAATATTGATATTTAGAGTCTGCATTATGAAAGGTAAATATAATTAATTGGGAAAAACTTTTTAAACTCTTTCGCTTTCAGGCTCTTGCGAAATAGGAACAATTAAGAGGTCCAGTATATAATGGCATCGGTCGTTCCTTATTCGTTCGGTTTATTTTTTACTTTGCACTATTTAAATGTTTGTGGTTAAAGAAATACTTTTCAATGTCGAATTGCTTAATATCATGTTATAAAGTATTTTGGCACAGTTGGGTTTTCTGTTATGTAGTACTAAATTGCGGCAAAAGTTTAATTCGTAGATTGGATTTGTAGCCTTTACTGAACTACTAAACTTTACTAAGTTAACGTATTTCCGTAACGGCTGGTAATAAATATCGACGTCCAGAGAGGTTATTGACCTCGATTAGTTGACGTTTCAAATAAAAATAAACACATGTCATTCTTGTCTAATCACTTTTTCTTAAGAACTCCAGTGGCAGTGTGATCAAACCATAATACCAAAAACAAAGGGTGGGGGGGGGAATTACCCCATTACCAAGGCCCCCCAATCTGAAAATGCCATATTTTAAACGTCATAATCTCAAAAACTATTAAATTTAGACATATGACTTTTACAAAATAAGCGTAGAATTTTGATGGGAACCAGAAAATATTAAAATATATAGGGTGTTCCATTTAAAAAACAGAAGTTATATTCGCCACGTTTTTTTGGGCCACCCCGTATACTCCAATTTAATTTTAAAATGTGCACCTCAATGATCTCTACCACTTTTGTATTTCAAAGCGACAGTAAACTTTACTCTATCGTTGACTCACCCTGTAGAGTATTCACCAATTTTTTTATATTTATGTCTGTACCTACATATAAAGAGCTGGACCTCTTGTCTGGCGCCATCATATACATTATGTATTGAGGTCTGACGAGACAGTATGGAGTATATGAATTTTAAAAAAGGTATGTTTGTTTATTGATAAATAAATACCTGTTTAGTAAATTTAATCTGGTAAATATTATTATCAACATAAGTTGTCTTTACTATTAAAAAAAATTATCATTTCTTTGTAAAAGCCACAATATAGTCATGTGTGTAAAGAAAGCAACGAAAATTAGCGGCAACGGTTTTTTACTGTAAAAGCTAGCCATGAATTTATCGTTAAATTGTCATTTCGCCTGCATATTTGGCAACGATTTATCACAGCAACGAAATTGGTTACATCTCCCTGTAGCCACGAATTTCTTTATCATTTGGAAAAAGTGTAAATGTGGCCACGGTAGTTTAAATATTAACATCTTTTAACTTTAAATAATTAGCAACGAATCTTAACTTTCAACTTATCAATGAAATTATTTAATTAATTAATTTAACACACCTTCTTTTTTTTATAAAGCTTAAGCCCTTACTATACTTCTAGCTATATGACATATTTCAAAAGATTCCACTTATAAATTGGCAGAAAGTTGCAATTACATCCGAAATAAAAGTTTAGACGCCACCATATCGCGGAATCTCGAAGTTATTAATTTTTTACAAAGTCCCCGACATTTTCTGGAATATGTCATATAGTGGATACGTAAGCTATAGGTATAGTCTAACATCCCTCAAGATATGGTGGCGTCTAAGCTTTTATTTCGGATGTAAATGCAATTTTTTTCCAATTTATAAGCGGAATCTCGAAGTTATTAATTTTTTACAAAGTACAAAGTCCCCGACATTTTCTGGAATATGTCAAATAGTGGATACGTAAGCTATAGGTATAGTCTAACATCCCTTAAAATATGGTGGCGTCTAAACTTTTATTTCGGATGTAATTGCAACTTTTTTCCAATTTATAAGCGGAATCTTTTGAAATATGTCATATAGCTAGAAGTATAGTAAGGATTTAAGCTAAACTTTCTAAAAAAAAATAGGTGTGTTTAATTAATTAATTAATTTAATAATTTCATTGATAGTAAAATTAAGATTCGTTGCTAATTATTTAAAGTTAAAAGATGTTAATATTTAAACTACCGTGGCCACATTTACACTTTTTCCAACTGATTAAAAAATTCGTGCCTACAGGGAGATGTCTTGTAACCATTTTTGTTGCTGTGATAAATCGTTGCCAAATATGCAGGCGCAATTGACAATTTAGAGCTTAATTCGTGGCTAGCTTTTCCGGTAAAAAACCCTTGCCGCTAATTTTCGTTGCTTTCTTCACACACTTCACAAGTTTGTTTATAAATGTAATATCGAATTTGATAATCAGAAACTTTGTAATTTATCTTAGAAACTAATGATGACAGACCTCGTAAACTATATTTAAAGTGCCAGGTCCATTTTTAAACAAATTGACTTGAAGTGGTATTTAAAGAACGAAACGTTGAATTTCAAAAATAATACCGCCATCTTGTAAAAAATAAAAAACTGCTAGAAAAAGGTGGTATTTGTTTTTTTTAAGTCAAAAATGAAGGCGTAGAAAATTAACAACGAAAACTAAGAATTGTTTGTGGATCTGACACTTGTATAATAAATTACCTATTAATTTGCAATATATAGACCTGTGGCCTAAAATTTCTAAAATATTCAAAATTCTGTCGAAAACCTGCCGAAACTAAATTTCATAAATTGGAAGAGTAAAAATACAGGGTGATTGCTAATAACAACATTTTCAAATAGCTTTCTTCAAAAAACACAAAAATAAAATACTTACATTCATTTACACTATGGATCAAATACGGTTCTGCCTGACTTGCCCATTGAATAACATTAAGAAAACCCTTGGGTGTAAGATGAGCCCGCAAGGGAAAGCGTTCTGCGTATAATCTCGAAGCAGCAGCCGCACTTTGACGATACTCACCGTAAATTAGCATCATATCTACTAGTTCATTGTTTTCAAATTTTACCATTTTCACGTTTTACAAATTTAAAATTAACTTGCTTCAGAACAACACACCGCAACGTATTGCATGACTAATAAGAGATACGGCAAACAATATAAAGTATAGCAGGCTACGTTTTGATGACCAGGCCCGCACTTAGATTTTTACTTCTGTATCTGGTCTATTTTTAAGTTTTTTGAAAAAGGTATCTGAAAATGTTGTGTATTTTAATACCTTCTATACACAGCTAAAAAGGACGTTTCAACTTATGAATCACCCTGTAGAAAACACAACTAAATATCACTAAAACACAAACGAAGCGCTAAAAAACTATTTTTTATTCATAAAAAAACACGCCGTGTATATTATTAAAAAGTGCAAGCAATACATAAAAAATGGCGCCGTTCAACTGACGATGATGCTGCGATGCATGGAAGCTAGAGTTGTCAAACTCCCAATATAAACTATGGTCAAATCACTTTAACTTGAGAAAGATGACACAAAAAACAATTGAAGAAAAATTAATTCCATTGGGTGAATCCATGGCAAAATTAAACGGTAACATATTTGTCGAATTAGCCGTTTTCCTTTTACTCACAGAAGAAAAAAGGGTTTGTTCCTTTTACTTATAGAAAATTTTAAATGCCATTAAAGACATCAGGTTTATATCTATCTTTTTCAAATTTGACATTTTGCATAATACGAGACAAAAATGACTATAGTTATTGTAAAAAACGAACAATGTGTTGTTTTGTACCAAAGCCATTGTGATCTCTTGGTTTTCAGAAATGTTTTCTTGGTTGCCTACTTTCGCTAACAAAAAAGCCCAGTTTCTCAACAAAATAGCTTTAAATTCATTTAAAAAATACTTTTTGGGAATGAATATTAACTTTTGAGTATTCGGGATGGTAAAGTTTTTTAAAATTAATTACATTCTTTTCCAATTTACAGTAATAACATGGCACCGTTGTAACCGTTAGAAGTGGCAATACTGTAGGACATTTTTCTGACAAGCCGATATGACATTAGGGAGTTATTGGAAGTTTCAAAATACTGGCAGCAGTAATAACAACAGCTGTATATTAATAGTGCGGGATCGTTTACGCGGCCGGAAAAAAAAGAGTTATTGGAAATGCTTTTTGGCTGCTGAATTTGGTTCCAGCCTTCAGGATTTGTTATTGGGTTTACATTCAAAAATTCCCGCAGCAGAAGCAGGTCGTCATCATATGTAAACCTCAGTCGGACTTTTTTGGCACTCATTTTTTTTAACTCACACATACTTGTTCAAAACTCAAAATCAAAAAGCAAAGACCTAAACAAGCCATACAACAATGCAAAACGGTTGGTTATAAAAAGTTATTTAGGTTATAAACAAAAACAAATCTTTTAAAAACGACAGATCAGGCTGACAAATGTCAAAAGTGTCAAAATACGGGAAAATTCTACTAATAGTGCACTATCCTTATTTGTTCAGTAATAAAGTCTAGCACTATCACAATTACTGGCAGCAGTATTTAGTGGGCCACAGCGCATGCGTATATGTCAAAATATTGCTATCAGTATTACTGCTACATTTTCTTACGCTTCCAATAACTCCCTATTACCTCAAAAGTCAAAAATATTATATTTATTTTCTAACATTTAAGGACTATTTACCGGTTTAATTTCTATTTCTGTTGCATATAATAAAAGTTTTAAGGTCAATTGGGGCCCTGTTGAATATATCAGAAAATAATGTAAATAAGTGTGTTGGAAAAGGATTTACTTACAACGAAGGTAAATACAGATTTTCATTTTGTTAGATTTACATTATTTTTATGCTTTAAATGCAATATTAAATTACTAACTGTTTTACACTACACAACTTTTTTTGATATCAGCTTAAAAACACATTAAGTAATATAATTTCTGCATAATAGGTATATACTTTACATTAAGATCGAACCACAAACCCGAAGAAATAATAATTTTTATCTGAAAACCCCCATTTGAAATGTAATTGTGCTCAATATAACCTTTTAGAGTTTATCATGTCAGTACATGTATGTCTGTTATGTCCTGGTATATGTTTGTCAGCAACTGCACTACCAATTTAATTTTTTTTTATTTTATAGAAAAGATTCCATGATGGTTACATACAAGATGACATGTGAAAACTTTAAAATACAGTGTTTCAGATCACGGACAACACATCTTATAGGAAAATTTGTGTAAGTTATTTATTTACACCAGGAAATCTATGGAAACCCCTCGGGAAAACCTAAGACAAATTAACTTAAAGCTGACACCTGTGCTTTTCAATAGCTTTGGGAGTCCCATATGAGATAGTAATAGTCCCTATATTTCCTTCCTACCCAACATCAAAAATACTTGCACATGTTCTAATTTTAATTTTTTATCAGCTTTTTAATTAGAATTGCATGTTGCAGTGATAATGTTACAAGAGTTTTTTATTTTTATTTTTATTATTAGTTAGCAGGCTCTTAGATGTTTTCTTGACATACATTTGTATCTGACAATTTTTTTTTCTGTTTTAGGAAAACAACTTACAGTTAAAATGATTTATTGATAAAACCGAGGATAAAACGATATCTATAATTCCAAAAAAATCAATATCATTGCATGTCAATACAATGACATGGTAAAAATAATGGGGAGACTAATGTCAGGTTGCATAAAGAATTTTCATAATAAATAACTAACCAGCCACTTTGACGGTGGCATACATGATATTGGCAGAAATACTTTTTTCACAATCACATAGATCTGGTTGGCAAGTTTGTGAGTAAATTATGCCAGGCGAACGTCTAGGAGTAGGGATACAATTTCCTACTAAAACGATAGTACAGTGCGCACAAGCCTGTCTATTACTCCATTTTAACTTAGTATGTCGAATCTGTGATATTATGTAGTGTGAATAAATTTATATACCGAATAAACTGTGTCTACTTTCAACAATAAACCACCGGTCACATCTAAGACATAACAGAATATATACTGACTTAAACACAGGACTAACGTTCTTAAAGAAGAATAAAACAGAAGGCTTCCTATTAGATAAGGACCCTCTGGTACTTAAGTTCAAAAGTCATAATTGTGAAAGTTCGAGTAATATTTATTTATAAAGATTTTAGTAGAGTCATCGAACAAATATATTTTTTTAAATAGTACGTAGTTATATACAATTGCACCTCAAGCAAACTTAGTTTTAATCCTGATTTCTTCATATATAACAAATATAGGGTGTATTTAACATAAGAAATGTACTGTAAACCTAAAACTGAAATATATTTGATTTGTATACATAGATTAATTATTATTTAATTGTCTAAATAAACTTACCTATTTTGAAAAATGAGAAAAAGTATAATGTAAGAATAAAGTATTGTTTCAGTTTGATTTCTATCAATAAAGAATTTTCATTTTTTAAAAATAACTATGCTAGAGAGACTGCTAAGTGTAAATAAAAACATATAGTCTTATAGTTTTAATCATGTTTTAATATATTAGTACACAAACACATTGGATTGTAAGTATTGACGTTCATACATTTATTAGTTGACTATACTTATAAAGATTATTTTATTTTTCCCATATTTGTTAACCATGCTCCCTAGGAATACTTTTTTCTCAAAAGTATTAAGCCGTAATGCTTATACGTATCTAGATATTTTAAAATAAACCATAGAGTATAAAATATTACTAACCTAATTAATTCCTGTAAAATAGAAAATGGTCTAAAAAAACTCACAAATTATTATTATTTAGCAATAGTAAGAGGTAGAACCGATGAGACTATTCTGTTATCACATGTAAATATCACAGTGTGTAAAGGACGAATGAGCTGTTCCATTGTTTAATGTCTCTGTCAAGTATATTCTTAAATTGGTTTATTGGGGTTGCATTGACTGGGTCTTCACTCACTCGATTCCAGTTGTACACTACACAGTTCGAGAGAAAGTTTCTTTGTAGAAGTTTGGCACATCTTTCCTTTGATAACTTCTTATTAATCCACTATATTTTTGTTAATTCAAGCAACACATAAATACATACTTATGTTAGGGTAAGTACATTCGATGCATTTTTCTGATATTCTTGACTAAAATATTGTTTTTAACAAACTTAGTTGGGTTTAAACATAACATGGCTGTGAAATTAAAATGCAGTAATCTTTCTCTTATAAAACTGTCCAATTAAGTTGTGTAGTAGAAACAGCTTTTCTTTGGAGTATTACATAGGTATATAAAGGTTTTAATTCTGCTTTCATCATAACAAAGAGGTGTCCAATTTATATTAATTCTCGCACTAAAATCACTTCTTCAATGAAATTTAGGTATATATTAGTTTTCATTCTTCTGCTCTCACCATAAAGGGTAGGTTTCCAGTCTCTTTATCAGCTTATTAAAAACCAAAACATTATTTTGCCACTCAAAGCAAAGAAGTTTTATTTATCCATAACTGGAACATCGCCAACATTTAGCTATTTTCAACTTAAATTTAATAAACTGAACGGTCAAAGGGCATAGATAACTAAACACATAATCCACAAATGTTTTTAACTATAATTTTCACTCAAATGTACGAATACCACCGAAGAAAGGTTTTAATTACAGCAAAATAAAAAATAAACAAATCTGACAGAATTGTCACTTTTTGAAATGTACCCTAACCTCACTTCTCTAAAGTGTCAAGTAAAATTTAACGCGTGTTTAATGGGTTTCTGTCATCTTTCTCAAGTTAAAGTGATATGACCATAGTACATTATATTGTGAGCCGATTTTACAGTATGCATATACCTAATTAAACCAAAACTCCACTTATATGTGAAGCGTATGATTACAAATCTATATTCATAATGATTATTAATATCAAAGTTGCATAACTTTATTAATTTAAAGTTTAATTACCACTTGCTGCACTTTAATTACCTAGGTACTTTTAACCCTGAAATCGGCGAAGTCAAAATATGGAGACAGACTATGCATCAAATTTTTGAAGTGGGTAATTTAAAACCAAATCAGGAAGCTGTTTAAGGGTAGATAATTGCTGTATAGGGTGAATTTCACCGACTGTTTAATCGTTTTTTATAAGCCAGTTTTTGTCAACCACCAAAATCCCGCTAAACGATAATTCAAAAACGGATTTCTTTGAAACTACAAAACCCATTTGGTAAAACCTTGTTTTATATTATTCTTTTCTAGAGAACTGAAAATCGGGTTTCAGGAGTTAACAAATGCTAAGATATTAGCGTTTGACAACTCGAATAGCGCGTCTTTTCTGGTTGGCAAAAACTAACTATTTACTGCATTAATTTCGGGTCAACTGTAGGTTACATTTTCAAAACGCGTTTATAGTAATTTAACCAACAAGTACATTAATAATGGCGATTAATGATCGAAATATACCAGTTTAATGTTTCATACATGCTTAAATTATATTTTAACCCTTGCCCAGAATAGTTATGTTTTAGTCTATAAATGTCTGATGTGCTCAATGGTGTAGATATCTTTTGTCCATGGGGAAAGGATATAGGTTACCTACTATACCAATAACTGTTTATAGTAATTTAACCAGCAAGTACATTAATAATGGCGATTAATGATTGAAATATTTTAACGCGTTCGCTACGCTCACGCGTTAATGTTCGAGATCATTAATCGCATTTTAATGTAAGAGTTGGTTACAATGTTTTTTCGTCGACCGTATTTTTTACTAAAGTGAAGAAAAACAGTTCACAACTTTTATTTTACAATCCAGATTTCACAATTCTACAAATACTAATGACAGCGGACGACGTTTTGGATTGACGTTTTATTATTTTGTTGATTTGTTTGCATGGCTGCCTTTAATTTTAATTACCAAAATCGTGCATTTACAGAAAATCATGCATTAATAGGGGTCATTAATGAATGATTTTGGGAAATCGTGCATTTACAGAAAATCATGCATTAATAGGGGTCATTAATGAATGATTTTGGGAAATCGTGCATTTACAGAAAAATCATGCATTAATAGGGGTCATTAATGAATGATTCTGGGAAATCGTGCATTTACAGAAAATCATGCATTAATAGGGGTCATTAATGAATGATTTTGGGAACGTGAATATCGGATGTAAATACACGGTCGACGGAAAAAATATTTTCACGTTCCCAAAATCATTCATTAATGACACCTATTAATGCATGATTTTCTGTAAATGCACGATTTCCCAGAATCATTCATTAATGACCCCTATTAATGCATGATTTTCTGTAAATGCACGATTTTGGTAATTAAAATTAAAGGCAGCCATGCAAACAAATCAACAAAATAATAAAACGTCAATCCAAAACGTCGTCCGCTGTCATTAGTATTTGTAGAATTGTGAAATCTGGATTGTAAAATTAAAGTTGTTAACTGTTTTTCTTCACTTTAGTAAAAAATACGGTCGACGAAAAAACATTGTAACCAACTCTTACATTAAAATGCGATTAATGATCTCGAACATTAACGCGTGAGCGTAGCGAACGCGTTAAAATATTTCAATCATTAATCGCCATTATTAATGTACTTGCTGGTTAAATTACTATAAACAGTTATTGGTATAGTAGGTAACCTATATCCTTTCCCCATGGACAAAAGATATCTACAACATTGAGCACATCATACATTTATAGACAAAAACATAACTATTCTGGACAAGGGTTAAAATATAATTTAAGCATGTATGAAACATTAAACTGGTACATTCTCGTGGTAAAAAGGTCTTACCCGTAGAGTAGACCCAATTTTGTTTCGCCCAAATTTTTGCAATTCAAGAACTATTTTTTTAATCGAAAATAATACTAAATTTATTTTGATAATGACTTAAATAAAATGGAGGAGAAGAGGCAAGAAACAATGAACCTTAATAAAATTATATATAGAGTATCAATAGGATTTTTTTTTAAATTTATACGTATATTTATAAGCATTATTTATGACACACATAATTTTCAGTTTTAAGTGGTCAATAGTCTGTTTCATTTTTTAAACAAATACTTGATTAATATTGATGGGCCTCTCATTATGGATGACATTTTTATAAACACTTATATGGGCTTAGTTTGTATCAAAAAAAGATTGATTTTTGTTATCAAAAAATGTAAAATTGAGATTTTTAACCTGTTAAACCAGTTCTACGGATTAAAGAGTGTGTTACGTTTTTAAACTTTTATTAGAGCTAAACAACTAAACATAAACTAAGAAAGAAAATTATTATTACAACCAGTGGCGTATTTCGGGAAGGGGCTGTCGGGCTCCACCCCCCCCCCCCTGAGCCAAGGGGCTCGGTTCTAAAAGGCTAAGTAATTGTAACCTGATTTTTCGTCTCACGCTTGGACTGTTAATTTAAATTTTTAAATACTTAATCTATTCTTGGCTTAGATTACAAAGGTCTTGTAGGAAAGGTTTAGTTTTTAAACTTTTCCTTCTAAAAGTCCTGTTTTATGTAGAGACTAAGGTTTCAGACGCATATCGTTTTAGTTATTGATATATGATGCAATTTTAAAGAAAAACGAGTAAGAAGAATAATATTTTATAGTATTTTTCTATTATATACTTGTCTGTTCCGTTTTCCCTTTTTCAGGGCTATTTTGAATCAACAAAAATATAACCCAATGCAATAAAATATTTTTACAACAAAAACAAAAAACAATTAGATATTTATTTTTAAAGAGAAAGATTAGAGTAAAAATGTTAATTGAAACATTTTTTATGGAAGAAGTGTGATAGTTTATAATAAGAAATATAGTGCGGGAAGAAACGAGAATGCTTTATTATGAATATACCAAACGGCACTTAGGAAGGAGTATTTCAAAACCTTAGCATTTGCACCAAAACCTGCTCTTAAATCTACGCTCCTAAAATACATCATTTCTGAAAAAAACATCAATTTTGGCGTGGTGAGCGATATTTACTTTATTTTTAATCATGAAAAACCAAGCACGAAAACCGCGGGTTAGAGTCATACATACGTCTTATGTTAAAATTTTGGATTGACACCAATATTCATATTTTTCACAAATATAAAAAATGTTTTTTTTAAAAAGAGCCAGCTAGGTATATTAAAGAAAATTTAAAAAAACATTTCCAAAAACAAATTTAATCCAACCATGCAGAGGGGAGAGGTAATAATTTAATTTTCGAAATTTGATAGTAGTTAGGTGAATTTTAAACGAGCTTTTGGCGTGGCCTCAAAAATTTTTCGCCTGCGGCGCTTTTCCGCCTTCTTCGCTGGGTACAATATCATGAAATACAAATATTCCCGACTGTCCATTTCTCCAGGAAAAAAATGTCCTACCTACGCCCACTGAGCCCCCCCACCCCCCTCCCCGCCGAGCATATTACATATTATGCCGATAGCGTCATTACTAAAGCTGCAACGTTGTAGTTGAAATAACAAAAAAAAGTGTCGGACCGGACGAGAAAGGACATGCAAGCGGCATAAGAATCCCCAAAACTGCTTCAGACGACCGGAAATGTTTGCGAGTTACATTGCGGAACAGGACAATTACATATAGAACGTCCTTTTTCAAAATAGGGGTTTGCACGGCATCAAGATATTTTCACAGTGATTTTGGTCAATATTACGTGTCAGTGAGTACCAGTATACACCAAAAAATAATTACTAAGGTTATTGAATTGAAAAAATATTGAAAATATTTTTAAAAATATACCTTTTTGACACTCCCATATCTGTAGAGTCTAAATGTAAAAAGTTTTGAAAATTAGGATTCGAGCCGATACGAGAGTATAGGGTTCGCCACTGATGTTAGAAAGAGAGATCATTAGTGGGCGACTGAAATGGATTACAATTCGGCTAAGAAATATACTAAAAATTAAACTTTCGTTAAAAAAAAACCGTAATTATTTTTGAAACATTATTTTTATAAAAGTTGTTTAGAATTAATTACAGAATATTGGAAAGTCAATATAGAGTTAATAAATTAAAAAATAAATGATTTAACTATAATATATTCAATATACATATTCTTTGTTTTAATTTCTAAAAACTTTTATTTACCACATTTTTTTCTAAATCGAATAATAAATCCATCGAAAGAAATCTGCGCACACCGCCATATCATTGCGAACTAAATCCTATAGAACTTATAGGGGCGCAAGTGAAAATATTTTTAGCAAGACACAACACGACATTCAAAATGAAAGACGTTAAGCTACTGTTTGATCAAGCCATTAAAAAAGGGACACCAGAGAACTGGCGAAAAGCCGTCCATCATGACTTTAAAAAAGAGGAGAAAAGTGGGATCTTGACCACTTGATCGATCGGACCGTCGACTGAATTATTACGTCAAGAGGAGATGACAGTTCCTCATATAACGAAAAATATTATGATATTTTATATGATTAAAGGTGTACATAGTCCTCTTAAATAGTATTCACAAGTGCCACTATTCCATTTATTGTAAAATTTTATAATTCATACATATTTATGATATTTTAAAATAAAGAGAAAAATTGCGCGTAATGTAAACACAAATTTCATATAGCTTGGTTCTGAACTCATCCACCAATTCTGGGGAAATTCTATTTAAGTGCTAAAGAGCAATGAATTTTTATTGCATTTTATATTGCAGGTTTTTTTTGTCATAAATATAATACTGCCGTGCTAAGCCTAACCCCCGTATTTGAAAAAAAATTGAAAAATGAGTTATTTTGCTTTAGCACCTTAAAATACTGTAAATTTCAGTTTTTTCTACGTTAAATTACCGTATCTGAACCAGAAATATATAAACTCGAATAAAATTAAACCCGTATTCGAAAATAATTTAAGAAATACTAAGGCAATCCCAGTATTTTTATTTTACTAAGCGCTTTCCCCGTATTTTTAATCAGATACGGGTATTTTGCCTAGCATCTTTCAAATACGTGTTTTAAGCGTAGAAAATCGACATGTTGAATCCTGTCTGCAGCTAACGCGGGTTTTGTTTATATTCTATTTTAGTTTGCCGGCAACTTTACGGCCGTCCGTCTCGTGGTCGTGGTGGTCTTCTAAATAATATTGGAAGAATTTTTTATTTTAGTGAACAGTAAAGTGTAAAATTTGGGTTGTTATAAAAAAATGAGTTCGTGGAGTAGTGCCGGGAGTAGTAGAGGAAAAAAATTAGTTGCCTTGGCTACCACCTCAGAAGTGCTTCCAGTGTTTTCAGAGGATGATGTTTTCTTGGGTAACTTAGATTCAAGTTATAACAATAAACTAAATAACGATAATAATAGTAATACAGAATTTATAAAAATTACCCAGAGTTGTGTTATTAATAGTCAATTGCAACCGCATATTTCATTCTTGGACTCAGATGTAATTAATAGTAAGTAAAAAATAAATAAACTAACTTAAAATTGTAACAATCGTCTATAAAATTAATTATATTATAATGAAATATAATATATAAAATATTGAAAGATCGTAAATATTAGTTATTTGGGCCTTTTTGTTTTATATTATTTTGTTACAAGTTAAATATTGGTAGTGGACACGGTTATTAATTTTAGGTGCAGAATATCGTTACAGAGATTTCATAAATGATGATTACAAATTGAAAGACATATCAAATAACGATGTTTACCAAAAAACCCTAAATATTAAAGAAACTATTATCTCTGGTAAGTAATGTAATAATTAAAAAGATTAGTGAACAGCAACTTCTCAATGTTTAGGTTAGTTATTTTTGGGTTTAAAGTTAAAAATTAGTATTTATTACGGGATGTCCCAAATATTACATAATTTTAGGTACTAAATAAATGCATCGAATAATGTACAAACTAAAAAATCTATGGACATTACAAATATTACTGGTGTATCTGGTAATAACTTCCTGTTTTAATTTTTTTTAGATTTGGAGTTGGAGAATAGTGACTCAGAATTCCTTGAAAAAGAAACTAATGGAGAAAAAAACGAATATCTGGCCTTCACAACAAATAAAAATAATATTAATATTCAAGAGAGCTCAAATAGGATTGAAAGTATGGAGAACGATGGAAATAATAACGACCATGATGATAACGGAAACAAACTAATGGAAATTAACGCAACTGAAGAAATAAAAGAGAAAGAGACTGATGTTATTACCGAAAATGAAAATGAAGCACTTGAGGAAATAGGTAGGTAATTATTATTAAGTGTATACTTTCTACAAATTTACCAAGCATTTTTTAAATTATAAATTATATTTTTAGATCCAGATGAAACAGTTGAAACCCACACAAAAAAAGGTGAAAACAGAAGAAGAAAAAAATATAAACATTCTAAAAGTGTAAGAACTGAAATTAAGAAAAATAACATAATTTCGCTACATACAGTTGGACCAAGTTGCATAAATTGTAAATTTAAGTGTCACAGTTTTTTCTCCGTGGAGGACAGAACAAGAACAAATCAAGAATTTTGGAAATTAAACTGGAAAGAAAAAAGAACGTTTGTAATGAATTCAACTGAAAATAAAATACCAAGGCGCAAAGTAGAAGGCTCGAAGAAAAACAAAACTTTTACATATTTTTTAAAAGACGCTAGTGGTGCGAAAAGGCGTGTTTGTAAAATTTTCTTTCTCACAACATTAGGGTACAAAAAGACTAATGATTGGATAATCCATTCAGTGTGGGCGAACGCTAAGACAAAAAATCAAGTACAGAATAATGATTCAGATAGACAAGGTAGACATCCTCCTAACAAAATGTCAAATACCCAAATAGAGAGTCACATAGATTCATTTAATCCATCTGTGTCTCACTACAGAAGAGTCCATGCTCCTAATCGTTTGTATTTACCAAGCGATTTAAATGTTACCCTTATGTTTGCAGACTTTAGAAAAAAATATCCCGATTTCATTTGCTCATACGAAAAATACAGAAAAGTCCTTAAATCCAAAAATATATCGTTTGCTAAATTGGGAAATGAAGAATGTGAACTCTGTGAATCTTATCATATGCATAATTCAGAGCACACAGCCGAGTCCTTAAACGAAGATTGCGAGAAATGCTGCAGTTGGAAAGATCATATTGAGAAGGCAATAGAATCTCGTAATAGATATGCATTGAACAAAGAAAACTGCAATGAAGACAAAGATAATTTATGCGTTTCTGTAGACCTTCAGAAAGTAATAATGCTACCCAGGATGGAAATGTTTAAAAAAGCCATATTTTCTCATCGCCTGATAGTATACAATGAAAGTTTTGTACCCGTCGGAAAAATTAGACAATTTCTTCCATTTGCCGTTTTGTGGCATGAGGCCGTTAGTGGGCGACATCAAGAAGATATTATCAGTGCTTTTAATGCATTTTTTCTCCACCATAGGGATGTCAGAAATATCACTTTGTGGCTAGACAACTGCTCTAGCCAGAACAAAAACTGGGCTTTCTTATCTTTCTTAATTTATATTGTAAATTCGCCAGGTGTCGCTGCAGAAACCATACATGTAAACTATTTCGAACCAGGGCACACATTCATGTCAGCGGATTCATTTCATCACCAAGTTGAAGAATCACTCAAGCGTCAAAAGAAAACCTATGATTTTGCAGACTTTGAAAATGCCGTACAATCAAGCAATAAAGGAAAAGTACAGATTAAGTCTATGCAAGTGAATGATTTTCAATTATGGAAAAATCTCAGTTCGGCTAGTAAAATTAAAAACCGAAATCCTAAGTTCTATATTGCCAAAATAACTGAATTAATGGTAAAGAGAAATGAATTTGAAATTTACTACAAATGCAAATCCGATGAAGAATGGAAAAAACTCGATTTTTTGCTCAAAAAACATATTGGTGAAATGCCAACACCTTCCATAAAAACAGCACCCAATGGGTTTGAACGAGAAAAAGTCGACAATTTGTTTAAGGCTTTAGGTCCCATCATGCCAGATAATCGAAAACAATTTTGGAAGGACCTTCCAGAAAAGGTTATTGTCTAATAAAAGTGTTTCTTTTATAGTACCTACTTAATAACCATAATAAGTGTTATAGTTACCGTTAGTAATGTTATAAATAACTGAACTAATTTTTTAAATTAAAGTAACTTAAAAAAGCAGGTGTTGCTATTATGTATTTTAATTTAATAAATTGCTGAATTTCCTACATTAAATACCGGTATCTGCCAAATACGATGATTAATCTAAGTAAATTTGACAATTGCCTAGGTCAAATACCTGTATTTGCTAAATACGAGCTTTTGCGTAGGAAATTAGCCAAATACAAGTAAAAAAATTACCCGTATGGGGTTTTATATCATAAACACAACAAAATAACAATTTTTTAGGTTTACATAAGGAGTTTAGTGCCCCTATTGTTTAATATGGGCAACTGCTATAAATAAAGCAAAGGTTCGTTGAAGCTACAAACAATTAAAAATTAGAAATCGATATTTCGCCATTTCTAAACATTTTCAAATACGAGGGTTAGGCTTAGCACGGCAGAATACAGGTAATAATGAAAATATTGTTTGATCAGTAACCAGTATATTAGAGAAAGTGAGAAAGAGATCATGTTTGATAATAATTTAAGGTGTAATAGAAAATACTTATAATACAGGGTGTTTCATGATTGAATGCTATTTCGAAAGGGAGATAATGCTTTTTTTTTTATGCTAAAACACCTGCACTGTAGGAAAAATCCTTTAAGGCGCTCTGGGAGCGGTGCGAGTGCGAACGTCTAAAACGGAAGTGAAAATCATATCCAGGATATAAATAGCTGACGGTGTTCGTTGACACTCTGACTTTTGTCTCGGTCAGTGCAAGCACATGGGGCTTGGAAGATTGTAAGTGCTGGTGGACTGAATTGATGTTAGTGTTAAGCCCTCTAATATTGCAGAAATCAATTTTGATGTTGTTACTTTTGGGTCTGTTAGCAACTGCAGGCGCCACACCATTTCCTCGTTGAGTGTTGTTGGAGGAACCCAGTAAATTGTCGGAAATGGTGGATAATTCATTAATTTCGCTTGATGAAGCCACAGGACCAGCCCCCACCCGGAGATCCGATCGGGGGGCGAGTTTACCTCCGGAATATTTTGATCTTGGAGCTTCCATCATGCTTTTTTCATACGGCCCCACCCTGGAAACCGGAAACATCAGCACAGCCACGAAACGTTAACTCAAAGAGCAACTTCACGCCGCGTAAACTGATGCAATGGTATCTCACCGAGCGATGCCGGGTGGGCCAGCATCTTCCATTCATTGGAGGATTTTAAGAATAATTCTTTATATTATGAACATAGGTCCGCAACAGCTTTATTTTTAAAATACAATGTTGTTTAAATTTAAAAAAAAAATATTTTTTTTCCGATATCTCTAAACCCGTTTTGTATTTTTTTAAATTTTTGTACCTGCCTAGTACGCATGACACCACATTCTTTTCAGGACAAAGGTGTTTTTATTTTTCATCAGTGGCGTCCCTATTAACATTCCCTGAAATACTTTTAATCGAAAAATTTAAACGCCACTGATTTAAAAAAAAATGAATATGATATTTAAAATAAGCCTCTATCTTCTCACAAAAATGGTCTCTTGACTTATTTTCGTCAGGCAGACGGTTTTCGATTTAAATAATAAAATAAAAAATACGCATAAAAATACATTTTTTATTTTTTTTAAATTATGACTATTTTTAATTTAAAAAAATTAAATTAACTAGAGAAAAATTGACGCCAAGCGGAAAACTACACTAAATTAACAGTTGAAAATGTCCGCCTCCTGTAAATATGCACGCTTCAGCCCAATTAGCCCTCCTCATCGACTCGCGTACTCTTTGGAAAATTCCTGATGGAGTATTTCTTACATAATTTCTTATAGCTTCACAGGAAACTATTATTCGGTTTCGTAATTCTTCCTCGGTTTGAATTGGTTGACTATAAAACAAGGTCTCAAGATGTCCCCCAAAAAAATCCAAACTATTTAAGTCTGGGGATCTAGCTGGTCATGGCTCTGTTCCCCCACGACCTATCCAGCGGTAGGTTTAGTTTAAGGTCAAAATCTTATCGTTTTTTAGGGCTTATTGTGCTAACTGAGCTAAAAACAAATTTATGGAATGACGCACGGTGTGAAAATAAATGGCACGGTATTTTTTAACTTTGCGGGAGAAATATCTGGCTGACCTTTTTTGCTAAAACTCCCTGTGCTTAGGAAGCAAAATATTTCCATTTTTACAAGCTACCAATTTTTTTATATGATCTACCGTTTTTGCCGATTTTATCTACTGAGTATTATGCAAAGGGGCTGGTAATTCTCCCCTAAATTACTGGGATGCGTGCGGTAATGATAAGTTAAGCTATATTATAGACCATGAAAGATGTGATTTAGTTAGCTTAATTCTGGATTCAGTGGCGGCTCGTCAGGTGAAAAGTTTTTTGACAATATTAAATATTAATGTACCAATACAGCTACTATTTTAGCCTTTAAACAATAATTATGTTCGAATTAATAATATTAATTTAATCCGAATGTAGCTATACATAATAGGGCCACGGTTAAATCCGATGGACAATAATTATAAACACATGTGCATTTTGGCGCGCCCCAGCCGACCGTATCCGTTAGCTCAAAGCAAGTGAAGATCCAACGCCTAACATGACTTTGATATTCACCGTTGCTATGGTTACGTGACGTCAATCCCTCAAACAGCATGTAACAATTTGCATTATGATGAAGGGCAATTTAAAAATAGATCAGTCGTATGCACCATTGCTTTAGCATTGGTTCGCCTAACCTTAAGGTATTTATTTTGAGGCTTCACAAAACTTACGGTTATAGATATCGTTTTTACGTGATTTACTGTGTGATTAAAAAGTGTTGTTTTTATTGTTCAGTAGTGTACGTACTTACTTACCTAGTTGTGTGTTTTTAAAATGAACCCGATTAATGACATAGTTTGTAATTTGTTGGAAACTCCGTTCAGTCGTTGGACAGATGAAGATAAGAGAGACGTTTTGTTACACGGGTTTTTAGTCAATGTTTGTTTAAGTACCCGCACTATACCTAGCTCTTCGCTATTTTTTAAGCGCGCGAGCCGCCACTGTCTGGATTTACTCCTAGCCAACTTTGATTGTCAGTAACTAAATAATTGTTATCATTTTATTAAAATACCACGAGAATTAGTTTTAAAACATCGTCCATTATAAAGTGTGCCCTCTGTCTTCTCAAAGTTTATTATTCTCACAATGCAGTGTGTACTTTATCTTAGAAAAGTTTTCTTTTTGGGTGCAAGAAACTTGAAAAGAATTCAATTTTCTCGAAACAATTGTTTTATTACATTCAGTTGACTGGAAAATTTGTTACAATACGGTTTCAAGTTTTGGGGTTTCTCGAAAAGTTTTTATAATATTAAAGAAAGAGTGGACAAAGTTTCTCTGGAAACTTATTGAAGTTTCATATTTACCGACGGTTCAGTCGTAATCAGGAAAACGTTTCAATTTTAAAGCTGATTGCAGGAAATATGTTGTTTTTGCTTGTAGCAATTAAAGGAGACATCATATAAGTTTGTGTACTAGGGTGGCCTACCCTAAAAAAATGGGTGCCCACCCAAAATCAAGAGTTTTCGGAGAGGGGGGGGGGGGTGTTTAAAAGTAGTAACTTTAGATTGAAAAGTAGTCCCAAGAGCTTACTAGTGATAACTTTTTTTTAGAAGTTACTTTTCATTACGGCAGTGCCCGCACCCTAAAATCATCGAACCGCCGCTGAATTGATTTTCGTATACTTTGGATCGAAAATACTACTTTTCTCTTTGACATGTTTCAATAATAACCTCTCTGTCCATCAGCGTCAATTAGCTACGCAAGGTGATATAGTAATTTCCTAATTATATTTATTTTCCTGGACACCCGACACCAGATGTAACAAAAAAAGCATTGATGTAGGATGTGTTACATCACGGTTACGGCTCACTTACATGATTAAAAAACGTCCTTATATTAAAGTCTTATGGGAGGATGATTAATTTCTCTCAATAAAAAGGCGTCGTCGCCTAATCATGGGTTTGTTTGTTTTTCCTAGAAAAAAATTAAGGAGAGGCATATTTTTCAATTTAATTAATTGTTTTATGGAGCTTGAACTAAATGTTGTCTTTTAGCACAGTGCCAATAGCGACTACAAGGAGCTCCCAGGGCCCGTCATGTGGGGAGGCTCCAGTTTCGAAAAGGGGACGCACTTATTTGCCCTCTTGGCGTTGGCTAACCTGGTTAAATTTCTAATTTTTGTTTATAAAAAAAAATTATAATTAATAAGAAAAATAGTCGCTTGGTACTTGAATGTTAGATTGTAGCTCTGATAGTTTAGTATTTGACTGATTTCAGTAGTTTTTCCATCTATTTATGATATATTTTTACTTAAAGCGATTCTTCATATCTTTTGAAAGCTACATTACAGGCAGGTTCACACTCAAAACTTCTTTGGTAGGTAGCTTGATCTGCTTTTTCGTTACCCCTGATACTGACGTGAGATTGTGTCTATATAATTGATTAGAACTAGGTTAATTTTTCAGATTTGTGCTATACAATGAATGAACAAACTAGTGCAAGTTTGCAGTGAAGAATCTGTAACAATGTTTTTTACTGTATACAAATTTTATCTTTTTGTAAACTTTTATATTATTTTTATGCAAAACAGGGGATGTCCCCCTTTTGTTATAAAATTCTTAGTAGATTAGATATCGTTCTACATGTTTTCTATTTTTTATAAAATACTCCGAGTAGTGTTAAATTAAAATTAATTGTACCATAAAATCAAATTAACACTTTTAACTTTTTTTTTATATGGCAGCAGGTTTTTCATTATTAATAACAACTTAAAATGACAAACAGTATAACCACTAGATATCCCAACATAAAGATCAGTAAATAAAACTCTTGTGCAGTGCAAACTCATGATGATACGATAAAAAAATTAAAAGTGGATAAGCACTCTATAAAGTCATTGTGTGGAGAAAATAAATAATAGTAAATACCTAGTTACGTTAGGTATTCAAAGGGTAAAAAAAAATTGCAGCTTTTTTAGATCGAATAACAAGTATATTATCTTTCAAGCAAAAGGCCTACGTTTCGACACAGTTCTATCATCCTCAAGCTACGCTTGGCAATACAAAAATATCCATCACATTTAAATTATATTATTAAATCGTCATCAGACATTTTCATACCACCACAGTAGGTAATTTGAACGACATATCCTCGTATTTATCTTAAGTTATATTAATTACGTTTACGGTTATATTTTATCTGTAGTAATACACAAAATAATGCGTATTAATTTTTTCCCAGATTAATTTTGCGTAATCTGAATTTTAATATTCATTATTGTTCGTGAATATTCTTGACATGATATGGGATTTTACGTTGGACGGTGACGGAAGAGTCTGATACCAATAAACAAGACTATTGTCATATGATCAACAATCAATTAAAATGTTTTATTAATAAATTTATTTATTTAAAAGAATGCAGTTTCGATTCTTTGAGTATATTTTTTAGTTGCGTCCAAAAGTTGTTTATTTACAAAGGTAAGATTGCATAAATAAGGCGAATTATTAAAAGGTGTTCTCTAAAGACGTGCTCATACTACAAGGTGTGATTCCTCGGGTTATTTTATGAAGAAAATTTCTCACCCTGCCGCCCCCCTCGATCTCCCTCTTACGGTGCTACTGGTCCTGTAAAGGATTTCTTATTTATGGCTTGCAATAGGAGAAAATGATTTTTAAAAATGGTCTATTTATACTGGCTTATTCGAGATGGTTTCTGAAAATCAGCATCAGGGTATTTTAATATTTTTCAACATAAGAAAATCCTGTCCCAATTTGAAGAAAGGGAGTGATAACAAATTTAATTTTTATTTTATGTTAAAACTTATTATTTTGTTACAGAAAACAAATAACAACATGGCCTATCATTCCACTAATAAACACGTTCAAGAAGTTGTTAATGATATGGAGAGGGAAGTCAACAGAACCAGGCTCGAATGCATTAGGCAGCATGGTAAAAATTTGACAAGCAATGAACCAATTTTTAATGACACTGAAAAAAGTAAGTAGATACCCGTTTTTTTCACAGTAACATTTTAAAATAGTATATTATATAATAAGTGATGAAAGTGATACTTTTCAAACGAGG
The DNA here is from genome assembly GCA_935413205.1 of Polydrusus cervinus. Classification (NCBI taxonomy): domain Eukaryota; kingdom Metazoa; phylum Arthropoda; class Insecta; order Coleoptera; family Curculionidae; genus Polydrusus; species Polydrusus cervinus. Next base: position 8,692,167 of record OW284516.1, read on the forward strand.
AGATATTTAGCAGGAGGCGTCAGCCGAGTGCGGAAACTCTCCGAGTTTTAGAATAATCACTTTCACACGAGTATACACTATTTTCCCTACGACCACAAAGAATTGTTAAAAAAGCCTTCGATTTGTGAAAAAAAATGTCAACACTAGTATTAAAAAAAATATATCAACACTAGTGTCGAAATTAGCATACTTAGGATTATATTTCAGTTAATATCTGGTTTTAGTTTGTCAATAGGCTTTTCCTTTAGTTGTAGTTTAACTTTTTCATATTTTATTATAGAAAGAACTAATCCTGAATTAACTTTTAGATTAATCAGAATGAAAAATATTAAATTTAATCAAGGAAAGATGTATTAAACATAAATTCAAAAAATCCACCAAACAAGGAAGATTTTAATTCAAAATAATTTTATAAATTATTTGTTTTTATAAAAAAAAGTCAAATACACCTCCGAAAATACATTAAAAATACTTCTTGTTCAAAATAATTTTTTATATTGAAGGTATCATGTGTCCTCCATTTTTTGACACACTTCACTGCTGGCCACCACAACTAGCTGGAACCACTGCATCAGCACCTTGTCCCACCTACGCACCTGGCTTTAAGGAAGTAAGTATATGCATAATTTCAGAGGCACAGGAAAAAAATTAAATCCAAAATATGCATGTGTCCAAATTTTGTCATACTTTAAATATATTATCATCGAGATTATCCAGATTAGTATTTACATGTAATTTTACCTTTTAACTAGGGCAAAATCATATTTTTTTTAAAACTTTTAATTTATTTTTAGTCATTTTCATTCAATAATACCAAAAAGTTACATTTAATACGTTTATTTACACTTAAAATATAAATTATAAGTCAAACCATATCTGTTGGTTCATTCATCATCACTTTCCATTTCTTCATTATCATCATCATCATTTTTACTAGAAATCTCTTCAAAACCTTCTCCTTTCGTCCACCGTGCTTTCAGTATTAATTTAAAAGTCGCTTGTCTATATTCTAATAACTCCAATATTTTAGCTTGTTCAGGAGTTAATGTGCTCCCTTCTTTACATACCTCAAAATCTTTAAGTAATGTAACAACCCCTAAAATCAAAAAAAAAATATTTTAGTCACTACTTTTTTTGGATTATATTCTCTTTATTAGTATTAGTAGTATTGTTTCTTGAAACATAAGTACCTTAAAAAGACCGTTATTCCCTATAAAAAAACCTACCACGATCCAATTTAGTAGGCATTCCCAACTGTCTAAGGTAGGGCTCTATCGCATGTGAAAACTGTTTTAATGAACCTTCTTGTAAACTAACTGTCTGTGTTGCTTTAAAACCTGAACGTGCAAAATCTTCTACAGCATAACTATCAAACCATTCTGTCACTTCTTCTTTTGTGCAGTCTGTAAATAGGAGACCGCACTGGCCTTTCAAACAACTTGCTAACTAAAAATACAATCAGTAAAAACAACTAACCTTCCAAAATTTTTAGTACCCAAATGTAAATACAAAATATGGGTACTACAAACCTTGTGTAGATCATCTTCTACCTCTTCTTCGTTAGTTCTCCCTAGTCCTATAGCTATAACTTTATTCTTTCCAAAAAAAAATCGGCTTGGTTTCCACTGCTCTCGGACTTCCTTCATCTTTTCATTCCTCATATTTTTAAATGTGAATAAATATATACTTTTGTACTTTTCAACACAATTTCTTACATCATCTACTATTTTTTGCTTTAAAGCGAGCCCCTTTTTGTTGGTTTTTGTTAAGGAAACTAAAAATAATGTGGTGTTCAAGAAAGGTTAGGTCTAGAGATATTGAGTTTTACGGTAATTCTAATAAAAAGGTTGGTAAATTGCTTACTTTTCTTATCTCTCTTAGATTTAGGCATCCTAGTTTATATAATAAATATGTGAAAAACCTAGTAAATTATAACTTTTTCTTAAAAAACGAATCAAAAAATAAACATTGGATGAAGATCATAAACCGCGTGCGAATCTTACGAACTTTAAAAAACAACTAGCAGATGGCGTCGCTGTTTGATCACACAGAGGAAAAATCGATTTCCATGTGACCGAATTAAAAATGGCGCGCGCACACTACCGGGTCCGTTCAAAAGTACTTGTCCCTGATTTCAAAATGTTATAGGGATTGTTCAAAATATTTTTAGTAATATAAGGACTGATCGTTAAGTAACGATATTTTTAACCCTAGTATCAGAATGCAACCAGACGATGTACAGAAAATGGACGATGGTTTACAAAAGAAGCCGGGAATACGTATACAAATTACACGTTGTGCTATAATGAAAGTACTGCAACCGTATACAAAAATGTGAGCACAAGCATGATAAGCCAAAATAATGATATCAACGATACTTCAGATCAGCCCGTAGTAAGTATATGGATTGAGGTTTATATTTTAATCCCAAAAATAGTTGTTTCGTTTTTCTTACAGTTTTTTAATGCGTGATTTTTTTTTGTAGAAATTAATCAAACTGTTAGGCGAGACAGGCTATGCAGTGTCCCTAATATCCCTGATAATTGCATTCACCATAATGTTTAAAATCAAGTAAGTTTGTTTAAATAAACCGGTTTAGACAGATTTATTTTAAGCAACATTTTTAGGAAGTTACATTGTGCAAGGAACATTCTGCATATGAATCTTTTCGCGTCCTTTATACTACGGTACTTTATGCAAATCCTAAAAGATGCATTATTTGAGGATGGCTTAGGTTTAACTAAAGATATTATGGATTATCACGGATCAAGATTTTTTCATGTTGATTCAACAGTAAGTTTTAGTATTTTTTTGAATTTATCATGCAAAAGTTATTAACAAGATACCACTGAGCTATAAAGTGAAAAATAAAATTAAACGAATTATTAAATTTCGACTCTACCTTGCTCTTGAAGAATGACCAATTGCACCCTAGTTTGTTAGTTTTTTTTTATAGTGATATCTATTTTTTAGGCAAATAACTTCGAATGCAAACTTATTGTTAGTCTTGTCCAGTATTTTACAACTGCAAATTTTTCTTGGATTTTAATGGAAGGAGTGTATCTAAATAACTTAATTTTAAGAGCTCTGTTCACCGACAGTAACAGGAGTTTGGTTTATTACGTATCATTTGGATGGGGTATGTGTTATAACAATTTACCTACGACCACCTATGAAAATGAGAAAAAAAGCACGGTTAATTTGGCTAGAAAGCGCCGTATATCACACGCGTGATGAAATATCAAGGCACACAAAGAAATTTTAGAAAGCAGTAATTGTAAAGTGTTTAACTTATTTATCCTGTATTTGTCGGGTGATTCAGAATTAAAGTGTGAAAATACGCCATCTGAAATTATAAAAAATGTTAATAATATACTGGAAAATCTATTACCAGAAAAAACAAATCGCGCTGACGAGAGTGTCATGTATTAAACAACAAATATTTATTGGGTAGCGATAGCGTAGAGTATAGAACTCTAGCCTACAGATCGCAAGGTCACAGGGTCAAATCAAATCAGGAATATTTGACATTTTTTATAAAAACATAAAATAATTTATAGAATTATTTTGAATTGAAATCTTCCTTGTTGAGTGGATTGTTTAAATTTATGTTTAATGCATCTTCCTTTATTAAATTTAAAATTTTTTATTCTGGTTAATCTAAAAGCCAATCCATCCTCCCTATGATATATGTATAAAATATGAAAAAATGAAAAAGTTAAACTACAAATAAAGGGAAAGCCTATTGAAAAACTATGATACCAGATATTAAGTGGAACATAATCCTAAATATGCTAATTTCCACATTGGTGTTGATATTTTTTTTCAACACTAGTGTTGAAAAAAAATTTTCACAAATCAAAGGCTTTTTTAATAATTCTTTGTGGTCGTAGGAAAAATAGTGTACATTACTCGTGTGAAAGTGATTATTCTAAAACTCGGAGAATTTCCGCACTCGGCTGACGCCTATCGTTCTAAATATCTCCTCGTTTGAAAAGTATCCCTTTCATCACTTGTTATGTAATATACTATTACAAAGTAAACAATTAATAAGAGTTTCACGATCTAACGCAATAATGATATATTATTAGGGCTCCCGCTTTTGGTTGTCATTCCATGGATAGTGGCCAGAATTCTATTAGAGGACACATTCTGTTGGACCTCGACTGATAGGCTTGGAGTGTTTCTAATCATTCAAATACCTACATTCACATCTGTCCTGGTAAGTTATACATAAAAAAAATAATCAACTGATAAATGAAGAGATTTAATTTATTTTTAGATAAACTTAATACTATTTGTTATCATATCGGTAGTTCTGTATACCAAATTGAAGTCCCCCATCAATGAAGACTCCAGACGATACTTGAAATGGGCCAAATCAACTCTGGTGTTAGTTCCTCTGTTCGGAGTGAACTACGCAATTTTTATAATCTTCTATTGTTTGAATAAGAAAATTCTTTGGATGCTGACTGATCGGTTTTTTGGAAGTTTTCAGGTAACGTTTAATTAGAGATTAGAGTTGAATAAATGGTACATGAGTGATAAAGTATGTTACTAGATTTTTATATATGACTGCTATATATAATCTGCTATGTCAGTCATATTGTCTAAACAACAAGTGCCTGAGGCACCGTCAACTAAGACTTCCTATTCCAGGGTACCTATGTATGTATGATGTCGTTATAATGACGAATACTTCAGGTGAATACTGAAATATTCATCTGAAGACGACTGTAGATACTTACCAGTTAAAACGTTGTGATTAAAAACAAATAAAGATAATGGAAGTCCAAAACTCTTCTCTATCATTCAGGGTGTCCACAATTTCGCAAGAGAATGCAAGTTTTGGTTTAAAAAGGGATAAATCTTGTAAATTAAAATGTATACTCGTACCAAAACTTACTTAACTTTTCTTCTAGGGTTTTTTTGTAGCCATACTTTACTGTTTCTTAAATGGAGAAGTCAGAGCGGAGCTTAAGCCACACAAGGACAGCATTTTAATTTTCCTGGCTACGAACAACGTCACCAAGTTCTGTTTCCCCAGACGAGAGAAATACTTAAGGTACTTATATGGATTTTTTTTACAATGAGATGTCTCAGAGTTTTTCCCTAATATATTTATGTGTCCTTTTTTCCATGCATAAATTAAAACAAAAAATATATAGCTCCTTTAGTCAGACCCAGTGCATGGTTCAACACTTAGTAGATACGAGAAATATGTTATTCTAAGTGAAATTTTGAAACCAACTAACACTCTTTTTAAATCATGGTACATATATTTAAGGACACTTTTGTAGCTCAGCAGCCGGCAGACAATCAGTGTGCACGACGATGTCATGTAGCTCCCTCTACAACAACGGTGTTAGCCAGCGAAACACCAAGACCACCAAGTTCGATCAGCTATCAAAAGTCAAACTCATGAATTTACATGCAGGTAAATACACTGCCATTTTTCCATGTGGATATCATTTCTGATTAGCCTGGTCAATTCTTCTAAAAATGGTCTCTTGCGTTTTTCTCCTCAGGCACACCGTTATTAATTAAACTAATTAAATTAGCTCTACTATTTATTATTATTAACATTGATAATACAAAATTTTGTTTTATACAAATTGTTGGAAATGACCACCTTCATTTAGGCATGCTTCCGCCAGTCTAATTTAATTTAATTATTTTAGTTAAGAACGGTGTGCCTGAGGAGAAAAACGCAAGAGAACATTTTTATGCAGAATTGACCAGGCTAATCAGAAATCCACATGGAAAAACGTACGTGGCGTACTTCTTTTTTTCTAAAAAATATCAGAGGAAATGTTTGCAGGGACGCCACTGGTGGGAAAAAAATAACTTTTATAACTAAAATATGTGGTTTTATGTCCTATTAACACATGCCAAAATTGAAAATATTACCTAAAGTACTTTCGGAGATATTACAAAAAACACATTAAAAAAAATAATTCAACAACCTGTAGCAATAATTTAGGCCGTTTAGGACATATGTTTATATGAACTTTTCTTCATAAAATGACTTTAGGAAACACACCCTAAAATATTAGCACATCATTAAGAAACACCCTGTGTAGTTGTTCCACCCTAGTATTGTTATAAATTACATTAGACATAGGCCAGGTGTGCAAACTGAATCTACATCTATAAAAGCACATACATTCAGTTCATACACCCTGATGTATTCAGTACAAAAGAAAATATATAGGCTTATGAGTTATATTACAACCTCGTTTCAAAGAATGAATTAATGTGAGTGTTACCCAGCTTATTTGTATGCATATTCTGTTTTCAGTTTCCGATCATCAAAAGGAAAGTTGTATTTCAAATGGTGTCCGGCACTCAATTCCGAAAACTGGCCAGAACGGACATTTTGTACCAAATTTGACTTTTGTCCATGGAAGATATCCCATGAATGTTACTACAAATGTAAGTTGTAACTAACTTTGTATCGTAAAAAAAACTATTACAGTGGATTGCAACGTCTAACCAAGTTCCCCATCTTGTTATGACTGTTTCTGGAGGAAGTGGCGTGTGAGGCAATTTTTGTCTAAATACAGGTTGATTCCTAAGTGGACACTTCTTTCTAAGCTGCCTATAGAAGGCATTAAAATTAACAACATTTTCAAATCCTTTTTTTCAAAAAACTTAAAAATAGGCGACAGATACAGAAGTAAAAAATTTAAGTACGGGCCTGGTCATCAAAACGTAGCCTGCTATACTTTATATTGTTTTTGTCTTATTAGTCATGTAATTTACGAGTCCGTGGTCAGTTACTTATTTGGCAATGTGCTGCGATGTGTTTTTCTGAAGCAAGTTAATTTTAAATTGGTGACACGTGAAAATGGTAAAATTTGAAAACAATGAACTAGTAGATATGGTGCTAATTTACGATGAGTGTCGTCAAAGTGCGGCTGCTGCTCTCTAGTCTAGTGGCAAAAAATTCCTTTTCAAAAAGCAAAATTTTTTTATTTGTCTGTTGTACAGTCATATTTTATAATATATAAATTATCCATTTCTTTTTTAGGTTGACATGTGTCTGTCCAACGACCAAAAACCCCATCACTATTCACAAAACTTGCCTACTTGTGAAGAAGAAATGTCCATGCTGGGTGGAGAAAATATCAAAAACAATCTCGAATATGTTAATGAAAAATAAATGGTTTGTAATTAAAATTTCAAAAACTACTCAATGATAAAACTCAAACAACACTCCGACCACGCCTCTATTTTTTTATAAAAAACTGAAAATCACGTATGTATGTATAAATATTATGATTAGACTGATTTATTTTAAATATTTTTGTATATTAAGCTATACCTATAGATTTGCAATATTTTTCTAAAAAATATCGAGTTTACAAAATATGTACATATTATACCTTCAGTGGGGAACATTTCATCTTACATCAGTATTAAAGTCATAACAGTATATGGGATTACCAGACAGTGGTAGGGACATCAATAATACTAATGGTGTATTGGATCCCCCCAAATATGCTTAGAACTATTAATTATTAATTTTTTGCAAAAAATTATAAGCGACAAAAAGTGTAACTTTTTTTTAATGCCTTATAGACACATATTTTGTCAAATCGATTTTTTTTAATTGTGCACACAAAGCTTGAAAAGGCAGAAAATTGAACCCTATTGACAACTTAAATGTGATACCACTTTCTAGTTCCCTAAGTTTTGTAGAAATGTAACAAAGTACGACAAATTCGTTATTCCCTATAAGAAAACAATTACTGTTTCTTTTGAGATCAAAATTTAGAAGTTATCGATACAAAAAAGTTCACATTTCAAAATATATTGATCTTACGCTTATTTTCGTGCAAGTTCCCTGTTATATAAAATATTAAATGTTGGTACTTTCTGATTAAAATAATCTTTTGGAATAATTAAGTTCCCTAATTATGGACTAGTCTGGTGATATGAATCATCGTTGTTTTATGAAACTGTACCAGTATTTATGTTTGTCTTTAGAATAATATTGTTATTATTAAGTATACTTGACTAAGAGCCACTTGTATAAACTTAACTGTCACTTGTAGTTTAAATTGAACCTATACAAGTAGCAAAATCGGGATTAAACATCAATCAAATCGTATATTACATAACAAGTGATGAAAGTGATACTTTTCAAACTCGGAAATATTTAGTACGAGGCGTTAGCCGAGTGAGGAAATTATCCGAGGTTTAGAATAATCACTTTCACACGAGTAATGTACACTTTTTTTCCTACGACCACAAAAAATTATCAAAAAAGCCTTTGATTTGTGAAATAAATATTTCAACACTAGTGTTGAAAAAATATATCAACACTATGTTGAAATTAGCATACTTAGGATGATTTTCCACTTAATATCTGGTTTCATAGTTTGTCAATAGGCTTTTTCTTTATTTGTAGAGTAACTTTTTAATTTTTTCATATTTTATATATTATTATAGGAAGAACGAATCCTGGATTGATTTCTAGATTAACCAGAATGAAAAATTTTAAATTTAATCAAGGAAAGATGTATTAAACATAAATTTTAAAAATCCACTCAACAAGAAAGATTTCAATTCAAAATAATTCTATGTATTATTTTTAATGTTTTTTTATAAAAAAAAAGTCAAATATGGGATTTGAACCTGTGACCTTGTGATCTGTAGGCTAGAGCTCAATTCTCTACGCTATCGGTACCCAATAGATTTATTGTTTAATACATGACACTCTCTTCAGCGCGATTTATTTTTTCTGGTAATAGAATTTCCAGTATATTATTAAAATTCTGAATCACTCTACAAATAAATGATAAATCAGTTAAACACGTTACAATTACTGCTTTCTAAAATGTGTTATTTTTAATAAATAGGGGTTGTCTGTCAAATTGCCATCATATTATGTTTAAATTAAATAGTGTGCCTTGTATTTCAACACTCGTGTTGAAATATTTTTTTTCAACACGCGTGTTATATACGGCGCTTTCTAGCCAACTTAACCGTGCTTTTTTCCTCATTTTCATAGGTGGTCGTAGGAAAATGTATTAATCAGAACCGAAAGTACCAGACTTCAAAATTTTTACAAAAAAAAAACCTTAAAAATCAAAAATGTTATGAAAACTATACAAGAAGCGAATAAACTGGCAAACATTGTGATGCCTAAATCATTTAGCACGCCAGTGAATCCCCTATGGTTTGACATAGGTAGTCTTCTTTGCATGATTTTTAAATGTAAGTCAAAACAATTTACCCCTGGTAGTCACTATGTGATGGTGTAGAATATAAATGTATAATTTAATTTTAAGACAGATTTAAAAAATAATGTTCTCTTTAGATCACAATTATTTAAATTAAAAATTTTAGATTGTCCTCACATGCGAATCAAACTCTTTTTACTTTCAAGATTTAGTACAAACAATCAAATATACAGGATGTCTATTTTAAAACATACCACCCTTAATATCAAGCTGCAATCAAGCTGATTTTCCCTTAAATTAAAGCAACTCTCTAGAGAGCTAGTTACAACCTCTAAAATCTTAAATGTAAAGGTAGGTTGAGTGATGCATCATTTAAAAGGTCCTTCAGTTATCTTTTCAAAAGTACATCATATGTATTTAGTTGTTCAAATGATGTATCACTCAACTCCCCCCTCCCCGACCGCAACTTAAAAAATATTCGCCTATAGCCTATTTCAGAAAGGTGTAGAGTAATAAAATGGGAAATTCCGTCCAGTTCGGCTCAATTTCGGTGTCGGGGCCATAGGCGGAGGTAAATTTAGTGCATTAAATTATTCATGATAACTAACCAAAGAAAATAATATAATATAATAAGATAATTTGATAAAGAAGGAACTATTTACACAAATATCGTTTTATGAAATATGCCGTGAAAGATATAGCTAAAAAACATAGTGTAACTGTGCTGCGCACACCGCCATATCATTGCGAACTGAATCCTATAAAACTTATATGGGCACAAGTAACAGGATTTGTAGCAAGACACAACACGACATTCAAAATGAAAGACGTTAAGCTACTATTTGATAAAGCCATTACGGAAGTGACATCAGAGAACTGGCGAAAAGCAGTCCATCATGTCATTGAAGAAGAGAAAATGTGGATCTTGACCACAGAGATAACAGTTCCTCAGATGACGAAGAATATTATGATTTTTTATAATTTAATTTCTGCATAATCAGTTTTTTGTATTTTTTTAATGTTTTAATAAAAAATAAGTGTACCTAATACTATGTACATAATACACGCCTTTGTGAAGCCCATTTTCAGTGTTTATGAATGGATAATAATAGGCAAAACCCGTAAATTGACCCAAACCCGGGTGGTACTACCTGCACTTGATGAAAATAAAGAATGTTGCAATGAAATCCATGCCAAATTATGAAAGTGGCTTAAATATTCGTTGGGCCACTCTGTAGTCCCTTTGCATACCTAATGAGCTTTTATTACCCTACAGCTTTCTGAAATAGACTATAATCAAGCTACATGTTCTTGCAGATTTCCAATATAGGTTGTATGTTAAGGGTATTTTTTAAAAAGACACCTGATATGTTTTTCTACAAGCGTAAAGAAAGTATTACTTTCCTATACTCATTTTTGTGCAGAAAGATTGTGAAACATCTTTAGAATAATTATTTTTCACTTATCATCCGGGGTAATTTTAGTGATTACGGCAGTCAACTTGTTAATTAAATTTTAAAAAATTGTATTTTTATACCGTGACGCTTGTAGAAAAAAAATGTTGTTACTAACGCACGTCGAAAGTATTTTACGCACTTAACTGTTGATCGACAGTATCACTTTCTGCACTTGTAAGGAAAGTAACTATTACACCTAATACTTTGTTGTTTTTTATATTCTGTTACAAAATTAAGAATTTTGACGCTGTTCGATAGCCGAGCATTTTGCTGTCGCTGCGACATATCTGCTACAATTAAGTATAAATATTAGTAAATTGTGTACCTGGATATAACATTAATTATTTTTATGTTGACATGTGTATATTTATAATTAAATATAAATCAAAAATTTTAAAAACATTCGTTTTATTTTTAGAAAATCCCTCCGCATGCTATAAATGAGCCTTCTTTTGAAATTATATTCCCGAATGAAAGCCATAAATTAACAATTAATTACATGACAATCAAATACTCGGTGGGCCCGGGCCTCTTTCAGGGGCCCTGAGCGACAATATACTATACCATAGTACAGAACAAAAAACGCATTTTATTATATTAAATTATTTTGTTCCATTTTAATTATTTTTTATATTATGGACCAGGGCTCCATATTATCAAAAATAGGCACTGCCAGTAATATTTTTTGACAGCCGAACAGTATAAATGCAAGCTTAATTTATTTCTTAATGCCAGCCCTTTAAATTTCTGGGGAAATTGAGAACGGTAAATCAAAAACGTTCCAATTTTTGTAAAAATGTACTTATTTTTATTTTACAGTAATAATATAAATAATAATATAAAGATAAAAAAATTTAACTTTTCTTTACAATATAACAAAATAGAAATAAGAACTCTACAATCAAAAAATACAAAATACAGTGTGACAAATAAAAAATCTGTATTTTATGCTAAATCAAAATCTGTACTACATAAACAATCAACAAGGCTATTTTTTTCTTTAACATTTTCCTCAGTACAGTCTTGGATGTTTAAACACATATCCAAATGACTTTGCATCTCCTTTTCTAACACCAGTTTAAGACAAAACGGGCAGTTATAACTATCAATATCATCATTTTTACCCTTATCAACATCATCTTGATCAGTATCTATATCTTCAACAGATGCACTACTAGCTTCAAAAACATTACTAATGCTCATACATTCTTCCAAATGTGAATTCAATTCAGATCTAAGTATCTCCTTGTTACACGCTAAACACGACGTTTTACTGTCTTGACTTGGTTCATATTTTTTATCAAATTGATCGCACATGTTTAAAATACATTTTTCTAAGTGAATATCAAATTTACTTGGAGGCAAAGCCTCTTTACAAACCGGGCAATTTTTTATGTCTGCGTCGCTATCAAGAGAAGTCAGATCTATAATATTACAATGTTTTTTATGTTTGACATAAGATTCTTGGTCAAATTCTTTAAGACAAGAAGGGCATGTAATTAAATTAGAAAGTACGTCGCCGTCTTCATCAAAATCGTCTTTAAAATGTTTATCTGAACACTCTGCAACGTGTTCTTCAAAGTTAAATGTAGGTATCACAGTGCTACAGATGAAGCACTCTTTGGTATCTATCTTAGGAAACTCTAAACAAGTGTCTAAATGAGAATTCAGTTCTTCAGTAATAAATTTCTTTTTACACACTGGACACTCAACTGTATCTCTATCATCTTTTCGTGGACCTTCAGTGCTTGAAAGTTTAGGGATTTTTTGAGGGCTAGAAGACATATTGGTGTTGGACCTTTTAACGCCATTTTGACTGGTCTTATTAGGGCTACGATTTTCAAACTTCTTAAGCCAATGCTCTCTAACTCTCGAGTAATCACCAGTATTACTCGAAGAAGAGGTGCTACCACTACTTAATGTTTTTCCAGTACCACTAAAAACTTCAATATTTGAAGTACTCGTACTGGGACCATCATTGCTGTTAGTCAATGTTTGACCGCCTTTCTTAGTGACAACAAAAGTGCTGCTTCCAGCATTCTTAACCGCCCCTCTAATTCCGGAGGTGCTGCTTGGTCTTTTCGGTGAACCTTTGGTACCACTGCCAGTTGTTTTTTTTGGTATACCTGAAGTACTGCCACTTAGATTTCCAAAACCGAAAATTTGGCTGGTTTTTGATGGTATCACGTTGGTGATTTGAGGGGTACTGTTCGAACTGTTTGATACTGTATGGATATTACTGATTGAACCAGTCGTTTTTGTATTTGGTTTTGGAAGACTAGTAGTACTGGGTTTTGAATTGGACAATGTTTTGCTACTTTCGTTAGATTTTGGTATGTGAGTTTTTGAATTTGGAATATTAAGCAATGATTTGTTTTCTTTGTTACTATCATTAGGTTTTGGTGTTGGAGCTTTACTGGTAGTAGCAATATAATTTCGAATATCGTTTTTAGGATCGGGCGGTTTGGTTATGTTTCCACTTTTCTTATTAGAGGTTTTTGGTTGGGGTTTTTCAGGTTTTTCTGGGCTTTTTACCTAACAGATAATACCATGTTTTAGATAACAATTATTAGTAAATATCAGCTATGATTTTAATGCATTGGCTGTTTCCCTATTTGACCATCATAGTGAGTTTGTAAAGATTTTTTGCAGCCAAGTCCCAACCCAAAATATATTTTTTTTTTGTCAAACCCTAAATAGAGACTAGATTGCTACTTAAAATAATTTTATTAAATTAGGAAGAAGAGACATTTTTTAAGTAATTTAACAAGATCCTGAACATATTCTTTAAAATTTATTTTAGTTTAAACCTGATTGCGCCAAAAATAAACGTATTTTGTCAAAAAAAAATTTAAATGGTTTAAAAAAATTATAATCAACGAGAAATTTACAGTTGGATCAATATTCTAAAAGTAAACATTAAAAGAACTTTTAAAAATAATTTGATTCTTCAATCTAGCCTATACAGGCTAAGACAAAAAAATTGGTTCGTTTTTTCACCAGTCGCGTCCCTGCAAACATGTCCTCTGATAGTAATGCTATTTAAAATTTCCACAATAATTATGTATGGGCGTACGAAAACCCCCATGCCATAACCGAAACCCGTTTTCGTTTCGGTTAACGTATGGGCAGGAATTCTCAATAATAATCTTATAGGCCCATTTTTTCTGCCAGGACGCATTAACGGGTAGTCTTATCTGCATTTCCTCCAAGAAGAACTACCTGTGTTACTTGAAGATGTACCATATGCGCTAAGAAATCAAATGTGGTCCTTGCATGATGGAGCTCCTGCTCATTTCAGTGTAATTGTACGCGACCATTTAGATGCAGTTTATCCGAATCGTTGGATAGGTCGCGGAGGAGCTCAACAATGGCCAGCAAGATCCCCTGATCTGAATAGTTTGGATTTTTTGTGGGGTCATCTTAAAACTCTAGTGTATAAAACTCCCATTAACACTTTAGAAAATTTAAAGGAACGAATAATTACCTCCTCTGAAACAATACGGAATTCGCCCGGAATATTTGAACGAGGGCGCTATTCGATGCGAAGACGGGCTGAAGCATGCCTATTAAGGTGGTCATTTCCAACAATTTTTATAAAACAAAATTTTGCATTATCAATGTTAATAGTAATAAATAGTAGAACTAATTTATTTTAATTAAGAAGTTTGTAGGGACGCCACTGGTGGGACAAAATAATAATTTTTATAACTAAAAACATGTGGTTTTATGTCCTATTAAAACATGCCAAAATAGAAAATATTATCTAAAGTCCTTTCGGAGATATTACAAAAAACGCATTAAACAAAATTCAACACCAAGAGCAAAAAATTTAAGCCATTTAGGATTTATATGAACTTTTCTTCATAAAATGACTTAAGAAATCACAACCTAAAACATTAGCACCTCATTAAGGAACACCCTGTATATAAGAAAGTTTGGAAATTCAGATTTCTTTACATTTATTTAACGAAAAATAAGTACTATGTAAAAAAGTTTTTTAACATCTTTTTGGTCATGTTATGCATTCTTTCATTATTAGAAAACAAAATAAAATAAGTCATCATACAATCACAACAAAACTATAAAACTTGACTAAATCAAATTGATATCAGGTGCACCCAAACCAAACATGGTGTGACTAATCTAATAAATAATTCAAAATTATAATACTTAGACAACTTCACAACAAATGAAGATAATAACCAAAAAAATTGGTTCATGCATAGAAATTGTAGGACATGCCGGGTCTTTGATTGTACAAATTAAACATCAATTTAAACCAGTGTTTAAAAGTATTTGGTACATCCTATAACAAAGTAAAAGAAATAAAGGCACTGGGTTACCAGAGCAAGTAGGTATATACAGTAAGCTATCTACAGATATAACTAAAATCCATCCCAAAAATTCATTGAATCACTCTCTCTTTGATGTTTCTTAATATTTTACTACACATTAAATAAAAAAAATTTTAATTCCTACCTTTATAAATGATCCACCACAATTTCTGTTATGCTCAGCCCACCAACGATCATTAGGTCCAGGGGCTCTATTGGTTGCTCTTCTGAGCATGCCAAAATAGGGTTTCTGGGATTGACAAGATCCGTTACATCGCCACCAGTGTTGTTTGTATAAATTCACTTCATCATGAAAATCATGATAGACAGTAATATTTGTACCTAGAATATGATAAAAGAAAGCAAAGTAACAACCATTATCTTACTGTATGAGAAACATTATTCCTTCTACTTCTACATTATTTATAAAAGAAAATTTTACCTGCTTCAGCATTTATTCTATACATATGCTTATGGAATTCTGGACCATGACCATCTCGATCTCTATTGTTATTTGTCACAAATAGATATGCATGAATCATTTCATGAAGTAGCGTCTCAACCAGATCTTTACGTGGCCTCAATTTTAGAAGAGGCTCGCTGAGAGTTATTGAGCACATTCCTCCCCTACCTATTAAGAATTGTGTTAAAACAAAGAATGTAATAAATTAATTTGTAGACCAAGATTCACAATTGAAATGGGCATATTTCTCATTATTGTGCTATATTGTTATTGTAATAGGACCATAATAGATTAGGTAAGTAATATGTTTTGCCTATGCTTATTTGTAATAAGTAATAATAATTTTAAAAATATAAATTACTTTTTTTATATGTATATATCATATATCTGCACTGGTCTGCTTTATCTAAGTTTACCTTGATAAGAACATATACCAGCACATGATGTCATCTTCTTACTCCAAGTAACCGTAACAGAACCCAATGTATTCCAGAAAAACTTCTGGTTGAAAGCAATAAAAAGAACATGTATATCCGGTGTGGGATCAATTACTTCCCAAGAAGGATCAACCAGACATTTTGAGGTATTAAGCACGGGAGCTTTGTATACTAAGTTATTCGAGGGACGTTCGGTTTCAGCTTCTGCTTGAAACTGCTGTTGAAGCTCGAAAGCCAGCTGCTGGTCTGAGTCTGTGTTGGGTTTACGTTTGTGTTCTTGCTCCAATTTGTACTGTAGGAGCAAGGCCATTTGGTAATCCACCTCCATGCTAGACAACACAAACATTTAAATGTCAGGTTGTTTATAAAATGTTTGATGCAAAAGTATTAAATAGTCCGAGCGGTAAATTCTAGTTTTATTTTGTATTAATAATAATTAATTTATTACCGTATAATTTTATGGTTTACTTACGTGATATTCTTGTTTTCTAAACGGTTCTAAATACAAAAAAAAATTGATTCAAAATTTTTCTGCAAAATCTTTCAGTAAAAAAAAATCACCACAAACGATTATTTGTGATTTGTGAATTGATGGAATGACACCCATGGCGCAGAGGAATATTAATTATATTATAACTATCGCTATACCACATGCCACATGGCCATGAGCAAATCAACCAAAATAATGGAGAAACGGGAACTTTATTCCCATTTCTAGTGCTTTTAATTAAATCTTATTATATTCATTTTTATTTTTTTGTGTAGGGGGTTAGCGACAGGGAAACGTACTGGCTGATTTAAAAAGCAGAAGGCCATCTACAAGTTAGAAACCTCACTTTTTGTCTTGTCAATTTCATAACCTAACTTTTAACTCTTTAGGTTGGCCTTTCTTTTAAAAATGTTAAAGACAACCGTAGAATCCTTATTTAAAATACATACATCAAAGATAATTTGCTGTAGACTCCTATCAACAGCTGCACAGCTAGAACCCGAAGATAGACTTCAAATTTTTCGCACACAAGAAACAGATCCTTCGAAACACAGTGTAGATAACTTGGCACAATTTTACAAACTACCATCATCCGATAAAAAAATAATTTTTCAGCATGGTGGTTTGCCTAAAACCTTTGAAACCCAAAACAAGACATTTAATGAGACTTGTATAATGGTTCGAGAGCCAGCTCTAGATGTAATAAATTGCCTTAAAACAATTGACTACAGTAAACCTGCAGTCAGATTTGTCCTGTATGGTAAAAAAGGTAGTGGTAAGTCGCTATCTTTGGCCCATATACTGCATTATGCCTATAAAAATAACTTCTTACTGGTTCATGCACCATGGGTAGGCAACTGGATGCGTAGGTCAAAGGAATTCAGTAATTCAGAGACAACAGAAGGTTTTGTAGACCTTAACTTAGATGCTGCAGCATGGCTGCAACATTTTAAGACTCAAAATTCAGAGATTCTAAAAAATTCTGACCTTAAAGTATTACAAGACATTCATTGGAGTAAACGTGAGGTAACGGCAAAGGATTCAAACCTAATAGAGCTGATAGATCATGGTATTAATAGAGTGAGGTATGCCTCGAATTGTATAACTCATTTAGCAGAACAGATCAAGAATTTATCAAGTGCTGGTGTATGTAAAACACTAGTGGCAATAGATGGGTTTAATGCATTCTTTTATCCACATACAAGAGTTCGCACTGAGAAAAAAGAACTGGTACCACCGAGTAGGGTGACGCTAACTGAAGGGTTTTTGAATCTGACAAGATTTGACTGGCACAATTCTGCAATTGTTGTGACTGTAGATGAAATTACTATTGCTGAAAAAGACCAGATTTCTCATTTTCCAAGGTAAGAAATATTTATAACAAGGTTTTTTGCAGATATTTTGACTTTTGATTATTGCTTTATTCTTTCTTATGAAGACAACCATAGTCTTATATAAATTATTTATAGATATCTCCTGGGAAAACAAGGTTTTGAACACGTGGATCCTTTTATTCCTATTGAAGTGCCAGAACTTTCTAAAAAAGAACATGCAAGTACCATGAGTTATTTTAGAGAAAGGAAATGGGTTCGACCATACCCAGGCCAAGATGATGAGTTGTACTTTTTAAGTGGCGGTAATCCTTTTAGATTAATGAATTTATGTAATTCGTTGTAAATTATCTAGTATATTTTGTTACCTAAGTTTTTAAAATAAATAGCTAAGTACCTACTTAAATAATATAAAGAATTGTATACCTATGATGCTGATAGCTACATAAAACATGATATACAGGTACCCCTGATCTGGGAAATTTATTTAAAGACAGAAATTGTTTCTTTTTTCTTCTAGCCATTATTATCTAAAACTCAAACTATGGGGATTTTTCCACGCATTTCTGCGTGTCTAATAAAACAGTTTTTCGAATTATTTTAATTTTATAATAGCATTTATTTATTTTATGGTCATTATCTTTATTCAAAATTTCGTCGCGTGTGTAAGTCTTCAAAAGAATTAATAGTAACAACAATACTTAATAGCACTAGATTGATTGTAATTTTTCCATTTAAGCCTATACAGGAAGATAAATATTGAGGTTGGGGTATTCAAAATTAGACCCAGAACCAACTCGCGTGTTTGAAACATACAATTTGATCAAATTATATCTATTAATTTTTTTTTAAATAATTCCCTTGGAAAAAGTATATTTTTGTGAAATAATGAAATTAAGAAATACAAATAGTTGTAGGAACACGTCACTCACAGCACAGCCGGCGCTGGGTGTTATGACGCCCCAAGCAACTATAATGCAGAATTGCGCCCCTTTGACCAAACCCCTGCCCAGGGACGTATTAAGAAATTTCGTCGCTACGAGCTCCAACCCACTAAATTGTGTGCTCTTTAGCACAGTTGCCAACTGGTCTTTTCCTAATTCCTATCACCTCCGTTTTCTAAAAAAATAACAACTAGCCGCTGCCGTTTCAAAATATTCTATCAAAAGTGACTTCTACAAAAAAAGTCGCTGACATTTCAGAATCTTTTTCTCCTATAAAATGTGACTTGTAAATTTGATGCCACCTAAAATTTTGCGTGCCAGATAGTGGAGTACCTATCTATCTACGGGGGGAGCACAGGGCCCCCAAAGAAATATGTGGCCTAATTAATAAGCACATGTTATATATGCCTGAATAAAAATTAAACTTTAAATTTATAATATAAAATTATAAGGAACCTAAAACCACTGGGAGATCTTTTAATATTTGTATAGATACAAAGAATAAGAAATTAAACTATAATATACAAATAACGGTTTTGATAACCTAGAGATGTAAAAAGAATCCTTTTTCATTAGCCACTCTACATGACATTATTTATAAGAGGTTGCAAAGTCAAAAAAATTTGCGACCGCATTAAAGACTTTCCATTATACTGTTTAAATCGTGGTTTTGGCCAATTTAAAAAATTGTGAAAAAATCGTCCAAGATAAAAAAAAATAAATCCTATTACACAAACAATGTTTATTTGCATAATTTTCGAAATTTTTTTCGGTAAAATATTTGATAGTCAGGTTTATAAACAACTATTTGAATGATTCAGAGTCGTGGCAGGGTGCAAACTTCTTAGAAGAATAAAATAATTATTAAAATGTGCTCCAAGGTTTGCATACATTTCGTTTTTTTTTAAATTTATGTCTATAATAGGAAGAAGATGCATTTATTTTTGAAACGAGTTAGTTACGAAACGAAGTTACGAAATATTGATTTAAATTTTGAATATTTTATTTTAAAAATTTCGTACGCTATTCTTATCTTATTTTTTCTATTGGATCACATTTGCGAGACCCCCCGCAGTTGTCAGTTAGAGAAAATATGGATTTTATTACTGCTTAAATGCCTTTCTTATCAATTGTTTATAAATGTATCGCCAGCAAGTTGTTTTGGAAGCAATTAATAATTTTGCAAAAGATACGAGAAGATGTGTACGTAAGTAGACACTATCGCTTATTTTTTAATAATAATAAAGCCTTATGAAATAATGGAAACTCTTACAAATACTTAGTAACCTAATAAATAATTATTCTTAAAGTACAAAAATCTGAGTATTTACTATATACAGTGTATCCAGTGGCGGAGCCAGAAAATATGCTCGGAGGGGGGACTCAGTGGGCGTAAGTATGACATTTTTTTTTGGAAAAAGGGACAGTCGGGACTACATGTATTTCATAATATTGTACCTAGCGAAGGATGCAGAAAAGCGCCGTAGGCGAAAAATTTTCGGAGCCTCGCCCAAAGTTCTTTTAAAATTCTCCTAACTACTATCAAATTTCGAAAATTAAATTATTATCTCTCCCCCTCTGCATGGTTGGATTAAATTTGTTTTTGTAAATATTTTTTTTCACTTTTTTTATATTCCTAGTCTGGCTCTTTATTAAAAAAACACATTTTTTATATTTGTGAAAAACATGAATATTGGTGTCAATCCAAAATTTTATTATTAGACGTATGTATGACTCCAACCAGCGTTTTTCGGGCTCGGTTTTTCATGATTAAAAATAAAGTAATATTGCTCACCACGTCAAAATTGATGATTTTTTCAGAAATCATGTATTTTAGGAGCGTAGATCTAAGAGCCGTTTTTGGTACAAATGCTTAGGTTTTAAAATACTCCTTATTAAGTGCCATTTTATATATTCATAATAAAGCAATCTCGTTTCTTCCCGCAGTATTTTTTTAATTATAAATTATCACACTTCTTCCATAAAACAATGTTTCAATTAAAATTTTTTTCTTTAATTTTTCTCTTTAAAAATAAATACCTAATTGTTTTTTGTTGTTGTAAAAATATTTTATTATATTTTTGTTGATTTAAAATAGCTCTGAAAAAGGGAAAATGGAACAGACAAGTACCTATATAATAGAAAAATATTATTCTTTTTACTCATTTTCCTATAAAATTGCATAATAATTTAATAACTAAAACGATCTGCATCCGAAACCTTAATATCTATATAAAACAGGACTTTTACAAGGAAAAGTTTAAAAACCATACGTTTCCTACAAGACCTTCGTAATCTAAGCCAAGAATACATTATTTAAAAATTTAAATTAAGAGTCCAAGCGTGGGGGGGGGGGGGGGCTGCCGGGCTGCAGCCTCCCCTTAAATACGCCACTGAGTGTGTCTGTTTAAGTTCGCACTTCTACTTAATTTTTTTTTAATAATAAAAAAGATAAATGTTCGGTATCAATAATTTGAGAAAAATTTGTAAAAATAAAAAAAAATGTAATTGCATATTAAAATATGATTTTACATTTCGAACAACTTACATAATTACAGTTTTCGATATTGTCAAAAATAAAGGTACTTTACTGTTTGGCAAAATTAATATTTTTTGACAAACCTCGTATACGACTGAAAGAATTTAACATCTGATGGTTGCATTTTAGGTTTTGGACCATGCAGAACTTTTTATGAAGAATAACTTTTTTTCGTAAAATTAATAATAAAAAAGTTTCCCATATGGTGCGAACTTTTAAGCAGACACACTGTATATTATGTGATACTTTCCAAAATCTCAGAGTATAATCATTTTCCGTACCTTTTAAATACCTCTACTCTACCGAAATTCTCAAATGAATATAAAAACAGTTAATATTCTTACAAACCCACTTATGTTTGTATCCAAACCAAAATTCCTAGAAATGGCCCCTAAAAAAATCTGGAATTTCCTATGGTCAAATATCAAGTATTATGTAATCATTTGTTTCAATCAACAATGGTTATTCCTGCAATCATGCAATTTAAAAACCGGGACAGAAAGTCATTACATCAACTTGATTGGTCCAAACGAGGGGATAATCATAGTATAAACGCAATTTAGACTGGGCAACAGCTGGTAATATGTTTGCATTGATTACTAATTTATAAGTAACGCCGAGTTTAAAAACGCTCTTCAGAGTGAGGTCAAGTGGCGCATTCGCCATGTCGTTTTTTGGTCAGTATTTCGTTACTTTTTCCTTTTATCCAAAAATCAGCCAAATACCCGTATTTCAAACATAATTACTTACAACTGTTAAACAACTTTAAATTTATAAAGTAAAAAAAGAGAAATGGACAAAATTCATACATTTTCATTTTTTGCTTTTAGTAATTCATTAATCAATCATTTAGTTCAAAACTGTAGGTAATTGCAACTCAAGAACGGGTATTTGGCCCCTTTTTGAATAAAACGAAAAGGATAAGAAATGTTGATCAAGAAATGAAATGGCGAAGGCATCACTAGACTTCACCCTTCAGTGGCTGAAATAAGCAGTTTTCATGCAATTGTGTTTAGACTGTTTACTATAAGTATACCAGGTAGACGATGTTACAGGTTTATTTTTTTTAAATCTATGCCTTCTTGGCCCCTGAATAATCTTTGTATGTATTTCTAGGATCTTTGCAAAGGCGTAGATATTTAGAATTTTAATAAAAAACGCTGCTTCTACTTCACAAAAATCTTCATTATACAATTCTGGTCTGTATCTTTAAAAAAATCGTTCCAAGAGAGAGGTATACTTGCCCCCTCGATTTTTTTATATGCTGGGAAGAACTCTTATACCAAAATTTAATGACCTAAATAGAAACCTGCTCCGCATTTTAATAGTCTTTCTTTTTATTCTTTAAAATTTAACCAAAGCGTCTTAATGTACTTCTTGTTTCATCAATATTTTTATAGATAATGTGGAAAAAAATAATTTACATTCTCCCACACAGCTACCAGCTGTAAAAATACAGTATGCAGTGCTGTATACATACCTATATTCCCCTAGAAAATAAAATTTTCTATGAATTCCTACTCCTAAAACGCATGGAAAAGACACATATTTGCCCAATCTACAACGCAGTTGTCCTGCTTATGATCATGCGCTTCGTTTTCCTGCTACACCAATAAAACATAAAAGAAAGGACGGATCCACGCTCATTCATTATATACATGCGGCAGGAATTGTGTGTGTACAGTGCATCTATTTCTAAACAAAATCACTCAGCGATCAGCTGATTTTAAAGGTAAGTGCATTTCCTTTGTTTATATATTTTCCCGTGTATTCTTTCTTTTTGAAAAATCCTGCTATGTCAGAATTTAGATGAGGGAACTTATTGATATAGTTGAGTGACCTATATTTTGGTAAGAATTTTATTGAATTTAGCACGAAGACTTTACTTTTAATTTTTTACGGAATTTCTAAATAAAACTTTAAATAATTTTTTTTGTATCGTTTTCTTAGTGTTCCAAGTAAACACTTTTTATTCAAACAATCAAGAAATCATGCGAAATTAATGTACTTTTATGGGTACCAAAGTACCTTTTTCTTTACGGATATTCATCTGATGCAAACAATGCAATGTCTGAGTAAGCTTTGTTAGCGGTTGGTTTTTAAGGTGGGTATGTAGCCATTAAAGCAAACAATTAACTCATTGTAAAAAAGTACGCCTTTGGAAGGTTTCTTTAATTTCCCGAAAGAAAATAAACTACTTTAAGGTTAAAGAAATCTCTTGAATTCTTAAAATTACATAGTAATATGTGATACACTTTTCTCTAAAATTCGATTTGATTTTTTAGTCGATAACCTAATACAGAAAAAATGTATTGTTCCTCAAGAAAGTTTATTAAAAAATGTATCTTTGATGATGGTGTGGAAAAAATTGAACTGGAAAAAAGTATTAAATTAAATAGATTTTTGAAAGAATTTTTTTAAATGTTCCTTTGTAGTGTTTAATATAAAAATTAATTAATTTTTCGTATAGCACCCATTATCTGTATGTATATAGGTACCATCAAAAGTAGGTTTTTACAAGTTTATTGTTTTCAATTTTTTATCTTAAACTGTATCCACTCATCTATATAGTATCCACTGAGGTACAGTACAATGACTTATCTTGAACAAGGCAAACTGTCTGATAAAACTACTTGCATTAAAGTGTTTACAAAGATTATACTCTTTTAACCAGAAAATAAAATGTTATCTCGTATGTCTAATAGTTCTTTTATTATTTATTAATTATTACCAAATTTAAGTTTTATAAGAGTGTGCTAACAATGGCGATAACCTTTTTCGTGCTGATGAACCTCGATATCACGAAATCACATGATATTTTATTTATAACTTTATTACTTTTTAGAGGGTTTTTTCCTTAATCTATATTGGTCAAGATGTTATCAGTTATTATTAAAATAGTCTCTGCCTTTCTTTCTTGCTGATTTTTTTTAAACATGGCTTAAATTATAGATCTTCTGTGTATATTCATAATACAGGGTGATTCCCAAGTTGATACTTCTTTTCTAGCTGTGTATAGAAGGCATTAAAATAAACAACATTTTCAAATACCTTTTTTTTAACTAAAAAATAAGGTAGGTACTTACATTCATTTATTACACTATGGATCAAATACGGTTCTGCCCAACTTGCCCGTTGAATAACATTAAGAAAACGTTTGGGTGTAAGATGAGCCTGCGTATAATCTCGAAGCAGCAGCCACACTTTGACGATACTCACCGTAAATTAGCACCATATCTACTAGTTCATTGTTTTCAAATTTTACCATTTTCAGGTGTCGCCAATTTAAAATTAACTTGCTTCAGAAAAACACACCGCAGCGGAATGTCAAATAACTCACCACCGACCCGTAAATTGCGTGACTAATAAGAGATAAGACAAACAACATAAAGTATAGCAGGCTACGTTTTAATGACCAGGCCCGCACTTAGATTTTTTACTTCAGTATCCCGCCTATTTTTAAGTTTTTTGAAAAAAGGTATTTGAACATGTTTATTTTAATGCCTTCTATACACAGCTAAAAAAGAAGTATCAACTTAGGAATCACCCTGTATATTTGGTAAAATTGCGTTATTAAACTGTTGCTTTAGTGAAATTCCATAAAATTAAAATGAAAGAAAAATATTTTTTTTTTAATAGTGAAAAAAATCGTATTTGATTTACTCCAATGTATATATAATGTAATTTAAACAAAGGCCTATACAGTTACCGTTAATTTACTTAATATTTATCAGTTGTTGATGCTTATAATTAATGTTGCATAATTGCGTTAATGATTATTTCATGTGCGTAAATAATGTTCTTTGTCATATACTCTAGTCAAGTATCAAATGTCAATAAATGTATTATAGAAATGATAAAATAAATATATTTTTGTTGATTTTCTACAAATAAATAACGGATTCACAAAGACGTGTTTACTTGACCCAAAAAAATTTTTTATCTATCAATAGTGACATTTTGTCAAACAACAAAATCCTGCTAATCGATTTTTCAGGCGCTAAGATCTCGGCAATGTCTGATGCCTGAAGCAGGATATTCGATTTGCTGGAAATAATTATTCTTGCCGCTTTTTATGCTTTAAGAAGTTGAATCAATCTGTCGCTTTAGAAACGTATATTTTTTTTGTTATTACTTAGCTCAGTAGAATATGCTGGTTTATATGCATAATACAGGGTGATTCATGTTGAGTGGCCTATTAGAAAATCTCGGAAACGAGTAAACTTATCTTTCTAAAAATTTGATAGCAGATATAATTGGCTTTGAGCTTTTAAAACATTATCTTTTGAGGTTTTTGCTACTTCCGGTTATACCGGAAGTTATTGCCAACTTTGCTATTTCAAATGAAATACCCTGTATATTTTAGCATTTTTGATTACCTTATAAAAATTTAAATAACTTTTGTTAATATTAATCTATTCCTATCTCTAACCGTTTTTGAGATATGAATTATAAAAGAATTTTTTTGTGTAAAAACGCTCCGAGAAGAAAGTTTAGTAAATCTGAAACTAATAAAAGTAAATATTTAAAATTTTGTAAGCTTTCAAGTAACACATATATCTTTAGTTTAAATTACTTAGCATTCACGTTTTATATACAGGGAGTTCTTGAAATTGTGCCAATGTTTCCATTTAAATAAAGGTGCATAAGTCAATTTTTGCAAATGGGACCCCCTATTTTTTAGCTTACTAGCGTGTAGAGAATTAAATTTCCTATCTAAATGCCTTTTATGTTACAATCCACATTTTTAGTCGTTTTGGAATTATGAGCAATTTAAATAAAAAATCTTAAAATTTCTTTTTGTTTTAAAGCGACATTATATTTCAAAAGAAGGCTTTGACTGGGATTTTCGTTTGACTTTGAGCTTTGTTACCATTTGCTATTGCCTATGTTCGTTGCTTAGCTATTTCTAATTTTCAAAGTCAATCAAAAATCCCAGTCGAAGCCTTCTTTTGAAAAATAATGTCGCATTAATACAAACAGAAATTTTAAGATTTTTTATTTAAATTGCTTATAATTTCAAAATGACTAAAAATGTGGATTGTAACATATTAGGCATTTAGATAGGAAATTTAATTCTCTACACGTTAGTAAGCTAAAAAATAGGGTGTTCCATTTGCAAAAATTGACTTATGCACATTTATTTAAATGGAAACATTGGCACAATTTTAAGAACTCCCTGTATAAAAAACGTGAAACCTAAGTAGTTTAAACTAAAGATCTATATATTACTTGCAAGCGTGCAAAATTTTAAATGTTTACCTTTATTAGTTTCAAATTTACTAAACTTTTTTCTCGGAGCGTTTTTACACAAAATAATTCTTTTATAATTCATATCTCAAAAACGGTTAGAGATAGAAATAGATTAATATTAACAAAAGTTATTTAGATTTTAATAAGGTGATCAAAAATGCTAAAATATACAGGGTGTTCTATTTGAAATAGCAAAGTTTGCTTTAACTTCCGGTATAACCGGAAGTAACAAAAACCTCAAAATGTAATGTTTTAAAAGTTCAAAGCCAATTATGCCTGCTGTAAAATTTTTAGAAAGATAAGTTTACTCGTTTCCGAGATCTTCTAATAGGCCCTAAACGTGAATCACCCTGTATATAAATTTTAGAAAATGTCACAGTATAATGTTTCTTGTCTTTAAATTATTCAATTATCGAACAGGCATCAAAGTTCACAAACCAGAACTGTCTTAACCGAGTGAATTTTCTTCGTAAAATAATTTTAATTTTTCTTTGTTATTATCCATCGAATGAAGCCAAAAAAAATACTGACTGGCACTTTAACAACTAGTGTAATTGACCTACTGCATACAAAATAGTGGCATGTTTTCAGCGCCAGAACAAGTGTTCAGATTAATCATCAAAATTACAATTTTACCACTTAATTAAACAAATTAATTGGTCGAATTTAAATTGTTTTAATTATTTTTCTGGTTTTCACGTGAGAACGTATTTAATTTTGAAACAGCTTACGAGTGGGGGTATCTACGTCACTCTTGATAAAAATTAAAAAGTAATTACAAGAATTGCCAAATTTTGTCAAGCTTATCTCGCTTATATTTAAATGTATTATAGTTTTAAAAAATCCAATTTATGTTTCTTTGCAAAAACGTATAATGTCGTTCCCAAAATAAAACCAACAAAAACTATGTGGTTTGATGTTTCCATTTACCAAATTCATTGTGAAAAAGTTATTTTTGGATTTAATGTATCCATAATATGCCAAGTAATTGTATGAACTGCTTTTATTATTAAATATTTGACATTTGCCCGAACTTCTAATCTTTAAGTGCATCTGAACAATATTTATAAATTCTTCTCCAAAGTTACCAGCTCCATATACGAAATTATATCTATATATATTAAAAAAATTGCGTTCTCTTGAAGCGAATCCTGTCCATATTTATTAATGGATTTTTAATACCTTTTTATATTTGGACTCTACAGATATTAGAGAATGTAAGAAGGTTCTTTTTTTTTTTTTAAATTCAATATACTTTTAGAATACAGAAAATTTTATAAGTAGTCTATTTCAGAAAGGTGTAAAGTAATAAAAGCTCATTAGTTATGCAAAGGTACTACAGAGTGACCCAATGAATATGTAGCCACTTTCATAATTTGGCATTAATTTCATTGCACAATTCATTATTTTTATCAAGTACAGGTAGTACCACCCGGGTTTGGGTCAATTTATGGGTTTTGCCTATTGTTATCCATTCCCAAACACTGAAAATGGTGTGACAAAGGCGTGCATTATGTACATAGTATTAGGTACCTATAAATTTTTCTTTAAACATAAAAAAAATACAACATACAAAATACAAAAAATACATTACACAGCGATTAAATTATAAAAAATCATAATATTTTTCGTCATCTGAGGAACTATTATCTCCTCTTGACGTTATAATTACCGGATCGACGGTGCGATGGATTAGGTGGTCAAGATCCCACATTGTCTCCTCTTTTTTAATGACATGATAGACTGCTTTTCGCCAGTTCTCTGGTGTCACTTTCTTAATGGCTTAATCAAACAGTAGCTTAATTTGAATGTTGTGTTGCGTCTTGCTACAAATCCTTTCACTTACGCCCATATAAGTTCTATAGGATTTAGTTTGCAATGACATGGCGGTGTGCGCAGCACAGCTACACTATGTTTTTAGCTATATCTTCCACGGCATATTTCATAAAACGATGTTTGTGTGAATTTGTTATAGCTAATAGTTCCTTCTTTATCAAATTATCTCATTTTTTTTCTTCTTTGGTTAGTTATCATAAATAATGTAATGCACAAAATTTACCTACGCCTATGCCCGACGCCAAAATTGAGCCGAACTGGATGGAAATTCCCATTTTATTACTGTACAGCTTTCTGAAATAGACTATACTTACAGTAATTTTTTTTGGTTTTCATTGGCTTAAATCTGTTTCTTCGAATTTTTTTTTCGTGAAAATAACTTTCCTCCACTCACGATACCGCGTTTCCATTGGTGAAAAAAAAAAGCAAAATACGTTTAGAATTTTGAAAAAATCCATGAATGCAATAAAAGTAATCCATTTCTGGTTCAAAAAAAGTTGATAGCTAGTTCCGGTATAACCGGAAATGATAGAGAAACGTCAATATTTTAAGTTTAAAAAAATATTTGTAGAAAGTGTTCCCAAAAAATCGTTCGCCGTGAATCACCCTGTATATCTACATCTTGACCTTTAAAATGCACAAAAACTTCTCTATCAGAATTGTTATAAAATGTTAATACAATGTTTATATCCTTATACATTAAGCACAGTTCTGATATGGCTCTGATAAACCTGGCCTTGCTAGACGTAGTATAGTCTTACACGTCACGTTTTTTACGCGTGAACAATGATTTTTGTTCTCGGAAAAATCGTTTATTACAGAAAACAGCTGAGACACCTACAATTCATTAAGTTGGCAAGGGAATCTCACAAAGTAACAAACAGTTTTTCTTGATAACACCCATTGTCACTGCACTGCCAGCTTAAATTCACTGTCCCAAACCAGTACAAATCTACAGGGTGAGGATTTTAAATGGTAGAGAAATCTTATTCCGCTATAAGCAGCGTTTCATTTAAAATCTCCACCCCACATAACTGCTTTTATTGGTTATAACGTGGCGCGCAATTTGAATTATGTTTAACTTATTTTGTGCAGTTTCTATTTTCAATCATACTACTGCATTTGATTCCATACATGTGTATGTGGTCTACTCCACTGTTCGGAAAATTACAGCCAATAAAATAATTACCTTTGTTTAAAAATAAAATCCCCAAATAAAGCACTACCCCAAGGTACACATTTATGTTTTATTACGTAATATATTTTTAGCATCAAGGTAAATATTTGCGAGAATATTCGCACAGTCTAGCAGAATCGAATGAAATCTTAATCTTGTTTAATCCGGAATATACTTTAATTATTCTATCAAATGTAACGGATTGCTGGTCAAATATTTGTTTTGTATTTAGCTGATATACATTTTTACTTACTAAATTTTTGATTAGATTAGACAGTGTGAAAATTATAGATTTAGCATCAAAAAATTTAAATTGTTAGTTTTTGCCTAGAGGTTTTAATTGTTTGCATTGAAATTGACTATCCAGAGACGCGTTTCATTATTTCGATATATCGTTTTATCCAAAAAGCAACCAAACGCCGATGTGTAAGGACCCCATGGGCGTTTTCACTATAAGTAAATTTATCATATTCAGTCCTAACATTCTGAAGTAGATTCTATTGAAAATACAGTGTGTCCTTGAAATGACTGTACAACGCTTCACCACAAATTCGTTAACCAAAAATCAGGCGATCTAGACAAACTTACCTACAGGCAATGTTGTTTCGTTTTGCCGCTACAGGGCGCTAAAGTTTTAAAATTAATAAAGTTTTTTCGGAATAATTTCTAAACGCCTTTATCGATTTCTACTAATTTTGGAACTAATAATGACCACTATTAATAGCCTGTTTTGACGTATGGGCCATCTTTTTTTTATACCTGCAAATTTAGAAATGACGTGAGATTGGTAGTTAAAGTTTTCTCTTTTTGTTACCCCCCCCCCGTATAAATGACTCAAATTATTTCTCTGACACTAGCCGACTTCACGTTCAAACTTTTTGTCTCTTGTAAAATTTTAGCCAGACATGCAGTTTCTCTACAAAAAAATTATTTACGGTACAAAACATGAAAAAGTTTCGAACAATAATAATTGTTATAAAAATCAAACTAGTTGGTAGTTAGTTAAAATTTAAAAAAAATTTATTTGTTTCCCCTTTTGAATAAACAGCTTTGAAGAATTACAAGGTATGGTAAGTGTAGAGCTCTAAAATAAATACACAATCTTATAAAAATTTCAATCTAATGATTGTTTTTAACTTTATAATATATTTTTTTTAATTAACATTATTTTTAACTTCAGGGAACACAAATAGTTCATAGCCTTGAAAAGGTTTAGGTGCACTTTACTAAAATATGCAATTTTATTGTTGTGCATGTGTCAGGTTGTATCTAAGCAAGATTAATATTGAAATATTTATTAAAATAGGTGCTTACGTTATGTTATTATTAAAAGTTGTAATTATAATGTTATTATAGGCAAAATGGTTGGTCATATACGTTTAGTATCATCGTAAATGTCTACCTATAGTTAGTGACATAGTAGTTATTTAGGTAATCTCTGTCAGTGGCCTATTTAGGGGAGGGGGGGGGGGCTGCAGTCTAAAAGTCTAATTGCAACCTAATTTTTCGTCTCATGCTTGGACTTTTAATTTAGATTTTTTAAATCATGTATTCTTGGCTTAGATTACAAAGGTCTTGTAGGAAACGTTTAGTTTATAAGCTTTTCTTTCTAAAAGTCCTGTTTTATATAGAGATTAAGGTTTCGGACGCATATCGTTTAAGTTATTGATTTATGATGCAATTTTATAGGAAAACGAGTAAAAAGAATCATATTTTATATTATTTTTCTATTATATTCTTGTCTGTTCCGTTTCCCCTTTTTTAGAGCTATTTTAAATCAACAAAAATATAACCCAATGCAGTAAAAAAATTTTTAACAAAAAAAAGAATTAGGTATTTATTTTTAAAAAAAATTAAAGTAAAAATTTTAATTGAAACATTTTTTATTGAAATGTGATAATTTATAATAAAAAAATAGTGCGGCAAGAAACGAGAATGCTTTATTATGAATATACAAAACGGCACTTAAGAAGGAGTCTTTCAAAACCTAAACATTTGCATCAAAAACTGCTCTTAGATCTACGCTCCTAAAAAACATGGTTTTTGGAAAAAATCATCAATTTTGACGTGGTTAGCGATATTTATTTATTTTTAATCTTGAAAAACCGAGCCCGAAAAACGCTGTTTAGGGTCATATAGTCTTATGGTAAAATTTTGGATTGAAACCAATATTCATATTTTTCACAAATATAAAAAATGTTTTTTTTTTAATAAAGAGCCATCAGCTAGAAATATCAAAAAAAGAGTAAAAAAAAAACATTTACAAAAAACAAATTTTAATAATTTAATTTTCGAAATTTAATAGTAGTAAGGTGAATTTTAAACAAACTTTGGGCGTGGCCCGAAAATTTTTCGTCTGCGGCGCTTTTCCGCTTTTCTTACTGGGTACGATATCATGAAATACATGTACTCCCGACTGTCCCTTTCTCCAGAAAAAACTTACGCCCATTGAGCCCCCCCCCCCCCCCCCCGAGCATATTTTCTGGCTACGCCACCGATCTCTGTAGATTTCTCCAAATTATTGTTTATATTGTTTGAACCCTCCAAAAATATTTTTTCATTATAAATACAAGCTTTTATGAATGTTGAGTGCTACTGGTTTTTAAACAGCAATTTAAGAAAGCAATCCATATTTCGTATTTATTTACGACTTTCTCTGTAGATTATCTCTTGTTACTGCTTGCACATTTAGCATCAATTGATTTCATTAATTCACTGAATTCCATGAAAATGAGATGAAAACAAGAAAATTACTCCGCTCCGCATTTCAATTGAGAACAAAGTAGCCAATACATGATATAGGTATTTCCCCTGAGTATTGCGTATTCCATTAATTAGTGACTTATTTCAATATTCATCATTGATACCTACTGATTGAGTTCTATAGAGAATTAATAATTAGACATTAAAACATAATATATAATTAATTAACCTGCAAAAAAATTAGCATGCCTTTTCCCATCGATAATGACGGTGCAATCGAGAGATTTCGCTTTTTGTTATAACGATTCTTTATTTAGCACGACTTACCAGTAAAATGGGCAGTGTTATTAACCAGTTTTTGCAACAAAATCCCGTTATTCGTTGTTTCAGATGCTAAAATCTCGACAAGCGCTTTCTCCTGAAACCCGAATTATCTTCGTTAGAAAGAATGATACCGCTCAATGTGAAACATGTTTTTACCAAATTGTTCTTGTAGTTTCAGAGAAATTTGCCTTTAAAATATGGTTTAGCGGGATTTTGTTGATTGGCAAATACTGGCCATTAATACTCCACGTGATTCCCGCTTTTAAATAAACCTCTAAAATCCTATATCTAAAGAACAGGTCGTCCTCTGCTACCACCAATTCTTCACTTCGATCAAAAGTGACTTCTAAAAAAATGGTCCAGTTTTCAGAGCGTTATACACCCAGATTACGTTCTCGGATCTGTGGTTATGACTTGACTTCACAAGAACTTTGTTTTTTGGTATCGAAGCTATTTAAATTTGGGACCCCAGACTACAACCACAGATACCTACAATTCTATTTATAAGGAAAGAAATAAGAACTCAAAGTCTTCCTCCACTGTTATATGAATGAAATATTTTTGATTTAAAACAGAAAATCTCTACATGAATGATGCATTTCTATTTTAAATCGAAAATATTTCATCAATAATATAACAGTGGAGAAAGACTTTGAGTTTTTATTTCTTTCCTTCCAAATATTCCCTCCACTTAAAGTATGGACTATTTCTTCACATTCTATTTATACTAGCAAGGTGCATTGAAACATAACTGAAATATTTCTTCCATCCAATGAGGGTTTACTAAAACAACGTGGGTTTGGTAGCAGCGTATTTGAACTTCCTCTTTCTCCAGTGTGTTTCTTTATAAAGGATTTTAGCCTATGTCCACATGATGTGAAGTCCGTATGTCCAGAGAGGATCAGCTACGCCGAATTTTACAGTCTCTACTTTCAACGTATTGTTTTTGTGTTCCTTGACCCTTGTTTCCAGTAGTCTTAGCGTCTCACCAATAATAAGATGGCCACATTCGCAGAGGATCATATAGACGCAGTTTTTTCTGTCTTTTTGACTTGTTAGTGTCGTCTTCGTCAGGTGGCTTCTTAAAGTATGTCTCTCCAAAACAACTAACAAGCTAAAAAGATAAACAACTATATCTCCCGGATCTCCTGCATGCATATTACCTACATGTTTATTGTCGTTGATTTTGATTTTTAAAAGCCTACAGGAATCATTATTGCTGCAGCACGGGGCACTGGTGAGATTATCAGAGAATATATTCGCAATCATTGACCGTTAACAATCGTGTACCTATTTCCATTTTTGTAACCAATTTTATAGTGTCCTGAATTGGGCACATGATCATTAACAGTCTGTCAGTGTCCATATTATATTAAATTAACACATGGCTTGTAATGAATTTTAAAACAGTATACAATAAAATTACCGAATATTAAAATGGCATTTAAAATACTAAAAAGAACGTGATTGACATATCTTTACCACGACTTGTAACCTTTTCGTCTCCACTCCCTGTAAAATATCAAATTATTCGCACCACATATTTCTGGTTTTTGATTACTCAACCGGCAATAATTAGGCAAACATTTACTTTCCATAAAAACTTATTACATATTTTTAATTGCATTTTAAATATCATATGATAAAAGTCACTTGTCAAAGCAAATTAAAAATAATTTGATTATGTCTTTTTTAGTAAGGTGTAGAGTAATAATAGCTCGTTATGTATGCAAAGGGACTACAGAGTGACCCAACGAATATTTAAGCCACTTTCATAATTTGGCATTCATTTCATTGCAAAATTATTTAGTTTCATCAAGTGCAGGTAGTACCACCAGAGTTTGAGTCAATTTATGGGGTTTGCCTATTGTTATCCATTCACAAAACACTGAAAATGGTGTAACAAAGGCGTGCATTATGTACATAGTATTATTGGGTACACTTATTTTTGTTAAACATTATAAAAAAAATACAAAATACTTTATACAGAAATTAAATTATAAAAAATATACTTCGTCATCTGATTAACTGTCATCTCCTCTTGACGTTATAATTAACGGGTGGACGGTCCGATTGATCAGGTGATCGAGATCCCACATTTTCTCCTCTGCTTTAATGACATGATGGACTGCTTTTTGCCACTTCTCTAGTGTCACTTTCTTAATGGCTTGATCAAAACGTATCTTAACGTCGTTCATTTTGAATGTCGTGTTGTGCTACATATCCTTTCAATTGCGCCCATATAAGTTCTATAGGATTTAGTTCTCAACGACATGGGGGTGTGCGCAGCACAGTTACACTATGTATTTTAGCTATATCTTCCACGGCATATTTCATAAAACGATGTTTGTGTAAATTTGTTATAGCTTATCAAATTATCTTCTTTTCTTTCTTTGTTTAGTTATCATTAATAATTTAATGCACAAAATTTACCTACGCCTATGCCGATAATGAAATTGAGCCGAACCGGACTGAATCTCCCATTTTATTACTCTACACATTTCTGAAATAGACTAAACCGAGAATTTCGAACGTATGAGGGCAGATTGAATAATTGAACCATTTAAAAGAAAAAGAAAATCTACTTTACAGTTCCCTATATTTTGCAACGCTTTTGCTCATTACCAACCAGAGAAAAAAACTTTTTTACGTCTTAAATTTTTATTTTTAATATTTTTCTTCCGGTTACCTTTTGGCTGTCCGGTTAAGTCGGACGTTAAAATGTATTGAATAATTATGTGGAAAATATAAAACTAATACAGCAATGTTCAATATAGCATGTCAAATAAGGACCATTCAGTTTAGACGTATACAAGACAGTGGCGGCTCGTCAGGACGTCAGGTGAAGTAGGCTGTTCACCAAAAAATAATAATAAAACCAGGAGGAAAGTGTTTTTTAAATATTAATGTACCAATACAGCTACCATTTTAGCCCTAAGAAAATAATTATGTTCGAATTAATAATATTAATTTAATCCGAATGTAGATATGCATAATAGGGCCACGGTTAACTCCGATGAACAATAATTATTAACACTCGTGCATTTTGGCGCGCCCCAGCCGGCCGTGTCCGTTAGCTCAAAGCCAGTGAAGACCCAACGTCCAATATGGCTTTCATATACACCGTTGCTATGGTTACGTGACGTCAGTCATGCAAACAGCATGTAACAATTTGCATTATGATAAAGGGCAATTTAAAAATAGATCAGTCGTATGCACTATTGTTTTAGCCTTGGTTCGCCTAACCTTAAGGTATTTATTTTGAGGCTTAGCGAAACTTTCGGTTATAGATATCGTTTTTACGTGATTTACTGTGTGATTAAAAAGTTTTTATTTTTCATTTAATTCAGTAGTGTACGTACCCCTACTTAGTTGTCTGTTTTAAAAATGAACCTATTTAATGACATGGCTTGGAATTTGTTGGAAATTCCATTTAGTCGTTGGACAGATGAGGATAAGAGAGACGTTTTGTTACACAGGTTTTTACTCAATGTTTGTTTAAGTACCCGCACTATACCTAGCTCTTCACCATTTTTAAGACCGCGAGCCGCCACTGATACAAGATATATTTGGAATGTTGAGCAAAATCCAAATAATAAATAAAAACAATCATATCATTGTTAAAATAACAAAATTGACAGCTACTTCCGGTGTAACCGAAAGTAAAGTAATAGGAAACGCCAATCTGTATATATAACGTCGTAATCAATTTCCATGAAAAATATTAATTTGCAACTTGACTTTTTATCTTAAAATATCTAAAGTAAGCGTTCAACGATAAATATCATTATTTCTTATTTTTTATTATGCTAAACAAGATAACAGTTTTTATTGACGTACTAGTGTGAACAATTTTTTCAATAACTACTTCATTTACACAAATAAAATAAAATATGGACTGAGTAACTGAGATACCTCAATCAGTATTCTTTAAATTTTGATAGGTTAAGTTCACAAACATTTCGTAATTGATTTTGTATCTTCTTGTAAGTATGTATTAATATAGTAAATTTATCATAGAAACCATATTTCAGTATCTCTTAAGAGGATTCTGTAGCTACTTGCATTTACAGTTATCAGGATGTTTGGTCAACGGAAGCCAGCGGTCAGACGACGTGCGTCGCGTCACTGAAAATAAAATTTGCCAAAGATACAGAGATGGTTAAATTGGAAAGAAGTTCCGCTCTACTAAATTCTGCAACATTGTGTTTTAAAATTAAAAAAAAAATCTTTTCGAACATATTTGGACAAAGCCGAATTTTAGCGATTCCCTTTTTATTTTTTTCTGGCTCTATTTAAAGAGATATGTTAATATAAAGTTTATATTCTCATTACCATTTTTTGTCCTCTACAAGTTGGTGTAATTGGATTTTTAATCCGACTTTTCGTTTTTCACAACCATCTTCAACTTTGCTTTTTTAAATAGGCGGGAAATTTTATTTTTTTATTTTTAAATTCACTCTTTTATCTTTTATAATTCAATGACGTATTACATCTAGTATTAATAACACGTTTCGGACTTAAAAACCCACCAGCAAGCATTTACACGCAATACAAATTCTCTTTTATGACAAACCAAAAGGATTTTCCAATATTCTTTGTTTAATTTCGAAAAACATTTTATATTATTTAAAAAAAATTTTTTTCAAAATTTTAAATTACCATAGTAACACACCTAAAATTCAAGTACCACTTATAAGTACCAAGCAAATGTGAAACTTGTAGCTATATAAATCATTTTGCACACGCGCCTCTTCAAAAAAAGCTGTTGAACTTTAAAACAATGCGGGTGCTTCAAATTTTAAAAACATATTTATAACCCTTAATACAATCTTTATCAAATTATCAATAAAAAAATTTATTTTACTTTACTTTTTCCCAGGCAAATTAGAACAACTGTCAATCAATTAATTGTTATATTACTCTGATCTGGGGGGGGGGGGGAGGGGGGGGGGCAAAACATCTTGCAGCATTACATTTGATTTTAAATAAATTACTAACTAAAAAAAAAATGTAAAAAGTTGTATATGCAATACAGGGCTCAATAAGCAACAATCGAATTTTTAATATATTTTTTGTTACAGATAAACCATGCCTAACCTAACCTTAGAACATTCGCCCAATGCGGCATTGAATAAAACAGTATTATCAATGTACATGGACTTGCCCATTCCAGATGGCAAGGTCATGGCAACCTACATCTGGATCGATGGTACTGGAGAAGGAGTCAGGGGAAAGACTCGTACACTAGATTTTGTTCCTAATAAGCCAGAAGGTGAGAATTATAATTATCGTGAAATTTTTTCCTATCCTTCCGTCAAATAAGATCTGATAAAACTGCTACTAAATATAGTGACCAGCGTATAGTTTTTTTTTTAAGTATTTCTTTATTTGCAGCAGTGTGAACCAGAACGTTGTTCTGTTTCAAACTGCTTGAAATACTTTTAAACTTTGGTTCAGGTTTGATCAGATCTGATCTGCCAAATTTTGGTAATAGGAATTTCTAAAAATCACATTGACATGTTAAGATTAAAAAAATTACTTACCTACATCAGTTTTCATATTAATTGATTGATTAGCTATAGAAAATATATTATAAGGTATTAAATCAATCAATATTGGCGTAAAAATAAAAATTATTGAATCACGTTGGCAATATGTAAAATATTTATAATACAGCCTAATAAAACAAATATTTTTGTGGTTTTAGAATTACCAGTTTGGAATTATGACGGAAGCTCGACATACCAAGCCGAGGGTTCCAATTCAGATACCTATCTA
Source organism: Polydrusus cervinus (assembly GCA_935413205.1). Taxonomy (NCBI): domain Eukaryota; kingdom Metazoa; phylum Arthropoda; class Insecta; order Coleoptera; family Curculionidae; genus Polydrusus; species Polydrusus cervinus. The sequence goes on from OW284516.1 coordinate 8,730,430, forward strand.
TACCCAGTAGCGATTTTTAATGACCCTTTTAACAGAGGAAACAACAAATTAGTTTTATGTGATACCTACAAATATAACAAGAAACCTACTGAAACGAATAAGAGGTAAAAAAAGGGGATAAGGGTAATTCTATAATTGAAATTTTGCAATAGGGAAATAAAAAATAAATACTTACTTGCATTTAGTTCGTTGAATGACTGATTTTATGATATTTGTGATGTTGCATGCAATATAAATTTATTTTTACTGCTATCAGTATGGAAGTTTATGTCGGTGTTTTGTTCCAAACTTTAAACATACATAATATCTATTTCAAAATGCAACTATTAACATTTTTTAATATTATTATGATCTTTGTAAGAATATTTTATTTAAAATGCTATTTTTTATTTATATTAATATTATTATTATTATTATTATTATTATTATTATTATAATTATTATTATTATTATTACACATCACATTATTTAAAGATTTATATTGTTGTCAAAAAGCTTGTGAAAGATTTCCCAAACTAACTTTTTTGGTCTGTTTAAAGGTTGGAGACAATGACGTTTCTTGAACATCAGTAAAGTTTTGGACTTGAATTGTTTTTATTTGTTTTGAATCACAATGTTTCAACTGGTAAGCATCTTCATGCGCCTGAAGACGACTGAAGTGTCTTACAAATAAAGACAGTGCAAGTCCAAAACTCTACTGCCGTTCAAGTAACTTTTTTTTTATTGTAGATATACATGTGTTCAAGCAATGGAAGCAGCGAAACTCAGTGTGCCTTGGTTTGGCATCGAACAAGAATATACCCTATTAGATATGGATTTGCGACCCTTGGGGTGGCCTAAAAATGGATTCCCTGGTCCACAGGGACCCTACTATTGTGGTGTAGGCGCCGATAAAGTATATGCTAGGGATATTGTTGAGGCCCATTATAGGGCGTGTTTGTATGCTGGTATCAATATTTCTGGAAGTAATGCTGAGGTTATGCCTGCACAGGTAAGTCTGACTACCATCTATTTGGGTATTTTCCCATCGCGCATGGCCTTTAAGATGTTCATTTAAACTCAAAAGGGCATAATAGTACCCAAAAAAAATTAAACTAATTCTACAACTTCGAAAATACGAAGGTAATAATAAAGTTCTTTCTAATAGAAAAATAACTTATTGATAAACATAGCTAGGATTCGGGCCAAGAGAACGAAATGTTTTTGGTTTGTGGTTGGTTTAATTATAATTAATTAATATAAAGATACAGCAGGGTGTCTAGGAGCCAGGAAAACCGGGAAATCCGGGAAGAAAGCGGGAATTTTACAAAGCCGGAAAAAAACCGGGGAATTGACGGGAAAATCAAGTTTAAGCCGAGAATTTTGAATGAGCAGATAATTTCGAACTTAAAAATTTGAAGTAGGTACCTATTTATTCCTATAAACTGCATTCGAAAAAAGACAAGAATGGTTTATATTGCAACCTTAAAAAAGTCCAAGAGATTGATCTAGGATATGGGACTAGAGCGGCTATCAAAAAATGGGTCGGAGTTAAAGATAAAGAAATGATGATCTATCGCCAGAATTGTCAAAACTGCTTAATCTATACAGTTTCCAAACTTTTGGAAAAATGTCCGCTAGCATATAAATTAACTGAAGCTATAAGTTTCCTTAACCCCAATAAAACTGGCAGAGATCCAAAAAAATCCTTGCAACTGATGTCCAAAGCATTTGAAATTTTGTTAAATTCAAACAGATGCAATGCGACTAAATTGGAAGAAGCAGATAGAGAATTTAGAGACATTCTTACTGATATGATAAATAAAGTGAAAAATTATTCCAAATGTAACAGAGTAGATGACTTTTGGATGGAAACCATCACAAGTGACAGTTTAAAAAACGTGGTGCAACTTCTTCTAACAATTTCTCATGGAAATGCAACAGCAGATAGGGGATTTTCTGTTGATAAGGAGATTTTGGTGGAAAATTTAAAAGAAAAGTCACTTATAGGCCAAAGATTAGTGTAAGATTCACTACAAAAAATTGGAGAAGATCAAACTATGGACATTACAAAATTCATGATACTTTCCATGAGAAATGCCTATTCAAGGTACAACACAGCACAAAAAGATAAAAAGGCAAAAGAGGTTGACAGCGACTTGAAAAAAGCGGAAAAAAGGAAGCTTGAAAAGCAAGCAGAAGAACTGAAAACTAAAAAGAAAAAAATTATCGAACAATCACAAAAAGATTTGGGAGCCGGGAAATTTTCAAAAACCGACCGGGAAAACCGGGAATTAGTCGGGAATTTTGTTTTCGATTTTTGCTTAAAACCCTGTATAGTTTCGCATGAAGCTGGTAACCGTCGAGAAGAATTTAGAAATATTTGTCTGATACTCTGAAAGATTTAGTTAAATCTGTTTCTCCGTCAATTATATTAAAGTGATTTTGCGTTTAACCGGCATCGGCACTAAAATGCGTTGAAATAATAAACCAACTTTAAAAGATAAACAATATTAATTTTAATGAAGTCATCAGTCAAGATATCAATAATTTCAGGTATTATAAATAAAAGTTCACACGTGCATGGGAATATGCGCCGATATTATTTATTTAATCTCGCAGTTTGTTTACTATTTAATACGTCTGTTTGTAAATTGTAAACCTACGAAGTACGTTATCGAATAGTATCATAATTATCCCATTCATTAATTTCTATGGCTAGATTTTATCTCACTAAACAGTGATGTATTTCAACTAAATCAGCTGTTGATGTGTTATCGGACAGTGCCTTAAAAATTATTCGTTCGTTGAAAGCAAATAATAAAGTTTATCATTGTAAATAAAATTGGTGATGTCCCCCCCCCCCCCTCCCCCTTTCTTGAGCCGCCTTGGAAAATGGTTGTTTTGTTTACTTTGAGCCCGTAAAATTAAGAAGTGAAAGGCCCTTATCGGATAATGGACAGTTTTAATAGAAAGTTTTTGGAAGCGAGGAACGTCTTTGTGGAAGTCACTTTTGAGAAGGGTTTTGGAGCCAAGGAACGTTTTTTAGACGGCATTTTTGAAAGAAGAAAGGTTTTTAGACCGAGTACTTCTATCCTATAGTCCCCACAGCAAAATCGTGGATCCGCCAGGAATATACCAAATTAATTCGGCGTTTAATAAATCTATGGGCAACATTTTGCTCTCCTCCACTCTCCTAAACATTATTCGCCTTTCTTTCTATCTGGTTCTTATTAAGTTAAAATGTGAGGTATAATTTCAGCTGCATTAGTGGCACCACTTACTAATGTCTAGACTTATTTATTACATCATTAGCTATGTTTCCAAATTGTAAACACCTTATCGTTAACATACATTTAAAATCTATCAAAAAGCAATGAGGCCTGGTCATAATATTGACCTAAAATTTAGTACAATTAGTGTATATGATTTTTTTAATTAACTTGATTTAACGGCCTTAATCGATGGGGTTTTTCCCAATTATCAGTTGGCACAGGTGCTAATTTACAGCATTAGCTACCAGAAAAGTTTAAAAAATTTTAAAAATTATTTAGACATTTTTTTTTTAAATTAAACGAAATTCTCTCCCCTCACTAAGAACAAGTTTTATTGCAATCAAGCAACATTTATAGTAGGTAATTTTTAAGCATGCATTTTTTGTAATTTTTACAAAAATAGAAAAATATCAGTTCTCTTCACACTTAATGATTCCAAAAGTGTTCAATTCATTAATATTTTTAGCATTAACTGTTTAAAAGATACCTACATTTTCACGCGTGCTAAAAATATCAATATCCGACGTATGACGTATGGAATGGATTGGACATGCAGTCAGCACGAGATATGTTCCTGGTGGAATTTTAAAACTGGATATAACAAGATTTTATTGACCTGTGTTACACACTTGTCCTGCTTTTTAATTTATCGCTAAATGAAACGCCACGGTCTTTATTTATGAACTATATTGATGAAGCAAATAGTTTTTTATGTGATGATCTAAAGCCAATAAGAAACATAACGTGACTTACTTGTACAATAGTTAATTAACAATAGTTAATTATTTTTTTTGTTGTTCAATTTTTTGTGGTCACGAATCCAGGATCTTGAATGGTTTATCGTGGATTGCAATGTTTAGGGTTTTATCAAGACTGATCAAATAGATACACTCTTAAAACCGGACTAGTATTAAGTTAGGGTTACCATTCGTCCGGATTTTTCCGGACATCTCCGGAAGTTAGGGGCGTCCGGACTGCGTCCGACCGGAAAAGCAAGCCTGGTCCGGAATTTAGCCGGTCACGGCCGTGAAAGCATATTATTAATATTTATACAGTAAGTGTCAACTCTAAAATACTTTTGCGATTTTGTGGATACCAAATGTGAACAGCTTTTGTATCATTCTAAAAGTAGATGGTTGTTTCTATTTCCCGCGATAAAAAGAATCTTAAAGATGTTTCAGCCCTTAAAATCATATTTTCTTTCAGAGGCTAACCCTCCATTTTTATTAAAATCTTTTTTTGAGAATAGATTCTCTGAACCATATCCATATTTTATACATTCATTGATGTCTGTTTTTCATAGTAATATAGAAAAAATGGAGAAACAAGATAACTCCATTATTGAAATCATAAAAATTCTAGAATCGGTAATTAATATTCTAAATGAAAGACTGCAGCAAAAATTTATTCCGTTTAAATTTCAAGACATACTGAAAAAAATGAGTGATGAATGGTTCACACAAGAAAATCAAGTTTTCAGAAATAATATTTTTCAAAGTTATGAAATATCCATAACTTACTTAAATCGTTGGCTGGAGCCTTTTCAAGAATTTTCCTGTTGGGCGTAAGTAAGAAATTTTTTTTTCTGGAGAAAGGGGCAGTCGGGACTACATGTATTTCATGGTATTGTACCTAGTAAAGAGGGCGGAAAAGCGCCGCAGGCGAAAAATTATCGGGGCCACGCCAAAAGCTCGTTTAAAATTTACCTAACTACTAAGAAATTTCATCAAAATTATTAAAATTTCTTTTTTTTTATATTTGTGAAAAATATGAATATTGGTGTCAATTCAAAATTTTAATCTAACCAGCGTTTTTCGGGCTCGGTTTTTCATGACTAAAAATAAAATAAATATCGCTCACCACGCCAAAATTGATAATTTTTTCAGAAATCATGTATTTTAGGAGCGTAGATAAAAGCAGTTTTTGGTGCAAATGCTAAGTGCAGTTTTGTATATTCTTAATAAAGCATTCTCGTTTCTTCCCACACTATTTTTTTTAATTATAAATCATCACACTTCTCAATAAAACATCTTTCAATTAAAATTTTTACTTTAATTTTTTTCTTTAAAAATAAATACCTAATTGTTTTTTGTTTTTCTTGTAAAAATATTTTATTGCATTGGGTTATATTTTGTTGATAGCTCTAAAAAAGGAAAAACGGAACCGAAAAGTATATAATAGGAAATACTAAAAAATATTATTCTTTTTACTCGTTTTCTTATAAAATTGCATCATAAATCAATAACTAAAACGATAAGCGTCCGAAACCTTAATCTCTATATAAAACAGGACTTTTAGAAGGAAACGTTTAAACCCTAAACATTCCCTACAAGACCTTTGTAATCTAAGCCAAGAATACATTATTTAAAAATTTAAATTAAGATTCCAAGCGTGAGACGAAAAATTGGGCTGCAATTTGACTTTTAGACCCCGAGCTTCTAGGCCCCTTAATACGCCACTGTATAGTCATATTTTGTTAACACTGTGTTAAAATACAAATGAGATTGCACCACCAAGAAGAAGAAGATTTCACTATTAGTAGGATGCAGTTACCTGCAGACCGGTTTCAAACTCTTTCGTTCTCGTCCGTACAGTGTAGGTGTCTATACCTTCCAAATGATAGTCTTGATACCAAAAATTACAATATTATTAACTTGCTAGAGTTGTGATAACTTCTAGCGCCATCTTTTGGTAGTCCTGATCGGGGGGCAGGCAGTTTCGCCCCCCCCCCCCCTTCTGAGCCTTACAAAATGGGTGTTTTGTTTCGTTTGAGCCTTAAAAATTTTAGGGCGTATAAGGGTCAGTATTTTTTTAGAAGTCACTTCCGAGAGTATGATGATTTTTAGAGTCGGAATCGTTCTTCTTTTTTTGGAGGTTTTTTTTATGTCGCTCCCCCCTCAACAAAATCCTGGATCTGCCACTGGTCCTGGTGTATTTGGTTAAGATAAATATTTAAACTTGTTGTGGGAACTAGGAACTAGGTGAGCTAATCTGTTGGTTCCAACAGGCCGACTTGGTTTCCAATACTATAAGACAGTGAAGAATAATATTTAGTTTTCAAAACTAAATAATTTTTTTTAAACCAACCAAATAATAGCTAAAATTCGGTTGGGAAACTACAGATTATTGTTAGATATACTAAAATCTATCTAGCAAGAAAAATTTAGATTGAGCAATCAACACATTTTTTAGAAAATATATCATTTACTGAAATAACTGAATTAATTTACTATTGTTTTGCTATTTTTTTAAATCACCCCCCTTAAAACACTCATTCTGTCACGCAAATTCATAATGGAGGAAAAAACAATAAAATTATCTAGAAAGAAAGTAAAAAAAAAAACAGCTTTAATGTGTTTCCTTGCATAATAATCTTGTTCTGTTTAGGCATCATTAGTAAGCAACTAAGCCATTTGAAAATAAGTAAGCTCCTTATATTATTTATCTAATAAATATTTATTGAAATGCCCGATTTACTAGAACTATTAACTGTGATAAACTTTAAATTAATTTTATGAATATATGATGAAATAAATCAGCTAATTTTTGGATTTCATTTAAGCTTCTAATAACAACATGCTTAAATTATCTATACAGGGTGTCCGGTAACTTATGAGCTGCGGAGTAACTGGAGATACTAGACATCAAACTAAGCCGATTATGTCATATAAGTTACTCGTTCTAGAGATACAGGGTGTATATAATTTATGTATTTTTAATTTAATTTTGTACTATGTTTTTTTATGCTTTGGGATGTTTAAAGGGAAATATCTCGAAAACCGTTAAAGATATTAAGATCAATCAAATACACCTTTTTGACTCAGATAATGCCCTTCTTTAAGAAACTATAATTGAAATACACCTAATATCACAAGTAAGAAAAAAATTCATAGATTTATGAAGCCCAGTGTATGCAACTAGCGCCCTCTAGTTTCAAACTTAAAAATTTCTACAAATTCTTATTTCTTGCTCATAAAAACATAACATTGCCAACTTTCAATTCGATTCATTAAACCGTTTTAAAAGTATGGCTTATTTTCGAGAATAAACTTTTACTTTCAACACCCTGTATCTCTAGAACGAGTAACAATTCGAAAAAACTTATATGACATAATCGGCTTAGTTTGATGTCTAGTATCTCCAGTTACTCTACGGCCCATAAGTTACCGGACACCCTGTATATTCTTTATATCATTTTTTCTGCATATATATTTGGGATTTCCATAAAATTATCCTTTTACTAAACATGTACGGAAAATACCAACAAGCCAATTATTGGCAAAACATGCAAGGTTGAAAATCTACATGGCTAATTAGACAACTATGTACCTAATAATTATATTTAAAAAAAAATTAATTAAAGTATACCTATTTAAACTTAACAACGATAAAAAAAAATGTTACTACGAACAAACAAAATGTATTATCTATAAAATAAAATAATTGTTATTGGTACCCAATAATCTTTTACCTCCAGATCACACAAATTATTCATAAATGATATAATACTGTGTGGACAATATCATTTGTAGGAGGGACGTGACGAGAAGCTTTGTGGAACCTGGAAAGTGACCTTTGAATTTGATTATGCAACTGTCAGATAACAATAGAAGAGCTACAGATATCTTTCAGTGATTCAACGCGTATTTTTTCTAAGAATGTTGACCAAGACATGTTTAATTGTTGCATTAGTAAGGATAATCTTCGATAGCAGCATGTCAGGGAGGCAGAAACCCCCCCAATATACAAATGAGTTAAATTTCATTGTTAATACCCAGTTCTGAAAGTAGCCCATTAGAGTATGATCACTAAAAGCGTAGCTCGAACCTTCGTCGAGATCCGTTTTTATGTAAAATGTAACAAAATATTTATATTTTCTGATGCTGATATCATAAATAATTTTCTTCCTTCTCTTTCCAGTGGGAATACCAAGTAGGTCCCTGTGAAGGAATCTCTATTGGTGACGAACTCTGGGTTTCCAGATACATCCTCCATAGAGTAGCAGAAGACTTCGGTGTTATAGTGACATACGACCCCAAACCCATGGAGGGAGACTGGAATGGCGCTGGTGCTCATACTAACTTTTCCACTAAAGCTATGAGAGAAGATGGAGGAATTTTGTAAGTAGACATTTAAAAAACGTAATTTTTATATAAATCATGTTCCAAAACCATGTCCCTATGTCTATTTTTTCTTTTGGTGATATTTCTGTTCTTCTTCGTGGATTGTCAAAGTAGTTACAGAACGCTTGTACTTAATAAAAAAAAACGACACACTTAATAAAATATATTACCTAAAAATCTGCGCAAATAATACCTCGTATCTCTTATAATAATCAAATTATAATACTTATAAAACAACAAAAAACCTCGCCCTGAAAGTTGTTTGTTCAAGTTTTTTAAATAATTACAACGTGGAAAATCCGTTCAAGATCACTTGTGCATCTTAAATCAGCGGAAAGGTTTTCGATCGTGTTTTGTTTTAAATTGGTTACATATACTATGCACTTTAAATAATTCATAAGTAGAGATAATAAATAAGTATACTTTAACTACAAGTAAATTATGGAACTACAAAATATGAATACTACAATTTAATAATACTACTAGAGTTATTTTTGGACAAATGTGACTTTAATAATATTTCTCTAAATCCATATAGGTCAAGTTTTTGTTTAACAACAGCAAAATTGTCCTTTGTTGAAGGGTCTCCTCCAAATTATTAAAATTTCCTTATTATTTAGTTATTTAACTAACTAATGATACTCATACTAAGTAATAATTGACAATATTATTTATTTAAACTATAATAGCCCTATTATGTACTCTGGATCCTGTTTGTTTGGTTATTGCATAAACATTTTAAGTAATAAGAGTACAGATAAGACTTAGATTGACGTCATACTGATCACGACGTTTTTGTGTGCATTACCAATATCTTTGTATAAAAGAAATAAATGTTTAGAATTTCAAGTATTATCTATGGTATTATACAAAAATTTATTTTGGCTTACTAGGTTAGATAATTGTTTCCACTAAATCGATAACATGGAAAACAAATTTGATAAAACTAAGGAAGTTACTTATTTTCTACGTAGCCACATAAAAAATCCAGTTGGTTAAGACCAGGTGATCCGGGTGACCACTTAATTGTCCCCCGACTACTTACCGCTCTGGTAAAATTTTATTTAAGTACTCCCTTCCATGAACAGCATAATGCGGGGGGAGGGGATCATTATCGTCTAAAAATAAAGTGGCAAGAGCTGGAACTAAAGGATCTGGTACGATTTTCCTATTTTTCACTATGCCCTCTCAAAGATTATTTTTTTTATTGTACTGGGTGTGATTTTCTATGAACCAGTTTGGATTTTCTTGGCCCAGTATCTGTAATTTTATATATTAATCTGACTATTTAAGGATAACGTACGTGCGTGAGTTTCTGTGAGCTAGGAGAAAAAGGGTTTTGTGACTTTTATTTTATATAATAAAATGTAAAAATCTATTCAAATTCAATTATATTACAAGCCTAAAATATGCATATGACATGCCAGAAATTATCATTAAAAAAAACCTTGACATTCGTAATGGCAACAAATTAAAACATAATTTTTATGCAAGGTCGAAAACTGTTACACCAGCTCTCTATTAAAATGTCGCTTCCTTATTATTTTGGCGCGCTTTATAAACCCCCCGTTAATGTTATGAAACGAAAGGATATAGTAATAAAAACCGAATTAAAATACGATTGTGAATAATGGAGAAGTAGACCCGCTATATGATAGTTGGAGATTTATAGTATATTTCATAAAGGTGTAGAGTAATAAAAGTCCATTAGGTGTGCAAAGGAACTACAGAGTAACCCAACGAATAATTAAGCCACTTTCATAATTTGGCATTGATTTCATTGCAAAAATTCTTTATTTTCATCAAGTGCAGGTAGTACCATCCGGGTTTAAGTCAATTTATGGGTTTTGCCTATTTTTATCCATTCACAAATACTGAAAATAGTGTGACAAAGGCTGGCATTATGTACATAGTATTAGGTATACTTATTTTTTATTAAACGTTATAGAAAAAATACATTATGCAGAAATTAAATTATAAAAAATCATAATATTCTTAATCATCTAAGGAACTGTCATCTCCTCTTGACGTTATAATTAACGAGTCGACAGTCCGATCGATCAGGTCGTCAAGATCCCACATTTTCTCCTCTTCTTTAATAACATGATGGACTGCTTTTCGCCAGTTCTCTGGTGTCACTTCCTTAATGGCTTAATCAAACAGTAGCTTAACGTCTTTCATTTTGAATGTCGTGTTGTGTCTTGGTACAAATCCTTTCACTTGCGCCCATATAAGTTCTATAGGATGTAGTTCGCAATGACATGACGGTGTGCGTAGCACAGTTACATTATGTTTTTCAGCTATATCTTCCACCGCATATTTTATAAAACAATGTTTGTGTAAATTTGCTATAGCTAATAGTTCCTTCTTTATCAAATTATCTTCAAATTCAATACTTTTGGTGGTTAACCAGTCAATAATTTCTTGTTTTCTTCAAGATGAATTTGGAGTCTTCTCTGTGCGTCGTGAATAATAGCTTGCGGTATCCATAACTACTAGTGAATCAGCTGGAAGATATTTTATCATCTCACCAAAATAGTCCTTAAAAACATTTGAATTCATGTCCTCGTAGTAATCTCCCGAATTGAATTACGCAATTACTTGAAATTTTAATGTTACATACAATACTATTTTATCTTAATAGGTACTCTTTAACCTAATTCTCTAAAAGTTTTGGTTAAATAAATAATTTAATGCACAAAATTTACGTGCGCCTATGGCCGACACCGAAATTGAGCCGAACTGGACGGAATTTCCCATTTTATTACTCTAAACCTTTCTGAAATATACTATAAATATAATAGACTATAGATTATATTCGTTATTTAGCTAAAAAGAAATGTAAAAAGTCATTATTAACTAAGTGTTATATTTTTTCAGGGAAATTGAAAAAGCTATCGACAAGCTCAGTAGAAACCATCTTAGACACATCCAGGCCTACGATCCTCATGGAGGAAAAGATAATGAGAGACGTCTGACTGGAAAACATGAGACTTCTTCTATTCACGATTTTAGTGCAGGTAATTTTATGAAGAAATTATGTGTTCCTTTTTAGGAATTAGTAAAAATATTATTCCGGTAAACCAACCTTGAGAAGTATTTTTTTAATCGTATCCAGTCAAGTGGGATATCAAAAATGTAAAAATCTTCGTCATTACAACATTTCCCATAAGCTTTGTGATGGGTCCTTTCCGTATAACAAATCCACATATTATGGAAAACTATAAATAATTTATTTGTGAATCTTTATTTCTAACAAAAGATTGCATGTTAGGAATCATATTAGGTATGATTACCTTCTGGCTAATAAAACTTAAATAGGCATTAAAGTATGTCACAGAACCACAGGATCACGTGTGTGACATTGAAGAACAATAGTATGTGGTAAAATATTAACGAATCGTGTCAATTTGTGTTTGTTTAATAGTTTTTTTTATTGGTAGCTCAATCATATGGTAAATAATTGAATAGTAACTATTTCTAACCGCCATGGTAAATTTTCCACTATTATTAAGATATTATATACTTACTAAAGAAAAATACTAGAAATAATCTGCAGAAAAATCGGTTAATCGGAATATCGTGATATCACCCCCCTCCCCTCTATCGTCGTAAATTCGACCGTGTTTTAAACCAGGAGGCAGTGGTGTGCATACAATATAGGCAAAAAAGCATTGCCTACCCTGAGAATAATAAAACAAACAGAAACAATTTATTTTTATAGTTTTTATCCATATAATCCAACTTATAATAAATAATAATATAGGACTGAAAAATAAATCTTATGTAATTTCCACGAACGCTTCTTTGATTATTTTTATCATAAACTAGATTCCTTTATAAGCATTCCATAAGATCGTTCTAATAGCAAAGATCTCGCTGTACATTAGCGTCTTATGCAAAACAAAAACACAGCTTTTGTACGAGTGGAAGCAAGCGAGAGAGCCGGTAGACAGTATGGGAGAAAGAGATGTAACAAATAAACCCGTCGCAACCTTCGAGTTTCCTTCATCTATCAGCACGCGCCAAGAAAGCCCGCATTTGGTATGTGCATTGGTGCCAATTTTAAGGTTTTGCAGTAGTTTAGAAAATACTTCGCTTTCTCAATATAAAATATGAAACACATCTCTATAAGTTGTATTATTAATTAGTTTAGTTAGGGTATTTTAAAAGGGATAACGGATAAAGTATCATAAAATAAGAAGCACTTTTGTGACAATTAAAGTAATTTTTGCTGATAGGTTCGTAATATTTAATAATCAGTACGCTTATTATCATCATATTTCACATAATAATTGACCTCGTTTTTGGCAACATTGGTTTAATCAGGTGGATGGTAGATTTTTAATTTATAATTAGTGTTTTCGGCCTTTTGCTAGACTTCGCGCCGTCAGGTTTTGGGAAAAAATAAATATGAAGGCCTTAATTGTTACTATTCCGGCTAACAGCGCGTCTGCAGAACGATCCTTCTCTAGATTAAAAAGAATTCATACTTATTTACAAAACACACTGGGAGATACGTGCTTAATAACAATAATCTCTCTGGAGAGCGACTTTTGCAGGATTTAAAACGCAAAACAAAATTTGAAATTTAGATGCGTGAATGCTACGGAATATAAATTTTTATCTTAAATGCAATTTTTGCCTACCCTGATTAAAACAGCATTGCACACCACTGCCAGGAGGGTATTTAACAATCCAAATAATTAAAACTAATATTTATATTATTTTTATTTTCAGGTGTAGCTAATCGCGGTGCAAGTATCCGTATTCCTCGAGGATGTGCCGAAGACAAAAAAGGATACCTCGAAGATCGACGGCCCGCATCGAACTGTGATCCTTATTCCGTTACTGAAGCGCTGGTCCGAACTTGTATCTTGGACGAGTAATTTAAGATCATTTTAAATATTTAAAATACATTTAAACTATGTACATTTAAAGTCATATTTAAATTTTTGTTAAAGGCATTTTATTATTGGTGACATTTTGCCAACCAACAAAATCTCGGTAATCGATTTTTCAGGCGCTAAAATCTCCGCACTGACTGATCCCTGAAACCGGATTCTCGATTATATAATGAATATGAAACAGATTTTTACAAAATTGTTTGTGTGGATTCCGAGAAAATTACGTGTGAAATAGCGTTTAGAGGGATTGTGTTGATTTGCAAAATGTTACTATTTATTTTAAACGGGTTTGTTGAGGGTATAAAGCTGTTGATATCGTATAGTTTTTAATATAGTCGATCACTGTTCGCTAATTTTTCAAAAGAATTTTTCGCCATATATATGGATTTTTATTGATTTATCAAAAAATATTCTGTTAATTTGATTCTTAAATCTCAAGAAATTTTAAGTTTTTAAAGAATAATGATGTAAATACGTATATAGTCATTGCAATACGATCTACCTAACCGACTGCAATGTCTACATACAAAAATAATCTAAATATGTCAGGAGGAAGTTTACCAAAAGCCTTTCTTTATAAGACAAAAATATTTCTATTTATTTTTGAAGCAAATGTTTCATAATTATATACGGTATACGTTAATTATATGGTACGCGTGCATGCACGAAAGTTCTAGGTATTTGTCGTTAATATTTTGGTTATACAAAATACTTTCAAGCGAGTGAGTAATAATTGTACAAAATATTATGTTTGCTTCTTTATTTTAAGGGCTCTTTGTTCGTATTAATATTATTATTTTTCGTACATTGTGTATCGATCCTGCTTCAATCGTTTTTTCGTCTTTTAGACGCACCCTTGAAACCATCACTGTATTATCTCCTTCTTAAGAACCTCAAAGTTTTTTATTTTCTTTCATATAATATTTTGTATACTGTATTCTTGTCGCAATATTTTAAATATGATTTTACTTGGTAATTGTTATACTCTTAACGTTATTTAAGACATCACTTTTTTGATTTATATTGTTTTTTTTGTCATTATTTGTCGTAGTTCTTTCATTCCATTAAGAAATTTTATATAATATAGGTATATTGTTGTATTATATATAATGTATTTGTATATAGAATGTTAATAATCTGTTTCCATGATAAACCATATCAAAATATACAATTTTTTTTCTCTATAGTATGAATAAAGTATGTCGCCTAATTTTGAACTTTTTAACACGAAATATTTTGGTTAAGAAAAATTGTATAGGTGTGCATGTGCAATTTTTAAAATATAAATAATAGTTATAATATATTTTCGCACTGTTATTCATGATGATGTTAAGAAAAAATATATGCATAATGATTTGTTAAAATAGAGTTTTTTTCCTCTATCAAATAACTTATTTAATTAAGTATATTTATACAAAGTGTAATAAAAATGACCAGTGGCGGATTTCCTCTTAAGGCCGCGTAGCCGCGCCCCCCCTCCCCCCCTTTCACTGCCATCATGTTTATTGTTTACTTCATCCGAAAGTAATAAATAAATTTGGTAGATTTACCGCTAATTCAGGAGGCTAGGCAACACTGCCTACAACTCTCTTACCACCTTTGTTACCTGACAATAATCCACGCGCTATCATGTCATGTGCTCGGTTGTGGCTCGGTATCGAAAGATACTTCCTGAAGCGTTGATTCAGCGACCTCGCATGGCCTTATTCCTCTACAAACACGCTTAAATCTCGTTGGTTTCTCCAAAAATTTTTTTGCGGCAAACAGCAAGGCACCAACGTAAAGTGAGAGACGCGGCAATAAGTGGATTCGACAGTGTTAAAATATGCCCTGTAAAATAACGGTTTTTTTTACCCGAATAACAAAAAAACTAAGCGAGATATTGAATTTTTGTTTTTACCAATGAAAAGGTGGTATCTATGTAGGTGTCAAAAGTTTATTTTCATGCAAAAAAAGGTTTTAAAAATCCTATAATAAACGTGGACAGGATTCGGGCCATGAGAACGCAATGTTTGTGGTCTATATTATTGGCTTAGATTACAAAGGTCTTCTCGGAATCGTTTAGTTTTTAAACTTTTCCTTCTAAAAGTCCTGTTTTATATAGAGATTAAGGTTTCGGACGCATATCATCTTAGTTATTGATTTGTGATGCAATTTTAAAGGAAAACGAGTAAAAAAATAATATTTTATAGTACTTTTTTTTTATTTTATACTTGTCTGTTCCTTTTCCCCTTATTTAAAGCTATTTTAAATCAACAAAAATATAATCCAATGCAATAGAATATTTTTACAATAAAAACAAATAACAATTATTTATTTTTAAAGAGAAAAATTAAAGTAAATATTTTAATTGAAACATTTCTTATGGAAGAACTGTGATCATTTTAATTTTAAAAAAATAGCGCAGGATTCTTTCTGCTCTATTTCGCTTTTCGCTCGTTTCTACGAGAATGCTTTATTATAAATATGCAAAATGGCACTTTAAGAAGGAGTATTTCAAAACCTTAACATTTGCACCAAAAATTGCTCTTAGATCTACGCTCCAAAATACATGATTTCTGAAAAAATCATCAATTTTGGCGTGGTGAGCGATATTTACTTTATTTTTAATCATGAAAAACCAAGCCCGAAAAATGCTGGTTAGAGTCATACATACTTTTTTTTTCTTTTTAAATAAGGAGCCAGCTTGTAGTAAAAAAAAAACATTCAGAAAAACAAATTTAATCCAACCATGCAGAGGGGGAGAGGTAATAATTTAATTTTCGAAATTTGATAGTCGTTAGGTGAATGTTTAACAAACTTTGGGCGCGGCCCCAACAATTTTTTGTTTAATACACTCATTCGTCCGGATTTTTCCGGACATGTCCGGAATTTAGGGGCGTCCGGACTGCGTTTGGCCGGAAAAGCAAACCGGGTCCGGAATTTAGCCGGTCACCCCATGAAAGCATATTATTAATATTTATACAGTAAGTGTCAACTCTAAAATACTTTTGCGATTTTGTGGGTACCAAATATGAACAGCTTTTGTATCATTCTAAAAGTAGATGGTTGTTCTTATTTCCCGCGATAGAAAGAATCTTAAAGATGATTCAGCCCTTAAAATCATATTTTCTTTTAGAGGCTAACCTCCATTTTTATTAAAATCTTTTTTTGAAAATAGATTCTCTGAACCATATCTATATTTCATACATTCATTGATGTCTGTTTTTCATAGTAATATAGAAAAAATGGAGAAACAAGATAACTCCATTATTGAAATCATAAAAATTCTAGAATCGGTAATTTATATTCTAAATGAAAGACTGCAGCAAAAATTTATTCCGTTTAAAGTTCAAGACATACTGAAAAAAATGAGTGATGAATGGTTCACACAAGAAAATCAAGTTTTCAGAAATAATATTTTTCAATGTTATGAAATATCCATAACTTACTTAAATCGTTGGCTGGAGCCTTTTCAAGAATTTTCCTGTTTTAAATGGGTAAGTTTAGAAAATCTTGATAATCTGGACAGGGAAAAAAAATGTCACCATCTATTTCTTATATGATTGAAAAGGGCAACGATGTAGACGATACTAAAATATTTAATGAAATATGTCTTTTGCAAAAAATAATTAAAGAAAAGAAATCAGAATTTCAACATCTACCTACACACAAAAAATGGGTTTTGCAAACTGTCTATCTAAAGAACAGTATTCAGAACTTTTGAAGGTTTGCTAATTTTTTTTTTGCTATAACAGCGCATAATGCAAATGTGGAACGAGTTTTTTCACTAATTACAGCCCAGTGGTCTAAAGAACGGAACATACTTTTGCTGGACTCTGTAAAACATATTATCATGACGAGCTTTAATTTTGCAATGGGGTAATTCTCATTTAACTTGTGCCGACTAGATACTAAATTTTTTAAACTTTTATTTGTAACAACCAAGTTAATATTGAGTTATATCATAGAATAAAACATAATAAGACCTACAGCGTTACCAGCAGTGCAAAATTTTATTTGTTTACCATTTTTTTTATAAAAAGTAAACTGGTAACTTATGTGACTGTCACGTAAGTTACCTAACATTATAAATATGGGTTTATATGGAAAAATCCATTTAGTTTTATTTTCTACACATTATTTTTTGTTTTTTTAGTACCTATATATAACTAATGACGTGACAACGATAAAAAAAAAAGGGATTAGATGAGAATCTGTTTTTCTGGTAACATATGTGACAGAAAGGTAACGCATGTGACAATAAGGCTTACTTACAAGAAAAACAAACATAACCTTTATTAATTATTAACTTTACAATGAACACATTTTTTACATATATATCTTTATATCTTATTCGAATATTTTTTGTTGGTTACCAATCAATGCTTCCCAGTCTATGGCATTCAATGCAAGCAATCTTTTTGTTATATTTGTTGGAGCGGAAATGTTAAACAATATTTCCGTTTCCTTATACCAAATTTTATCTTCTGGTATGGGCCAAATATATTTGTTTTCGCCAATCTTCTTAAGCGCCTTAACTTCATAAACTTGATTGCCAATATTAGAAATGATACCCGGAAATAGTTCTTTATTATAAATGACGACAACCCATTGATTTACTGCTAGGTTATTACTCATTTCAGCTTCTGGTTTTTTCTCTTCTAGAATTTGAATTTTCCGCAAATTAAAACAGTTGTCAATAATTGGCAACTTCTTACAAAAACATGAGTAATGTCTTTCATAAATGTGATGTTCGCCTTCTATATAAGGAGATCACTTGGTGGGTACTTAATATCTCTGGAATTTTTGTAATTTGCTTATTACCAAGTTTCTCCTTTATAGCATCAATTTTGGACTCTTCAATAAAATGCATATTAACTGTCGTTTTGTCTCTAACCTTCTGAAATAATTGTTTGGCATTACTTATATCACTTCCCTTTGAGACAATATTGTCGCTTATCCTTTTTATAGCAGCACCTACGCCATCTGGAGCACCTTTTCCATGGTATGACTCTGAATAATTCCACGTTCCATATTTAAATCCCATGTCATGAAAGTAAGTTTTAAGAAGATAGATATTATCCTTATTTTTGTATTGTGTGACCGGTCCGTCGGAAAAAAAATGTATTGTATCTATTTTCTTAGCTTGTAGTTCTAGTAAAATAGGAGTTAGGTGAGCCCATATAGCTGAAGGGCCATGATTTCTAGAGGCGGAGACTGTACAAAACATTTTCTTTTCATTTTCATAATACACTACAACGGTATGTAGGGTAACTTGTTCATGGGAAGCCCCAAAGTGCATGGCTTGGATTTCTGAACTCAATTTACATGTATAGTTTTCGGAAAAATCCATATGTACAGCTGCCTCGTCATAGCAAAGTTCATCTTTGCATCGCCGGGATTCTTTAAACTGATGGCTTATAGTAAACACATGCTTACAAAACTCTTCTTTTATTTCTCTGTTTACCGCTTTAATTAGCTCTCCAACCTTTCCGTCTTCCCTCGCTTTTATTGTTTTTGTAACCACTATTTTCTTTCCATTTTTTTCGATTTCGAACTTTTCAGTTTTCCAAACAAACCATTGAACAACTTTGTCATATAAAACGGTTTCAGCTGGGCTAACAGCATCTCTATTTTTGCATATATCACATTTGTTTGTCATACACTGTACAGAATCGACATTACAGCACGCAAGACAACATAAATTTTCTATATTTCGTTCTTCGGTAGCTTTTTCTTTTATTAAAGTATCTATTTTTTTTGCAAATTGTCATGTTTTTTACACAGACACGAATCCCTATCTGTCAGTTTGGCTTTAACAACCCAAAAAGGACGGTATCTGCAAAACGTAGCAAAGCTCAATTTATAAAATTCTGTACAGAATTTTTCATGCAGATCTTTTAAGTTTCCTGAAAGAAGACGTTTCTGTTTCTTGATACCACGAAAAGTGATGGTTTGTTTCTTCCCTGGAGTCTGAATACTATTATCATCTCTGCAGTAAAATTTTCGAATTTGAGATAAACGTGTTTTAACTCGCTCTCTGCTACGGCCATGTTTTTGTCGTTTGCCCATACTCCTAGTGTTTTATTTACCCTTTTAACAAATCCATATTTTTTTTATATGTTTCCCTTTGCAAATATTTACTAATAATTGTTTTGTTTTTTCATTTGTTGTCTTATAACCATCACGAATTTCAGTTATTAAAGCATCTTGAAACAGCAACTTTCTCTTAACTGTCTCTGGAATTGATTGGTCACCCAACTCTGCATTCATTTTCGTCATTGGTGATGGATTAGTTTCTGAATTGATTACTTCTTCAGCGTTTTTGGAATTTTTTATACGGCTAATCTTTTTCTTATATTTATTTGCTTTTTTGCACTCTCGAGGTTTTTTTCTAACTGTCTTATCCGACGATATGCTGCACTCCGGTCTTTTCTTACTTTTTTTCTACCTCTAATAGTATTATAGTGCTCTACATTGTGTTCTTCAGAAGGTTCCGACAAATTGGGACTAGCAGGGGGAGTATCACTTAGAATAGGCTCTAACTGATTCTTTCTGGTTTTAGCAGCTTTACGACTTCGTTGTTTTCTTTCCCTCCACTCTTTGCGCTGTTGTCTTTTAGATCTTTCTGATAACTCTGCAATAGGTTTATCTATCTTCATATCTCTTCTCGTCTGACTCCTAACCCTCATTTTTCGTAAATATTCTTCCCTTTTCTCAATATCAGCATTAATTCGCTCCCTGTATCTTTTCTGCTTTTGTGCAGGAGTTAAACCCATATTAATATTCTGAAAGAAAAATATGTTTAGCTAAGTTATTTACTAACACAGCATGACATCAGACCCAACCCAGAAAACTGTTCGACTCATCTAATTATTTTTTCCGTAGAAATACAAAGGCATTACGTCACATAAGTTACCATTGGTCACATAAGTTACCGCTAAGTACGGTAACATATGTGACGGTAACTTATGTGACCTTTTACAACATTTTTTAAAAATATACCGCTAAATGGCAACATGGAAAAGCACTCTTGCACTGAATAAAAAGAAATACGTTTGTAGGTTATGTACTTCAAACAACGATTTCAAATTATGATAATTATCTAATTAACTTGGTAACTTAAGTGACCTAGGAATAAACATACTCACCTGATGTATACACTAAAATGCCTTGCAACTTTATTAAAAATAATCTCAATAAAAAAAAGTTAACTTTGAAACAATAGTCAACCGACACACGACAGGTTCGACTTTACTGATTTTAATGACAGTATTGCCAGATTGTCGAAACGATCGTTAAAATGTTGAGTAACTTATGTGACCAAAGTTATGGTGACATCTTCAAAATGCCATATATTATGTTTATAAATGTCACAACAATAAAATAAAATTAGGGAAAAGATACACCAATAATTGTTGCAAGTACAAACGGTTAAAGGAAGAGGTAATTTTGCTAGCAAGCATTTAATATTTCATTCCAACCTCGAGTCAACACATAAGTGACCGGTAACTTATGTGACATTTCACACCTAAAATATCATATTTTTTATGAAAATGACTAAATTATGATGTTCTAACAACGATTACATTATAACTAAGGTTAATTAATTTAATTTCATCTTCATGAAATCCGAGAAATGTATAATATGTTGTCGCAAAATGTTGGTGACTTACCTGGCACAAGTTATATGAGAATTACCCAATGACTTGTAACGAGTTTTATGAATTTATGTCACTACCTGAAAATTCAGATATTTTAAAAGAAGTGAAAGGAAAGGCTAAGTATACCTAGGTTACATATAGGTAGTATATGTCATTATTTGTATAATATATGGTAAAAAATGACAAATTTTATATAAAAAAAAAATTTCGTTTTTCATTTGCTGCGCCTCCAAAGAAAAATATCCGGACCTCGTCCGGAATTTCGGGCCTGTTTGTCCTGAAAAATATTCTAGATAGATGGTAACCCTATATACACTAGGTATAAAATCATGAAATACACACGTGGACCCGACTGTCGCCACTACTTTTAATTTCTTCACTATCTTTCAGATCATTACCATGTCCTAACCCAGTACAAAAAAATTTGTTTCCTCTCCCCCCCCCCCCCCCCCCCCCCCCCCCGAACACACCCGAACATACACCCCCCCCCCCCCCCCCACCTCTTCCACTGAAAACTAATTTTTCTAGAGGGCATCACCCCCCAAGGCAAAAACCTAACTTCGCCCCTTGATTGTATTCTATATTATTTATAATTAACATAATGACTATGTATTAGTATTTTATTATTCACATACCAGGCAGACTCTCTTATATCATCACGTTGTATTGTTATTGTCATTAGTGCTATTTCGTATTGGCTAAATATTTATCGGCATTAAAAATAAATATTTTGGCAAATAACCCAGTAATCATCAATTCAAATGAATAATTCAGTAAACGAAATATAGACTAATCCAAAAACGATTTGAATTAATTTCAATATTAATTTTAAATTATGTATTCTTGTTTTTTACGCAGGAGAAAATATTCAATAATTTACAAACGTGAAACTCCATATAAGTGGATTTTAGTACCAATCTTAGTACCGAATTACTGAAAAAAAAAATGTCTTTAATGATATTAAAAATCTGGTTTTTTTTAATACCTAAGACTGAAACTTGAAATGCAAAATTAAATAGTGGGTCCTATTCCTTTTTTTATGTCCTTTCCAACGAGCTATCGTAATACCTACCTTAACATTTAAGAAAAAAAGTTGGGGGAGGTTTCTACCCAAAAAAGAGGGTTAAATTTCATGACGGGCTAAAAAAGTGAACTAAACTAAAAATAAAGGCACCCGTGTTTCCGTATTTTCTCCGCAAATAATAGTAGATTCTGTAACGAGATTGGAATGAAAATTTGATCCGAGTGGAAGATTCCGAACGCGAGCGTAGCGAGCGTGAGGAACCACGAGTATCGAATTTTCATTCTAATCGAGTAGCATACTATATTTTCACCACGCCAAAAAATACTATTCGCAATACTTGTAATTTCAGGTGGAGTATTATCCAGTTCCATATCTGATTCATCCGATTTTTTACTCATATTTTGACTTGCACTAAAATGTGTCTGCTGACATTGACAGTTTCGAAATTCATGGCCACCTATGTCGTTTAGATCAATTACAGAATATTCATTCCGTATCTTGTTATGGAATGAAAATACACGCAAAACGCATAAGAAGCTGTTTCAGAATAAATATTCCAACTCAAGAGCGAAAATTTTTACATTCTATTATCAAAAATGATTTTGGAATTATTGCATTCAGTAATGGTCGTGGAAAAAGAGACTTTCTAAGACTGAATTTATTCCAGTTAAAAATTCCACCCTGTATAATGACCCTAGACAATTTTTGCTGAATCGTTATATTTACAATTTTACAGTGCCAGCAAAAATACAGATTACAAATGCCCAATATTCTTTTTTTGAGACCCAGTATACAATTCTAAAACTATTCTTTTAATTTTAGTAAGCGGAAACAAATCAGAATGTGGAATAAATAAATATTCATAGCAGGAGGTTCAGTCACTCAGTCAGTATACAACTCAACTCGTACACATAAAAATAACTTCGGTAGGCAGTAGTAAAATTCCGTGGATGAGAGAAGTCTGCCAAGCTGGCAGTATATATTTTATAGTGGTTTTTATAGTGTAATAAGTGATAACAGAAAGAATATCCTGCATTTGGTTGGTAAAGATTTTTATGAATAATTGTAAAATATCTACCTTTATTTGTAAATGTTTTTCTCGTTTATTTGAGTTAGACACATGCCTAATTATAGAGTCATCATTGATACGTTAATAATAAAAAAAGCGATAGGTGTGAACTAGGCATGGTAAACTCCAGTAATTATTTGTTAAAAAAACTTAACAATATAAAAAGAATTCTGGCAATAACTAATTTTTTCTAAAGCCTAACGCTGCTGAGAGATAGGGTTTCAGAACAGTGCCGGTAATTAGTCCCCCCCCCCCCAGCATAAAGATGGTGTCAAGCTACTATTGTTGTTATTAAATTTTAATTGCTTAAGAACCGTAATTAGAAATTTAACCAACTTAATCAACGCCTAAATGAAAATAAGGTCTTCTCGAAACTAGGGGCTTGTGGGCCGTTATCGCCACCACTGTTGTAGATACATAATTTTACAGAGCAATAATCACATAATTAATCCTGGACTTGTAAAGGATATCAAATATTCCTATTGGTATTGTTCAATTAAGAACATAATTTACCAATAACACTGGTTAACAAGATTTTTGTCCCAAGCGCAAAAATGTCTGATTTCAATATAATTTTGCATGCTGAAATCAATCATGTTTTCAGAATTTCTCCATCACCCTTAGTTTTTATGTTCCACTATATGTGATTATTTACCTATAAAATGCACGCATAGGTCTGTACTATAAGAGTCATCTAACAAAAAACTTGTGTCAGGCATTGCAGATTCGTCTTCTTGTGCGCCGCATCTTCTAAGTCAAGAAGAACTTAACGACCTTGTCCGCGATTTAAACTTGTCTAAGAAGCAAGCCGAACTTCTAGATTCTAGATTAAAAGACTGGAATCTTCTACAGAGTGGCACAAAAGTTGCTTTTTATCGTAAGCGCCATGCAGAGTTTGAAGAATTCTTCTCTATGGAAGACGGGCTTGTATTTTGTAATGATGTATGCTCTGTTATGAACGCACTTGGGCATGACTATGATACAAATGAGTGGCGTTTGTTCATTGACTCTTCCAAATCAAGCTTGAAAGCGGTACTACTCCACAATGGAAATAAGTTCCCCTCTGTTCCTTTGGCTCATGCAGGCAACATGAAAGAATCATATGACAACATGAAGCTTCTTTTGGAAAAAATTAAATATATAGACTTTAAGTGGAATATTTGTGGCGATTTGAAAGTTGTTTCACTTTTGCTCGGCATGCAACTCGGTTACACAAAGTATTGTTGTTTCCTATGCGAATGGGACAGTCGAGATAGGAAAAATCACTATGAAAAGAAAGAGTGGCCTAAACGAACTTCCCTGACACCAGGAAATAAGAATGTCAGTGGTATCCCACTTGTTGATCCCCAAAAAATTTATTTACCACCTTTGCACACTAAGCTTGGGTTAATGAAGAATTTTGTTAAAGGTATGGATAAAACTAACAGTGCGTTTGCATATGTGAGAAGTAAGTTCCCTAAAATCAGTGATGCCAAGATAAAGGAAGGTATTTTTGTGGGACCTCAGATCAGAGAGCTACTTCGAGATGAAAACTTTAGTGAGGCTCTGAATGGAGTTGAAAAAGCAGCATGGTTTTCTTTCAAGGACATTTGCAACGGCTTCTTGGGAAATCGTAAATCCGAAAATTACGTAGAGAATGTTAACAATTTATTGGTCTCATATAAAGCCATGGGTTGCAACATGAGTCTAAAAATACACTTTCTTCATTCACACTTGGACTTTTTTCCGAAAAACCTTGGAGCAGTAAGTGACGAACATGGCGAGCGATTTCACCAGGACATTCTGGACATGGAGAAGAGATACCAAGGCAAATGGAGCCCCGCTATGTTGGCAGACTATTGCTGGACGCTGAAGAGAGATGTTTCTGATGCAAAGTACAGTCGAAAGTCATATAGGACCACATTTTCTAAGTAAATATATCACTTTGTACTTTATTTTTTCATAACTTATACCCATATTATAATATATACGTTCACAAAAATTTATTGCTTTGTCACCTTAAAACCCTGCGTGATGGAAAAATTCTGAAAACATATATGAAATATGTTTAAAAAGAACTACCAAGTACACCCACTTCAGCTCGTGGGACAAAAAAAATCTTAAATTTTGTTGACCAGTGTAATTAGCAACAATTCCAAAAAATAAAAATATTATTGTTTTATTTTTTGCCTTGTATCAACACTATCAGTTGAAGAAACTCATAAAAGAAAAATTGGCCAAGTTGTTTTTAAAAAAGTAAAAATAGCGTTTTACAAAATTAGCTATACATTTTAGTCTGCGTCAAAAAGGTTAAGAATTACTGAATAACGCTGGATAACTCTCGAATACCTTTTAGTAAACATCAGTGCCGTTCCTAGGGTATCTGTCGCCCGGGTTCAAGAATAATTTTACCGCTCCCAACAGTGGCGTATCTAGGAATTCAGTTTGAGGGTGGGGGGGGGCAAAAGGATCCGAAAGTTGCGGGTGCCACGCCCAAAAACCCCTTTTTTGGACCATAAACAAATTTCAAATTAGGAAAATATATAATATTTTTATAGAAACTTGTAGGGAGTTCTAATACATTAATAAAAATAATTTAAAACTTTATGAAATAAGCATTAATTAACAAAAAAATATTAAAAATAAGGTTTATTTTTTATTTATTGAAAACCAAAAAAGTATATTAACTATAATCGATAATTATTATTAGAAGTTATAGTCATGTAAAGATTATACATGCAAACACCAATAAAACATTTTAAAATAATAAAGAAAATCCGAAGATGGTGACGCGCGCCGCGGCGCTGGTTTATTTAAAAGTTTTAAGATTTGGGTGGATATCAGCTTATCTCGCAAGCATTTTGTATAAATATGTAAGATGTGTTATTTTATCTGGTGCGTTATTGCTAGGGTTGCCGTAATTTCGTTTCCGCTGCCCCCCCCCCGGCTTTTAAAACCCAACCCAATCCTCCTCCCAAAGTGGATTAAAAAAAAATTAAATAATTTTAAGTTAAAAAAAACAAAATTGTAAAAACATGCACAGTTGATTTAATATAATATATTTTTACAATTATTTATGATGTAATATAATAATGAAATAAATACATGCATACAGGACAGGATGCTAACATATCTACTAATAAATTATACAGTAAAGTTTGTTTTATAGTCTTTTTTAATGCAAATGTCTTAACAATGTTAGACACATCTATATTTTCTGAAAGAATAATATTTATGTTAATTTACTAATAAATTAATTTTTTCCTTTTTATAGGGTGGCTCGCGCCGCCCGGTTGCCCCGCACCCCCTGCACCCCGGGTCGGAACGGCCCTGATAAACATATTAATAATAGAGAAAAGAATATTCTTATATTTTACGAATTAAAATTATAATAAAGCAATGTTATAAACCACCAACATCCATAATAGTAAATTCCAGTGCCTTATCTTGTAAACATGGGATTATTATTAACCTGATTATCTATGATAAGACCGTTTAAAACACGTTTAAAAACCGATATTTTATGAGCTACAAATATTATCCATATTACAGGATAGCAGAGAAGATCTTAAAAAAAAACTTTTAGACTTAAAAATGCCTACTGAAGCAGACCTTGATAAGACTGTGGCATCTTTATATTCCACCTTACCAATACCATCAGAAAAATGCCTGGCTACCTACATATGGATAGACGGTACTGGTGAAAGTGTTAGGGGAAAGACAAGGACGCTGGACTTTATTCCTCAGACAGTTAAAGGTAAAATTTTATTACAAAATTTTTTTTTAAATTATATTTTTTAGTTGAATAAGCAGTAACTAATATTATGATATTAAATGATGATTTCTAAAGAAAATCGTTTATTAAAACAACTAAATGACAAATAGAACAAGAAGATCCTCATTACAAGAAAACTATTATTAATTATTATTTTTTCACTCCCCGGAACGTGGGGAATGTGAGTGTGAGAAAGTTATTTTCATTCTAAAAAAAATTAGTCGAGGAATGAAAACTCTAAAAATAATTACCAAAGTTTATTGTAAGTATGGCAAAAATATTTAAAATTTCTTGAATAAAAATGGCTTTCTGACATTCTTTTATATCTGTAGAGTCATAGTCAGTTCTTGCCATTCTTTCAAATTAGGATTTTTGACCTCTTCGTTCGCTGACAGGGCCATTCCCGAAGGGACCTACAGCTTAACGTGGGTTCCGAACCACGATCCTCAGTCATGCGCCACTTCACCTTAAGGTCTAACACTAGGTTTCTTGGGTCATTACATGGCCTACCGATTAGGGAGTGTGTACCTTCTTCCGCGCCACACGAGATGTCCGATCTCATCCGGCCTGGTTACCGGCATGAATGGGGTTGGTTGGGAAATGATACATTTTACACTCTTCTCTGCATTCTTAAACCTACTAAAATTCGGACATACTTTTCTTTATTGTGCGTATGCCCACTCCGGGAATCGAACTTGGAACGCCTCGGTCGAATGCCAGTGAGCCAACGCAACATTTATCTGTTGAGTCCAAATTTAAAGAAATTCTTAGAATTTGTATTGGTTGGATGCTTTTTAGTGGAAATATCTTAACAGAAAAACCAAAATGAAAATATTTTTGATTTGGCCAATACTGATCAGTTTTCCCATATTTATAAGGTGGCATTTTAGGATCTAATAAGCAATTCAAACAATGTTCTTTTTTAACCAGCAGTACAAAAAACCAAATTACCCCTTTATCTTTAACATAATTGTTAGGAAAATGTAAAAACACAATTAGCAGAAGTTGTTTACTTATTTTGCAAGGACATAAACGAAATTCTAAATATAGTTCTGGGAATTAATCCACCGCCGATGTAAATAAAAGCAATTTTGCTTCGGAAAGCTTGAGGAGGTTATAAAGAGTAGTAGAATACATTATTTAGTTTGTATCTATTATCTTCCAAATTGCTTACTATTTAGTTCCAGTTCATAAAATACAGGGGGGGGGGGGATTTTAATTACTTTTTTATACAGGGTTTTATTTATTTGTACATACCTATAATGAGTGATTTCTTATCGGACCTAGATTTTTAATGCATCAATTTCGTAAAGCATGTATCTAATAAAATATCAATGCAATAATATTTTATAGTTTATTTCAGAAATGTGTAGAGCAATAAAAGCTCATTAGGTATGCAAAGTGAATACAGAGTGACCCAACGAATATCACTTTCCAATTTGGCAGTGATTTCATTGCAAAATTCTTTATTTTAATTAAGTGCAGGTAGTACCGCCCCGTTTGGGTCAAATCATGGGTTTTGCCTATTGGTATCCCTGCGCAAGCACTGAAAATGGTGTGACAAAGGCGTGCATTATATACATACATAGTATTAGGTACACTTATTTTTTATTAAACATTATGAAAAAATACAAAATTCATTATGCTGAAATTAAATTATAAAAAATCATAATATTCTTCGTCATCTGGGGAACTATCATCTCCTCTTGGCGTTATAATTAACGGCTCGAGGATCCGATCGATCAGGTGGTCAAGATCCCACATTTTCTCCTATTCTTTAATGACATTATGTACTGTTTTTCGCCAGTTCTCTGGTGTCACTTCCGTAATGGCTTGATCAAACAGTAGCTTAACGTCTTTCATTTTGAATGTCGTGTTGTGTCTTGCTACAAATTTTTTCACTTGCGCCCATATTAGTTCTATAGGATTTAGTTCGCAATAATATTGCGGTGTGCGCAGCACAGTTAGGTACTCTATGTTTTTCAGCTATATCTTTCACGGCATATTTCATAAAACGATGTTTGTGTAAATTTGCTATAGCTAATAGTTCCTTCTTTACCAAATTATTTTCTTTTTTTTTTGGTTAGTTTTCATAAATAATTTAATGCACAAAATTTACCTGCGCCTATGGCCAACACTGAAATTGAGCCGAACTGGTCGGAATTTCCCATTTTATTATGCTACACCTTTCTGAAATAGACTACAAATGCCAACATTTTAACTTCAATAATTACACCTTCAATCTATATCTTCGCAAATGGTAGAAGATGCATCTAAGATTAATCCGCCATATCCAACAGTTGCAATAAAATTGATAAGACGGATTAAAGACCTTTTGTTTTAGATCTTCCCATTTGGAACTATGATGGCAGTTCGACCTACCAGTCCCTGGGTTCGAACTCGGATACATATCTCTTCCCAGTCGCCGTGTTTAAAGATCCTTTTACTAGAGGCAACAACAAACTGGTTCTATGTGACACCTATAAATATGATCAATCGCCAACAGAATCAAACAAAAGGTAAGTTTTACCAACGTTAAAAAAAAAAAAGTTTTTTAAAATATACGTATGTTTATAACGTATTGTATATACAAGATGAAAAGTGGTGGTTTTAAACCGTGGCAATCTGATCTACACAGACCACAAGTTAACTTCGTTAAGATAATTTGTTCTTGTTTTAAATATATCTTCAGGAGCCAGTAAAGAAACATAGCATATTTTCAGGGTTTCTTGTCTTCAAGCAATGGAAGGAGCAAAGGACTTCCATCCATGGTTTGGTCTAGAACAAGAATATACCCTTTTGGATCTAGATATGCAACCATTTGGTTGGCCTAAGCATGGTTTCCCGGCTCCCCAAGGACCCTACTACTGTGGTGTTGGAGCGAATAAAGTATACGGTAGAGGCGTTATGGAGGCTCACTATAGAGCTTGCCTATATGCAGGTATTAATATCACTGGAACCAACGCTGAATGTCTTTTGTCTCAAGTAAGTATATATATACCTATAAAGATATCAGCGTCTATTTATGTTTTCATGTTTCTAACGATCAATATTTATAATTTCTACCTGGTGAAACTTTTTATTTTATGTTCTTTTAATCGAAAATAATACAATCAGGTCATTGCTATTGCTATAGAATAGCAACCTATTCAATCTCAATGATAAAATATATGTGAATCGTGGACGCCAATCTTGATGTCAAAAATTTGATTTTTGTTTCCAATTAATATTTTACACTTTCTTGTCTAGTGGGAATACCAAATAGGACCCTGTGAAGGAATTGACATAGGAGACCATGTATGGGTATCCAGATACGTTCTTCATAGAGTAGCAGAGGATTTTGGTGTCGTTGCTTCTTTTGACCCTAAACCAGTAGAGGGCAACTGGAATGGTGCTGGTGCTCATATGAACTTTTCCAGCAAGGCTATGAGAGAGGAAGGTGGGCTAGGGTGAGAAACTTTAGTTTTTAATAGTTTAAGTAGTGTTCAGCTGTCAAATAAGTATTTATCCACATCTATACACTCCCAACTACATAAGGATTGTCATTTAGGTTCAAATAGCTAAACGTGCTGATAATATGGGTATTGTAACTTTCCTGATTCGTCTTATTTCTACAGCCAAACTTCCATTTTTTAGGGAAATTGAGAAAGCTATAGAAAAGTTAAGTAAAAATCATCACAGGCATATCCAGGCTTATGATCCCAGAGGAGGGAAAGATAACGAAAAACGCCTAACAGGAAAAAATGAAACTTCAGACCTAAACACCTTTACCTCCGGTAAATACATTCTCTTCTATTTTCTTTTATTCTTGGCTCTTATATTTATTATTTGCGTTTAACCTAAATTATTAATTAAATCAAGACAGAAATATCAATTAATAGCTATTTATTGCTAAATTCTATAAAAATGCCAAAGTAAGCCGTAGAGCAAGACTTCACTGATCCAAGGCATTGTAATGCATCTTGATAATTTAACATTTTTTACACTGTAGCTGTAAATTTTTTTTATTATAGGTGTGGCAAATCGAGGGGCAAGTGTAAGGATACCCAGAATGTGTGCCAAAGAACAGAAAGGCTATTTGGAAGATAGAAGACCTTCATCAAATTGCGATCCCTACTCCGTTTCTGAAGCTTTAGTACGAACCTGCTGTTTAAATGAATAACGAATATACAAATGTTAATTTAAGCCATAATATCATACATATGATTATATAATAACCTCGTCATATTTTTACACTGTACTTACTTACCTTATATATTTTTATAAAACTCTAATGATTAATTATAACACAAGCAAGGAATGGTTTATATGTTATTTCTTTTTTTAAATAGGTACCCTCCCCAAAGGTTTGCAAAAAAAAATATCAATTAAATTTTAACCTGTTATTCCTAAATGACAAATAAAAAACTAAATTATGTCAAAAGAACTTCAAAATTATTAGTCAATTCAAATGGAATTTTTTTTAATATTCAAAATTTAACTGTATTTACTGTAAGCATTCTTGTTATTTTCTACGACAGACTACTAATTTTATAGATATTTAAATCCTCTGAAGATAAAAATCGTTCTCAAAAACTTGGCTATCTAAAGACTTGGCTACGGAGGGAAATTCTCAATGCAAGAAACCGATAACAATTGAAATTGTTTTAGAATCATTAAAAATGCCGATTCTTGATAAAGTGATGACAATGATATACAGCTCCTTGCAAGCTTCCATTGAAAAATGCTTAGCTACCTATATATGGATTGACGGTACTGGAGAAAATGTTAGAGGAAAGACTATGACCCTGGATGCTGTCCCTAAGACAGTTAAAGGTAAAACTTTACTAAAAGCCTTCGTCAAACTACTAGGAATGTATTACAACTGTACAATGTAGTACAACTGTTTTTCTCGTATTCCACTGTAGACTTTCAGGGAAAACCACCACCCAACATTCCCTCAGTTCAATCGCAAATGTCTGAAATCGTGTTCCGTCGGCGTCTTGTTAAACGGATCCTTAAAGGACGTCAATAAAGCTTCTGGTCCAGACGAAATTCCTATCATTGTTCTTAAGACATGCGCCGATGAACTTACACCAGTATTTTGTAGACTTTTCAACTTATCCTACAAAAAAGGAATATTTCCATCCTGCTGGAAGTCGGCGCGTGTCCAGCCCATTCCAAAGAAAGGTAAAAAGACTCTGCCAAGCAACTACCGACCCGTCGCATTGCTTTCAGTAATTTCAAAAGTAATGGAGAAAGCTATTAACCAACAACTCCTAAAGTATCTGGAAGGGCTTAACATTATCAGCGACCATCAATACGGTTTTCGTAAGTCCAGATCAACAGGTGACCTTCTGGCATATGTCACCCATCTTTGGAGCAACATCATCGAACATCATGGAGAATCCCGGGCTGTTGCACTGGACATCTCTAGGGCTTTTGATCGTGTTTGGCACGATGGGCTTCTAAGTAAATTGCGATCCTACGGTATGCCTAATGGATTTTGTTTATGGTTAACCAGCTTCCTTAAGAACCGTTCTCTGCAAGTGGCGATTGACGGGTTTCTCTCAGACACCTTCACCATCAATGCCGGTGTTCCTCAAGGGTCCATATTGTCGCCTACCCTCTTTTTACTGTATATTAACGACCTTCTAGTGAAAACCCAAAATCCAATTTATAGCTTTGCTGATGACAGCACACTTGTCTCATCTTTTACCTTGACTCCCCAAACATCCGCTGCCGACGCACATCTTCGCAGGCAGCATGAAGTATTGCGCCTCAACAAAGACCTGGAATAAATTTTGGCTTGGGGTGACAGTAACCAAGTCGAATTTAATGCTAAGAAAACCCAGGCAGCAGTCTTCTCCAAAAAGGTTAACATTGCAGAACCGGATATAGTCATGGCAGGACAAGCAATTCCCCTGGCACCGTCTATTAATTTGCTGGGGGTCAATCTGGGAGGTAATATGTCTTGGCATGATCACGTTGCCGCAATTGCTAAGGCAGCTGCACAGAAACTTGGTGTACTTTTCCGCACCAAAAGGTTGTACACACCTCATCAACTTTTGACACTCTACAAAGCCCAGATTCGACCATCATTAGAATATTGCTCTCATGTCTGGAGCTCTGCACCCAAGCACACCCTTCGGCTACTGGATTCCATTCAAAGGAGAGCCATTCGTCTGATCGGCGACCCCGAGCTGACCAAGACCCTCGATAGCCTGGAGCATCGAAGACAGGTTGGTGATTTGGCTCTCTTTTACAGATATTTCCATGGCAGGTGTTCGACTGACATTGCCCACTTGATTCCACCTAGAGCAATGCAAAACAGAAATACACGGCGAACCACTGCCGCTCATCCATATGTTGTTCAGCTTAGTACTCCTCGAACTTCATTGTTCAAGAATTCTTTCATCTGGAGAACGTCATCTTTGTGGAATGATCTTCCTGAGGTCGTGTTTCCCAATGAATACAATCTTCAACGTTTCAAGACCAACGTTAATCGCTTTTTTCGCACTCGCACCGCTCCCAGAGCGCCTTAAAGGATTTTTCCTACAGTGCAGGTGTTTTATCATAAAAAAAAAATTTCATTTAGATCATATTTCTAGTCATATTACACCTTCTCAGAGTTCCAATAAACTTGATAATACGAATTGTAGACCTCTTTTTTTAGATTTTCCCATTTGGAACTATGACGGTAGTTCGACCTACCAGTCCCTGGACACGAATTCGGACACGTATCTCTATCCCGTCGCTATTTTCAAAGATCCTTTTCTTAGAGGCAACAGCAAACTAGTTCTGTGTGACACGTATAAATACGATCAGACGCCAACAGACTCAAATAAAAGGTAAGTTTTAACAGACAACAGTGAAAATATACTGTTGTAGATACAAATAGATACAGGACGAAGCTTGGAGTTTTTTAAACCGAACAGATACATCTACAAATCAACTTTTTTAAAACATTTTCTTCTTGCTTTAAATATGCCTTCAGAATCCAGTAAACTAAGCGTATTTTTAGGGTTTCTTGCCTTAAAGCAATGAAAGGAGCAAAAGACATGCATCCATGGTTCGGTCTGGAACAAGAATATATTCTTTTGGGTCTAGATAAGCGACCATATGGATGGCCTAAGCAGGGCTACCCAGCTCCCCAAGGACCCTACTACTGCGGTATTGGAGCGAATAAAACATATGGTAGAGAAGTTATGGAGGCTCACTATAGTGCTTGTCTATATGCAGGTATTAATGTTACTGGAACCAATGCTGAAGCTCTTATTTCACAAGTAAGTATACATGGATCAGCATCTATTTATGTTCTCAACTTTCCAACGCTCGTCTTAATATTAGTAACTTCAATCTGTTAGTAGGTAAGACTTCCTCATTATGGTTTCCAAACCACGTGATTTAATTAATATGGCCGTTGTGGGCAAAACGATCACGTGTACCAATTACAAAGTAGTATTTACCCTCAGCCGCCATTTTTGACACATCGTTGGATTGCCTAATTATATCTACTTCTTACCAAAAATAATGCAGTCAGGTCATTGCTATAAAATATGTCTTTGGCTGTGTGATGTAATTTTTTAGAACTGTGAACATTACACATGTGTATCGTGGACGTAGATCTTTATGTTAACTAAATTTGATCTTGGTTTATCTAGTGGGAATATCAAATAGGACCATGTGAAGGAATCGACATTGGAGATCATGTATGGGCGTCCAGATACGTCCTTCATAGAGTAGCAGAGGATTTTGGTGTTGTTGTTACTTTTGAGCCTAAACCAGTTAGAGAGGGTAACTGGGCCGGTTCTGGTGCTCATATGAACTTTTCCACCAAGGCTATGAGGCAGGAAGGTGGTCTAGAGTAAGAAACTTTCGTTTTTAATAGTTCAGGCATTATTTTTAGCATTAAGTAATTATTTGTTAACATGTAAATGAAGGAGATTTTACTGGCTTAAGTCTAAAGAGTTAAATGTTTCCTTACTGATAATGTGGGTATTGTAATCTCTCATTTCTTACTTTAATCGTACATTTTTCTAGCGAAATTATGAAAGCTATAGAAAAGCTAAGCAAACAGCAGAAGAGACACATTAAGGTTTATGATCCCCATGGAGGGAAAGATAACATAATGCGTCTAACAGGAAGAAATGAAACTTCAGACATAAACAAGTTTAGTTCAGGTAAATAAATATACTCTCTCTCTTTCTCTTTCGAGTCCACATCCAAAAAATATTCTAAATTTCTACAGTTTTTCAGCAAAAAATATCGGGCTACGTCCAGAGCTTCAGTATTAGCGAGCCATAGGTCATCGGGGGTACATGTCGATGGGCAGTGCATACATGATCTTAAGTGGTCC
The DNA here is from genome assembly GCA_935413205.1 of Polydrusus cervinus. Classification (NCBI taxonomy): domain Eukaryota; kingdom Metazoa; phylum Arthropoda; class Insecta; order Coleoptera; family Curculionidae; genus Polydrusus; species Polydrusus cervinus. Next base: position 8,765,545 of record OW284516.1, read on the forward strand.
ATATTCTGTACGTCCCCACAGTCACAGGGTACGTCGTCAGCATCCCTCATTCCCCATCTGGCCAAGTTAGATTTAACGGGCGCGACACCAGTCCGCATGCGGTTAAGAGTACGCCATGTCTTCCAGTCCAGCTCTATCCCTCGAGACGGATCCTGTCGCAGTGGGAAGTTTGCTGGTGGCTCTATCCTTGTGTTTCTCATAAAGCTTCTTCTAGATTTTAAATATACTTAAAAATAACTTTGCTTCTACATCATTTTATTTTCAGCATTTGTATTTATTATTAGCATTTAGATCCAAATTTTAAAAAAAATTAGTAGCAAACCAAGACTCTACAGATCCAAGGCCTCTTGGTATTTTAATATATGTTATACTATGGCTATAAACGTTTTTTTCATTGTAGGTGTGGCTAATCGAGGGGCCAGTGTAAGAATACCCAGAATGGTTGCGAAAGAAAAAAAAGGTTATTTGGAAGATAGACGACCTTCATCTAACTGCGATCCCTACTGCGTTGCAGAAGCCATAATACGAACCTGCTGTTTAAATGAATAACAGATTAAGCCATAATATGATATTATTTTAAATTATATAATAACCTCGCCATATCCTTACACTGTTAAGTACTTATCGATGTATAATGTTAACATAAATAAATTACAACCCTGAAAGAGTACATTTTTTAAATACCTTTAAATATCAATTTAATTTTAACCTGTTCTGATTAACTATATAGTTAACAATCAAGTAGATACTTCGATAAATGACAAGTAAAAATTTTAGTCTGTCAAAACGACACTTCAAAATTAATAGTGAACTCCAATGTACTTTTTTTATTTTTAAAATTTTACTACAACTTACAGTAAGCATATATTTTTATTATAGCTTATGAATGATTAGAATCTCTGAAAATAAAATTCTTACTCGAAAACGTGGCTATAAAGAGAAGGTAGAATGTCGGTAATTTAAAATTATTCTGGAGGAAAACTTTCAACACAAAAAATTTAATATTTGAAAAAATTTTAGAATCATTAAAATGCCTGTTCTTGATAAAGTGATGACTATGATATACAACTCCGTACCATTTTCCATTGGAAAATGCTTGGCTACCTATATATGGATAGACGATACTGGGGAAAGTGTCAAAGGGAAAACTTGGACTTTAAATTCTATTCCCGAGACTGTACAAGGTAAATATTAAATAAATAAATTATTAAGAAACGATCGCCAGCTAAAACAAGTGGTTGGCCTACAAACAAACCACTGCCACTTAAAGAAACACCTACGTCGAATAGGTATTTACAATGGTCCCATTAAATGCAGACTTTGCGGCGAAGAGGACGAAACCGCTTCACATATCATATATAGCTGCGAAGCACTGACCCGAAGAAGATTCAAAATCTTCGGAGAAATCCAATGTGGGGATAATCTCCCGCATGACAAGCTTGGTAGGAATTTATTGGACCTTATAAAAGGAACAAATCTTTTCTAGCAAGATAGGGTAGTACAATAAGCCACCTGCAGTACAGGACGCTTGGGCCGAACGCCCGACCCCCTCCTTAAACCAACCAACCAAGAAACGACAGTAACTTCTATGTCCCTAAATCTACAAATGCTATACTGGCCAATAAAAAATAATTTGTTTGTTTCCAAAAAACTATACGATTTGACAACAATAACCGCCGCGCCGTAGCGATATAAATAGTATTTAAAATCTGTCCCTTCAGTCTTTTTACACAATTAATTCAAAAGGTTTACTAATCATTTACCCCCTAATTTAGATATTCCAATTTGGAACTTCGAAGGCAGTCTCACCTACCAATCTCTGGGTGTAAGTTCAAATACTTATCTTTACCCAGTCGCCCTTTTCAAAGACCCCTTTCTTAAAGGCGACCATAAACTGGTCATGTGTGAGACGTATAAATACGATCAGACACCAACTGACTCAAATAAAAGGTAAATTTTTCTATTATACATACATATGGATAGATTTTTGAATAGATATATGCGGTTGTATATTTTGACATTTGAATGAATAAAATTATTGTAATTGTAAAAATAAAAATATATACAAGGTGTCCCACAATTTATGGGCCGTAGAGTAACTGGAGATACTAGACATCAAACTAAGCCGGTTAAGTCATATAAGTTTTTTGGATTGTTACTCGTTCTAGAGATACAGGGTGTTGAAAGTAAAAGTTCATTCTCGAAAATAAGCCATAATTTTAAAACGGTTTAATGAATCGAATTGAAAGTTGGCAATGTTATGTTTTTATGAGCAAGAAATAAGAATTTGGAGACATTTTTAAGGTTCAAACTAAAGAGCGCTAGTTGCATACACTGGGCTTCATAAATCTATGATTTTTTTTCTTACCTGTGATATAAGGTGTTTTTCAATTATAGTTTCTTAAAAAAGGGCATTTTCTGAGTCAGAAAGGTGTACTTGATTGATCTTAATATCTTTAACGGTTTTCGATATATTTCCCTTTAAACATCCCAAAGCATAAAAAAACATAGTACATAATTAAATTAATAATACATAAATTATATACACCCTGTATCTCTAGAACAAGTAACAATCCGAAAAAACTTATATGACTTAATCGGCTTAGTTTGATGTCTAGTATCTCCAATTACTCTACGGCCCATAAGTTATGGGTCACTCTGTATATTTAGAACCTCCTGCAATCAAGCAATGGATGCAACCAAACACTTAAAACCATGGTTCGGGCTAGAACAATATTACTGCATCTTAGATATGGCCTCACAACCATATGAGTGGCCCAAGGGTTGCCATTCCTCCCCTCAAGGACTTGAAGGTATGTGGGCTAATAAAACCTACGGTAGAGACGTGATGGAGTCCCATTACAGAGCATGTGTGTTTGCAGGTATCAATATCACTGGAACCAATACTGAAGTCTTATTATCACCAGTAAGTACCTTACCAGAGTTTATTTAGAGAACTGTTTATTTATCTAACTGAAACAAACTCCGTGAGAGAAGGAGAAACCTACAATAGACTAAAATATTCTATATTTGAGGGGTATCAAAAACCCCATGAGTCCAAAAGATTTGATATTTTGTTGTCTATTTGCAGTTAATGTTTGCTTCTAGTTGAAATATCAAATAGGACCTTGCAAAGGAATAGACATTGCAGATCAGGCTTGGGTATCCAGATACATCCTCCATAGGATAGCAGAAGATCACGGTGTTGTTGTTACGCTTAATTCTAAACCAGATGTGCGTAACTTGAATGGATCTGGAGCTCATATGACTTTTTCCACTCAGGCAATGCGAGATGAATCTGGAATAACGTGAGATGTTTCTTTTTTTATTAAAGTAAAAAAGTTAAGGTTAAAATAAAGATTTAAAATGTTAATAATACAAAGAAGAATAATTAGCAGAAACCCTAGACTTATACCCTATTCAGATATCACGTACTCCGAGATAAGCATGCCGCTCCGTGTTGTATTGGACAATAAGGCTTGATGTTTACCTCGGCGTAAATGATATTCGAATAGAGTATAGGTCTATTTAGATCCAGAGATTGAAATTTTACATTTTTTAACGTATTTTTAGGGAAGTTAAGAAAGCCATGCAAAAGCTAAGCAAAAAAAACATTGAAGTTGTTGATCTCAACGGAGAAACAAAAAACGAAAAAGTCGTTGGAAACCTTGAACCCTCAGGTATATTTATTTTCTTAAATGTATACGTTTTATTGCTCACCCGATAAATGACCGTAAAACTACATACTGGGTCTCCCAAAAGTCCCGCATAAAATTAATATCAATTCAAGGAAAAAGATCTAGGAAAACGCTCAGACCCGTAAATTATTATTTTTAATTGTGCATTTTTTGGCATAAAAAAATATTATACAGGGTGTCTCATAGAACTGTCGCCACGTCTTTGACAATTTTTTTTTAATAGAACACCCTATATATTGTATTATTTTCTGATTCCCCAAAAAATTCTACGCTTATATTGTAAATGTCACGTGTCTAAATTCAATAGTTTTTGAGATATTGACGTTTAAAATATGCCATCTTTTGTCTTTGACAGGCTGTAACCTTGGAACGGTTCATCTAAGAGAAAAATGGTTTTCACCTCCCTATCTTAGTTTTTTATTCTTTACCCAAAGAAACCAACCTCCGATTTACCATATTAAACCAAAAACCCGGTTTCAACGGTTTAACATGGTAAATCGGAGGTTGGTTTCTTTGGATAGAGAATAAAAATTTAAGATAGGGAGGTGAAAACCATCTTTCTCTAAGTTGAACCGTTCCAATATTACAGCCTGTCAAAGTAAAAAAAATGCCATATTTTAAAGGTCAATATCTCAAAAACTATTGAATTTAGACACATGACATTTACAATATAAGCGTAGCATTTTGTGAGGAATCAGAAAATAATACAATACAGGGTATCCGGTACCTTATGGGCCGTAGAGTAACTGGAGATACTAGACATCAAACTAAGCCGATTAAGACATATAGGTTTTTTCGGATTGTTACTTGTTCTAAAGATACAAATATCTCGAAAACCGTTAAAGATATTAAGATCAATCAAGTACACTTTTTGACTCAGAAAATGCCCTTCCTTATAAAAATATAATTGAAAAACACAGGTAAGAAAAAAAATCATAGATTTATGAAGCCCAGTGTGTGCAACTAGCGCCCTCTAGTTTGAAACTTAAAAATTTCTACAAATTCTTATTTCTTGCTCATAAAAACATAACATTGCCAACTTTCAATTCCATTCATTAAACCGTTTTAAAATTATGGCTTATTTTCGAGAATAAACTTTTACTTTCAACACCCTGTATCTCTAGAACGAGTAACAATCCGAAAAACTTATATGACTTAATCGGCTTAGTTTAATGTCTAGTATCTCCAGTTACTCTACGGCCCATAAGTTACCGGACACCCTGTATATATAAGGTGTTCTATTAAAAAAAATTGTCAAAGACGTGACGACAGTTTTATGAGACACCCTGTATAACATTTTTTTATGTCAAAAAATGCACCATTAAAAATAAAAATTTACGGGTCCGAGCGTTTTTCCTAGATCTTCTTTCTTTAGATATTAATTTTATGCGGGACTTTTGGGAGACCCAGTATAATTTATGCATGACCTCACATGGCTCTTTTTTCTGTACATTTTTTTCTTATTATAGTTATGGCCCATAAAGGTATCAGCGTACGAATTTCCAAGAAAGACGACGCGGAAAAGAAAGATTATCTGGATGTTCGAAGACCTTCATCGGATTGTGACCCTTACTGCGTTGCCGAGACCATTATAAGAACATGCTATTTGGACGAATAATGAACACTCACAATTATTTTGTTAATGTCTAGTGCAGTGCAGTAATATTTTGTATCCTAATAAATAAATAAAATAATGGTGTTTTTTAACACTTGGAGTATATTGGTGATATACAAGATGTCCGAAAACTTCGATCTTATATTTCAAAGAAAGATTCTACAAGAAAATAGTATATTACATAACAAGTGATGAAAGTGATACTTTTCAAACGAGGAGATATTTAGCACGAGGCGTCAGCCGAGTGCGGAAATTCCCCGAGTTTTAGAATAATCACTTTCACACGAGTACTGTACACTATTTTTCCTACGACCACAAAGAATTATTAAAATAAGCCTTTGATTTGTGAAACAAATATTTCAACACTAAGTGTTGAAATTAGCATACTTAGAATTATATTCCACTTACTATCTGGTTTCATAGTTTGTCAATAGGCTTTTCCTTTATTTGTAGTTTAATTTTTCATATTTTATATATCCTAGGATGAGCTAATCCTGGATTAATTCTAGATTAACCAGAATGAAAAATTTTAAATTTAATCAAGGAAAGATGCAATAAACATAAATTTAAAAGATCCGCCCAACAAGGAAGATTTTAATTCAAAATAATTCTTTAAATTATTTAATGTTTTTATAAAAGAAAGTCAAATACTCTTGATGGGATTCAAACCTGTGATCTTGCGATATGCAGGCTAGAGCTCTATTCTCTACGCTATCTATACCACTAAAAATTTGGTGTTTAATACATGACACTCTCTTCAGTGCGATTTGTTTTATCTTGTAATAGCTTTTCCAGTATATTATTAACATTTTTTATAATTTCAGATGGCGTATTTTCACACTCTAAATCTGAAGCACTCGACAAATACATGATAAATAAGTTAAACACTTTACAATCACTGATTTCCAAAATTTGTTCTTTTTAACAAATAGGGGCTATCTGTTAAATTGGACTAGGATCTTCTTCATTCATTAAAATTTTAAGCGAGGCTAGGCCTATAACTCCTCTTAATTATTGATAAAACATTAGCTAAAAACTAGTACATTAAGTTCGTGTTGTGTGAGGGGTTTGAACTTGGGTCCCTCATTGTCGTGGTAGTTTGTATGGACCTGCCTGGTGTTGTGGTTGGTGGGAATGGCGGATTAACGGGTTCTGGCTTTGTTCTGCTATGTTGAAGTAATTGGCACCATATGTTTGAATTAAATAGTGTGCCTTGATATTTCAACACTAGTGTTGAAATATTTTTTTTAACACGGTTATGATATACGGCGCTTTCTAGCCAAATAAACCGCGCTTTTTTTTTCATTTTCATAGGAAAAAAAATTAATGTAATGAGTTTTATGGCATTATTTTTAGAAACTCCCAAATATTTTCTCCGACCTACATATCCAGAGTAAAGTTCCTACATATCAACAATTATGATAGCAATGAATATCTATGTCTTTATTACATAAAGCAATTATTTATTCTAAATCCTTATATATCAGTTGGGCTGAAAAGTTCGTAGGCTAACGTAGTAAAAAATTAGATTTTATTATTCAATATAGTTGCCTTCGAGGGCGATACTACGATTATAGCGGTCATACAATTTTTCGATGCCATTTTTATAGTACGATTTCTCTTTAGCCTCAAAATAGGCCTCAGTTTCGGCGATTACCTCTTCATCAGTGCTAAATTTCTTTCCAGCGAGCATTCTTTTAAGGTCTGCAAACAGGAAACAGTCACTGGGGGCGAGATCTGGAGAATATGGTGGATGGGGAAGCTTTGGCTTCAACAGTATTTTTTTTCGCCAAAAAGCAATGCTTTATTAACACACGAAATTCTTTTTTTTCCATTTTTTCACAATAACAAAAGCTGCTTCACTCACAATGCTATATCTCACGATTTAATTATCTGGCAGCTGTGAAATTTATACACGTATCTTTTGAAGGTTAGTACTAAGTGAAAATCCCATGGATTTAATTCTAGTAACGCCATCTATGAGTCAGCCTACGAACTTTTCAGCCCACCTAATATATCGTTACAATATGAAAAATGACAATCTGCAACACAAAGAAGAAAAATGACCAAATCTGTCACTGTTTTAGTCCTTCAGTCTATTAAAGAAACTACTGTGATGTTCCTGAGAATACTTGAATTTGTAAAAGTCAGTTTAGAAGATCCTAAAAGACCACAAAAATTTATTTACTTTCAAACTCCACTTTAAGCAAACAATGAAAGAGGGAAATGATGCAAAAGTACTAGATTAGTGTTATTGGTAAGAGACCAAAAGTTAAGTCAAAATATCAATTTTCATAAATTTATTATGTTTTTTTGGCGAATAATGAACACAACTAGGTACTGGTCTTAGTACCATTTACAGTGACAAAAAGTGAACATGTCAATATGATATTAGAGGTCCATTTTTTTTAATAACACCCGCAATAAAATTTACAATTAAATGTTTGTCAAAAAATGTATTCTTGACCAGATGGCTGTCCAGCATATTGCACTCGCGAGGTCCAATTTTGTGACAGATTACAAGCAATAACTTCTATAAAGAATTAATTTTTTTCATATCTTTCACAGTGGGGTCCGTTTATCACCGTATCCGCAAACATACTGCATACTCCATTAATAGAAACGCAACCTTTTGTTATAAAAAATCTTTCATTTAAACCAACAAAACTCCGAAACAATAACACATATTTCAAAACTTAAATATTTTTTTCAAGTCAATGCCTTTTCTGCCTTAATAATTTCAGAGATGCCATCGTACATCTCTTTTAAGCACTGGTACTCGGTCAGACCCAGTCTTCTCCTATTGGACAGGTCGTAAATGCCTTCCTTTGATTCGCTGTGTTCGCCTGCGGCGCCTCTTATCTGCAAATGGTACCTGTCAGCGAGTTCTTTAAATTTGGGCATATCCGAAGCTAGTCTTGGTACTTTGATGTGAACTGAAGCTCGAATTGTTGTACCTAAAACAACAATAATAACTTTATGTTCAATTAAAAAAAATTTGGTTGAGTATCATTCTAATGTTATGAGACAGTAAGAAATGAAAAACAAATAGAACAGATTCGTTGTTGTGTGTTTTTAGCAACGTAATATTGCGTAAACATCATGTAGAAAAAATTACTTGCAATTTTCTTTAAAGTAAAATATGCAAATCATAGCTTCATTTTAAAACCCATTATATCTATACCTCTTTAATGATCATAGCCAAATTTATTTCCTATAGACGATTAAACATATACATATAGGTCTCATTCTAGTAATTATATTGCTCATGATGACAAAGATTTTGCAAAAATTGTAATTTCCATTTTGATGGAATTAATTATATGAACAAAAATAATAAATTACTACCTTTTATAAACAAACATTACATTTAAAGGTTTTTCAATGTCAAATCCAAAAAAATAGCTCCATATTTTTTTGGCCTACTATTTTTAATTCTGGCCATGTATCAAAGATGAAAAATTGTTGCCTTGGCTTTTTTAAAAGAATCCTCTAAATGTGTATCTATTTTAAAACGTAAAGAGACCAAGGTAAAATAGATGTAAATGTCGAAATAGTTGTGTTCACTGTTTTTCTTTCATCAAATTCTATAGCCTTACTGATAAACTATAATATTATGGCGCAAAATGTCTGAGGATGAATCCGACAAAATAAAAGGAGACTCTTCTTCTGTAAATAAATATTTGTCACTTAACGGGGAGAGCTTAAAGTTTAAAGTAGCAAAAAAAGTTTTTAACAAATTCCTGGTTCCCTGCATATCACCCTATTCAAAAGGCACAGTTCTTCATTGCTGATAAGAAAGCACGATCACAGTACGTCAGTGCACTGGCTCAGATATAGCAAAAATATCAGACATTAGAAGTAAAAAAACTATGAAACTCTAGCACTATAAAGGGGAGACCTATAGTAGGTTAGTGTAGATGTAAATATTTCTTGGTTGAATGATTTAAACATATTATTAACTACCACAGCTCATCTATAAAAACATTATGTAGAAGATAAAATCTCCAGTTTTAAATCAAACAATTCTTAATCAGATCAGTTTAAAATATCAAATAAAGAGGTTAAAAAATGTCGAGTACGGGAATGAAATTTTTCGTTCTTCCATATCTCGTTCTAGCGCTATTATTAGGCAGTGCCTTATCAGATCGAGACAGTGAAACAGTGAGAGTAAAAATCAAATCAGACGACTTCGATGGAACAGTGACAGTCCCCCGATGGGTACTTTCCCAGGCCGCAGCCACAAGCTTTGGAATCGTTGCTAACAACAACTGGTCATACGACGATGACTCTCTACCCTCTTCCATCAAAATGGATTCCGATTGTTACGAAATCAGGGTCGATTTGACTTCCTTCGATCAAGACCACGTCAAAGTAAAGATCCTGGACCAACAAACGATGCAAGTTGAAGCCCGACAACGGTATGTCAATAGATATGGTACCTCGACCTCTAGAACTGTCAATAGAAGGTACACGGTACCCAGGACCTATGACGTTTACAAATCAGATGGTAATATTAATAAAGATGGAATTCTGCTGATCAGTGTACCAAACTCCAGTGGAAGTAGTGTGTCGGTTAATAGAAATAACGACAGATCTATCAAAATTAGCTACTAAACTACTGTGATTTCTTTATTTTCATATTTTTTTATAATTATTAGGCTAGGATATTGTCTTCTGTATAAATTCTACATTTTACTATCAGTATCAGCATAGGTTGTTTAGATATATTTGGAAGCATGCTTCCAAGCTATAGGTTTCATGAATTTAAACTGATTTAACTTCCATTTTTTGTTAATTTATTTATTTTGTCTATATCAGAATTTTTTCTATTTACTTAATGTATATAAAACCTCCGTATAAAAGCACAGGGTATAAAAACGATTTCTACATCTATTGCTTAGAATGTGGTTCAAATTAGTACCACTCAAATAAACACACTGAAACCTGAAACTTATAATATAAGCTTAAGTTATATAATAAGATATATTTTTATGTTTTGTAATATAGGACACAGTACAGGATAATTTTTACTATTACCAAATATAATATAATATATTAACTAATTATGTTTTGTATTATCTTCTACACGTTCAAGATAAAACGACTTAAGCTCCAAAAAATCGAAAAATACGATGCGGCAACTAAAGGATATAATGGCTTTTAATCGACGAAATATTGGATTTAATTACGCCATAAGCTCTGTCAATCTGCAATAGTCAGAGCTGTGAGTAACTTAAGTAACTAGATTCTTTTTAGTATCTAGTTACTTAAAGTAACTAGATACTTAGTAACTTAGTTCTTTTTGGAATCATGCCAAAAGTAACTGTAACTTCGTTACTTTTGAAAAGTAACTTGTATCTAGTTACTTTTTGGGAGTAACTATACACTTAAAAAGTTTTTTAGATACTTCAAAAGTAACTAAGATGCTTTTAAAGTAACTAAGTTATTTTTAAAGTTCCTCTAGGATACCAATAATGCACACGTGCCGTCCATAAGATAATGACCAAGGGACGATCAGCGGCCGTTAATCAGATTTTCACGAAGGGACGAGCGGCGAGTCGCGAGCGTCAAACAGCAAACTGGTTGGAACGCGAAAATTCTTGGAAAGCATTTTATTCTACTTGTTCGTTGTACGAATTAACACTTCTTAGTTTAGTTTTCTTATGGTAATAGTGGTAGTGTGTACAGGAAAAGGAGATTATAGGCTCGTTCGGCATATGATGTGATTCATTGTTTTGCTAAAGAAGTTATCACAACATTCTATAATTATTTTTTTATTGGAGGTTGGGGTTAGTAAGGACTATCAAGATTAGTAAGTAAGAGTGGGAAAGTATGTAGATCGTAGGTGCATGTAGGAGGTAATTTTTGTGTTTGTTAAGGAAATCAATGAAAGGGAAAAAGACATGTCCTCTTAGATGAGAATTTTGAAAGGTTGGTACTTTTAAAAGCCAACGGGGCATTTTAAAAACGTTCTGATTTTTTTTGGTTCGTTATAAAAGTTCCTAGTATATTTGGATTTGTTACTTCATTTATATTTATTTAGTTTTGTTACTTATATTTATTTATTAGGTTTTTTGTTACTTATCTTTTCTTTCTACTTTTGTTAGAAATGTATTAAGTTTGTAAGTATAATAAATTCGTATTCGTTATACCCTTTTCATTTACATGCTATCACTACCTGGTAAATTTATGGTAGGTATTTAGTTTAAAAGCATCTTAGTTACTTTTAGAGTTTCGTAGTTACAACTAAATAACTAGTTACTCAAAAGTATCTTAGTTACTATAACTAGTTACTTCAACTAAGTAACTAAGAACTAAGTTACTTTTAGGTAAAAGTAACTATTCCTTATAAGTATCTAGATACATTTGGGCAAAAGTATCGAAAAAGTAACTAGTTACTTTTCTGAAGTAACTTTCACAGCTCTGGCAATAGCCAAAATCAACTAGACGTTGTGTGTTATCCGCCATAAGAACTTTTTTGTGGTACCAATTTCACAAGGTCATAACACAATTTTAAAATAATATCTTACGTCACTTATGTCAAATCTATTTAACATTGGAATAAATGGCATTACGGCCACGTGCACTAATAAATTAAAGTAAGAGTATGATTTTTCTAGATTTTTAAAAAGTCTTATGTGCATGGTGAGTCAACGATGGAGTAAAATTCGTTTTCTTCTTTATCTTAGGAATTAGATAAAAATTCGAAATACAAAAATTGTTGAGACCGTTGAGGTGCATAGTTTAAAATTATGCTGGAATAAAAGGGGGTGACCCAAAAAACGTGGCATTGTCAAGGGGTTTTTTTAAATAGAACATCCTATATATTGTATTATTTTGTAAATGTCATATGTCTAAATTCAATAGTTTCTGAGATATTGACGTTTAGAATAGATATATTTTCAGACTTTGACAGGCTATAACATTGGAACGGTTCATCTTACAGAACAATGGTTTTCACCTCCCTATCTAAGTTTTTTATTCTCTATATATCTAAAAGTTACAACTTCCGGGGTTAACTATATTAAACCAAAAAACCGGTTTTAACGGTTTAACACGTTAAACTGGAAATTGTAACTTTTATATTAATTAATTAAGCCAGGCAGGCGAAAACCATTTTTCTCTAAGATTAACCGTTTCAATGTTACAGCCTGTTAAAGTCTGAAAATGCATATTTTAAACGTCAATATCTCAAAAACTATTAAAGTTAGACATATGACATTTACAAAATAAGCGTAGAATTTTGTGGGGAATCAGAAAATAATACAATATATAGAGTGTTCCATTTAAAAAACCCCAAGTTATATTCGCCACTTTTTTTGGGCCAGCATAATTTTAAAATGTGCACCTCAATGACCTCTACAACTTTTGTCCTTCGATTTTTGATCTCATTCTTAAGATAAAGGCGGAAATGAACTTTACTCTATCGTTGACTCACCCCGTAGTTACATATCGTCGGTCTAAGATGAAAATGGCCATAAGTCCACTTTTGGCTGAAATTAACATTGTGATGCCATCTCTTGAAAAATATTCAAACCTACCACTTGCTAGTTTCTTAACTCCAGATTATGAATATTTAGCGCCAAAAATGCATTAAACGCAACTTGCCTAAGTCCGTCTTAGTTACAACCGAGCACGCATATTGCCGAAGTCCTAATAGTACATAAGAATATTTAGTAAACAGATCGTGGCTACCTATTTCGTGTTTTGTCGAAGATTTTCTGAACAAAAACGTAAGTAGATATTTTTTACATAATTATAAGCATGTTTTTAAGTAAATAATATATAACTTTTGTTAATTTGTTACAAACTATTACTAAAATAAAGCTATTTTACTTACGCATGGAGTTAGGCCAATTTATTTTTAAAATAACTTTTGTAAGTATGGGACTTAGGCAATTTTAAGTTTTTTTTTAGTGCAGGAATAGTTTCTGTTCTTTAAAATTTCTTAAAATATACATGTTGTCCCAGAAAATTGATGGGCAATCTCTCAGGCGCGAAGAGGCTACATAAAAATATTTTATTTTATTTTATTTTTGATTAACCCAGATATGCCCAACCATATTTTTTGTTTAAATTTAAGTTAATTTTTTGTTGATTTGGTTTCTATTGGCACATAATAACCTACAAAAAATGCTAAAAAAAATCTAAAGCTAGTGAGTCCAGCAATAATGGGCGTTCTTTTAAAAGGACAGTGGGCATATATATAGCCAGATTAAGTAATAATAAATTAGAGTAACCAAAAAACATTTTTTTATTTAGAACTAAATTTTACAGTATAGGTATTCTAAAAATTACTGTAAAATGTAATCACATTGGGTTTAAACACTATAAACAATTATGATCGTGTATGGTAAGATATAAAGCACCGGACATGCAGCATAACATTACATTTTCGACATTTCGTAGACACTCTTTTATGGCACACTCTGCATCTTGTCGGCCTATCCTGCTCTTCAATAAGATGATCTAATCTGTCATATCTTGACTCTACATTCTCCAAAGGTGAAGGTCTATTAAGCCTTTTATGTGAATTAAGCCCCCTATCTTCTCTGTTGCTTTCAATAAGCGACATGGCGACATTTCTTCGGAAGGCCAAGTGGTCTAGTTTTTTTCCTTGTTTTCTGTGAAGTTGCCATGAATTTTTTTCGGCAGCATCGAGCAAGTGTGTAATAAGTAGAAAATACCATTTCTTACCCCTAACTGCTATACGATATAAGCTAATATTTTAGTCGCTTCGGTCGACACCCCCCATATTGGTTTATATCCTCATAACGTTTTTTCGATATTAATTGATTACGAAGCTCGGAGAGTGGAATTCTATCTTCATCGTCATAATTTTGTTCAAAGAGTTCGGCTTCTACTCGAAGTTGGAAAGGCGGCAAATTGTTCAAGTTGACGTCATCGTCGTCGCCCGAATCTTCATGGTTAATATATCGCAGGAGTTTGTAGGCGGCATAATAGCAATGTCAATTGCTTTTTTGCTAACATCCTCTTTGTCATCTTCTAGTATCGAAAGAAGATCAGTAAGCGTTGCTCCCCTAAAATAAACGTTGCGTATTAGCCCACAGTCCTTCTAGAAGGACACCTATATTTACGCCCAAGTGGAACTTACAATTCCCGCAAATTTTCAACATAACCTTATTATAATTACTTGTTGATCTAATTTATTTAATTTTAATAATCTATTGGCCGATTTTTGTTATGATTTATGAAATAAACTTACCCTGTTATCTTGAAGTCATTGTGAACATCCATTATCACTTTTCAAGAACTCCGTATATGTCATTAAACACAAAAATAACACGGTATCTCATGAAAACCAAACAGTCTATGCTTTAATCTTGGCGAATGATACAGTGCAATCTTATAGAAACCATATGTATTATTATGTGGGCGGTTTAAAATGGTTTCTGTAAAGAGTACGTTTTAAAGGACAGTGGGCATATCTGGGTTAAACAGAAATTTGCCAAACTCCGAAGTTATACATATAATAAAGATGCAAATGACCTAAGTCCGTTTTCTATGTAAAAATAACCTTTTTTATGCCTAAAACAATAAGTTCTTTCCAGATTATAAAATATGATAACAAAAACGTCGAAAAAATAGTTCGTTTTTAGTTTTTTATTAATCCGGTACGTTTTTTGGCTCTCCTGTAAAATTATTATATTGTGACTTGGGCCATTTGCATCTTAGACCGACGATATGGCATTTAAGGTATAGTTTAGGTTTAAGGGATGGAGGAATTTTTACTCAAAGATACCTGTTATTTAATATTTTGTAATAAGAAAAAAAAGACACAAACTGTCGGCCTGAAATTAGTATTTTTTCTGTCTGTACATTTCTTGTTGTACATAAAGGATTTTGGATATTTTTTCTTACAAAATATAATCATGTTAGAGAGGTAGGGCCGTAGGCAGAGGAGCCCTGGTAAAAAAGATTTTGAAATCCTGCCCCTGTCTGTTCCGTTTTCCCTTTTTTAGAGCTATTTTAAATCAACAAAAATATAACCCAATGCAATAAAATGTTTTTACAACAAAAACAATTTATTTATTTTTAAAGAAAAAAAATATAGTACACATTTTAATTGAAACATTTTTTATTGAAGAAGTGTAATGATTTATAATTAAAAAAAATTGTGCGGGAAGAAACGAGAATGCTTTATTATGAATATACAAAACGGCATTTAAGAAAGAGTATTTCAAAACCAAAGAATTTGCACCAAAAACTGCTCCTAGATTTACGCTCCAAAAATACATGATTTCTTGAAAAACATCAATTTTTGCGTGGAGAGCGATATTTACTTATTTTTAATTATGAAAACTCAAGCCCGAAAATCGCGTGTTAGAGTAATACATACGACTTATGTTCAAATTTTGGATTAACACTAATATTCATATTGTTTACAAATATAAAAAATGTTTTTTTTTTTAATAAAGAGCCAGCTAGGAAAATAAAAAAAAACCTTTACAAAAACAAATTTTAATAATTTTGATGAAATTTGTTAGTACCTACTTAGGTGAATTTTAAGCGAACTTTGGGCGTGGCCCCGAAAATGTTTCACCTGCGGCAGTTTTCCGTCTTCTTCACTAGGTGCAATATCATAAAATACATGTAGTCCCGACTGTCCCTTTCTCCAGAAAAAAAATGTTCTACTTACGCCCATTCACCCCCCCCCCCCCCCTTCCCCCCGGAGCATATTTTCTAGCTACGCCACTGCTTATAATAAATATAATACATGCATATGAATGAAGCATGTCGGATGTCGGTCGTTCTAAAATGTAAAAAATCTACAGCGTCCCTTAAACATCAAATATCATTATATTTCAACGATTCAACGTGAGAATATGGGCCCTGGTAAGGAATCGAATAGCCCTACCAAAAATTTGGTTCTGGCTACAGCCCTGTAAAGAAGGTAGATAAACAAAAACCAGTTTTTACCAAGCAACAAAATCCCGCTATTCGATTTTTCAGACGCTAAAATCTCGGCAACCACTCTGTCTCCTGAAATCCGAATTTTGCTTCGTTAGAAAGAATGATACTTGCCGCTCAATATAAAACAAGTTTTTACCAAATTGTTCTTGCATTTTCAGAGAATTTTGCCTTTGAAATATGGTTTAGCGGGATGTTGTTGGTCGACAAAAACTGGCTAGTAAGACCATTAGAACGCGAAATTTGCTCTTTCGTTCTTATGTCGTTTTACCTTAAACGCGTCGATTAGTATAATTTCGAATTGGTCAAAAATGTTAAACTCAATCAAATAAGTAAACCGACTTACCCAAATTAGTGGGGCAAAAAGTCAAATACCCAAATCTGTCGTTTGAGACAAAAGTGACCTTCTTCTGTACCTCGTTCACAGCAGAAACCAGTCTCCTGAAGACCTCGCCCACATTACCACCCGGCTGCATACTCATGATCCTTAAGTGGTCCTCCTCGCAAACCCACATGAGAAAAGTCTTGTTGTTGTTGAAAAAAATGCCTCTACCAGTCGGCCAGAAGCGACAGGCATTGGCCGATTGGAGGAACCGGTCTCCTTCTTTGAAGAGGTAATGATCATCAATCAGCTTTTGTTGAACGTCTTTGGCCATTCCAGTCAATGGGTTGTAAGTACCTATTGGAAAAAAAACAAATTTGGGTTTGATTTAATCTAAGTTTTTTCGTCTTTGCTAATGATATCAATGTGGTTTTGTTTTTTTGGTATTACTTTTGTAGATATATACAGAGGCCTATTTAGGAGGGGGGGGGGATGCCGGGCTTCAGCCTTCAGCCAGAATAATAGTATTTTTCTATTATATACCTGTCTGTTCCGTTTTCCCTTTTTAGAGCTATTTTAAATCAACAAAAATATAACCCAATGCAATAAAATATTTTTACAAAAAAAAAAACAATTAAGTATTTATCTTTAAAGATAAAAATTAAAGTAAAAATTTTAATTGAAACATTTTTTATGGAAGAAGTGTGATAATAACTTATATTAAAAAAAATAGTACGGAAAGAAACAAGAATGCTTTATTATGAATATACAAAACGGCACTTAAGAAGGAGTACTTCAAAACCTAAGCATTTGCACCAAAAATTGCTCTTAGATCTACGCTCCTAAAATACATGATTTCTGAAAAAACATCAATTTTGGCGTGATGACCGATATTTACTTAATTTTTAATCATGAAAAACCGAGCCCGAAAAACGCTGGTTAGAGTCATACATACTTCTTATGTTAAAATTTTGGATTGACACTATATTCATATTTTTTACAAATATAAAAAATATTTTTTTTTGATAAAGAGCCAGCTAGGAATATCAAAAAAAAAAACATTTATTAAACCAAATTTAATCCAACTATGCAGAGGGGGAGAGGTAATAATTTAATTTTGGAAATTTGATAGCATAGGTGAATTTTAAACGAACTTTGGGTGTAACCCGAAAATTTTTCGCCTACGGCGCTTTTCTGCCATCTTCACTGGGTACAATATCATACATGTAGTCCCGACTGTCCCTCTCTCCAGAAAAAAAAGTCCTACTACTTACGCCCACTGAGCCCCCCCCCCCCCCCGAGCATATTTTTGGCTACGCGTGGATATGTATAATGGGGTGTTATTTTCTTCTAACCTTTTAAGTCTCCAGGCATATCTTTAAATATCGGTTGCATCATATTCTCGATGTCCTTGTAATTTTCTTCGGTCATGCACGGATTGAAGGGATATCCCTTGATTGTTCTACAACAGCGTACTCTGGTAGACACAACGTAGTCACCCTTGGGATCCACGTTTCCAAGGGCGTTGGGCGGACCCCATTCCACCGTTGGCTGCTTATCGGTCTTTTTGAAGTTGTGATACTCGTCTATGATCGGATCGAAGAGATCAGCAAAAACTGAGTAGCATTCTGGATCTGCCGCATAGACTCCTATACCTGAATCTAAATTTTCCAGACCTGATGGACAATGGAAATAAAAGCGACAAATTAATTAAAACCAACGTAATTTTATCTAAATGAGAAAGATTTCGCCTGTAGGATATTTTTTTCTACAGAAAAAGTTACCTGACTGAATACAATCTAACAATGTAGATCCAAAGCTTGTCTTTTTGTACTTTAACTTGTCAAATATGTCTTTGGTCAAAAATCTTTTAAGCATAGAAGTCGAGTCGGATTTTGTAAGCTTATCGAAACCGGTCTCAAGCTGGCTTAGCACTTCCGGGCTCGCTTTGCCTTTTCCACATTTTTCTTCGCATTTCGAGCACTTAACTTTAGCCATTTTGCACAGGGATTTTGTGACAGAACGCCGTAAAACGTACATTAATCATAAATACCTGTCAATGTCATCTTGACAAAAAGTAGGTGTACGATTCCCATGGTTACCACTTTACCATATTAAATTTAAACGGACTAATTAAATTTCAAATGTTTCGTAGTGGAAGAAAGGGGGTTTACATGAATTGGCTTGAGTTTTATTGGTTGCCGATGTTAAAAGTATACATTTTTTTTTCATTTAGTTCCAATTTCATAGATGGCTCCAGACTAGCATCGATTTGCCTTCCCGAAAATCGCGTTAGATTCGTAATATTATGTGACAGAACAAGTACTTGTCGCTTTTTTGGTACAAGATAGTAAAGGATGCAATTCTCAGCTCGAAAAAAATCGAGTAGAGTAAAGGAAAGCGCCTCGCCGATCTGTCAAAGTCATTCAAAATCTTTCTAACCTATAAATTTCAGTAAATTAATTTTTAAAAGAATCGAGAAAAAATGATAAATCCAAACGAAGAACCAGAAAGAACAACCCCATTTCCGGGACCGAATGCTCGAAAGCGTAAGGAACAGGTATTTTAAAGTACTTAACCCTATTTTTATCTTTATTATTTATATAGCTATTTTGTTTTTAGTATAAATTTAGCCCAGAAGAACTAAAGGTACTAGGAGAATGTAATAGGGAAAGTTTTTACCAAAGATGTTTACCCTTAAGTACTCTTTTAGGGACAGCGACATATTACGCTGTTAAATCAGGTATGTAATTCGACAATAATGTTTTGATAATCTTCATTGTAGTCTTATTAAACTAGTGATTGTAAAACTGACACTTGACTTTACTTCTAAGGTTCTCTTAGTGGAAGCTCTAGGTTTGGAGCAATACCTAAGGTATCAGCTGCTGTAATAGCTGGATTTTTCCTGGGTAAGTTTTCTTATCAACGAAAATGTGCTGAAAAGTTTATGGCTCTTCCGGACAGTAAAATAGGACATTTAATAAGAGCTCGCAGATCTGGATTCTATGATGAGTAAGTATAATAGTTTTATACCTATTGTCTTGTATGAGTGTTAATCAATTGCACAATATTGTGTTTTATATACAGTTTTTGGATTTTTGCATGGAACCATTACTTGAAGCTATCTTTTTTTTTTTTTTGAAAGTTAAGGCATACCTATATGCTCGGTTTATTTTTTAGTAAGGATCCTGCAACTGTTCCTAACATTACTCTAAGTCCATTTGGAGGTATGACTGATAGTTATAGTGATATTACCCCTCCCACTGGAAGCTATGATTATGATAGTAGACCACCTCAAGAAGGATTAGATGACTCTTTCAGACCCTCTGTTGATAGTAAGTATTAAACTTGCAAACGCAAACTCTAGTTATAAATACTTTTCCTTCCTGTTATAAATAAACTCCTTTAAAGAATTCAAGCAAACAGTTAAACATAGCAGGGTTGTTTGGTAGTAAGAGTTGCTGTTTTATTATAGATCCTATAATTTTACAAGAAGAGGAAATGCCTCCCGAACAAAAACACATAACAACTTACGAGGAGCTAAGAAAGAAAAATCGGGAAGACTACGAACAAAAGCGGCTTGCCGTTTACAGGTAGATACCTCTTATTAAGTTTAATAATAGTTGTAATGTATTATTTTTAAAAAATTGGATTTTTCCCTACAATTTGGTGGTAATTATCTAGTTATAATAACAATATTATTATTTTAGACAGACGAAACTGCCTCAAGGTTCGGCAAATCAGTCACCTCCTGCTAGCACTGAAGGTTCTTTATTAAATGAAAACTACAGGCCACCTATCGGCAATAAAAACAAATATGGTGATAGTTGGGAATAATTACCTACAGAGGTTTTAATTTGGAATTCTTGATTTTTAGTAGCATTTTAGTGTATAAGTTTAAAATATACATTTATTTAAATATATCATTTGTACAGGTTTGTTTAATTTTTAAACAAGAATTTTTAGGGTTTTAACGCTTTTTAATAAACATTTTAAGAGATTTACTTTATGTATTTTTTCCTTAAGAGTTAGAAATAGGAACGCATTCGCCATTTAATGTTTTTATCAATAATTTGTTTTATTTTCACTTCATTCAATAAGCGGCTAAATGAATTAATAAAGGAGTATTTTCTTTTTCTGCTATTATAATTTTCTAAATTTAAAATTTTTGTGTCGATTCTTGGATTAAGCGAAAAGTAACAACATATTTATTGAAAGAGGAATGGGCAAATGCGACCTCTGGTCACTAGCCCTAACTCTTAAGAGGCAATAGGTTTTTTTTTGATAAAGATATTTCTTTCTGACTCTGTTCTTATACAATTTTTTCACATCAAAGATACATTTTTAAATAATAAAAAAAATATTCTAAAATAAAAAATATCTATTTTTCATACTGATAAGTGATTAAAGTACTTGTAAGATAATTAGTTAATATAAATGCAAACATGGAAATCTGGTTGTATATGACCACAAAATTACTTTAATTTGATTGTTAACAGACGTTTTTATATATAAAGTTAATTAAACATTGTGTAGAAAGGTCGATTTACATAAATTCGTGACAAGTAAATAATTATCTCTCTGGAGAAGGTAAACATAAATTTAAACTTTATTTTTCATTTATTGTAATTTGAACCGGTTGCATAATATAAATTTATTTTTAAATGTCTTCAGTCCAATGCCAAAGTTGCTTTTCGTAAACAGGAAAAGAAGGTGTCTCTATACAGTACGCAACGTAGATAGCTTCTTACCTAAAGAATACCCCCTCCCCTCTGCTAACTCAAAAATGGCTTTAAGAGAACGTACTTTTGAACAAAAAAATGTTTTCTCTTTGAAGCTTTGAGACGTTTCTTGGTTGAGAGAAGAGTTTTGGACTGGCATTGTTTTTAAATCACAACGTTTTAACTGGTCTCCGGTCGTCTTCATGTGAATACTAAATAGGTATGTTAACTACTTACAGGTCTATTTATACTAGCTGGGTGCACTGAAGATAACTGGAGATCCTTACCAGTTGAAACGCTGTTCTTTAAAAACAAATAAAGACATTTAAAGAAATTCGCTATCTTAAAAGTATATTTTAATCAAAAAGGATTGCGGCGGAAGGGTGTGTGGGGGGGGGGGGAGTAATGCCTCATTTCAATGGTCTCTTTACTCTTAATTAAATTGGAAAATATAAAAAAATTAGGTACTACTTTCGGTCGGTTGTACACAATGCTGGAATTTCAAGCACTAAAATTGTGTTTTTTAAATTTTCTTAATTTATGTATGAATTGAAAATTGCAATGTTTATTTACATCTCCTGTCACATAATTTTTATAGATGATAGTATCTATTTAGAAAACTAATTTTATTGTTCTGCCATGATGCAAAGGAATGTCAAGGTAATCTACAACGAGCAGGTTAATATTTGTTACATAAATCTGCACAAAAAATTACATTAAAGTTATCTGATACATGGCCGACTGGTTAAGATCTAGTGAATTGACTTATGTAGTTACTGTACCGTTCTGTATACTTTATTAAAAAAGCATTGATTGCAGGTTAAATATTGGTTTATATTCTGGCGTGTCATCATTATAGACTTCATTTCAAAATGACACCAGAATCCGCTAGCAACCTAAATACATACTTTTCAGGATGAAAGAATTATACCTGCTTTTTAGAAGTGTAATTTTTAATTATTTGGGAAAATGGGGAATGGGGGTCTCATCTACCTTCTTTATTTAAAATATAGATAAAAATAAAATAAAGATGGTGAGTTTATAAGCATGTCCGAATTTTAGTAGGTTTAAAAACGCAGGGAAGATTGCACAAAGTATCATCTTCCAACTCTTCCCCATTCACCCCGGTAAACCAAAGCAGATGAGATCGGATATGTCATCGTGAGGTGCGGAAGATGGTACACACTATCCAACGGTAGCAAATGCGGTGACGCAAGAAACCGAGGGTTGCTAGCCCTTGGAGGGGGTTTGTCGCATGACTGAAGATCGCGGTTCGGAACCCAAGTTAAGCTGTATTAGAAGGGTAGCGGTTGCATTTTCAGCCAGTTCTGCGCGTAAATCAATTTCTAAATTGTTCATTATTTTTAGAAAATTTCAACAAAAATGAAGGGGTAACATAAAGGTGCTAACTGACTAATTTTTACTTTTTTAGAGGATAAAAGTGCTAGAACTGGTATCCAACCATTTTTCACTATAATTCTGTGGATAATAATAACTATAATTCACATAATCGTTGTGAATAAAGGTCAGAACTTGGACACCAAGTCTAGCACACTTTTTCAATAAAAATACGAATGTTTAACAATTAGCCAGTTAACACCTTTATCCACTTACCCTTCAATTATGACGTGAATAACTTATACTTATCTTAACTTGGATACGTCATTGCCACTTTAGTATCAGTGGGAAATAATTACTACCGGAGAGGTTTTAAATGTAATAGAATTTAATTTTTTTTAAATTTAATTTACTATCTTTGCGGACGATCCTTCGCTGTCGTTCCAGGCGGACTCGCTTGACCTGGCAAGGGAGGCCTTGTGTGAGGCACAGGCGAGAGCTGAGGACTGGTTCAAGGCCAATAAACTTTTGCTCAACAAAGACAAAACTTATGAAATGGTATTCTCCTTGAGAGACATGTCAGAGATGCCTGATAATCAGGAAAAAATAAAATTTCTTGGCGTACAACTTGACAACAAACTCAAATTCGACCATCACATTGACTACGTCTGCGAAAAACTAAAAAAAGGAGCCTTTGCATTAAGAGGACTAAGCACTTCCGTATCCACCAGTACATTAAAAACTGCATATTATGCATTGATACACTCCTTCCTCACTTATGCGATTATTGTGTGAGGTCACTCATGCCATACTGACAGGGTCTTTGCAATGTAGAGAAGAGCTATCAGAACGATAGCGGGGTTTTCTTTTAGGGAGGACTGCAGGGATGCTTTTAAAGTCCATGGAATACTCACCTTTCCGGTCTACATACTTGAAACTCTTCTTTTCATGAAGGTCAATGCAGATAAATTTGAATCTCACTCCGAGTTGCATGACTACAATACGCGAAATAAAGAGAACTTAGCTATTGTTTATAAGAGGTTAAAAAGATGCCAGAGTGGACCAGACTTTCTGGGGATCAGGTTATATAACAAGCTTCCCGTGGATCTGAAGCTTTTACCTATTAAAGCTTTTAAAAATAGGGTAAAGGCGTTTCTTGTGCAGGGCGCATTTTATTCGGTTGATGAATTTTTAAATTGTGATGTGCAAAATATTGAAGTGTTGATTTTAGAATGTTATATATGTAATGATTTTAGATTGTTTGTGACAGTATAAAACATTTGTATTTTGTTACTTTTTCAATACTATTACTTTATTTTCATTTATATGACTTGTGTAAGTATACTATGTACCTTGACATTAATAAATTATCTATCTATCTAAATTTAAATTTTTTTTTTATTAATTTACGCCAGAAGATAAAATTTTGATTGTAATTCAAATCATAAAGGATAATTATGGCACACGCGGTGTTATCAGGCTCGGCTAGGGCTATAATGATCGTTATTATGATCCTTATTACATAAATATCTATTTTACTTTCCTAAAAAAAGAAATCATTGTAATAGTGAAAAAACATTTTTTTTAGATATTGTCAGATGTCGACGTATTTAGACTTCCTAGATCACAAATAACATGTTTCCAATTACCGTCGGTTTGTTGGTTCGAAAGCTTAAAAGTATAATGCTGAGAACTCATGTATAATATACCTATTAATTATTCTTTAAATGAATGTATTTTTACGGTATCAAAATGGTCATCGTAATGACGTCAGAATCATGAATTTCGATACAGATACACTGATACACACCTGTTAGGTACAGGTTTCTCTGCACTTAGAGTGGTTCTTGCTGACGTAGTTCTTTGAACCAAATAATATATTATGCTCGTTATAAAAGGGTGTTCTCTTTATATCAGTGTCGGATCGAAAATTTTGCTGAGGCGGGGGACCAAAACAAATTTACTTCTAAAAAAAAGAGCTTAGCGTAGTTTGTCCTTTGTTGTTTACGGAAATGTGCATGTGTGATTGTCAGATTTGACCTAATCTTGTTGTGTTGTGGAAATTTGTTATAAATAGTTAAACCTCGTGATGATGATGGTCATTTAGACCGAAACGCGTTGAGGTATTATTAATATATTTGTGAAGTATTTTTGGATTTTTTTCTTTGCCTTCAATGGTACACGCACCCGGTGTTTCATATTTTCTCTGTAAGATATGAATATAGTTAAGAGAAACTACGTCAATAGATAAGTCCGGTCCTGCGTTACAGTGCGCATACTTAAATCAGGACCCACTTTTACCATTATTATTGTTTTCGGCTCCAGAATAGATAGATATCAATGGTAGTATATCGCCAAGCAGTGGAGTATTTAGGGGGGGGGACTGTCGGACTGCACCCCCCCCCCCCGCTCAGAAGCTTGGATTCCAATAGTCTAATTGCAAACTAATTTTTCGTCTTACACCTTTTACCAATATTTTATATTCGGACACATTTCCGCGCGCTACATATTAACTAGGTATGTAATTTTCAAAATTCACTATTATCAATAGTCGAATTTTGCTAGGTCTGGCAACAGTGTTTCTCGATCGTCATAGTTGCACTAACAACTCGAGCTGTCCGCCAAGCCGGCTATGCACTGTGCTCAAGTTGCACAGTTGATTTGTTGAAAACGATCGTTTCTACTCACTCGCTTGAACGCCGATTTATTGGGCATTATTGTCTTAGCTGCCTCTATAGGCTAGCAGAAATATAGGAATGAAAAATACTTTTATTAAATTAAAAAAGTTTATAAAAAATTATAATAAAGTAGTTTTTTCTTTCATCTGATTGCGCTCCTTGAAAGTTGTTGCCGTAAAATTCGGTCAATTTTGTTGATAAATAAGTAGGTATTATAAAGATTATTAACAATAATTAACTAACCAGCAACTTTGACTGTGGCATTAATGACATTGGCAGGAATAATTTTTTCTAATCCAAGTTGCCTGATTAGTAAATCAAGAATTAAGCTAACTGGCCACCTTGTAAGAAAACTATTTCTGCTAATGCCATTTATACCATAGTCAAAGTGGCTGGTTAGTTAATTATTGTTAAAAATCTTTATGCAACCCAACATTATTATATTATGTATAAACATATCAATATGGTTTTGTTTTTAACTGGAAAATCCGAAACCTAAAAAACTTTGTTAGAAAATATGACAACCCCCCCCCCCCAACATATTTTCTGGCTACGCCACTGTCGCTATGAGAATAGTTGCTTAAGGTTTTCGAACTTCCGACCAAAAACGTGTGGCTTAATTTGGCAGCACAATTATTATAAAACTCTTTCGAGATTACTCATTTGATCCTCATTAAATTGAGTTTCAAAATCTACCTTTAATTTTTCTATGGTATAACGTATAACTTACAAACGTATAATGTTTTGCATGGTTGGGTTTGATAAATGTGTCCTTCGCATTTTTGCACACAATTCTAGTGTACAGATTAATCATTATTATAATCTATTATTCTTCGTAAAGTTAAGGTAAATAATTGCTAGGTCAAAAAAAAAGGTCATCAACCATTGATGTTGTATTGCCATAAGTATGAATTTATATGTATATTTGTTTTGTGTATTAAATACAGGGTATAACTAAATTAACGCATATTTTAACCCAATTGTGCAAAGGGTACGGAACGCTCATCTTGGCTAAGTAATAGAATAACGGAAAGTTATTAAAGCGCTCAGTTATATTGTAAAAAAAAAAATGAGCTTAATTTTTTACTTTTTGAAAAATTCGAAAAAAACTAAAATTTTGAGTTTTTTTTTTAAATTTATCTGGCTTATTTTAACCGCTACAGAAAAACATACAAAATTACAGAAAAAGAATTCCCTTTCGTTTCGTCAGATCCATCTCTAGGCGCGTTTCGCCATGTCATGACTCATCAGTAGAGTTAGGATCCGACGAAAAGAAAGGAGAACTCAAAGCTACTTATGCAGCACACAAATACAAAATTGTTATAGCAAATTTTTTAGCTTTATTTGTCTTTAACGGTTAAAATAAGTCAGATAAATTAAAAAAACAAAAACTCAAAATTTTAATTTTTTTAGAAAAGTGAAAATGAAAACTCAAATTTTATTTTACGATATTACAAAATTCTGCGACTTTGCCCCATTTCACCGCTGCCTTATCTCTTATAGCTTTCGAGATACCCATGATGAGCATCGAATTTGGGACACCCTGTACAATGTTACTAAAACCAAAATATTCAGTTTTAACTATGGGTCAAATGTTAATAAAAAATTTGAAAGGATTACCCAAATTGAAGAAAATACGATTTCAATACTTTGTATGATAAAAATGTTCGTAACTAGGTAACTAGGGAGCAAATATAGATTTTCCTATCTTGTTTCTACTGTGTTTTTTCCGAGGTTTTTTCCATGATTTCAGAAAGGCCTTTGATTTTATGAAGTGTCTAGAAAACCTTCAAGCACTTTTTTATTTGCATTACCTAGAATTTTAAAACATATAAGTAGGTACTTATAGAAATTGTTTTTAAACATGTTTAAGATAATAGAAATGCAAATTAAACTATGGAGTAAATTAACTAAATTTTTTATTATTGAAATCGTGAGCAGTACAAATAAAAAAAAACAATTTATACATATCCATATTATATCTACAGCACATACCTCCTGCAGTAATAAAATTAACATTAGACAAAAACAATAAATTAGCAAAGCAGTCCAAAGGGACCTCACTAGGGCTAGGGCTCTTTATATCCTATCTCCAGAGAGGCTTGTCTTTATTGATAGGCCATATAATACCACCTTTCATTTAATCAAAATATCCATTAAATTATTTTAAATGATTTCTGCAATTGGAAAACAGGACAGTGTTTTTTAACCTTAGATTTCATAAAAAATTCACTGCGCTACTTTTTTATTAGCAGATTAGTATCCATAATGTCAAAGCATTAGGAGAAAATCAATGGTTACTTGGGATACAGTTTTTTAATTATTAATAACACAAGAAAACACAATATAATTTATTCTTTATTGTATTAGTTTCGATACATTTGAAGGGCCTATTTTCGGTTATAAGGAGCCCTAGGTCCGTTACACCATCCAGGGCCCCTAATCGTGAGTAACCACAAAAAAAAGGACCGCGGTAGTTGGTATCAAAAACTTCTCCTATTAAAAGTGACTTCTAGAAAAATCTTCAGGATCTAGGGGGGTACCCCCTATGGGCGCTCATGTTCCTCATAATTTCATAGTGTTTTTTTAAATAAGTTAATAATAATTTTTATCATTATGAAATAAAGGATTTTTAATTATTAATAACACAAGAAAACAATATAATTTATCCTTTATTGTATTAGTTTCGATACATTTGCAGGGGCAGGGCCTATTTTCGGTTATAAGGAGCCCTAGGCCCGTTACGCAATTCAGGGCCCCTAATCATGGGCCCCATGCATAGAGCCATTTTCAGGCCGGGAGGGGAAGGGTAACCACCAAAAAAAAAGGACCGATGTAGTTGATATCAAAAATTTCTCCTATTTAAAGTGACTTCTAAAAAAAATCTCCAGGATCTAGAGGGCACCCCCTAAGGGCGCTCATGCCCCTCACAATTTCATAGTGTGTGTAGATTTTTTTAAAAACTATCGTATACAAGAAGGTCGACATAAATCAAAGATCAAATGGAGCTTTCCGCCTCTCACCTAATTTTAAATACATTTTTTAAAAGTTTAACACCACCTCAGTTTTACAGATGAAATATTTTGTTTTAAACTATTTGAATAAATATAAGTTATGTCGCTCAGGCCGAGAGTGGGGCCCTAGACCCGGACCTTTTGGACCTATTGGGAAATTAGTCCCCTGTGCATTTGGCTATAAATTGGATTTTCTTCAAGACCTTCGATTAAAAAAACCCTTAAGTATATCAGTAACCCATTTTCCCATATTTTTATTAGATTAAAAGCGCAAAGAACCAAAACAAACAATAATAATTCAAAAATATCCACTTAAATTGAGAGAAGGGGATTCTGTATTGACGTAAACAATCAACCATTAAGTTTAGTGAGACCGTGGAGTTTAAAGTGGCTAAGCCAAGGTGCAAACGGTTTCAGTTGAGTGTCAGAACCACCAAGTAACTGATCGACAGTATTCGAATTGACGGTACCATTACCGCGCATCAGTATCACCAGGTATGTTTGTCAATAAGAACCATGTGCTTTCTATATAACGCCGGGTACTGGCTGATATTTTATGGGGGTTGGCGGACTGAGTATGATATTCCTGCGGTACTTGCGCTACGTTTACAACTACAATGTGCAATATGCCTGCAGAAAGGTGGACTGTAGGTTCTTGAGGGTGTTTTATCGCTTACATGCCTTTAGGGCATAAAATTTTTTAACAATATGTTTGTTCTAAAAACTAAATTTAAAATTTGGGCACCCCATCAATCTTTGCGGCTACTACTGCCCATCTTCAGGGATAAAGAGACATTTTTTATTTTAAAACTCCTAGAAAATTATAGGGATTTCCAAATACTTCTTTGGATCTATAATTGTTTTAGATTTTTTCCAAAGAAAAATAGTTTTTCTTGTCTGTGACGCACTACTGGTATCCCGAGAATTGATGGTGGCTAACTTTTAAATTTTTATAACAAAAATATGGTCAAGAAACGGAATTCTTCTGCCCCGAAGGCATGCAGGTGTTAGATTGCCCTCCGTCCAATATTTATAAATTATTCTCCAAAGTTACCAGCTCCGTAAAAGATTATATCTATATACAGTATGTTTCACGGTGGATAGAACGTTAAGCGTTGATGGAAAACGGGTGGGTGATACGTTTTCTTCCAAAATTTGGTGGCTCAGATAAACAACCATGATCTATTGTTTTAAAACATTTTCAGCAACCCGGCGTTGCTGCTTCTTCCTGAAACAGTTGGCAACATCGTTATTTTAAATGGAATACCCTATATATTATATTATTTTTTAATTCCCTATACCATTTCACGTATATTTTGTATAAAATGTCATATGTCTAAATTTAATTGTTTTTGAGATATTGACGTTTAAAATATACCATTTTCAGACTTTGACAGGCTGAAGCATTGGAACGACGCATCTAAGAGAAAAATGGTTTTCACCTTCCTACCTCAGTTTTTATTCTCTATCTAAAAGTTACAACTCCCGGTTTAACATGTTAAAGCATAAGGGAGGATTTTTGAATAGAGGCTAAAAAACTAAGATAGGAGGTGAAAACCATATATTTCTCTTAGATGCGCCGTTCCAGTGCTACAGCCTATCAAAGTCTGAAAATGGCATATTTAAAACGTCAATATCTCAAAAACAATTGAACTTGGACATATAACATTTTATACAAGATATACGTGAAGTTGTATAGGGAATTAGAAAATAATATATTATATAGGGTGTTCCAATTAAAATAACGATGTTGCCACCTGTTTCGGGCAGAAGCGGCAACGGGGCATTGCTGAAAATATTTTTAAACGATAGACCATGGTTGTTTATCTAACCAAATAATTTTTTTAAGGAAACGTATCAGCCGTTCTCCATAAACGTCTAACGTTCCATCCGCCGTGAAACACCCTGACACCCTATATGTTAAAAACTTTGCGTTCTCTTGAAGCGAATCCTGTCCATGTTTATTAATAGATTCTTAAAAGCTTTTTAAATTTTTAATCCTATAAATATTGTAGAGTGTGAGAAAGTCATTGTTATTAAAAAAAATATTTTTCAATATTTTTAAAAATATTATATAAATGAATTTTAGTAATTTTTTTTAGGGTTTTTATTGGCTTATTTCTTTTTCCTCGATTTTTGTCTGCATGAAATTAGGTTTTTCACACCCACATAGATACCACCTTTCCATTGGTAAAAAAAATTAATAATTTGTTTAGTTTTTTGTGTAATTCACTTCAAGAAAACCGCAATTTACCATGGGAAATTTTAACGTGTCGGATTTACTTAGTTAAGTAAATTTAAAATGGATTCGTAATCACTAACTCCAAATCGTGTGCAACATAATTGGTAATTATAATCAATAATGAGTTTTTTGTTTGCATCTATCATTCTAATCGTTTTATCATGTTTTGTTATTGTTATTTTGAATATCTTAAAAAGGATAATTATTACTTTCTTTACAAGTTGACGTATTAAAAAAGAATTTTAATTTCTGATAAATATATCTAATTTTCTTAATAGATTTTCCATAAAAATATTTGCCGTTCTGCCCTTCTTTCGAATTAGGATTTTTTCCTCTTCGTTCGCTGCCAGGGCCATTCCCGAGGGGACCCACAGTTTAACGTGGGTTCCGAACCACGATCCTCAGTCATGCGACACCCTCCAAGGGCTATTAACCCTTGGTTTATTGTCATTGAATGACCTACCGATTGGGGAGTGTGCACCTTCTTCCGCACCCCACGAGATGTCCGATCTCATCCGGCCTGGTTACCGGCGTGAATGGGGTGGGTTGGGAGATGATACCTTTTACACTCTTCCATGCATTCTTAAATCCACTAAATTTCGGACATACTTTTTTTATTGTACGTATGCCCACTCCGGGAATCGAACCCGGGTCGCCGCGGTCTAATGCCAGTAGCTCTACCTCTGAGCCACAACCGCGGTTATAAAAATATTTATGGTTTTTCGTCTTTGACGCATATTAAAGACTTTCACCAAATTTTTAAGGGCATCGGACCAAATATATTCTCCAAAGTTACCAACTCGATGCGCAATTATATCTATACAGGGTGATTCCTAAGTTGATACTTATTTTTTAGCTATGTATAGAAGGCATTAAAATAAACAACATTTTCAAATACCTTTTTCCAAAAATAGGCAAGATACAAAAGTAACAAATCTAAGTGCGGGCCTGGTCATCAAAACGTAGCCTGCTATACTTTATGTTGTTTTTGTCTTATTAGTCATGCAATTTACGGGTCGGTCTTCAGGTATTGGGCAAACCGCTGCGGTGTGTTTTTCTGAAGCAAGTTAATTGTAAATTTGAACATTGTTTAAGTTAGGCAGGATCATATTTAATCCATAGTGTAATAAATGAATGCAAGTACTTTATTTATGAGTTTTAAAAAAAAGGTATTTGAAAATGTTGTTTATTTAATGCCTTCTATACACACAGCTAAAAAAAAAGTATCAACGTAGGAATCACCATGTATATGTTAAAAACCCTGCATTATCTGAAGCTAATCAAGTCCATGTTTATTGATGGAATTGTAATAACTTTATAAATTTGGACTCCACAGACATTAAAGAGTTGCAAAAAGTTATTTTTATTTAAAAAAAATAATTTTCAATATTTTCTACAATACAACGAACTTTAGTAATGCAAGTTTGCAATAGCTGCAGCAGCGGCGCCAGGGGTGGGCCAGGGTGGGCACTAACCCACCCTAGAAACATGAGTGCCCACCTAAAATTGATGGATTCGTTTTTCTAATGGAATTTCTGTGGTGGGGGGGGAAGGGGGATTTGACTATGAAAGTTTTGATGAGAAAGAAGTGGTATTATATGTTATTTTTAAGAGAACGATGGCCTTTTTTTTAGACATCACTTTGGACAAAAAAAATGTGGAAGACTTTAAAATTATTTATATCAGAAAATAAAGTAGAAGAATACAAAGGAATAAGTTTTAATGGAAATATTTTAAACAATAATATTGAGATTGCAGAAAATTTTAACACTTTTTTTATAGAAAGCATAAATCATATAGTTAATTCCATACCAAATTATCAGGACCATTTTATTTTTAAATTAAATTTAACTAGGTTAGAAAACTTTACATTATTAAATTTAAACGAATTGAAACAAATAATATTTAGCTTTTCAAATAAATCAAGTACAGATGATATATCAATAAATTTTTTAAAAACAAATTTTAATGAATTATCCAATCCATTATTAGATATTATTAATTCTAGTTTAAAGTTTGGCATTGTCCCGGAAAATTTAAAGGTAACTACAATAACGCCAATTAGAAAAGTTCAAAATACATCAAAGCCCGAAGAATTTAGACCAATTAATACACTTGTAGCTATCGAAAAAATTTTGGAAAGAGTAGTCTATTATCAGTTATTGGATTTTGTAGAGGAACATAAAATATTATCAAAATTTCAATCAGGGTTTAGAAAGAAATATAGTTGTGAAAGTGCTGTACAGTATGTTTTAAATGATTGGAAACTAGCAGTTGATAAAGGTGAAATGGTGGCCGTTATCTTTTTAGATTTAAAACGAGCATTTGAAACAATTGACAGAAAAAAGTTATTAGAAAAATTACGAAAGTATGGAATTGGTGGACAGGTATATAAATGGTTGCATGACTATTTAATAAATAGATGGCAGGTTGTAAAATGTAATGAGTATGTCTCAAATAAAAAAGGTATTAATGTTGGTGTACCTCAAGGTAGTATACTTGGTCCTTTGCTGTTCATAATTTATATTAATGATTTGGTTTATAATCTAGTCGATTGTAAATATCATTTTTTTGCTGATGATACAGTGATTTACATTTCAAGTAGCAATATAATGTGGATAATAGATAACATGAATAATAAACTATACCTTATATATAAATGGATGTGTGAAAATAAATTGAAAATTAATATCGACAAAACAAAATGTTTATTATTGGGATCTGAAAAGCAATATAGTGAATTTTTGGATCAAAAGCTTTCTTTTAAAATCAATAAAGAAGATATTGAAATTGTAACAAAGATTAAATATTTAGGAGTTATCATAGACCAAAATTTAACCTTTCGTGATCATGTGGACTATACTTGTAAAAAAATTTCAAAAAAAATAGGAGTTTTAAATAGATTAGGAGGATATTTAAGTACTTATAGTAAAAAAATGATTTTTAATTGTATTATTTTACCTCATTTTGTTTTTTGTAGTTCGATTTTATACATGTGTTCACAACAAGATAAAAATAGATTACAAGTTTTACAAAATAGAGCAATGAGAATAATATTGGGGTGTGATAAATATACCAAGATAACAGATATGCTAAATTGTTTGGAATGGATGAACATAGAAAACTTTTTATTATTTCGTAGTTTGATTTTTATTCATAAAATAAATTTAAATATATCAGCACCATATTATGAAAATTTTTTAACAAAATTTAATGAAGTTCATATTCACAATACAAGAGGAAAAAACAACTTTATTTTGGATCATACAAATTTAAAATCTACTCAAAAATCAATATTTTTTAGAGGTATAATAGAATATAATAAATTAGGGAATGAAATTAAAACATATAACTTAAAATTATTTATAAAAAAATTAAAAAAACAAATTTTACATAATATAAGTTTAATACGATAATAGTCTTTCTAGATTGTAATTATCAAAAAAGAAGAAAATGAAGAAAAAGATAAAATGTAAATGTATTGAAATAGCTCAATGAGCTAATAAAAATTGATTATTATTATTATTATTATTATTATTATTATATAGAGCGTTTTTTTTTTAGAAGTCATTTTCGATTTGGGTAGTGTCCACTTAAAAATTATCGGGTCCACTTGTGCCTATCCATCCCAAAAATCTTGGCGCCGCCACTGAATAGCTGACTATTTTTTATATAAAATAATGACGTTATAACTACCCAGTTTTAAAAAATATAATACTTAGTATAAGAGATTTGTAACCAATATTAAGAAAACCTTATGCAATATTAATTTCCCTTCAAAAAGACAGTAATTAATCAATTAGATTGGGACTTTTCACGTCTCGAGGTCATGAATCGTTTGTAGTGGTACCAACAAAACTTTTTATCTGCACACCCGATAGAAATACGGACAAAACCAATAACATCAATCATTTTTTACATACTTTTAACTGACCTTTATTTTTTTTATCGAATACCATTTTTAACACCTCAATCAGTTTGCCAGTTCAGTCGGACTTTGAATGATACATGTATTCGTTTGATTTTGGATAGATTTATTTTAAGTGTAAAATTTGTGTATTACCGTTTGATTTAGTGTGAAATATTCTAGAATAATTCTGTTTAGCTTCAAGTGCATACTTTTGTAAGTATCAAAAATTAATTTTTTTAATTTGTCCGGAAGATATAGCATTTTTTTTTAAATGTTAACGTTTTATTTTATAATAAAAATAGCCAGTGTTTATCAACCAGTAAAACCCCGCCATTCAAATTTTCAAATGCTAATAATATGTCGATATTCACTAATTCCTAAAACCTAAATTTCAAGTCGCTAGAAAGAATGATATTTACCGCTCAATGTGAAACAGATTTTTACCAAAATGTGTCGTTTCAGACAAATTCTCTTTGACATATATTTTAGCGGGATTTTGGTAGCTGACAAAAACTACCTAATAGCATTTTCCAAACTTCTTACTTAAGTTTCCTTAAAATTGTTGTTTAATTTCTCAACAAAACCCATTCGTGTCGGTCCGAGTTCGATCCACGGAGTGGACATACGCACAATAAAAAAAAGTATATTTGAAATTTAGCAGGTTTAAGAATGCAGGGAAGAGTGTAAAATGTATCATCTCCCAACCCCCCCCATTCACGCCGGTAACCAGGCCGGATGAGATCGGACATCTCGTGGGGTGCGGAAGAAGATACACACTCCCCAATCGGTAGGTCATGCAATGGCACGAAACCAAGGGTTGATAGCCCTTGGGGGGTGTCGCATGACCGAGGATCGTGGTTCGGAACCCACGTTAAGCTGTAGGTCCCTTCGAAAATGGCCCTAGCAGCGAACGAAAAGGTAAAAAGTCGAATTCAAAAGAAAAGAAACACCCCCATTGAAAAATACGTTAAAATATTTTTAAATTATGCATTTTTCGTGCTAAGCACATTGTAAAATCGGTTGAAATAGCCCATATTGTACAAAATAAGTTTGCAAATATTTAGCAATGAAAAGAAAGTATAATTGGCAATATGCAAATATTCTTTGGGCAATTCGCAATTTAAAAACAATGATAGCACATCGATCATACATGTTGTACATAAATTACGGCAAATATCAGATTGTCGTCATTAAAAAAAAATACATTTATTAACCCAGTTCCAGTAGATTAACCATTATTTTTTTATTATCTACTTCTTCATTCCTTCAGATGTCACCTGATCAGGGCCCGATTGAAGAATTGCAATAACTTGACATCATTTTCATTTACAGTGAAACCGGTATCAGTTAGTGGAGCATCGGTTAGGGTAGGACAAATTCGTTGATAACCGAAAAAGATAAACTTCTTAAATTAGGTGTTTACATATCTTTAAAGAAAATTATTTTATAATCAATTGATTGATTATTGTACAAATACCAGATTTAATACTTCAACCCAATAAAGTATTTTACAACTTTGTCTGGGGAGGCCAGCGGTAGCGTAACTATTAGATATACAGGGTGATTCCTAAGTTGATACTTTTGTTTTTTTGGCTGTGTATAGAAGGCAATAAAATAAACAACATTTTCAAATACCTTTTTTCAAAAAACTCAAAAATAAGGTACTTACATTCATTTATTATACTATGGATCAAATACGGTTCTGCCTAACTTGCCCGTTGAATAACATTAAGAAAACTTCTGGGTGTAGGATGAGCCCGCAAGGGAAAGCGTTCTGCGTATAATCTCGAAACAGCAGCCGCACTTTTACGACACTCATCGTAAATTAGCACCATATCTACTAGTTCATTGTTTTCAAATTTTACCATTTTCACGTGTCACCAATTTAAAACTAACTAGCTTCAGAAAAACACACCGTAGCAGATCGCCAAATAAATAACTGACCATGCATGACTAATAAGACAAAAACTACATAAAGTATATCAGGCTACGGTTTAATGACCAGGCACGCACTTAGATTTTTTACTTCTGTATCTCGCCTATTTTTAAGTTTAAAAAAAAAAGGTATTTGAAAATGTTGTTTATTTTAATGCCTTCTATACACAGCTAAAACAGAAGTATCAACTTAGGAGTCACCCTGTAGATCAGCTTCAAACATATTATTCATTGGGTCGAATTAAGAATACCTTTTTAGGTCAGTTAACGCCACTATCCCCTACTTTAATGGGTAAAAGTTATAGCGGTTTTTTGTATGGGAATAGCTCATTTTCTTTAATAGCCAATTGTTTTTCACAATACCAATTGTTTTCCAAATTTGAAAATAACTTTTTTGATGCAAAATCTTTATACAAATATTAAAAATTTGGAAAACACCTTCCTAATTAAAATTTATAAGACTGTACACTCAACAGAGAGATATTGGGAAATATGTAAGTCGTAGGTACTTATAAAATTTTCCATAATTAAATGAATCAATGTTATAATCCGCTATAATGAAAAGAAATAAAACTCTTTAGGTGTCAATAGCCGTTTCTTCATAACACTATTTTATATATATTTTTGTTTGGGTATTGTGTATATATGCAGAAAAAATATTTTTATTTTTAACCTACAAAACCTATTTAAACAATAATTTATATTTATTTCAGCTAAAAATTAAAAATAATCGCATAATTTATTCTTTTTTTTTGTTTGTTCCTTTTCGTTCACTGCCAGGGCCATTCCCATCCCCATCCTCCCAAAAAGTAGGACTTTGATTAATAACTAATCAGACTTCCAATCCGACCCAAAGAAAATGTTTTTTAAAATTACTTTTAAAAGTAGAACAGTTTAATTTTTGTTTGATTGTATATTGTTATATATTATTGAAATATTATATTTAAAAGGAGTTTTATATTTTTCTGTATGATGTATTGGTATTTTCAAATTATTTTGATTTCTAGTATTCATGTTGTGGTGAATTCTAAATTGATTTTTTTTATATAAATAATCTGTTTTTTTTTGTGGTTATTGTTTTATGAATAAAACAATTATAGTAACTTTCGCGTCTAAATTCAAGTTTTATACTCTTATGTTGTCTATAGGTTGGAGTAACATGGTATATTTTTGAAGTCTTCTGGAAAATCTTATGTAATTATTTTGTAACATTTGTTTGTGTTATTTATCAATTTCAATTTGCTTATTTTGTTGTTATTAGGGCTAAATAGAACCGCCATTTAACATGCAAATTTTAGCAACCATTGCATTTAATCTTGGGTTAAGAAATCTAGGAAAATATACACAATGTTTATTTATATTTATCGAATACCACAAAACCACACCGTAACAAACCAACCAATCAATTTATGGATATGGTATACATATAAGAAATTTATCACACCTGATGTATAAAATAAATTGAGCACTTAATATTGTAATTAGTAATTTGATTTATTAACCCGTTCTAACCGTAATTTGTACGTCACATGGGACATGCTTAGCAGCACAAATTTTTCAATTAACCTTTTCGTGGTTAAGCTTACGCACTGGGTGTTTTCAATGATATGTCCGATTCATATTGTTACGCATACAAATACTAAATAAATTACCAACAAATGGGTATTATTCGTGGCATATAACAAAATGAATAACGTCCAAATTAAGGGGGGGGGTGGGGCACTTGCCCCCCTGACCGGCCAAAGTTATCATCTTCCTTAAAAATATCGTTATTGTGTCGAAATTTTCTTCAAGCACTTTGACTTTAGTTCCATTTCACTTGATAATATTAAAGTTTTGCGTAAATACTTCGCCTACGGCGCATTTAAAAATAAATAAATATCAGCAACATTGCGTTTTCTTGAAGCGAATCCTGTCCATGTTTATTATTTTTATAAACTTTTCAAATTTGGACTCTGCAGATATTGGCGACTGTGAGTAAGTTATTTCTATAAGAAAAATAATTCTCAATATTTTTTCATATCATTAAGTCACCCCATTTTACCGTACTTTTTTTTCCTAGGGCCCATCCGTGCGCCGGATGCACTTAGGCCAGGTTTCGCCCATTTTGCTCACCCTGTTTGGTTGCCCGAGTATCTGTTGCCTCTTCCGATCTAGTAACTCGCAATGGCAAACTATGTGCTGTACAGTTTCCCTTTATTGTCCGCATAATTTGCAGCCAAGGTCTCCATTGTACAGTTGCGTTCTGTGCAGATGGTTCTTGACAGCCATGTGTCCTGTCAGAATTCCTGTAATGGTTCTGAGCTGATTTCTGTTCATTTGAAGCAACAGTCTTGGGTCTGGATCCCCAATGAAGCTTTTGATGTGGTGTAATCCCTGTCTGTTGCTCCAGTGGATTTCTTGTTCACTTCTTATCCGTACCGTATTTACTTGAATATTAATTTTACATTACACAACACATTGCTAAAATTAATAAGTTATCCTTGAGATTTTGCAAGGGCAAAACAGATTTTTACCGCATTTACAAATAAATTGTATAAATACCATTTTTTTTTCAAATTTAATTGGTTTCTTCTATTTAAGGAAAATCCTTGTTTTTCAAAGTCGTTTAGTTAAAGCAAAATTATGCTTCCATAACAATCATTACACCTTTAAATAATTTTTATAACCAACTGTAATTAATTAAAATTAAAATAATCTTCAACGAATTCAATAAATTTAAATTTATATTATAATTGCAATTCAAATGCTTATTAATCTTATTGTATTATTTAATTATGATATAATTATCCATTATTATTCAAAATTAATTAAAAGTTTTGTGGTAAAAAAAAATTCTCAAAAGTAATGGTACTCCTAAAAACGGCAAAAAACGCAAGTGAGTTGGTTGTTGTCCAGGTAGTTGTAGGTGATGGATGACCCTTAATAAATATGGTAGAGAAATACTACATTGTATACCTAATAGGAAAAGCTGAACATTCCCAGGCGACCATAAAGATTATATGTCGAGGCGCAAGCCGAGACTGACAATACGGAGTCCGGAAATATGGCTTTTTCTACGAGGTATACATACTATTTTTTCGTAAATCGAAAATTATTGAAAGGACATAACTTATTACAAGCAACTTATTAAAATTTTGAAATAAATATTATTAACTTTGTTCACAAATAAATGATGCTATTAAATATTTGTGTTGTAACTATGGAAACACAGTAATATTAAATTGTCAAGCTTAACACATTTTAGTTTACAAGTAGCCGTACAGAAATAATATTTCCTTACAGTACAATAATAAATATTTCCGTTGCCTAGCAACGACTAAGTGTAAGGAAATATTGACTTTTTCTTTCAGAAATGTTATCAAAAATGTCAATATTTCCGATTGATTTTCGGAAATAGTAATTTACGTTACAAGACCGGAAAGAAGTGTTTTTCAGGTCGAGACAAGCATTTCCAGGGCGAGCCGTAGGCGAGTCCTGGAATCTTGGGGAGACCTGAAAAACACAAATTTCCGGTTGCGTGACGTACAATATTTTTTTTAAGACCGACACTTTTATATAATACATTTTTTAATTCTTTATATTTTATTTGACATAACAACAAATTCATCAAACGAACTGTCACTCAACAATACATTCGAAATTTTGTTACCTTAGTAACGAAATCAAAGTAGATTCCATTATCAAAGAGCGATTGGAAAATTGACGTAAGGGACTTGCAAAGGATTTTTTTTAAGACCGACCAGAAAATATACACTTTCTGGACAATTTTTCGTCCAGAAAATAACGTTTTTCCGGTCTCGGGACCGGAAAATTGACGTAAGGGACCGGAAAAATCCTTTACAAGTCCCTTACGTCAATTTTCCAATC
The DNA here is from genome assembly GCA_935413205.1 of Polydrusus cervinus. Classification (NCBI taxonomy): domain Eukaryota; kingdom Metazoa; phylum Arthropoda; class Insecta; order Coleoptera; family Curculionidae; genus Polydrusus; species Polydrusus cervinus. The sequence continues at coordinate 8,805,823 of OW284516.1, forward strand.
GCTCTTTGATAATGGAATCTACTTTGATTTCGTTACTAAGGTAACAAAATTTCGAATGTATTGTTGAGTGACAGTTCGTTTGATGAATTTGTTGTTTATGTCAAACTTAAATAAATAAAATATAAAGAATTAAAAAATGTAGTATATAAAAGTGTCGGTCTTAAAAAAAATATTGTACGTCACGCAACCGGAAATTTGTGTTTTTCAGGTCTCCCCAAGATTCCAGGGCGAGCCGTAGGCTTGTCTCGACCTGAAAAACACTTCTTTCCGGTCTTGTAACGTAAATTACTATTTCCGAAAATCAATCGGAAATATTGACATTTTTGATAACATTGTTGAAAGAAAAAGTCAATATTTCCTTACACTTAGTCGTTGCTAGGCAACGGAAATATTTATTATTGTTCTGTAAGGAAATATTATTTCTGTACGGCTACTTGTAAACTAAAATGTGTTAAGCTTGACAATTTAATATTACTGTGTTTCCATAGTTACAACACAAATATTTAATAGCATCATTTATTTGTGAACAAAATTAATAATATTTATTTCAAAATTTTAACAAGTTGCTTGTAATGTCCTTTCAATAATTATGTATATTATTGTACGTCACGCAACCGGAAATTTGTGTTTTTCAGGTCTCCCCAAGATTCCAGGACTCGCCTACGGCTCGCCCTGGAAATGCTTGTCTCGACCTGAAAAACACTCGGTCTTGTAACGTAAATTACTATTTCCGGTCCCTTACGTCAATTTTCCGGTCCCGAGACCAGCAAAACGTTATTTTCTGGACGAAAAATTGTCCAGAAAGTGTATATTTTCTGGTCGGTCTTAAAAAAAACTTTTTTCCGTATACATTAACTAGGTATTTTTAGAAATAATTTATAAAAAAAATAAAAAATAAATTTTGTGTGAAAAATAACTGTTAAAGATAAATCAAGCAGAATTCCTTAATTTTCTGTAAAAAAACTGATTATAGAAAGTAGGGTTAACCTACGCGAATAAATTAAGATCAGAACAACTTGGCCATGGGAATTCCCGCGTGTTTGTTGAATATATTACAGCTTTTAACCATACTGGGTTACATGGCATCATGATACAATATCTTATTTGGTTCAATTTTTTTTAATGCTTTTTCTAAATCCAACCGCTCTAAAATTTGCCATGTTAAATTCCAGTTCTTTTTGGCCCAAAATTACAAAAAAAACAATAATTTCGCATGGAGCTGGTATATTTGGAGAAGAATTTAGAAATGTTAGTCGGGTGCTCTTAAAAAATGAAGGAACCACCTAAATTTCTCCACTTCGCAGTCAGACATTACCCTTGTGCCCAGCAAACAAAAGCAATTATTTTGCACGAAAGGTATTTAACAAAGGAAGTCGCAATCTCAAGTTTATTGATTACTTGTATAAAAGGAGGCTAAACCCATTCTATTACCATACAACAGCCCATGAAACATTGTTTGACAATGAACTTAGACGGTGTATGTTGCAAGGAAAGTTAATTTTAAAAATGAATAATCTTTATCCGCCTAGAATGTGACAATAATTTAAATCTATTGTTTATGTAAGGAATAATTAGTTCTTAATCACCCACGCAGCCTTACGATTATTATTGATTTTTTTTTTGTTGCAGCATGGAATTGCAAACTAACCAGACAAAATACAACATGGATACTAGTAAGCAGCAGCCATGGTATGGCTCGAAAACTAGTTGTACTTCTGAAAAGAGGTAGGTCAAGTTTAAGGTTTTTTGTTAAATTATAATACTAAACTGCTGGACAATTGCTTTCGAGCAAGAAAAATTTCGCCTAAATTCAAAAGTTAATATATTCTGAACCAGATATGATATCGACCTACGGTTTTAAATGGTTGATAGATTCATCCCTTGGAAAACAGTTGTCAATGTTGGATTTTCTTCAACTGTCAGAAAATTTTATATACAGGGTGTTAAAGAAGACGATGATTTTTGCTCCAATTTTAATGGCGTGTAACTTTCACAATAATATTTTTAAATGTTATCACTCTACGTCAATTGAATCACTCGTTCATAATAAAGAAAGTAATTTGTCAAATTTTTGATATCTGCTATATTTTAAGAGATACCGATTTTTTTGGAAAACCTTGCTTTATTTCAACTTATTGGTAGCTAGATCTCACTGTGCGTTATATCATGCAAACTTTGCGAGTGATTATTATACCTTATGAAAAGCTTGATTACGTTAAGTAACAATAGTTGTACCTAAATATTATGATGTACAGTGGCGTACTTATAAACACTTATATATCTATGGTTTATGAGTAGATATAGTGTTAGAAAGTTAGAAATTAATAAATTACCGAATATTTAATTAAAACAATTATCTTTGTAAAAATGTTGTAAACACACTGTATAATATACCTGTAGTGCGATATGAAAAAGTAAAAAATAAGAAAAAATTCACGAGTACTTTCCAATATAAAACAATCGTGAAAAATTGTGAGATACTCATAAACCATAGACATATAGGTGTTTATAAGTGCGCCACTGTACATCATAACATTAAGGTGCAACTATTGTTAGATACTGAACATAATCAACTTTTCATAAGGTATAATAATCACTCGCAAAGTTTGCACGATACAACGCGCAGTGAGATTTAGCTACCAATAAGTTGAAATAAAGCAAGGTTTTCCAAAAAAATCGGTATTTCTTAAAATATGGCAGATATCAAAAATTTGACAAATTACTTTATTTGCTATGAACCAGTGATTCAATTGACGTAGAGTGATAAAATTAAAAAATATTATTTTGAAAGTTACACGTCATTAAAATTCGAGCAAAAATCATCGTCTTCTGTAACACCCTGTATATAAAATTGTCTGACAGTTAAAGAACATCCAACATTGACAACTGTTTTCCAAGGGATGAATCTATCAACCATTTAAAACCGTAGTTCAATATCATATCTGGTTCAGAAAGTATTAACTGTTAAATTTATGCCAAATTTTTCTTGCTCGAAAGCAATTGTCCAGCAGTTTATTTGTGGAAAAAAAACGAAAAATTCAATTTTTGTTTTTATTTTTCTTTATGACAAGATATTTTGAAAATCCACTTACTTAAGACACTTTTTTTTGCTCTTCAATAAAATAATTTAATTTTTCAGATACGACGTTTCGTTTTTTAGGTATCCACATAAATTTGATTTTTTAAATTTGGACTTGATTTTTAAAATTTTGAGTAGCTTTTGACCTCCCAAAATTAATGATGTGTAACTTAAGAAGCATTTTTTTTAAAACGAAACAAGCTGAAAAAAAATATTTTCTTGAGAGGCTGAAAAATGCGTTTAAAAATGGTTTATTAGTTTAAGGAGGTCAAAAGCTACTTAAAGATAAAATTCAAGTTCGTATTGAAAAAATTAACTTGCTGTGGATATCTAAAAAATGAAACGTCGCATCAGAAAAACATAAGAGAGCATAGAATAGTACCTTAAGAAAGTGCTCTTGGTTTTATAAAATTATTAGTATTTTGTTGAAAAATAAATAAAAATAAAAATAGATTTTTTCGGTTTTTTGTTATCTCCAGAAGTGATCGATTTAATTTAAAATTTATTTTCAAAAAATTATTCAGCATTACAGTATGCAACTTTGCAGTGGCGTGCTATGCTGTTTTAATTAAGTTAGACACAAATTTCATTTAAGACAAAAATTTACCTTCGTAGCATTCAAGCATCTAAATTTAAATTTTGTCACAAAATGTCTTATTTTTGAGTTTGTGGAAAGAGCACTAGCAGAAGAAGAATAAAACTAAAATGTAAATGAGTTTAACACGCGGTGGTCTAAACGTAAAAATTATTTTAAAACATCGTCATAAAAACTGGTTTTGCGTTTTAAATCCTCCAAAAGGTGCTCTCCAGTCCAAAGAGATTATTGTTAATATACGTGTCTCTCCCTGTGTGTTTTGTAAATAGATATAAATTCTTTTTAATCCAAAAAATGATCGTTCGACAGACGCGCTGCTGGCCGGAATAGTAACAATTAACGCCTCCATATTTTTTTTTCCCGAAACTCGATGACGCCAGGTCTAGCAAAAGGCTGAAAACACTATTATAAATTAAAAATCTATCATCCACCTGATTGAAACAATGTTACCAAAAACGAAGTAAATTATTCTATGAAATATGATGATAAGCTTACTGATTATTAAATATTATAAACCTATCAGTAAAAATTATTTTAATTGTCACAAAAGTGCTTATTATTTTCCGATACCTTATTATATCCCTTTAAAACTATCCTAACTAAACTAATTAATAATAAAACGTATAGAGGCGTGTTTCATATTTTATATTAAGAAAGGGAAATATTTTCCTAACTACGGTAAAACTTGAAGATTGGCACCAATACACTTACCAAACGCGTGCTTTTTTGGCGCGGGCTGATAGATGACGGAAGGTCGAATGTTGCGCCGGGTTTATTTGTTATATCTCTTTCTACCCTACAGCCTACCGGCTCTCTCGCTTACTTCCACTAGTACCAAAGCAGTGCTTTTGCTTTTACATAAGACCGCGCGATTTTTGCTTTTAGAACGGTCTTACGGCATGCTTATATAGTGGTCTAGTTTACGATAGAATAAGCAATGAATACGTTCGTGAAAATGATATAGGATTAATTTTTCGGTCCTATATTATTATTTATTATATTATTGTAGAGATAAATTGCCAAAGTTGGATTACAGGGATTCAGGGTAGGCAATGCTTTTTGCCTATATTATATGCATGCCCCTGCAACTTTGCCTCCATTTAACCAACTCTATATCCATTATAATTACCGGAATAGCAATGCATAGAAGTTATAACACCCCGTATATAGACAAAAGATTAACATGAAATCGAATTATCAATAGGGCTTGTGTTATTTTTTGATTTAAAGAAAATACGTTCCGACTAAAACAGAAAATAAGAAATGTTGAACATTTTAATTGACTTGTACTTTTATTTAAAACTCAATAATTATAACCTTGTCCCTGGTGTTAGACAATACAGGAAATCAAATTTTTTAAACTGTAAACGCAAATGAGGGTAAAAATGGTAACGGTCTGCAAAAATTGAAACATTGAATAAATTTATAGACAATAAAGGTTGGTAATTGGAAAAGATTAGCTAATAACAAAATTATTTCTATTGTTTTAAACCAGTAAACTGTAAAATTAGGCAAGGTTCTGACGCTAACTTTATTTATACATATATTTTTAGTAGATTATTATTGTTAGGTTGCACAAGGATGTTAAACAATAATTAACTAACCAGGCTACTTTGAGTATGACATAAACGACATTGGCAGACACTACTTACTCACAATCAAAGATGCATAATTAATAAATCCAAAATTAAAATAGCCGGGCCACTTTGATTGTAAAAAAATTATTTCTGATAATGTCACGGTCAAAGTTGCTGGTTAGTTAAGATTATCCGATAAATATTTCTAAATTATTCCTTAAGGTTACCGGCTCTATATAAATTATCTACTGGGTGAAGACTTTAACTGGAAAAAAATTCGCTAGAATATTGGTGAAAACAGAAACAATAATTCATTTTTTATTAGCTTTATACGTTTTTTTTGTAATTCGAGCGAATTCGAAAACTGCAATTTAACATTGCAAATTTTAACGCGATTGGATCCACTTAAGTGGTATCTATAATTTTTGCTTTTGGAAAAACAAAATACCTGTTTGCAAACACTTATTTTCTAAATAGAACACTGGGAGACTTCGGGAGTAGTATCTTAGTACTTTTAACAGAAATTAAAACATTATGATTGAAACTTTATTTTTTTTTTAGTAATGATGACCACTTTAACGCATTTCAGTCCAGGGATCCCATAATCAACATACCTTTGGATAAAGTTCCTAATGAGAAAGTGTCAGGTGGTGGTGGCCATAGCCATGGTATTCCAGTAGAACACCCCACATCGTAAGTAAATTGATAATGATAACGCTCCAAAATCTTCCATTATTACGACTGCATTGTATTTTTGTTTATCAATGACGATTTTTTCTTGTGATCAATATATTTTTATAACTCAACTAACTAACTTCAATCCTAATTTAATTATTAACGAATAATTTGTAAATTTCCACCAATTGAAATTATTCTTGTTTACAATAGCTTGTGTAATTTTGTAATATTGCCAGATATTTCATAGCTTACTGTGAAATATTTGGTACGCTATAATTACTATTTTAGGAATTGATATGAGGTATTTATTACATACCTTAAAAATTAACAGATATTTTCTGTTGTTTATTTAGAAATTTATGTTAATATGCTAAATTCTTTCCTAGTCGTACTTGGCGTTGACATTTTCTTTAAAAACAACTAAAGCTATGAAATTTATTAAGGAATATATTAAATTTATTTTCAACCATATATTGGTATTTAATGTTAACATTACTCAAAAATTTGGAAGTGTTACTACTTTTCTCTCTTTTAATTTCCCGTCTTCGCTTTCCCTCCTCGTCTCCCGTCCCCCAGTGGCGGTTCACGGTCTTAAAAAATGGTGAAGAGCTAGGTTTAGTGCGGGGATCCTAAACAAACATTAACTATAAACCCGTGTAACAAAACGTCTCTATTATCCTCATCTGTCTAACGACTGAATAGAGTTTCAAACAAATTACAAACTATGTCATTAATTGGGTTCATTTTTAAAACAAATAACTATAAGTAGGTAACGTAAAAGTAAATAACGTAAAAACGATATCTAAGCTTCAAAATAAATGTATAGCTACATTCGGATTAAATTAATAGGTATAATTAATTCGAACATAATTATTTTTTAAGGGTTAAAGTGGTAGCTGTATTGGTACATTAATATTTAATATTGTCGAAACAATTTCCTCCTGGTTTTATTTTATTTTTTTTTTGAAGAGCCCCTTTACCTACTTCACCTGACGACCCGCCACTGCCGTCCCCATTCCCCGCCCTAAACTTTGATTGTTTTTGAAATATTTTTTAGTTAAAACACTAATGTAGGGTTGTATAAAGATTTTTTCTTGAAATCAATGCTTCTAGAAAAAATAACCCGCAGGCGAAAAGTCTTTAAAAGTGTAATGAAACAAAGTTTAATGAAATAACGAATAAATGGATATTTTTATAATAAATAATAATTTTGGACCCCACCTTTAGACTCACATGATTAAAAACCATCCAAACGTAAAGTTAAAATAAGCTTAAATTAAACCCTTTTCTGTATAATACTAATTAATTTTTATTTTAGTTATGTTGAGACTCTAATGCACCTACTGAAGGGGAACATCGGCTCAGGTATATTCGCCATGGGTGACGGCATTCGCAATGCAGGAATAATCGTTGGACCAATCGTAGTTTTAATTTTAGGATTAATTTGTACCCATTGTCAACACATGTTGGTAAGTTAAAACAGAATATCAGAAGGCTCAGAAGCCACGGAGTAAGATGAAGCTAAATGAACAAAGTATATACATTTTCGAATTTTTCTACGACCACCTATGAAAATAGAAAAAAAAGCACGGTTAATTTGGTTAGAAAGCGCCGTATATCACACGCGTGTTGAAAAAAAAATATTTGAACACTAATGTTGAAATATCACGGCACAATATTTAATTTTAACATATGATGCCAATTTGACAGACACCACCTATTTATTAAATAGAATAAATTTTACAAAGCAGTAATTGTAAAGTGTTTAACTTATTTATAATGTATTTGTCGAGTGATTCAGAATCAGAGTGTAAAAATACGCCATCTGAAATTATAAAAAAATTTTAATAATGTACTGGAAAATCTATTTTATCAGAGAAAACAAATCTCGCTGAAGAGAGTATCCTGTATTAAGCAACAAATATTTATCATTTTAGGCTAGAGGCTAGGGCTCTAGCCTACAGATCGCAAAGTCACAGGTTTAAATCCCATCAGGAGTTTTTGACTTTTTTTATAAAAACATTAAATAATTTAAAGAATTATTTTGAATTGAAATCTTCCGTGTTGGGTGGATTTTCTAAATTTATGTTTAATGCATCTTTCCTTAATTAAATTTTAATTTTTTTATTCTGGTTAATCTAGAAGTCAATCCAGGATTGATGATATACAAAATATGAAGAAATTAAACTATAAATAAAGGAAAACCCTATTAACAAACTATGAAACTAGATATTAAGTGGAACATAATTTTAAGTATGCTAATTTCAACACTAATGTTGATATTTTTATTTTCAACTCTAGTGTTGAAATATTTTTTTCACAAATCAAAGGCTATTTTGATAAGTCTTTGTGGTCGTAGGAAAATGTTGTACATTACTCGTGTGAAAGTGATTATTCTAAAACTCGGAGTAATTCCGCACTCGGCTAACGCCTTGTGGTAAATATCTCCTCGTTTGAAAAGTATCACTTTCATCACCTGTTATGTACTAATTAATAATACTATTTAAAAGCTTTGTAACCCGTGGCTTCTAACGCCCTTATACTAATTTTAGGTATAGTTCTCAAATGACAGACAACGGAAGTGGTATAATAGAAACTGGTTCTTATAATTATATAAAATGAACTATAATTTTTCAAAATGCACTATTACGCAACGTACCTACTGCAATTAGTCAATAATGGCGAAAAACCTTGAAAAATTTATAACATGTAAATACGAATAAGAGCAGTGCAAAGTTAATTAAATTAATTAATTGCATCAAATCATTAGTATAACTATTATTATCGCCTACATTCAATGTGAACCCCGTCATAACAGGACGAAACTAATTTCGGTTGTTAAAGATTTCAAAATCCGGTAATTTTTATATTTGCACGACTAAATTTTATATGAATGATAGAATAGTTTTGGACTTGCATTGTCTTTAATTTGTTTTACATCACAACGTTTCAACTGGTAAGTATCTCCAGTCGTCTTCAGGTGAATACTAAATAAGTAAAGTAACTACAGCTCTATTTATACTAGGTAGATGTACTGGAGCATGACTGAGATGGGTGCAGTCATGCGTTTGCACCCATCTCAGTCATGCTTCAGTACATCTAGCTAGTATAAATAGAGCTGTAGTTACTTTACTTATTTAGTATTCACCTGAAGACGACTGGAGATACTTACCAGTTGAAACGTTGTGATGTAAAACAAATTAAAGACAATGCAAGTCCAAAACTATTCTATCATTCAAGAAACATCATTGTCTCCAACCTTCAAACAGACACTAAATTTTATATGTTACAGATTTTATGCCTGTTATTATAAATATGTTCAATAATCGGATTTAATAAGTGTGAGGAAGGTATTGTTTTTCCAACTTCCAAAGCAAAATAAAATCCCTTTAACCTACCCCTACAACGTCTAGTTCGAAGCTGCTGGACAATTGCTTTCGAGCAAGAAAAATTTCGCCTAAATTTAACAGTTAATATTTTCTGAACCAGAAATGATATCGACTTACAGTTTTGAATGGTTGATAAATTCATCCCTTGGGAAACAATTGTCAATGTTCGATTTTCTTTAACTGTCAGAAAATTTTATATACAGGGTGTTAAAGAAAACGATGATTTTTGCTCCAATTTTAATGGCTTGTAACTTTCATAATAATATTGTTAAATTTTTGATATCTGCTATATTTTAAGAAATATCGATTTTTTTGGAAAACCTTGTTTAATTTCAACTAATTGGTAGCTAGATCTCACTGTGCGTTGTATCGTGCAAACTTTATGAGTGATTATTATACCTTATGAAAAGCTTGATTATGTTCAGTAACAATAGTTGTACCCAAATGTTATGATGTGCAGTGGCGTACTTATAAACACCTATATGTCTATGGTTTATGAGTATAGTGTTAGATAGTTAGAAATTAATAAATACATTTTTTCCAAAAATTAAATTCAAAAAATTATATTTGTTAAAATTTTGTAAACACACTGTATTATATACCTGTAGTGCGATATGAAAAACTGAAAAATAAGAAAAAATTCACCTAATCTAGGGGCGAGTACTTTCCAATATAAAACAATCGTGAAAAATTGTGAGATACTCATAAACCATAAACATATAGGTGTTTATAAGTACGCCACTGTACATCCTAACATTTAGGCACAACTATTGTTAGATACTAAACATTATCAAGCTTTTCATAAGGTATAATAATCACTCGCAAAGTTTGCACAATACAACGCACAGTGAGATCTAGCTACTAATAAGTGTAAATAAAGCAAGGTTTTCCAAAAAAAATCGGTATTTCTTAAAATATAGCAGTTATCAAAAATTTGACAAATTACTTTCTTTGCTATGAACCAGTGATTCAATTGACGTAGAGTGATAAAATTTAAAAATATTATTGTGGAAGTTACACGCCATTAAAATTGGAGCAAAAATCATCGTCTTCTTTAACACCCTGTATATAAAATTTTCTGACAGTTAAAGAAAATCCAACATTGACAATTGTTTTCCAAGAGATGAATCTATCAACCACTCAAAACCGTAGGTTGATATCATATCTGGTTTAGAAAATATTAATTGTTAAATTTAGGCGAAATTTTTCTTGCTCGAAAGCAATTGTCCAGCAGTTTAGTTGAACATAAACTCAAATAAATTAGAATAAAAATAAAAGAAAATTGGCTATCCATAAATAATTTCTTCTAAAAATTTTAATTAAGCCTAAAAGTCGATGAAGAACCTTTGGCTTTGTCCGTGTAAAACGTCAAACCCTGCCGATACCGCGTGATTTTGTCGCGGAAGCCCGGCCTAAGTTAAGAGGGAATGTTAAAGATTTTTATTAATTTAGATAAAAATGATTCTAAAATTTAAAAAATAGTTTATTAATATTTCAAGTATTTTATAGTAATTTATCCATTATAATTTTTTCTTTCAACACCGATCGGCCGCCTCTTAAAATTTACCGCCCAGGTCTCTTAGTACCGTTAGCTTCCCAGTAAATCCGGCTCTGCGATATCGTTAACTTCTCTGTGATTAGTTGCTATCTCCACCAAGAAAAGTGATGTTCAAATATTAGTTTCAGTGTTAGAAATTAAATCTTCATACCCTTTGCTTGTGGCCAGTTACAACTGGTCAGACTGCTGCTGGTTTCATGATCAAATAATTCAAAATATTTCTAATTTTAACCCAAAGTAAAACAGAATTCTACGATAATTTAGATTTAATCAAAACTACTATCAGTACAAAAATGACAAGCTGAGGCTATTTTCCGATCGATAACGGTGTTCTTTAAGCATTAATGAGCAGGTATTATCGTCATTTATTATGCCTATTTTGACATTTTAAAATTTATTGTATTTGGGCAGGTTTTCAATGAGCTAAAAAAATGTATGATCTATCTCGACAATTTTATTGAAAAATCGGTTAACGGGTATTCGCTGCTTTAGCAAAAACACTCTATTTAACGTAATACACGACTTTCTACTTTATATAAAAGCGATATTTTTTGCAGAATAAAAAATATGGCATGACAATTTATTCATAAAATTTGTAGGGCAATTAAATAACTTACAGGTACTTATTATAATTTCAATGCTTGTTTCTGTAGTAAAATACGAGGAGACATAAAAATCGTGATGAAATTTAAAATAAGCAAAATTCTTAATTAAGAATATTATTAACTCACAAAAAAATACGGACAAAGAAGTATTACAAAAAAGGTTTGGCGTAATAATAATTTACTGAAGACTGTCTTTATTTTTCAAAATAGATACCCTACACGATCATCCAGATTGACAGTCTTGATAAGGAAATGACTATTGCTAAAATATTTGTTCTCATGTAGTATGTATATTCTTAAAAATAACTGTAATTTGATGATGCAATTCCAGTCAGACATTCACCATATTTGAAGGATTAAAAAGTTCTTTAGTAAACTAGATATAACCAGTTTTCTTTAATACCTGTGAATTATGATTTAGTAACATATAATTTTAATTTTTTCTTCAGGTAGGTGTATGTTATATACAGGGTGGAGACTTAAACTGGAATAAATTCGCTAGAAATTTAGGAAAAAATCCGTTGATTGAGATTTTGTGTGTGTTATATTTTGACCCCAGAAAAATTTATTTTTTATTCCTGTATAAGGTGAAACCTAACCCAACTTAATTTTTTTAAATGGGAAAATACGATATTTATTATTTTCAAAAATATTTTTTCTTAAATTTCTAGCGAATTTGTTCCAGTTAAAGTCCCCACCCTGTATTATATTCCACAAGGTTCTACAGCCACTTAAAGAATGCGGCTTTAAAACATATATTGCTGTATTAGTATTATTATTTTATGTTAATCTAAATTATTACTAAACATGCCCATATAATGTCTTTACTTTTTAGTTAAAACATTATTAAAACTATGTTTTCAGGGTATTTTATCTTCTCTGCCTCCTCAGGCGTTATAACTGTAGAGCCGAAGCCTATAAACAAATTATTATCTAATTAATTGGTGTCCAAAAAAAAGAACAAAGTCTAAATTTTGTATAATCTTGATTTTTTTAGTTGTCAGCGGCTCGCAATCTAAACGAACGCAAACAATTGAAGGTAACCCCTGATTTTGCTGAAACCGTTGAACTTTGTTTCGAAAATGGGCCTGCAAGACTTCAGCCCATGGCCAAGACGATGAAGAGGACCGTAAACATCTTTTTGTGTGTCACTCAACTGGGATTTTGCTGCGTTTATTTCGTTTTTATTTCGGAGAATGTTAAACAGGTATGTTAGCATTACATTATTATTCGCTAAAATGTCTGTTAAACTAGTGTCGTTCGACAAATACGTATACAGGGTGTCCCAGATAAGGATATACTCTACAGGGATCTCGTAAAGCACATAAGATACAGAAATGGTTAAATTGTAATCAAGGGATATACATACATACACAAACCCTCAGATTCATTTGTGTACCCATTATTTTGTTGTATTTTGGAATTGTTCCTACCTGATTTTTTAAAATAAATAAAGATATAAATAAAAATAAAAATAAAGAAGTTGCGCCCTACTAGACTCTGCAACATTGTTTTTTTCAAATTTAACAAAACTTCTTTTAAAGATTACTTCGGCAAAACCGAATTTTCGCGATTTCCTTTTAATTTTTTTCTGGCTCTCTTTGAAGAGATATGTTAAAATAAAGTTTACATTCTTATCATTATTTTCTCTCCTCTACCAGTTGGTGTAATTGGATTTTTAATCCAACGTTTCCTCTTTTCAAAACCATCATCAACTTTGCTTTTTTTAAATAGTCGATAAATTTTATTTTACTAAACTGCTGGATAATTGCTTTCGAGCAAGAAAAATTTCGCCTAAATTTAACAGTTATAATATTTTCTGAACCAGATATGATATCGACCTACGGTTTGGAATGGTTGATAGATTCATCTCTTGGGAAACAATTGTCAATGTTGGATTTTCTTTAACTGTCAAAATATATATAGGCGTTTATAAGCACGCCACTGTACATCATAATATTTAGGTACAACTATTGTTACTGAACATAATCAAGCTCTTTACAAGGTATAATAATCACTCACAAAGTTTGCACGATACAACGCATAGTGAGATCTAGCTACCAATAAGTTAAAATAAAGCAAGGTTTTCCAAAAAAATCGGTATTTCTTAAAATATGGCAGATATCAAAAATTTGACAAATAACTTTCTTTGCTATGAACCAGTGATTCAATTGACGTAGAGTGATAAAATTTAAAAATATTATTGTGAAAGTTACACGCCATTAAAATTGGAGCAGAAATCATCGTATTCTTTAACACCCTGTATATAAAATTTTCTGACAGTTAAAGAAAATCCAACATTGACAATTGTTTCCCAAGAGATAAATCTATGAACCATTCAAAACCGTAGGTCGATCTGGTTCAGAAAATATTAACTGTTAAATTTAGGCGAAATTTTTCTTCCTCGAAAGCAATTGTCCAGCAGTTTATTTTCTTCTTCACAAGTCCTTGACGTATCACACCTAGTATTAATAACACGTTTCGGACTCAAGAACCCATCATCAATAAGAATAAGTGGAAATTCATATTGTTTGAAACTGTGTCTCAACTGTATAGTGAGCTATGACAGGCACTTGTTTAGATTAATTTAAATACTTGCCAATAGGCAGATAAGGTTAATGAAATCGTTAAGTGCAAATTAACTATTATCTAATTATTTTAAAGTAAAACTTTTATGTTTTTAAGAAGTTGGGTGATTGTACTGTAAAGTTGATAGATACAACATGAATTAGCACTTATTATTATCGATAATGAATTTTTAACTCCGAACCGTATTATTAATACTAGGCGTGATAGGTCGTGGAATTGAAAAGGAGGAGGAACATTTAAAAATATTAAAATAATATTTCCCTTCTTTTTAAGACGCAAAGTTAATGATGGTTTTGAAATAAAAGAAACGTCGGATTAAAAATCGAATTACATTAAGTTGTAATGAAGGAAAAGTGGTAATGGGAATGTAAACTTTATTTTAACATATCTCTTCAAATAGAGTCAGAAAAGAATTTAAAATAGTTCGGTTCTGCCCAAATATCTGCAGAGTTTTTAAATTTGAAAACACAATGTTGCAGAATTTAGTAGGGCGTAACTTTCTTCTAATTTAACCATCTCTGTATCCTCTATGGTTTACGAGATCTCTGTAGAGTGCATCATTATCTGGGACATCCTCTATAGTTCTTGCCAAATTTCAATAGATTTTACTAGACATCTCTTTTTTAATAACTATTATTAATCTGGCATGCTATAGTAAACAAATAAAATGTTTTGATGGTAATCGTGGTTCCCGTTTTTGAGGGATTCTCAAAATATCCTATAAATAAACTGTTTTCAAAATGGTATAAATAAATTATGTTAATTACCGGAAAAAACAAGAATTCAAAAACATTATTTAATAACAACAATAAAACTTTCAACAACATAATAAATAAATAAAGACAATAATTTACAATAAAATGTTTCCTATACGAAGATATTTTTTAGAAAGAGGGAATTTCTAAACCTACCTAATGAAATAATTAATTTCAAATAAAATATTTTTTATTAGGTTTTAGATTACTATGGTTATGTACTAGACGTCCATCTGCATATGGCAATCATACTCCTACCCATTCTCCTAACAGCTTTAATAAGGAACCTAAAATACCTAGCGCCGTTCTCGACACTAGCAAACGTATTAATGGTAATCGGTATTGTGATTGTGTTGTACTATGCGTCACAAGATGTTCCCAGCATCACTGAGAGGAGATATATCGCTGACTGGCAACAACTGCCTTTGTTCTTTGGCACAGCCATATTTGCTTTTGAAGGAATTGGTTTGGTAAGTACATTTTTGTACGCATAAGTAGTTTTAAAAAAATTACCCTTAATTTTATCGGCAAAATGGATGTTGACGAATATATTTTTTGTTATGTTTTCGTATTATTTCTGATTCAACATTAAATGTATTGATATAATATTGTGTATTTTTTTA
Source organism: Polydrusus cervinus (assembly GCA_935413205.1). NCBI lineage: Eukaryota > Metazoa > Arthropoda > Insecta > Coleoptera > Curculionidae > Polydrusus > Polydrusus cervinus. The sequence goes on from OW284516.1 coordinate 8,821,271, forward strand.
GGTGTTGCCATTACAGAACGAAATGAAAGAACCACCAAAGTTCAAAAAACCATTGGGAGTGCTTAATGTTGGAATGGTTATAGTAACAGTGGCCTATCTTGTTGTAGGATGCCTGGCATATGCGAAATATGGAGACGACATTAAAGGAAGTGTAACTCTTAATTTACCACAAGACGAAGTGTAAGTCATGCATTTATTTTTAAAATTATTTTAAAATTATATAGTTTATCGATATGGCGTAATATTTAAAAAAAAACTACCTATTTTGCGAACCCCCAACCTCTTACTGCCCTTACTAGTGATTGCCCCTTACGTATTACGTATTTTTTAGGTTGGCTCAATCGGTAAAAGTAATCATCCCATGTGGAATCCTTCTGACATATGCTCTTCAGTTTTATATCGCTGTGGACATTATATGGCCTAATATTCTGGCTTTTTTGGGACCTGATGTAAAATACCCAGTGTTTGCAGAGCTATCTTTTAGGTCATTCCTAGTACTAGTCACATGTAAGTATTTCTTTATTTAAAATTTTAAATATTGTATAAAACAGAAGTCGGCATATAATTTATAGGCAAAAGTAATTTAGTTCAGTGGTGGCTCGTCAGGTGAAGTAGGTGAAGGGGCTCTTCACCAAAAAAATAAAATAAAACCAGGAGGAAAGTTATTCGACAATAATAAATATTAATGTAGGTACCAATACATTCACCATTTTAGCCCTTAAAAAATAATTGTTTGAATTAATAATATTAATTTAATCCGAATGCATAATAGGGCCACGGTTAACTCCGATGGACAATAATTTATAAACACTCGTGGATTTTAGCGCGCCTCGAGTCCAGACGACCGTATTCGTTAGCTCAAAGCAAGTGACGTCCAACAGGGCTTTGATATTCACCGTTGCTATGGTTACGTGACGTGAGTCACGCAAACGGCATGTAACAATTTGCATTATGATGAAGGGCAATTTAAAAATAGATCAGTCGTATGCACCATTGTTTTAGCATTAACCTTAAGATATTTATTTTGAGGCTTCGCGAAACTTACGATTATAGATATCGTTTTTACGTGATTTACTGTGTGATTAAAAAGTTTTCTTTTTATTTTTCAGTTAATTAAGTAATGTACGTACCTACTTAGTTGTTGTGGCTTAAAAATGAACTCAATTAATGACATAGTTTGTAATTTGTTGGAAACTCTATTCAGTCGTTGGACAGATGAAGATAAGAGAGAGACGTTTTGTTACACGGATTTTTAGTCAATGTTTGTTTAAGTACCCGCACTATACCTAGCTTTTCACCATTTTTAAGACCGCGAGCCGCCACTTATTTTGTGTAGTTATTAATATTCAGAGTATTAATAGGCATTATTATTTTCAGTTGTTTTGGCTGAAGCAATTCCATTCCTCGGACTATTCATCTCTCTAGTTGGAGCTGTCAGCAGTGCAGCACTTGCCCTGATTTTCCCCCCTATTTTGGACATCGTCAGCACTATGTCGTTAGGCGAACTAACCAAACCTGTCATTATAAAGGATGGAATAATAATTTTAATTGGAGTAGTTGGTATGGTAACGGGTAGCTATGAAAGCATATCAGCTATAGCCCATGCTTTTGGTAGCGAAAGCTAAAGAAGTATGTGATGACTAACAGGGTTTTTTTGAGGGTTGGATACCCTGAATACGCCCGTTTTAGGGCGGTAGATCTATTTGTTGTAGCTCTACAGTTGGTTATCGCTGTAGTAACGCTGTAAGTAACTTTGACTTACTCTCATGTCATAATATCAGAGCTACAACTTTAGAAAATTGGTTTTATAGGACGCCCTCTATTCAATTGAACGCAGCGCCTTTAGGCGCTTAAGAGTATTTTCATCCTTTCTCTTTATATCAAGAACATGCAACAGCGATATGTTGGCTTGGCTATAAAGCCTTGGAGCAGTGAGCCACCTAAAGAAATGACCACGATATTAAAGAATTAGCGTTAGCGCAGAATAAGTTCATTTAATTGTGATAACCTCCCATTATTTGTGATTAATAAAATTAATGAAAAATGTAATTCTAATCTAATTTTAAGATAATTTGTAAACTAAAAGTTCTAAAAAGTGTGATGTTGACTGTGGTATGGACTTTGGGAGCTTAGGTTTTTATGTTTTTAAATATTTATTGTGTACCTACATTGTTTGTTAAATGTTTATACATAAAATTTTTACATCTAGAGATCAATGATATGAGATAATTTGTGATATCTTTAATGTTTCTTTCTAAACTGATTTTTACACTTATTGTTAATAAAGAACGTAGACTAAGATACATTAAATTTGTTTTATTTCTGTTAAACAACTTACTAAATGATAATTAGTCTAGGTTAGGTTAGGTTAGAGTGGCAGACTTTTGGTTCTCCAAACAGTCTCACGTAGTCCTATTAGGTCCGTTGTGATACCACACGTGTTCCGTAGAACCCACCTTCGTCAGATCTCTGATGGTTAGTGCGGCGTACACCTCAGAAGGATTGTCGAGAATTGAAAATCCTCTTATTTTGTTATTTTTATTATTATTATTTTTCTCCTAAAGAAATATGGATTAAAAATGTTAAACAAATATTTTAAAGCAGTAGACAGGAAGGTGAAAATTCTGTCGACGATCGCCTGCCCGATTAATACTAATTATAATTAGCTGCATCTTTTCTATCGGTGGGCGTTAACCTTTTAAAATAAGGTGATTTTCAAGATTAAGAGCACAAAAAACAGGCGTCTCTAGACGTTCTCGCGCAACGCTAACTGAAAGAATTAAAAGCTTTTCTTTAACAAATTTTTATGGTAATTAACGTTAAAAGCTTTTAGGTAATAAAATTTTATTACAAAAAGCACTTTAGCAGCATCCGGCACAAGATGGCCGCTTGACCACTGCCCGAAGGTTCTGCGGGAACCCAATAGAATACATTACCGATGATTTTTGTACACTCCCACAATGACCAAGAGGGTGGGTCTTGACCACTACTCTATTTGCAAAAATCAATAAAAAAACGCTCCTATTGCTAAAAAAGTCAGTTCCTGAAGTTCCCAGTAAGTTCTCAGCTCGAAGTTCTCGGTTCTCTGACCAGTCCGAAATGGTCGTTCGGTCCAGTCTCCAGGGCTAGCCACTATGCCCGAAATTAAGTACGCGAGTCGGTGAAAAAGTATCTAAATTCTAATCAAAGTAAAGTTGTTAATTTCTGAAATACTTAACATTCAGAAATACAGTGTTCTCATTATCGAAAACTAGTGCTCAGCGAATACCAGTGAAAATTGTTTTACTAAAAGATGCGGACAATGTTAGTTGTACTATGTAAGTTTCCACTCTGTAATCAAGTGTAAGTTAAGGACAGGCGATATACGCGAAAAGTTTCTCCATATTATAAAAGTTAAATATGCTAAAAAAAAAGTACGCAGTAGATACTGACGAAGCTATGAAGAGTTGCATTAGTAAAGGGGATTAGGCTATGTATTATTTATCTATTATAATTTATATGTGTAGACGCGAGTTAACTTAACGGGGCACAAGACTTTTTAGATATGAAAGAACAATAGTGACATTAATTTAACTTAGGCAACGCGCCAGTGAGTAAAGGACAGTACGCAGTACATGTCTAGACATTTAAGAGACATAAAAATTTGAACTTAGCATTAGAATGGAATTCAATGAACTTCACCGCTTGATTTATATAACTAGTGATTATGATTTAGTAACAATAAACGTATTTATAAATGATCCGTGGGTTATTATTTTCTTCGGCCATACAGCAGATTATTAAGAATAAAATTCTCAGGCAAGATATTAAAACCCTAAAAAATCGAACCCTCACTTCTAATCTGTCGCAGCCACTTCGCTCCCTTTCAATTAAAATCTAAGATAACATTCCAGACCTAGAACACCTGAAACCACGTCTGTGAATATGCTAAAATCTTTATTAACCAGTGGCGGCGCGACAGGATTTTAACAACTCATTCTAACCAGCCACTACTATTCAGACATCTGCTCAGTCGACCAAGTTGTAAATTGCTTATTTCCTCCAGAATATTGCTAAGCTTACTCTAACGTTGAACCAAGCGCAAAATTCATCTTAACAACCAACAAGAATTTAGAGTGGTTGTATTGCTAATATTCTTGAAATCATAGTACAGTAACTAGCTTTAAAGTAAAAATATCTAAACATACCTTAAAATACTTGATATTTATTTTGTTAGTGCTATTAAAGATAAGCTTTCAAAAGTTCCTGCTCCCATTGCGATAATTCCTAGAAGTATTAGTAGAGTATCTTTCATAAAAATATATACCGTGACTTCATGAAATGAATAAAATGTTACCAAATCCATAATCGCTGGAAATAATATTATTAAAGCCACGCTTATGAACGAGCCTACAAATGACAAAAGAATTTCCAAATTTGGGATTGCTTCCGACATCGTAACTAGAAATAAAAATAATTATTAATAACCAAATAAATATAAATAAATAAATAAATAAAATAAAATAGCTTTAATTGTCTAGCAGTACATTGATATACTATTTACAAGACAATATACTTAGCCTAGTTATCCTATAACTATACATACATAATTTTGTATACTATTTTTAAATACCCCATATTATCTTCCTAATTTCATTTTTATTTGTAAAAAATAGATCTATTTTGTTAGACAATGAATGGTAACTTGTGCACATGCTGTGTATTGGGGATTTATATAGAATGTTTGTGTTTGGGGTATGCAAGTAAAATAAATTGTTTTTTGGTCGTAGATTTAGGCTCGGAGCATAGAAATTAATTTGACTAAGTAGATATGATGAGTAAATTTTATTATTACATAATTTATATATTGTGTGAATTTGGTGATATTTATGTCGATCTTCAATAGCATTTATTTTGAACCTGTCAAGTAAAATTGTGCCATTATAACCCCTTGGAAGATAGATGTTATCCACTTTGTATGCTAAGTACTTTAATAGTCTACGCTGCACAGCCTCTAGTTCCATTTTGTATTTCGCGTAGTAGGGGGTCCACACAATACAGCTGTACCCAAGTTTGGACCTTACATAGGCAAATACAGAGTTTTAATGGTTTCAATATTGGTGAAATGTTTGCAAACACGAAATATAAATCCTAGCATCCTTATGGCAGAGTTACAAATATTTTCAATATGTTGTGCAAATGACAGTGTTGTATCAAACATCACTCCCAAGTCTTTATAGCTATTGCAGCGTTCCAGTGTATTTCCATTTATATTATATTGATATTCAATTTTAAAGTGTTTTTTTAGTAAAAGTCATTGCTTTACATTTACCCATGCTGGATGGTTTTTTATACACCACTCCAATATTCTGTCAATGTCGCCCTGCAGTGTGCGGCAATCATTAATGGTTGTAATTTTACTATAGATTTTTGCGTCGTCTGCATATAAAAGTATTTTACTTAGAACAACCTGCCAAATGTCATTGATAAAGAGAACAAAAAGCAGCGGAGCGAGAACGCCTCCCTGAGGCACACCACTAGTCTGCGTAAAAGTTTTAGATGTATGTCCTTGACATTCAACAAATATATTTCTATTTTGTAAATACGATTTTAACAGACTCAATAGTTGACTATTAAAACCTAACACTTGAAGTTTATGCAATAGTAATTGATGGTCAACACTGTCAAATGCCCTTGAAATGTCCATGTATATAATGTCAACCTGACCATGATGATCAAGCTCATTGCTTACAAACTCGGTAAGTTCTGACAGATTGGTTAATGTGGACTTTGCGTCAAGAAACCCATGTTGACACGGATTTATTAACGGGCGAACATGAAATATAATTTGGTCATACACACACATCTCAAAGACCTTCGCAAAGTTTGATATTAGTGCAATTGGTCTATAATTTTCTATTTTGGTTTTTGACCCTGATTTATGCACAGGGCATATTTTAGTATGCTTCCATATATCCAGGTTTGTAATTAAAACTAACTGAATAAAAAACTTCTTTAAGATTTCGCTTGCTTTTAAACACAATTGGGTATTGTAATTAAAATTAAATTTTATTTATATCTATATATTTTTAGTCCACTAAAACTTACAAATGAGTGCGACCAGAGATGTTCGAAAAAGAAGTTCGCCAAGAACCGGATGGTCAATTGTTCCAAATTTCTCCATTATTTTTGGCCACAATATGTCCACAGCTACGTATAATTGTAAAGAAAATGAAAAGCTTACTCCAATTGATATCAGGATAAGAACAGCTTGTGCCAACCTAAAAAAAAATATGCAACTCATTTTTTTGAATGAAAATGAGTTTATGTGTAATTTTTTTCTCTTTGTTCGCTGCCAGGGCCATTCCCGAGGGGACCTACAGCTTAACGTGGAGTCCGAACTACGATCCTCAGTCATGCGACACCCCCAAGGGCTAACAACTCTTGGTTTTTTGCAATTGCATTACCCACCGATTGGGTAGTGTGTACCTTCTTCCGCACCCCACGAGATTTACGATCTCATCCGGCCTGGTTACCGGCATAAATGGGGTGTGTTGGGAGGTGATACATTTTACACTCTTCCTTGCATTCTTACACCTACTAAATTTTAGAGTAATTTTTTTTAATTCTGCGTATGCCCACTCTAGGGATTGAACCCGGACCGCCACGGTCGAATGCCAGTACCTCACCTCTGAGCCACTGCCGCGGTCTAAAAATTAGTTATTTTTAACAAAACCAGGCTTTAGACCATCCTGTCAGTCTATGAAATCTCAAAACTACTAGTCGAAAACATCAATGCTGCCATTAAAAAAATAAAATAAAACTATTCCTTTATTGTAATATCTGTTGGTAGTTTAATTTCAAGCTAATCAGTCATTATAGCGACGATTACTGTAGCTATGGTATCATACCCACCATTACTATAAATACGGAATTTATACTAGAACTATGGAAACTTACTTTTCAGTGGTCCTTAGGTTTAATGTAACAGTATCTTTAGTATCTTCTCCAAACTGTAAATAAGTAATGGTTCCAAAAGATGTGTATAAAGTTGTTATAATAACTAATCCAGAATTTAATACGCCACAAGTGCTATTAAATGTTTCTTGATCTTGCATTTCACCATATAAAATTAGCACCTAAAAATTTTACAGTTTACCCGGATATTATTTAGCACACATAAAAAAAATGCTTAAAATAATTATAACATTTAAGAAGTAGTCCATAATCACAGTGGTTAATAATATCTTTAATGAGAAAATATTTTTAAGGGTAATTTACATGGATAAAAGAGAACATGTTTCGACCTTAGAAAAGGTCATCATCAGCTCTAACTAGAAAAGTTTCGTAGACAAGCTAGTACATTAGTGCAAAAATGGTGATGTAGAAGTTAAAGTATAAAATTTAAACAGGAGTAGAGGTTTCTATAGCATAATATCATTAGACCTAGTCTGAAAAATATGGGGGTAGACAGAATGAGTGGTAGAAAATATTGGAAACCCTTTGTTCACCCTTGGTTGGGCAAGAACATACACTCTTTCACAAAAAAAAATTTTATATTAAAAAGTCGAAACCTTAAAGGTCTTGAATCTAAGTCTTGAATCTTGGTCTGATGATATTATGCTATAGAAACCTCTACCCCTGTTTAAATTTTATACTTTTTCTACATCACCATTTTTGCACTAATCTACTAGCTTGTCTACGAAACTTTTCTAGTTAGAGCTGATGATGACCTTTTCTAAGGTCAAAACATGTTCTCTTCTTTTATCCATGTAAATTACCCTTAAAAATATATTCTCATTAAAGATATTGTGGTTTAGACCGACTTTTATTCCTATCATATAATTATAACATTTGTTTATATTTACCAGACCGACTCCTTCAAATGCAAAGACCGTTTGTCCCACAAATATCAAAAATTTCGATAGTCCAGGTGGTTCCAGCATTGCCTGGTTGTCATTTATTGGTAGACAAAAAGCATAATAAAAAACAATCACTATGCTCGCCATTAATATTAAGTTCGCTATTATCGATAGCGGAGAAAGCAGCTTTAGAGTTCTTACGAGACAAGTCAGCCATATTGGAAATATAACGATTACTATTATCCAGTGAATATCTAAAGAGCCGTGATAAACTTTTATGATCTAAAACAAAATAAAGTAATAAGTTAAGCGTGATGGGAAGATCCCAAAGATCTTTAGTGCCCAGTATCCCTCTATGGTCTATTTCTTTTCGATTGCGAACGATGACAGAAACCCGTTTTACAATAAAAAAAATGCAAGAATTTTCATTTTTGACAAGTTGAAAAAGTAAGGTTAGGGATTTACGTCATAACTGACATTTTGTTGTTTACTGTTTATAGCGGTTAGAATTTTAAATTAACACTTGTTAAGGCCGCTTAACAGTTTGAAATTTTTCTTTCACGCAAGAAAAGATTGCCCGGGAGTATGCGCAGAACAAGGCTAATGATCAGCTCGCGCAATTTGTATTGCTTGCAAGAAATATAACTCGGACCGTATTTTTATTGCCATTGCAAGCGCAATTCTGAGGATTTTCTGGTGATTTATGAGACACCAAACTAAATATAAAAATCCCTGACTTTTATTTATGTTTTTTCTAACCTATGGTGGGTACGTTTTATTTTTGTTGGTTTGCTTTCATGTCCTGTAATGATGTTTTGTTAAAATGAATGCACAAAAAGCGCCGGTAAGTCCTAACCACATGTATTTTTATTTTAATGGTTGGCAAGTGGTACATCACCTACGATCTTGGCAAGTCATTGCACCCTGTAAAACGAAGTGAAATTTTTATTGCCGCAATATTAATTGCTGCAAGACAACTTGCGTGAAAGAAAAATTGCAAACTGTAAGCGGCCTTTAAGAAGATGAATTTTTAGGTTATGTCACAATGTTTGGCGTTTGGCATGGCCTTCTATATTTTGTCGATAAATCGGGCATCCTTATTGCTTCAACACAAAGTAGGCATAGGTTTACTATTTTATGTTGCAGAAAAACGTGAAATTAACCGATTTTATGTACAGAAAGTTAATAGATTGTTTGTTTCGTAATATAACTAGAGCGAAAAGTTATTTTTAATTGCTAAAAGGTTTATAATTAGCATATATTTGCTAGAAATCAATCGAACGGAAATTTCTTATTCTTCTTCTGTGATTTAAAAAAAATGACCTTTAATAAGTTGGCTATGCATTTATGTAGTGTAAATTGGTCCATGATTTAACCAATTAGGTGAATTTTTGTTCAATTTTTTCGTCGCAATCGAAAAGAAATAGACCATAGTATCTGGAATTTTGTTGCCTATTTTACTAGTTTAAAATAAATATTCTACCTCCTGAATGTTTCTTGATATGAAAACCAAATAACAAGCACAAAAACCTAGCTGACCCATTACTAGAAATATATTTACTGTTATTTTGGAAATTTTGCCAGCAAGGCGAAGGCTAGGATCGCCCAATAAGAAACATAGTTCTGCAGTGTCAGCATAGCCTGGAATAGTTTTAAGGTGATGTTTTTCGTAAAGGGTACGTGACGTATTAACCTACAATTTTTAAAAAAATATATAGATATTTGTCTTTTTTCACCATAAACAATAGGTAATTAGTAGAGAACAGTGGCGGCTCGTCAGGTTCACCAAAAAAAAAATCCAGGAGGAAAGTTTTTCGACAATATTAAATATTAATATACCAATACAGTTACCATTTTAGCCCTTAAAAAATAATTATGTTCGAATTAATAATATTAATTTAATCCGAATGTAGCTCCGAAGGTTACCTCCGATGGACAATAAATTATAAACACACATTGGTTCGTCTAACCTTAAGATATTTATTTTGTGGCTACGCGAAATTTACGGTTATAAATATCGTTTTTACCTGATAAAAAAGTTTTGTTTTTATTTTTCAATTAATTCAGTAGTGTACGTACCTACTTAGTTGTGTGTTTTAAAAATAAACATAATTAATAACATAGTTTGTAATTTGTTGGAAACTCCATTCAGTCGTTGGACGGATGAGGATAAGAGAGACGTTTTGTTACACGGGTTTTTAGTCAATGTTTGTTTAAGCACCCGCACTATACCTAGATTTTTGGTAGAAGAACGTAATATTAGTTTAAGGATTAAGATGTTCCGAGACTGTCACCTTTTTAAGAAAAGTAAATTTAAAAATTAATTCATTTTGATACCAGACAAACCTTATTTAACTCACTAACAAATGACAACAATGGAGGCAGAGGAGACCAATACCAATTACACAGACGAATCCTAAAATGAGTCCAGAATGTTTAAAGGAATCTCCCATTGAAAATATTCCAGTTCCAATGTATCCTTTAACTAAGTGCATCAGAGCTTCGCCATATTTAAAATTGTGATAGCTTTTAGCTGGCGTGCTAAAATAAACTGATGATTAGAAAATACAATTCAGTATAAAAAAATATAATTTTACCCTAATAGTAAGTATGTACTTTCTCTGGCGGGTAAAATTGATGAAGATGGCATTTTTAAACTGGAGAAACAAAATGTATGTCAAAGATGATTGGTGTCAATGTTTACGTCATTTTTAAACCATTTTTTAAACGTCAAGACTAGTCACAAATGTCTGATAATTTTTTTGGGTATATTTTCTTCGTATTTTTTTTACAACTAACTTTTAGAAACTACAACATTGGAATGTATTTGTAAAGACACTAAAATTTCAAAACCTTAAGAAATACTAAAAAACAATCATGGCCAAAAACTCTGGAAAACCTTTTGCGGCACTAGGCAATAAATATGGAAAACCAGATGTGGAGAGACTTGGGCTCTTCAGTGAAATGCCATGTATGAATGGTATGGGATATGTTTCCCCTTTTCCAAGTAAGTAATGTTGTGAAAAGATGTCCATTACTGCCGCTATCTACGTTCAGCGTATGCTTAACTTTAGTTATAATTAAGGTATCCCACTAATATAGTTATCTGAACCTTCCAAACAAATCTTAAATTTTAAATCAATATTCCAAGATTTCCTATGAATTTTATATCAATTTGTCCAAATTAATACATAGGGTATTCCAATTGAAAAACTTGAGAAAAATTATTTTAAAGTTAGTCGTTTTTAAAATCTTTTTATGAACACCCTGTATAAAATAGATAAACACTATTAGAGTCATAGTATCCTCTGATTCCTTGTCATAAATCGCACCCAATTGTTTTTGATGGTTAGTTTGATTAAACTAACAAAGCAAAATAAAATTTTGGGAAATTATAAAGGATACTAATATGAACCGAAAAATCCAATGAAATACTGGGTGTTCTATTAAGAAAAAATTCTTTGTTATCACCCTTTTTTGGACCTGTATATGGGAAACCATGTTCCTGAAATACACCCTATCATACAGTATACTAGGTTAGGTTAGGTAAGAGTGGCAGACCTTTGGTTCTGACCAAACAGTCTCACGTAGTCCTATTAGGTCTGTTGTGATACCACACGTGTTCCGTAGAACCCACCTTCATCAGATCTCTGATGGTTAGTGCGGCGTACACCGCAGACGAATGTTAACTTATTCAAACCAGCCACTACTATTCGGAAACCTGCTCAGTCGTCCGAGTTGTAAGTTGCTTAGTTCCTCCAGGCTATCGAAAGAGGGTTCACCCAGAGCAGTGAACCTTCTTCTTGTGAGGTCAGGGCATTCACACAGAAAATGTTGAATAGTTTCTTCCTCTTCCTCATCTCTGCAAGTTCTGCAGAAGTCGTTAGTGGGTATTTGCATACGTTCGGCATGTCTACCGAGGAAACAATGTCCGGTAATAACCGCAGTAATATTTCTCACGTGTTTCCGACTGTGTCTCAATAGCTCTGTGGTTCTCTTTTTATCGAATATCATACAGTATATAAGTCAGCATTCCTAACTTAATGGGACAGGGGCTATGAAAGCCTAGCCACTGGTGCGGGGCATGTATACGGAATCTTTATAAAAATGAATATACAAAATAATTGGTGTTCTTTGATTCCTTTTAGAAAATCGGCTTGTGATAGGAAAGAATCTTTTATCTGGAGGACGAAAAGTTAAAGCTGGATGGCAAGATTGCTATTTTGATAAAGATTTTAAAAGAATATTTACTGCTGAAGCACTGAAAGGGAGAGGCTATAAACCGTAGGTAGATGCTGAAATTGTCAAATAGTTAAAACGTTTTTATATCACTGATAGGAATATACAGGGTGATTCCTAAGTTGATACTTCACTTTTAGCTGTGTATAAAAGGCATTAAAATAAACAACATTTTCAAATACATTTTTTCAAAAAACTTAAAAATAAGGAACTTACATTATTACACTATGGATCAAATACGGTCCTGCCTAGCTTGCCCGTTGAATAACATTAAGAAATCTTCTGGTTGTAGGAAGAGCCTGCAAGGGAAAGCGTTCTGCGTATAATCTCGAATCGCACTTTGACGACACTCACCTTAAATTAGCACCATATCTACTAGTTCATTGTTTTCAAATTTTACCATTTTCACATGTAACTTGCTTTAGAAAAACACACCGCAGCGGATTGCCAAATAACTGACGACCTACCCGTAAATTAAATGACTAATAAGGCAAAAACAATATAAAGTATAGCAGGCTACGTTTTGATAACCAGGTCTTAGATTTTTTACTCCTCTATCTCGCCTATTTTTAAGTTTTTTGAAAAAAGGTATTTGAAAATGTTGTTTATTTTAAAGCCTTCCATACACAGCTAAAAAAGAAGTATTAACTTAGGAATCACCCTGTATACAAATTTATGTTCTTGATGTTATAATTACTATTCAGAGTAACAAGGGATATGAATATTTTAATTATTTCTAAATTCTTACTACAATAACATTGGTGGTAAAGATTTTTAAAAAATTGGCACATTATTATGTTCTTTTCATGAAAGCCCCTAACAAGCACGTCTTCGGGGGATCAAAGGAGAAGTTTATTAAGGAAGATAAATAAACAAATTTATTATATTATAAATATTGAAAATAAACTCTTAATTAGGCAAAAATTGGTAGATACATAACAAAGGTTATTATTTTTGTAAAATCTTTAGTTTAATCAATTACCTGTAGAAATGCGTATTGATTTCTAACTATTTGCCTATAAATTCTTTGGGGAAAATTCTTCTGTAACAACTAAAAATAAAGTTACTCCTCAGCGCACTCTTTTTAGAAAACCATCTCCGTTTAAGAACGTCTCAGAACGTCCCATGATACCCACTGGACCCACAAAATGGCATTCGTCGCCAGGAGATTGGTACGGAACATTCCAGGGAAGAGTAGAGGCCTTTGGCCAGAAACAAAGAAAGAAGCCACCTTTTAAACACGAAGGACCGAATGCCCTAACAGGTCCTGGAAAAAAGGGAGGACCTGGATACACTAACATTTGTTTGAATCCCTACCCAACTCACAGGTATGTCATTTCAAATGAAACAACAAATTTATCAATTGAAGCTATTTTTAGAAAATATCCCGTAAATACAGGGTGTGGACTTTAACTGGAATAAATAAGATATTATTAAAACTGCTGAAGTTGTGCCTACAAAATTAGGTATGTGGGGGTTTTGGAGCATGCGGAATTGGATTATAATATCGGCGCAGTTGTCAGATTTCTCAGCTTTGCGCTACACGTAGTAATTTTGTTATTTTAAATGGAATGCCCAATTTATTTTTATTGCAGTAAATTTGGCGTGTCAAATTTAATAAGGTCTCAATTTTTGAAAATTTTATTTTTACTAGTTGCTGAGATATGACAATACAGCATTTTCAATTATTAGTTCAATTTTTTTAGAATGAGCATTAAACTTATCGGAAACGCTCGAAAATGTGAAGCAGCCCACTGTTTATAAAATATTCATATTTTCGGGCGTTTCCGACAAGCCTAATGTTCATTATAAAATAAAAAAATTTATTATAATTTAATTTTTTTTTTAAATACTGTGTTGTCATGTCTCAGTAGCTAGTGAAGATAGAATTTTGTTAATTTGGGATCTTACTAAATTTGACACGCCCAATTCACTGCAATAAAAATAAATTGGGTATTCTATTTAAAATAACAAAATTACTACGTGTAGCTCAAAGCTGAGAAATCTGGCAACTGCGCCCACATCATAATCCAATTCTGCATGCTCCAAAACCCCAACATACCTAATTTTGTAGGCGCAACTTCAGCAGTTTTAATAATATCGAATTTATTCCATTTAAAGTCCCCACTCTGTACAAGAGATTTGTATAGTATTATATGTTTTTTATTATTTTTGTAGTATTGAAAAATATGGGGCAAAAGTCAAATACAAGGAATTCGGACAACCACTAGCTGGAGCTATGGTTACGGGCATGCACCCGAAAGCTTACTTCGAGAACAACCCCTTTAAAGATCCCGATACATTTAAACCAGGACCTACATATGTTCCCCCACACGAAAAAGAGATTGAACCATTACCTCCAGGAAAGTTTATTCCTAATGGACCTGCCAAAGAGGTAAGGAGTTCCTACCTTTTTTATTTAAAGTCGTGAACAGAGGGCTGATTTATTTTAAAATTAATTCCTTGGTTTTATTTAATTTATTTTTAACATTAAATAAAACCTCAAGTTTATCAACTACAATTATTTTTAGCCTGGTGGTTGCAAAGCCGGTTGTTTCAACAAATTCCCAGAATACTCAGCCGAAAAATATAGAACTCAGTATGAGATACATAAACCGAAAAAATCCATTCCTGCCTATGGAAACTTTTCTCCGCAATCTTATGGAGCCAAGACGTTTTATACATGTTCAGTTGTTAAAGAAAATGTTAGATTTAAAGTCAACGAGGATAATTATAAGGTCTACGAGCCCACTTTTATCAAACATTTGATAGATTGATCAAGGTTTCGGTCACGTAACATTAAAATAAAAAATGTTTTTTTTTCAATTTTATTAAACTTAAAACAGTAATAACATATTTTCTTGTAACCTAACCTATACCTTTCTAAAGCAGCGACTTTATGCACAACATTGAATAGTCCAAGACCCTTTTTTATGTGTCAATTACTGACACATAGAGTTGGTCTGTCAATCAAGAAAAAACCAAACATATCTGACAGAGTATACTATAAATTATACGAACTATTATAATAATTTAAAAAGTTCCTTACAACAGTAGTTGAAAATATAGCAGCATCGCTCAAAGTAATATATTATAAAATAAGCTTGCTTCCTATTATAGATAGCTTTTGACTGAACTGATATTACTCTTGCTTATGTTAGGAGCAATAGCAAACTATAATTTTGAACACATAAATAACACTAAGAAAAATTAAGCTGATTTAGTCAATCGATTCGGTAATTTCGTTCATTTCACTATATTCCTCACAAACTAGGGATAAATATCATAACCCTTATATACATACACTTAAATATGACAAAAGAAACAACAAAAACTTATAATAAATATAGGTATTCATCATATCTCTGTTCTACAATCCTTAATAAAGGATTGGACGAAATAGTATCGATTCAGAAATGGTGTCCAGCACGCTTATAGTAAAACAATTATTATTATATATAGTTTAACATAGTTTTTACATTTTTGTGAACAACTTAAATGGCTTACTAAAAGAATACAGGGTGTTATGGAAAAGATTTATTATATTTAAACCCGTAAAAAATATTTGTAAATACCGCTTTGCGAGAAGATTCATTATTTGTCTGTTGAAACATAAACTAACACTCATTTTTTTATAGATGATTAATATTTATGACCTTCCGTTATTATTTTAACAGTATTTTGTCGGCGGCCGTTACTATGTTCTTCTCAGAGTAAGTCACTGGCGGCGCATGTAGACTAATTTTAAATATCTTTATCTAAAACTAAACATAGAGCGTTTCTCTTGGGCAGCCAAGGAGTCATCCATTTACCTATATTGATGCCCTTATAACACCCCGTATAAATTAAAATGCATAGATATTGTGTAAGCTATTTAAGTATCACTTAAAACCTCAACTTTAAAAATCAGAATAAGGCGACCTAGGTTTATCAAACGAAATTGGTCTGTATACATCTTTCACTTCGCCCCATCCCCTTGCAGCGGTATTATAATTTTGTAGGGCGTCATATTTTATTTTTCTTTGTGGAGGTAAGGGCGTAGCTAGCAGTGCATCATCATAAGTATGAGTAGGCGTTAGAGGCTGTTGATTATTATAGCCAGATTGATGAGCATTATAGGTTGGCGCATACAGACTTGGTAGTGGACTGTTGCTCTCTTTGGGTATAAACACTGGAGGTACTACGTTTGGTTTGTAGGTTGGAGAGAGCGGGGGTTTTGATTGGGACCTTGGAAGTGTAGCTGAGCCTAAAAAAGAAATATGTATATAGGATTTCAGATTTTTATTATCTTTGTATTTTTAGGATTTTGGTGTATAATGAAAAATTATTTTCGAGAAATGTAATGTTTCAGACCTCATTCACTGGGGGGCTTTAGTTGGGTAGATGTAGCTGTATGTTAAAAAAAGTTCTAAAAAATCATTAAACAGCAAAAAAAGCAAAAAACAAAGCTTGCCTTGATATTGTGGTTGTCCAGCAAATCCATTTTCTCTAATAGGCTGAAAAGTTACAGTCGGTGGTGCTTGCATTTGACATGTGGATTCAGAAAACTGAGAAGAGGAATATTTACAAAAGGAACTGTTTTCCGACTGTTGGATAGAATAAAACTTAGCAGGATCTGGTTGGGGATAGTTGGCATTGTGAACCTTGGAGCTAGTCACATAATAGAGGTTATCAAATTCTTGTTCTGCTTCTTCCAGCATCTGATCTTGTTGATTAGTGCTTGTATTTACAATATGCTGCTGACTATAACCAATTTGTTTAGATTGGTAAGATTCTTCTTTACTAGGAGTATTCATTTTTTCTACACAAGGACTCCGACTTGGTCCCAACTTTTCTACAACATCGGGCAAAGGATCTCTGATTTGTTTGTATTGCATTGGTGGCATAATTGTTTGCTCGAAACTTTGTATTAATGATCTTACGGGCACCTTAACATAATCTGGATCTTCGTTACTATCTTCAACTGTTTGCTTACTTTGAGATTCGCACAGGGTTTGTTGTGATTGCTGATAAACACTTTGTTGTTGATAAGATTGTTGTCCTGATGATGCAATGTAAGCACATTGGGCATCTGGACGAGCTTTTTCATGAGCAGTATGTATCTGAGCAATATTCAATGGACATGATGGTCCAGTAATATATTTTTTTGATATCTGAACTTCATTAGTTCCCGGCATTACAATTTCTTCAGTTACAATTTGATAATCAACATCGTACTCTCTGTTTCGTTCGTAATATACCTTTTCAATTTCTTCATTAGCGCTGGGTCGTAGAATTTCTACCTCAGCTCTTTCATTTGTTTTAATCTCAGTTTTCAATTTAGAATTTTCTGTTACTTTCTCTTCACTATGAGTTGATGATTCCTCGAATTGAACTTTATTAGGTTCCTTTATTTGAACTACATTCCTGGTTCCAGTTTTACTTCTTTTATCCTGAATTGATTTCTGCCTTCCCACCAAGGCTTTCTTGAATTCTTCGTTGATATTAAGTTCTCCAAAAAGTGGTCTGGCACCTATAATAGCACCTGGAGGTTTCTTACAAATCTTGGGCTCTATATCAAAGGCAACTTCTTCTTTGGGTGGTAATTTACTTTTAAGCTGTAAGGGTTTTTCATTGTTGAGTAATGGTTCATTATTTGTTTGAGTTAGTTCTTGGAAACGAATGCTTTCTGAAGAGTTATTAGTAATTTTTGAGCTACTATTTTGGTTCATAAAACTTTCAATAGTTTTTGTTTCATATTTATTTTGCTGTTCATTACTTTCAATAATTTGGGATAACTGATTATTATCATTTATAACATATTCTTTTACTGTTTCAGTTGGTAAAGAATCCTGGCTGTTTGACACATAATTATCAAGGGCAATATTAGTTTTGCTTAGCTCTTCATCTGTCTCATCGTTACTTTCTTCGCACTGATCCTCTGTCCATATTCCTTCTCTGACCTTTTTCATATTATTAAGAATAGCAAAAGCCTCAATCTCTTCATCTTTTGTTGAATCCTTATATTCAATATTAACGCCTTTCATTCCTTTTATAGCATAATGGTCAACTACATCATATGCAGTTTTTATATTTTTTAGTTCCGAAAAGCATCCTTGTTGTGATAACATAACTGCCGATTTTTCTTTGTCAATTTGAGTGGCTATATTTCTTGCATGCTTTTCAATCTTTGGATTTCGTGGTTCAACCATAACTTTCTCAATAATTATTTTAGTTTTGTTGTCATTAATAATTTTTCCTTCTTCTTGAACTTCTTGGACAACTTCGTTTTCATCAACTAGTTCAATAGGTTTCTCCTCAGGAACAAATATCTTCATCGGTGATTTAGCTCTAGCATTAAAATGACCTTGGCTTTCAAAAATCTCCGACTGAATTGTCCGAACATCAGCTGATCGGGTAAAACTGTGCTCGCAAACTTTGCTATCACTATCAGCTAAAGCATAACTAAATTCTGGTTTTGACGGAAGTGGGGAGACTTTACCTACTGGCTTATGCATTTCATATTTGTTTCCTGACAGGGAAACTGAAGTAAATGGTTTGGTAGGGATTGGTCTAAACAATGTTGTTTGATATTTTTGCGCAGCAAGATACTTGGAAATATCTGGAATAGTTGGGAATGGAACAGTACTTGCTGCTTCAGGAGCTGAATCTTCCAGTGTAGGTGGAGGAGGTGGTGGTGGCATATCGTAAATTTCAGTACTAACAATGCTCTCATCAATGCTTAGTGACGGTTGAACTCTAAAAGGTATTGGGCTAGTTCTCAGCAATACTATATCTTGTTCAATGATTTCAGGATTTAATGTGACATCAGGAACGGTGGGGAACGGCGAAGATGGTTTTAAAACAGACTTAACCTCTTCTTTTTTCTGGAATTTTTTAACATCGTCGTCTACGACCTCCTGTTCAAGAACAATATCGGGAATACAAGGAAAAGGTGAATGCGCATGCTCTTCCCTTTTCATTAAATATTTTTCTTCAGCTTCCTTTTTAGGGTCAGGTTTAGGTTCAAGGAAAGAAGGGGTAACTGAACGAATAACATTAGAGTTGGCCGCTTCTAAGTATTCAGGATTTTGGGATATATCAGGGATAGTGGGAAAAGGAGAGACAGGACGTTTTCCTTCTACTTCTGGTGGTTTAAAAATGTTATTTAATGCTGCATTAATGCTACCTGCGAGTAAAAAGCATTATATTAAAAAGCTTTAAGCGATAAAAGCATTGTGTTAGAGACATAAGTATTTTATAGCACTGTTTAAAACTGCATTACTTACTATATTGTTGCTTATTGGCTGGGCCAGAGTTCCAAGCTTGAGGGAGTGCTGGTTTATATACATCTACGCTTCCCCCTCCCTTTTGTAGATTGTCCACGATCCTGTTAATGCTCTGACTGTTATAAGCAGGGTTATGGGTAAACGTTTTCTGGTCATTGTAACTATAATTGGAATAAAAATGCATTTACTTTAAGGATAATCAATAGGGTCAGTAATTTTCCAGTGATAATATTAAGTGAGCTTTGCTTACCCATTGGTTTTGGGAATAGCCCAAGAAGCCAGGTTGTCGCTTTGTAGAGCTTGTTCGTAAGAGTTGACAGCTGGTGCTACAAAGTTACCTTTGGTGGGCCAGGCAGGTTCTACTTGGAACGCTGCGTCGACCGATCCAGTCTCTAAAGCTGCCTCCCAAGGAGATTTGACAAGTTTTATACGTGGACGTGTAAATTTTTCCTAAAAATGATCGGTAAGTCATTTAACCTAGAATTTCTGCACAACATTATATTTAAATATATCTGCATTTAAATCAATTAAAAAAAAATATTTCCCAGATCTCTTATCTTCTGTTGCCTTAATGTACCTGTATCTCGTCTAACTTTTCCTTATGAGCCAATCTCTGTTGAGTCTCTGGTAAATAACTTGGAGGAGGTATATTACTGATAGGGGGTATCACTGGAATAGGCGATGGAGCTATAACATCAGGGATAGTTGATGGTGGTCTGGTGCCGTTAGTTTCTCCTACCACCCACTTTTCTGATCTCTTACGTCGTTTGGCAAATAATTCAGCCCCTAACAAAATTGAAGCATATTTGTATTAAATTTTGTAGAACATATTTTAGTATGTTTCTTCTAATTTTAATTAATGATTGGTTAAGAGAATAGAAATATACTCGTTTCTCACATGTTTTTTTTTTGTCCTGTTACCGATCAATACATATAAATTAAAGTTATATCTTCGATAAGTTACTTTTATTTTTAAATAAGACGCAGTTTTAGAAAAAATTTAAATATTATATTCAATAGTTCTTATATCTGTGAAGTATTATTTGCTAACCTTTTCCTTTTGGTGAATTCAATCCTTTCACAATTTCCAAACAAACTTCGGGAGACAAAGCGGCTTCAAATGAGTATCCTTGTTTCTTTAATGTGTTGATGTCCTGGATTTGTCCAGCCGGGTTCATAACAAGTTTCAGGTGGTCTTTTGGCTTTCCAGAGCCATCGCCGTTTTGTTGGGTGCCGTTGAATGTGCCTTTTCCTTAAAAAAAAGGACCACAATAGGTTTAATATGACACAGATTTATTCCTTATTGAATTTAAAAATCGTATTTAATTAAAACGGGCTTCTAATTCTAATTCTAATTTATTGGTGTGTATATTCGATTTATTTAAGTATCCAGTAGGAATATAGAAATGCTTGGTATGTCCTACTGTTGCTTTGCATAGTGTGGAATAAAACATTTTTATACTTATGCCAACTTAATTAAAATAGTAACTGTTACCTAAAATTTGACTACAACTGTTTGATCTTTATATTTGTTAACCTTGCTCAAATGCAAAACGTTAAAAATGTATGAATCTACGACAACTTCTGCTACCTACTGTTATTTTTTTTTTTCAAAAAAGAAGACTTTTCCGAAAATCGATAGGAAATATTGACATTTTTGATAATATTTTTGAAAGAAACAGTCAATATTACCTTACACTTAGTCGTTGCTAGGCAACGGAAAATAACTGTTAAGAAATATTTATTATTGTACTGTATGGAAATATTATTTCTGTACGGCTACTAGTAAACTAAAATGTGTTAAGCTTGATAATTCTTTATTACTGTGTCTCCATAGTTACAAAACAAATATTTAATGGCATCCTTTATTTGTGAACAAAGTTACCTCCTTTTAATAATTTTTGATTTACGGAAAAATGGAATGTATCCTCGTAGAAAAAGCTACATTCCCGGACTCCGTATTGCCAGTCTCGACTTGCGCCTCGACATACAATCTTTACGTTCGTCCGGGAATATTCAGCTTTTTCTACTAGGTATACAATATACTATTTTTTAACTGTTGATGTTTTTACTTTTTTTTGGAAAATTAGATATGGATAGCGTTGTCTCTTAGGGATTATCATAACATAGTTTTAAATTATTGTTCTAAAACATTTAGTGCTACTAAAAACAACAAATAATAAAGATTGTATAACATTATTTTGTCAAAATAAAAGTTGTATTCAGTATATCAACAACGGACAGTACATTTTACTGACCTTATTTTCTAGAAGCAAAATCAAAAGAAAAACTAAAATTAGATAATTCGGAACACGCAATAATTGATTTGTCACGATTAGCACCACTAATTCTCTTTTGCCTGGTCCGTTTGTTAATACGTACAGTTACACTTTATCTAGGTCTATTTTTGATACAGAGTTACAAAATGATATTAGGAAGCAGGGTCGGATCTAAGACCTATAATTCCTAGGAGAAAATTGGTAAAATATGTATTTCATTTTTAAAAAAATATCATTTTTTGAGACTTTTCAACAGTAATATACCGATAGAGGAGGCGTCTTATCGGTAATACCGCTGTTTTTTTACAAGAAATCGATTTTCTGATCATTTTCACGAAATATAATTTTTACTTATAATCTGATAAGATCCCGAGAGCTTTAGCTCGAGGGTCTTATCTTTGATTATAAGTAAAAATTATATTGAGTGAAAATTTTCTTAGAAAATCTAGTTTTGAGTGAAAAACAACGGTATGAAGATAAGGCGCCGCTTCTAGAGGTGTATTTTATTGGATAATTTACTGAACCCGAAATAAAAGCCGTTTGTGATAAAGGAAAATATACAAACACATCATTATGATTTACTTTGAAGGTTATAAACGCGCGACAACTATCAATTAATTAGAAATCCAAGACTAAATCAGACGCGTGGAACGTCAAAAATCAAATCCGCTTATTTTCATCACGGTTGTCATAAAAACGCCAAGATTTCTTAAGCTCACGTCAAAGCAAAGCACACTGGGTTTAATCTTGCATACATTTTGTCATAAAACATTTCTTTAAAAATGTCAAAATTAAGTTAAGTTTATGCCCTAAAATCACCTCAAATAGTGTTGTGTGTCACTTTTATTTTGTAGGGGTTATAATATTGATTTATTAAACTTGATTTCTTAAAATAAAATACTGTTTGTTTGACAAAAAGCTACTGTGGTCTTACCGAGCTAGCGGTAGGTCTTATCGGGTAAGACCACGTTACCAAGGTGGTTGCTATGAAAATTTGCGTTCTGATTGGTTTTATATATGTGAGGTAAATTATCATTCAAACATAGTTTTTAGTTGTAAGCTGTTTGATATCCTTCGACTTTAAGTAAACAAAGTAATAATACAGTCGGTACCAGGACACGAAGGTATTACAGGAAAGGAGAAAGCCGATAAACTTGCAAGAAAAGGCTCCGAAAATACATGCATTGGTCCAGAACCGGCACTCGGAGTACCAAAGTACACAGTACCAGATGATATAAAGCGATGGATCAGAAATGAACACAAAATCCACTGGAGCAACAGACAGGGATTACATCACAGCAAAATCTTCATTGGGGATCCAGACTCAAGACTTACGAAACAGTTGCTTCAAATGAGCAGGAACCAGCTGAGAACCATTACAGGAATTCTGACAGGACACGTGGCTGTCAAGAACCATCTGCACAGAATGCAACTGTACAATGGAGAACTTGACTGAAGATTATGCGGACAAGACAGGGAAACTGTACAGCACATAGTTTGCCATTACGAGTCACTAGATCGGAAGAGGCAACAAATACTCGGGCAACCAAAACTGAAACCAGAGGACATCCTTACCCTCTCCCCAGTTGACCTACACAAAGTAGTGCAAGGAACTGGGATTACGGAGTGGGTGTAACAACCAAACATGGTGAACACAATGGATCAAACCTGGCCTAAGTGCATCCGGCGCACGGACGGGCCCTCGGAAAAAAAATATCCTTTGACTTTTGTATTAACAGTTCTTGCGAATTTCTAATAACAACGTAGCTAAGTTGTTATTGCAACAATAGCTATTGTACTTTTCTGCATAATCGGTACTCAATAATACCGGTAACCGAGTAGAAGTACTTTATACAAAAAGTAATTGTGGATTGAGTACAAGTACCTACTAAAAGATAAGTATGAAGAGAATAAGGCTAATATCGCCTTAACCAGAACTCAGGATCCAGTAAAACAAACTGTCATCCTCCCAGAAGTCGAATAAATCAGACGATTGACAGCCATAGGCGCAGACTTTTTGCAAGTCGCGGCCTCAGGTATCGCGCGTCTCTGATGAGTCCCAGTAGGACGAAACGGCTGATCATGGACTATGGAAAGGCAGTGAACGCTTCAGTGTTTGGGGAATGGTATAACCCTCCGACCGGGTTGTCAGGCCGCGGTGCACTGAGGAATAGACGAAGGGGTCCACAGCGTGGAAACCCCGGACGCTCTTGACATTGACAATACAGCCCCCCCCCCCCCCCGTTGGTGGAAGGTATTTCTCCCATCTCCGATGCGGTAGTCTGCCTCGTATAAGGTTTTTCACGCCTTGAGGTGGACGTTGGTTAAAGTGCCTGTGTCATGTCATGACTGTCAGTTAATATCATAGTTGTTGATTAGACGTTTGCGCCATTCTCGGGCGACTCATAATGTGACTTTGCTTGGCAATGTGACGCGTACGATGTCCAATATCAAAAGGTAAGTACTTGAGTACATACGAGTACTAAGTACCGAATACATACAGTGTATGTAATAGTGAAAACAAACGAATCGAACTAGGCCATTATTATACTAAAATCACTGAGTGCGAGTGGTGTTTGTTAAATTTTATTTTTTCTTGCCTCACAATGATTTAATATAAATTACCTGAATACCTCCCTGGATTCATAATGGCGAATGGCCACTAGCCAACGGCACTGATTTGCTTTTTTTACTTCCGGATCGTTATAGACATAGTGCTAGCTTAAAAGACAGATTAAACAGTTGATAACTTTGATCTCCTTTTCGCAACATTCTGACAACATTATATTTTTGTTTCGCGGATATATCAATGCGATACTGTGTGAACTACTTTCTTAAATATAGAAAAAGAAAATTTTATTTTCAAGAGTAATGTTAGGGGTATCTATACTCAAAAATGTTTTATAAAATCCGATTTATTCATGTAAATTTTAACAATATATTGATAGACTACCAGTTAAGTTCGATGAGTGTGGTGCATGCCCTTTGGTATAACTTAAAATATATCCAAAAATTATGTACAACAGTTAAAGATTACTAATTTTTTTAGAGGTTTTTCATAATTCTTAAAATTATTTTTGTAATAATTACAATAAATGCTAATTCTTTTATAAACTAGACAATAAATTTTAATTTTATTGCCTACTGGAACAAGGCTATTGGCCAAGTATTGATATGTGTGATGCTTTATTCTATTATAGCTACGGGTTATTAATAGCAGCTACAAATGTCAGTCAACAGTATTTTATTGATGCAAATGTCTTCTATTTTTATTATTGGAAGATACAGGATTTTGTTGGTAAACTTGGATTTAATAAACTTGTACTGTGAATACCAGGTTAATACTGTGATAAGTCTTTTTAATATACTTGCTTGTACTCCGTTATGTAGTAATATATTTTTTTAAATAAATTCAAAATAAAAGTTTAATCGTTATTTGTTCTGTAATAATTTTTTTATTAGGGCTTTCAGTGGGTGCCCGCGGTCTTGAAAAATGGTGAAGAGCTAGGTAAAGTTCGGGTACTTAAACAAACATTGACTAAAAACCCGTGTAACAAAACGTCTCTCTTATCCTCCTTATCTGTCCAACGACTGAATGGAGTCTCCAACAAACTATAAACTATGTCATTAATTGGGTTTATTTTTAAAACACACAACTAAGTATGTACGTACACTACTGAATTAATGGAAAAATAAAAACAAAACTTTTTATTCACACAGTAAATCACGTAAAAACGATATCTATAACCGAAAGTTTCGCGAAGCCTCATAATAAATACCTTAAGGTTAGGCGAACCAATTCTAAAACAATGGTGCATACGACTGATCTATTTTTAAAGTGCCCTTTATCATAATGCAAATTGTTACATGCTGTTTGCGTGACTGACGTCACGTAACCATAGCAACGGTGAATATCAAAGCTATGTTGAGCGTTGGGTCTTCTCTTGCTTCGAGCTAACAGACACGGTCGACTGGGGCGCGCCAAAATGCCCAAGTGTTTATAATTATTGTCCATCGGAGTTAACCGTGGCCCTATTATGCATAGCTATATTAGGATTAAATTAATATTATTAATTCGAAAATAATTATGTTCTTAAGGGCTAAAATGGTAGCTGTATTGGTACATAAATATTTAATATTGTCGAAAAACTTTCCTCCTGGTTTTATTTTTTTTTTTGGTGAAGAGTCCCTTCACCCACTTCACCTGACGAGCCGCCACTGTGTGAAGTTTGTGTGAATACATAATCAAAATTTCTATGCGTTCATCTCAACCGTCAATCGTCAAACCTAAGACACCGTTACATAAAAAATACAGCCTAAAAAAGTAGTGTCTATCAATATCTTTAAACTAAAGTAAATCATATGGCTAAATAATCATAATATTTCAATGCATGACTCACCTTCAGCTTCGTGTACCCACTTTACAGATCTCTTCTTCCGGTTAACGTACATCTGGAGTCCTTTGCTGTTCTGGTTACTAATATCAGTTAGAGAACTAGAGATTCTTTTGGCCAATTCTACCTGGTCCTCAACTGTGGGGTGAAAACCTTGCTCGTAGAACGCTGAAGATGCGAACATTTTTCCTATGAAAAAACTTATTTAGTTAAATAATAATGTCAGAAATAAGTTCAGATTAAGAGACAGATAAAGGGACCTGTTTAATAAATTAAATTAACTGCATTTAGGTTTCTCTAATACACTGCAAGAAATTTGTTCTGTTTCTAGTACCGATATACAGAGGTGTAAGATAGAGAGTATTAATGAGTATTTATAGTGTATTTTAGGAAGGTGTAGAGTAATAAAAGCTCATTAGGTATGCAAAGGGACTAATTAATTTAATTTAAGCCACTTTTAGACTTTGGCAGTAATTTCATCGCAAAATTCTGTATTTTCATCAAGTGCAGTTAGTACCACTCAGGTTTGGGTCAATTTATGGGTTTTGCCTATTGTTATCCATTTACAAACACTGAAAATGATGTGACAAAGGCGTGTATTATGTACATCTACAAAATACAAAAAATACATTATACAGAAATTTAATTATAAAAAATCATAATATTCGTCGTCATCTGAGGAACTGTCATCTCCTCTTGACGTTATAATTAACGGGTCGACGGTCCGATCAATCAGGTGGTCAAGATCCTACATTTTCCCTCTTCTTTAATGACATGAGACTGCTTTTTGCCAGTTTTCTGGTGTCACTTCCTTATGGTTTGATCAAACAGTAGCTTAACATCTTTTATTTTCAATGTCGTGTTGTCTTTTACTACAAATCCTTTTACTTGCGCCCATATAAGTTCTAAGCATTTAGTTCGCAATAATATCGCGGTGTGCGCAGCACAGTCACACTATGTTTTTCAGCTATATTTTCCACGACATATTTCATATAACGATGTTGCTATAGCTAATAGTTCCTTTATGAAATTTTTTTTCTCTGGTTAGTTTATAAATAATTTAATGCAATGCGTCTATGGCCAACACCGAAATTGAGCCGAACTGGACGGAAAATCCCATTTTATTACTCTACGCCTTTCTGAAATGGACTATAATATTCTCTATCTTACTCCTGCATATAAACCTTCTGTTAGCATGCCGTCAAAAACTTTAAATTTTACGAAAGCTCTCTTTCTACAATTATTTCTCCTCCCGCACTTTGCTAGACTGTTTCTTCCTATTTTAATAATGATTGTTTTAACACAATTTACCCATAAACCCCACTTCTGTTAAGACTTTGGTCACCTTTTCTTTTCCTTATTGAAGTAATTCTCCTGAAGATGAATGTTTGTACATTCGAAACAAGTAGAGATTAAAATTCCCACTCCACTTCAAGTATGGGCTATTTCTTCAAGTATTTCCTTTCGTCTTTTTAAAAGTGTGTTAAGCGTTATTCATGTCTTTGTTCGTTTTTGATACTAGGATGAGTTAGCAAAAATAGATTTAGTTATAAAATTATTGTTAAAATGTATTAAATTTGTTTGATTTTTTTTAATAACTTAAATACGTCCAATTACAATAAATATACAGAATATTTCGCGATGCAAAAATATTTATGCTAAAATAAGAAAAATGAGAAATAGTTTATTTTATTGGTATACATTCTCCAATACTTGAAACGCTCCGTATGTTTTTATGCAGGAGAATTTAACGATCAAAAAACCAAGGTTAACAGATTTTGGTGAAAGAAATAGATACTTCTGCGTAGCCTTCAGTGTAAATGTTTGCTTTTCAGAAGAATGGTTTATTTTCTTATATTTCTGGTTTTGATGTCTTAAATTTTCTTTCTATGACATTTATGAACATTTCAAAAATAGATGAGACTTCCTTTTGTTATTAATAAAACGCATAATCAAGGAAAAAACCACAAATTTTTTTATTGAGGGCTGATTAACGTCTTAAAGATTTCCAGATTTTCTTATCATAATTTCAGGGAAATATAATATAGACAGGGTGCTATTTTCCCAATAGGCCCGGTAAGTCCATGCCTAGGACCCCTGTTTCAGAGGGACCCCGAGTGACATTATACTGGTTCATATAAACTGCTGGACAATTGCTTTCGAGCAAGAAAAATTTCGCATAAATTTAACAGTTAATATTTTCTGAACCAGATATGATATCGACCTACGGTTTTGAGTGGCTGATAGATTCATCCCTTGGGAAACAATTGTCATTGTTGGATTTTCTTTAACTGTCAGAAAATTTTATATACAGGGTGTTAAAGAAGACGATGATTTTTGCTCCAACTTTAATGGCGTGTAACTTTCACAATAATATTTTTAAATTTTATCACTCTACGTCAATTAAATCACTGGTTCATAGGAAAGAAAGTAATTTGTCAAATTTTTGATATCTGCTATATTTTAAGAAATACCGATTTTTTTGGAAAAACCTTGCTTTATTTACACTTATTAGTAGCTAGATCTCACTGTGCGTTGTATTGTGCAAACTTTGCGAGTGATTATTATATCTTATGAAAAGCTTGATTATGTTCAGTATCTAACAATAGTTGTACCTTCTTTATAGCTTCTGAGAAAATATCATATTTTTAGGTATTCATAAAAATAATTATACAGAGTTTTTATTTCGATTTAAATTGGTTCAAGAATAAAAATTCAACTTTAAAAGAAATTTATCCAAAATTATCTAATTAACTAAAAATATTAACCGCAAGGCCAACGAATCAAAGGTCCCAAAGAGCATTGTGCCCCTTACCAGTCTAACATGCGATTTGTGTATTAATAACTCCTAATTATTGATGATTTTCCAGTAACTAATTTAGTTTCTTTATGATATCATTGAAGCCCAATAAATTATTATTGCGTAACTTATTAAGTAGCTATAAGGTTATAAGGGATGGTCACCCATAGAAAGAGCCCCCCCCCCCCCACCCTTCTTAGATCCTAGTGATTTTTTAGAAGCAACTTTTAATAGAAGAAGGTTTTGATTCCACATACTGCGGTCATGTTTTTTTTGGCTGGTTACCCTTCTCCCCCCCACCTAAAATTGGCTCTAGGGCCCCCATGATTCAGGGCCCCGATTACGAAACGGGTCTAGGGCCCCCTATACCCAAAAATACGCCCTGAATATAGAGGAATTGGATTGCTTTCGTTAATCTTTAAAAAAATTTTGAAACATCTTTAAATGTTACCATTGTGTAAAAATCGCAAAGTTTGATCCTTTATAACTTTCTTGCTAACAATTCTTTTTTTTTCAGTTTTGTTACCATATTTTGCATAATTTTATTATGGATGTGATGTACTAAAATTATAAGAAAAGAAAAAAACTGGTTTGAAAACAAATATGTAATGATATAAAGAAACAAACTTAGTAAAAAACTCGGGGGGTTGTTTTTTTTGTGTCAAAGTTTATTTTGTTTTTTTTACTTACTAACTGACTTAGGTTGAATTTGTTCTCCATCAGCTGGTGTAAAGATCTTTTCCAAGTTAATAGGCTTTGGCGGTAAAGCATTTTCATCCTGAAAAGAAATATATAAAGTTTAAAACTATTATTTTCTATAAAAAGCAATCAAACGAGTTTGTATTATTTTATTTAATATTACATTAACTTTGATTAATAGGTATTATTACTGTGCTGTTGAAAATAGAAACGAGACCCGAGTAACATGTCATTACTGTGTTAAAATCTCAAAGTGTCCTTGAGAGAACTGTATGAGATCAATATTAGAATTACCAAGACTCCTATAAATCTCTCAGAAGAAGCTTAAGGGGACGAACCCGTCACAGGAAATGGTTATTTTTCGAAATAAACATAAATTCGGTTTAAATGTGCCTCCTAACACCCCTGATGTTCTATGGCTGCTATTGTAATTTATAGTTTCTTGTTAAATAATAGGCATGCTAGTCTAGAAAAGATTGAGGAATAAAATAAGCCTAAAATGAACGCTCTAAGAATAGTATAGTAGAAACTATAGTCGAATATATAAAACTTTTGGTAAAAAAAAACGTAACAAAAATTAAATTAAAAAACCAATAATCGTACTACCGGAGAGCACACTCGGTATGAATGTTAAAGTTTATTTATCCCTCTAAACAACAGCTCAAAAATGTGTAATCAAAATGATTAAGGATCCAAAAATATATTTTAGACGGAGTTTGACGAACTCTTTCCGATAGGATATATTATGACATTTTAATAAAAAAATTATTTTTCTAAAAAAAAAATGGAAATTTTGGGTCTAAAATCGTAATTTCCAAATTTTCACAATATTTCACAGTTTCTCATCATTTTAGATATAGAAATATGTATTGTGACGGCCCATCTGACTGTTTAAACCGAAAGTATGTGCGAGTTTTCCAATTCGACCTAATCCGTAGAGAATGTGACCTTGCATCGACCATTTTGCGACTTTTAAAAAATCGAAAAAATTACTTCTCAATTTGCGATTTCTTCCATCTACGAACTTGCTCTGTATTTGCTAGTACTCTCGCACCTTCTGAAGTAAAAACCGAAAAAAAATATTTTTGCGCACTTAAATGAGAAACAGCTGGAATCGCATATTTTTCGACTTTGACGTTTAATAACTTTTTTCCGATACACCCTGTATATTTGTATTATCTTCTTTTGTATCACTAGTAATCTTAAGGAAGAATTTAGAAATATCGATTGAATGCTCTTAAAAGGATCAGACCACGCTAAAATTCCCATGGTATACAGGGTGTTCCAAGTTAGGTGCGCACTATTGCTAACTCTCTTATTATTATAGATACAAAGTCGGTTAAATTAGCAAAGTAGTAACATTTTTTCTGCTGATTAAGATAGTGAAACAAAAAACAATTGAATACAGCATTTTCGATAAAACGAGAAAAATGCAGTTTTTTTAAACGGAACACCCTGACACAAATGTTTACAAATCGTCTACCGAATAAAAAAGTTCATATGCAATATTGGCCTAAAACTAAGAATAATCTAATTATTGCCATATTTACTTTTTAGACAAGGTAACGGTGCATTTTTGAAACAAAAGCTTTATTCGGTGCGTTGGTAGATTATTCTGATGTCAACAAAAGTAAGCATTTATGTTATTTTAAGTGATTGAACTGGTCTGTGATTTTAAATTTTTTGGTTAAAAAATATTACAAAATGATGTTCACACATTTAGGAAAATGCGATGTTAGAAGCGTATTTTGTATGCAGAAAAAATAGTTTCCGGGCACAGGAACAATATTCCGAAATGTATCCTGAACGTGATCATCCAAACAGAAGGTATTTTTTAAAGCTGTTTAGAAAATTTAGAAGTAACGAAGGAGTCTTTGCAAAGGCTAGAACTAAACGCCAGTTTATAATAAGTGAACAAGTAGAAGTAAATGTGTTGGCATATTTTAAAGCATAAAAAAATAATTCAACCAGAGATTTGGCAAGGGACAGTGGTTTAAGCTTAGTTACAATATGGAGAGTTTTAAAAATATTTAAAGTTGTACCCCATAAGTACCGACCAGTGCAAACATTACCTGGGGACTCTGAAAAAAATTTCTGTCAATTGTTTGTTAAAATGTGCAGGCAAAATCCTAACTTTTTGGGGCACATTTTTTGGAGCCATGAAGCAAATTTTTCAAACAGGGGTATGTTTAATCGTAAAAACATGCATTATTGGTCTAGAGAAAATTTGTTTCTTTCTCATCCCCAACATCCACAAATAAGATTTAGTATTAATGTTTGGTGTGGTATAATAGGCAGGAGATATGTTAATATGTTGTCAGAATTACTGGAAGCATATTTAGATAATGTGAACTTAGAGGCACGTAACCAAATCTACTTTCAGCAAGATGGAGCCCCCCCCCCCCCTCATCAGATTCACGAAGTAAGAATATTATTAGAAAGGCTTTTTCAAGATTGTTGACCGCCAAGATCTCCTGACATAACTCCACTAGACTTTTACTTTTGAGGTTATGTCAAAGAAGAAGTTAATAAAAGAAGATACGCGAACCTGGAGGAACTTCAAGAAAGCATTCGATTCATCTATCATCCATTGATGGCCGAACAGTGTTAAAAGCCACAAGACGGGTTTTAAAGAATCTCAAAAAATGTATTACACAAAACGGCGATGTATTTGCACATCTAATATAATTTTTACGCTTAAACCAAACAGTTATGATAAAATTCGGTTTTATTTTAAAAATGCACAGCCACCTTGTCTAAAAAGTAAATATGGCAATAATTAGATTATTCTTAGGTTTAGGCCAATATTGCATATGAACTTTTTTATTCTGTAGACGATTTGCAAACATTTGTGTCAAAAATATACAGGGTGTTCCGTTTAAAAAAATTGCATTTTTCTCGTTAAATCGAAAATTCTGTATTCAATTGTTTTTTGTTTTTACTATCTTAATCAGCAGAAAAAATGTTACTACTTTGCTTATTTAACTGACTTTGTATCTATAATAATAAAAGAGTTAACAATAGTGCGCACTTAACTTGGAACACCCTGTATATTATTCGGATGTCCTTAATAAATACAACAGAATGTTCCTATTTTTAAAATAATTATTCGTTACGCTTCCTAAATGATGCACCATTATTTTTATTTACACGCAAAACAGGTACTATTTTTAAACCGAATACGTACTTCAAAGTGCACATGTTTCTCCTTCTTCGATTTTGGAACTGAATTATTCGATCCAACCCAGTCGTTAGACCCAATGGTCAAATTACTAAACTCATCTTCATAACCATTACTATAACCATTGCTTGTAAAGGTATTTTCAGTTTTTTCTCTTTTTTCGAACCAAGTTTCAGATTTCTCGAACTTATTTTCAGTAGAAAATTTCTCTTTTTTTGTTGTTAATGTGCATATTTCACCACCCAAGAACATTTTTGACGCAATATTTGTAATCTCGTTTCGAAACTGGCAGTCATTCAAAAATATCCTGAATTATTATCAAGATAAGGACAGCGCAAACACTTGTAGCTGATAGCTGACCATTAATTTATCGGAGCACAATAAATTTTTCCAAACTGGAATATTTGGCACTAATTTTTAGTTGGTTAAAACTGAAAACACGATAAATTTAACTAAATCACATTTAATATTTTTAATGCGTTATTCGTGTTTAATATTTAAACGTGTATTCGATACTCGGAAAATCTTCTTACACTAACAATCGAAAAGAAAATTATAGTTTTCACCAGAGACGCGTTTTTACAGACCACATAGATCGCTCGCGTTTTAAGAATTGGCCAGTCAATCCAGATTGTGGAAAGCCATGTGTTGCGCATTTTGTTTGTATTAGTTTTTGGTTATGATGTAATTGACCGATGTTTATAGATTTTCCTTGATTTTTCATTTGAAATAACAAATAGGTGCCTGTTTATTGTTTCAGAAAGGATAGGAAAACCTATTGGAAAGTTTGTTTAACTTTGAGAAGTTGTTGTTTTTTATCCTTGGTATTTTTGGCGTAATAGGAACAATCAGGGGAACATCAGTCTATGGTATCAAATACGTGCTTGCATTTTCCTACGACCACCTATGAAAATGAGAAAAAAGCACGGTTAATATAGCTAGAAAGCGCCGTATATCACACGCGTTTTAAAAAAATATCAACACGAGAGTGTTGAAATATCAAGGCTCACTATTTAATTTTAACAGATGGTGCAAATTTCACAAACAACCACTATTTATTAAAAAGAATAAATTTTGGAAAGCAGTTGTAAGGTGTTTAACTTATTTATCATGTATGTGTCGAGTTATTCAGAGTGTGAAAATACGCCATCTAAAATTATTAAAAATGTAAAATAATATACTGAAAAATCTATTAACAGAAGAAACGAATCGTGCTAAAGAGAGTGTCATGTATTAAACAATAAATCTTTATCGGTAGCGATAGCATAGAGAATAGAGCTCTAGCCTATAGGTCACAAGGCCACAGGTACAAATCCCATCAAGAATATTTGACTTTTTCTTATAAAAACATTAAATAATTTATAGAATTATCTTGAATTGATATCTTCCTTGTTAGGTGGATTTTTTAAAATTTATGTTTAGTGCATCTTTCCTTGAATACATTTAAAATGTTTCATTCTGGTTAATCTAGAAGTCAATCCAGGATTAGTTCTTCCTATGATATATAAAATATGAAAAAATGAAAAAGTTAAACTACAAATAAAGGAAAAGCCTATTGGCAAACTATGAAACCAGGTATTAAGTGGAACATAATCCTAAGTATGCTAATTTCAACACTAGTATTGATATTTTTTTTCAACAACAGTGTTGAAATATTTTTTTCACAAATCAAAGGCTTTTTTAATATTTCTTTGTAGTCGTAGAAAAAATAGTGTACATTACTTGTGTGAAAGTGATTATTCTAAAACTCGAAGAATTTCCGCACTCGGCTGGCGTCTCGTGCTAAGTATCTCCTCGTTTGAAAAGTATCACTTTTATCACTTGTTATGTAATAAACTCTTTATTTTAATAAAAAATAACAAATCTGACATAAAATAACGCGCAAAAATTGTGTTTTTTGTCATCCATCTCAAGTTATAATGATCTGACCACTGTGATTGGTCGGTTTCATATCGTAATAAGGATGGATAAAAAATTATATTCGTTCAGTTAATTGGTAAAGCCCATTTATCCAGTACTGGTAACTTGGTTCCTTGTGGGAATAGAAAAAAGGTTTTACCAATCCACGATAAAATAAAACTAAAAGTATTTTAGCAGCACAATAGCATAAAAAAACTGTAGGAGGTCGCAGGAAATAAACAATTACCAAGTATTTTCGAAAATGTTCTACTACAAGTAGGTGTATTTGTATATAATTTTTTGCCAAACATTTAACTTTATACTTGTGGAATTTACTGTTACATGAAGGATTTTTTGTTGACTAATTTTCTGGTTTTTATCCTCTTAATGAGTTAACAAGATTGGGTGTGAAACTAGAAAATTAATAACCATAAAATTGTGTATCAAAGTCTGGTAATTAGTACGTTATCACCGACCTATATGTATTTAATTGAAAATGTTTACCGGCGTGCTGACAAGATTTTTAAAATTGAAATAGTTGTATGTCTTCGATGGGAATCGAATCCAGAACCTCTCGATTAAGCCTCAAGTACGCTGCCAATTGCGCCACGGAGAACTTGATATTCAATTTTATGTTAGTTGTATATAAATTGAAATTTCCTGTGATTCCAAACTGGGACGAATGTTATAAGGAGAAAGAAAACTCATTCACAACTACTGATTATTAGGATCTAATTTTTCTTTTATCCATATCACGTCACCATGTAGCGAAATTAATAGGGAAAAAAGAAAATTAAAAGTACTATAACAGATAGGAAAATGAAAATCATTTTCCTCTAAGATTCCAATGCTTCAGCCTGTCAAAGATTAAAAATGCCGTATTATAAACGTCATATCTCAAAAACAAATGAATTTAGACATTGTATACAAAATATATGCGGTATTTTATAGGGAATTAGAAAATAATATAATGTACCAGGTGTTTAATTTACAAAAAAAAAGTACGTCTGATATGCCCTGACTATTTGGGAGACACCCTGAATAATTTAAAATAGTTTTAGTTTCTAGAAATATTAAAAAGTTGAGTAGTAGAATCCTGCGTTGGGAGCAAGCGTATCAGCAATTACAATCAGTGGCGTATTTAGGGGGGGGCGCTGCCGCGCTACAGCCCCTCCCCCCCGGAGCCTAGGAGCTCGGGTCTTAATTGCAACCTAATTTTTCGTCTCACGCTTGGACTCTTAATTTAAATTTTTAAATAATGTATTCTTGGCTTAGATTACAAAGGTTTTGTAGGAAACGTTGAGTTTTTAAACTTTTCCTTCTAAAAGTCCTGTTTTATATAGAGATTAAGGGTTCGGACGCATATCGTTTTAGTTATTAATTTGTGATGTAATTTTAAAGGAAAACGAGTAAAAAGAATATTATTTTATAGTATTTTTCTATTTTATACTTGTCTGTTCCGTTTTCCATTTTTAAGAGCTATTTTAAATCAACAAAAATATAACCCAAGGAAATAAAATATTTTTACAACAAAAAAAAAGGTTTTTATTTTTAAAGGGAAAAATTAAAATATCTAAAAATTTTAATTAAAACATTTTTTATGGAAGAAGTGTGATAATTTATAAAAAAAAATAGTGTGGGAAGAAACGAGAATGGTTTATTATGATTATACAAAACGGCACTAAACAAGGAGTATTTCAAAACCTAAGCATTTGAACCTAAAACTGCTCTTAGAGCTACGCTCCTAAATACATGATTTCTGAAAAAATCATCAATTTTGGCATGAAAACCCAAGCCCGAAAATCGTCTTATATTAAAATTTTGAATTGACACCAATATTCATTATTTTCACAAATATAAAAATGGTTTTTTTTCCAGAAAAAAAAATGTCCTACTTACACCCACTGAGCCACGAGCATATTTTCTGATTACGCCACTGATACAATAATTAAATTTAATACCGAGTAACTTACCAATCCAATTTTAAACACTCTCTTAGTCAAACTGTTCAAGAAATCCCTTTTCCCAGGATCATTTCGATCGGATGGTTTCAATCCTCTTGACTCGATAATTTCAGTGATACTCTGGCTTTTCTGTAGTTGTCCGAAAGGCTTTCTTGACCATTGTCCACTGGGAGTGGACGGTAAGGACGCAGGAAGAAATTTCGAACTACTGGACGCACTTTTGGACACGGAGTATGATTTTTTGGTTAGTTCGTATTCGGTGACCAATGACGTTGAATTTTTTGTTGATTTGGAATCTACTACTTTTGATATTAATCTCATTTTTATATTTTACTTATAGTTGTTTAACCGATTTGATTTTTAAATAAGCATTTTAAATTCTTTGTTGGTATTAGTTTGGTTATTTACAAATAAGGTGCTTTTTTTGGGTTTAATTTAACGGTGATATGGTATCTTAAACCAGTTTATGGTAAGCTTTCCTTACTTTAAGGGCTTCTATCGTACTTCAAAAAAAGAAGTTATATTAAAAATCATAAGAAAAGGCTTATTTTAAAACATTTAGTACCCAAGACCCAAAGACCAGATTTATATTTTCAATAAAACAATAAATTTTTTCTACGAGCGTGCGCAAAGTGATACTTTTCCACAAACAGTGCAGTCTCAGTTTATTCTCTGTTACCTACATTTATTCTTCCATTGCTGATATTTCAGCTTAAACAAATGCGAATTTGAATTCTTTGGCAGCGAAATCTTGTCCAAAATATGACAATCAATATAAGCATTTTAAAAACTGATGCCACAATAAAGAAAGAGCCATTTAGTGTTATTTAGTGTTAAGGAGTCCAATTGTTGTAGTTCTTCTTCTTTCTAAAGATTTTTCAAAAGCTTAAGTTGTGCAATATCAGGCTTTTCGTACGTATTCAACGTAGATTCAACCCCCCCCTCGAAAAAATAAATATTTACACAACCAATTAAAACAAAGAAATTTTATAGTAGTTGGGTGAATTTTGTGTGCAGCCCTCCGAAATTCCTTTCCAGATCCATCCCTGCTAAACCTCTCCCATGGTCAATTCCTAGCTACGGCTCTGTGTAGAGTTGTTTCAATATCGCTTGTTCCGTTTACTTCTTAAAATACATAATACAGGAAGCGAGTGATGTAAATCAAAATTATTAAAAATAACCAGTCAACCCAAATTGCTAATTCGTATTCAAAACAACAGTTGTCATTGTCATAAATTTATTTAGGATGCATCTATTTTATGATTGGTACATTTAGATTTTAATTCATTTATGTCCCATATTAACTAGAACTTGTGTAAACTTTAAATGCATAAAATAATAGAACAACAAAGTAGTGCATCTATTTTTTGCATTAAAGTACACAGGAACGCCAAAGGTAATGGGTTCCCTGGGGCACAGGTAGATAATAACAGGCTGTTTTGTCCTTGTTGGGACTCATCAGAAAGCCGTAAGCTGTACGCAAGTCCCAATACAGCGAAGATATGCTTTTAAGATATTTTTAGGAATAAATATATGATGAAAACCTAGTATCGCTATCTGTATGAATCAACTAAATGCAAAAGATAGCCGTCAGACGTGAAAAAATAGAACTAACAATTAACTAAGTACGGTAGGCCAACACATTTAGTATAGGAAACGTTTTTTTGCGCATCCCTACACTTTTTCTACGGGTTGGTAGATTCAAATATAGATCGCGTTGCAGTAGACCACTGGGGTGCCGCACTAATCCGTAATACAATGCCGTGTAAAAAAAAGGGGGTAGTGGGCTACTGTAGCGCAATCTGTATTTGAATCTATTAACCCGTAGAGAAAGTGTAGGGATGCGCAAAAAACGTTTCCTATACTGGATATGTTGGCCTACCGTATTTGTTTTTGTGTTGTAAAAAATATTGAAAAATATTTCTTTAAAAAAATAACTCTCCAACCCCCTTAAACCTCTGCAGAGTACAAATAAAAAAGTTTTAAAAATCCGTTTTTAAACATGGCCAAAATTGGAGCCAAGAGAACCCAATGTGTTTGGTCTAATTTAATATATTGATATAACTTCGCATGGAGCTAACCTAGAAAGTAATTTAAAAATATTAAATAAAAAAAGTTTCCAAAGATGGCAGTACCTACTTATTAGTTGCTATTTATATTTCTCCAAATAAGTAATATTTAACATATTATACACATTTTACAAACATATTTTGCATTAGTATTTTTAAATTGCCTTATAAAATTTTGACATTAAACTTGAGTAAATATAATACAGACGAAGCTAAATTTATCTCTTTTAAATTAAAATGTATTTATAGCTCCTTTATTTAAGATTTACATCCTAGGCAAGATATTGAGGCAATACATGCATAAGGTAGTATCATCGGCAAAATTAATGTCAGTTATCTATGGTTAATTTTAGCTAATTGCTACCATAATTATTTTCTTTTAATAATATTTTTCAAAATCGGAAATCCCCGTTTCGGTAACAATAATATTATGGTTTGGTAAACAAAGAGCTCAACACATTTTCCTTATCTATTTCAGACAACATCAATGGTATTTCAGATTCATGAGTTTTCTTTCAAAAAGGCGCCATTTCATATGTCAATAGGGATTTTTGATAGGAGACATATTATCAGCCCACTTAATTGAGGTACATCACTTGAATACAAGCATAGGTTTTATGCAGTGATGTCACTGATAGTGATAAAACTGGTGTAGTACCCCCAGGGGGGGGGGGGGGGGGCTCACAAGCCTCACAAAATGGGTGTTCTTTTACCTTGAGCCTTGAAAATTGTAGGGCGTGTGAGAGTAGGAAGATTTTTTGAGCCGGGATACGCTCTTTTTTTTTAGAAGTAATTTTTTTTTAAATCGCTCCTCCCCCTCGACAAAATCCTGGATCCGCTATTGAGTACCCCCCCTTTGAATAAATACATTTTTGTATGTACATATAGGTATTATAGTATATTTCAGAAAGGTAGTAATAAAATGGGAAATTCCGTCCAGTTCGGCACAATAAGAAAATAATTTGATAAAGAAGGAACTACATATTAGCTATAGCAAATTTACACAAACATCGTTTTATGAAATATGCCGTGAAAGATATACTTGAAAAACATTGTATTTGTGCTGCGCACACCGCCATTATTGCGAACTATAGAACTTATATGGGCGCAAGTGAAAGGATTTGTAGCAAGACACAACATGACATTTAAAATGAAACACATTAAGCCACTGTTTGATCAAGCCATTAAAGAAGTGACACCAGAGAATTGGCGAAAAGCAGTTCATCCTGTCATTAAAGAAGAGAAGAAAATGTGGGATCTTGGCCACCTGATCGATCGGACCGTCGACCCGTTAATTATAACGTCAAGAGGAGATGACCGTTCCTCAGATGACGAAAAATTTATGATTTTTTATAATTTTATTTCTGTATAATGTATTTTTTGTATTTTGTATTTTTAATGTATGTTTAATAAAAAACAAATGTACCTAAAAATGTACACCTTTGTCACGCCATTTTCAGTGTTTGTGAATGTATAACAGGCAAGGGCCTGTCGACATAGCACCGGTTCCCGCAGATCACCGAAGTCAAGCGGTGTCGAGCGCGGTTAGTACTTGGGCGGGTGACCGCTTGGGAACACGGCGTGCTCTTGCCTTAGGGAAGAGTGTAAAATGAATCGACACCTAGCCATCCTATTCACGCCGGACAGACCGGATGAGATCGGATATCTCGTAGGATGAAGGTGCCGTTTCACACTCCCCAGTCGGTAGATCACATTTGTGGTCGATGACCGGTTCAAGATGGCCTACGTAGTCGGCGAACCGTAAAAAAAAAAAGAAAAGAATGTATAACAATAGCCAAAACCCATAAATTGACCCAAACAGGGTGGTACTACCTGCACTTGATGAAAATAAAGAATTTTGCAATGAAATCAATGCCAAATTATGAAAGCGGCTTAAATATTCGTTGGGTCACTGCACTGCGTAGTCCCTTTGCATACCTAATGAGCCTTTATTACTCTACACCTTTCTGAAATAGACTATAGCACTTCCCTTATGAATAAATATTTTTTTTAAGTAAATATAGGTATTAGAACTGGAACAATATGTCCACCTAAAAAATAAATATCGTCCAATTTCTATAAATTTACGTCAAAATATTCGTTATATTGCCAACAAGCCGATCTATTTTCAGAACAAAATTGCCTCTGTTTGCACGAACCTTAAAAAACCTCTTGAAACGCATTTTAACATTAAATATTTAAATATTGTTTATGGGATATTTAGCGGAATTTGATTACCAACATTATTATTTACTTGTCTAAGATTTCATGCCAGATGTTCGCACTTTTGCACTTTAATATATCAACAAAAACTTTGAGAAGTGGGTAATTTTAGTTCACCCAAATATTTTCGTATAATTTTCATATATAATTAGTTTATTTGCTTACTACTGTTACAAATAATTATCTAATTCAAAATACTCTGTCTATGGATGCCTCTGATCTAATTATAGATATGTCACTAGAAGTTAAACCCAAAAATAGCACTTTTAGAACTGTCACCACCGCGCACGCGATGTAACGATCAAAAATACCTCGAAAATACAAGAAGAAAACTGTTTTCGGGACTTTTCGGTTGTTAAAATAGCATAACTATACGCATTTGATAACACTGGTCTTGTGAAATCTCTATTACAAAGTACAGGTCCAGAAATACGCCGAACAACACACCTAACGAATATAGTAAGTTTCTGGATGATTTCCAATATTATCGAAAGTACTTATCAACGATTAACGTTGCTGTAAATGTTTTATGCGAGGGCCACTACATAAAATGCA
Organism: Polydrusus cervinus; assembly: GCA_935413205.1. Classification (NCBI taxonomy): domain Eukaryota; kingdom Metazoa; phylum Arthropoda; class Insecta; order Coleoptera; family Curculionidae; genus Polydrusus; species Polydrusus cervinus. The sequence goes on from OW284516.1 coordinate 8,862,682, forward strand.
GGTCTGGTCGCATATTAATTCATTTTTGTAAACAACCGTTTTTGTTTTAATAAATGGTGAAAAATGAAATATTGTTTAATTTGTTTTCGGAACGTGGTTCTCGCCCGACGTCTAATTTAAGACCTGCGAGTGGTAAGCAGTAAGCAGTGACGTTAATGTAAATAGCTGGTGTTGCTATCATTTGCAATTTCATGAAATTAAAAATATGACTGTAGCGGTGTAAATTTATTTTTGTATTAGCGAGCGCGAGCGATTTTAGCGGGAAAGATACGATTCTCTCCACAGGAGCTAGTCGCTGGCGACTACAACCCAGTAGCGACGACTGATTTGCCAAGACATGTACTGTACAATGGTTTCTTCAAGTTCTGTAGTAGCTTCTAGGAAAACAAACATGTTCAGAAACAATTGTATACAGTGTCCATGAAATGACTGTACAACACTTCACCATAAATTCCTTAACCAAAAATAAGGCGATCTAGGCAAATTTACCTATATGCAATGTTGCTTCGTTTTGCCGCTACAGGGCGCTTTTTCAAATTAATATTGTTTTTTCGGAATAATTTCTAAATGCCTTTATCGATTTCCACTAATTTTTGAACTAAAAGTGACTATTATTAATAGCGTGTTTTGACGTATACGCCATCTTTTTTTAATACCTGCAAACTTAAAAATGGCGTGTGATTGGTAAATTAAAAGTTCCTCTTTTTGTCATCCCCCGTATAAATTACTTTAATTATTTTTCTGACACTAGCTGACTTCATGTTGAAACTTTTTTGTCTCTTGTAAAATTTTAGCCAGACATGCAGTTTCTCTGCAAAAAAATTATTTACCATACCTTGTAATTCATCATTGCTGTTTATTCAGAACGAGAAACATAAAAAAAAATTTAATTCTAACTAAACTGCTGGACAATTGCTTTCGAGCAAGAAAAATTTCGCCTAAATTTAACAGTTAATATTTTCTGAACCAGATATGATATCGACCTACGATTTTAAGTAGTTGATAGATTCATCCCTTGGGAAACAATTGTCAATGTTGGATTTTCTTTAACTGTCAGAAAATTTTATATACAGGGGGTTAAAGAAGACGATGGTTTATGCTCCAATTTTAATGGTGTGTAGCTTTTACAATAATATTTTTAAATTTTATCACTCTACGTCAATTGAATCACTGGTTCATAGCAAAGAAAGTAATTTGTCAAATTTTTGATATCTACCAGATTTTTTTGGAAAACCTTGCTATATTTTAACTTATTGGTAGCTAGATCTTACTGTGCGTTGAATCGTGCAAACTTTGCGAGTGATTATTATACCTTATGAAAAGCTTGATTATGTTCAGTAACAATAGTTGTACCTAAATGTTATGATGTACAGTGGCGTACTTATAAACACCTATATATCTATGTTTTATGAGTATCTCACAATTTTTCACGATTGTTTTATATTGAAAAGTACTTACCCCTAAATTAGGTCAATTTTTTCTTATTTTTTAGTTTTTCATATCGCACTACAGGTATATTATGTGTGTTTACAAAATTTTAACAAAGATAATTTTTTAAATTTAATTTTTTAAAAAAATGTATTTAATAATTTCTAACTTTCTAACACTATACTCATAAACCATAGATATATAGGCGTTTATAAGCACGCCACTGTACATCATAACAATTAGGTACAACTATTGTTACCTACTGAACATAATCAAGCTTTTCATAAGGTATAAGAATCACTCGCTAAGTTTGCACGATACAACGCACAGTAAGATCTAGCTACCAATAAGTTAAAATAAAGGAAAGTTTTCCAAAAAAATCGGTATTTTTTAAAATGTGGCAGATATCAAAAATTTGACAAATTACTTTCTTTGCTATGAACCAGTGATTCAATTGACGTAGAGTGATAAAATTTAAAAATATTATTGTGAAAAGTTACACGCCATTAAAATTGGAGCATAAACCATCGTCTTCTTTAACCCCCTGTATATAAAATTTTCTGACAGTTAAAGAAAATCCAACATTAACAATTGTTTCCTAAAGGATGAATCTATCAACCATTCAAAACCGTAGGTCGATATCATATCTGGTTCAGAAAATATTAATTGTTAAATTTAGGCGAAATTTTTCTTGCTCGAAAGCAATTGTCCAGCAGTTTAGTTTAATTTTTAACAATAATTATTGTTCGAAACTTGTTCATGTTTTGCATCGTAAATAATTTTTTTGTAGAGAAACTGCCTGTCTGGCTAAATTTTTACAAGGACCAAAAAAGTTTCAACGTGAAGTCAGCTAGTGTCAGAGAAATAATTTAAGTCATTTATACGGGGGTTAACAAAAAGAGGAACTTTTAATTACCAATCACTCGCCATTTTTAAATTTTCAGGTATTAAAAAAATATGGCGCATACGTCAAAACACGCTATTAATAGTTGTCATTCTTAGTTGCAATATTAGTGGAAATCGATAAGGGCGTTTAGAAATTATTTCGAAAAAACAATATTAATTTGAAAACTTAAACGCCCTGTAGTGGTAAAACGAAGCAACATTGCATATAGGTAACCTTGCCTAGATCGCCTTATTTTTGGTTAAGGAATTTAGGGTGAAGTTTTACAGTCATTTCATGGACATTCTGTATATGTCTTGGCGATTGTAGTCGCTGGCGACCCACCAGTAGCGACGACTAATTCGCCAAAACATGTACAATGGTTTCTGAACATTTTTGTTTTCCTAAAAGCTACTCGATAGCTGCCACCACAATGTGTTTGCAAATCAGTCGCTGCTACTGGGTCGTAGTCACCAACGACTAGCGATCTTGGAGGAAAACCTAGATACCTTAACTGAATCGATATTCCGATTGGTTCTCTTCGTGGCCCTCTACGACGTTAAAGAATAAAAAAAAACAGACATCTGATCTCTTCAGAATGGAGTTTTGAATTATCCCGGATTAGTAACGTTGAGAGGCCGAGCACAGTCCAGAATTCGCTTGTCAATCGTTCAGTAATTATAAATTTAATTGTTGAAGTTATATTCTGAATAATTTTAGTTTATTCCCGTATATTTACTCAAATTCTCTATTTAAAATAATAAAAATAGCTTTTACTTTTCTTTGATTTTTAAACACATTTGAACCGTATTTTTAACTTTTTGTTGCTTGGCCTGTACGAAACTGTGTCAAATTATTTCAAGCTAAAAAACGCTTGTCTATTATTACTTTATGCCTGCCAAAAATTGTCGTAGGTGGTAGACATGGATTTTTTTCTTTAAATGATTTATTAAAAAGTACAGATGTGTAATTAATATTTTTATCGTGGTGATCTATCTAGTCTAGAAAAATTAATTTTGTAGGTATGCCGCAATTTCTAATATTACTACCCAAAAAAATTACGATACTGTGTGTTTTAAGGGATTTCTATCAAGTAAAAGCTATTTAAAAATCAAAATTGATTAATATTTTTGACTGTCCTAGTTCCTACCTGTTCATTTTCGAAGTCGCCATATTTCTGATTTATTTCTTGATTTATCTAAAAACATAGGTCATTATTAGAAGACGAGCTTATTTTTACATTAAGAAATGCGCAAGTTAATCAAAAATAATATAACATAGCCTATAATATTTATATTTACACCGGGGAACAAATTTAATTTTTTTTGTTTCCTGAACAAAAGCTATTTTTAGGATTCAACAATTAACTCAAAAATACTTACTGAATTATTTATTACAAAATTTTAATTTATAGGCATATTCAATAAACATACAAAATACAGATAACAATACAGTAGAACCTCGATTATCCGGGACCGAGCCTTCGCCGGATAATCGAAAACACGGATAATCGAAAGACCTCATTTTTATTTTTTTTATAATTTATTCTAAAAAATACATGTGTTAGCACAGCATAATACTGTTACACTGTCTTTGCTTACTTTGAAACCTAAAAAAAATATTTTAAAAAACACTGTATACACGTAAAAATATGTATGTAAAGCTAACATGGTGCACTAGTTTCTAAGCCTGCAGCCAGTGTTCTTTTTGACATCGCTTTACAATAAAGTCCAGTTTCGTCTCCATTATACGCTTGCTCTGGTTTTAGGTTATGCTCCTGTATAAGGTTTTCCAAAGCATAGCAAAATTCTACCATAGCGCCATAATCAGCACTTAATTTCTCCCCTTGAACAGCTAATTCTCGTATTCCATGACGTCTTTTAAACCTGTAAAGCCAACCAGAAGATGCCGAGAAGTTTCTTTTCATTTTCAACTGCTCGTAACATTTTTGAGCTTGCTTAGCACACATAGGTCCTGATATTGGAATCCCTTCAGATCTTTTCTGCAAGAACCACCTGGTCATAACATCATCAAGCTCTTGAAAAGTAGAACCTTTTAGAGATTTCCTGTCAGAAATAGCTTTTGCACTGTCAGCTTTAGCTACAAAGCTCTGTAATTCGGCTTTCTTCTTCACAATGTCAGGAACCGTTTGTTTTCCAATGTTATATGCTTTAGCCAATTCAGCAACACATATGTTATTTAATTGTTTTAAAATTTCCATTTTTTATTCAATAGTTAAAACATTGCGTTTACGCTTTTCATTAGCACCGGTACGCTGCATTTTGGGCACCTGTTTACGTTTAACTAACGAGTCGGTCGGCAGTTAGCGAAAATAATAAGTAAACACACAAATGGGGTATTCCCCGAAATTTAAAATGCCGCCCGGATAAACAACTACAATGCCGCACGGAAAATCCGCCGCCCTGATAAAGCGCGCACGGATAATCGGGGTTCTACTGTATATTGTTGGTCCAACAAACGCAATTAACTGACCTAATTTTATCATCGAATTTACAGTTTTGACACTCATTTTTCTAATGTCCAAATTTATATGAATTGGCGATAGTAATATTTTTTTATGGAGGAACTACTAGAGCGCTGGTTACATTTTTCTTTCCTAGCTCAAAAGACTTTCTCGGTAGCCAAATTTTCTTTCTATAGTGCAGCAGTATTTGGTATAATCTAGCTGCATTCCAACCAATATTGCCACAACTTTTAATTAAGAATCAAGGGTACACTTTCTAATTTCTCAAATACGAACGGCTCTCAATCAACTGGTGGTTAAAATACAACTAACTAACCATTCAGGATTTATGTTATACGTACTTAAACTCCTTATTAAGTACACCTGATATAATAAATCCAGATATTTCTCATTTAATGGTCGAATTTTCCCATACATTAAGGCAGTGGTTCTCAACTTTTTGCGGTGAAGGAACACTTTTGGTAGCAATAGGAAAATGGCGGAACACCACATTTGTCAACATATTTACGGTGAAGTAATCAGTTTATCAAATACTATCTCATGAAATAAATTTAAAAGAAATAGGTAAATCACATGTTTTATAAAAAAAAAAGTAGAGGTATTCAATTCAAGAAGATAAGAATCAGAGCTATTCAATGTAAAAAAACTTTTATTAACACATTGGCAAAAATAAACAAGTTCTCAACTTTAAAACAACAATAAAACATTCATTTTAGTGAGATATTTGAGCTTGACGGGTTCTACAGATATCTGCAATATTTGGCCTCTCTCATTTCATCTTCCAAATTACTTAGTCTTTACCTTTTTTTTGTTTTAATATTAGTTAATGTTGAAAACCCCAACTCACAAAGATATGAAGTTGAAAAAAGTAGTAAAATAATGAGTGTCTTTTTGGAAAGGGCTGGATATTCCTTTTGTACAGAAATTCAAAAATGTTCACCTACCTCCGTAAACTTTATTTTTAATGTGCGATCAGATGACAAAGAAATAAAATATTTCTCTTCTTGTAGAGAGAACTCGTTACAGGACATATCACCTTCACAAAAGGGATTTCGTACCAGTCATATTTTTCTATGTCCAGAGATAGAACATTTTTCAGATTAGTTGATATTACTAAATTATTTCGCGGAACACCTAAAAGAGGTTTGGGGAACACCGGTGTTCCGCGGAAGGGCGGTTGAGAACCACTGCATTAAGGGCAGGTTGATATAATTATCCTAATTAGTATGGATATATAAAACCGGAGCCAACTGAGACTTTTGCAAGAGATTGTTAATTAGTATAATAAAATAAGTAAGATTTTGTTATTTTGATCTTAGAAACATTTTTTTGTTCCCCAGTGTTATGAGAAGAGAATATTGATACCAATTTTTAAGATAGATATGATTCTTTTTTGTTAAATTAAGATTTGTTCCAAGTATGTATTTGTTGATTAACTTAAACTATATAAAAAAAAATGTTGTGTATGTACCTTGTTAAATTTATAACTATTAAAGGAATTTTCAGGTGGCAGAGACATTGGACGATATTTAGGTGGTTTGGTGGGTAAATATGATGGTAATCTAGCAACGTAGCTCTCGTTCTGGTACTGGTACGAGTTTTGGTTAGAGTAACGTGTCTGAAAAACAAACATGCAACATATGTGGATACACATATATGGTTAAATGTCATATTGAAAATGAAAAATTAATATTTGAATTAAAGATGAAGAATTGGAGAAAAAAAGACTATGGTTAGTTAATACCAAAACATCAACAAAACTTTACATGAACTGAACAGTGCAATAAAGATTACAAACGGTTTTACCACGCTTCAAACAAAACAAATTCATGGACTATTTTGTATTATTGTAATAAAACTAAATTATTACTAATCAAAAAAATATACAGCACGATCGTCTTATTGATTTATAGTAATTTTTAACAAACCTGTTGTAAAATATCCTGATTCAATGATGGCAAAAATCCACTGTCCTGTCGTAACTCGTTATCTTTTTCAGCATAACTATCTAAATCAGAAATAATCTCCCTCAATGAATTCTTAATATTTTCTTCTTTTATCTCCGCTTTGTGTCCACCGCCACCACTAAAAGTTCGATGAATGTCTGTAGGACTATCGCTCGTCAAAGTAATTTGAGGAGGCGGAGGATGATAATTTTCCAAAGGAGGCGCCAAGTCAGATAGATTTAGAGGCGATAGAGCTTGTACTGGAATATATCCAGGAGGATAAGAGCGATTGGATTCTTGGTTGTTGTTTGAGTCAGTAACCTGAGGTTGATAGAAACTTTTCTGGTCCTCAAAAGACTGAAACCCTACTAGTTCTGCTGATTCTGGAGGCTGATATGGATACAATTCCTCAAACGATCTAAAGGGTACCGATTGTGATTGAGATAAAGTCTGATAGTTGGGTGGTTGGTATATGGACGAAGCTAGTTGCTGTGATTGCAAAGCAGATTGTTGTGGAATTGAATTTTGGTATATTGGTGGTCCATGTGTGAATGCAGGTTGTTGCTGGGGTTGACAAGCTGTTTTTTGTATTTGTGAATATTGGTAGCTAGATGGTTGGTACATGGACGATGCTTGTTGCTGTGGTTGCGGCGCCAACGGTTGTATTGGCTGATGTTCATAGTTATGTGATTGGTTTACGGATGAAACAAATTCTTGTGATTGTGGAGATGATTGCTGTGGAATTGTATTTTGGTAGCTTGGTGATTGGCAAATTGGTAAACCTTCTTGTGATTCTGAAACTGGTTGTTGTGAAGTTGAACTTTGCGAACTTGGTGGTGGTTCTGTGGACAAAGCTTGTTGCTGTATTTGCGTTGTTGATTGTTGAACTTGTTCCTCCACTACCTGGCTGACCTCTTTTGTTGAAGATACATGTTCATTTTGCAAATGTTTTTCTACCTTTTCTTTACTAAAACCAATATTACCTATTTGTGCCAAAGCATCTGAGTATATATCCTCAATTTCTTTCATAATAGGTTCCTTATTAACACTTTCAACAGTCAACTGTTCTTTGACTTGTTTTGCGAGCTCAAACGATTTTGGAGCCTCAAAAGGTTTAAGGGGTTCAAAAGGTGTAATCGGCTCAAATGGCTTCAATGGTTCAAATGGTTTGGGTGGATCTACTGGAAGGGGCTGATAATATTTAGTTTGTTTTATGACCGGTTGATCGGATGATCCGGTAGTAGAACTCAGAGTTTCTTGCTCATCCTGATAATTAAAAAACAAAAATTGTTTTTAACAGTGCTTTTCAGGAAACTTATTGTACATTAGTAACGCTTGTAAGTTTCAGTTACATATTTGCAGAAATAGTTAATAGAGATGGTGTACGAATCTGACAACATTTAGACATCGAACTTACCAAGGTCCGTTCTCTAAGAATAAGCATCCAAAGAAGAAACATTTTTCTGAAAAACTGATCAAGAATAGATCTTAATTAATAATGTTATTCTTCTTTAATTGAAAAAGATTTAAGACTTTTTAAAAATCTACTCCAAACCAAGTAAGATATAATTGGTTGCATTTATCTAAGGTTAGTCTGTCTGTCATATACGTATTACCTAATTTATTACTGATGCAGGAAAACATTGAACTCCAGCATTGATGTACTAAATCGAATCTAGTAAAGTCATACTTTATTTGAAGCCAAGCGCTTTTTTAATTGAATTTTGGAGTTATTAATGTTTGGTCTAAAACCTGTATCATTATAGTATTTTTAAAATAAAGCATTGATAAATAATAGCACTTAATAAGATAATAAAAATTTGTAGTGGTAATATTTTATTTATTATGTTATTTCTTACGTCTCTTCTCGAGTTGTTTAAGAGCCAGGAGGGAAGGGGCCTGACTTATCGTATATCCTTTCTGATATGGTATAATAGATATAATAATAGATTCTGTAACGAGGTTGGAATGAAAATTTGATCCGAGTGGAACCACGAGTATCGAATTTTCATTCTAACCGAGTAGCAGACTATATTTTCTCCACGACCAAAAATACTATTTGCAATAGTTGTAATTTCAGGTGAAGTATTATCCAGTTCCATATCTGATTCATCCGATTTTTCACTCATATTTTGACTTGCACTAAAATTTGTCTGCTGACATTGATAGTTTCGAAATTCATGGCAACCTATGTCGTTTAGATCAATTACAGAATATTCATTCCGCATCTTGTTATGGAATGAAAATACACGCAAAACGCATAAGAAGCAAGTGTCTCAGAATAAATATTCCAACTCAAGAGCAAGAATTTTTACATTCTATTATCAAAAATGATTTTGGAATTATTGCATTCAGTAATGGTCGTGGAGAAAAGAATTTTATAAACCTCTTTGTAATATACCACACCCTAACACATAAACAATTTGACGCGTGAACTTCTATTGTTACTAAATTCAGTAATGGAAGTTAGATCTTTAGTATATTTTGCCTTAACTTTTATAATACGTATAGTATACGGGTGATTCCTAAGTTGATACTTCTTTTTTAGCTGCGTATAGAAGGCATTAAAATAAACAACTTTTTCAAAAAACTCAAAAATAGGCGAGATAGAAAAGTAAAAAATCTAAGTGCGGGCCTGGCCATAAAAACATAGACCGCTATAGTTTTTGTTGTTTTTCTCATTTCTTACTAGTATTAGTCATACGGGTAGTCTTGAGCAATACGCTGTGTGTGTATGATACGTGAAAATGATAAAATTTAAAAAAATAAACTAATAAATATGGTGTTAAATTACTGTGAGTGGCGTAAAAGTGCCGATGTTCCTTCGAGATTATACGCAGAACGCTTTCCCTGGCGGGCTTATCCTACACCGAAAAGTTTTCTTAATTCTATTTAACGGGCAAGTTAGGAAGAACCGTATTTGATTCGTAGTGTAATAAATGAATGTAAGTACTATATTTTTGAGTTTTTTGAAAAAAGGTATTTGAAAATGTTGTTTATTTTAATGCCTTCTATACGCAGCTAGAAAAGAATTATCAACTTAGGAATCACCCTTTAAGCTAGTGTTATAACGAATCTCAGACTTTAACACGATATTTAATAAATTTAAACCAATAATTTTATATTTAGGATAGTCGGAATTAATTGAAATTTCTAGTATAAACTTTGCCAAGCTACTTTTACAATTATCTTTTATAAACTTTTAAAAATATACTGTCTGCAGCCTATGAGGTAGATTGGAAATTATCTTGATTTATCAATTGATGGTTAATATTTAATTGTTTTCACATCATGAAGAAGGCTGATGTTTCATTCGTTTAAACAAAAAAAATCAAAATGATCTGTCAATTATTTTGTTTTGGTTAAGCGTGTATAACAACATGTGAGTTTTTAATTATGAAGAAAAAAGAAATGCGAGTCTGGAATAATTTTTTTTATTTGATAGATAATACTGCGAGTCAAAGACCAAAATTCGCAAAAAAGAAATAATGAAAATCGTTGTTTTACCTTTATTCGGGACCCATCACGATTAGTATCACTGATATCAATACTGACATTACTAATAAAGTAATACCATTTTGTTACTAAATAAACTGCTGGACAATTCAAGCGGACCGAGCTAATTGTTAGGTGAACTTTGGAGTAAAATATTTTACGAACGAATAAAGCTATCGATGTGCGGTTTACAACATTTAAAAGAGAATTTAATTCTTAATATGCACATTTTTTCCGATTTTTTTGTTACTTCTAACCTTTAACTGTCTACAGGGTTCAAAGAGAAGTATGTTTTTTTTACCAAAGTTTCTAAGTACCGGATTTCCACAAAAATAATTTTAAATTATTTTGGATGGCATTTTCTTTATCTCCTATTTATAGAGAACAAAATAAATTCTCAAATTTTTGATATCCCTCTTTGTTCATGAAATTTCGATTTTTTTCTCAACCCCTGTAAATTTCAGGTATTTTTGTCATTAGGCCTTACAATGTTTTGTAAGAACGGGTTTTGGTAAGTGATTATAACTTCTTAGGACCACCTCTTTTGCAGTGAGTACATTTTAATTTCTTGCATTTTGTCGTGACCAGTGGCGTACCCATAATCGTTTTTTTTTTCATTTTATATGCCTCCATTTATTAGTTTTCTCATTAGCCGTTTAATTAGTAGAGAGTTAAGGAAGACTAATCATGTAAGCATATCAGTACCTAATGAACATTATTAAAAATATTTTATTTGCTAATAATTAATTGTTCCGTTAATAATAAAAAGATTCGTTTTATAACTGTGTATTTTTTGGAAAAGTGTATCGGATAAATATTGTTTCATTTTGCCTCCGCATATTAAAATCGTTGCAAAAGAGGTGGTCCAAAGAAGTTATAATCACTTACCAAAACCCGTTCTTACAAAACATTGTAAGGCCTAATGACAAAAATACCTGAAATTTACAGGGGTTAAGAAAAAAATCGAAATTTCATAAACAACGAGGAATATCAAAAATTTGAGAGTCTATTTTGTTCTCTATAAATAGGAGATAAAGAAAATGCCATCCAAAGTAATTTAAAATTATTTTTGTGGAAATCCGGTACTTAGAAACTTTGGTAAAAAAAACATACTTCTCTTTGACCCCTGTAGACAGTTAAAGGTTAGAAGTAAAAAACAATCGGAAAAAATGTGCATATTAAGAATTAAATTCTCTTTTAAATTTTGCAAACTGCGCATCGATAGCTTTATTCGTTCGTAAAATATTTTACTCCAAAGTTCACCTAACAATTAGCTCGGTCCGCTTGAATTGTCCAGCAGTTTAGGTTACATTAATGTAATTATTTTTTGGTAATACTAATACTAAAAAAAATGAAGACGTGTAGGATAACCTCCACAATATTAACTATGCTACATGATACAGAACAAACTTTTATTTTTTTGCAGTATGTACAATGTATACATCAACTAGATGAGCGCCAACAGCTTTTTAGCAGACACAAACTCACAGAGAAAGTCATAGTATAGTTCATATAGTTTTAGAGAAAAAAGGAAGAGGAAAATATGCAACTGAAGCTTCAAAACGTTACAATTTAACAAAAAGAAAACTGACAAACCAGAAGCTATATAGAACTGAGCGTGTGTTCTGCGCGAAAACTATAACATTTTGAAGCCCAGTGTCTGAAAAGAAACTAACAATAATTCTATAATACATTTATTGAGAAAAAAACATAGATACATTGTCCAGGGTCACATATAAGCAAACAACCTAAAAAGAACGTTAAAGGCCTCCACAGACGCTCAAGCTCTTAAAGGTACGATATGCATGCGTAAACCCAGATTAAACTGGGTTTTACTAATATTTTAAATTTGTTTTTATCTGCTAATAAGCAGCTGCACATAAAAAACAAAAATGTATTAGTTATGGATTATTTTATTAATTGCTCATACAAGCTTAACCGTGTGTGAGGGCCTTTAGAATTCATTTTTTAATGGGGGTAAAACTAATTAACTACACGGCAAACAAAAATAAGCGCCAGTTCTATATAACCTTCGGTATGAACACAAATAAATATACATTCTGTTGTATTACTTTTGATATGTCTTTCCTTGTCTATCACATTCAATGCCTTACTTAGTAAATGCAAAAATAATCGAAAAAATAAAAGGTTAAAGCGATTTAAAAAAATATGAAAAATGAAAGTAATATATAAAAAAATAAATGAAAAAGCTGTAGAAACTATCCATTTAAAATATTTTTGTGGTTAGCAAAATAGCTGATACACAGGTCTGAAAAGCTATTTTTTGAGTGATATTTTTCATACAGAGAAGTGAGTAAGGAATGAATTATTTTCAAGATGAACTAAAATTGATTACATTTTGTGGCGGGAGAGCCAGTTTCTTGATAACATTATGATCATCTAGGCCAGGTCCAAGTCCAAGTCCTTCCCAGTTTTTTAAAAAGTTTGTTTATAGCGAATTGTAACGCCAAACGTTTCTTTAACAAACAATTAATAGTTATTTACGATATATGTATTGTAAAGATTCATATTACAACACGAGATTTTAAAGTTGTCAAACAAGGCGTCAGCCGAGTTTAATAAAACATCGAGTGTAGTAATATGAATTTACAACAAGAATATTGTACAAAATTTTATCTACTTTCATCTATGAATAAAAATATTTAGGAAAAGGCATTTTTTAAAATAAAAATGAACCTGTAAAAATACACCTGCTATTAAGATTACTAATCAAGTTTTTTATGTTACCTTTCGCATAGTTATTGTTTCGCATGGTTACTGTCGAAACTTTTTCAAACAAATTCAAAAATATATAAAGCGTTTTTCAAAATGAGCGATTCTGATGGAAGTTTACCCTCTGATATAGAAGCAGCGGCAAACGAAGCGATCTCAAGTTTAGTTCCGACAAAATCCAAGGCGCGGTATGAGTTGGAGTATCAGAAGTTTGAAGATTGGTGCAAAGCTAACAAAATAAAGGAGGTGTCTGAGAAAATCCTTTTGGGTTATTTTTCCGTAAAGCAACGCTCCCAGACATACCATCTACACTATGGACTCACTACTCAGTGTTGAGAACTATGATTTCAGTCAAGAAAAATCAAGATATAAGCAGATTTTCTCAACTAATCGCATTTTTGAAAAGAAGTTCAGAGGGTTACAAGGCCAAAATGTCCAAAGTTTTCACAAAGGAAGACGTATGTAAGTTTCTTAGTACTGCAGATGAAACATATTTACTTATGAAGGTTGTTATGATATCGGTATTTTTGGGGCTTGTCGGCGCGAAGAACTTGCTAAGTTAATGTTGGATCATATTAAACACAATGATTTGTATATAAAAATTGTGATTCCATTCTCGAAAACCAAAATTATGCGAGAATTTGTTATAACAGAAGGAAATGTGACATGTCATTGTGTCAACTGTTTAAGTATTTTTCGAAAGTATGCTCAACTTCGTCCTCTTAAAGCAACTCACAGGCGATTTTTTGTATTCTATGGAAAAGGAAAATGCACCTCCCAGCCTGTCAGAATTAATAGTTTTGGAAGTATACCAAAAAAGATTGCAACAAAACTTGGATTGAATAATCCCGAAGGATACAGCGTACATTGTTTTAGGAGGTCCTCAGCCACCATTCTAGTTGATGGTGGTGCAAATATGCAGATGTTAAAGCGTCATTGGGGCTGGAAATCCTCTTCTATGGCAGAAGGCTACGTTGAGAATTCTTTAGAAAATAAGAAACAAATAGCAAAGAAGATCATGGGGTCAGACACGGATTTAATGATTGGAAATTCGAACGTAAAGGGCTCCATCACATCCATTTCTGGTATACAAATTTCTAACTGTAAAAAGTGTATTATTAATGTTTATAATAAACCTTAAGTGTTATATTTTAATTAATAATTGGTAATTAATTTTATAATTGTTAATAATAAATCATTCTTCTAAAAAGTGTGGTTTTATTTAACAGCAAAATTTTAATAAAACCGTTTTTTCCATTACAGCACTAGTGCTGTAATTGATGCCCTTACAAAACGATTTACAGAACTGTAAAATTCATATTACTAAATGAAAGTAGATAAAAAAAAGATTAGTATCCCTTCACAAATAAATTATGACATTTGCTTTTTAAATGGATAACCTCTGCTAATGAATTTTTTTTAATGTAAAAAGGAACGTAAAGAAATAAAACTTTTAAGTCATTCACCCTTCGATCTCATACTCTTCGGACTCCTCCATAGAAAAACTTTCTGAAGTTTCCACTCTCGAGGAAAATACCTGTTTATTTGCGGAGATGGTTGAAGTTTCTTGCTGCAAAGCTGTTTTGCTGGACTCCGTTTGCCGAGTCTTGTGCTCTTCCACCAGTGACGTGGATTCGTGGCCCTCAAATTCGGCAGTTTTTTGATGCATTTTGCTCGAGCCGTCATCTTTGTGTACCTACAAAAATAATGATTGCGTTAAATCTAGTAATTTAACGAGTGGGTTTTCAGGAACATTAAATTACCGACTAAAGCAGATATTCCACCAATTAATTCCTGAAAACGTTAGATAGTTATTTAGTCACGCTGAAGAAGTTAATAAATGTCTTTAACACTTGCTTTGGCACAGGTAGTAACAGCCAATTAAAAGGTGCGTTAAAGTGTCAAGAGAAAATTCATGATGGCAGGCAATGTATGTATATTTGGAGGAAAGTATGGCCGCTCGCGTTTCTTGAAAATTTGATTTACAGGATAGCCTGGTTAGTCACTTGAAATATTTATTTTATCTTAGAATGTATGTGCGATAAAGTGTAACATCAATGTGTAAATAGTAACATTTCGTAACGGTAACGTAAAGATACAAAAAAAAATTACTACTAAAAAAAATTTGTAATTTGAATCAACTTTGTTTTGATCGATATACAGTGTGTCCACGGATAGAGTTTGGAAAAGGAAAAACTTTTTTATTAGTAGCTATAGAAGAAAAAGTTATTCTTTAAAAAAAGTCTGCTTGTGTTAAAACTGCAATTTCCAATATCAGATTTGCGATAACTATACAGGGTTGGACAGAAAAACATTTTTATTTGTTTTTAATTTATGATTGAAAAAATTAAAGAAATATGATATGTATTAATAAAAATACTTCAAAAGTAGACAAAGAAAAATAGTTTTCTTACAACAAAATTATTATTCGGCCAGATATAATATTGTATTCTAAGTAAGAAGGCAAAAATAGCTGTTTGTTTTTAAATAAATTTATTTTAAACGAAACCCAAAAAACTAAAAATGCTTTTTCTGACGAACCCTGTATAGTAAATCTGATTTTCGAAATGGTAGTTTTCAGCACAAGCAGACGTTTTTATAAAGAATGACATTTTCATAAGAAAGTGTTTCCTCTTCCAAACTTTATCCGTGG
Organism: Polydrusus cervinus; assembly: GCA_935413205.1. Classification (NCBI taxonomy): domain Eukaryota; kingdom Metazoa; phylum Arthropoda; class Insecta; order Coleoptera; family Curculionidae; genus Polydrusus; species Polydrusus cervinus. The sequence continues at coordinate 8,878,305 of OW284516.1, forward strand.
ACACACCGTATAGTGTGGATATTTTAACTGGAATATACTCCATTAAGACATCCTTTTATTTAAATATTCAAAAAGACGGGTCTCATTTTTTTGGTTCAACAGTTGTGTTTTTACATTTTGATGAATTTATACTTCTTCCAGAGATAGAAACTAACCCAACTTTTTTTTAATTGCAAAAATTCATGTCGGAAAACGACTTAAGGGGGATTTCTACTGTGATGGTTTTAAAAAATCGAAATTTTTTTTTTCGACTCTATAGCCTCTAGAATAACTGTGTGTAAGCGTTTTTACCAAAAAAGTTACATAAAATTTTATGATTGCCGGTTAGTTCTCATAACTAGCCGCTTTTGAGTTAAGCCGCATTCTCAGAGCTACGTTCTGTCGCCAACGACATCATCTCGACCAATCAGGATCGTCACCCAGGCTCGCAAAGAGACGGGAAGAATCAGCTCATTTATCGTTTTTTGAAAAAGAGAAGGGTGTAATCTACGGGCCAGACATCGCAGACTAAGTGACAGTGAGACTATTTTATTGAGAGCCACCGTTAAAACTTTAAAGTTGTTTTTCTCGAAACTCTGTTTTTCGAGCTGGCGGATAGTACTTCGGAATGTTTTTTAGCGGCAGGCGGACAAAGTAGTGCATCTATCTTTTGCATTGAGTACACAGAGACGCCAAAGAATGGGTTCCCTGGGGCACAGGTAGACAATGACAGGCTGTTTCGTTCTTATTAGAACTCATCAGAAAGCCATAACCTGTAAGCGACCCCCAGTACAGCGAGACTATGCTTTCAAGGCATTTTTAAGAAATAAAAACGCGACGAAAACCCAGTAACGCCATCTATAGGAATCAACTCAATCCAAAAGATAGTCGTGACGAAGCAACAATAAACCAAATACGTTAGGCCAATACACCAGTATAGGCAACATTTATCGCATCCCCCAATTTTTCTACGGATTTGTAGATTCAAATAAGTTCGCGCTGCCGTATACCCACTGTGCGCTGCCAACCCGTAATACAATGCCGTGTTTTTAAAATAAAGTAGGAGAGTTTAGTGTCCGTATAATTATACGGACACTACTACTTTATTGTACTTCGGAATGTTCAAATTATCAGAATTTAATGATTTTAGTCTTAAAATGCTCAGAATACAAGTGGTTATAGCCCCCTCTAGAATCAAGTATTTTGCGATATTACAGAAAATGTTAAGGCCCTTAAAATACAAAAAAAATGGCAAATTTAAAAAAAAAATTAAATCTCGCGCCATTTTAACAGTTACTCGAGTTTTGGCTTGATTCTAGTGGGGGCTATAACTACATGCTTACAATTGAAAAATCTGGGTCAATTTTATTTTTATCATAAATAGAAAAATTTACTTGAATTCCGCCAGCAAGTTACGTTTTTTTTGAGGGGGTAACTTCAGCACCTGTAGCACCCTCAAGTTTTTCATTTTTTGGGGGTTGAAATTTTTTTTGGTACATCTTATCTTTAATAAAAAGAATTGAAAACTTGTTTTTCTGCATTTGTCTTATTATCCCCAGAAAAAAATCGTGAAGAAACGATGAAAATAGAACCATCACAGTAGAAATCCCCCTTAAAACTGGAATAAAACCCACTATTCCCTTGAAATTCTGTTAGGTACTTGATAAGCGAGTAAAGTGTGATTTCTTAAATGATTTTTTATTAAAGATATTATGGGAAATGTTAACCATTCCTTTCCTGGCTGAACCATAGTCTAAACTAATATTAATTTGTAATATTTGTCTGAAGTTATTTATTGGATTTCGTATGTTATTCTTTGACCAAGTTTAAATAATCAAGGAGATTAAGATCTGGTGACCTTGTAGGCCATTCAATTCAACCTCTTCTCCCAATCCACGGACTAGGAAAAACCACTTTCAGAACATTTTGCGCATCCTGCTGAAACCAATATCGATCATCATAAATATCTGCTTGATAAGGAAATAGCCAAAGTTGGAATAAGGTCGTCTCACAAAAAGTTAATATATAACCACCATAAATGGACGTTGAGTAAAACTTTCTTGAATCAAACCAGTACCGACAGTTTTGTTTACTCACGTGATAATTTAATACAGAAATAAGAGAAAAAAAGAACCCTGTCCAAGTCTATTGAATGCTTAGCCACTGAATTCATCATAAGATCAGTATTTTATCAAATTGAAGTTGATTATAGGGTATTAAAAGATACTTTTTTTGTTATGTTTTGCCAGTGGACCTTAGAGGATCAATAATATTGACAATATCAGTAGTCATAATACAGTTATCAATTCTCGTGCCAACCAACCAATCGCAATATTGCCATTTTTATCCTATCGTATACGGTCAACATTATTGTAAAATAAGATAAAAATACTTCACGGTACCAAAAATTTAAAAGTAAACAGTTTCATAATGGTCTTTTTCCACAAGCTACCATAAAATATATATTTGCATTTGAAAAGAAAAATTTGGGTTATTTTTCATCTCTGAGGAATGGTAAAATGCACGGAGATTAAAACAAAAACTATTGAGTCAAAAAAATGTAACCGTAGTTGTTGAATTTTTTTTAGGAATGTATGGATTCTCTGTTATACTCTCTGTAATGCGTGCCAGATTCACCTTATTTTATACGTAATTAGCCAAGAATTTCTATTCATTTCTTCTTAGGTAAATTATTTTTTAAAATCATTAATATTATCCCCCTTTTTCCAAATTTAGATTAAAGTGTTTCTTGAACACGTGTTCTGATACATAGTGTAAGCGCATAAGATTTACGAAGACTTCCGAACTGTTTGTTATGCTTCCGGGTACTAAAAAAACAGTCAGTAATTAGTGAAAGACGTTTTGTGTATTTTGAACGTAGATTTCAATATGTTTATTTATGAAAACTGATGTTGTTTTAGGAATTAAACGTGTATTTATGTACTTAGTAGATGCATTTACTATAGGTACTAACATATTTTCACTCAAAACAAGGTAAATTGTAATATTAACAATCACCAAATAAATTGAAACATATGCGTGTGATTCGAATTATTTGATTAAATCCTTGATGTGTAGTAACTAGTAACTTATTTAAACAAAATGGAGTCAAAAAAGAGTAAATTTCGTTTAATTTATTCAGATATACGCGTATTGATTGAGAAAAATTAACCACCTCGGCCAACTGAGTTGAGCGCTCAGTTTAATACCTTACAGATCGTTACTTCTATCCTAAATTCTCCTAACTTACTTCTGTAAGAGTAGTTTCTTCAGTGCTTTCACTTTCTTCTTCTCGGTTTCCAGTGCTTACTGTGCCGCTTTCGGGAATGGATACTTGCATGTTTGACATTTTGAGAGATTTCTCGTACTCTTCTGAATCTTCTGGGGTATCACTAATAATTTCTTCGAGTAGTGGACTGGTATCTACAGGTTTTCTGGAAAAAGAAAAAAAGGTTTATATAACATTTGGTAATATTAAAATAATAAAGTATGAAGATACGAGTGAGACAAATAATAATATTTATTCATGCCAGTGATATGACGATACGAGTAAACCCAAAATATGTACTTAGTAAAGTTTGTAGTATTGTAATCTTATAATCAGTAGCATATTTAGGGAGGGGGGCTGCCGGTCTGCAGCCCCCCCCCCCCCTCCCCCGATCCAAGGAGCTTTAAAAGTATAATTGCAACCTAATTTTTCGTCTCAAGCTTGGACTCTTAATTTAAATCTTTAAATAATGTATTCTTGGCTTAGATTACAAAGGTCTTGTAGTAAACATTTAGTTTTTAAATTTTTTCTTCTAAAAGTCCTGTTTTATATAGAGATTAAGGTTTCGGACGCATATCGTTTTAGTTATTGATTTATGATGCAATTTCAAAGGAAAACGAGTAAAAAGAATAATATTTTATAGTATTTTTCTATTATATACTTGTCTGTTCCGTTTCCCCTTTTTTAGAGCTTTTTTAAATTAACAAAAATATAACCCAACACAATAAAATAGTTTTACCACAAAAACAAAAAACCAATTAGGTATTTATTTTTGAAGAGAAAAATTAAAGTAAAAATTTTAATGAAACATTTTTTATGGAAGAAGTGTGATAATTTATAATAAAAAAAATAGTGAGGGAAGGAACGAGAACGCTTTATTATGAATATACAATACGGTACTTAAGAAGGAGTATTTCAAAACCTAAGCATTTGTACCAAAAACTGCTCTTAGATCTACGCTCCTAAAATACATGATTTCTGAAAAAATCATCAATTTTGGCGTGGTGAGCGATATTTACTTTATATTTAATCATGAAAAACCGAGCCCGAAAACGCTGGTTAGAGTCATACATACGGCTTATGTTAAAATTTTAAATTGACACCAATATTAATATTTTTCACAAATATAAAAAATGTTTTTTTTAATAAAGAGAGGAATATCAAAAAAAAAGAAAAAAGAAACATTTACAAAAACAGCATATTTTCTGGCTACGCTACTGATTATATTAATAACAAAAAAAATTGTGAAAACGAAGTGGATGGGGTGTTTAAAAAACCATCAAAATCTTGGCTATAACTACAGAACCATTCCCAAAAATACATTGTTATCACAGAGACAATACTAAAATTAACTATTTTTTCGGATGCCGATGCCGGTATTAAAAAAATCTATACAAATTGTTTGCAACTGTCTGTTGGCAAAAATCCAAGGGATTGCTTTAACTTAACAACTCATAAATAAGTTTTAGTAGCTTTTACATTTGACTGCGTTGCAAGGATATCCCAGTGAATTATAACAGAAATGTATTTAAATTTATTCTTGTATAGTAGGGTGGAGTAAAAATATAATTTTTTTTGGATTAAAATGAAATCATGAAAACTGGGAAACGTTGAGGAGTTTCCCCAAGAATTCGGACCTGTGGAAAAAACATGACGATATAGAAATTAATATTAATCAATAATAATTCTTCGTCTAGATTGTCTTCTCCTGACCCAAATCGTGGCCATGCTTATTGATGGATTTTTTTAAAATTTAAATCTGGACTATACAGATACTGAGGACAGCCACAAAGTTTATTTAAAAACAAACGCGTGTTGAAAAAAAATATTTCAACACTAGTGTTGAAATACAAGGCACACTATTTAATTTGAACATATGAGGCCAAATATCTGGGTTTACACTTCGACTCCAAGCTTATCTGGAAGGAACATCTGGCCCAAACATTAACCAAAGCAAACAGGCTCCTACACCAGTACTATCCATTAATACATAGAAATAGCAAGCTAAACACCCGCAACAAAGTTACCATCTACAAACTATGCATAAGACCAGCACTACTGTATGCCGCCTCATCATGGTCAACACTCTGCATGACGGAGAAAAGCAAAATACAAACATATCAAAACAAATTGCAACGAATAATAACTAACGCACCATGGTTTGTACGTAATACCACATTACACAGAGACCTTAAAATGGAAACGATCCAAGACTACATCACGAACACCAGCAACAATTACTTCAACATAGCAGAACAAAGCCAGAACCCGTTAATCCGCCATTCCTACCAACCACATTACCAGGCAAGTCCATACAGGCTACCACGACAATGAGGGACCCAGGTTCAAACCCCTCACACAACACGAACTTAATGTACTAGTTTTTAGCTAATGTTTTATCAATAATTAAGAGGAGTTATAGGCCTAGCCTCGCTTAAAATTTTAATCAATGAAGATCCTAGTCCTATTTGACAGACAACCCCTATTTATTAAAAAGAAAGAATTTATTTATCATGTACTTGTCGAGTGATTCAGAATTAGAATGTAAAAATACGCCATCTAAAATTATAAAAAATGTTAATAATACACTGGAAAATCTATTACCAGAAAAAATAAATCGCGCTGAAGAGAGTGTCATGTATTAAACAACAAATGTTTATCGGCAGCCATAGCGTAGAGAATAGAGCTCTAGCCTACATATCGCAAGGTCACAAGTTCAAATCCCATCAGGAGTATTTGACTTTTTTTTATAAAAACATTAAATAATTTATAAAAATATTTTGAATTGAAATCTTCCTTTCTGGGTGAATTTTTTAAATTTTTGTTTAATGCATCTTTCCTTAATCAAATTTAAAATGTTTCATTCTAGTTAGTCTAGAAATTATTTCAGAATTAGTTCTTCGTATGATATACTAGTTAAACTACAAATAAAGGAAAAACCTATTGACAAACTATGAAACCAGGTATTAAGTGAAACATGCTAATTTCAACACTAGTGTTGATATTATTTTTTTCAACACTAGTGTTGAAATATTTTTTTCACAAATTAAAGGTTTTTTTAATAATTCTTTGTGGTCGTAGAAAAAATAGTGTACTTGACTCGTGTATTATTCTAAAACTCGGAGAATTTCCGCACTCGGCGGACGCCTCGTGCTAAATGTCTCCTCGTTTAAAAACTTTCATCACTTATTATGTAATATACTAATTTCTTCGATTTTTTTTCTGCATAAAAATAATATTACCACACCCACATAGATACCCAGTTTGCATTGGAGAAAAAAAAATTAACGTACCTCTAACATATAATATTCCCCCTTTTTTTTATCGGAATTTACATTTTTAATTAATAAATAACTAATTAAAAAAGCAAAGTTAATGGAACCTACTATCCCATTAAATGTGCCTAATCTTCTCTGTCACCCAATAATTTTTTTTAACCAGATCCAAAACAAAGTTAATGCCGCAATGAAATTCTCTACATTTATTTTTGCTGGACGCATGTCTCAAAATAAACTTCACTAATTCAGTTTTAAATTTTTGGTTTGTGCTAATTATACTGCCCAGCATGATTTCTGCGAGGCTCTGTTTAATTGGGATAACGAAACATGAACGCTTTAGCTTTATCAAATACGTATTTTATACATATTTTTTTCATTCTGTTTTCATTAAAAACATATTGAAAAAGAAAATAAACCATACAAGTTTTGTAAATTTTTTGTTGGTAATACTATCAAATTAAATGTTTATCATAGGAGCTTTGATTATGTCGGATATGGATTGGTATCCTTAAGGACGGATTACTCATCTAATACTTCGCTGTGAAGTTAAGACTCTTAATGGATAATAAGTTTGATAAAAATAGATGTAGTGGAAAATAGTGCATAGGACAAGGACAAGAACGTTTCTAGTTTCGTATTAGGAGTCAGTAGACAAAAGTTTATAAAAATAAGTGTTTGTAATTGGTTCAAGAAAGGGTTCCATTTTGAATAGTACATTTAAGACACGTTTCTCCTAATGTTAATAACACCTGACACAGCAAAAAGGAACCCCTTCTCTATTTTGGTAGGGGCTGCAAACATTATAAAAACTCAAAGAACCACTTACTCAGTGGAATTGTTTATCATATTCAAGTGAAGTGGTAACCTCTGCCCGTTTGGTCACTCAAGTCTCTATAAATTATGTAAAAACACAATCTCAGAACCAAAGCAGTTTCCAGCCAGTGAGTAAGTGATCTTTGTAATGTTTATTTAATTGTTAAATTTTTTTTTTCTCTTTTGGCCTGAATTTACTGTAAACAGGAAATTGTTTCTCTTGAACTTGAAATAGCGTCGTATGAGAGCAATAACCGAGAACATACAACCAGTGTTGACAGTAAGCACTTTTTTCCCCCTCCCCTCTTTTCTTAAGGTCAATTTTAGTATTTTTGATACATTGTGCCACTCCCAGGATTGAGTACTAAGTGCGCCACTGGCTGTAGTAAAGAGACATTATAGAAAGCACTTTTGATATTAGGTTTTATTATTACAGCGTGCTGGTAAAATACTTTACATATCTATAAATTAAATTTATTAAAACATGTGTCCAGATTTGAGCCAAAATTATTTTTTGTATAAAGTTTTATCTATTTTATATTAAAACAAGCATTATACTGGAAGAAAATATTTAAACAGTTCTATCTTAAAACATTTATAATATTTTTGAAAATGTTACTGGGCACTGGCCCACCCTACAAACATGAGTGCCCACCCAAAATTGAGAAAATCGGTTTTGTAATGAAATTTTCGTGGGAGAAAGGGATTTGAATATGAATTTTTAATACGAAAAGAGTGGTATTATAGAAGGATATAATAAGAGATAAAGAGAACGAAGATGACTTTTTCTTTAATCGTCATTTTTGATTTGGGTAGTGCCCACCTTCAAATCATCGGGCCTGGTTGTGCCCACCCATCCCAAAAATCCTGGCGTCGCCACTGACTGACAGTCCTTAATCATTCTTGCGCGGTCTTGTTTCTCATAAGAATTTACACCAATCTATAAAATTTTTCTTTCTACAATCAGTATAATTGTTTCTTATCAAAACTGCTAGTCTAAATGGCAGTATTACTTTTTAAGTATTTATTTTTAATATAATAACGTTATATCGTTTACGATACGATCTTTAAATCTGACAGTCCTGAATAACAAAACCGTCAGAATGAATGATCGTGTAGAGTCTTCATTTGGCCAAGATTAGCGTAAGGAAAAGAGTTCGATTATGAATCATTTTTAACTTTTTTACTTAGTCATAGTAAGTAGTGTTATTTGAAGTATACAGGGTGATTCCTAAGTTGATACTTCTTTTTTAGCTGTGTGTAGAAGGCATTGAAATAAACAACATTTTTAAATACCTTTTTTCAAAAAACGTGAAATAAGGTTACATTCATTTATTACACTATGGATCAATTACGGGACTGCCAAACTTACCTATTGAATAACATTAAGAAAACTTCTGGGTGTAGGACGAGCCCGCAAGGGAAAGCGTTCTGCCTATAATCTCGAAGCAGCAGGCGCATTTTGACGACACTCACCGTTAATTAGCACCATATCTATTAGTTCATTGTTTTTAAATTTTACTATTTTTACGTGTCATCAATTTAAAATTAACTTGCTTCAGAAAAACACACCGCAGCGGATTGCCAATTAAATAACTGACCACCGACCCGTAAATTGCATGACTAATAAGATATAAGACAAACAACATAAAATATAGCAGGCTACGTTTTGATGACCAGGCCCGCACTTAGATTTTTTACTTCTGTATATCGCGTATTTTTAAGTTTTTTGAAAAAAGGTGTTTGAAAATGTTGTTAAATTTAATGCCTTCTATACACAGCTAAAAAAAGTATCAACTTCACAACAATCACCCTATATTTTAGGCTAGAACGAGTATTAGTCTCATTACAAGAATAAAATATTTTATAAACAAGAACACCTTCTTTTCAATAGAGACGAAATTAGTCTAGATGCTCGTACTGAAGGTAGTATAAATGTGTCTGTAAATGCTTACGTTTTTCTAATTATGAAGTGAAAATCTAATAAAATGGACACAACATAAATTTTCTTATGAATTAAAATTGAGAAATTTACCTTTTTGAAATTTGTACTCTGTCCCACATAAAATATGCTACTATAACCGCTAAAGAATACTTCACATGATTACTGAAAATAAAATTAAATAATTATAAAAAATATTTACATTTTTGAAATGCAAAATTGGTAGCTATTTGATTTTAGAATTTTAATTATTGAAGTAAAGTAACGGGCAAATTGATCTCTAAAGATTAGAAGACAAGTACAACAACAAAACCTTTTTGTTTGTACTAATATATATGTTATTAATGAAATATACAGTAACAGTGGGGTATTTAAAGGGAGCTCCCCCACCCCGAGCTTAGCAGCTCGGGTCTAAAAGTCTAATTCCAACCTTAGTTTTGTCTCACGCTTGGATTCTTAATTATAATAATTAAATAATGTATTCTTGGCTTAGATTACAAAGGTCTTGTAGGAATTGTTCAGTTTTTAACTTTTCTTTCTAAAAGTCCTGTTTTATATAGAGATTAAGGTTTCACACACATATCGTTTTAATTAATGATTTATGATACAATTTTAAAGGAAAACGAGTAAAAAGAATAATATTTTATAATATTTTTCTATTATATACTTGTCTGTTCCGTTTCCTCTTTTTTAGAGCTATTTTAAATCAACAAAAATTAAACCAAATGCAATAAAATATTTTTACAATAAAAATTGAAAATAATTAGGTATTTATTTTTAAAGAGAAAAATTAAAGTAAAAATTTTAATTAAAACATTTTTTATGGAAGAAGTGTGATAATTTATAATATAAAAAATAGTGCTGGAGGAAACGAGAATGCTTTAGTATAAATATACAAAACGGCACTTAAGAAGGAGTATTTCAAAACCTAAGCATTTGCACCAAAGACTGCTCCTAAAATACCTGATTTCTGAAAAAATCATCAATTTTGGTGTGGTGAGCGACATTTACTTTATTTTTAATCATAAAAAACCAAGCCCGAAAATCGCTGTTTAAAGTCATACATACGTCTTATGTTAAAATTTTGGATTGGTCAATATTCTTATTTTTCACAAATATAAAAAATGTTTTTTTTAAATAAAGAGCCAGCTAGGAATATAAAAAAAACATTTACAAAAACAAATTTATTCCAACCATGTAGAGGGGGAGATGATAGTTAGAATATGTTATGTCCTGCTTTATTTTCTGGCTACGCCACTGTACAGTCCATATACTTGACGGCAAATAAAACTAGCGGTTGATTGCCCTAATTAAAATATCAAGATCTATTAAACTCGAAAATATTATTGATTATTTTCGGTACATCTAACTGAAAGTAATAACTTCCTAAGGTTTACGAACGGTTAAAAATAAAGTGGAAACCACAATGTCCTATTTTAAATAGCTCATAAAATCAAAATATACTCAAAGGCGTGAAAATAGTGAATTGAAATCGTAAAATTAAAATTAATAATCGGTTATTTTAATACCGATGTAAATAGAGAAAAAGATGAATTCGCTAAAAAAATACAAACTCCTGACCATATTGTATAAAATTAATTTTAGTTTAAACCTGAGTGCTCCAAAAATAAAAGAATTTTGGCACAATTCTTTTGAATGGTTAAAAAAAAATTAGAAATAACTGGAAATTTAAAATTTGACCGATATTCTAAAAGTAAGCATTAAAAAGAACTTTTAAAAATAACTCTTCAATCTAGTCCCTACAGGATGTCCCGAAGTTAGCGTGCAATATTTCTAGGGCGTGAAGTACATCCAAAAATATCACAAAAATTTTATATAAACATACCCCCAGAAATGCTTTTTTAGGGGGCTAGAACCCCTCAAAAAAGGTCGAGGGGAAAGTTTTTTTTGTAATAGCATGGAAACCATTTAAGATAATGGCATAAAAATTAGCACATGCTTTACAACCGATAAGTTGTAAATTAGAGCTAGTTTATAGTGAAAATATTTCTAACATTTTTTAATTTTAAATGCAATATTTTAAAAGTCTAGAGTTTGTTCTTTAAAAAAGATACTCTTGATATATTTCGATAGGAAGCACCTTTTTCGAGTAAATTAATTTTAAAAATAACGTATTTAGGAATAATCCATATGAGATCAGGTAATTCCGAAAGTTGTTACAAAAAAAAATATATTTTGCACTTTATGACACTCAAAACATTGTTTATAGGAACTTTTTATATTATTTTGAGACCTTTTAGACATTGCTACATTGTTAAGAGTAACTTTTAAAGTTATCTGAACTGATCCTTCCTTTTTTTAAATGCGGTATTTTTAAAATTAATTTTACTCGAAAACTGTGCTTTCTATGGAAATAATAAAAAAAATGAGGATATTGGCATACATTTGCCCAGAAACAAATTTTCTATATCAATATTGATTATATTAAAATAAAATAACTATGTCGAAGAATTGTATTATCAACTTTAAAAGAAAGTAAAAAACTTACCCTTCAATAGCCCGTTGTGGCGCATACAAAAACCGAACAAAAAGCAACCAAAAATAACTTATCCATTCCCCGATCATTTTGCTAACAAATCATTCTACCTAAAACCTGCTAAAGAACCTGAAAGAAAAAGCGCTAAACACTGAGCAACAACATAAAAAACGACCTGAAAAAATTGCCTTAAAAAGACCGTGCAAGTTTCAAACTTGCAGCACATCTTCTTTTTGAAAAACTATCATTATAAAACCTAATAATGATTATAAAACACTGTTGAAACCACTTAGAACATGCCTGCAAGACTTCTTGGCACCAACTGTAGTTTCGTCACTCTTTCACCTTTAGAAAGATCATATTAGAAAATAAAAATAAATATTAAATGAAATGATGGGGAGATCATCCATATTCAGAACACGGAAGTTGGTTTTTATTTAAATATACCAGCCTTTCTGTCTCTTTTAAAACAAGAAAACTAAAAAAAGAAAGTGTTCATCTCGCTCTCTTTATTTTATTAAAACAGTGTTACTGTGTTAACTTCTGAAGTCACCAAAATAAAAATAGAAAAAGGGTATAGTGTCTGTAAAGTGTGAATAATGACACCTACGCTGCAATCTCCTGTAAGGTAGCTCCTGGATAGGAAAAGCCAGACATATATTATATTGTATGCCTAAAGATAGCAAATATAATGTGACTATGTAATTTCATCAATATGCGAAATAAACACCATGTTTGGCCTCAGCAATCACTAAATTATCCCAAAATGTTAACAAAAGGTCGGTGGTCCGAATCGAAAGGGGTTCGTCTAGGTTTGCATATTTTGCATCGACGGAATAGGTATATTTGGGGAAAGACCCAGAATGGAAATCAGCATTCTCTTGGAAAACTACGCCACAGTATTCCAAGCGGAAATACGTGCTTTACAAGCATGTGTACAAAAATATATCGAAAAGGGCTACCACGACCAGGAGATATGAATTCTGTCAGACAGTTAAGCTGCCCTAAATTCCAACCGACTCAAATCGAGGATCACAATAGAGTGCCCAAACAACCTAAAAGACCTAGCAGCAAGGAACAACAGGGTAGAACTCCTATGGGTTCCTGGTCACTCGGGATTAGCGGGCAACGAAAAAGCCGATAAACTGGCTAGAGCCGGATCATCTTAAAAACTCAGGGGCCCTGAACCCTGAACCCGCCCTCGGAATATAAAAACAGGCAACCTAAGCAACATCAGACAGGTGAGCGTAACAACAACCCCTATCCCGATGGCACAGGATACCTGGTCAAACCCAAGCGAGGGCCACAATTGGGAAACCCTCCAAAAAGCTATCAACTGCAGGAATGTTGCTTCTAACGCGCACCCAGTCAAAACAATTGGTTGGCCTATCTACTAACTGGCCACTGCCACTTAAGAAAACACCTACGTCGAATAGGAATTTACAATGGTCCCATTGAATGCAGACTTTGCGGCGAAGAGGACGAAACCGCCTCACATATCATATATAACTGCGAAGCACTGACCCGAAGATGATTCAAAATCTTCGGAGGAATCCAATATGGGTATAACCTCCCGCATAACAAACTTGATAGAAATTTACTGGACCTTATGAAAGGAACAAATCTTTTTTAGCAAGATAGGGGCACACAATTAGCCATTAGGCTGCAGTGCAGGAAGCTTGGACCGAACCCCCGAACCCCGCCTTAAACGAACCAACCAAGCATGCATCTTTATGTTTTTAATAATCGTATTAGTGGGACAAAAATTTGTATTCAAAATCTTTTTGCATTTTTAAAATTAAAATAGTTAAGTGATTTTTCCTTGGTATTATTTTTAAATAACCATGTTTTGTTATATTTTTATTTCGTTGCAATTAGAAAACAAAGTAGAAAATAAAACGCAGTTAAATTTGTTTTCTTTTCAATTTTATAAGTCTATTTCAGACGTCTGAAAAAACTGGTCTGGACAATGTTGTTTATAATGAATAACAAAATTTCGAAAACCTTAACACGAGCCCGGTCGTTTGGTTTCAGAACACTTTTAAAACAATATGTTTTGTTACGAACGTTTAACGGACCACTTGGCATCATAAATATTATATTTCTTTTGACAGTTTTAGCGACAGAAATTAATTACCAAAATACCACAACAATACTTTTTCGAAATTAATTTTATGATCTTATTGTAACGCTGCGATCGAGCGAAAATATTCCGTTTTAAATAGCGGTTTCTCTTGCACCGAATTACAAAGCAACCAAGCAAATTATTAAGTTTTTTTTTTCACCAATGGAAAAGTGGAATCCATGTAAGTGTGGGAAAATTATTTTGCATTGTAAAAATATTGAAAATAATGTTTTTTTATACAAATATTTTTCTGATATTCTTCAAAACGAGTCCAAATTTTTAAAAAAATTTAAATTCCAGTAATAAACATGGTCAGGATTCAGGCCAAGAGAACGCAATGAACTACTTCAGTTATAGGAGGCATTAGATCTACAATTTAAAATTATACAGGGTGTTCCAAATAGTCAAGGCATATCCAATATACTTTATTTTAAATGAACCACCCTACACTGTTAAAAATAATTACACTATTTATCGTAGGCAATTGATTACCACAATATTTACTGTAATAGTTATTTCCGATATAAGTGTTGTAGAGATTCATATTACAACACGAGATGTTAAAGTTGTCAAACGAGGCGTCAGCCGAGTTTAATAAAACATCGAGTATAGTAATATGTGTATACAACAAGAATATTGTACAAAAATTTATCTACTTTCATCTATGAATAAAAATATTTGGCCAAAGACATTTTTAAAAATACAAATGCACCTGTAAAAATGCACCTGCTATTAAGTTTACTAATCAAGTTTTTTATGTTACCTTTCGCATAGTTACTGTCGAAACTTTGTCAAACAAATTTAAAAATATAAAAAACGTTTTTCAAAATGAGTTTACCCTCTGATATAGAAGCAGCGGCAAACGAAGTGATCTCAAGTTTAGTTCCGACAAAATCCAAGGCGCGGTATGAGTTGGAGTATCAGAAGTTTGAAGATTGGTGCAAAGCTAACAAAATAAAGGAGGTATCTGAGAAAATCCTTTTGGGTTATTTTTCCGTAAAGCAACGCTCTCAGAAACCATCTATACTATGGACTCACTACTCAATGTTGAGAACTATAATTTCAGTCAAGAAAAATCAAGATATAAGCAGATTTTCTCAACTAATCGCATTTTTGAAAAGAAGTTCAGAGGGTTACAAGGCCAAAAATTCCAAAGTTTTTTCAAAGGAAGACTAATGTAAGTTTCTTAGTACTGCAGATGATGAAACATATTTACTTATGAAGATTGTTATGATATAATCGGCATTTTTGGGGCTTGTCGGCGCGAAGAACTAGCTAAGTTAATGTTGGATCATATTTTAATTAATAATTGGTAATTAATTTTATAATTGTTAATAATAAATCATTCTTCTAAAAAGTGTGGACGTTTTGTGCATCCATAGTAACCAAAAAAAGTAATCTTTTTTTGACCGTTGTACAAAAAAATGGTTTTCACCTCACTATCTTTATTTTTTATTCTCTATCTGAAAATTGCAACTTCCAGTTTAACATGTTTAATCGTAAAACCATTTAATTGGTCCATCCATGGACATTCATGTTTTTATATGACATAATAAAACTGAAGAAATATATTTACTTGTTTGACCTCCATTACTCTAAAATCGATTTTTTTGAGTTTTGTGTCAAATTTCTTTTCTAACATACCTACTGACTTTAATAAATTTTAGACCAAAACAGGCGTGGGGCTGAACGCAAAACATGTTACGCAATGATTTCATTATTTCATACCGATGAAATTAATTATTAAGAATATTTTGTGTTATAAGTGTTACAGTCTATTGTTTGGCTATTCTTTTTAAAATTTTGATTTATTATAAATTTTCTAAAATTAATTTTGGGTGGCCTCAACTATTATTAAAATGATTCACCTTAAAACCGATTTCGAAAATTATTTCTATTACTACATATTGTTGACGCATCTTTGTTATTTGAAAAACTATACTTAGCTTTTAAGTGGATTTAAGTTTGTGATGGGTTTCTTTTGTTGTTATATTTTATGTTAATTACTTTTTACGTATACTTTTTAACACTTCAACGTCTATAATATAATTTTATGATACTATAGTTAAAAGTGGATTTTAATGTTAAAAATAAAACAAGAATTTTTTTTAACTTTTAATATTATCATTTAGATTAGAGCATAATTTGAGCAAATAGAAACGTGAATTCCTTTTGGAGTTCCACTAATCAGAGCTCTCAGCAATTTAATTATATATACAGGGTGTGCCTAAATTAGCGTGCAATATTTTTAGGTCATAAACTACATCAAAAAATATGATAAAAATGTTCTATACACATACCCCCAGAAATGCTTCTTTACGGAACTAGAGCCGCTCAAAGAGGATCGAGGTGAAAGTTTTTTTTTGTAATAGCATGAAAATCGTTTAAGATAATGGCATGAAAATTAGTACATGCCTTACAACCAATAAGTGGCAAATTACCGGTAATTTAAAGTGAAATATCTCTCCCAGTGGCATCGCACGGAGTGGGGCGGTTGTTAACAAGGAAGTTCCCCATATTATCGTTTCAATTATAGCGAACAAAAACGACCCCAGTTGGGTACGTTCGACACCCTACTCATCGATCAGCTGTTTTGATTTTTGACGCGGTGTGTGGTGTATGTGTATCGGGCAAATGCTATTATTGTCTCCGCCAAGAAGGTGTCAAGAAATGTAAGATTGCCTGATTAATAATTTCATGATTCATGTTCAAGTAACAACTTGACATAATAATTTACTAACCTTTAAATAATATTTTTTTAAATAAAATATGATTGATTAGATGGTAAACAAATTTCATTGAAAGTTTGTGTATTGTACTATTACCGAATTTGGCGCGTTTAGCCAGAGGGGGACAAGGGCTGGCATGACCCCCTAAAATCTCGATCTCATTTAAAAATTTAGTGGTACAAGCATAACTATTAAAGCTTATATGCATTCTTTTTGTAACCCTGGAATCAGACGCGTATACAAGGTGTGGGGGGGGGGAGTTAATAGGGTAGCCCCCCCCCCCCACACACAACTTAAGAAATAAATAAAAAGTCCAACTGCCTAGTCGGTAAAAAAAAATCGCGGAACAAGAAAGGTAAAAATATTTATTATTTAAATGACCTGCGTCGGCAACATTGACATTTACATCGTAAATTAGGAAGAATGTCTTTAAGTTGATTAAGAGATATGTTTCTTGATGAGTTGCTGGTATTCGACCGTGGCGACCCGGGTTCGATTCCCGGAGTGGGCATACACACAATAAAAAAGTATGTCCGAAATTCAGTGGATTCAGGAATACAGGGAAGAGTGTAAAATATATCATCTCCTAACCCATCCCATTCACGCCGGTAACCAGGCTGGATAAGATCGGACATCTCGTGGGGTACGGAAGAAGATACACACTCCCCAATCGGTAGATCATGCAATGACAAGAAACCAAGGGTTGATAGCCCTTGGGGGGCGTCACATGACTCAGGATCGTGGTTCGGAACCCACGTTAAACTGTAGGTCCCCTCGGATATGGCCCTGGCAGCGAACAAAGAGAAAAAAAGCATGTGAAAAAAATATATGTTTCTTCTAAACAAATTCTTACTTAGTTTTTTTTTTATTAAAAAATTAACCCCCCTTATATTTTGAGGCTGTATACGCGCCTGTCTAGAATCGTGTGACAGACTTTATATTAAAGTATTAAAGAGAAATTGTGTTAATTTGTTTATGTCAAAGAAGTTACAAGGGGTGCCTTCATTTTTTTTTTATCAAACCTACAGAAAGTTACACTACTTTTTTTTATCTTTTTGATTAAAAAATATTTTTAAGGCATCATATTCATATATAAAAATGTAGTTACTACTAGCAATCAATAAAAAAATATTCACCAACTTACCAGAACTTATACACGCAATCACTCACTGAGCAGCTTTTGATTCTGCAATTTCGGAGGTTGACTTAAAGACGCCGCCGGCAGGTGACTAATCCAGGGATCGGGAAAATCTGAAAAGTCAGTCTGGTGCGCATGTTGGACTTCGCCAGAAGCCTGGATATCGGGAATCGAGATCCGGACGCCTCTATTTTCGCTAAATTTTTGGATGCGAGAGCGGAATTCTGTAAGGAAGTATCAACTTAGCGTAATTGAATTTGTTTACTTAAGTGGATCCGATCACGCTAAAATTTGCCGTGTTAAGTTCTATAATTATTGATTTTTTTCTCATGGCATCTAAAAAATATTGAAAGTAATTTTTTTAAATTTGCTGACACTCCCCAATATTTGTAAAGTCCAAATTTAAAATGTTTTTAGAAATCGATTAAAAAACATGGCAACGATTCGGGTCAAGAGAACCCAGTGTTTTTCGTCTAACTTAAATATATAGGGTCGTGCAATAGTGGGTCAGGCTTATGAAGTTCCTTATTCTATGACACCAAGACTTCAATCATTATGACATCAAAACTTTGACAGCTTCATATTCTAAATAAATTTTAAAATGTCACGTTTTGGCAAGTTGTACTTTTAAGAAATCGTTTGGAAACAGCCCGAAGCCGTGCTGTCGATTGACATAAATTTGTCTGGTACATTATCAATGTCAATTATAACTAAAAATAACCCAAGAGAATGCAGCTAATTTTTTTTTTAACTTAAAAAAATAGATTGGGACAAATATTCATCATTATTTAGTAAGAATTCATTACAAACATGGCGAATTAAACATCGATGACATAACCAATAACCGTATTTTTCTAATATCGCATGAATATCTACTGTATTCACCTGATGACGACTGAAAATACTTTTTTGATTTAACTTAAATAAAGACAATGCAAGTCAAGAACTCCTCTATTATTAAAAAAATTATATTAAGTAAACTTTAAGAATATATTGGGTTTAAGAGATATTAAAATATAGTAGGGTTTCTTAATACTATGACCAAGAGTGCAAAATTTTAACAAAATAACATATTTTCAGCTTGATTACTAATATCAACCTCCTCAGAAAGCAGCACATTTAGTAAATCCTTCCAAAAACTTGTAATTTCATTCAACATTGCGATGACTTACTCAATAATGTTGTTTTGACGTAATTGATTCATCCAAGGAAAAATAATAAAATATTTTTGATGATTGCGAAAGTTGCGCGGATATTTAGGCAAATATAAGTGCTTGCCAACAATTTTGTTTTAGAAAAAAGAACAAAAAACATTTATTTAAAGGTTCATATGACAATTGGTACAGAAGGATGAAAAATTATTTATTTTTACAACATACCTACTGAAAAAAAAAGTTATATCCCTAGGTATCAAAGAAAGAGTTTAAAGGCTATCTGGAGATATAGGTCATTTTAGTTTAAAAGAATCGAACTAAAGAAAAAAAAAGAAAATATTTTGATAAAGAAGGAACTATTAGTTGTAGCAAATTTACACAAACATCGATTTATGAAATATACCGTGGAAGATATAGCTGAAAAACATAGTGTAACTGTGCTGAGCACAACGCCGTATCATTGCGAACTAAATCCTATAGAACTTATATGGGCGCAAGTGAAAGGATTTGTAGCAAGACACAACACGACATTCAAAATAAATGACGTTAAGCTACTGTTTGATCAAGCCATTAAGAATGAGACAGCAGAGAACTGGTGAAAAGCAGTCCATCGTGTCATTAAAGAAGAGGAGAAAATGTGGGATCTTGACCACTTGATCGATCGGACTGTCGACCTGTTAATTGTCAATAGGAGATAACAGTTCCTCAGATGACCAAGAATATTATGTACCTAACGTAAAAACGGCTTTAGAGTTTATAAAATTCTGCAGTTTAATATGTTTTAGAGGAAAGCACATCAAATGCATTCAAATTCCTCCAGCAACACTAACAATACTTAATTACTTACTATTATACAAATAGCCCATTTTTATTCTCATGGTAAATTATTCCTCTGAAATGATTAAAATCTAAATATAAACTTTTTTTTTTCTCTTGTATACGATTATTTTGTTAGTTATCGTTATTGTTGGACGCTGCAAGCCTATTTGGAAATGGCCAATATATTACTTTCTACCATTTACTTAAAAGTTTGTTGTTTTTTTAGGTTTACTAAAACCTGAATTTTCTTAACAATGTCCATTGTAATTAAATTCTGATTTTTGTATAAATCTCATGACGGTCAAGCATTAGTATGTAAAAATCATAGATTAGAAAATTATAAGTTTGGGTGGATGCCATTATTAATTTACTACATTTTCATATGCCATTATTTAAATTAGCTGCATCAAAAACACATACGACAAATCAACGTTGATTTATATTAAATATACTCGATAACAGCTATTTAATTAATTATTAAAATTGCTTCATTTATAATAAATACAAATAAGTTTCTCTAAAATAAATATTTGCTAAGGAGTAAGTAGTAAGTCCTTCTGCGGTTACGTCGCACTAACCATCAGAGATCTGATGAAGATGGGTTCTACGGAACACGTATGGTATCACAACGGACCTAATTAGGACTACGTGAGACTGTTTGGTCAGAACCAAAGGTCTGCCACTCTTACCTAACCTAAGTAGTAATATTTTATTTATACCAAATATTGTTGAATTGTAATAACCACCTAAATATACGTTTTACCTTTACTACTGAACTGAAGTATATGAATTTTACATCATTATAAAGGGAATTGAAAGACCTTTAAAATAAGGTATCACTCGACCCCTCTTTCCATTTAAGATTTTAGGGGTGGTGCAACCCCCGCCCAGGGGGCTGCACGTCTTAACGTGATTTTTTGCCAGTTTGTTAGAAAGTTAGAAATAAATAAACACATTTTTTCCGAAAATTAAATTTAAAAAAATATCTTTGTTAAAATTTTGTAAACACACTGTATAATATACCTGTGATACGATATGAAAAACTAAAAAATTAGAAAAAATTTACCTAATCTAGGGGCGAGTACTTTCTAATATAAAACTAACGAGAAAAATTGTGAGATACTCATAAACCATAGACATTTAGGTGTTTATAAGTAAGCCACTGTACATCATAACATTTAGGTACAACTATTGTTACTGAACATAATCAAGCTTTTCATAAGGTATAATAATCACTCGCAGAGTTTGCACGATACAACGCACAGTGAGATCTAGCTACCAATAATTTGAAATAAAGCAAGGTTTCCAAAAAAATCGGTATTTCTTAAAATATAGCAGTAATCAAAAATTTGACAAATTACTTTCTTTGCTATGAACCAGTGATTCAAGTGGCGTAGAGTGATAAAATTTAAAAATATTATTGTGAAAGTTACACGCCATTAAAATTGGAGCAAAAATCATCGTCTTCTTTAACACCCTGTATATAAAATTTTCTGACAGTTAAAGAAAATCCAACATTGACAATTATTTTCCAAGGGATGAATCTATTAACCATTCAAAACCGTATAGGTCGATATCATATCTGGTTCAGAAAATATTAACTATTAAATTATGCGAAATTTTTCTTGCTCGAAAGCAATTGTCCAGCAGTTTATATGGTCGAGTAATGATATACTCGGAATTTCTATTAGTGTATTAGAAAATAAAGTATCTGTGATGTTAAATTTAATGAATGCTATTTCAAACATATATTCTACCTTTTAAATCTAATGCTTGATTCCTGTGTATCATAAAAAAATTTAATTTAAAAAATAATCTCAAGTTTAAAAAAGGTTCGCGAGGTTATTGATCGGTAATGTCGGTGTTACAATTGGAAACGGTCTACGTATTTCGAGGCAATAACAAATAGGTTTTGGCAAGCTACATCTTTTTTGTATATCCAAGTATAAATATATCTAGAAAAATTTGCCATAAATTATCATTTAGTGGTTTTACTTCCCTGTTTTTTTTAATTTTCTATAGTAACCGTGTTTATAAAAAAAACAGTGATTTTTCCTACGGTATAAGTTTAAATTTCGCTTGACAACATAACACCTATAATATATTTTTTTAGCTGTATGCTCATGGGCGCCCATAGAATAAACTTCAGGGGGGTCAACCTTCCACCAAAAGTACCTAACCTCTAAAAAAAAGATTGTCGCTTTGAAACCCATTCTACACATTAACATACAACAAAAACTACCCATTTATTCCAAGGGACGGTTCGGGGAAATAAAAAACTGTTTTGCACTATTTACAGTCCTTTATTTCTAGTATATATTTTTTTATTAATATACGTTGCATTTTTGTTCCAAGCTATACTTTTCACTAAAACGATATTTAGGAGCAAGACATGTTTAAAACAGCCATTTTACGCATACCGTCAACTAACGTTCACAACATTGCCGCATTACTGTAAATACACAGAAAATATTAATAATTGGATTTCTTACGATTTTCGGTGGCGTATTTAGGGGGGGGGGGGGGGGCAGCAGGGCTGCAGCCCGCCAGTCAAAAAGTCTAATTGCAACCTAATTTTTGGTCCCACGTTTGGACTCTTAATTTAAATTTTTAAATAATATATTCTTGCCTTACATTACAAAGGTCTTGTAGAAAACGTTTAGTTTTTATACTTTTTCTTCTAAAAGTCCTGTTTTACATAGAGATTAAGGTTTCGGACGCATATCGTTTTAGTTATTGATTTATGATGCAATTTTAAAGGAAAACGAGTAAAAAAAATAATATTTTATAGTATTTTTCTATTACATACTCGCCTGTTTCGTTTTTCCTTTTTTTGAAGCTATTTTAAATCAACAAAAATATAACCCAATGCAATAAAATATTTTTACAAAAAAAAAACAATTAGGTATTTATTTTTAAAGAGAAAAATTAAAGTAAAAAATTTAATTGAAAGATTTTAATGGAAGAAGTGTGATAATTTATAATAAAAAAAAATAGTGCAGGAAGAAACGAGAATGCTTTATTATGAATATACAAAACGGCACTTAAGAAGGAGTATTTCAAAACCTAAGCATTTGCACCAAAAACTGCTCTTAAATCTAAACTCCTAAAATACATGATTTCTGAAAAAATCATCAATTTTGCCGTGGTGAGCGATATTTACTTTATTTTTAATCAATAATTAACAAATATAAAAAATGATTTTTTTTTTAAATTAAGAATAGGAGTATCAAAAAAAAAGTAAAAAAAAATATTTATTACAAAAACAAATTTAATCCAGCCATGCAGAGGGGGAGACGTAATAATTTAATTTTCGAAATTTTATAGTTTTTAGGTGAATTTTAAACGAACTTTGGGGGTGGCCCCGAAAGATTTTCGGCGCTTTGCCGCCTTCTTCACTAGGTACAAAATCATGAAATACATGTGGACCCGACTGTCCCTCCCTCTCTCCAGAAAAAGATGTCCTACTTACGCCCACTGAGCCACCCCCCCCCCCGAGTGTATTTTCTTACTACGCCACTGATCTATGTAAGAAGAAAGTATGATGTGTTTGTCTAGGATATGTACCTATGCTAAAGGTACAAAAAAAAAAAAAAAAAACGAACAGATTTTTTAACTTTCATAAACCTATTACTATTAGAGTTCGGATTGTGAAATGCAAAGTCACATTATTTAAAAATAGATACTCCGTAGTGCACGTAAGCTTAAAAATAAATATATACAGACTCTACTTATACCGTCCTCTATTCGACGTTACTCGAACCATTCTTTGTGGAATTGATTTTCCTGCTGTACACTGCAGGCAATTTTTCTATAGTTTTAAATATGAAATATAGGGATCACGCGCATTTTTATAATCACTTGGGCCGGATAAAAAAATAGCATGTACTAGTTTTTCAATATATTTTCAAGCAATAATAATACTAATACCGAGCTTAGTAAAAAGGTTTTTTCGAAATTTTGCAGCACCCTGTGACCTATGAAGTATAGGTACTAGAAAACCGTAACATATAACAGCTGAAATTAAACTGTACCTCCATCTTTTCCTGACAGTTTTTTTATGGTTCACTTCATTATCTCTAAAATATTAGGAGATACACTGTTTTATAACTCAACATGTTTTTATTAATATTATTACTGCTGTCATTTCTTACCCTTCTTTCGAATAAGGCTTTTTACCTCTTCGTTAGTTGCCAGGGCCATTCCCGAGGAGACCTACAGCTTAACGTGGGTTTCGAACCACGATCCTCAGTCATAAGACACCCCCAAGGGCTATCAACCCTAGGTTTCAACCGATTGGGAGTGTGTACCTTCTTCCGCACCTTACGAGATATCCGATGTCATCCGGCCTGGTTACCGGCGTGAATGGGGTGGGTTAGAGATTCAGTTAGGTAGAGGTCAATGGAAAATACTCAGTTTTTTGGTTCCACCATTTTTTTTTATAGTTTCTTTACCGACCAGTCGTAAAAATATTATTGTTCGTATATTTATGTTTGGAATAAAAGTTTACTTCGCCCACCAATAAGTAGGTAAATAAATTGAAAAGTATACAGAAAAAATATTATTAACCAAAACACTTACAGTCATCATCATCATCACTATAATCACTCAGACAGGAGTTAAAAATAACTTTTATATACGATGTAATTAAATAAATTGTTGATTTTTAATATGTTTTTTAGCATCACAAGAACCACAGAAATTTGGTGTCTTAAAGTCATAAAATTTTTATTACCGACCAACGTCTGACAATTTAAAATTCTTTATAATTTATACAAAACATTTGATTTTTTTTAAATTGATTTGAATACTAAATAACTAAATATTTGTATACATACCGTTAACAAATTATTCGTTAATATATCTCAATATCATCTATCTGTAACTAGAATTCCTTTTTTTACAAAATTTATTATACAGTTACTGGCAGAGTTGTGGCTCCAATGAGAAATAAATTCAAATAACAGTTAGACAAACTTTTAAATCGGGTAGAAGACTTCTTAGTATTTAAAATTTTTGAAAATCATCAGTCCGCATACAGGGTAGGGTAAAAATGTGTGTTTTAATAAAATAAGTAATTTTTTTCCGAAGGCCCGTCCGTTCCAGTAAAGTGGTGTATTTTTTTTTAGAGGACCTGTACATATTCCGAATGCACTTAGGCCTGATTTGGTGTTATGCTCATCCTATTTGATTTTAACACCTACTCAGCCTGGACCATGCTGTTTTTAAACGAAAAAATAAAAAATATATATTTGGGCTGATTTTAACAACTTTATTTTTTACTATATTTTCTGTTTTAAGCTTATTTTAACAAATTTATTTTTTTATTACATTTGTAGAATTTACATGGTACTAAATTTAATTTTCGCAACCGCTGCTATTATCGTCTTCATCAATTTCCAGTTCGTCATTCCTATTTAAATCTTGTTGTCGGTTTTCTGCATTTTTTAGGTACGGTAGAAGATCCTTTATATTTTTTAGTTTGGCAGATGAAATTGGCACCGCTTGTAGATAAACTGGTACGAGTTCTATAAAACTAGCTAATTTTTGTTTATTTCTAATAATGGAAGTTCTCCACGGACCAGTGTAGGTATCTCTTAACTTAATTACAGTAGAATGTTTACTTATTTCCAACATTCGAATTTGTTTCAGGAAAACCGGTGGTTTAGCTGTTTTCAGAAAATATTTGTCGGTGATAATCCTATGTCAAATATCATTGTGGGGTCCATTTTTACTACCAAGTGGCCTTTGGTATTTTCATTTTTTTGCGCTCCGGTGCGGCTTCAGCTTGACTACTGCTTGCTTCATTATCCATAGTTATAATATTTTAAAAATACAAACTAATACACATACAATCACGTCTAACACTAGACTAAAGCCAGACTTGGACGTTGCAACTAACCTGCTGGCGCAGTTAAACTTGACTTGAGAAAATGGACGATTTTTTCGAATAGCAGTTAAACTTGACAGGTCTCAGCTTGCTTCGTTTCCTTTAAAAACAACATTAGTCCATGGACATGTGATGTTTTTGAAGAAAATGATTTGGACATATGTCGTTTTTATAGAAACAGTGATATTTCAGTTGCAGATATTTTGGAGCATATGCTATTTTTAAGGAAACAAGAAACTTGAGGCGATAGAGATAAGTATAAACTACTAGATGTCGCGAAAAACTCATTTTAGAAAAATTTGAACATATGTTGTTTTTAAAATAAACGCCTCAACTGTTTCGTAAGTCTTGGGTCTGGATCCCCAATGAAGCTTTTGCTGTGGTGTAATCATTGTCTGTTGCTCCAGTGGATTTTGTGTTCACTCCTGATCCATCGCTTTATGGCATCTCGTACTATTCACCTTGGTACTCCGAGTGACGGTTCGGGACCAATAAATGTTTTTTCTGAAATTATACTCAGATATAACATTTTGTATCTACAGGGTGTTACAAATTCGACATACCAGCATTGGAATCTCGGAAACCACAGGAGTTAGGGAAACGGTTAAATGGGGGCAACGTTGTGCAATTCGGTGCTGATTATAAAGCCGCTTTAAAAGTTTTCAAATTCCGAATACTTCCGATTTTTATCGAGAAAAACAGAAATTTTGCAAAATCGTTTTTATTTTTTATTGAGCTCATTTGACTAGCTATTTAAAAATAAATGACACTTTGTCATTGCCACTTTTTCTCCTCTATAAAATGAGGTTACTAAACTAAAGATCCGCCGTTTCGTCTCCGAGCGGCCATCACCAACTTTACTTTTTTAAATACGGACCTGGATTTTTTTATGCCGATTTTTAAACTCTCCTACCCTCAAAAGTAATGGCGATATTACTTTCTCATAATGATGAATTGCCCTTGCTTATTTTTTTAAATTCATATTTTTTACACTTCTTGTCAGTCAAGTCCTGGCAACGAATCACAATATTAATTAAAAACTTTATTTTATTTAAAACATTCATACATAAGTAATATAATTTATTTTATAAGAATTTTCAAATTTTTATAAATCCTAATTTTCTAAATGTTCAAAGAGATTGCCGTTTTGCTCAATACACGATCGATTTTTCTTCCAATTTTGGCGACAGCCCTTTCAGCCGATCTTCTCCTTATCCTACCAAATGTAACCTGTAAGCGTTCTTCCAATTCTTCTATGGTATCTACGTCATTTTTATAAATAACATTTTTTAAAGCCCCCATAAAAGAAATTCAGCGGGGAAATATCTGGCGACCTTGCTGGCCATTCTATGGCCACACCATTTCCGATCCACCTATCAGGGAACTCTTCATTTAAGAACAATTTTACTGTCCTGGTATTGTGCGGCGGCGCCCCATCTTAACATGAACTTTAGACAAACTTCTTTATATTTGTAAAAGTTTTAAATAAAATAAAGATTTTAATTAATATTGTGATTCGTTGCCCGGACCGGACTGACAAGAAGTGTAAATAATATGAATTTAAAAAATAAGTAAGGACAATTCATCATTATGAGAAAGTAATATCGCCATTACATTTTGAGGGTAGGAGGGTTTAAAAATCGGTATAAAAAAATCCAGGTCCGTATTTAAAAAAGTAAAGTTGGTGATGGCCGCTCGGAGACGAAACGGCGGATCTTTAGTTTAGTAACGTCATTTTATAGAGGAGAAAAAGTAGCAATGACAAAGTGTCATTTATTTTTAAATAGCTAGTCAAATGAGCTCAGGAAAAAATAAAAACGATTTTGCAAAATTTCGGTTTTTCTCGAAAAAAATCGGAAGTATTTGGAATTTAAAAACTTTTAAAGCGGCATTATAATCAGCACCGAATTGCACAACTTTGCCCCCATTTAACCGTTTCTCTAATTCCTATGGTTTTCGAGATTCCAATGCTGATATGTCGAATTTGTAACACCCTGTATAAGATAAATGTAAACCCCTGGTTACAAACTTCATGTATATTTTAGTAAATAATTTTAATGTTGTAAAAAGAGTCATAATTTTAGTTAAATGGCTCGATACAGATCAAATAAAAGCCCCCCCCCCCCTCCTTAGCATTGAAGGTTGTTAATCGATAATGGGATAATGTTATATGAACCTTATTTTGATTAAATCTACTCGACTCCTTAAGGAAGACTTTTTTATTACTAATTCCAGAGAAAATGTTATTATTGATAAAAATGTCTGCGTAAACTAAACTAAAAATGCGCTCATTAAAATTTAAAAATAAACGTGCACGTGCAGCTAGAATTTTGCCACCTTTTAGAGCACACACTACATACTATAAAAATAGAAACTATCGTTTATAATTTTAACTTAAGTATATTCATACTTGTACTATGTTTAATTATAAAATTCAGTAGGTATTAATAGCATCCAATAAAAACTGCTTAAAAATACATTCTTTTGATATCGTGTATGACTTAATATTTCATCATTTGTATGTTATTACAGCAATTAAGAACCTCCAAGTTATTTTTAATCCAAAGGATTAAATAATTTTGAAAATTTACAATAATATTTATTACCAAAATAAAATCAGTTTTTAGGTTAAAAGATAAAATAAAAGAATTCCGACGAAAATATCGTAAAAAGAAAGATCATCGGCAACACAAAAAAATATCAAAACTTAATTTTTACAAATCCAACGGGCAAATCAGAAGGGTTTATACCTCCCCCTCTCTCCACCATTCTCTCCTGCAGCAATATTTTATGTCTAACATAATCCAAGATAGCTACAAACAAACAAATATGTATGTATATCAAATAAAGTAAAGATTTTCCTTTCATTTCGTCAGCTTCATCCCTAGACGCGTTTCGCCATATCATGGTTCATCAGTACAGTTTAAAAAAAATAATTTAATTTTCGAAATTTGATAGTCGTTGGGTGAATTTTAAATGAACGTTGGGCGTGGCCCCGAAAATTTTTCGTCTGCGCCGCTTTTTCGCCTTCTTCACTAGGTACAATATCATTAAATACATGTAGTCTTGACTGTCCCTCTCTCCAAAAAAAAAAATGTCCTACTTACGTATGGGTGTGAGGAAAGAAATGAAAATTAGCGGCAACGGTTTTTTACCGTAAAACCTAGCCACGAATTTAGCGTGAAATTGTCAATTGCGCCTGCATATTTGGCAACGATTTATCACAGCAACGAAAATGGTTACATCTCCCTGTAGCCACGAATTTCCTAATCAGTTGGAAAAAGTGTAAATGTGGTCACAGTAGTTTAAATATTAACATCGTTTAACTTTAAATAATTAGCAACGAATCTTAACTTAACTATCAATAAAATTATTAAATTAATTAAACACACCTATTTTTTTTTATAAAGCTTAGCTTAAATCCTTACTATACTTCTAGCTATATGACATATTTCAAAAGATTCGCTTATAAATTGGAAAAAAGTTGCAATCACATCCGAAATAAAAGTTTAGACGCCACCATATTTTAATGGATGTTGGACTATACCTATAGCTTACGTATTCACTATATGACATATTCCAGAAAATTTCGGGGACTTTGTAAAAAATTAATAACTCCGAGATTCCGCTTATAAATTGGAAAAAAATTGCATTTACATCCGAAATAAAAGTTTAGACGCCACCTTATTTTAAGGGATGTTAGCCTATACCTATCTTATATATCCATGTCATAAAGTGGATACATAAGATATAGGTATAAACTAACATCCCTTAAAATATGGGGGCGTATAAACTTTTATTTTGGATGTAAATGCAATTTTTTTCCAATTTATAAGCGGAATCTTTTGAAATTTGTCATATAGCTAGAAGTATAGTAAGGATTTAAGCTAAGCTTTATAATGTTAATATTTAAACTACCGTGGCCACATTTACACTTTTTCCAACTGATTAAGAAATTCGTGGCTACAGGGAGATGTAACCATTTTCGTTGCTGTGATAAATCGTTGCCAAATATGCAGGCGCAATTGACAATTTAACGCTAAATTCGTGGCTAGGTTTTACGGTAAAAAACCGTTGCCGCTAATTTTCGTTGCTTTCTTCACACACATTACTTATACCCACTGCCCCCCCCCCCCCCCCGAGCATATTTTCTGGCTACGCTACTGAATCTAACAACCATTTAGATATAAAATATCAAGTTCTGTTCGAATAAAAATTTTAGAATAAATATCAAATGCGTTAGAGAGGATGGGTTAAAAAAAATAATAACAAAAAAATTATTTTATTTGTATAAAGGTATATTTTGACTTTTAATTACGCAATATTATTCTAGCAAACAACTAAAACTACATTACGGAAATATATGAAAACACTAAAATGCTGCAAATACACTATGTATTTATGAACAATTGATAAGATTAGGAATGATAATAGAGTGAATTAATGAGTAAAAGAGCCAACAAGGTCGAACGGTATGAGAAAATTAAATCGAGCTTCGCACAAACATATAACGCTTTGAATAAAAAAGCAGTTGGTAGTTGTAGTGGTTTGATATTTTTATTTATTATTGAAAGTTTTATATTGACAATATAATAAATGTTTATTTATTGAATAATTTGTTGGACAAATAGTATTGTGACTTGTGACAGTGTTTAACGCATCTTTCAAGTTATATTAATTTTATTTTTACCTGTGTCAATAACTACCGTGTCTTGGTTTAATGTGTGAATATTTATAAATAACCGTAAGTACATAGTTTCGTAGGGCCATATTGAAGCGATGTTAACTTTCAACATTATTATAGATTCTGAATTTGGCATATTTATTCGACAAAATAGAAATATAGCGGTTATACTAATAAAAATAAAATTATAGAAGTTCATGTAATGGCATTTATTAATAGCACAAAATTGTTTTAGAATTTCTTAATAAATAAATATAATATGAAAAGAATAACAGTTTTTGGGTAATAGGTTTTAAATGTAAGGAGTGAATGGAAAATACCCAAAAGTATGACACTCTGGCCTTGCGCCTCTCTTTATTGCGAACACTATACTGTCTTACCCTGTATAATATCCAAATAGTACATTTTATAATAAATTATAATAAAATCACAAGTAATAAACGTTAAGAAATGATATAAGAAATTAATTAATAATAACTAAACTGCTGGACAATTCAAACGGACCGAGCTAATTGTTAGGTGAACTTCGGAGTAAAATATTTTACGAACGAATAAAGCCATCGATGCGCGGTTTGCAAAATTTAAAAGAGAATTTAATTCTTAATATGCACATTATTTCCGATTTTTTTTTTACTTATAACCTTTAACTGTCTACAGGGTTCAAAGAGAACTATGTTTTTTTTACCAAAGTTTCTAAGTAGGTACCGGATTTCCACAAAAATAATTTTAAATTATTTTGGATGGCATTTTCTTTATCTCCTATTTATAGAGAACAAAGTAAATTCTCAAATTTTTGATATTCCTCTTTGTTCATGAAATTTCGATTTTTTTCTCAACCCTTGTAAATTTCAGGTATTTTTGTCATTAGGCCTTACAATGTTTTGTAAGAACGGGTTTTGGTAAGTGATTATAACTTCTTAGGACCACCTCTTTTGCAACGAGTACATTTTAATTTCTTGCGTTTCGTTGTGACCAGTGGCGTACCCATAATCGGTTTTATTTTTATTTGTTTTCATTTTATATGCCTCCAATTCCACACATCGTGTGTTTCGTGCCAGGATAACTGCTCACGACGAAACGCAAGAAATTAAAATGTACTCGTTGCAAAAGAGGTGGTCCTAGGAAATTATAATCACTTACCAAAACCCGGTCTTACAAAACATTGTAAGGCCTAATGACAAAAATACCTGAAATTTACAGGGGTTGAGAAAAAAATCGAAATTTCATGAACAAAGAGGGATATCAAAAATTTAAGAATTTACTTTGTTCTCTATAAATAGGAGATAAAGAAAATACCATCCAAAATAGTTTAAAATTATTTTTGTGGAAATCCGGTACTTAGAAACTTTGGTAAAAAAAAACATACTTCTCTTTGAACCCTGTAAACAGTTAAAGGTTAGAAGTAACAAAAAAATCGGAAAAAATGTGCATATTAAGAATTAAATTCTCTTTTAAATTTTGCAAACCGCGCATCGATAGCTTTATTCGTTCGTAAAATATTTTACTCCAAAGTTCACCTAAAAATTAGCTCGGTCCGCTTGAATTGTCCAGCAGTTTATAAGAGTATTTTATATTTATTACCATAAAGTCTAGTAAAACTTACAATAAAATCTAGTAAATCTTACAATAAAATCTTGTAAATCTTACAATAAATCTAGTAAAATTTACAATAAAATCTAGTAAATCTTACAATAAAATCTTGTAAGTCTTAGAATAAAATCTAGTAAAAGTAATTATAAAATCTAGTTAATCTTATAATAAATTCTAGTAAAAGTAAATAAAAAATAATAGTTCTTATTACAAAATATCGTAATATTTAATAAAATATTTCAAACATTTTATTGGAATTTATTTTTATGAAGATTACAAAATAATATAATAATTTCTATTACCCAAAATAATACCCATCACTATATAAAATATAATAAAATTATTCTAAACGGTGGATTACGGTCCTAAATACAACTAGCAATTATATTACATATTATTATATGGGGAGAAATAATACTCTAAGTCAACCTTCCCTAGGATATATTTTAAGGAAACATTTATTTTACTCTACATGTTTCGAACATATATACGTTCATCTTCAGGAGAAGTATAGTTTATGTTGAATTAAATATTAGAAAATTGTCAGTGACACCTGCATAGAGCTTTTGAGGAAATTAATTAATTAAAGGAAAGGGTTGAAGGACTTCCATAAAAGTAGGAGAGAAAAACATACTAGGTACCAAGTTATATAGATAAAGTTGGGAGAATGGTTGATAATTTTCAAAAATTTAAAGTGACGAGATGAGAAATGTTAAGTGAAAATGATACTGAAAAATGAAAACAACTTTAGTGGTGAAGCATATTATTGAAGACAAATTTTTCTTGTTAAACTTCTTCAATAATATGCTTCACCACTAAAGTTGTTTTCATTTTTCAGTATCATTTTCACCTAACATTTCTCATCTCGCACTTTCGAGTACTAGGCCAATCCTGTATTTTCAACAAAAATACGCGATTTTCTGAAATCTTTTGATGAGTTGTTAAAAATTATTAGAATAATAATGGAGAAATCAATATAATCTATTTTATGAATATGTAGAAGAAAAAATATGTGTGTATAAATAGCTTGTATGTATATTAAAAAATAAATTGTGAATTAAAAAAATACAAAACACCCATTAAAATTAGGTTTAAAATAGAAATAAAAAAATAATAGTTTTTATTACCAGTGGCGTATTTATAGGGGGGCAGCCGGGCTGCGGCCCATCGCCCTACCCCCCCCCCCAGCCTCGGAGCTCAATTTAAAAATCTAATTGCGACCTAATTTAGTTATTGATTTATGATGCAAATTTAAAGAAAATCGAGTAAAAACAATTACGGTTTATAGTATTTTTTATTATATATTTGTCTGTTCCGTTTTCCCTTTTTAGAACTATTTATTAAATCAACAAAAATATAACCCAATGCAATAAAATATTTTTGCAACAAGAACAGAAAACCATTGGGTATTTACGTTTAAAAAATTAAAGTTAAAATTTTAATTGAAACATTTTTTATGGAAGAAGTGTGATAATTTAAAATAATAAAAAATAGTGCGGAAAGAAACGAGAATGCTTTATTATGAATATACAAAACAGCACGTAAAAAGAAGTATTTCAAAACCTAAGCATTTGCACCAAAAACTGCTCTTAGATTTACGCTCTAAAATACATGATTTCTGAAAAAATACATATGTCTTATGTTATTATTTTGGATTGACACCAATATTCATATTTTTCACAAATATAAAAATTGTTTTTTTAAAATAAAGAGCCAGCTAGGAATATCAAAGAAAGTAAAAAAAAATATTTACAAAAACAAATTTAATCCTACAATGTAGAGCGGGAGAGGTAATAATTTAATTTTTGAAATTTGATAGTAGTTAGGTGAATTTTAATCAAACTTTCGGCGTGGACCCGAAAATGTTTCGCCTGCAGCGCTTTTCTGCCTTCTTCAGTAGATGCAACATCGCGAAATACATGTAGTCCCAACTATCCCTGTCTCTAGAAAAAAAAATGTCCTTCTTACGCCTACTGAGCCCCCCCCCCTCCCCCCCGAGCATATTTTCTGGCTACGCCACTGTTTATAACTATTTTTGAACTAATTATTTTAATTACGTCCTAATTTTGATTTCATTTAAACCTCCTCCTTGCTCAATAGCCAGCGTTTTATATTTTTATGAAAAAGTTCAAATTAATGATTTTTTAATTGTTAATATTATAGTAGCTCAGATTAGCCATTAAGTAGATCCAAATAGCCTGTATAATAAAAATATGCATAAAAAATTTTGCAATATATTTCTCTTAAAACAAACACCCAAAAATACATAAAGTCAATACGCCAAGAAACAAAGGTAACTGCGAACACACATTGCCGATGTATTTTTAAACAATTGATAAGATTACCAGTGATAATGAAGTGTATTATTGAGCAGAAGAGTCAGCAAGGTCAACAGGGATTGCTGAATTGAATAGGATGAGAGAATTAAATCGAGCTTCGCACCATCCTATTAGTAAACGCGTCGGATAAGAGCAAGTTAGATGTGTTTAATTTTTTTTTATTTTTAGAACTTCGGTTGATTATTATAATTAAATTTTTTAGTTCGCAGGTAAAACTTGATATTTTAAATTTTGATATCTATATAATACTATAATGAATTGGCTTAAAAATATAAGTAGATAAAAACGCACGCTAGACTGGTGGGTAAAGGTAAGTCTTTTATAATTATTTTCTTATAACATTGTTTAACAGAACTAAGTAATACTAATCGGAATTGCTATAAATCACGATTTTTTTTTTTAATTTTCGAAAAAATCGTAATTTTTTTGATTTTTATCAATTTATACTTATTTTCATTATTTTCTCTATTAGCCCAAAAATATTTGTTGTCTAAATTTACAATTAGAAAATCTCCTCGGCGACATACAAAATTACCTGTATTGACATAAAAGTTTTCGGCAGCGTGCAGCGTAATTTATGAATATTCTTTACGCTGGACTGATGACGATTAGTTATGTTTTTACACTTACATAATATATGTAAATGCTCCGTTTTAAATAAACTATCTTCCTTCTTTTTTGAATTTCCTTATGAGTTATTTGCTTCAGCGACTTCAGGGGCGCGCCAACGTAATTTGCCGCCCGGGTGCAAGATCTTATTTGCCGCCCCTATGTCTGTCGACAATAAAACATTTAATTTTTTTTATAATCCTAGCTGGTTCTTTATTAAAATTTTTTTTTTATATTTGTGAAAAATATGAATATTGGTATCAATCCAAAATTTTAACATAAGACGTATGTATGACTCTAACCAGCGTTTTTCGAGCTCGGTTTTTCATTATTAAATATAAAGTAAATATTGCTTACCACGCCAAAATTTTAGATTTTTTCAGAAATCATGTATTTTAGGAGGGTAGATCTAAGAACAGTTTTTCGTGCAAATGCTTAGGTTTTGAAATACTCCTTATAAATGTCGTTTTGTATATTCATTATAAAGAATTCTCGTTTCTTCCCGCACTATTTTTTATATTATAAATTATTACACTTCTTCCATAAAAAATGTTAGAATTAAAATTTTTTACTTTAATTTTTCTCTTTAAAAATAAATACCTAATTGTTTTTTGTTTTTATTGTAAAACTATTTTAAGGCATGGGTTATATTTTTGTTGATTTAAAATAGCTTTAAAAAAGGGAATATGGAACAGACAAGTATAATGGAAAAATACTTTAAAATATTATTCGTTTTACGCTTTTTCCTTTAAAATTGCATCATAAATCAAGAACTAAAACGACATGCGTCCGAAACCTTAATCTCTATATAAAACAGGACTTTTAGAAGGAAAAGTTTAAAAACTAAACGTTTTCTATAAGAAAAGAGATATATTTAAAGATTTAAATTAGAGTCCAAACGTGAGACGAAAAATTAGGTTTCAATTAGACTTTTAGACTCGAGTTCCTAGGCTTAAATACGCCACTGCTCGTTAGTGATGTGATGAGCGATATTTCACGCACTGTGATTTTTTCACTAATACAAAAACATGTTATGATTATTATTATTATGAGAAAAAGAGGCGGCTTTTGCCGCTCCAGAAATTTGCCGCCCGTGTGCGGTGCACTCCTTGCACCCTCGGCTTGGCGCGCCCCTGTTTGATTTAGATCATGATTAAAATAGAAAAATCAATTGATTTATATCGTCGCAACCCTGATACTAATTAATAAAATCATATAATTTCCACATTTCTTTATTTAATACATTAATTTTATCATAACCCATGCAGGATGGAAAATGAATTGAAAATAAAAATAAAATTTATATAAGATTCACCTTTGAATTTTGATTACTGTTAATAATTCTTCATTAATTATTAATCTCTCTAATTTCGATATATTATGCTAAACTATGGTAAAACATATTTAAAATACTCACAACTCAATCCAAGCGACTTTGCAAGTCGTCTCAAATTACTAGAATAAGGATTTAATGTTTAAATATTATTTAATTAATTTTCATAATTAAATTTGGATGATTGTTGATAATTTCTACAATTCTTAATTGTTTACTCTAATTTTTGGATATCCTAGATTAGAATCCTACAGCCTGATAATGGTCAATATTAAGCCGTTCCGAAGATTACCACCTCTATGCGAAATTATATCTCTATAGTGTCTTAAATCAGTGGCGGCTCGCGGTCTTAAAAAATGGTGAAGAGCTAGGTATAGTGCGGGTACTTAAATAAACATTGACTAAAAATCCGTGTAATAAAACGTCTCTCTTATCCTCATCTGTCCAGCGACTGAACGGAGTTTCCAACAAAATACAAACTATGTCATTATTTGGGTTCATTTTTAAAACATACAACTAAGTAGGTACGTACACTACTGAATTAATTGAAAAATAAAAAGAAAACATTTTAATCACACAGTAAATCACGTAAAAACGATATCTGTAACCGTAAGTTTCGCGAAGCCTCAAAATAAATACCTTAAGGTTAGGCGAACCAATGCTAAAACAATGGTGCATACGAATGATCTATTTTCAAATTGCCTTTCATTATAATGCAAATTGTTACATGTTGTTTGCGTGACTGGTGACTCATTTTATTAATGCGAACATTATTATCTTTTAAGGGCTAAAATGGTAGCTGTATTGGTACAATAATATTTAATATTGTCAAAAAACTTTTCTCCTGGTGCTATTTTTTTTTTGGTGAAGAGCCCCTTCACCTCCTTCACCTGACAAGCGGCCACTGTCTTAAATTAGATCAGAAGCATTGCATTTTCTTGGCCCAAATCCTGGCCACGTTTATTAAAGGATTGGAGAGCGTTAGAAAGTTATTTTTATTTTCAAATGTTTTTTACAGCCCAATGAATTTTATTAACCAATTTTAGGGTTTTCATTGGCTTGTATCTTATTCTTCAAATTTTTCCACGCCCACATAGATAACACTTGTGTGAAAAAAAATCACTAATCTGCCTTTTTTTGTAATTAGGGCAAGGAATAACCGCTTAACGGCCAATATCACTAAAACATTTAAATTTAAAATAAATGTTTTTTGAAGTATCTTGTTAGATTTAATAAATTCAATCAAAAAGTTTATTCTCGACTTTAAGAAATCCTCGTCTATTTCATTAATTTATTTTTAAGCGTCTTGCAAGTTAATAATTTATAAGAATACACACTTCTACCTGTCTGATTGGAACGACAACAGAATGGTTATTTACAGACCCATCATAAATCAACTACATATTTATTTTTAGAAGTGAATTATCAATTTTAATGTGAAGAATATTTTTGTAATATCTTAAGCCAATGTGTGAACCTTGTTTAAGATTATATCGCCAAAATTGCATGATAATAACATATTAGACATATTATAATTGTCAGATAACGCAATGCAATTATTGATTTTGTGCCAGTATGTGCCCCTTCCTACTATCAAAAAAATATGTGATTGTGATCAGGGGCGGTTCTAGATCCAAAATATTGGGGGGCACCACATTGGCGTAGCCAGAAAATATGCTCGGGGGGGGGGGGGGGGCGTAAGTAGGACATTTTTTTTCTGAAGAGAGGAATAGTCGGGACTATATGTATTCCATGGTATTGTACCTAGCGAAGAAGGCGGAAAAGCGCCGCAGGCGAAAAATTTTCGGGGCCACGCCCAAAGTTCGTTTAAAATTTACCTAACTACTATCAAATTTCGAAAATTAAATAATTACCTCTCCCCCTTTGCATGGTTGGATAAAAAAAATTTTTTATGTTTTTTTTTGATATTCCTAGCTGGCTCTTTATTTAAAAAAAACGTATTTTATAATTGTGAAAAATATAAATATTGGTGTCAATCCAAAATTTTAACATAAGACGTATGTATGACTCTAACCAGCGTTTTCCGGGCTCGGTTTTTCATGATTAAAAAAAAGTAAATATCGCTCACCACACCAAAATTGATGATTTTTTCAGAAATCATGTATTTAAGGAGCGTAGATCTAAGAGTTTTTGGTGCAAATGCTTAGATTTGGAAATACTCCTTATTCTTAAGTGCCGTATATTTATATTCCTAAAAAAGCATTCTCATTTCATCCCGCACTATTTTTTTTATTATAAATTATCACACTTCTTCCATAAAAAATGTTTCGTTTGACATGTTTACCTTAATTTTTTCCTTAAGAAATAAATACCTAATTGTTTTTGTTGTAAAAATATTTTATTGCATTGGGTTATATTTTTGTTAATTTAAAATAGCTCTAAAAAAGGGAAAACGAAACAGACAAGTATATAATAGAAAAATGCTATAAAATATTATTCTTTTTACTCGTTTTCCTTTAAAATTGCATCAAAAATTAATAACTAAAACGATATGCGTCCGAAACCTTAATTTCTATATAAAACAGGACTTTTAGAAGGAAAAGTTTAAAAGCCTTCGCAAGCAAATAACGCCACAGCCCCAAATTTTTTAGGATCATGCTCAAATTGTATCAAATTATGTAAATAATAAAGCACTCGGAATTTTTTTTTATCAGTGGCATAAATTTTATAGTTTTTTTCAGAAATGTTGGGGGGTCCTGGGCCCCCCAGCCCCCTCCGTAGAACCGCCCCTGATTGTGATTCGATGGAGGTCTTTAAAGGGAATGCGAGTTTGTGCAATTCACATCATTTTGTAGACCATGTAAATAGTATGCAACAAGGTAACTTCAAGACTGGTATGGGAATGTCAAGAGGAACCGGAGGCCCTGGTAAAAGTAAACAAAGTAATACTGAGTGGGTACCAGGACACGAAAGTATTACAGGAAATGAAAAAGACGATACACTTGCAAAGAAAGGTTAAAAAAATACATTCATTGGACCAGAACTGGCACTCGGAGTACCAAGGTGTACAGTACGCGATGTCATAAAGCGATAGATCAGGAGTAAACAGAAAATCCACTGGAGCAACAGACAGGGATTACACCACAGCAAAAGCTTCATTGGGGATTCAGACCCAAGACTTACGAAACAGTTGCTTTAAATGAACAGAAACCAGCTGAGAACCATTACAGGAATTCTGACAGGACACATGGCTGTCAAGAACAATCTACACTGAATGCAACTGTGCAATGGAGACCTTGCCCACAGATTAGGCGGACAAGACAGGGAAACTGTACAGCACATAGTTTGCCATTGCGAGTCACTAGATCGGAAGAGGCAACAAATACTCGGGAAACCAAAACTGAAACCAGAGAACATCCTTACCCTCACCCCAGTTGATCTACACAAACTAAGTGCAAGGGGAACTGGGAATCACGGAGTGGGTGTAAGAACCAAACAGAGTGAGCACAATGGGCCAAATCTGGCCTAAGTGCATCCGGCGCAAATACGGGCCCTCGAAAAAAAATGTAAATAGTAAACAGGGCCTGTATATGAGTATGTATACAATTAAACGGCATATAAAACGCACTATATCAATCAAAGTAGTTTGTGGACCCCTAAATTATCCTAAATATTTTTTTTGCAATAAAAACAAAGCAACAACAAAAATGAAGGGAAATAATCACAAAAAATGAGCGATCGGGTAAATTGTAGGTTATTTACATTTCAAGTAAAGTACCCTCCAAAGAGGAAACCCCAAATTTCGTAATGTTTTATATTGAAAATACATGTTTTTGTTTGTTTTACTAGAAAACAGAACTAATCATCTATAGATCAGGTAATAATTTGCAAAAATCATACATATATCATATGTCCCATATATTTGTGATTATACTTAATTAGAAAAAATATTGTGTTTGGATTTTTTATCTTTATATTACAAACAACATTGTTATAAGTGTCGGAGCATCATAATAATACATGTCGACTCTATTTACGTACCCACAAATTTAATTGCACATTTTTAATACAGATTTATAATGGTATTATTTATATGGTCGGTTCATATATTAGAAAAGATTATAATGTATTCACTGTCACACCATACCAATAATAAGTTTTCTTAAAATATCATGAATAAATGGTTGCAATTTTCTAGCCTCCAATTTTTTTCCTCAATACTAGAAGCAAAGTATATGACGAAGTCGCAACCAGGGGCGTATTTAGGGGGGGGGGGGGGGGGGCTGCCGGGCTGCAGCCTAGGAGTTCGGGTCTAAAAGTCTAATTGCAACCCATTTATTTCGTCTCACGCTTGGACTCTTAATTTAAAACTTCTTGTTAAAAGGTCTTGTAGAAAATATTTAGTTTTTAAACTTTTCTTTCTAAACATCCTGTTTTATATAAAAATTAAGGTTTCAGACGAATATCGTTTTAGTTATTGATTTATGATGCAATTTTAAAGGAGAACAAGTAAAAAGAGTCTGTTCCGTTTTCCCTTTTTTAGAGCTATTTTAAATCAACAAAAGTATAACCCAATGCAATAAATTATTTTTACAACAAAAACAGTAAACAATTAGGTATTTATTTTTAAGGAGAAAAATTAACTGAGCCCGAAAAACGCTGGCCAGAGTCATACATACGTCTTATGTTAAAATTTTGTATTGACACCAATATTCATATTTTTCACAAATATAAAAAATATTTTAAATAAAGGGCCAGCTAGGAATATCAAAAAAAAAATTAAAAAAACATTCACAAAAACAAATTTTTTCCAACCATGTAGAGGGGGAGAGGTAATAATTTAATTTTCGAAATTTAGTAGTTAGGTGGTGAATTTTAAATGAACTTTGGGCGTGGCCCCAAACATTTTTCGCCCGCAGCGCTTTTCCGCCTTCTTCACTAGGAACAATATCATGAAATACATGTAGTCCCGACTGTCCTTCTCTCCAGAAAAAAAAGTCCTACTTACGCCCACTGAGCCACCCCCCCCCCCCGAGCAAATTGTCTGGCTACACAACTACACTGTCACACCATACCAATAATAAGTTTCCTTAAAAAATCAGAATAAATGGTTACAATTTTCTAGGCTTCAATTTGTTTTTCTCGGTACTAGAAGCAAAGTATATAACGAAGTCGTAACTACTTGTCAAAAAGGATATTGGTAATTAGAGATTTGGAAAGAAAGCCCTGTTTTCCTTCTTAAATTTATTCAATAAAATTAGTGCCAAAGTGTTTCGGTCAAATAGGCCATCATCAAGACATGAGGCAATGAGGTCCAAAAACACAGAGACAAAGAAAGGCGCGAAATTCTAGCGCGTTCCGATTCACTTTGCAGCTATAAATATATTTATTATTTCTGCATATTACTACATTTATATTTTAAAGAAAAGTTTATTATCTATAGCAAAATGTTTGCAAATCACTTTGATATTAGATGTAATAATTTATTTAAACATTTATCTTGGTGTCTGGTGCTAAAATTTTAACTAAACATATAGATGTGTTTAACGTTCCATCATA
Organism: Polydrusus cervinus; assembly: GCA_935413205.1. NCBI lineage: Eukaryota > Metazoa > Arthropoda > Insecta > Coleoptera > Curculionidae > Polydrusus > Polydrusus cervinus. The sequence continues at coordinate 8,920,012 of OW284516.1, forward strand.
ACATGGGAATGCTAAAATAACGAAAATACTTATTTTTTTTAAATTACAGGTATTTGAAAATTATAAGATCAAATTTTTCAACTCGTAAAACAGATAATTGCAGAGGACTTGACACTGACTTGGGATAGATTGAAAACTTTTTTTGAAATTTAAAGTTATGTAGGAAACTGTCATCATTATAGTCTATTATTTTAGAAAGGCGTAGAATAATCAAATGGGAAATTCCGTTCAGTTCGATTTAATTTCGGTGTCGGCCATAGGCGCATGTAAATTTTGTGCATTAAATTATTTACGATGACTAACCAAAGAAAAAAAAGAAGATAATTTGATAAAGAAGGAATTGTTAGCTATAGCAAAGTTACACAAGCATCGTTTTATGAAATATGCCGTGGAAGATATAGCTGAAATACATTGTCTAACTGTATTGCGCACACCGCCATATCGTTGCGGACTAAATCCTATAGAACTTATATGGGCACATTTGAAAGGATTGTAGCAAGACACAACACGACATTCAAAATGAAAGACGTTAAGCTACTGTCTGATCAAACCATTAAGGAAATGACACCAGAGATCTGACGGCAAGTAGTCCATCATGTCATTAAAGAAGAGGAGAAAATGTGGGATTTTGACCACCTGATCAATCGGACCGTCGACGTCGTATTTTTTTTTGTAATGTTTAATAAAAAATAAATTTACATAATGCACGCCTTTCTCACACCATTTTTAGTGTTGGTGAATGGATAACAATAGGCAGAACCCATAAATTGACCCAAACCTGGGTGGTAGGTACTACCTGAACTTGTTGAAAATAAAGAATTTTGCAATGAAATCAATGCCAAATTATAAGAGTGGCTAAAATATTCGTTGGGTCACTCTGTCGTCACTTTGCATACCTGATGAGCTTTTGTTACTCTACACCTTTCTGAAATAGACTTAATTTCAGCATATATGACTGTAGGAATCACACACGTACGTCTAACGTACCTCCATAATTCGATATACGCAAAACAGGGCTTTAGATAAAAAATATTTTAAGTTTTATTTATTTAAAATTTAAACTACGTTTTTTTTCACTTTATTATAAATGGTTCTATGTAAATAGGGAACCTATTTTTAGAAAAATAAACAAAATAAACGGACTAGGTAGTTATTTAGTAGCTGCTGTTGTACGAAATATACGTTAGGTTTATACTACGAGGTAATCTTTATGCCGCGTTTAAAAGCGCCGCTAGAGGGATTCCTTGACAAGGGACGTTTGTCCCTTAAGAGCATCCTACCATTATTTCTAAATTCTTCTCTAAGATTGTCAGCTTCATGCAAAATAATATCTTTAGTCTATTTCAGAAAGGTGTATAGTAATAAAAGCTCATTAGGTATGCAGAGAGAGAGACTTCAGAGTGACCCAACGAATATTTAAGACAATTTCATAATTTGGCATTAATTTCATTGTAAAACTCTTTAATTTCATCAAGTGCAGGTAGTACCACCCGGGCTTCGGTCAATTTATATGTTTTGCCTAATGTTATATATTCTTAAACACCAAAAACGGTGTGACAAAGGCGTGCATTATGTACTATTGTGCCGATAAAAAACTGGGACAAGAGATTTACAAAAACAATGTAAGAAATACATATCCCCTAGACTATAAAAGGTGTCTAGAGCTAAAAAGGAAAAACATTCAAAATTTAAAAAGTAACCTAGGTTACATAATGGAATGTTTTGTATTTTTCGATACGGGGTGGTTAAATTTGAGAGACATCATATAATATGGATAAAGTAAATTTATTAGATTTTTTTAAAGTCAAATATTTTATAAATTATTATATTTACCATTACCACAAAATAATAAATAAAGCTAATACAGGTAATAAAATACATTTAATAAAAAGAAAAAAATTGCGAACACAAAGTTTGTCAAAACAACACAAAATTAATATTTGGTCATAGAACCATTTCTGTTTATTACTTTTTGGAGCCTTTGTGGCATACTTAAAACTAAGTTTCTACATAATTCGACAGTTTTTTCATCCCAAGCTTGATTTATCCTATGACGTAATTCATCCCTGTTTCTAGGTTGAAAATCATGTTTATACATAGATTTGACCATGGCACCCCAAATGTTTTCTATCGGGTTCAAATCGGGACTCTTCGAAGCCCAGGGAAGAACTGCTATGTTATTTTCTTGGAGAAAATTTTGTACAATGCGCGCTGTGTGTATTAGAGCATTATCATGCTGAAATGTGTAATTTTGACCGTATACAGCGTTTACCGATGGTATCATCACTTCGTTATTAACGTATACTGCTGCAGTTAGTCTTCCTTCGACGATTTGGCAAAGTCCTGGTCCTCTAGCGCTAATCCAGCCCCAAACATTTATGGAGAAACGCCCACTTTAGTTGGTTTTGTGGGTGTATCTCTCATCATACCGCATGCCGGAAGGCCTATACACCCGAATTCTCCCATTATTGCATGACTGAAAAGTTTTCTCGTCAGAAAATATAACTGTTTCCCATAAATTTATTTAATTAATATATTCATGTGCAAATTCTAACCTGCCCTGTTTATTTATTTCCGTTAAAAAATTTTTATTGGCAGCACAACGGCTTCGTATATCGGAATTTCGAACCCTGTCTCTAGCGGTATTTGCAGAACCTGGAAAATTCGTCTCTTCTTTTGCCTTGATTGCAGTTTCGAAGGGATGATCCCTTAGATAATTAACCAGTCTTCTATCATGATCATCAGTAGAAATTTTAGGGGGACCAGAACCTGCATTCCTAATAATAGTCCCATGTCTTGCTATTTTTTGTTTTGCCAATAGCACGGTATTCTTGCTTACTCCCAGTTCATCTGCAATATCCCTAATAGCAACACTATCTCGCAACCGACTATAAATAATTGCCTTTTGCTGGGGGGTTAATTGTGGCATATTTACAAATAATATATGATTGTATGTTTGACGAGTCAATCATAAAGTGACAATCTTTATTGACATGCAAATTTTCATGACATTTTACTGGTACCAGGCTTGATGTAAAATTATTCTTAATAGTCTAGGAGAAATAGAAAAATTTCCTGTCCCAGTTTTTTATCGGCGCGATGGTACCATCGCGCCGATAAAAAACTGGGACAGGAAATTTTTCTATTTTCTCCTAGACTATTAAGAATAATTTTACATCAAGCCTGGTACCAGTAAAATGTCATGAAAATTTGCATGTCAATAAAGATTGTCACTTTATGATTGACTCGTCAAACATACAATCATATATTATTTGTAAATATGCCACAATTAACCCCCCAGCAAAAGGCAATTATTTATAGTCGGTTGCGAGATAGTGTTGCTATTAGGGATATTGCAGATGAACTGGGAGTAAGCAAGAATACCGTGCTATTGGCAAAACAAAAAATAGCAAGACATGGGACTATTATTAATTAGGAATGCAGGTTCTGGTCCCCCTAAAATTTCTACTGATGATCATGATAGAAGACTGGTTAATTATCTAAGGGATCATCCCTTCGAAACTGCAATCAAGGCAAAAGAAGAGACGAATTTTCCAGGTTCTGCAAATACCGCTAGAGACAGGGTTCGAAATTCCGATATACGAAGCCGTTGTGCTGCCAATAAAAAATGTTTAACGGAAATAAATAAACAGGGCAGGTTAGAATTTGCACATGAATATATTAATCAAATAAATTTATGGGAAACAGTTATATTTTCTGACGAGAAAACTTTTCAGTCATGCAATAATGGGAGAATTCGGGTGTATAGGCCTTCCGGCATGCGGTATGATGAGAGATACACCCACAAAACCAACCAAAGTGGGCGTTTCTCCATAAATGTTTGGGGCTGGATTAGCGCTAGAGGACCAGGACTTTGCCAAATCGTCAAAGGAAGACTAACTGCAGCAGTATACGTTAATATACTAAACGAAGTGATGATACCATCGGTAAACGCTGTATACGGTCAAAATTACACATTTCAGCATGATAATGCTCCAATACACACAGCGCGCATTGTACAAAATTTTCTCCAAGAAAATAACATAGCAGTTCTTCCCTGGGCTTCGAAGAGTCCCGATTTGAACCCGATAGAAAACATTTGGGGTGCCATGGTCAAATCTATGTATAAACATGATTTTCAACCTAGAAACAGGGATGAATTACGTCATAGGATAAATCAAGCTTGGGATGAAATAACTGTCGAATTATGTAGAAACTTAGTTTTAAGTATGCCACAAAGGCTCCAAAAAGTAATAAACAGAAATGGTTCTATGACCAAATATTAATTTTGTGTTGTTTTGACAAACTTTGTGTTCGCAATTTTTTTCTTTTTATTAAATGTATTTTATTACCTGTATTAGCTTTATTTATTATTTTGTGGTAATGGTAAATATAATAATTTATAAAATATTTGACTTTAAAAAAATCTAATAAATTTACTTTATCCATATTATATGATGTCTCTCAAATTTAACCACCCCGTATCGAAAAATACAAAACATTCCATTATGTAACCTAGGTTACTTTTTAAATTTTGAATGTTTTTCCTTTTTAGCTCTAGACACCTTTTATAGTCTAGGGGATATGTATTTCTTACATTGTTTTTGTAAATCTCTTGTCCCAGTTTTTTATCGGCACAATAGTACATAGTATTAGGTACACCAATTTCTTATTAAACATTATAAGAAAAATACAAAATACAAAAAATACATTATACAGAAATTAAATTATAAAAAAATCATAATATTCTTTGTCCTCTGAGGAACTGTCATCTCCTCTTGACGTTATAATTACGGGTCTCCTCTTCTTTAATGACATGATGGACTGCTTTTCGCCAGTTCTCTGATGTCACTTCCTTCATGGCTTGATCAAACAGTAGCTTAACGTCTTTCATTTTGAATGTCGTGTTGTGTCTTGCTACAAATCCATTCACTTGCGCCCATATAAGTTCTATAGGATTTATTTCGCAATGATATGGCGGTGTGCGCAGCACAGTAACATTATGTTTTTCAGTAATATCTTCCACGGCATATTTTATAAAACGATGTTTGTGTAAATTTGCTATAGCTAATAGTGTTTTTTTAAAAATAAAGTGGAATTTAACATACTGTTAGTGTTTTCTTCATATTTTAAATAGTTCCTTCTTTATCAAATTATCTTTGATTAGTTATCATAAGTAATTTAATGCACAAAATTTACCTGCGCCTATGGCCAACACCGAAATTGAGCCGAACTGGACGGAATTTCCCATTTTATTACTCTACACCTTTCTGAAATAGACTATATATATTAAGTAAGAGTAAAAACATTGCGTTGGCCATGTTTATTAATGGAACAGATATTGGAGTGTCAGAATAATATCTTCATTAAAAAATAAATCAATATTTAAATGAAATGCAGTCATGATTTTTGGGGACTTCATTGACTTACATTTTTTTGACTTACATACATTTTTTTTTCGGCATAAAAATAACTTTTCCACACCGATAAACATTCCACCTTTCTATTGGTGCAAATAATTAAATTAAATTAGACAGGCGGGGTGGTCATTTCCAACAATTTTTATAAAACAAAATTTTTCATTATCAATGTTAATAAAAATAATAAATAGTGAGCTAATTTAATTTAATTATTTTAATAAAGAACGGTGCGCCTGAGGAGAAAAACGCAAGAGACCATTTTTATGCAGAATTGACCAGGCTAATTAGAAATAATATCCACATGGAATGATATCAGTGGCGTCCCACTTTTTTTCTAAAAAATATTCTTTATTTCAAATTTTAAAAATTATTCTATTCGCGATAACGCTGAAACGAACGGAGATATCGAGCTGCTGTTTTAATATTTTTTCTAGAAAATTTCATCTACTTTTCGATTGTAGTATCATAATTGAATGTTGTGTAGCCCAAACAGTGTTGACCTGATAAGATCTTATCTCACCAATCGACTCCAGGCGGTGAGAGTGGATGGGGTGGCATCTGCAATGAGAGAGATCACCATTGGTGTCCCGCAGGGATCCGTCCTGGGACCCCTTTTATTTTTAATTTTTATTAACGACTTGCCAATGGTTGATGCCTTAGCTAAGTTTACACTCTTTGCCGATGACACCACAGTCTCGATTGCTGCTGGAGCACTGGATGATGCAATCAGTGAATCTATAAGACTGCAAGATAAGGTAGAGGAATGGTTCAGTGCCAACAGGTTACTCCTAAACAAAGACAAGACTAGCAGAATGGTGTTTTCGCTGCGGGATATTGGCACGGCTAATGCTGGGACAGGGATGGTCAGGTTCTTGGGTGTCAGTCTCGATTCTGGTCTGCTGTGGGATGCGCATGTGGGGGTGGTTGCTGGGAGGCTGAGTAGTACTTTGTTTATGCTGCGAGGCCTTGCTGGTTGTGTTTCCCAGGCGACTTTGAGAACTGCCTATTTCAGCGTTTTTCACAGTTCCTTGTCCTATGCTATTCTTGCGTGGGGACATACGGCTCAGGCTCAGAGAATCTTTGGACTACAGAGAAAAGCTGTAAGACTGGTTGCGGAGCTTGGCTATAGGGATGATTGTCGCCCCGCTTTTAGAACTCTTGGAATTTTGACCCTCCCTTCGGTCTACATTCTTGAAAGCCTTCTGTACGTGAAGAGAAATGAGGACCTGTATGTGACTCATGGGGATGTTCATGGGTACAATACTCGCAATGCGGGGAACGTGCTAACAAATTATTGTAGACTCAAAAGATCCCAGGATGGGCAGGGGTATTATGGGGCTAAGTTTTTCAATAAGCTGCCTGTTGGCATAAGAGTCTTACCGCTGAAGCAATTCAAAGGTCGTGTTAGCAAAATACTAATTCAAAATGCCTTTTACAACGTTCACGAATTTTTAAATTATGACCTTGTTGAACTTAATTAATTTTAATATGTAACTGATGTATTGTATTCGCCAGTAGGTTTATATTTTATATTTTATATATTTTATTTTGTTATAATAAGCGTTTAACTTATATATACATTTTTGTGTTGACCAATGTAAACGCTTGTGTTTATGAACGTTGATAGACTTTATTGATTGTTTGTTTTATTATAATAAGTACTTTACTTTTCTATATATATATCTATACATTGTATTTTGACCTGTGTAAACACTTATGTGTTTTAACATTAATAAAACTATTGAACTATTGAACTAATTATACCGTATGATTTATTTTTTCGGAGTAAAATCAAAAAATGTGTTATTATTACAAATTGCGCCCTCTAGCATTTTTTTTCAGAACTATTATGGACAACTAAATACGATTGGTGAAAGTGCATACATTTCTCTTCCAAACAGTCTTTAGTTTGCTAAAATCGGATAAGTCGTTTATAAGTTAGAGCGACTTAACTGATTACACTTTCAACAGCTTTCCCCCCTCTTATTAAGGTCGGTACGCCAATGAGCATTGGTCCAAAATGATGCATAATGGTCCAAGCTTTTTAATGGTGTTATCAAAGATATACCTTATGTGGAATTTTCGGAGATATGTAAACTTTTATAATTTACTTTTCAATTACGCCCTCTTGCAACTTTAGATATAATTTTTTTTCCTGAATTTCTATGCCCAGTAGTTTGCAAGATATGGCCGCTCGTCACCCTTAATGAGTCACCCGGTACAATTACAACTTTTAACATCCCATTGTATACTTCGTCCCAGTCTAACATAATTGTTATGGAAATTTTCAGATAATTTTTGAAATTTTCTATTGCAAAGATACCTACGGTACGATACCTTGAACTTATTTTTCTACTGGAACCAAATCTGCATAACTTTTGTTGTTTGAAGTAAACAAATTTAAAAAACAATCGAGCACGAGACGAAGTCACGTGACAAGGGTGCCGCTTGATGCTGACAATTTTTTTGCGTTGCCGGCTTTGTTATAAAACCGAAAAAATTTACCATTTATCTTTTGAAATTTATAACCCGGGCGCTATTGGTGGATTTGTAAGCACAGCCGCATGAAATAAAATGACAAGTAAACGCTTGGTTGTGTAGAGGGGACCTTAAAGATCCCAGACTGGCTTAAAATGTATAACCGGAATAAATTAACAAAGCGTTATAAATCTAATAGATCGAAACTTTAAGTAATATTCCACACTTTAACACGCAAAACTACCCGTTTATGCGGATGCACGGTTTAAAGCAATAAGAAACTGCTTAAATCTTTTTACAGTCCTTTTTTTTCTGAGTTTGGCGGAAGAGCCAGTATACTTAGTCTTATAATAAGACCCATTGTATCCCCTATCGTCTGGGTAATGTCAGCCAGACGGGACCTACAGCTTAACGTGGAATCCGAACCTTGTGTATGTGCTAGTTATCCTTTTTACGCCCCCAGAGGTCCATGATGCCCTTCTCGGTCCCGATATTAGGAATCACTAGTACTGCATTCTTTTATCCGCTAAATTTCGAACATACTTTTTTTAAATATGCGTATGCCCACTCCGGGGATCGAACCCGGATCGCCACGGTCGAATACCAGTACCTTACCTCTGAGCCACTATCGCGGTATTACAGTTCTTTAGTCAAAGTACATATTTTAATAGAAAAATCATGAGAAATGTAGCTTTGTCTTTTAAATGGGTTTAAAAAAAACCAAAGTGATTTTATAAGTATTTCGTTATTACCGTATTAGTGTGGAATACTACAAAAAAAAAACAGCTTAAATATTAATAAAAGTGACAATATCAGGAACACCGGAAAAACTTATTAGGATTTCTAGACACCTACACATATGCATTCATTCACGAAAAAAATCAATAATCTATGTTTACTTTCACTCTAGAAAAACACTTTTCTAGATTATTAACATATAGTTTTTTTATTTATTTAAATGTTTTTTTATGGCAAAGTCAACACCATCTGCGAACCTGGGAATACAGTGCAAATGGAAAATTTTCATCAAAATAATTTTTATCATTTTTCGTCGCTTTCCGCCATTTATTTATAGCATAATTAATATCTATAAAGGAAAGGATTAAAATTATTTAAAAACCAAGTGTATTCCTTAAAATTGGTATTTCAATGCTGTTGTGTAAGTATAGAGCTTTAAAGTGTGATTGGAATATATAAAAAGGTCTGCATGGTCTAAATCCTAAAATTCAATTATCAGATATTTAATTCTTCTGGGCCTATACGAGGTTTGTCAAAAAATATGAATTTTACCCAAGAGCAAAGTACCTTTATTTTTGAGAATATCAAAAACTGTAATCATAAAAAGTTGTTCGGTATGAAAAACTATGTTTTAATATGCAATTACACAAAAAAATATTTTTTTAATTTTTACAAATTTTGTCTCAAATTACCGATAAATTTGTAAAAATATTTTTCAGTGTAATTGCATATTAGAACATAGTTTTTAATGCCGAACAATATTTCATAAGTACAGTTTTCGATATTGTCAAAAATAAAGGTACTTTACTCTTGGGCAAGATTTATATTTTTTTGACAAACCTCGTATACGACTGAAAAAATTTAACATCTGATAGTTGCATTTTAGGGTTTGGGCCATGCAGACCTTTTTTATGAAGAATAACTTTTTTTCGTAAAATTAATAATAAAAAAGTTTTCCATATGGTTCCAACTTACGGATACATACTGTATATGGCTTAAATTTTAATTTCTATTACATAATCTTCTGTTAGGATGTATGCATGTCGCCATTCAATTCGGTTTTATCCGTTATCAAACTAAAATTACACTTAATGCCCCACCTTACGCACTACTTTCCTACAGACATAATAGTTTTGAAGCATGTTTAGTATCGGACCGGCCACCCAAAGTTTTCATCACTTATTAAATCGGCTTGAAAGTTAAATATCATAACAAGCTATATTTATTTAATATTTTTAAAGCTAAAAATAATGTTATTCGGTCATGTCCGTTATACCACCCCCGTTATCAGTTAATGATAACGGAGGTGAAATAAATCTTACGTAGATAAACAATACATTTTTGCATCATTTCGATATGGATGATATGGCTAATAAAAAAAACGCGATGGCTAAAAGACGAAGAGTCAGCATAAATATGAAATGAATGAGGGAAAAATAAAAATGGACCCTACAAAGTACGAGGAGTATAAAACGAAAGAGCTGAAATGCTATTTTTAACGTGGAACAATTAAAATAATATAAACTCAAGTATTTGTTCTGGTTGTTAGATTAGTTACAGTAATTATAAAAATAGCAAGATATTTAACTTTGGCTTTTTTTTCAATTTGACTGAAAAGTTGCTCTCCTGATAATAATGACCCATATACTAGTTATATCTACAAATTTATGCTGTCTGTATGAATGTGTTTAAACATTTAAGAATAATCTAAATTATTTCTCTTTAAATTAAAATAAATTATCATCCAAAAAATCTCCAAATCCGTTCCTGCAATTATGAATATTTATTTTACCTATCAAACCGCGAAATAATATTTTCTCGCACGTGACGACTAATCAAAATCGTTCTATTTTCAGATCCATCACGACGAAATCTTCCAAATGGCCAACTCAGACATTCGCGAGCTCTCCTCATCCTGTTTCAAGCCAATAAATAAGATCATCCTAAAGGAATCTTCCTTCAGTATGAAGAATAAGTATCCGGCATCAGTTAGAGAGATATCGGCGATGCTAGTCCATGCGCGTAAGGAATCCCAACAAGAAACCGAATCTGTGATTCCACAGACTCCACGAAGTCCCTCGCAGAATCCCCATATACCCCACAATCCCCGCGCCCCTCTCAGCAGTCCTAACCGAAATATTAATATATCCCAAGAAGTCAAACCTATTCGACCTGAAAATTTGAATAAGAATACTGGTAGTCACCAGTGCGGCAGTTTTTTTGCTAATTGTAATTGTAAGAATGGAGATGAGACAGTTTTTAATAGTTTCTCGTATCCAGCGAGGTCTTACTCGATTCCTGTACCCAGTGATCCTCATAGTGAGAAGAGGTTTTCCAGTCCTGAAATAGGTAAGTTTTCTTTTATATGATATAAGTTATATTTATAAATTTACCTGTTTATAATACCAGACGAGATTTAAATATGTTTACCTATTTCTTCTTCAAGTGTTGTACAGTTAATATTAAAAAATACCTGTAACGTTAACTGATTATTAAAAAATGGTGATCATATCGTAAATTATTTTATTCTTGATAATATGTCATAAATAGTTATTTTTTAATTTTTACTATATTATTATTTTTTATTGTAAGTTGTAGTTTTTTAAACTTCGTCGATAAAGTTGTATCTTCTGAAGTATATTTTGACTTTGCTTTTGAGTGATATTGTATTTTTTTCAAAATATAATTACTTTTCGGTCTCATAAATTGTATGTAACATCTGTGTATCTGCCATGATTCTGAACAAATTCTTTAATATTTCTTTAAGACTAAAATGTCGGGTTACACAAAGAATTTCAATAATAATTAACTAACCGGCAAATTTGACTGTGACATACATGACATTGGTAGAAAAACTTTTCTCACAATCATACAGGCCCGGTTACCTTAATTTTTACTTTACTAATTAGACATCTTTGATACATTCTTAATGCATATTAATGTGCGCTATGTCACAGTCAAACTTGGTTGTTAGTTAATTCTAATAACTTTTTTGCGTTGGGTTTTGTACTTATTTATTAAGTACTGTTTTTTTTGGCATGCAATGAAATTTTTAATTCGATTTATCTCGAAAACGGTACATCACATTGTGTCCAACTAAAAATACCTATTTCTTTAAAAAATAAACCATTAGATTTTTTAAGTCTAATATAAAAAAGTACAAATCTCAACGCAAAAAAAAAGTTAAGTCTATTTTTACTCCACTACCCCCTCATTTTGACGCCATTTTGAAAATACCGACATTTTGAAGATAACAGATGAACTTGGCGTACAAAGTTTACTAAAACCTTAAGATCTCGTATTTTTGTCTTTGACTTAGGGGACATAGTAGAACATTTTATATGAATTTCTATTCCTATTTTGATCCAATGTCCCTAAGTCCTAATTATTTACCAAACCTTTTAGAACACCCTTGAACACCCAAGTAATGTAATTTTCTTAAAAATAAAAATTCAAAACTAGACAGTTCTAATTTGCATTCACCTTTACCTTTTACCTAGATTACATTTAAAAAGTAACAATTTAAGACTTAAGGGATTTTCCTCAGCATACATTGAGGACGTTCTTTAACTTACGTTACGTCGAAGTTTACGTTTAAAATCTACCATCACTTAGTTAAACTCTTAATAACCACGATATCCAATAAATAAATCCAATTAAAAATTCAGAAAGCATTATTTATTCAACTAATAAATTCATTTTAAAAAACTTAATTTATATTCTGTGGAATTTAAAATGTATTAGCAAAATCTAAAATGTTTATAACAGTGTCATGTCTATAACTTCGTTTACAAAACTCAATTGTTTCAAGAATGACGTGTTTATAAAATATGTCCTAATTTACTTACATATCGTAGTATTTATATGAAAAAATTGATTAAAATTTAACACCTTAGTTAAAGAAACAGTTTCTAAGAGCAACACTATGTACACTGTCTTAAACAATGGAAAGGCATCGACCACAATTTTTCTATAAATGGAGGTGCCCCCTCTTAAGCAATCGATTATATCACCCCCTCTGAGTAGGTTTCAAAGTATAAAAAGGTTTTTACTAGTCCAAGAAATAGTCCAAAAATGTATTCAACATGTATATGGGAATTTTTTTATTACCGATCTGTCAGAAAATTCTCTGTGTTCTCGGTTACTGATGGCTTGTCGTATCCAAGTTTCAGCCAGCTTTTTCTTTGTACCAACTTTTTTTGGACTGCTTTTTCTTGGGTTTCGAACCACGATCCTCAGTTATGCGACACCCCCAGAAGGCTATCAACCCTCAGTTTATTTCCATTACATGACCTACCGTTGAGGATGTGTGTGAAGAAAGCAACGAAAATTAGCGGTAACGGTTTTTTACCGTAAAACTTAGCCACGAATTTAGCGTTAAACTGTCAATTGCGCCTGCATATTTGGCAACGATTTATCACAGCAACGAAAATGGTTACATCTCCCTGTAGCCACGAATTTCTTAATCAGTTGGAAGAAGTGTAAATATGGCCACGGTAGTTTAAATATTAACATCTTTTAACTTTAAATAATTAGCAACGAATCTTAACTTTACTATCAATAAAATTATTAAATTAATTAATTAAACACACCTATTTTTTTTATAAAGCTTAGCTTAAATCCTTACTATACTTCTAGTTATATGACATATTTCAAAAGATTCCGCTTATAAATTGGAAAAAAATTGCATTTACATCCGAAATAAAAGTTTAAACGCCACCATATTTTGAGGGATGTTAGACTATACCTATAGCTTACGTATCCACTATATGACATATTCCAGAAAATGTCGGGGACTTTGTAAAAAATTAATAACTCCGAGATTCCGCTTATAAATTGGAAAAATATTGCATTTACATCGGAGTTATTAATTTTTTACAAAGTCCCCGACATTTTCTGGAATATGTCATATAGTGGATACGTAAGCTATAAGGATTTAAGCTAAGCTTTATAAAAAAAATAGGTGTGTTTAATTAATTAATTAAATAATTTCATTGATAGTAAAGTTAAGATTCGTTGCTAATTATTTAAAGTTAAAAGATGTTAATATTTAAACTACAGTGGCCACATTTACACTTTTTCTAACTGATTAAGAAATTCGTGGCTACAGGGAGATGTAACCATTTTCGTTGCTGTGATAAATCGTTGCCAAATATGCAGGCGCAATTGACAATTTAACGCTAAATTCGTGGCTAGGTTTTACGGTAAAAAACCGTTGCCGCTAATTTTCGTTGCTTTCTTCACACACATCCGTTTCGGGAGTGTGTACCGACATATCCGATCTCATCCGGCCTGGTTACCGGCGTAAATGGGGTGGGTTGAGAGATGATGCATTTTACACTCTTCTCTGCATTCTTAAACCTACTAAAATTCGGACATACTTTATTTATTGTGCGTATGCCCACTCGGGGAATCGAACTCGAACCGCCACGGTCGATTGCCCGTGACTCACCGCTGAGCCACTGCCTCGGTTCACTCAATTCTATTATATTCTTGATAAAAATTGGTACATGCCTTAAAAACTATAAACGCATATTTCAGATTTCACCTGCGAATGATAGTAAGGGAGCAAATGCCATTTATTCGAAGTTGCCTTTAGAGTAAAGTACCTACCTTAATTATTAAAAATACAGCAAAATTTGTAAATGAAAAACTCAAAATTTTAAGTTATGTGTTATGTTAAGTGAATTTTTTTCTAAACGGTACGCCTCTGGTCGATTTTTTGTTTACGTAGTTGTAACATATTTATTAAATCCCTTAACGATGGGTTCATAATAAAAATGTATTAAATAGTTGCAAACCTTTTAAATCTTGGTTTAGATATAAGCATGTTGCACGCATATTTTAACACATTGTACCCAACTTGTGTTCTAATCAAAGTTAGGATAGAAATTAACTCTATTCATACTACGTAAAATAACTAATAGTATATTTGTCATTTTCACCCAGTTTGCTTAAGTACAAGACCCTACTTTAAAAAATGGATAAAAAATGGGTATTTTGCTTTTTTAAATAGAAGGCCGTGAAAACTTAGATTTTGTATTTGGACTTATGGAAGTTTTTAATTTACAATAGCATTTCCATAATAACTTTTAAGGCAAATCGAAAAAATTGCATTTGCTTTCTTGCTATTAGCTGCAAGTTGAATCTGAAATATGCGTTTATAGTTTTAACGCATACACCAACTTTTAGCAAAAATATAATTCGCTAATAAAAAAATTTCCCATAAGTTGCATACTGTACACTGAGAGAAGATTCTTGCTGTCCTTATAAAAATCTTTATACCGCTTATAAAGAAAAATGCTAACATAGGGGACAAAAGAAAAACTACCTGAGACAGTAAAATCCATTTGGCTGTAATTTCTTTGCTGTCGTAAAAAAGTGACTTTATAACGAATGATCACTTAGCTTAAGTAAACAAAAATGTTGTATTAGCAAAGTAACTGACCATCGGCTATAAAGAGACTTTGCTAGAACAATAAAGATACTTTTCTACGCTATCCGCATCGTTTTCGAAACAAGAATTTTTTTTCAATATCAGTATAACATTTTGCTATATTGGAAAGATTTTTTTTTTATTTCAAGAAAGTTACTTTGCTGGGTCAGAATATACCTATTTACTTCAGGAACTCTGTTTTAGCTAAGGTAGCAACTAAGGATTGCTATAATAGTAAAGTGGTTTATTATGACAGCACCACTTATTCGCTATAATATGTGGGGTGTGGTCCAAAAAAGAAGCCGTATATTTTGTTGAATTTTTAATATACTCTAGAGAACATATTATGCTTAATAACACATTTAGATAAACCAAGTTTTTTCACTTTGGGTACGTAAATTTCAAAAAATTTTGATTCATTTAAAATTGTGTTATTAAAAATAATATTTTCCATGCTATATCGAAAATTTAACATAATATAAAGCTTATTTTTCAGGTAACTCCATCATATTTTACATCATGCAACTCCCCACGTCTGAATAGGTTGTCAAAGATTTGAAACTAAAAAAAAATTATTTTTCTCTTTATTATTTAATACAACAGAAAACATCACTTTATAACCTAAAAATAGTTTCAGTTTTAGCTGCTTAAAAAAACAATAATATTTTACTGCTTTTTTCTTTGAGTGGTTAAAACATATCTTATTAAAAAATATCTGTTTACTTTAAATTTAAACAAATATCCAAAAGAGAATGCCGAAGAAACTTTTTTTTGCATCTAGCCTGAATATTAGGTAAAATAATAATTACATTGTATTTTATTTAGAAAAAGAAAGTATTTTACTTTTGCGATATTTCTTAAAATCTTCCTTTTAAAAATCATACCGTGTTTAAAACTTTCGTAAGTTGTCTTTTAGTTTAAGGACTTTAATTATGAATAGCATTTGCTAAAGAATTACTAATTTTCTTTTCTCCAAAACTTGACTCACACAAAAATTATTATTAAATAAACAACAGTTAAACTAAACACATAACATAAAAAATTAACATAAAACTAAAATAACTTTGGTCTTTTAACACTGATATTAAAAATCTACACTGTCATTGATGTCACAATTCAATAAAGCACAGAAACATTTTTGAGCCAAGACAATTTTTATTGGAAAAAATGAGACAAATGTCGAGTCGTAATGGTCACCAACAACAGCCACCGATGCGACGGTTTTACTTTATGAAGGAACGAGCATCTAATTATCAGAAAAAATGAAGACCTGAAGACATGTGGAGACAGGAACGGGACGACTGGTGCGCAATATAAAAATTGGCCCAATCAGACTGAATTTGTCACCACGAAATAATCCGATTCGAAACGAACAGTTACGAATTTCCCAATTTCAACAAAAAATTTTGCTACCCCTTTAAAAACTCTTCAGAGCGCTAGAAAAGATTTTTTTATAAAGATTTTTTTTCAAAAGCAGTAAACTGCATTACGTCCTCAGCAAAGTAAATAGTAGTCCTAAAAAATAATTTTTTATAAATACTTACTTAGCCGTTATCATAATGTAAGTTTTCTATAATAGCAAAGGTTTGTATAACGGGTATAAAGAGTTTTCAGGTAAATTGTTTCTTTTGCAATAAGAAATTCCTTTTGCTATCGTAGGTTGAAAATTTAATATTACAGCCAAAATAATCTTAGCAAAGAATTTCTTTCTGACGCTTTTCTCAGTGTACAACGACATCCTAAAAAAAATTGCGGTAATTAGTTAACATGTCTAGAAAATGTACCTCTCTTTACCTTTCAGATCTATCCGACATCAATGCAAGGCAACCAAATGTCTGCCTTAAAACCAAAAGTCCTTCAGGAACTCCATCGCCCACTACAGTGATTAAAGCGAATGTTTTCCTCAATCATCCAGAAATAACATTTCCCATACCAGTAGAAGTTACCAAAGAAGACTATCAAAACAACTCATTTCCATCTCACCTCTATCCGGAAATTAAACACAAATTAGATTACCACAAAGCCACGGCTCTAGCTTACGAGAGCCAGAAGGACCAACATACCAAGACCCCAAGTAGAGGCGACGAGGCGGAGAAATTTTTTAAAGAGTTCGGATTGTTTGGACCAATGGGGAACGGAATAGGAACCAATTTTAGACGGTGCTCTCGCGGGTCTATAGAGGAAAATACTTTGAATCAAATTAGAAAGCACTCAAAGACTATTGAATTTAAATCAAGAAAAGCTTCGAATAATGTTAATGTTGAGGATTATGAACACCTGAAGGTAATATATATTTTAAGCTTAGCAGAAATAAAGACTCCAAGACCTTAGGCATTTGTTTGTCTGTATACTTTTGTTACATGAACATGATTTGTCATACACTTACTAACTTTATCAGAGCTAATAAAGCAAATTACAAATGCACGAATGTGATTAAAATAGATAATTTGACAAAAACTTTTCTTAAGACCGAGACTTTGTATCTATATTCTTGCTCCTATTAAATACTAAATCTCTTTAAGAAAAATGTGACTTCTTCCAATTACACTTTTTATATGCGTTAGGGAAATGACTTATTATATTTAAATGGGTTACTAGAAAAACACTCCATACTTTTCTTAATCGACGATCTGACAAGTTGGGTTAGAATATAAATTTTCCGTGTCTTTTTAACGCTGTAGACCGCCTGGCTCATGAAATAGCAGTTGGAAATCCCGGTGTTAATCTAGTATTTTAAATTTCTTTAGTTTTCTAAGTAGTCCTAGTGAAAAATCCAACTTGAAAGACCAGTTATCAGTCATCAAGATTTGCTGGTTTAAATAATATATTATTAAGTTATTTTCATAACACATTGTATAAAGCCGGAGTCCCATGCATACGATTTACGACATCCGATATCCGAAAATAATTTGGTTTTCGTGCGAAAATGTATTGCATATCCCATGTATACGACTTTCGGATCCGAATTTCTGTAAAACTGACGTTAAAAAGAAGACGAAGATATCTGACATTTATACCATAACCTTCAAACCTCAAAGCTTAGGCTTTAAACTTTATTCGAGTTCTGTGCTTTAAACCAAATATTTTTTTATGGTTCTGGTAATATAGTATAGTAATTATAGTATTATTTTTCCTGTTCAGTCAATCGCATTTCATTTAATAAACTGTGGTAAGCTCCTTGTATCTTTTGATTTTTGAAAATGTTTCTCATCCAAAATCTTCTCAGTCTTTGTTTTTTTTTCGGGCGAGTTTATGTTTATTTCGTAAAATTAACAAAAAGCGATAAAAGTAGTACGTTGTCGGAACTACAAATTTATTTTTTACCCTGTTTATTTATTGTTATGTTAAATATGCAAAAAGTAAAGTGAGGTTAAAAATCTTCTGACATCGGACAAAAGTTAAACTAAATTCAAGTCGTACGACGCGTCGTAAATTGTTAAAAATATTCGGATAAAATGTGGCGCCAAAATTTTCGACCAATGACAGCGCCGACGTATCATCGTATCGTCGGAAATCGTATACATGGGACTCCGGCTTTACGCTTCAAGGATACATTTCTGTCAGTCCTAAAATGTAAGATTATGGCCCTCAATTGACTTTCGATCTTTCGAAGACAATACATCCCATAAATCTATTGTTTGAAATAACTATTGTTCTTACAAAAGGTTAACGAAGTTAACATAGTTTATGTATAAATACAAATAAAGTTCAATTTGGACCAAAAAACAAATCAGGTGTCAAAAAAATTACCCACCAATAATAAGTTTTAAAGATATGTTTCAAGGTTGAGACACTGATGTTTTTTAATTGATAGAAGAGTTTTTGATTATTTGTTTTTAAATCACAATGTTTCAACTAGTAAGTATTTCCAGTCGTTTTCAGGTTGTATTTTTTGTATCACAGGCACTGGGCAGCTAAAAGTTAAAGATGAATCTTTTAATAATAGTTAAACTGAAGTAAATATGTCCCAATGCGGATAAATTTAATGACCGTGGAGGGAAATAATGAATTGTTTTGACATTAGATGATGACGTCTTAACATATATTTACTTAACTTGATTCTTCATTATTATAGGCAATAGTTGCACGATTAAAGAAAGACATAACCGACTTGGAAATGACTTATAGTGCTTCCCAAGTGGAGTTACATGAAACCAAAAACTTGTTAAGTGCAAAAGAAAATGAAGTTCTGAAGTTGCAGCGAGAAGTTCATAAGTTAAAGGTAAGTAATTTTTAGTAATATTAATTTTTTAAAGTATTTTCACATTATATCGCGGGGAAGTGGATCAGAGGCGAGTTACTGACATGCACAATTAAAAAAGTATGTCCGAAATAGTAGGTTTAAGAATGCAAGAAAGGGTGTAAAATGTATCATTTCCCAACCGAACCCATTCACGCCGGTAATCAGGCCGGATGAGATCAGACATTTCGTGGGGTGCGGAAGAAGGAACACACTCCCCAATCGGTAGGTCATGTAATGACAAGAAACCAACGGTTGATAGCCCTTGGGGGTGTCGCATAACTGAGGATCGTGGTTCGGAACCCACGTTAAGCTGTAGGTCACCTCGGGAATGGCCCTATCAGCATTTTAAAAAATGTTTTTTTTTAAATATACAGGGTGATTCCTAAGTTGATACTTCTTTTTTAGATGCGTATAGAAGGCATTAAAATAAATAACTTTTTCAAATACCTTTTTTCAAAAAACTCAAATATAGGCGAGATAAAAAAGTAAAAATTCTAAGTGCGGGCCTGGTCATAAAAACATAGACCGCTATAGTTTCTGTTGTTTTTCTTATCTCTTACTAGTATTAGTCATACGGGTAGTCTTGAGCAATACGCTGTGTGTGTGATACGTAAAAATAGTAAAATTTAAAAACAATAAACTAATAAATATGGTGTTAATTTACTATGAGTGTCGTAAACGTGCCGATGTTTCTTCCAGATTATACGCAGAATGCTTTCCCTTACAGGCTCATCCTACACCAAGAAGTTTTCTTAATGTTATTCAACGGGAAGTTAGGCAGAATCGTATTTGATTCGTAGTGTAAATAAATTAATGTAAGTACTTTATTTTTGAGTTTCTTAAAAAAAGGTATTTAAAAATGTTGTTTATTTTAATGCCTTCTATACGCAGTTAAAAAAAGTATCAACTTAGGAATTACCCTGTATAATTTGCAAACTTTACTTTTCAACCGTAAACTTGTAGGTATATTTCTAATCAAATTATAACAAGGCTTTTCTAGACGAATAAAGAGTTTTAATTTCCGCACACCCTGGCGATTTCAATGAGGCGCTGTTCGATATTGAATTCATTCAGCAGTGAACGCATCTTCCTGCTAAACAAACTGACATTTCCTTCCTGATTCCGATAGAGACATAGGAGACCCAGAGACACAACTATCAAAATATTGAGATAAAGGAAACGTATATAACACTGAAAATAAAGTTTATACAGGGACATCTGAAAAGATCTTAAATTACTGCTATTCTCGACTTAAATTACAAAAAACTAAGCAAATTAGTGATTGATTATTATTTTTTTCACCAATGGAAAGGTTTTTTTCATTATCCTCTTCATTTCCCTCTAAATTTATTTTATGAAAACGTTATTTGTTATAATAATATAATTTGCAATAACCTCGACATAAGCTATAGTAATTAACGTATAAAAAATTACCGAAAATATTTTTCAGGATATTTTCTAATAAGAATGTAAACCAAAACGAAAATTACCCATATTATTTCCAGAATTATATATTTTTATTTGTATATTTTCTATGAAAAACTAATCCATTCCAAGTAATCGATCAAAATGTATTAATGAATTACTAATTTTGTAATAATATAAATAATTTGACGTCGCAATGTGTTTTTCTTTTTCAAGGACAAATTTATTTTTTCTGCGAGGTTTTCTTATTTAATTTTTGAAATGTTTAGGTTATATTAGCACCAAATGATTTATATCATTCGATATTTAACTTTTAGTGCAAATATTGGATAAAATTAAAAGTGTGTGTAGTTTTTACATGTAATGTTACAATGAATAACTTCACACGACATACATATTCTACGTAATTTTTTTTATGGTTAGGAGGTTTCGCACCAGCTTTTGATGGTGTCATTTCCACTCGTATTATTTTATGCTTTAATACATTCATACATAAATGTCTCTATTTTGTAGTTACAATACAAAATACAAACACTGTTTAGACACCTCTTTCACCCCCTAAAACCTACATATTTAAGGTAAAGGCTTGCACGTACCGGGCTTTCATCTCGGGCCTTACCTTAAAACCTTAATCAATAAAGATTCTGGTTTTTGGGCCCTAATTATTTTTTCCTGGCCTGTCGTCCGTCTTGATGAGCCTACTGGACCTGCCGAACTTTTGCGGCCAGCCGGTTCAGCCTTGGCTGGCTAATGTGTTTTTTTCTTAAGAAATATTTAGAATAATTTTCAAACCCTAATATTTTTTTCGGGACTTGTGTTTGTCGAGCCTGCCGGACTGTTCAGTTTTGCTTGACGGGTCGGACCGGGTCGCGTCACAAAATTTCGGCTTGGGCCGGGTCGGATCGTGGAATTTCGACCCTAACAGGGCTCTAATTTCGGGCCAAAGAATTTCGTATTTGTCATCTTACATTTTGGTGAACTATTTGAGTTATTAACATACACATACTACAAGGAACATTTAGCATGCTAGACAGTTTTTCTAAAAATGTTCACGTATTATACAAAAATACCAACTAATGGTCTCTCCTTTTGATGACACCTTACCTTAACTGGTAATTATCTTGTAACAATTACATTTCTTTAAGTTTTTTGTACCAAATGTATAGAGCTAAAATAAAAAGGAAACAAATTTATAAAATCAACATCAATTTATTTTTTTTTTATAAAATTGCTGCTATTATTGTATAGCGAACACTTCAAATATAATATTTACCAAGGCTTTTACAGGGAAATAATACTAGTTTGAAGAATTGCTCTATTTATTACTACTTTATGTAATCCTAGCCTTTCCATACGATTTACAGATAACAATAGTCATTGTTATTTGTTAAGTTAATATTGAATTATAAAAGTAGGATTTTTGTTAAATAAAAATAGTTTTGAAATAAAATATAATATAGTCCGTATAATTACTGGCTGGATGCACGTCACAACTCGTAAATACAGAATCATAACAGAAACTAAGGTAGGTCTTATAGTAGGTATGATGCATTCACCCTTAAGCACAGAATAGACAGAATTATGATAAATAAACAGATCACTTTTTTATATATACTTCTTTCAAAAAAAGTATATTTTTTTCCAAGGGCCCGTCCGAGGGCTGAATGCACTTAGGCCAGGTTTGACCCATTGTGCTCACCCTGTTTGATTGTTACACCCACTCCGTGATCCCAGTTCCTTCTACTAGTTTGTATAGGTCAACTGGGGAGAGGGTAAGAATGTCCAGTTTTGGTTGCCCACGTATTTCTTGCCTCTTCCTATCTAGTGACTCGCAATAGCAAACTGTGCTGAACAGTTTCCCTGTCTTGTTCGCATAATCTGCATTCAAGGTCTCCATTGTACAGTTGCATTCTATGCAGATGGTTCCTGACAGCCATGTGTCATGTCAAAATTTCTGTAATGGTTCTCAGCTGATTCCTGTTCATTTGAAGCAACTGTTTCGTAAGTCTTGGGTCTGGATACCCCATAAAGCTTTTGCTATGGTGGAATATCTGTCTGAATTATGTTATACAGAATGAATCGTAAGAATACTACGTATATCAACTTTAATTTTTTTCATGTAACATATTATATATTTTTACATTCTTCAATTAATCCTAGATATTTTTCATAAATCATGCCCTATAATCTATCTTCAACCATTTCATGCCCTGTATCTTTTTTTTTTTTATGATAAAACACCTGCACTGTAGGAAAAATCCTTTAAGGCGCTCTGGGAGCGGTGCGAGTGCGTAAAAAGCGATTAACATTGGTCTTGAAACGTTGAAGATTGTATTCATTGGGATACACGACCTCAGGTAGATCATTCCACAAAGATGACGTTCTCCAGATGAAAGAATTCTTGAACAATGAAGTTCGAGGAGTACTAAGCTGAACAACATATGGATGAGCGGCAGCGGTTCGCCGTGTATTTCTGTTTTGCATTGCTCTAAGTGGAATCAAGTGGGCAATGTCAGTCGAACACCTGCCATGGAAATATCTGTAAAAGAGAGCCAAATCACCAACCTGTCTTCGATGCTCCAGGCTATCGAGGGTCTTGGTCAGCTCGGGGTCGCCGATCAGACGAACGGCTCTCCTTTGAATGGAATCCAGTAGCCGAAGGGTGTGCTTGGGTGCAGAGCTCCAGACATGAGAGCAATATTCTAATGATGGTCGAATCTGGGCTTTGTAGAGTGTCAAAAGTTGATGAGGTGTGTACAACCTTTTGGTGCGGAAAAGTACACCAAGTTTCTGTGCAGATGCCTTGGCAATTCCGGCAACATGATCATGCCAAGACATATTACCTCCCAGATTGACCCCCAGCAAATTAATAGACGGTGCCGGGGGAATTGCGTGTCCTGCCATGACTATATCCGGTTCTGCAATGTTAACCTTTTTGGAGAAGACTGCTGCCTGGGTTTTCTTAGCATTAAATTCGACTTGGTTACTGTCACCCCAAGCCAAAATTTCTTCCAGGTCATTGTTGAGGCGCAATACTTCATGCTGCCTGCGAAGATGTGCGTCGGCAGCGGATGTTTGGGGAGTTAAGGTAAAAGATGAGACAAGTGTGCTGTCATCAGCAAAGCTATAAATTGGATTTTGGGTTTTCACTAGAAGGTCGTTAATATACAGTAAAAAGAGGGTAGGCGACAATATGGACCCTTAAGGAACACCGGCATTGATGGTGAAGGTGTCTGAGAGAAACCCGTCAATCGCCACTTGCAGAGAACGGTTCTTAAGGAAGCTGGTTAACCATAAACAACCTCCATTAGGCATACCGTAGGATCGCAATTTACTTAGAAGCCCATCGTGCCAAACACGATCAAAAGCCCTAGAGATGTCCAGTGCAACAGCCCGGGATTCTCCATGATGTTCGATGGTGTTGCTCCAAAGATGAGTGACATATGCCAGAAGGTCTTTCTTCAAGCATTCATCAAAACGAGCTTCCACACCCAGATAGACATAAAAATTTCGTTTCTTATTTATATTTTCTTTTTCATTAAGAGCGTTTCTTATTTATATTTTCTTTTTCATTAAGAGCGTTCTTCACCAAACCACAACATGTCAAGTTGGACAAGACATATTGACAAGCATACAAGAGCAACATGCGATGGCCAACAGAGTGCCACAAGGTCAAACAACGCACACCGACAACGCACATCACAAGAAACAAGGCGTGTCTGCTGAATCTAGTGAAAAAGTGGTCCAGGCTAGTGATATAACAATCACTAAATATGAAAAAGATTTTAGGTAAGGAGTTACACTCATCCACAAAAAAAAAACGGACAAGAAATATTGCGTTTCTTCTTTTTTGGCCGATTTTTTTGTTCGTAAGTGTATATATTTATAAAAAATACGAATATCTTCTTAATCATTCGAATTTACGGTACACACTTGTTTTTTCTGAAAAATAATTTAAACTTTTAGATCAAAACAACTCATCAAAGACGCCATAATGGACAACGCCTTCCTCAAAAACCTGGATACCTCCCAGATTCGGGAAATCGTCGATTCCATGGAACCCAAAGGGTTTCCCGCAGGTTCGTACGTTCTTCGACAAGGTCAAGCTGGAATCCATCTTTTCGTCTCGGCCGACGGGGACTTCGAGGTTATACAAGATGACAAAATCCTGGGACACATGGGACCTGGGAAGGCATTTGGAGAATTGGCCATTTTGTATAATTGTACTAGGACGGCGTCAATAAGAGGTTAGTGTAAAGTCCGTACAATTACTGGCGGGATGTACATCACAGCTTCTGACGTAATTTTTGATTCGTTCAATAAATCGAATAGTTTTTCAAATCTGTCAGGATTTAAATTAGCTTCAAAAATAACTATTTTAACACATAAAATTAACGTTCTTTGAAATGACAAAGGTTGTCAAAACAGTGGCGGCTCGTCAGGTGAAGTAGGTAAACACCAAAAAAAATAAAATAAAACCAGGGGAAAAGTTTTTCGACAATATTCAGTATTAATGTACCAATACAGCTATACCATTTTAGCCCTTAAAAAATAATTGTGTTCGAATTAATTTAATCCGAATGTAGCTAGGCAAAATAATAAGACAATAATTATAAACACTGGTGCATTTTGGCGCGCCCCAGCCGGCCGTGTCCGTTAGCTCAAAACAAGTGAAGATCCAACGCCCAACATGGCTTTGATATTCACCGTTGCTATGGTTACGTGACGTCAGTCACGCAAACAGCAAGTACCAATTTGCATTATAATGAAGGGCAATTTAAAAATAGATCAGTCGTATGCACCATTGTTTTAGCATTGGTTCGCCTAACCTTAAGGTATTTATTTTGAGGCTTCGCGAAACCTATGGTTATAGATATCGTTTTTACGTGATTTACTGTATGATAAAAAAAGTGTTGTTTTTATTTTTTAGTTAATTCAGCAGTGTACGTACCTACTTAGTTGTGTGTTTTAAAAATGAACCCAATTAATGACATAGTTTGTAATTTGTTGGATACTCCATTCAGTCGTTGGACAGATGAGGATAAGAAAGACGTTTTTTAACACGGATTTTTAGTCAATGTTTATTTAAGTACTCGCACTATACCTAGCTCTTCACCATTTTTTGAGACCGCGAGCCGCCAATGTGTCAAAACGAATTTTATGTCAATTAACAGGACCCTTAAATTAATAACAGACCTACCTTATTTTTTGTTTCTGTTATGATTATATATTTGCTAGTTGTGACGTGTAACCAGCCAGTAATTGTACGTAAATTTTATAAAATAACCCAAAACATGACACTGTCAGTGTAATTTGCATATTGATAACTAAAATCAGCAAAGAAAATCCTCAATCCAAATACGCAAAGAATGCATGGGTTACATAAAGAATTAAACTTTAAATAAATTTAACTTTTATCATTACATTGTAAAGATGAATGATAGGAATGTATTTAAACAAAGCAAAAACATTATTGTTCCATGATGGTCTGCTAAAATATGTTTATTTTGAAGATAAATAATCGATTACATGCTAAATATAATTACTAAAAATTCAAACAAACACGTACACAGTATCTATTGTTCTTCTTCATCATCGCATATGGAAAAATTTATACCATGTGAGATCATAAGTTAAAGTGTTTTAAGATTTCACTCGTTAGAAAAAGTTTTTGTTAAAATGGTTGACTCTAGTTCGTACGTAAAAAATCGGAGAAAGTGTATACCCCGTTTAAAAAGTAAACCCTTCTTGCTATGGATATATTTCTGGAAAAAGTGGTTCCAGTTTAACATACAAGGTAAACTAATACCAAAAAGCGTTTAAAATTAAAATCTATACAATGTACAGGCATATGTGTAACTAACTAAATATTCCCTTTTTCACAGCTATATCGGACTCCAAAGTATGGATGCTTGACAGAAAAGTATTTCAACAAATAATGAAAAGAACAGGCTTACAGAGACTGCAAGATAACCTAAATTTCTTAAAATCAGTGCCTTTATTGGAGAACCTATCAGAAGATGTGTTAACTAAAATTGCTGATGTATTGGAAGTGGTAGGTTTGGGCTAAATTTCCTCGGTACTTACATAAATAAACAAATAATAGTTTATTCGGGTTTAAGCTTTTCAGAGAAACCTACATTAACTATTTTACCGAAAATCATAATATCCGCAAAGTAAATTTTTAAATTAGATTTATAGATATATAGATAACTTATGAGTCGTAGAGTAACTGGGGATACTAGACATCAAACTAAGCCGATTAGGTCATATACGTTTTTTCGGAATGTTACTCGTTCTAGAGATACAGGGTGTTGAAAGTAAAAGTTTATTCTCAAAAATAAGCCATAATTTTACAACGGTTTAATGAATCGAATTGAAAGCTGGCAATATTATGTTTTTATGAGCAAGAAATAGAAATTTGTAGAAATTTTTAAGTTTCAAGCTAGATGGCGCTAGTTTCATACACTGAGCTTCACAAATCTATGATTTTTTTTCTTACCTGTGATATTAGGTGTTTTTCAATTATAGTTTCCTAAAAAAGGGCATTTTCTGAGTCAAAAAGGTGTACTTGATTGATCTTAATATCTTTAACGGTTTTCGAGATAGGTATTTCCCTTTAAACATCCCAAATCATAGAAAAACATTGTACATAATTAAATTAATACTTTAATTATCAAAAAAAAACTTATATGACATAATCGGCTTAGTTTGATATCTAGTATATTCAGTTACTCTACGGCCCATAAGTTATGGGACACCCTGTATATTTAATGTCTATAATTACAATTTTTTTAGGAATTTTATCCCGCTGGAGCCTACATAATTCGACAAGGAGCCAGTGGCGACACATTCTTCATTATCAGCAGTGGAAGTGTTAAAGTTACCCAAAGATTACCAGGTAATAGTTAAGTAGTTGTTTTAAGTCATACATTTTTAAACCGTATCACTATCAGTCTAGTGAGTACCTTAGAAAGAACAAGATTATCTTTAAGAAACTAAAATACTTAACCGAATATTTTACGTATGCTTTTATTTAATATTATCTCTTTATATAGGTCAGCTGGAGGAAGAGGACATTAGAACACTCGGTCGTGGGGACTACTTCGGCGAACAAGCTCTTCTCAATGAAGACTGTAGAACAGCATCCATAATAGCTCTTCATCCAGGAGTAGAATGTTTGACGTTAGATAGAGACTCGTTTAACCAGCTACTTGGTAGTCTGAGTGAGATAAAAGATAAGGATTATGGTGACCAGGAGAGGATGAACAGACCTGTTATAACTGAACAACAAGGTAGGTAACTATAATTATTGGTGGAAAGGAGTAGTAGTTTAAGAAATGCGCCTTTCTGAATACCTAGTCGAATTTTTGTTACACTATTATTTTTTTTAGAATATGATCACATAAAATTAGATGACTTAGACGTAATTGCCACGTTGGGAATAGGTGGTTTTGGCAGAGTAGAACTGGTACAATATACCAGAGATTCAAGTCTAACATTTGCCCTGAAATGTCTTAAGAAACAACACATCGTTGATACTCAACAACAGGAACATATCTACAGTGAAAGAAATATTATGTTAAGCTGTAGAAGCCCCTTTATATGCAGGTATAAAAAATATTTAATTTTAATCAGAAGACGACATCTTACTTACATTTATATGATCGTTGTATTTATTTAAGTTAAAATTTAAGGTTATACAGAACCTACAAAGACTCTAAATACGTATACATGCTTCTGGAAGCATGCTTAGGAGGCGAGGTATGGACTATATTAAGAGACAGAGGCTGCTTTGATGACCACATGTGTAGATTTATAGTATCGTGCGTGATTGAAGCTTTTGAGTACCTCCATGCCAGAGGAATTATTTATAGAGATTTAAAACCTGAAAATTTGCTATTAGATAGTCGAGGTAAGTTTCAAAGACAAGAAGTGCCACCTTATCTAACTCGCATTTAAATAATGTGTGTGTTACTAGTAAAGAATTGGTTTGTAGGTTATGTTAAGCTAGTCGATTTCGGCTTTTCCAAAAGATTGGGATACAGCAGTAAAACATGGACTTTTTGTGGAACTCCGGAATATGTGGCACCGGAAACCATTTTAAATAAAGGACATGATAGAGCAGTAGATTATTGGGCTCTTGGTATTTTGATGCACGAATTGTTAACTGGCAAGTAAGTACATGCATTCTCTTTTATTATTATTTGTGGATATTGTACTCGTAAAAACTAATCATAATATAATAATTCGCAAGAATATTTTTAAATACCATTTCTATATTACTACGACTCTGACGTCATAGCAGCCCTTTTTAAATGTCATGACAGATGCTGGCCATTTGGTTTTAACCATGGCCATAAAACCTAATTATGCTTCTTTCATAAATAGTTAGATCTAGGCTATAAAAATGTATAAACTGAACCTAATTAGACTTGATTTTAAGTATTAGTACAGTAACAGTTTTTATTGGTAATTAAAACTCGTTAACATATGTTAAAGTATGACTCACACTCCTTTAGTTCTTACATAATATTCTAATTCATGATTCACATCTTTATGTCTAAGGCCCGATCTTGTTGGATAAATTCTAATTCTTTAATAAAATTATTAATGTATAGTTTATTATTTTAATGATTTTTTTTTCAGCCCTCCATTTACAGCTTCAGATCCAATGAAAACGTACAACTTAATACTTAAAGGTATTGATATGATTGATTTTGCGAAATACAACGTTGGTCGATCAGCTCAAAGTCTCATCAAGAAGCTTTGCAGGGATCTACCGTCTGAGAGACTAGGATATCAACGCGGTGGAATAATGGATATTAAAAAACACAAGTAAATATTCTTTAAAAAAAAATTTAATTATAGATAATAATAATGAATAAAATTGTGGCCTTTCATATGGTATAGAGTAATTATCAGCATAGTGATATTTTACTTGGATTTTAAACTTTTGAATTGAAAATTTTAAATATGCACACCGAACGGTCTAGTTCATTGGCGACTAATAAAATTGAAATATTTACTTACTACTTACTTGAGGCATAAAATATTTTAAATAAATTAATGTTTATTTTTTTTAGGTGGTTCCAGGGATTTGACTGGAATGGCCTAGTTGAAAGAACCCTACCATCGCCCATACAACAACCTGTTCGAGGACCATGTGATACTACAAACTTCGACTGTTTTGCTAAAGACAATGACATTCCACCTGACGAAACAACCGAATGGGATGTACATTTTTGATATAGGGTTAACTAGTTTTTGAGATATAGACATTTACAATGATACAAGGTTAAGACGTATGGTCTTATTTCAGCTTCGATTGGATTCGGCAAAAAAAAAAAATTTGAAATAAAAAAGTGAAGTTGTGAATAAAGTTTTAAATCTGCCAAATATTTTTAACTCAAGCTAGCTTGACACGCGGAGACGAATTGGCTAGGAAATATTATTAATATTGAAATTTAAACTAGGTTTAAGTGAAGCAGATGTAGTACACAGAC
The DNA here is from genome assembly GCA_935413205.1 of Polydrusus cervinus. NCBI lineage: Eukaryota > Metazoa > Arthropoda > Insecta > Coleoptera > Curculionidae > Polydrusus > Polydrusus cervinus. The sequence goes on from OW284516.1 coordinate 8,950,258, forward strand.
TTTATTTCGTGGATCTACTATTTTGGTCAAATCAGTGTCTTCAAAAATTGAATCTCCAGAATCAGCCTTTAATAGTTAAAATACATATACGTACTGATGTCTGGTAGCAACCTTTATTGTTTATGTTCTTAAGATAATATTGTTAGTGTACATAATGTGATGTTCCAAGGTTGCTTATTTACAATACTAGAGGTAAACATTTGAATATCCATGTTTATAAGAAATTATATTTTAAGTATAAAATAAGTGACTTCACCCTCTAGTCACACACACATACTTGATTCAACAATAACCCTATATTTACATTTGTCTATATTGATTCTCCTAAAACAATGTTAAAGTGCCTTTTTGTACATTAAGTTTTTATAAAATTATAGCGTCTATGTTTATAATGTATTGAAGTGGTGTTCAGGCAGAATAGCACAAGATAATATACTCCCTGCATATTTACTAAGCATTTACAGCTACGGTTTGCATTAACATCGCATTTTTACGTAAAGTGTGTTTCGTAATGTTAAATAATACAAAACTTTAACTAAATAAATGTATAATTAAACACAAAGTACTGAAAATAATTTTTTTATAGAATATTTGGGATGTAAGTACTTATGTAAAAAAAAAGTTTTATTCGTCATCAGTATTTTTTTAATTAATTATTTCTGTGGACCCTTTAAACATCTACAAATATGTTACGAGGTTTATTATTTTTGCTACGGCAGCTTTGAACATAACCACAAACTTCCTAAAATAGATTTTAGGTGTTTTAATATAGGTACACTAATTATTAATAAATTTTAAATTGTGGTGCTGTGATAAATTTGATTAATATGTAATTAATAGATTTATCGGTATATATTAGGTATCTCGTAACTAAATGAATGATTGTTGTAATCGCAGATGCTTTTTGTAATTTTGCTAATAGATTTATTAGTTGCTTCAGGTGTAAAAAAATTTTTCAACAACGTCAGATAACAATATTTTTCCAGAAACTCGCAAATCGAGCAACAGATATTTAGAAAATCTATTAGTCCAACTACAAAAAGTTTACTGTTGGTCTTACAATTGGCCTTGCAGGAATATTTTCACCTGTTATATAAAATATTAATATACTTTTCAAAAATTAAAGATATAATTCTTTTGAATGGTATCAAATATGATACACGCCCTTGAAGGTATTTTTAAAAAGTTGCTGAAGTACATCTAAACTTGTTTTTTAACAAGTCTTTCCAGACTCGTAAATAACTATTATAGTTAGAATAACTATTGTTTGACCCTTTAGTAAATAATAAATTTTTTAAGCAGATTATATTATTTATTCCTTATTACCGCCTATATCATTTGTTTTAAAAAGTATATCATTTGTTATTATAATGAGCTTGTTCAATAAATTTTGATTTTGAATTGATTTACCGACCTCACAACAATTTCAAGCTATAGCAGCAGCCAATCGATCTGTAAACGATGCACTCCTATCTAACTAAGGTCCCAAGTCTGGTTTTCTGTTTCTTTTTCTTTCTCTCTTCGACTCTTACCTTTGGGATCTCGTCAACGGTAAGAGATTTAGCGCAGGTTAAATTGGAATAAAGTTGCACAATTTCGAGACGACTAACAAGCTATCAACAAATTTGTCAAATTCTGAGTAGTCCCGAAGATATTCGCGTTTTGGTACCTGAAAGATGTAACGTCATAAATAATGAATTTCTGATAACAACAATTTATACAATAAAATAAAAATATAAACTACTTTAAAACCAGAAAAAAAAAACAGCAACGAATTTTGATTTTTCCGAATATCTTCAGAAAAACTCCGAGTTTATCAAATTAGTCGACGGCGACGGCGACGGCGACGGCTTGTTGTTGTTACCCTAAATTAACATTCGCTAAAAAGGCCTTGATGCAGATATACCTTTTAATGCGAGCATACCAGTAAATTAGTATTATTATTAATATATTGTGTCAGTTTTGAAAATGACAGTTCTTGGTTAAACAACAAAGTGACACATTATAATTTTTACTATTTTTTTTTCATTTTTTGTTTCGTACAAGTTTTTGGTATTTTTTCTTATATCTTTGGCCAGTTTACATTTTGGTGCTATGGGACTTGAGTGGTTATTACTTAATATAAAAATTTTATATGTAAGTGCTCTATTATATTCAAGATTCAAGATTTTATTCAACTATAAATTTTTTATACAAAATGGTTCCAACAAATCACAGTAGGTTAATCAAATCACAGTATATAGTGTGTTGCACCTAGGTGCAGAGGCACCTGTATGTGCAAAATAAGGTATCACAAAAAGATTATTATAACACACTTCAACATTAGAAACGTATCCATAAGTTTTGTTTATTATTTTTATACAAGGCATAATAATTAGACTACACAATAAGTAACCAAATTAGTAATAAGGGACAATATTTGCATCGATCACAGTTTAGTGTACATTCAAAAATTGATTAACATTTTGGTTTGTCAATAGAAACTCTTTAAAGGAAACATTGAAATACTTTATCTTTGTTATATTTCTAATATGATATCAACATATAATGTGCCTAAGTATTGATCCAAATGCAAACACAAATAAATCGCTATTCCAGAGGGTAGTTGCACTTTGGCTTTTCAAGAGAACCTATAAAATAAATGGGTGGCCCACTTTCAACGCAGGATTTCATAGCACAACTAAACTTTTTAATATTTTTTTAAAACTAAGTTCTAGGAAGGCATTAGTTCTATAAGTTAAAATTAAAAGGGCTGTTCCCAATAGTCAGGGCATATCAAACATACTTTATTTAATGGAACACCCTATATATCATATTATTTTCTAATTCTACGCTTTTTTTGTATAAAATATCATATGTCCAAATTCAATTGATTTTGAGATATCGACGTTTAAAATGAGGCATTTTCAGGCAGGCTGAAAAATTGGAACGGTTCATCTTAGAGAAAAATGGTTTCCACTTATTTTTTATTTAAGGTCCAGTAGTACAATTAAAACTTAAGTACGAGTTTCTCAAAGCTCGATCTAAAGTTGAACTTGGTTCAAAAAGGTAATTCTGTTGTATGTGGGATCAATAAATAAATGACCATGTTACGCTATCAAAGAATCATCAAACTTTATTTGTTGTCAAGGTTTGGGTTATTTACAATTTGCAGATACTTTTTCCATGTATTCACATAGATTAATCGCTTGGTAACTTTACCAGCCAGATAATTTTTATGGAAACAATTGTCTAAGCAATGGTTTCTTTGGAAATTATCTTGTTGGTAAAGTTACTAAGAGATTGATCTAGAGCAGGGGTTCCCAAACTTATTTTGTCTATTGCCCACTTTGAGAATAAATTATTTTTTAGCGCCCCCATTTTTTCACCTATTTAAAAACCACTATAACTTCAAAATAAGTTAATTAATTATTGTAAGCTATATTAGCGGAGATGAAACATTCATTCTAAACGAGACTTTTACTATAACCTACAAGAGTTACCTTGAGACCTGAGCGTAGTAGGTAGTACACAACGGCGCTCAGGTCTCAAGTTTACTCTTACGGGCTACACCTGCCAATGAGAATGATTATTGAAACGTAACTTTATAGTATTCAGACAAGTATTCCATGAACCAGCCGATTGGTACAGGAATGCACAAATCGGGTTATTTAACTTGTTAAAAGATGATTGCCCGCGGTCTATTATCTACGAAAATTACCTATCTAGGAATACTAATAACAATGAAAATGCGAAAGTGTGTCTGTTGCCTTTTTATTTGTTTGTTTGTATCTACTTTCATTTCGAAACGGAGCGACCGATTGACATGATTTTTATTTTATTTATTCAATAAAATAGGACAGATATATGAACTACGCGGAGAGAAATATCGAACCGAGTTTAAGCAATCTTACTAATATTAAGATGTTCACAAGTTGTAGTCGAGAGTTGAGAGCTCAGTCGGTGTCTAAGAGTCCTCCTAGCTAGATGAAATTACAAATCGCCCCCCAAGCCTCTACACAACACCCCCATTTTTTTCTGGGTCTCTTACCGCCCCCCTTTAGGCCTGCAGCGCCCACAAGGGGCCGTTATCGCCCACTTTGGGAAAGGCTGATCTAGAGGACCTTAAACATGGTAAACCGTAAAACCGTTAGTGACGTATCGTTCACTTACTTTCAATTCAATTATTATATGGATAGGATCCTGTAAACTTAATACAAAAATGGCAAGTTATTTTTTAACGATAATTTCCTTGTCCATTAGTGAACTTAAATGTCAAATTGTTACGTTTATCACCCTTTTTCCTTTGTATAATAATAAATCAAAAGTTTACCTATGACATGATATTTTAGATTTTTCCATTGTTTGTTTATCCGTAATAATTAGTGTGATTAATGAAGTTATACTCATTTTAGATAATTATTGAAGTATTTGGAGAAAATCTGGAGAAATGTGATTTTAAAAATTGTGTGTGTGTCGAATTTGCACAAAATGTTCGATACCATGTCGTACTATGTCAATTATTTTTATATTAATATGTAATGTATTATGTTCACATCAAAATTGCTAATTTTTTCGAAAGCTATAGTTAGAAACTATAAATACTAACCACCATTACGTGCAAGCTTTATATGTATAAAGAACATATTATATAGGCATAATCTCTATAAATAGACAAAAGCGTTTCACGTGGTTATAATTTAATTTCAGGGTGGGTTTCGTGTTTTTATCTAACTCCTGACCAATCGTAATTAGCCTTTATCTTTTTTCACATTGAATCATACATCACGCCAAGGTCAAATATTTTTAGTAGTTTTATAGAAATAAATTATAATTTTTGTAAGGTAATATTTTAAAGTTAGTTGTTTTATAAAGACCATTAAGTATGCTTATTTTAATAGGTCTCAATGAAAACACGATTGAAATAATTTTAAATTCAATGTTTTGTGAAATTGTTACTTTTATGTATAAGAGAAGACTATTATGATTGTAGTTATAAGTTATAAGAAAAAATAAAAAAAATTGGACTGGCACTCCCAAACATGTCTATTATTTAAACAGCTCCGTAGTTCGCTTAGCCTCTTGATTTTTGTAAGCTAATATTTGTACCGGGTGGTCAACTAAGAATGACCGCCGGCCATATCTCAGAAACTAGTAATCGTACAGCATCCGGGTAAACTTTGTTATGACAAAAGTGTCCAAGAGAAAACGCTGGAAATTATTTTTAAGTTCCGCAACTTGCCGCAAGAGGGCGTAATTGAAAAGTAAATTTTGAAATTTTACATATCTCCGAAAATTCCACATTAAGGTATATCTTTGATAACACCATTAAAAAGCTTGGACAATTATGCATTATTATGGTCCTATGCTCATTGGCGTACCTACTTTAATAAGAGGGGGGGAAGCGGTTGAATGTGTAATCAGTAAAATCGCTGTAACTTTTAAACGACTTCTCCGATTTTAGCAAACTAAAGAATGTTTGGAAGAGAAATATATGCACCTTCACCAATCGTATTAAGTTGTCCCTAATAGTTCTCAAAAAAATGTTAGAGGGCGCAATTTGCAATAATAACACATTTTTTGATTTAACTCCGAAAAAATAAATCATACGGTATAATTATTATACCATAATCGAAAAGTAGATGAAATTTTCTAGAAAAAATATCAAAACCGCAACTCGATGTCTCCGTTCATTTCAGCGTTATCGCCAATAGAATCATTTTTAAAACTTTAAATGAAGAAGCGGTTATATATTGTTTAGAAAAAAAGTGGTACGCCACTGATATTTTTCCATGTGGATATTATTTCTGATTAGCATGGTCAATTCTGCATAAAAATGGTCTCTTGTGTTTTTCTCCTCAGACACGCCGTCTTAATTAAAATAATTAAATTAAATTAGCTCTACTATTATTATTAACATTGATAATGCAAAATTTTGTTTTATAAAAATTGGTGGAAATGACCACTTTCACTTAATAGGCAAGCATGAAATCAAAAAAGTGTTATTATTGCAAATTGCGCCCTCTAGCAATTTTTTGAGAACTATTATGGACAACTAAATACGATTGGTGAAAGTGCATACATTTCTCTTCCAAGCAGTCTTTAGTTTGCTAAAATCGAATAAGTCGTTTAAAAGTTACCGCGATTTAACTGATTACACTTTCAACAGCTTCCCCCCCCCCCCCCTCCCTCTTATTAAAGTTAGTACGCCAATGAGCATAAGACCAAAATGATGCATAATTGTCCAAGCTTTTTAATGGTGTTATCAAAGATATGCCTTAAGGTGAAATTTACGGAGATTTTTAAAATTTACTTTTCAATTACACCTTCTTGCGGCAAAATGCGGAACTTAAAAATAATTTCCAGCATTTTCTCTTGGGCACTTTTGTCATAAAAAAATGTACCCGGATGCTGTACGATTACTAGTTTTTGAGATATGGTCGGCGGTCATTCTTAGTTGACCACCCGGTACTAACGTGGCTCAGGTTTTATTAAAAAATTTATAAATTTTACTATACAGGGTGGTGCGCTTTCAACGCAGGATTCCATAGCATCTAAACTATTCAATTTCTTAATATTTATTAAAAACAGAGTTACAAGGAAGCTAATTCTCTATAAAATTCCATATCGTAAAACCATTTATATGATTTAACACGTTAAACCGGAAGTTGGTTTTTTTTGCATAGACAACAAAAATCTAAGATAGGACGGTGAAAAACATTTTTCTCGAGTACCACAGCCTATCAAAATCTAAAAATGACACATTTTAAACGACAATACCTCGAAAATATACGTATAATTTTATGGGGAATTAGAAAATAATATATTATAATATTCCATTTAAAATAAGGTATGTTGGAAATACTCTGACTATTTGTGACACCCTGTATACTTTAAAATAATTGTAGATATAATGCCTCCTTATAAATATTTTTCTAGAAAATAATAAAAACTTAAGTAGTTTAGATGGTATGGAATTCTGCATTGAGTGCAGGCCACCCTGTACAATAAAAATAATGAATTAAAGCAAATAAATAAAGGAATGGCACTGTATTAATTTACTCTAAAACACTTGTACTTCGTACAACAAATACTATCACAACCATAGTATTTTATATACAGGGTGTCCCATAACTTATGTGTCGTAGAGTAACTGGAGATACAGACATCAAACTAAGCCGATTATGTCATATAAGTTTTTTTTTGATAATTAAAATATTAATTTAATTATATGTACTATGTTTTTTTATGCTTTAGGATGTTTAAAGGGAAATATCTCGAAACCCGTTAAAGATATTAAGATCAATCAAGTATACATTTTTGACTCAGAAAATGCCCTTTTTAAGAAACTATAATTGAAAAACACCTAACATCACAGGTAAGAAAATAAATTCTAGGTTTATTAAGCCCAGTGTATGCAACTAGCGCCCTCTAGTTTGAAACTTAAAAATTTCCACAAATTCCTATTTCTTGCTTATAAAAAACATAATATTGCCAACTTTCAATTCGATTCATTAAACCGTTTTAAAACTATGTCTTATTTTCGAGAATAAACTTTTACTTTCAACACCTTGTATCTCTAGAACCAGTAACAAACCGAAAAACGTATATGACTTAATCGGCTTAGTTTGATGTCTAGTATCTCCAGTTACTCTACGGCCCATAAGTTATGGGACACCCTGTATATATATTTTATTAATCACAATAGTTGGAAAAATATCCATCCATTGGGGTAGACCGTTCCTATACACACATCCCCTTATAAAATTTATGGTTTCGTCCATTATTATTTAAGTAGTAGCCATGATAGCCATCAAAATGGTAAAATGGAACTTGTCAATAATTTACAATGAAATTACTTTGCATGTAGCCTTGATTCAAAAAACCAACAAAAGTTTGACCTTTAGAAAGTTTATTCTTACAGATAGACCAGGGAGAAGAGTTTATAAACGCGACTAAGCTACTATTTCCATAAGAAACTTTAACCGATAACACGATGTTTCGCGAAACGTAGATCTTAATGCCAGAGATAATCGGTTACTTTATTATGAGAAAAATTCTACTTCTCCCCTTCTACCCACAATTACTTTTAAAATACGCTACTAAATACTTCCAATGAACTTAATCCTAAATCTCCTGAACTATAATACCCAATAATGTCATAATCCACACCAAAATTCACCACCTGTTTGCTCTTTTTCCAGTACTAGAAACAGCGTTTCCCAAAAACGCAAGCGCGACCTGGAGCACCCCGCCGATGGCCAACGCTACGAAGAAGTTCCCCAGGTGTCGAGCGGCGCGGTTGCCACGCATCTTTTTACCGACGGCACGGCGAACTCTACTGATAACGGCGACGGAAGGTGATAAAGAGCTTCGTCCAAGATGACACAGTAATTAAAACCTATGCTTGCTTTTTTGTTTTTACAGCACTATGACGGATTAGAGCACTAGGTTGTAGAAGACACTTTTATTGACACTGCAAAAGACTGTAACTAGTTTTAACACTTTAACAGCATAGTTTTGGGGTGAGTTTTGGCCTTACGATCGTATCGTATATCTGCTTTACCGCACTTAATCAAACTTTAATTTAAAAAATACATTTATATTCACAATGTTAATAGTTTCGCAATCGTAATTCCTTTTGTTTAAAGGTTGGAGACAATGACGTTCCTTGAAAGGCAGTAGAGTTTTGGACTTGCATTGTCTTTATTTGTTTTGAATCACTACGTTTCAACTGGTAAGCATCTCCAGTCGTCTTCAGGTGAATACTGATCAGTATCACGTCAAGTATTTACCTGAAGTCGTAGTTCCTTTTGCTGCTTGAGTCAAATAGAAACTGGCTAATTACTAAATACCATTTTTTTCGGCATTAAAACAATACTGAATTTTGAAGAGTCTATGAAACTCAATTTTAGTGCGACTATATGATTTTTTTTTAAGTACAACAAACTTTACAAAATATAGCTACTACACGCTAGGTCCAAAATTACTGTTAGTGAGTCATGGCAAATGAAGCGCAATAGCTGACAAAATGCCTGCATAAATAGGCCCTAAACTTTTTTCAGATATATCCACTCTAAATAAACTTTGAACTTATAAATATGAATTCACCCAAAAACCAACATGTTATATTATTCAAACACCATTAAATATAATGCCCGTAAGAGCTTTGTTTTTTCTATTTATCCTACTCGCAGATTTAATATATTTTTGCTCTTCTTCCCACTATCCAGAGAAGTAGGGATAACTGTTTATATTAAAATACTACAAGAAAAAAAACTAGCCGACTAGCAGACGTGGTGTATTTGTCTTTTGTATTAAAGTTCACCAGGACGGCAAAACAATGGGGGATTGATTCCCTGGGGCCTAGTAGACAATGACGGTCGTTTCTTTCTTATTAGGGCTGTTTTGCCGTCCCTGTGTACTTTATTACAAAAGACAGATACAGAATAGTGTCAGCTAGCCACTAATTGTTTATTTTGATTATTATTACGGACAAAAAGATTCTACTACTTAAAATACTACTATCAAAACTTTGTTTAATTAAGAAAGTGGCTATCATAACGTTTTAAGTTGTGAAAGTAGTTTATTATACAAAATGATAGGAATACGTGTTTATTCAAATGCGATAGCTGAATGCAGTGCATTTTATGGTTGGGTTATTGTTTACTATCGGTGCTAGTTGAAAATAAATACACTTTAGTATGGTTGTTGATTCGTAAACCTAATTAATTCCCGACAATAACAGTTAAAAAGGGTTCTACTTTAAATAAATAAAACGTAGTAACCTACAAAAGCTAAAACTCGTTGTAAGACAAAATATAAACAAGTAACTTTCTTCTAATAAATAATTCAAATACACTTCGGTCATAACCGATAAAAAAACGATTGGGTTATTCCAAGCATCGTTTGATCAGAGAAAATTTAAAATATATTTTAAGTAAATTAATTTTTTTAATCCATAAGAACAGTAAATAGAAATGTATAGTTAGTAAATCAAGGATTAAGCTAACCAGACCACCTTGATTATGAAAAAATCAGTGGCATAATTTTGTAAGCATACTTTTTTCCCTTATCGCATTAGGCCAGAAAAATTAAAATTTCCTACTGTTTTAATTATTAAATCTTAAAATACCCACTGAGAAAATAATGAAACAAAATACGCTTCCTGGTCAAAAGAAAGTACTCGAAAATCTAATACCTACGTCAGAGCAAACTATCCAGTCGAACGTGGCCGGTGGCGTTTTCTGCCCGTAGCGCTACCATCTCGAATCTTAATTCCCGTTTCTAAGTTTTTTTTTCCATTTAAGTTATGGTAACAAAGGTAACATTATAATCAGTCGAACCAGTGATAAATAAAAGAATTACGGTTAATTGGATAATACGTCTGCTTGTCTTCAAGCTTTCCTCTTTCGTTTCGTATTTTAATTGTTCGAGAAATCTTCTGTGATACTCTAGGAACATTTCTATTATTGGGATATATTTTTATTTTAGAATGTCAGTATTGAATATATTTTAAATAGCAGTTATAATTTTTTTTAATGATTATATTTTAAGTCAAAAAAGAAACAGGAGACATACGAAGCTCATATAAGCTTGGAATTACCCTTTTTCTTTACATGTGGTCGCAAGAAACACGCAATCCTTGATATCGATTAGAAAATTAGGGCTTGGCAATATTCTAGTTTGACACTATAATTATTTCCAAGAAAAATCAACACCAATGCAATGATCACGCAAGATCTAGATTTCGCTTTCGTTTTTTCTTCGTGTTTTTTTCATTTTGTTTTACTGTGGTTAGTTAATAAATAATTAAGTATATTCGCTATGTCACTGACCGATAGGATGTATTTTATTCATTTACTTGAAATATTTAATAATCTGACTATCATAGATTTTTAAATTGTGTGACTACATGCCTAAATTTACATATGTAGGTATAAAAATAAAATACTGTTTGTATAGTTTTATTTAAAAAGAAAGTTTTTTAGCGGCAGGCAGCCAAAGTAGTGCATCTATCTTTTGCATTTAAGTACACAGAGACGCCATAGGTAATGGGTTCCGTGGAGCACAGGTTGACAATGACAGGCTGTTTCGTCCTTATTGGGACTCATCAGAAAGCCATAACCTGTAACCCAGTACAGGGAAAATATGTTTTCAAAATATTTTTAAGAAAAAAATATGATAAAAACCTAGTATCGCCATCTATAGGAATCAACTCAATGCAAAAGATAGTCGTCGACGTTCTTCGACATATTTTCGCTGAACTGGGAATTGCTTACAGGTTATGCCTTTCTGATGAGTCTCGATAAGGACGAAACAGCCTGTCATTATCTACCTGTGCCCCAGGGAACCCATTACCTTTGGCGTCCCTGTGTACTTTAATGCGAAAGATAGATATACTACTTTGTCCGCCTGCCGTTCTTTCTATTTACTTATACGGGCACTAAACTTTAGTATTATTAATGAATTAGATTAGATGTAGGCCATATAATAATACCCTTTAATACCAGTATTAAATTGAAGACGACTGAAGATACTTATCAGTTAAAACGTTATAATTTACAAATAAAATAAAAACATTGTCCAAAATTATTTTATCATTCAAGAAACATTATTGCCTTCAACCTTTCAACAGATGTGGTCTATCACAGAGTACAGAGTCGTTATTTTTAAAACAATGTTCTTTCAACGACAACGTCATAGATAAAAAGTAAATTTTTCTATATTATATACGTAAGTCTATTTCTTGTTCCTAGGGATGGTCGACCTTTGGGTGTGTCAAAGGGGTGGCGAAATTAAAGATATAGCACTGTTTCGCATTCTAAAAATAGCGACGGCATAAATATCTTGGCCAACACCTTGTTCTTGGTAAATAATACTGAAATGGCACTTTTAAAAAAATAGGGTCAATTTATTTTTCAACGAAGTTTTGAAGAAATATGTATTAATCGCAATGCCAGGTTATTTATTTTTTCTGGCATTGATAAAGAGAATTCCGTTTTTTATGTCTAATCTAATGATTAGTGAGACTATTTTCTTTTTATTGTTTAGTTCCTTTACTTATAAAATCATGTGATAAGGCTTCTTAGAATAAGCCTGGCTACTAACGAGCAGTTTCAGCTTTTGAATAAGGTAAAACTTCCGAAATAATAAATAAATATGATGATGTTTACACCGACAAAGTTCTACCTCCCAGGTAAATGTATCACCCAATTTGCTATACTTGCAGATGTAAAAACTGATCATTTGATGAGCTCCTTCATTTGACATACTACTTCATTGGATACGATATAAAAAAAAATATTCAAGGAGTGGCTACTAAAAAAAAATATGTTTTTTTAACCATGAATTGCCGTTAGGGTGTCCAGAGAGGACTACTATTAATTTTTTTAAAACTAATACTTTGTAAAAAGAGTTTCCTTTTATTTGTCGGTCTATCCGATATAGCGTTACGTCATATTATGGCTCATTAGTCTAACGCTATAGGATCTGCACCACCAGAAAGGAAAATGGTGAAACTATTTGATTGAAAAATTGCTAATACCGAACTTTATGTATCAAAAACCGGAGAATCGAAGTGAAAACCGGAGAGGTGGTCATCCTAAGTGTCCAATTTCTACACGCCGCGGGCTACATCTTTCTAGGGGTGTAATACTCTTGATTTAACGAGGTTTAAAGGCCCCCCGAAGAGACAGTTTTGAAACTAAAATAGCTTATTTGTTTGACAATCTGCTTTCCACGGTATAGGTTACCTTTTTTTAAATTTTTTAATACCCCCCCCCCCCCCCCCCTTAAACTAAATCGATAAAATAATGGATAAGTTTAATTTTGTTTGTCTTTTTTGCCATACTCACTTGATTTTATTTTTTGTCAGACTGGATATAATTTCCATTTATTCATATGCATGTTTTTTAAAATAACTGAATGTCAAGGCAAAATTGCATGAATGTCAATATTGATTGGCTTAAAGTTTTCGTGTTAATGATATTCACGCTTGACATGTAGGTCTATATTTTTTTTGTATACCAGGAAATAAAGTTTATAGCTAGTTAATTCGAAAAAAACTTTTGCATATTTAAAATTATATGCTCATGAAATACTACAATACCTTTTAAAGTTAAACTAGTTCTGCATCATTAAGGCTCGATATATCCATGTCTTGGTAACTTAACCAGTAGGGTAATGACCAATAAAACCGTTGTTGAGACAATCCGTTTCCGGAATGATCTGGCTGGTAATGTAACCAGGAGATGGATATAACGGGCCTAAAATATCTAATCTAAAATACACCAAAACGAACAATAATATTATGTGATAATTGATAAAGACGCTGTTTTTATTTCTATTTCTCCGCTATTACTTCTATGAAATCGGTATTTACAGTCCTATTGGAATCTAGAAAAGCTTTATCTGCAGCAGTGACGGCTCGTCAGGTGAAGTAGGTGAAGGGGCTCTTTAACAAAGAAAAAATAAAACCATTAGGAAAGTTTTTCGACAATATTTAATTACAAATATACCAATATAGCTACCATTTTAATTATGTTCGAAGTAATAATATTAATTTAATCCGAATGTAACTATGCATAATAGGGCCACGGTTAACCCCGTAGGACAATAATTATAAACACTCGTGCATTTTGGCGCGCCCCAGACGACCGTGTCAGTTAGCTCAAAGCAAGGGAAGACCCAACGTCCAACATGGCTTTGATATTCACCGTGGCTATGGTTATGTGACGTCAGTCACGCTAACAGCATGTAACAATTCGCATTATGATGAAGGGCAATTTAAAAATAGATCAGTCGTATGCACCATTGTTTTAGCATTGGTTCGCCTAACCTTAAGGTATTTATTTTGAGGCTTCGCGAAACTTACGGTTATAGATATCGTTTTTAAGTGATTTACTGTGTGATTAAAAAGTTTTGTTTTTATTTTTCAGTTAATTCAGTAGTGTACGTGTGTTTTAAATATGAACCCAATTAATGGCATAGTTTGTAAATTGTTAGAAACTCCATTCAGTCAAAGGACAGATGAGGATAAGAGAGACGTTTTATTACACGTGTTTTTAGTAAAATGTTTGTTTTAGTACTCGCACTATACCTAGCTCTTCACCATTTTTTAAGACCGCGAGCCGCCACTGATCTGCAGAAACTTTATTAAATAATACTTATTTTTGCATGATGCAGATAGACGTACTTTATTTACCTTCAATCAATAAATCAACAAAACACATCATTAATTGTATTTTTAATATTCATATATTTTCTTTATAACTTTGAAATATAGCAACTTTACAGTGTATCCTGAAAAAAAATGGAACAAACGTTTAATATAATATCTAGGTTCATATAAACATAGTAAATTTAGGCTTGTCGTGTTAATTATATGTATGCTTAATAGGTGTGCAGGTATGGACTATTTAAATGTAGATTACAAAGTCTTCCGCATATTTTAATATGTCATAATTATAATTAATTCATAAAACAAACGAACTTAATTAGAGTTAGTGGTTTATGCAGTTCAAAAATAATTATTAACAGTACAATCAGGTGTGTGGATCTGTTACACTATGAGCTTAAGGGTAGGTTTTTCCAGTGGCGGCTCGTCAGGTGAAGTAGGTGAAGCTCGTCACAAAAAAAAAATAAAACCAGGAGGAAAGTTTTTCGACAATATTAAATATTAATGTACCAATACTGCTACCATTTTAGCCCTTAGAAAATAATTATGTTCGAATTAATAATATTAATTTAATCCGAATGTAGCTATACATAATCAGGCCACTGTTAACTCCGATGGACCATAATTATAAACACTCGTGCATTTTGGCGCGCCCCAGCCGACCGTGTCCGTTACTTCAAAGCAAGTGAAGACCCAACGCCTAACATGGCTTTGATATTCACCGTTGCTATGGTTACGTGACGTGAGTCACGCAAACAGCATGTAACAATTTGCATTATGATAAAGGGCAATTTAAAAATAGATCAGTCGTATGCACCATTGTTTTAGCATTGGTTCGCCTAACCTTAAAGTGTTTATTTTGAGGCTTCGCGAAAGTTACGGTTATAGATATCGTTTTTACGTGATTTACTGTGTGATTAAAAAGTTTTGTTTTTAATTTTCAGTTAATCCAATAGCGTACGTACCTACTTAGTTGTGTGTTTTAAAAATGAACCCAATTAATAACATAGTTTGTAATTTATTGGAAACTCCATTCAGTCGTTGGGCCGTTGAGGATAAGACAGACGTTTTATTACACGGGTCAATGTTTGTTTAAGTACCCTCACTATACTAAGCTCTTCACCATTTTTTTAAGACCGCGAGCCGCCACTGGTCAGCATAGGCATATTTGGCTAATCATTTGTCCAGAATACCGGAACCTGGATTGTGGCAATTTGACCTCGTTTAACAAGAACAAATCTCGAATAAAGTTGCTGTCCTATGCACATTAACCACTTAATTCGGTAAAAAAGTTTTTTCACTTCTCGGCGTCTTCAAGTTTTGATCATTTGCCAAATATAACCCTTTAAACCAAAAAGCCCTTTGTTAAACGTCGAATGTTAGCCTTGATGTGGGATCCTTAAGTATGTAATGTATTGATTTTAAAAGGACACCACTCGATACAAAAGGCATTTATTAGTAAAATCCACTTGCATGACAAAATATGATGAAATATTTCAACATCAGACTTTCAATACGTAATTATTAAAATAAAGTAGCCTGTGTACAACATGACTAGATATCGAAAGAACTATACAAAATAGTACATTGCGACATTGATGATGATGATGATAATAATAGTTTGTTATTCTGTATTAATGTATTTATATTTTTTTGGCTTTAACTATCGAACTACTATAAAACTAAATAGTTTATGTTATAGTAGATACCGTCTTATTATTAATAGTTTTTTTTAATATCACAATAGCAGAAATGTAACCTTTAATTTTGTTCTGTGTAAAAAAACTTCTAGGCTATTAACGTTGTATCGTGTTATAAAAAATGATTACTGGTTAATATTTTATTTTTCCAAATAGATTTTCGGTAAATGATAATACTTATAAAAGCTATCGATTATTATATAAAACGGTAGACATGCATTGAATTCATTTGTTTTTTTTTTGTATACCGGGTGTTGCATCGTCTAGAGGGATATAAGAAATCCCATGTAATTTTAAATGGGGTCAATTATTGGCTTCCCTAATTATTTTAGAGAAAAATTCTATTTAGGTTTATTAAAGAGCATTAAAACCCACATTCAAAAGAATAACTTTAGATATTTTTGATGAGCCCGTTTACGGATTATCGCCGATTTCTTTTTAACTATTTCTCCTTTTTATGGCCCCATATTTGCGGGTACCAGTCAAGGTAAAAGATGACTCTCAAATAAAGTTGTCATTTTGAAATGTGTGCTTTATTGTTATTAAAAACTCGTACATCGAAAATATTAAAGGTGTATGAGTACAAATTAATCTGAATAAAACTAAAATAAAGTATCCAATTACAAGGTTAATTATGACATTTTACATGTTTCAATATTTTACTAATTAATAGGTAGGTACTATTAAATTGTTAGAACTTTAGGATTTAAGAAGATGTTCAAATATTCCTTCATTGACTGCTAGACAATAACCGAGGCGATCATAAAATTCTCTTCTTACATTCGCTAGTTGGTAAACTGAAATTCTATTGCATTCGGCAGAAATAGCATTTTTTAACTCGTCTAGATTTGGGTATTTTTTATCTTTGTATGGCCCCAGAGAAAGAAATCATTTGGCGATAAATCAGGAGACCTGGCTGGCCAATTTACTGTATGATTTAAGCCAATAACATTTCCATTAAAAACACGGTTTAAATATTCCCGGACAGCCAGGGTACTATGTGCCGGGCAGCCATCCATTTGGTACCAAACTTCCTGATTTTCCCTGGCAGCATCATGTAAAGTAGATAAAATATGATCTTCAAGTAGTTCCAAAAAATATTCTGCATTTAAATTTCGTGTAAGAAATAATGGCCCGATAATGGTGCTTTTCATATTTGTATGAATAATATTTATGTCCTTTCAAAGCTCGTAATGCTGTGGTGTGATCTAATCCTATGTCATCCTCAAGTTTCCTTGTGCTGATCTTCCCATCATTTTCTTCCACGCACAATAAAACTTGCAAGTCCCTATCATTTCTTGCATCTCTTCTTTGTTCCTGCCTTTGCAAGTCCATATCATTTCTTGCATTTCTTCTTTGTTTCTGCCTTTCTTCACATCTGCAGTTATTTATTACAGTGCCTTTTGTCTCAAATTTCTTAATAGTCCTTCCGACTGTAGATTTTGCAGGTATCGATCTATTCGGATACAGAGCAGCAAACATGTCTGACACATTTTGATAACTATTTCCTTGATAATATCATTTAATCATCAATATTTTTTCTTCAGCAGTATAATTCATGGCTAATATTTTCGATGTACGAGTTTTTATAACAATAAAGCACACATTTCAAAATGACAACTTTATTTGACAGTCATCTTTTACCTTGACTGGTGCCCGCAAATACGGGGCCATAAAAAGGAGAAATAGTTAAAAAGAAATCGACGATAACCCGTAAACGGGCTCATCAAAAATATTTAAAGTTATTCTTTTGAATGTGGGTTTTAGTGCTCTTTAATAAACTTTAATAGAATTTTTCTTCAAAATAATTAGGGAAGCCAATAATTGACCCCATTTAAAATTACATGGGATTTCCTATGTCCCGTTCGACGAAGCAACACCCGGTATAGCTTCAAAAGCCGAAAAATTGACGTTTGAATATCATCGTTTGAAAACTAGATTACTTTATGTGTTTGTATTTTCATTAATTTCACAATCGATCTTAATCGGAGTATCTACCGAGTGACACAAAAAGTTGAAGCACTGTGATGTAAAACAAATAAAGACGATGCAGATTCAAAACTCTTCTATCATTCAAGCAATATCATTGTCTCCAACCTTAAAACATTACCAATTATTTTACACGTGGTTATTGCTTTCTATGTATTCTATAATAGTTATTTATGTACCAAGGCAGTAAAGTGATTCTTTATCGGGCGAGTCTGAAATTATGAGATGAACGAGCGAAGCGAGCGAGGCGAATAATAGGCGAGTCGATAAAGACACTTTACTGACGTGGTGCATACTAAATGTTATCGCCAACCGTTCATCGCCGTTTTATGTAAGGCAGACGCCTCTAAAAAAAAATAGAAATTTTTTCCCCATGTTAAATTAATAGAAAAGACGAGCTGTAGACCTATTTTAGAATCGGGTCTGCGTAAAATATTTAATAGTTCTTGCCTTATATTTGGTCAAAATGTAAAGTAGAAGTTTCATACTACCTATTCCATCCCATATTCAATCTCGAAAGGTTAAAATAGCTTTACAATTCGATGACAAAAAAACCCATGTTGGCCTAAATTTGACACATCAGAAAATTTTGACCGACCACGTGCGTATTCCAAAGCACCCCTCAAAAAATTTGACCTACTATGAGAAATGGCAGGGTAATACTTTATCTGCCGCATATGCGGCAGATAAAATACTTTACCTGCCGCAAATGCGGCAGATAAAGTATTTTATTTTACAATAAAATAAAGTGTTCGTTTACTGCCGGAAATCACTCTGATGATGTACGGCTTTACTGTAGGTTGGCGATAAATAATATTACTGTTTTGGATCATGTAAAACAGGCGCAATAAAACATAATTGTTTATATTTCTAGTGGATACGAGGGAGACGACGAATCAGGAGCCAGTACTTGTAGCCTTCAACAGTATGCAAGCCCCTTTAGAGACGGTAGGAGCTTGGACAGAGAACGATGTGGGTTACCATGGGCTACCCACAGTTCCGAACACTTCATTATCTACACGATACAACAGCATGACTACAAATTCGTGGAAGATTTGAAAATTAAAAGGCCTGACAACGAACGGTAAGTAAGAATATAGTTAATAATATTGGGTAATTTCCCAATAAATGGAGAAATCTAAATCTCACTCTTTTGGAGCCACTTCAGTGGCGGTTCGTCAGGTGAAGTAGTTGAAGGAGCTATTCACAAAAAATAAAAATAAAACCAGGAAGAAAGCTTTTCGACAATATTAAATATTAATGTACCAATACAGTTACCATTTTACCCCTTAAAAAATAATTATGTTCGAATTAATAATATTAATTTAATCCGAATGTAGCTATGCATAATAGGGCTACGGTTAACTCCGATGGACAATAATTAGAAACACTCGTGCATTTTGGCGCGCCCCAGCGACCGTGTCCGTTAGCTCAAAGCAAGTGAAGACGCAACGCCCAATATGGCTTTGATATTCACCGTTGCTATGGTTACGTAATGTCAGTCACGCAAACAGCATGAAACAATTTGCATTATAATGAAGGGCAATTTAAAAATAGATCAGTCGTATGCACCATTGTTTTAGCATTGGTTCGCCTAACCTTAAGGTATTTATTTTGAGACTTCGCGAAACTTACGTTTATAGATATCGTTTTAATGTGATTTACTGTGTGATTAAAAAGTTTTGTTTTTATTTTTCAGTTAATTCAGTAGTATACGTACCTACTAAGGTGTGTGTTTTAAAAATTAACCCAATTAATGACATAGTTTGTTGGAAACTCCATTCAGTCGTTGGACAGATGAGAATAAGTGAGACGCTTTGTTACACTGGTTTTAGTCAATGTTTGTTTAAGTACCCGCACTATACCCAGCTCCTCACCATTTTTTATTACCGCGAGCCGCCACTGAGCCACCTATGCTTTGGAGTAAACAATTTGTATCGTCTTCCAGTCTTTACTATCAATAGTGTTAATAGACCTCATTGGCTTAGATTGTTGGTCAGCTCGCCACCCGGTGTGGTATAGGCAGAGGAAGATATCCAATTTGGGTTATATCTCTCTGGAACTTTCGGATACCTCCATATCTGTTCTGTTCAGCTGAAATAAAGTTTTCAAAAAGCCACGTCTGATTAATATAAAGTATAAAATAATTAAAATAATCGAAGGATTAGTTTTTTTTTCCCGAGCCATGTTAATAAATTAAATATTTTTTCAGTCTGTAATATCTTTTTTGTCTAAAATGTTCATTAAATTTGCAGGGTAAAGTTGAACGAACTTATGCCTTATTATCGAACAAAGAAACATAAATTCAATTTAGTTTTTATAGCAATAGTCGTGTTTAAAATCAATACATATTAGCCAAATGAATAAAAAAGTATTTAAAAAAAAGTAACTTGGAGAGTGACATCAAGACAATGGCAGAAATGATTTATTCACAGTCAAAGTGGCCAGATTATTTTGGTTTGCAAAAATATTTTAAACAGTAATTAACTAAAACTTCGATTGCGAGGTCACTAACCTTGTCAGAAGTGATTTTCTTACGATCAAAGTGGTCCAGTTACCTTATTAAAATTACAATTGAGTATATTGTAAGTAAATATATCCTTTTTGCCACTGTCTTTGATGTCACAAACAAACTTGTCTGGTTAGTTGATTATTATTAGTATTCCGCGCCTATATAGGAATTAACTCCAATGAAGAAGACAGTTCCAGTATATTTGTATTTTGTTTAATATTAAATTATAAATAATGTTATTTTTTTAAATTTAATTAGTTTCAATATTCGATTATAGAAGAAACATAAAATGATACCTTCAACAGATAAAAATTTATAGAATTATTATTCTGAAAAGGAAACCCGAATTAATACTAACATCGCCATTTTGTCAACAAATGCAAGAATAGTAGATTCTGTAACGAGGTTGGAATGAAAATTTGATCCGAGTGGAAGATTCCGAACGCGAGCGTATCGTGCGTGAGGAACCACGAGTATCGAATTTTCATTCTAACCGAGTAGCAGACTATATTTTCTCCACGACCAAAAATACTATTCGCAATATTTGTAATTTCAGGTGAAGTATTATCCAGTTCCATATCTGATTCAACCGATTTTTTAATCATATTTTGACTTGCACTAAAATTTGTCTGCTGACATTGACAGTTTCGAAATTCATGGCAACCTATGTCGTTTAGATCAATTACAGAATATTCATTTCGTATCTTGTTATGGAATGAAAATACACGCAAAACGCATAAGAAGCAAGTGTTTCAGAATAAATATTCCAACTCAAGAGCGAGAATTTTTACATTCTATTATCAAAAATGATTTTGTAACTATTGCATTCAGTAAGGGTCGTGGAGAAACATATTTTATCTAATTAAAATTGCTTTAAATTGTATATATTAGGTAAAATATAAATAAAACTAATTAAAAATAGGTAAATTTTAGGGCGGCCGGTTCCACTTAAATAATTAAATAAAGATTTTAATTTGAAGAAGTAGTCCATACTTAAAGTGAAGTGGCAAGTTAAATGGGGAGACATAATACTCTAAGTCAACCTTCACTAAAATATATTAAATTATTCAATAAAAAATCTTTATTTTACTTTACATGTTTCGAGCACACCCATATTTTTTTTTTCTTTTAAGCAAAAATCCTCACTGAATGAACTGCCTTTTTAATTGAAATGCTAAAGAAAATCACAAATATGAATTTTGCCTAATCGAGTATTAACTCGATATTACTCAAAACTACCTACGTTAATACAGTTGTATTAGCAGTGGCGTAGCTAGGGGGGGGGGGCGGACCGCCCCGGGTGTCACCCTTTTAGGGGTGACACCCGACAACCCGACAGTGATGAAAAAAATACACAAATCATAATTATGACAATTTTTACATTATTTTCTGCTTCCACTGGTCGCTGGGAAGTGCTTATTAAACACAGCAAAGCATCCGTTAAAAGACTCTCAACAACGCGTTGGAGTGCTCATTATGCTTCAGTTAAAGTATTGGCTGAAAATTTTGATGGGATTGTGGCTGCAATTGAAGAGCTATGTGATCAACAAGAAAATGTTGACACCAGAGGTGCTGCACAAAACCTTCGGCCTGCTGTGTATGATTTCACCTTTCTTTTGGAATGACGTACTGAAGGAAATAAATTGTACTTAGATTGCATTACAAAGTAAAGGGTTGAGTATTGATCAATTTGTTATAAAAATAGAAGCTCTTCGTCTCTATACTGAGGAGCAATGAAATGAAGTTGTAAAAAACGCCATAGATTTTGCTTTAAAAAAATCGGAGAAGTACGACATTCCAATCGAAAGACGAATTCGTCGTAAAAAACGAATGGCCGGTGAGTTAGCCACCGATGCAGGACTCACCCTGAATGCATTGATCGATTTAGCGTAGAACTTCAAACAAGATTGCAGTCTGTTCGAGAAGTAGCTTCATTGTTTGAGGTTGTACAGCCAAATACTTTACTTTCTGCAAATACTGATGAATTAAAATTGGCTCTATCAAAATTTTGTAATTTTTATGACGATGAAGTATCGGAAGCCGAACTCTTCTTGGAGATACCAAGACTCAGCCGACATATTCAAGCGGCCAATATATCAGTGTCTAATTGGTTGTCTCTAGACTTTTTAAAGTTTATTGTGCAATGGGATTTTATAGAATCTGTGCCAAATCTTGTGGTCACTCTCAAACTATTTGTAACAATTTGCGTATCGGTAGCCTCGTGTGAAAGAAGTTTCAGCAAACTCAAATTAATAAAAAACTATTTGAGGGCCACAATGAGCGAAAGAAGACTCAACAGTCTAAGCATGTTAACAATAGAACACGAGGCAACGCAAAAAATAAATTTTGAGGACGTAATTAGTGAGTTTGCAGCTGTTAAATCTAGAAAAAAGAGCTTTTAAGGTACTTACATATTTTTGTTTACTCATTTATATTTTAATTAGAAAAAAATAATAATCAGTTTTCATTTTTGGGGTGACACCACGAATTCTGCCTTGGGTGTCACCCATGCTAGCTACGCCACTGCCTACGTATTCTACAACATAGTACCTTAAAACACATCACACACATTATTAACACATCTATTTCTAGACCTAAACGTTAGGGCACGTGTTCATATGAATATGATGTTTTGTCTTGAAATCATACAGGAATTAACCCTTAAATTGTCCACCTACATACGTCTATTTTTAAAATAAAGAAAGTAGCTTTCATAATTAACTAAAAAGCTATAATCTAATTCGGGGTTATAAAACTCTCCAAATAATTTTCGCGCCCAACCAATCTTGACATTTATCCGTGCGGGACTTACATTACTGTTTAAAAATAGCCCTTTATTTATTGAATAACACCAGGGGGTGAGCCCGTCAAAACGACATGTTTAAAATACCACTTTACGTCAATTAACCCATAAACGTCAATAACACTTGTGTTATCCATAATTTAGTTTTGCGCTTTGAGGACTGTAATGTAATAGATTGGTGAGGAAAATTGCTCGTGCTTGTCCGGAACAGGAATTGCGTCAAAGTTGTGTATAATAAGAAGTGTCGGACTGACCCAGTTCGGTCTGTCAGTACCTAGTCACCAAGCAATGAAAATAATAAAAGTAGGAGCGTATGTATAAGAAAACTACACCAACCAAGACAATTTAGTGTCACAATTTTTTAAAATACCTTAGTAATTAAACAGTAAACATGAAGTAGATCGCCTAAATCTATTTGCTTCAGAGTTATCCGCAGAAGATCGACTACAGAATGGCTCCGCTATAAAATTCCTACCTAATTAATTTTTATTAAATTTAAAACCGTGAAATGTAAATGAATAAACGTTATACCGGGTGTTACATCGTCGAGCGGGACATAGGAAATCCCATGTAATTTTAAATGGGGTCAATTATTGGCTTCCCTAATTATTTTAGAGAAAAATTCTATTTAGGTTTATTAAAGAGCACTAAAACCCACATTCAAAAGTCTTTAGATATTTTTGATGAGCCCATTTACGGGTTATCGCGGATTTCTTTTTAACTATTTCTCCTTTTTATGGCCCCGTATTTGCGGGCACCAGTCAAGGTAAAAGATGACTGTCAAATAAAGGTGTCATTTTGAAATGTGTGCTTTATTGTTATTAAAAACTCGTACATCGAAAATATTAGCCATGAATTACACTTCTGAAGAAAAAATATTGATGATTAAATGGTATTATCAAGGAAATAGTTTAAAAATGTGTCAGACATATTTGCTGCTCTGTATCCGAATAGACCGATACCTGCAAAATCTACAGTCGAAAGGACTATCAAGAAATTTGAGACAAAACGCACTGCTGTAATAAATAACTGCAGATGTGAAGGAAGGCAGGAACAAAGAAGAGATACAAGAAATGAAAAATAAAAAATGCCCAAATCTCGACGAGGTAAAAAATGCTATTTCTGCCGAATGCAATAGAATTTCAGTTTACCAACTAGCGAATGTAAGAAGAGAATTTTATGATCGCCTCGGTTATTGTCTAGCAGTCAATGGAGGAATATTTGAACATCTTCTTAAATCCTAAAGTTCTAAGAATTTAATAGTTTCTACCTATTAATTAGTAAAATATTGAAACATGTAAAATGTCATAATTAACCTTGTAATTGGATACTTTATTTTAGTTTTATTCAGATTAATTTGTACTCATAAATACACCTTTAATATTTTCGATGTAGGGGTTTTTATAACAATAAAGCTCACATTTCAAAATGACAACTTTATTTGACAGTAATCTTTTACCTTGACTGGTGCCCGCAAATACGGGGCCATAAAAAGGAGAAATAGTTAAAAAGAAATCGGCGATAACCCGTAAACGGGCTCATCAAAAATATCTAAAGTTATTCTTTTGAATGTGGGTTTTAGTGCTCTTTAATAAACCTAAAGAGAATTTTTCTCTAAAATAATTAGGGAAGCCAATAATTGACCCCATTTAAAATTACATGGGATTTCCTATGTCCCGCTCGACGATGCAACACCCGGTATAGGCGATCTCACTTGTTCAAAACTAAACAAAGTTTGCATTTGCCTTGCACCTACCGGTCCTTTATGGGCGCAAATCCAGGGGGCGCAGGCAGTCCCTCTCCCCCTCTGAGCCTTATAAAATTGTTTTTACTTTGAACCTTGACAATTGTAGGGCGTGTGAGAAGGGTCAGCATAGATGATGTTGCAGAATTAAGTGGAATTAATTTGACAGGTCACAAAAAATGGTCATAACTCCTAACAACAGGGAAAATTTATATTCTTATTCGTACGCAATTATTTAAAAAAATACAGACAACGAACAAATTTTTTTACTAAGATATAATATGTGTGTCACACTTTGTGAAGAATCCTGTATAATTACTCTAGGCTGTCTCCAAATCAATACTTGGAAGCCTGAAGGAGCCAAGACAAATACTTCATTATTAAGGGGTGCTCTTCTGCCTTTTCAAAACAACTCTTTTTCTTTTGAATAATTTTTTATTGCTAAACTCCTCCGACGTCAATATTTCATCGGGGGTAAAACTTCCATCAGACCTTAGAATCTCGTCACATTTTACAAAATATAGCGATGTAAAAAAACGTTTCATAAATTTTAGCCATATTATTACATGATATAACTGAATCGATATTATTTTTAGTTTAAGGACACTAATAATGAAAGATGTTTTAATTTACTTGGGGTACTCCATAGTTTTTTGCTTATATTCAGGAAAGAAAGATTCTTAGTTCACAGTAAAAGATGTTGTTAATTCTGGTTGTTCTGAAATAGTGACGTAACGTAAACCTTGATCCCTCCTCTCACATATCTGAACAGTTACGCCTGAATCCCCCCCCCCCCCTTCCGCTACCACCAAAATACATTACTTAATTTGTGAACCTGTAGAAACAATTCTTTCCTTTTAGGGACCCAAACTTTTACAAGTAACAAAAATTTGTCACCAAATATATCATTCTATCAAATATAGAATGATTTAAGCGAAACATGAATATATGAAATTTTCAAATACTGTGGCTCTTTTTTTCCATCCAATGCAGGATGAAATAAAAATATCTTCGCATATTTCTAAATATTTTGTAGGGTGTTTTAAATTACCGCTTAAAAGTTGGAAATGAGAACGAAAACACGCCGTTTCCTATTCATAGAAAGCAGGAAAAATGCCACTTTTCAAAAAAAAAAATGTTAAAATGGTGCTTTCATGCAGAATATCGAAAGAAAGAGCTTTATAACCACCAAAATTTCTCGCTGGATACGGCCTTACCTCTTCTTCATAGATATTTTCGCCCAACAGCCGTCACTGGAACTCGCAACCAATGAATAAGAAAAGTTTAAGTCACAATACAAATGTCTTCTGTCACACTCTTATTTTTAGAGAGCAAAATTAGAATATGTGTATCATACATTTATATATTGTGAATTTTACATAATATATTATATTTAATTAAGAGGTTAAATATAACCTGACTGGCACAGTTAACCAATATTTATATTTTCGGGACAAATCGTCTTACTCCAACAAGATTTAAAGTGTCACTGCCCTCAGAAAACCATAATAAAAGGGTTTGTTGTTTGTGACAACGAAAG
Source organism: Polydrusus cervinus (assembly GCA_935413205.1). NCBI lineage: Eukaryota > Metazoa > Arthropoda > Insecta > Coleoptera > Curculionidae > Polydrusus > Polydrusus cervinus. The sequence continues at coordinate 8,976,704 of OW284516.1, forward strand.
TGGGTATGAATGAGTCATGGACTGACATAACTTTTTTTTATACAAAATTAGCCTTAAAAAATTGAACTTACAGAATTAGCAATCTTCAACTGGGTAATTTTGTATGATATATTTACATAAGGCGACATTTAAATGAAGAATAAATTATGACATTGATATTGAGTGACAAAAACAATTATAGAACCGGTTTTGGAGCTACCTGCTAATCTTTCGCCTAGTGATGAAAGACTTGACAAATTAATATTGTCACTTTCTCGTTATATATAAGCCAATCACAATTGAGACGCAGAGATAACAATAAAACGTAATTGACCTTACGCTAATTATAGATTTTTCAAGATTTTAACAATTACATTAAGAGTCAGATTGGAAAATAGCACAATCTGTTTACGTTTACTCTAGGCCACCCTATAGTTCCACGGCCAGAACGACGCCACAATCCAGAAAGAAATTTTTCAATGAACTCGATCATGCGCCCAGAACGTGAAAACTGTTTCCCGTAACGTGGAAATGCCATTTTCCCTTAAAAGTTAACATCAAACCGGTTGAGAATAAATATAACCTTAAAACGCCTTCATTTGTGAATTTTTTCAATTTCTTGTGACAATATTTCTGGGAAAGCTATGTGTATATAAGGTAATTTTTTTTTATTCATTGATGTTTACTGGGGGTACAGTTACTTAATTTTCTAGGCGACAATGGTACATTAAGCAACAGTTCTTGTTAGTAATAAGCATTATTGAGCAAATATTGTGAGTGTAAGCAGTTTTTTTTTTAATTCGCAATATTGTTTCAGTCAGCTTAAAAGGTTCTTTCGCTAGCCGCAGACAATATTACTAAGATTTGTTAGTATTACAGTTAATTAGTCACCTTTTGGTTTCAAAAATGTACTGTTTAAAGCTAAAATCATTCCTTAGAAGCAGCTGTTTCTAGAGATTTCACTAAACATAACCTTAAAACGCATTAATTCGTGAATTATTCAATTCAGTACAAAGAGAAAGTAATGTTTGGTACCATATCGTTATGTTTTGTATTAGAAAACGATATTTGCTAAAGCGAAGCGAACCAGTAATGGTTTTTAGTAGAGTTTTTTTAAAATTATTGTAACAGATGCCATGTCACTTTTATGTCCTAAAAAAGAATATATTTTTTCTTTACTAAATTTTTCATTTCCCACAACCATGTCTAACCAACTTTTTCGAAACATAACAAAACATATGTTTTCAGAATTATTAAATAAATGTTACCAAGAACCCAATCTATTTTAGTTCTTAATGAACAACCTAATACACTTTTTTATAGTCTTTTTATACCTATAAATAGCATGTAAGTTCATATAAGTACGAACAAACAATATGTGTATATTTAATTTTCCATTAATTTGGGTGGTTTTCCTGGTGCTGGCGTCATCGTGACGTCAGCAAGCGCGGTCAGAGAGTCCCCGTTCAACAGTTTGAGGCCTGTGAATCATCCCTGGCGTCCTGGCATAATCGAGCGCGCTTTCCAACTTTTTTTAGTAGTGTTTTCCGGAAATTGGTCTGTGCCAAGATTTTTAAAACTAGAGGGTTTATATGGATGAGGCTTTAAAAAGAGGAATTGGTATATTAGAATAGATTGGGGGATTCAACGGGAACTACGTAACTAATAAGTTTATCAGTTTTTTACGCCTTGGAACCATACGCAAATTACCCTTAGGGTGAATTGCACCACTCGTTAAGAATAGATTTACAAAAAAAAATGTATGACAGCATCCCAGGAGAAAACTTTATTGAAAATAGCGTGAACCTTCATATTTTAACGTTTTTCTTTGTATTAAAAATAGCGTTTTCAAAACAGTTACTTGGATTTCTAAAAAAATGCGCCGCAGGTGAAAAGTTTAGACAAAATATTAATAGAAAAAAATGAAATGGGAATGGACTCAAAGTTCTTGTAGAAAAAGTCGACACCGCAACGATATTTTTTGACCCTCTTGATCAAGGACAATGCTTGGAACTTGTTTCAAAATCTCATATAAGGATAGAAGATAAATAACTCATTCGTAAAGAAGGTATTATTATGTGTATATAGTTAGAAGAATATTTGCGATACAAGTAAGTCTCCCACCCAGTGGCGTATTTAGGGGGAGTGGGCTGCCGGGCTGCAGCCCCCCCCCCTCGCCTAAGAGCTCGGCAATAAAAGTATAATTGCAACCTAATTTTTCGTCTCACACTTGGACTAACTAATTTAAATCTTTAAATAATATATTCTTGGCTTAGATTAAAAAGGTCTTGTAGGAAACGTTTTAGTTATTGATTTATGATGCAATTTTAAAGGAAAACGAGTAAAAAGAATAATATTTTATAGTATTTTTCTGTAATATATTTGTCTGTTCCGTTTTCCCTTTTTTTAGAGCTATTTTAAATCAACAAAAATATAACCCAATGCAATAAAATATGTTTACAATAAGCACAAAAAATAATTAGGTATTTATTTTTAAAGAGAAAAAGTAAAGTAAAAATTTTAATTGAACATTTTTTATGAAAGAAGTGTGATAATTGATAATAAAAAAAATAGTGCGGGAAGAAACGAGAATGCTTTATTATAAATATACAAAACGGCACCTAAGAAGGAGTATTTCAAAACAGCAGCATTTGCACCAAAAACTGCTTTAGATCAACGCTCCTAAAATACATACATGATTTCAAAAAAATCATAAATTTTGGCGTGGTGAGCGATATTACTTTATTTTTATTCATGAGAAACCGAGCCCGAAAAACGCTGGTAAGTGTCATACATAAATCTTATGTTAAAATTTTGGGTTGACACCAATATTCATATTTTTCAGAAATATAAAAAATATTTTTTTAAATAAAGGGCCAACTAGGAATATAAAAAAAGTTAAAAAAGACATTTACAAAAACAAATTTAATCCAACCATATACAGAGAGGGAGAGGTAGTAATTTAATTTTCGAAACTTTGAGCATGGCCCCGAAAATGTTTCGCCTGCGGCGCTTTTCCGCCTTCTTCACTAGGTACAATATCATGAAATATATATAGTCCCGACTGTCCCTCTCTCCAGAAAAAAAAGTCCTACTTACGTCCCTCAGCATATTTTCTGGCTTAAGTGTGTCCTTATGTTTCTATAACCTCATTTTCCTAGCTTACCCTATTTAAATGAACAAATAATAGATTATATGGATGATTATCCCACTTCTGAAACCAATATTTAAACGAACAAAATAATAAACTATGAATGATTGTCCCACTTCTGATCGAGTCTATTTGATAAAATCTAGTCCCCGTATGAATTTCGTTAAGTATTTTATTGGAAATATTACACCCATCAAGTTTTGTCAATCTAGCACATCCTTTTGTAATAAATCTCCGGAAAAGCCGGGACTTATAGTAACGACGTACCTGGGGTAAATGTCAGACGTATTAACCCAAAAAGTTTTTTCGTGCTGGCATTTTTAACGTCACTCATGTTTATACAGGCGTTGAGAAAATAATAGTACGATTATTCACCGTGTATGAAATGGGGTCAGAAATAGCGACGTAACATACTCTAAGTAGGTCATAATAAACATTGATTAAGTTGTTTTTATTGCGAAGATTTCCCTGTCTTAGCTAGGATTAATGTAATTTTAAAAGAAAACATAATTGAAAGATCATTAAAAAAAAATCAGCTTAAACTATCGACCAGAGTCATAAATAATAATTAATAGTCACCATGGGCGCAACTAGAGGGTTCTAGGGGAAGCCCCACTAAATCATGATTAGCCCCCCTAGACCAATTGGTGCTTTTACTTCCTTTTCTATAGGAAGACTTTCGTTTTTGGAATTGATCTTTTGGAGGTGATAAAAAAACATCTTCAGAAGGTGCAGTAGGATTTCTACATGAGGCTCAAGCCCCCACCCCCCAAAAAAATGGTGGTTCGTCTTGGCTTAATGCATAGTCCGGAAAGTAATATTATGTAACTGTACCTCTCTAAACTAAAAATTTGCTTTTGGTTGGTGTAAATTGGTACCATTAAGTACAACAATTTTTTCTTGGCGCGTTGACACCAATACAAAGTTATTAAATATAACAGTATTGCGCGTCGTCTAAAAGAATAAACAATATGATTTAAGAAGTGTCTAAGAAACAAAATTTCAAGAATAACTTTTTGGTTTCCCCTTACCACTCTAAACCAAATTCGAATAACACCTGAAAATAAATCACAGTTTTAGTTATATACCCTTGTTTCTAAACATATACAGGGACTAAAGTTATTCTAACTTGTTACCATTCAGAATCTAAACATTTCTGATTCCGTGCTAGCGCCAGCTTTATGCAGCTGAAACTTTTCGGAGAACGAAGCTATGAAACTGCAGCTCATTGTCGTGGAAACCGGAGAGAAATGGCGGCGAGCTCTGATTAGGTAAGTTGTAAATTGTACAACTGTACATTTTGTAGTATTTTAGTCACATACTTGGGGATTTGTAGTAATTTAGTTGTGGTACGAGATTTGGTAAATATTTGACATGAATCTAAAGATAAATAAGTCACTCCCCCTCCCCTTGTTGCTCATTGCTGTTATTGTATTGTCAAAAATGTCAGGGAATAATGAATATAGAACTTTTAAGAAGTTAAAAATAGGTAAAGCATTTCTGAAATATTTTACAACAATTGAAGCCTTAAAAAATATATTGCACTTACGCCATTGCTTCTGTTATCTTACCACCTTTGGTTTATTAGACTATGTAAAACAATTAAATTACGAAAAAATCAATTGCTTAATAGACAGCGTTGTTTAGTGGCGTATATTTTTATGTTTATTTCGAACTACTGACGTCACGCATTTATGTAAAATATTTTTTATCGGGCGGTGATCTTGAACTTCAATTAACACAATTCGGTCCGGTCAGACACGCGATTTTTGCTAGCCTTCGACAATCGGTGTAAGGAAATTTTAATTGGAAGATATTAGCCGTTTTATAGCACTAATAAATAGTTAATTTAGGTATCTTTGGATGCCCATTGTCCGCGTTCCCTACATTTCATTCTAGAATAAGCTTGGCTAAACTTTTGAAATTCATTTGGCGTAGAAAAAGGGGCAGCATTGTGACAGTCAAGCCGCCCTTCGATCGTTAATATGTAACAAGGCAACCTCAAGACTGGTATGGGAATATCAAGAGAAACTGGGGGCTCTGGCAAGAGTAATACTGCAGTGGATACCAGGATACGAAAATATTACAGGAAATGAAAAAGCCGATAAACTTGCGTGAAAAGGCTCAGAAAACACATTCATTGGTCCAGAGCCGGCACTCGGAGTACCAAGGTGCACAGTACGAGATGCTATAAAGCAGTGTTTCCCAAAGTGGGCGATAACGCCCCCTTGTGGGCGCTGCAGGCCTAAAGGGGGGCGGTAAGAGACCCAGACAAAAAAGGAGGGGTTGTGTAGAGGCTTGGGGGGCGATTTGTAATTTCATCTAGCTAGGAGGACTCTTAGACGCCGACTGAGCTCTCGACTACAACTTGTCATATCAATTAATATTAATTAAGAGATTGCTCAAACTAGGTTCGATATTTTTTTCCGCGTAGTTCATATATCTGTCCTGTTTTATTGAATAAATAAAATAAAAATCATGTCAATCGGTCGCTCCGTTTCGAAATGAAAGTAGATACAAACAAACAAATAAAAAGGCAACAGACACACTTTCGCATTTTTAAAGTTATTAGCATTCCTAGATAGGTAATTTTCGTAGATAATAGACAGCGGGCAATCATGTTTTAACAATTTTTTGTTAAATAACCCGATTTGTGCATTCCTGTATCAATGCGACTGGTCTTGAGTAAATTGGAACCTGATATCAACAAACTTATTAAACAGCATCAGATTCATCCTTCACATTAATTTTTATATAAGATTCGATTATGTTTGTTTTATTTTGAATAAAACATACTCTGCCTGAATACTATAAAGTTGCGTTTCAATAATCATTCTCATTGGCAGGTGTAGCCCGTAAGAGTTAACTTGAGATCTGAGCGCCGTTGTGTACTACCTACTGTGCTCAGGTCTCAAGTTAACTCTTGAGGGTTATAGCAAAAGTCTCCTTTAGAATGAATGTTCAATCTCCGCTAATATAGCTCACAATAATTAATTTAATTTGAAGTTATAGTGGTTTTTAAGTAGGTGAAAAAATGGGGGCGCTAAAAAATAATTTATTCTCAAAGTGGGCAGTAGACAAAATAAGTTTGGGAACCACTGATATAAAGCGATGGATTAGGAATGAACACAAAATTCACTGGAGTAACAGACAGGGATTACACCACAACAAAAGCTTCATTGGGGATCCAGACCCAAGACTTACGAAACAGTTGCTTCAAATGAGCAGGAACCAGCTGAGAACCATTACAGGAATTCTGACAGGACACATGGCTGTCAAGAACCTCCACAGAATGCAACTGTACAGTAGAGACCTTGACTGCAGATTATGCGGATAAGACAGGGAAACTGTACATCACATAGTTTGCCATTGCGAGTCACTGGATCGGAAGAGGCAACAAATACTCGGGCAAGCAAAACTGGAACCAGAGAACATCCTTACCCTCTCCCCAGTTGACCTACACAAACTAGTGCAAGGAACTGGGATCACGGAGTGGGTGTAACAACCAAACAGGGTGAGCACAATGAGCAAGCTTTTTGTATGAGAAGATTAGGAAATCTCTATCTAGACACCAGTTTACTGTCATCCTCCACACGGATAGTCGTTGGACTAAAACCTTTCACTCTTTGCTTCAACATACCATACTGGAAACCGCTCTCGCATTACTTCAATAAAACTATAAAGAACCTAGGTTATTTTATTTATGTTTTGGTTCAATGACATATTCATAATTTAAATTTACCAACTTAATTACGGATGTTATAGGAAGTACTGTTGTGAATAGAAAGGTACCTATACCATAAAAAAATATGCAAATACGTAATGGGTAATGAGGACTGGTTCCAATTATGTTTCTTCCTATACCTATGTAAAATTATTTATTTCCAACCAGCCTATGTATAAGTTTTACTAAAGTGTAAGAAAAAGAATATGATTTTTTGGAAAGCTAGGTTTTACTTTCATCAGATTTGTGTTTGTGTTTTCTTTATAAATTATTTGGAGAATTTTTTGAAAATCGATAGTTTTTGTAAAAATAGATTTTTTCTTTATTTCTTCGATTTTGTTCTAAATGATAGCATACCTTGTAAATATCTTATGAAAAGTGACGACAATTATTGTAAAAAGGTACTTTAGGTTGGTTATTGTACAGGGTGTCCCACCGGGAACCGAATCGATCTATATATAGAAAACTATACATAGGAAAATTTTTAAAATTTAACAGTATCTGATAGGGGCGACCGGGCTAAAATATTTTCATAATGGTGGCACTTCCGGTTATACCGGAAGTAAGTGTCAACTTGCTTATTTTAAATGGGACACCCTATATATTATTACATTTTTGCATTCTACGCAAGATTCTAGGCAGATTTTGTATACCATGTCCTATACCTATGTCTAAACGTTTTTGACATATTTGAATTTTTATGTCAAAAATGACGTTTGCAAGCCTAGAATAATTATTAATTTTTTCTATAAAGAAGCCTTATTTATTTAATTTAAGTGGGATTCCTTGTTATAAAGGACCTGCTTTAATAGATTTTTTATAATATTTTAATAACTATTAATACAGGGTGTTTAAAAAATAAGAATAAAAATTAAATTGAAAAAACTGCAAAAAGTCTAGATTTTTAAATGGAAACACCCAAATTTTATAATTATTTTTTATTTAACATTAAAAATAAGGGTAAGTTTATGTAAAAACCTAAGTTATATTCGCCACGTTTTTTTGGGCCACATAGTCCAATATAATTTTAATGATCTCTACAACTTTTGTATTACGAATTTGTATCTAATTCTTAAAATAAAGGAGAAAATTAACTTTACTCTATCGTTGACTCACCAAAGCAGGGTATAGAACAGACTCTATAATTTTTTTCTATCTATTTTTTCAATACTTTGAGTCACTTAAGGCACCTCAAAATCTGAATCTGGGAAATCAATCATGTTAAGTAACTGTAGGAAATCAAAGTTCATCATCGTTTGGAAAATTAAAAAAAAAATCGTCAATATAGCTTTACTTTATGGTAAAATTATTTCAAAAACGCCAGTTGCCTTGAAATTATAAGGTATAGTACAATGAAAAATATACCTATATTAGTATTATATATTACCAGGGAGGGTGGGCGCCGGCCCACGGGGGCTAGAGGGGCTGTTGCCCCTCCCTGGCTACGCCACTGCTAGAGAGTTAGTTCTGAAAAATTATTGTAAAAGCCCGAAAGCGACACTAAAACAAGTGTTTTGAATAAATACTTTGTTTAATTCACTATTACACGCACGTACCATCGCGCCGATAAAAAACTGGGACAGGAAATTTTTCTATTTTCTCCTAGACTATTAAGAATAATTTTACATCAAGCCTGGTACCAGTAAAATGTCATGAAAATTTGCATGTCAATAAAGATTGTCACTTTATGATTGACTCGTCAAACATACAATCATATATTATTTGTAAATATGCCACAACTAACCCCCCAGCAAAAGGCAATTATTTATAGTCAGTTGCGAGATAGTGTTGCTATTAGGGATATTGCAGATGAACTGGGAGTAAGCAAGAATACCGTGCTATTGGCAAAACAAAAAATAGCAAGACATGGGACTATTATTAGGAATGCAGGTTCTGGTCCCCCTAAAATTTCTACTGATGATCATGATAGAAGACTGGTTAATTATCTAAGGGATCATCCCTTCGAAACTGCAATCAAGGCAAAAGAAGAGACGAATTTTCCAGGTTCTGCAAATACCGCTAGAGACAGGGTTCGAAATTCCGATATACAAAGCCGTTGTGCTGCCAATAAAAATTTTTTAACGGAAATAAATAAACAGGGCAGGTTAGAATTTGCACATGAATATATTAATCAAATAAATTTATGGGAAACAGTTATATTTTCTGACGAGAAAACTTTTCAGTCATGCAATAATGGGAGAATTCGGGTGTATAGGCCTTCCGGCATGCGGTATGATGAGAGATACACCCACAAAACCAACCAAAGTGGGCGTTTCTCCATAAATGTTTGGGGCTGGATTAGCGCTAGAGGACCAGGACTTTGCCAAATCGTCGAAGGAAGACTAACTGCAGCAGTATACGTTAATATACTAAACGAAGTGATGATACCATCGCTAAACGCTGTATACGGTCAAAATTACACATTTCAGCATGATAATGCTCCAATACACACAGCGCGCATTGTACAAAATTTTCTCCAAGAAAATAACATAGCAGTTCTTCCCTGGGCTTCGAAGAGTCCCGATTTAAACCCGATAGAAAACATTTGGGGTGCCATGGTCAAATCTATGTATAAACATGATTTTCAACCTAGAAACAGGGATGAATTACGTCATAGGATAAATCAAGCTTGGGATGAAATAACTGTCGAATTATGTAGAAACTTAGTTTTAAGTATGCCACAAAGGCTCCAAAAAGTAATAAACAGAAATGGTTCTATGACCAAATATTAATTTTGTGTTGTTTTGACAAACTTTGTGTTCGCAATTTTTTTCTTTTTATTAAATGTATTTTATTACCTGTATTAGCTTTATTTATTATTTTGTGGTAATGGTAAATATAATAATTTATAAAATATTTGACTTTAAAAAAATCTAATAAATTTACTTTATCCATATTATATGATGTCTCTCAAATTTAACCACCCCGTATCGAAAAATACAAAACATTCCATTATGTAACCTAGGTTACTTTTTAAATTTTGAATGTTTTTCCTTTTTAGCTCTAGACACCTTTTATAGTCTAGGGCAGCGGTTCCCAAACTTTTTAAGTCGCGGAGCACTTTTCGACAGGAAAATTTAACGCGGAGCACCAGAGTTGGTGGTCGAACATAAAACATACATCCAAAAACAAAACACAATGACTATTATTGCAGTTACTATTCTTTTCTTTAATTCTAGCTACAACACCACTTGTTATTCCAGTTATAGCTTTTGCGCCATCTGTGCATACATCAATGCTATTATTCCAAGGTATATCATGTGCAACAAAAAATTCGTCAAGTAATTTAAAAATCTAAACTCCAGTAGTATTAGTTGGTAGTGGCTTGCAAAAGAGCAAATCTTCTTGAAAAGAGTTGCCAAATTGGTAGCGAACAAAAACTATCAATACTGCCAATCCAGCCACATCTGTCGATTCATCAAGCTGTAGTGAAAAGGAAGTATCTTTTATTCGAGAAACTAAAGTGTTTTTTACGTCATCAGCCATTTCTACAATGCGCCTAGAAATAGTATTATTTGATAGTGGAACTGTAGTAACTAGTTTCACATCCTTTTCATCCATCAGACTTGCCCGCTTTAGCGCTTCGGTAACTAACTAAGTAGGATGCTTTTAACGACTTTTCGTTGAGTGTCTGTGCGTAAAAAGTTATACTTTTTTGTGTATTTTTTAATTCACCGGACTTTCTTTGAGAAAAATTATTCGGTTGTTCCAAATGTCGCATTTTTGCTGGAAACATAGCACTGTTGGGTAATACTTTACCGCATATTACACATTGTGGTTTATTGTCGTTGGTTTCAATGAATCCTATATCCAGGTAAGAATCATGGTATTTTCGTTTTGCAATTTTTCTCTCACAAATATTCATCTTTTATGGACCAGCTGTTTGACAATCAAGTACTTCAGTTGATGTTAGTACACTCGCAACAGACTCGGATTTTCTCAAAATCTGCAATTCTGTTTCTTCAGTTTGAACTCTTACCCAGGTTTCTTTTTCCATATTGCTAAAAACAACATTTGATTCAGACAAATACTTTTAAAAAGAAGATTTGTAAAATCTGGCACCTCCCCGTTCCCAAAAAACTGCACAAAAAAGTGCTTTTGTAGTAGGGCAAATATGCCTTAAACGGGATATGCGGGTAAAACATATTAAAAATTAAATTATATTTTACTGGATTTTGGAGTAACGTACTTACGAGTGATAACTTGTCCCAACTTCAATTTAATTAGTGAAATTCAAAGGCACAATCACAAAAAATAAATAAAAACTGTGTAATGACTGTAATCTCTTTACGGCGCAACCGACACACATTTAACGAACGTAAATCGTATGTTCCAGATAGAACAAAACATATCATAGCATCGTACGAAAAAATACGATCGTTTCCGAGATGTTCCGGCGCACAGTAGATCGAAGTGCGGCGCGGCAAATCTTTGCATTAGTAAGGGGCTTGATGTAATATCAAGGCAAATCTAATTTAATACGTAGATTTTATTTGATTACGATATTTCTCCGATTAAATCCGCGGAGCACTTGAAAACGTACCGCGGAGCACCTAGTGCTCCGCGGAGCACAGTTTGGGAACCGCTGGTCTAGGGGATATGTATTTCTTACATTGTTTTTGTAAATCTCTTGTCCCAGTTTTTTATCGGCACAATAGTACATACGTAGAGCCAGATGTCCAAAATAAAAAAATGTGTTAAAAAAACAGTGATAAATTCTTAATCTTACAATAACTGGGCCTTAAATACAAAACTATGATTATTTAATTGTCTAATCAGGAACAATGCAATGACACGAAATAATTAGGTACGTATTGATAAGAAACTGACAACAGAAACACTTTAAGTTCGTCTAATACGCACATAAACCACAGTTCTCGGCTAAAAAATAATAGAAAAGTTTTGTTTTTGCAGATTAGGGACACATTATATTAAAATTGAAAAACTATAAAAATATAAACGGAAAATTTTCTACAGTGTTATAATTGTATTTGTTTAAAAAAAGTTTCAATTTCTAAAGTGAATTTTGTGAAAATGACGCTAAAAACAGGATACTTTAACGAAACTCCAGTTATTGATCAGAAATATCCTGCAGGATCTAGTAAAAGTATTAACAATGACATCGATCGTAATTATGATCAATATATTGGCTTGGTTAATCAACTAGAAAATCCGCAAAGATATTTTACTGTCATAGGAGTGAAAGGAAATGTTACCAAGTAAGTAACGAAAAATTAAAAAGTGTACAATTTTGGTAGTTACTTCACCTCTTTAATGGAATACCATCTACATCCTATGTCCCATTATAAATGTGGTGTTACTCACTGTAAAATAATTCTATGTTAAATTATTTGTTTAAAATATATTATTTATAAATTATTCCCGTCGAAACTGAATATCATTTCCATTTCAGACGTAACAAAAACTATTTTTTGTTGCTAAAAAAACACTCAGTATACAATGTTATAAACACTGCAACAAAATGAAATGATAAGTAAAAAATGGCGCCGTTCAGCTGACGATGATGCCCCGATGCATAAAGGCACCGACAACATATTTATCTATAATGAAATCCAGAATCGAAGTTGTCAAACTCACTATAATATACCAGTAATTTTACATTTTGTTACAATGTGGGAAATTGTTAAATTATTTTGCTTTTATACGCATTTGTAAAAGAAGAAAATATAATTGTGCTCACCCTGTTTGGTTGTTACACCTTACAGCTACTCCGTGATCCCAGTGTCTTGCACTAGTTTGTGTAGGTTAACTGGGGAGAGGGTAAGGATTTACTCGGGTTCCAGTTTTGGTTGCCCGAGTATTCGTTGCCTCTTCCTGTCTAGTGACTCGCAATGTCAAACTATGTTGTGTACAGTTTCCCTGTCTTATCAACAGTAATATACCGATAGAGGAGGTCAGGAGGCGTCTTATCGGTAATACCGCTGTTTTTTACAAGAAATCGATTTTGTGATAATTTTCACGAAATGTAATTTTTACTTATAATCTGATGAAGATCCCGAGAGCTTTAGCTCGAGGGTCTTATTTTTAATTATAAGTAAAAATTATATTAAGTGAAAATTTTCTTAGAAAATCTAGTTTTGAGTGAAAAACAACGGTATGAAGATAAGACGCCTCTTCTAGAGGTGTATTTTATTGGATAATATACTGAACCCGAAATAAAAGCCGTTTGTGATAAAGGAAAATATGCAAACACATCATTATGATTTACTTTTAAGTTTATAAAGGTGCCACAACTAACAATTAATTATTAAAAATCCAAGACTAAATCAGACGCGTGGAACGTCAAAAATCAAATTCGTTCATCAATTATTGTCATCACGCTTGCCATGAAAACGCCAAGATTTCTTAAGCTCACGTCAAAGCAAAGCACACTGGGTTTAATATTGCAGACATTTTGTCAAAACATTTCTTTCAAAATGTCAATAATTAAGTTAAGTTTATGCCCTAAAATCACCTCAAATGCTGTTGTGTGTCACTTTTATTTTGTAGGGGTTATGTGTGTGTGTGTTTGTTTTATGGCTCTGGTTGAAACCAAATGGCCAGCTTCTTTGTAGGGGTTATAATATTTATTTATTAAACTTGATTTCTTGAAATAAATTACTGTTTGTTTGACAAAAAGCTACTGTGGTCTTACCGAGCTAGCGGTAGGTCTTATCGAGTAAGACCACGTTACCAAGGTGGTTGCTCTGAAAATTCGCGTTCTGATTGGTTCTATATATGTGAGGTAAATTATCCGCATAATCTGCAGTCAAGATCTCCATTGTACAGTTCCATTCTGTGTAGATGCTTCTTGACAGCCATGTGTCCTGTCAGGATTCCTGTAATGGTTCTTAGCTGGTTCCTGTTCATTTGAAGCAACTGTTTCGTAAGTCTTGGGTCTGGATCTGAGTCTTTCCTTGCAAGTTCATTTCCTGTAATACCTAAAAGTAAAATTATTATTCATGGTTTAAAATTTCCTTAAATTAATACCGTATAGATAATTACCTTTCAAAAAAAAATTATTTTGCCGATAGAGAGTAAAGAACACCAAATACTGAAAAAAAAATTAAATGGCGAATGCGTCACTAGAACTAACTCTTAACGTAAACCAACCGGTATCAGTGAAAACTAAAAAACAACAAACTGTAAAACATCTAAAAGGACTTATCGCACTGTTCAAATAATAAAAATAAACACATTCGTATCACTTCTCGGTTAATCTGTTCAATAATACATCTTAAAAAGAGTCATTATTTGTGATCTGGTAGGTGAATTACGATGGAGAATAATGAAAATGGTAAATTGGCTGGGTAAGTCTATGACTTTTCTTTTATTCGTTTTATTTTTGTAAAAATAAGCAGGAAATATATTGATTTTGTGTGCCCTGCAGACATGCTATAGACAGATTGCTTATTAATGATAAGATAAATAATTCCGCCATGCTATTTTATATTTAAACAGTTATTTATTTTGTTGTTATTTTTCTAACTATTTACATTTTAACTTCTAATAAAGCTCCATAGAAAATTATGTGGATGCAATCGCGATAAAATTTGTCATGGTATAGTCTATTTCAGAAAGGCGTAGGGTAATAAAATGGGAAATTCCATCCAGTTCGGCTTAATTTTGGTGTCGGCCATAGGCATAGGTAAATTTGGTGCATTAAATTATTTACAATAACTAACCAAAGAAAAAAAAATTTGATAAAGGAGGAACTATTAGCTATAGCAAATTTACACAAACGTCGTTTTATGAAATATAGCTGAAAAACATAGTGTAACTGTGCTCCGCACACCGCAATATCATTGCGAACTAAATCCTATAGAACTTATATGGGCGCAAGTGAAAGGATTTGTAGCAAAACACAACACGACATTTAAAATGAAAGACGTTAAGCTACTGTTTGAACAAGCCATTAAAGAGTTGACACCAGAGAACTGGCGAAAAGTCCATCATGTCATTAAAGAAGAGGAGAAAATGTGGGATCTTGACCACCTGATCGATCAGACCGTCGACCCGTTAATTATAACGTCAAGAGGAGATGACAGTTCCTCAGATGACGAAGAGAATTATGATATTTTATAATTTAATTTCTGTATAATGTATATTTTTTTTTGTTTTTTTTTATAATGTTTAATAAAAAAATAAATGTATCTAATACTATGCAGATAATGCACGCCTTTGTCACACCATTTTTAGTGTTTGTGAATGGATAACATAGGCAAAACCCATAAATTGACCCAAACCCGAGTGGTACTACCTACACTTGATGAAAATAAAGAATATTGTAATGTATGTAAATTATGAAAGTGGCTTAAATATTCGTTGGGTCACTCTGTAGTCACCTTGCATACCTAATGAGCTTTTATTACTCTACACCTTTTTGCAATGGACTATAAATTGGGGGTCTTTTTAGCCCGAATTACAAAAAAATTAAGCCAATTTTTGAGTCTTTTTTCACCAATGTGGATGTGAAAAAGTTATATACATGCAAAAAGACAATCGAGGAAAAAGATATAAGCCAATGAAAATCCTAAAAATAATTACTAAAGTTAATTTTAGTATTCTAAAATAAATTAATTTTTATTTTTAATAAAGAATAACTTTTTGAGACTATTTAATATCTGTAGAGTCTAAATTTAGGAAGTTTTTCAAAAATCCAATTATAAACATGGCCAGGATTCGGGCCAAGAGAACGCAATGCGTTTGATCTAATTTAATATCCATAGATATAATTTCTCTTGGAGCTGGTAATTTTGAAGAAGAATTTATAAATATTGGTAGTATGCTCTTAAGTATTAAAGAGAACCTGCACTATTTAAATTTGTTTTAAATTCCTGAAAATTTCTCAATTAATTTATGTTTGCCTTGAATTTTCTATTGATATATTTAACGTCTCTACTTCATCACATAATTTTTACATGTTTAAACAACGAAATAAACTCCCGTAATTATGTCTGACTCTTTGTTAACTAAATATTTTTATTGTAAATGTTACGAACATGCCAACTAAATTATAAATTTCAACACTTTCGTAGTGCTTTCAAATTTAAATAAACAAAAATGGTAAAAAAAATTTCCATGGTTTATATTTTTGATAAATATTTTTATCAAGGGTACTGTTTGGTAAATTGATTTTTTGTTAAGAAAGGAGTCTAGTGATGCATTCGCCATTTCATTTTTTGATCAATATTTCTTATCCTTTTCGATTTATTCAAAAAGAGGCCAAAAAAATTTGTCTATTTTTTTTCTGCTTTTATTACTTCATAAAATCAACCTTTTTTATCTTTAAATTGTAGGTGTCGGTATTTGTCCGATTTTTGGATAAAAGGAAAAAGTAACGAAATATTGATCAAAAAACGACATGGCGAATATCTAAATCAGTGGTTCCCAACCAGTGGTCCGTGGACCACCAGTGGTCCGCAGAAGCCAAAATATGGTCTGCGAATGATTTTAAATCGCGAATGATTTTAAATGCGAGCGAAGAGCGCGTGGTGGGGGCAGTACGCGGAGCCACCCACGACAGAAACTGCAAGGATGCTTTTGAATCGAATTCACTTGAGTCGTTTTGGTGTAAAAAAGCAATTTCTTATACTAAACTTCGAGAAATCGCCTTACGCTATTTTATGGTTTTCTCAACAACTTATTTATGTGAACAAGGATTTTCTGCTTTGTTGGTAATTAAAAACAAGGCGAGGAATCGTTTGAAAGTAAGTGATGACTTGAGTGTAGCTTTGAGTAACAATATTATTCCTAGGATAGCCGAACTCGTGAAGAAGATGCAAGCTCAGAAATCACATTAATACAAAATTACAGAATTTTATACTAAAAATATTATTATTTCTTTTTATGTAATTTCCTATTAAGTTTTTAATTAAAGTTTCAGTTTGATTATTACAGTTTATTTTTATTATACCTACATAGTGGTCCCTGCTAACAAGAATAATATAAAAGTGGTCCCTGACCAAAAAAAGGTTGAGAACCCCTGATCTAAATGGACTTCACTCTTAAACTTTTATATCTGGTTCTTTACTAGAAATTATGTTTGTTATTCGCTGGTCTGGCCTACCAGGCTCATTAACGTGGGGATATATCATATATTTATATACTAAAATAATTTGTTTCGTTACGTACTGCTGACGTCATAAATAATAAGTGAATCATATACTAATAAATTTGCAATGCTAATTATAAACATTCTAATATTCTCCTTATCTGTTCTAAATGGTAAACTAATTTACATTGAAAACTTACTTTTAAATGATAAATGTTTTAGGAAATACAAAACTGCTAAAAATAAAATTTATTTTTTCACTAATAGATGTTCTTTTACCTAAACGTACTCTTGGGATAAAGATCCATTCACTGTCCATCTTTGAAAATAAACAACCCTTTTTTCCCAAATTTCTTATCTGGACTTCAGAGCAAGAGAGTGTTATGTCCTATTATTGAGTTTTACAGGAGGACCATTTTAAAATTTCGTTGACTATATTTAAGAAATTCCTAAATAAACTATTACTTTTTTTACATTTATGTTTAACGAAATTGAAAAATAATTGAATGAAAATCTAGCTTATTAATTATTTCATGAAATTAATAATCTTTTTAGTAAATAAAGGACTCTATATAAGAGCTTGGTTTTGTAAGATATAATATTACATTTAGGGACTTAATATTATTTAGTTCCAGAAATAGTGAAAAACAATAGGACATAATATTTTTTTATAAAGAACCAGCCACATTTCTAGGTTAACTGGTATTAAGTCCATCAAAGTAACCTCACTTTTGGACTTAATACTTTAATATAAATCACCGTTTTATAGCCATAGAGAATTAAAAACCATTAATACCAAATAGCTCTATCATCTTTCGAAGTTAATATTGTTTTTACAAAAATATTTGGCTATTGAGCAGAAATGTGAGTTGATACCCATATGCATCAGCATGGGCGAGAAAACATATGTCAGAATAACACATAACCCTAATATGTAACGAATTGGACTTAATACCCTCTGGCTCTCAGGTCCAGTTATGAAAATTATGGGTTCATAAAAAAATTATTATTCCCATGATGTTTCTAGGAAGTTTGGAAAAAAGTGTTCCCTGTCTAAACGGATGGAAGACAAACAGATTGATGGTGACCAAATTTGTAATTCTAAATTCTTCTCCGAGGTTACTTGCTCCATGCGAAATTATATCTACATATACAGTGTGTCCACGAATAGAGTTTGGAAAAGGAATAACTTTTTATTAGTAGCTATAGAACAAAAGGTTATTCTTTAAAAAAACTCTGCTTGTGTTAAAACTACAATTTCGAATATCAGATTTGCGATTACTATACAGGGTTCGTCAGAAAGAACATTTTTAATTTTTTTTTCAATTCTAATGTTCAATTCCTTGATTTATTAAATCAATTTTGCTGGTTTTAAAACTACAATTTCGAATAATAGATTTGCGATAACTATACAGGGTTGGACAGAAAAAAATTTTTTTTAAATTTTTTATAATTTATGATTTAATAAATTAAAATAGCTCTACTATTATTATTAACATTGATAATGCAAAATTTTGTTTTATAAAAATTGGTGGAAATGACCACCATTACTTAATATGCATGCAGAAGCTAATTTAATTTAATTATTTTAATTAAGAACGGTGTGCCTGAGGAGAAAAACGCAAGAGACCATTTTTATGCAGAATTGACCAGGCTAATCCGAAATAATATCCACATGGAAAAATATCAGTGGCGTACCACTTTTTTTCTAAAAAATATATAATCGCTTAGTTTTAAAAATTATTCTATTGGCGATAACGCTGAAACGAACAAAGATATCGAGCTGCGGTTTTGATATTTTTTCTAGCAAATTTCATCTACTTTTCGATTATGGTATCATAATTATACCGTATAATTTATTTTTTCGGAGTGAAATCAAAAAATGTGTTATTATTACAAATTGCGCCCTCCAGCATTTTTTTTGAGAACTATCATGGACAACTAAATACGATTGGTGAAAATGCATACATTTCTCTTCCAAACAGTCTTTAGTTTGCTAAAATCGGATAAGTCGTTAATAAGTTACAGCGATTTAACTGATTACACTTTCAACCCCCCTCTTATTAAAGGCGGTACGCCAATGAGCATAAGACCAAAATGATGCATAATTGTCCAAGCTTTTTAATGGTGTTATTAAAGATATACTTTAATGTGGAATTTTCGGAGATATGTAAAATTTTAAAATTTACTTTTCAATTAAGCCCTCTTGCGGCAAAATGCGGAACTTAAAAATAATTTACAGCATTTTCTCTTGCACAATTTTGTCATAAAAAAATTTACCCGGATGCTGTATGATTACTAGTTTCTGAGATATGGCCGGCGGTCATTCTTAGTTGACCACCCGGTACATAAAATATCATAAAATCAATTACAGTCTGTAAAAGTAATTATTTAACTCTAAAATAATAAACAAAAACAAATTCAGTGCCAATCAAATTTAAATAAGTTCACAACAAAATTTTATAAACTATCGAAATCGATTAAAACGTTTAAGATTTCCTTTTGAAATAACACAGATGACCTATGTTTAATTATATTAGCTATTTTAATTTGCCAAAATTACTTTTTATCGACAACCTATCGATATATTGTTGCATGCGTACAAGGTTTTCCCAAAGTTTATTTTTATTTCATGGTATGTTTTCATATAGAATGAAAATGTTCAGTGTTATCCAAATTTTGAGAAATTTAAATCGTTTTAGTATGCATTTTATGTGCATAGCATTTCCAAAATGTTATTTTTGACATGGAGACAAAAATAGATCGTTTTATAAAATTCGGATTTAATCAGGTTAAGGTTAATTCTTTTATTTATACTCCCTCTATTTAAGTCTGATTGGATGTATATCAGCTCGGTAGATTTTGAGGTGAATAATCAAGTATTCACCTGAAGACGACTGGAGATAAGAACTAGTTGAAACGTGTTGATTTAAAAACAAATAAAGACAATGCAAGAATAAAACTTTGTATTAGTTTAATGCACTGGCGGCTCGTGGTCTTAAAAAATGGCGAAGAGCTTAGGTATAGTGCGGGTACTTTTACAAACATTGACTAAAAACGCGTGTAACAAAAGTCTCTCTTATCCTCATCTGTCCAACGACTGAATGGAGTTTCCACCAAATTACACTCTATGTCATTAATTGGGTTCATTTTTAAAACACACAACTAAGTAGGTACGTTCACTACTGAATTAACTAAAAAATAAAAACAAAACTTTTTAATTACACAGTAGATCGCGTAAAAACGATATCTATAACCGTAAGTTTCGCGAAGCCTTAAAATAAATAGCTTAAGGTTACGCGAACCAATGCTAAAACATTGGTGCATACGACTGATCTATTTTTAAATTGCTCTTCATCATAATGCAAATTGTTACATGCTGTTTGCGTGACTGACGACACGTAACCATAACAACGGTGAATATCAAAGCCATGTTGGGCGTTAGTCTTCACTTGCTTTGAGCTAACGAACACGATCGGTTGGGACGCACAAAAATGAACGAGTATTTATAATTATTGTCCATCAGAGTTAACCGTGGCCCTATTATGCATAGCTACATTCGGATGAAATTAATATTATTAATTCGAACATAATTATTTTTTAAGGGTTAAAGTGGTAGCTGTATTGGTACATTAATATTTAATATTGTCGAAAAACTTTCCTCCTGGTTTTATTTATTTCTTGGTGAAGCTTCACCTCTTCACCTGACGAGCCGCCACCAGTAGGATTGACAGTCCTGAATGATATCAATCCTTCGTCATTCTTGATCAGTCTTTCGTTTAATGAGAATTTACATCAGTCCTGCCTCAAACCCTTGAAATTTGCCCTTACACGATCAGTCCTACTGTCATTCCCTTATAAAGACTATCATCAGTCTGACTAACTATGTATAGCTCGAAACTTTTTCATAGTATACGAAACAAACGAAATTTGGATAGTTGGACAGAATTTTAACTTAATTAATAATTGATTACTTAATTAAAAATATATGTGGGAGCTGTGGCGTATTTAGGGAGCCTAGTAGCTCAGGTCTAAAAGTCTAATTGCAACCTAATTTTTCGTTTCACGCTTGGACTCTTAATTTAAATTTTTAAATAATGAATCATTGCCTTAGATTACAAAGGTCTTGTAGTAAACGTGTAGTTTTTAAACGTTTGCTTCTAGAAGTCCTGTTTTATATAGAGATTAAGGTTTCAGACACATGTCGTTTTAGTTATTGATTTATGATGCAATTTTAAAGAAAAACGAGTAAAAATAATAATATTTTATACTATTTTTTTAATATATACTTGTCTGTTCCGTTTTCCCTTTTTTAGAGCTATTTTAAATCAACAAAAATATAACCGAATGCAATAAAATATTTTTACAACAAAAACAAAAAACAATTAAGTATTTATATTTAAAGAGAAAAATTAAAGTACAAATTTTAATTGCACATTTTTTATGGAAGAAGTACGATAATTTATATTTAAAAAAATAGTCGGGGAAGAACGAGAATGCTTTATTATGAATATACAAAACAGCACTTAAAAAGGAGTATTTCAAAACCTAAGCATTTGCACCAAAAACTGCTCTTAGATCTACGCTACTAAAATACAATATTTCTGAAAATCATCAACTTTGGCGTGGTGAGCGATATTAACTTTATTTTTAATCATGAAAAACCAAGCCCGAAAAACGCTGGTTAGAGTCATACATACGTCTTATGTTAAAATTATGGATTGACACCAATATTCATATTTTTCACAAATATAAAAAAAATGTTTTTTAAATAAAGAGCCAGCTAAAAACCATTTACAAAAACAAATTTAATCCAACCATGCAGAGGGGGAGAGGTAATAATTTAATTTTCGAAATTTGATAGTAGTGAATTTTAATCGAACTTTGGGCGTGGCCCCGAAACTGTTTTGCCTGCGGCGCTTCTTCGCCGTCTTCACTTCTTCACAGTTACTTACAACTTATGGGAAGCATCAGAGCCGAATCTGGGGGGGGGGGGGGCTATGGGGCTGTGCTTTGATTGCGTTAAATAGCGAAATTAACCGTCACTACTGAATTCAAACATAAGACTTCATAACGGTGGGGGATGCCCTTAGCAGACCTATTCCTACTCCTACGCCTCTGCTCAACCACTATATCGAATGACAGAATCCAGATGCTCGCAGTTTGACGGCATCGGTCACGCTGTGCCAGAAACTATGCAGAAACAATTAAATAATTGTAACAATATCACTGGCCGTAAAAATACCTTTTAAATTAGCATCGCAATCCCGATCTAAGTTCGCAAAGACGCGGTTTGCTAGTTCGAAACAACGCGCGGGACCCGGACCACGCTTTCGTATGCGTGTAATCGAATGCGATTTCGCAATGTTTTTGTGTATTAGGGGAACGTCGTGACTTAGTGAACGTTACGTTAGTTGTTCGCTTTTTTAAACACGAAATTTTGGAATGCTTTATGAAGTAAAAATAAGTCCATGACCATTCGCGGAGTGAAGTGTTATTAAATTCTGTGCAAAATATACTGGCAATTTATCACTTACAAAATGAATTTTTAACCCTCGATAAACACTTTATTTTCTTTTAGGTTTGTTAGGAAGTATTAGTCCGGTCAAATTAGACCAAAAAATGATAGTGAAGGTACATAAATTTACAACAAGCTGAAAATCAGTAAAAATGTTTAAAATACAAGTATAAATAAAATTTGAAAGTTCCCCAACATTCCCGTGTATGGAAAAAATTTGACTCAAGGTCAAAGGTCAAAAAAATTACTTTTTCGCGATTTTTAGCAAAACGGTAAGTTTTATCATAAAAATATTTTAAACAAAAATTGTAGAACATAAAATTATCTATAAAAAATGTATTAACACTTTTTTTCGTACGAGCCATCGTTTCTGAGATATAACGATTCAAAAAGTTGTAAAAGTTGTAATCGTCGAATCGAAAAAAAGTTATTCCTTAGAAAAAGTTTTGCTTTTAAAATTATTACGATTGGCTTAAGATTTTTTTTTGTATATTACAACTCTAGAGATGTATATATGTGGCGTACTCATACATATTATGACGATTAAAAGTTTTACAACTTTTTGAATCGTTACCTATATCTCAGAAAGGGTGGCTCATAGGAAAAAAAGTATTAATACATTTTTTATAGATAATTTTATGATCTACAATTTTTGTCTAAAGTATTTTTATGATAAAACTTACCGTTTTGCTAAAAATTGCGAAAAACTCATTTTTTTGACCTTTGACCTCGAGTCAAATTTTTTCCATATACGGGAATGTTGGGGAACTTTCAAATTTTATTTATAATTGTATTTTGAACATTTTCACTGATTTTCAGTTTGTTGTAAATTTATGTATCTTCAAATGTGTAAGTTGACCGGATCATATAAGCTTTTTTTAAATTTAAATTCGGTGCTTAAAGAAATTTGTTGCTAAACTAGAGTTCATAAAGGAACTAATATTACCTGTTGAGTATATGCAATAGAACACAGTTTTTTACGAATTATCTGTCTCGTCCAGTCTATTATCGCTGGACGTACTTTAAATTTAAAATCTGAAAGCAATAGTTGTTGAAAATATTCCAGATACGCTTAATAACGTATAAAGAGAAGCTATAATATCTGTTAATGTGTTTTCTTGAAAACTTTTACTTTAATAGCCAACACCTGACGTGTACGTATTTCCTGTCTGGTGTAAACCCATTTCTTTTAATAATTTCAAATTATATATAAGTACTTAGTTGGTACCTACTTACTATAAACGAATAACGGTGTCAATGCATTAAATATCTTCCCAGCATTGAAAATGCAAAAAACTGTTTTATTTTTAAACTACGTATTGCAAAATGTAAATAAATAGAACTCATAATTTACACTGATGTACATCAGTCCATTACTGCCCACCATTCTGTGATAAAATGCACCTTGACTTAGTCAGAGGGTCAGTGTCAAGAATCGTAATTTTTTTCTCCTTCCTATATAAACAACGCATTTTTACACTGTTTTGAAGGACGTAAGTAACAATTACCCAAAAGGTATCGATTGCCCTTGACGACGGGATGTAAGTCAACTTACCACCCTTGGGTGGTAATAATTTATGCCGTATAAAAACAATGGTTTTTAAAAAATTGAGTAATCTTATGTGATATGAATATTAATAGTCCATAATTTCTCTATCTCTAACCAAGTTTTCTGTTACTCTTGAAGTACTGCAGGAGACTTCTGGCTTCGTTATATTGTATAAAATTTTATTTGAAACTTCCTTTTTATTGTTGACGCTCTTCGCTACATAACTTTCCGTAATAGTTGCAGATTTTCATCCGCCATGTCGCTTAAGAGCTAAGACATCAACTCCAGTATTCGCTAATAAAGTGGCCGACGTTCTTCTAAGGGAGTGTCCAGTATACTCCTTAAAGTTCTGAAAGTTCAAAAATTTAGCAATATTACTTGGAATTGAAGAAATAGAGTTTTTCCCGACAGGCTGGTTTAAGCACTTTTCATTTTAATATCGTATTAAAATGCGTCGTGGGATCTTATATCAATGTAATTTTGAACTATTTTGAAAGAACAAACCTCATCGTCACTTTTAGTCACTATAAATTTACGTGTCATTCCATTTTTGGAATCAGGAATAATAACAAATATTCATGCCTTAATTCAACATTGTCCATTATCATCATGGACATCATGATTGTATTTCAATTGTTTTCTGTCGAATATTTTTTAAAAATATGTAACTTATACCAGTGTTTTTTTTATATTAATTAATTTTTAAATAACCAAAGTGCGCTCTACTTCGTCTTTGTGTTTTTGGACCTTATTGCTTTACATCCTGATGATGGCCCTTTTGGTCGAAACGCGTAGGCACTAGTTTGTATTTTTAATAAATGTAAGAAGTAAGATATAATATAAGATAATTATTTTAATTAAGAACGGTGTGCCTGAGGAGAAAAACGCAAGAGACCATTTTTATGCAGAATTGACCAGGCTAATCAGAAATATTATCCACATGGAAAAATGTCAGTGGCGTACCACTTTTTTTCTAAAAAATATCAGAGGAAATGTTTGCAGGGACGCCACTGGTGGGACAAAAAAATAACTTTTATAACTAAAACATGTGGTTTTATGTCCTATTAACACATGCCAAAATTGAAAATATTATCTAAAGTACTTTCGGAGATATTATAAAGAACGCATTAAAAAAAAAGAATTCAACACCCTGTAGCAAAAAATTTAATCCGTTTAGGACATATGTTTATATGAACTTTTCTTCATAAAATGACTTAAGGAATCATACCCTAAAATATTAGCACGTCATTAAGAAACACCCTGTATAGATTCCACCTTTCTATTGATAAAAAAAAAATTAATAATCTGCCTAGTTTTCATCACCTTGTATAGCTACTTTTGACCTCGTACTAAGAGTGTTCTAGGTCAATCGACATTACCTTTGCCCACAAAATGTGAGAAGTAAGTGAGAGAGATCCAACGCAAAACAACAAAACCGATTTGAAAGTCCGACAGCATCCTCGCTTGACCATGATTATCTCGGAAACTATTCAGAACGAAAAAAAATGTACATGGAACGAGGATTTCTCTGTAAAATTTTGTTATTCATTCGATCAATGTGATTCATATGTTTGTAATCATAATAACAAAATATAATTGCTATTTTAAACTTTTAAGTGGACTTCAGTTTTTAATGGTTAGTGGTATAGTGCGATTTTATAAGTGGTTGCATAAAATTTAAAGTTCTTACGTTGAAGTTAATTAAATTAGTATTTAAGGTAATAAAATAATTAAGGTGGCTATTAATCTTTGTACGAATTTCGATATGATCGAAGTAATCTCGAATATTTTGTATAACATTCTAACAAATCTGTATTTAAGGGTCCTCTAATCAATAATTTGACCTGTAGTATCTGTGATGTGTCTGGACTATCTAGTAGACTAAATTTCTTAATCTGCTAGCCCTGATGATGGTTTTCATGTTTTCAATCGAAACTCGTAGGCCTGCGGCGTATTTAGGCGCCTAGGATCTCGGATCTAAAAGTCTAATTGCAACCTAATTTTTCGTCTCACGCTTTAACTCTTAATTTAAATTTTTAAATAATGTATTTTTGGCTTAGATTACAAAGGTCTTGTAGGAAACGTTTACTTTTTAAACTTTTCTTTCTAATAGTCTTATTTTATATAAAGATTAAGGTTTTGGACGCACATCCTTTTGGTTATTGATTTATGATGCAATTTTACAGGAAAACGAGCAAAAAGAATAATATTTTATAGTATTTTTTATTAAACACTTGTCTGTTTCGTTTTCCCTTTTTTAGAGCTTTTTTAAATCAACAAAAATATAACCCAAGAAAAAACAATTAGGTGTTAATTTTTAAAGAGAAAAATTAAAGTTAAAATTTTAATTAAAACATTTTTTATGAAAGAAATGTGATAATTTATAATAACAAAAAAATTTGGCGGGAAGAGATGAGAATGCTTTATTAGGAATATACAAAGTGCCACTTAAGAAGGAGTATTTCAAAACCTAAGTATTTGCACCAAAACTGCTCTTAAATCTACGCTCCTAAAATACATGATTTCTGAAAAAATCATCAATTTTGTCGTGGTGAGCGATATTTACTTTATTTTTAATCATGAATAAACGACGATAAACGCTGGTTAAAGTCATACATACGTCTTATGTTAAAATTTTGGATTGACACCAATATTCATATTTTTCTCAAACCTAAAAAATGTTGTTTTTTTTTTAATAAGGAGCCAGCTAGGAATATAAAAAAAAACACATTTACAAAAACAAATTTAGTCCAACCATGCAGAGGGGGAGAGGTAATAAATTAATTTTCAAACTTTGATAATAGTTGGGTGAATTTTAAACGAACTTTGGGCGTGGCCCCGAAAATGTTTCTCCTGCGGCGCTTTTCCGCTTTCTTCACAGGTACAATGTCATGAAATACATGTAGTCCCGATTGTCCCTTTCACCAGAAAAAAAATGTCCTACTTACGCCCACTGAGCCCCCCATGAGCATATTTTCTGGCTACGCCACTGACTTGACCTATATCTGTGATGCGTCTGGACTATCTGGTAGACTAAATTTCTTAATCTGCTAGCCCTGATGATGGTTTTCAACCGAAACGCGTACGCAGTGGTTTTATTTACATAATAAAGAAGGCGAAGGACTAATTTGGTTTCTTTATTCAGTTAACACTGACCCTTCTTATGGTTTTGTTGTAACCTAGTTATATTTCGAATAAACACGTACTAAATGAACCCGCCAAAAATGTTGAAGAAAATACACATTATATACATACATCAGAGGAATCATATCTACATTCTAACCACAACTCTGTCATTTTGTTAGCTTAAGTTTTAAGGAAGCTCTAAGCCTCTAATTGTTATAGTTGATTAATGGAGCTGTAAGTTATATCACAGTTTTTTTCTTGTAATGGTACGTGATTGCGATTTTTAATGTATCGTTCAAATTGGATGCAATTTACCGATGTAGCCGAGTCTAAATTATAGTTTGTATTTAAACAACCTTTGTTTATAGTTATAGTTTCGCGAGCCGAAGGTCGCGGGCATGAAACAGATTTTAAAAATAGTCTCGATCTTTTAAAAAATCGCTCACGTTACTCCGAAAAATCGTGGCATCTTTGTCTGGTGTATTGGTGTCCTTACTAATGCATAAATTCTGTAAGAGAACTCCGAAGTTCGTATTGTTTACTTACAGAAAACACTATAATATTCACGTTTTATTTAGTTTCATGGAAAAGAATTATATTTACATCTCAGTTTTTTAACCCATAATTCTGGTAAAAAAAGCATTTTAGTACTTACTGGTATTTGATTTGATTAATTGATATAAAAAAAAAAGTAAAGTTTAACATAATATTAATAAGTGATCTATCCCCGCTTGTTGTTTTGCTGAAAATAATGTTTCATTGCAGGCGCGTCATCCGCAGGGGCTATTGAGTGAACCCCCTCCCGGAAAGTTTAAAAATATTTTCATCTTCCTCAAAAAGTCGAGTGTGCGTTAATGATGAATATAAAATTGATTCCAAATTCTTTTTAAACTCCTGAATAGGTCAAATATTTTTTCCATATTTGCTATTGCATAGATGCTCTAAGTACCAGTTGCCACCCTCCTCCATCCCCCACCCCTAAGCCTTACCAAATGGAAGGCTTTTTTACTGTGAGCCTTAAACATTGTAGGGCGTGTGAAGAGTCAGAATTTTTTTAGAAGTCACTTTTGCGGGTAAGAAGCACTTTAGAGCTGGGATACGCTCTTTTTTTTAGAAGTCACTTTTTTTTAGTTCCCCCCCCCCCCCCCCTCAGCGAGATGTTGGATCCGACACTGCTAAGTACTATATATACTATTTATCTGCGCTGCTTTTTGTTTTTTCTGTTTCTCTTTAGTCTTCAGTACTCCCCCCCCCCCCTGGTTACGCCACTTTAGTTAAACAAAAGACAATGGATCACATGATCACATTCCCATAAATAGCTGAAGAATCTTCATTTCTCGTTGATTTTAAACCTCGGATCCTTCTGCAACAAATTCTTATTTCACAATTTTATTTATTTGTTAAAAAGTTTTGATGCTGCGTAGCTGAGTGAAATCCTAATTCCAAATTAAACAAACAGATCCTGAGCTGCTTAGGAGATTGTAAAATAGATATTTTAGTTTTTTGGAGGACCACCAAGCCAACCAACCGCAACGGTATAATATAATCAAAACCACTTTCATTTTTAGCCCAGTCGCATTGTTCCACCTACTTGATTTTGTAAATTTAATGATTATTATTTTATAAAATATTTATGCATCTTGTTATAAATTTTAAGTTAATATTAAAATTAATCAGTATGAGATACACTTAATTTTGTGGGTAGATAATACAAATAGTTATTTTTAAAGTGGTTTTCGGAAACTGACACGATCTAATAAGTTACTTACTGTTAGTGTTTAATCAAGAAGCCTATGAACAGAGGCGTATTTAAGGGGGGAGGTGCTGCCGGGATGCAGCCCCCCCCCCCCCCCCGAGCCTAGGAGCTCGGATATAAAAGTCTAATTGTAACCTAATTTTTCGTCTCACGCTTGGACTCTTAATTTAAATTTCAAATAATGTATTCTTGGCTTAAATTGCAAAGGTCTTGTAGGAAACGTTTAGTTTTAAGCTTTTCGTTCTAAAACTCCTGTTTTATATAGAGATTAAGGTTTCGGACGCATATAGTTTTAGTTATTGATTTATGATGCAATTTTAAAGAAAAACGAGTAAAAAGAATAATATTTTATAGTGTTTTTCTATTATATACTTGTATGTTTCGTTTTTCCTTTTTTAGCGCTATTTTAAATCGACAAAAATTGCACTAAAATATTTTTACAACAAAAACAAAAAACAGTTAGATATTTATTTTTAAAGAGAAAAATTAAAGTAAAATTTTCATTGAAACATTTTTTATGGAAGAAGTGTGATAGTTTATAATAAGAAATATAGTGCGGGAAGAAACGAGAATGCTTTATTATAAATATAGAAAACGGCACTTAAGAAGGAGTATTTCAAAACCTAAGCATTTTCACCAAAAACAGCTCTTAGATCAACGCTCCTAAAAAACATGATTTCTGAAAAAATCATCAATTTTGGCGTGGTGAGCGATATTTACTTTATTTTTAATCATGAGTCATACTCATAGTCATTATGTTAAAATTTTAGATTGACATCAATATTTATATTTTTCACAAATAGAAAAAATGTTTTTTTTTTGAAATAAAGAGCCAGCTAGGAATATCAAAAAAAAAGTAAGCATATTTTCTGGCTACACCACTGCCTATGAATAATATAATAATTTCACTGATTTTTTGAATGTGAATCTGTTGATAACTTATTTTTGAGGGGTCAAAAGTCGCAGTGTCAAATCAAAATTAATATTTAAAAATGTTTTTTTAAAAATAACGTCTCCATTTAGCCTACATACGCGTGCGGCGCGGCGTGTACCGGGTGTCCCACTAAGAATGGCTCTCGGCCGTATCTCGGAAACTACTGGGCATAGAAACACAGGAAAAAAAAATTATAACTTAAGTGGTCATGAGAAAATCCTGGAAATAATTTTAAGTTCCGCATTTTGCCGCAAGAGGGCGTAATTGAAAAGTAAATTTTAAAAGTTTACATATATCCGAAAATTCCACATTAAGGTATATCTTTGATAACACCATTGAAAAGCTTTTACAATTATGCATCATTTTGGTATTATGCTCATTGGCGTACCGACTTTAATAAAAGGGGGGGAAGCGGTTGAATGTGTAATCAGTTAAATCGCTGTAACTTATAAACGACTTATCCGATTTTAGCAAACTAAAGACTGTTTGGAAGAGATATGTATGCACTTTCACTAATCGTATTTAGTTGTCCATAATAGTTCTAAAAAAATGCTAGAGGGCGCAATTTGTAATAATAACACATTTTTTGATTTTACTCCGAAAAAATAAATCATACGGTATAATTATGATACCATAATCGAAAAGTAGATTAAATTTGCTAGAACAAATATTAAAACCGCAGCTCGATATCTCCGTTCGTTTCAGCGTTATCGCCAATAGAATAATTTTTAAAAGTAAGCGATTATATATTTTTTAGTGGGACGCCACTGATGTTTTTTCATGTGGATTTTATTTCTGATTAGCCTGGTCAATTCTGCATAAAAATGGTCTCTTGCGTTTTTCTCCTCAGGCACACCGTTCTTAATTAATATAAATTAGCTCTACTATTTATTATTATCATTATTAACATTGATAATGAATAATTTAGTTTTATAAAAGTTGTTGGAAATGACCACCTTCACTTCCGCCTGTCTAATTTAATTTAATTATTTTAATTAAGAACGGTGTGCCTGACGAGAAAAATGCAGGAGACCATTTTTATGCAGAATTGACCAGGCTAATCAGAAATAATATCCACATGAAAAAATATCAGTGGCGTCCCACTAAAAAATATATAATCGCTTACTTTTAAAAATTATTCTATTGGCGATAACGCTGAAACGAACGGAGATATCGAGCTGCGGTTTTATTATTTGTTCTATCAAATTTAATCTACTTTTCGATTATGGTATCATAATTATACCGTATGATTTATTTTTTCGGAGTAAAATCAAAAAATGTGTTATTATTACAAATTGCGCCCTCTAGCATTTTTTTTTAGAACTATTATGGACAACTAAATACGATTGGTGAAAGTGCATACATTTCTCTTCCAAACAGTCTTTAGTTTGCTAAAATCGGATAAGTCGTTTATAAGTTACAGCGATTTAACTGATTATACATTCAACCGCTTCCCCCCCTTTTATTAAAGTCGGTACGCCAATGAGCATAAGACCAAAATGATGCATAATTGTGCAAGCTTTTCAATGGTATTATCAAGGATATACCTTAATGTAGAATTTTCGGAGATATGTAAACTTTTAAAATTTACTTTTCAATTACGCCCTCTTGCGGCAAAATGCGGAACTTAAAAATTATTTCCAGGATTTTCTCATGACCACTTTAGTTATAATTTTTTTTTCCTGAGTTTCTATGCCCAGTAGTTTCTGAGATACGGCCGAGAGCCATTCTTAGTGGGACACCCGGTACATATTTATTTTTTTTCGAGATCTTCTAAGCCACTCAATGTGAATCGCCCTGTATTGTCTCCAGATAGAAATTTAAAATAATGTTAGCAAATTTGCTTATAACAAACACCAAACAAGGCGATAAACGGGAAAAACGTCAAAGTTTTATTGACCAAAATGTAAACACATCTGTGTAAACGTGTTACACGAATGTGATATTTACCTTTTTTCGGCAATTTGGTTAGTCAGTTTCCATTAAGGTGTCTCTATAAAAAAAAGAAACGCCAGAACCCAGCTTTAATGTGATTAAGTTATGACTTCCATTGGAAAAAAATCACTCCTCTCGGCCGTCTAAGCAGGCATCAATCAGCCTCTTTAATTGGGTTAATTATCATGTTCAGCACGATCATTTTGAGCTAAGACCTATTGAAAATATATCTCAATAATAAAAATCTTCTTAGAGTATCACAAACCTTTTCTAGAAACAATTAAAAACAAGGCGTGAACGAAGTTTGCAGACAAAATCAAAATTAAGGGGAAAAAGTCCGTTGTCTTCCGTCCGGTGGTTTTTCAAATACTGTATAGGGATTCATTTAAAGCTGTGCCAAAATCTGAAAGATATTTTTAGGACGATGAGTATTAAAAACGGTAAAAATTTTGAAAATTGAGTAGTAAAAACTGAGAACATAATATGCAATTTAATTTCCTTCTCCATCATTCCAACTCACACACTTTTTTTATCAGCTACCTTAATTATATTGACGACCACAATTTTTAGCGATAGTGTCAAACTATCGAAGTTAAAAATTAATTCACCCACAAAACCAATTGACAAACACTTTCTGGTGAACAGTTAACGGGTCGAAAGTGCTTTTAAAAAATACCATGGAACAAAGAACATCCAACGAAAAATTAACCAGCACTTTGCTTTTGTGACATCTAATTAAAAAATAGTTAATTATGAAGTAAGAAAATTAATTGTTTGTGTTTTTGTGATAATGATAATAGACGGTATAGTTACGCGTGAATAAAAACTAATTAGCCATGGCATTAAGTGTATCGGACGTTGCTAATAAAAGAGATAGGCAGAGGGTAGTAGTGCATATGTTAGACGAAAAGAAAAGACGAGGCAATCAGGAAAAATTGATTCTGGAGAGGCTGAAGTACATTGACGACGTGAAGGAAGAAAATAATAATAGTGATGAGATTGTGGAAACTGATGTTGATAGAGAGTAAGTTAATTAAATTACACACAGAAAAAAATGTTATTTTGAGGGCTATTCTACCTTAATCTAAGAAAATAATTTGTTTGATGTGGGTATTATTTCTTGGCCGAAGGAAACTTAGAAATAATTGTTTCAATTTCTGTAAAATAAATATTTAATCGTAATTTTTGGCACCACAACCACCTGTTGAAATTTGTATTTAGGAGGCAAAGGTGCATTTACCCCCCCCCCCCCCCCCCCCCCCCCTTAAGGACCATAACTATTATAAAATATAACACATTTTGTAAGAAAATTAAATAAAAGCGACTATTGGTAGTTTCTTTTCCAAGCTTATGAATATTTATTAAAAACGTGAAAAATTGCTTTCATCCATTATGCGCTTTAAGAAAGTTTTAATACTAGATGCTAGTCCATATATTTTAATTAATTAATTATTAGAAATTAGTAAAAGCGCAATTTTTTTGATAAGTTAAACAAGGGATTTTTAGGCGTCGCACCCAAAAATTTTTAGCGCCGCTTTTTCTTTATGTTGCATTCATGTCGCGAGTTCAGTATTGTGTTTTTTAGTCTGAAGAAGCAGACAAATTCTGTCAAACGTCGTAATAAAGAAACAAAGAAAAACGGTGGTTCGATGTGTCCAGTTACCCAAAAACTTGCTCTAAATAATTAATACTTGTGAACAAACAGAGCGAAATTTTAAAACATCTTATTGAACGTAATTAAAGTTTTGTCTAAAATTATTAATTGTTTACAAAATGGTGACGGAAAATAGTAATAATATCGAAACGGGTAGGTATTTATTAGATAATTTATCTTTAGTTATTGCTGCATCAAAATGGATGTTTTTTCAGTTTTTGTTGGAAACGCTTAGTTTTTGAAATATTCCTTCTTAAAGTGCCGTTTCGTAGAAGTTAGGCTTTGGACGCATAACTTCTTTATTAATTGTTTGTAATGCAATCTTAAAGGAGAAACGAGTAAATGATGCAATGCATGTTCCCCCTTTGCTCCTCCCCCTAGCCCTCTTTACCTCCATTTGCCAACCTGTGGCTACTCCACTTGGGTACAATTAAATAAATAGTGCTTGACTAGAACCAATATACTTTATTATGCATTCGAAACCTAATCTCTACAAATCAGCCCTTTAAGAAGAAATATTTCAAAGCCTAATCGTTTCCGACAAAAACGGCCTTTACATCCGTAATCTACGCCTCCAAATACTTCATTCCTAAAAAAATCATCAATTTTGGCGTGGTGTAGTTATAACAGATAAATTTATAAAATCCCTTTGAATTCTTCATTCTCTAGTGCAGGTTCTCCTGTCCCTCGCCCTATTAGAAATCAAACATCTTCTTAAAGGGCCCCTGTAAATCCCCGATCGATCACAACACAACCGCCTCCTATCCGCCACCCAATTGACACAGATGTGTTGTTGGTGGCCTAGTAGTGTCGACTCAATTGCCTCGGGCGTCGGGTTCTCTTCGTTGGCGGAATCATCCACATTTCTCATCTTCGCCGTGGTAAATTCTATGGTCATCGTTAGTGCCCTTCTCCTACAAAAGAAGAAGAGTATTGTTATTGTGGCCATTTTTGTATTGGTGTTTTGTTGTCGTGTCAAGTGAATTATAATTTATAATACAATTATTAATGTATTTTAACAAGGGATTTGTTATTGTAACTGCAATTAATTAAACAACAAGTCTAGAAAACAACGTGCGCAATTTGAATAAGTTTTTAATTTGCCGAGGCAAACAGCCAGCCAGTACACAGGCGTAGTTCGTTAGGTTATGTGTGTCTATCGTCGTGAGCTCTTCGTCACGATTCAGAAATTTTTTAATAACATCCACCTGTTAATTAGGAAATGAAAGTCGGCCGTTTAGTTTCTTGTACACGCGTATACCATTGAATCGCTAAAAATAAATCCATAAATATCTCGATAAAGCATAAGGTCTTACAAAAACACGACATATTTTAAGTAAAAGGGGTCACTTTTAAAGGTTGCCAACGCAAATAAATACTGGGAATGCATAATTTTGCAGTTTATTTCTAAAACTGATCAACTATGATTAGTTAACAGCGAGATTTTAGAAGGTAAGTCAACACACTACGTGTTTAACAAGTTATTTCTGGTTTGTGCCTTTTAATTTTCTATTCTTAGCATTGGCCAATTTAGTCATTTTGTTTGGCTTGGACCAAATAGGTGCCAACCATAAGTTTTTCCTGAAAAAGAACAACATAAATAGCTATTGTGTTTGTATTATAAATATTATTACTGATAAAACTAACTAATTGATCATTTAATAGTTCTAGTGTCTGAATAGTTTATAATAAAGCAAAAAAAGCATTATCAATACTTACACAGGGTTAATGACCACAAATCACTGCTAGTTATGGGGTTCCGTTTAAAGTGGTAAGTTCTTCAATGATTTGTTTATCTATATTAAATATCATAATTATTATGTCCAGTAAAAGTTTCATTTGTTGTGTACCTTAATATGCTTCAGTTGACCCAATGTTAAGTACCTATTTTTTTGTATTTTTCTCCAAGCAATAACCTTTAAGATAAACTCGAGATATAATTTATTTTATTGGTTTATATGGTTCCCAGTAGACACTGTCTGTATAAAAGTAATCTGGAAGTAATCAATAGAATAAATTTTGTTAGCCACTTGTTGTATATTGTTTTTATTATTCATTGAACTATATGAAAGCAAATAGACGTTTAAGTAATTATAGAGATCGGAAATGAATAGTAGATTCCAGTAACGAATTCGAAATATTCACAATAAAATATAAAAATAACTAAGCTACTGTTTGTATAGTCGTACACATGTATGAGCATCATGCTTCTTAATCAGCCGCTGTGTTTTACGTAATATATAGTAAATTTCACTTAAGTTTGTAATGCTTTGACATTTCTCTTGTCAAACACATTGTACAACATGTAATTTAAAAATTCCTTAATTCCCAAAATGGCTTTTCCTCGCGAACATTGGCTATATTCATAAGAGATGGATATATAACACTGAATGCTCCAATCTGTTGCCCTTCAATCAGCTTAAACCCCTCAAGAGATTATTGTTACAGAACCTCACATCGATGCCGTTAGTATGTGTATCTCTTTATTACGCTTTTACCCTCGCATATATCTTTCTGTACTTCATCAATCCGCGTGTCTTCCCAGCATTCTTTCAATATCACAGAGTCGTTCACGTGTTGAATACGAAGTGCAGTATTTTTGTTACATTTGGTATTTTTAGGGATCATTTTGCTATTATTTTGTGCTTAGACTTTCTGGTTATAAACTGTGTGTATCTGTGAAGTGTTCTTTTTATGAAAAAGCAAGTAAATATATTGTTTGTTTAAAGGTTGGAGACAATGACGTTTCTTGAACGGCAGTAGAGTTTTGGACTTGCATTGTCTTTATTTGTTTAGAATCACTACGTTTCAACTGGTAAGTATCTCCAGTCGTCTTCAGGTGAATACTGAATAAGTACGGTAACTACAGCTCTATTTATACTAGGCAGGTGCTGTGACGCATGACTAGTGGGCGGAGTCATGCGTGTTGCTAGGTGATGACGCATAACTGGATGAGTCATGCTTGATGAGTCATGCTCGATGACGTCATGCTCGGTGAATCATGCGTTTAACTCTTGGGTGGTCTTATTCTAAGATTACATTTACTTAACAAGGGTTTCCAGACGTTTCTCATGTCTTAGTAAGCCTTCATTAGACATGAGAAACGTCTGGAAACCCTTGTTAAGTAAATGTAATCTTAGAATAAGACCACCCAAGAGTTAAACGCATGATTCACCGAGCATGACGTCATCGAGCATGACTCATCAAGCATGACTCATCCAGTTATGCGTCATCACCTAGCAACACGCATGACTCCGCCCACTAGTCATGCGTCACAGCACCTGCCTAGTATAAATAGAGCTGTAGTTACCGTACTTATTCAGTATTCACCTGAAGACGACTGGAGATACTTACCAGTTGAAACGTAGTGATTCTAAACAAATAAAGACAATGCAAGTCCAAAACTCTACTGCCGTTCAAATATATTGTTATCTGGTAATTCGACGGCTATAAAAGCTTACCTGAAATACACTATACCTACTAGTCATTTTTACCTACATATGTAAAAAAATATCTCAAGCTTGGGACTAGCACCAATAAATATATTGCAAACAAAATATTTACGTCTAAAACCTGTTTTGATTTTTACTACTTTATCTATTGTTGGTTTAGTGTTTTGTAGTATTTTTATGAAGGTATGAAAGGAAAAGGTCTCCAATAGTTTTTTGATTAGCCTTCAGTCCTTTTTGAGGTCAATATATGATGATGAATA
The DNA here is from genome assembly GCA_935413205.1 of Polydrusus cervinus. NCBI lineage: Eukaryota > Metazoa > Arthropoda > Insecta > Coleoptera > Curculionidae > Polydrusus > Polydrusus cervinus. The sequence goes on from OW284516.1 coordinate 9,013,796, forward strand.
TGCTAGTCATAGTTACCTATACTAACAAAGAATACCAAAAAAATGTAAAACTACCTAAGGATAGTGTTATTATTAATCTCACCTCTCATTTTACTTTACTTTCTGTTACTTTTTAAAGTTGAAGTAATAACAATACAATTAGTTATTTTAAATATAAGATGACCTCACTACCTATTCATTTATTACTGCTATTCTAAGCATGTAAATTTATTGTTAAGCATAAAATTAAGATAATCTGTTATTTTAACCATGTAATACAACTTCCTGATTAGGTGATAAAGCTCATTTATTCAGTAGTTTAAAGCATTCCGATTTAAACAGTAGTATAATAAAATGTACAACCTACCAAATTCCCTAACACTACTAAACATTCCAGGCAGTCAGGCACTTACTTTGTTAACCTTACTAACTTGTGTTTTAATAAAATTTGGTATCTGTACCAATAGACGTCAAAAAATTAAGATATCTACATATTTTCTTTAGCTATCAATTTTTGCATTAAATCGAGGGCAGTGAGTAGAAGAAAGTGATAAGTTATATACATCCTACTATTAAATATCCACACTACTGTTTTAAAAATCTGATGACTACAAGCAAAGAAGGTGATACCAATGTTTTCTGAAATCGAATTTGTAGCGCCTTCTGGTAGCTGAAGGTACAAAATATGATCCTAGGAAGTATTATATTATGTAAGAATTTGATTTGTTTTCCTTTTATAACAAAAATTTCTCAAGTTCTCAAAACCTTTAACGTTTTTTCCCGTAACTAATAAATTTGACATCACCTTGGATGCCTATACTTTTCATTTGAATCTTAATTGGGGATATTTTGTAGGTATATCCCAGACATGGGACACTACCTACATAATTTATTATATGTAAAATTTTTTTCTATGGAAACCTTACATACATCATCATATTCACATTAGTCATGTAGTATACCATAATCGACCTTCAGTAAATCTCGTGTTACCGCATTTTGCAGAAGTGTGTAATGTGATGTGATGAAATTCTACCGGTACCCGGTGTGTCTAAGGCTGGCCTCACATGACCGAATTTTCCACAATCGGCATTATTTTAATTTATACTGCGATTCCGATCGTCAGAGTTTCATAATATCTTCTAATTGAAAATTTAAATTTCGTTCCATATAACTCTATACAATATAAACTCCAATCGACTGAAATGGAGGATCACAATGGAGTGCCTAAAAGATCTGAAAGACTTAGCAGCAAGGAACAACAGGGTAGAATTCCTATGGGTTCCTGGTCACTCGGGGATAGCGGACAACGAAAAAGCAGATGAACTGGATCAACCCTTAAAAAAAGCTATCAACTGAAATGTTGCTTTTAACGCGTACACAGCTAAAACAAATGATTGGCCTACTAACAAGTCCCTAACACTTAAGAGAACACCTACGTCGAATAGGAATTTACAATGGACTCATTAAATGCAGACTTTGCGGCGAAGATGACGAAACCGCCCATATATTATATACAATTGCGAAGCACAGACCCGAAGAAGATTCAAAATCTTCCGGAGAATCCTTCCGCGTGACAAACTTGTTAGAAATTTAGTGAACCTTATAAAAGGAACAAATCTTTTGTGCAAGAAGCTTGGGCCGAATGCCTGACCCCCGCATTAAGCCAACCAACAACAGTATAAATAATAAATTTTCTCACAAAATAACTGACTTCTAATCAGGTCAATCTTCCTATAATGTTTGCATGTTTTTCCGGTTTATCATATAAGTGGTGGAAAAACCTTCAATGTATCACATGATATTTTTAATTAGCTTTACAAAACCGTCATTTTAGCCACTTAATTTGTTGTACAGGATTAATATCAAGCCTTATAATAACGGCCCTAAGAAAGAAGCCTTACATGATATTAATAGGGTGTTATTGCTGATTGCTACTGTTTCCATTCGCCAGGTAAGAATCGTTATTACAGTTTTTTCGTCATTTTATTTATTGACATTATAATAACTTTTTTTGTAAGACGCATCAGCGTTGGCCGTGAATGGAACCCTGAGGTACGCCGAGCTCGACCTGGCTATTTGTTAAAATGTTGATAATAATATTTGGCAATAGATGTTGATAGCCACATTAGAAACCCCTCTCTTATTCAGCCAAGACTTCCTATAAATGTCTAAAACGTACCCTATTATGTGTGTTGAAAAATTCAACCCCCTGTTCTGTTTATTAAATAATAATACAACTCCTAAATACGCCCCGCTAAAATCGAAATCAACCATAAAGTCAACAGCAAAACAATATTTGACTAACTAAATTTTTAATAAAGAAAAATCAATTCCATGAAATAATAAAAACTAGATCTAGCTGATAAAACTGAGGAAAATTAAATAAAAATAGTTCTAGAAACATTGGCAATATCTGTAAATTGGAACAGTTAAAATAATTATTGTTGTTTCATTAAATCATATGTACTTTGAACAGCACGTTAAATTTAAAAGTCTACATTTATTATTATGGCAATGCAATGCACAATACCCTATACTCTATTTTAGAAAGGTGTAAAGTAATAAAATGGGAATTTCCGTCCAGTTCGGCTCAATTTCGGTGTCGGCCATAGGCGCAGGTAAATTTTGTGCATTACGTTATTTATGATAACTAATCAAAGAAAAAAAGAAGATAATTTCAAAAAGAAGGAACTATTAGCTATAGCAAATTTATACAAACATCGTTTTATGAAATATGCCGTGGAAGATATAGCTGAAAAACATAGTTTAGCTGTGCTGCGCATACCGCCATATCATTGCGAACTAAATGCTATAGAACTTATATGGGCTCAAGTGAAAGGATTTGTAGCAAGACACAACACGACATTCAAAATGAAGACGTTAAGCTACTGTTTGATCAAGCCATTAAGGGAGTGACACCAAAGAACTGGCCAAAAGCAGTCCATCATGTCATTAAAGAAGAGGAGAAAATTTGGGATCTTAAACACCTGATCGATCGGATCGTCGACCCGTTAATTATAACGTCAAGATGAGATGACATTTCCTCACATGACGAAGAATATTGGGATTTTTTATAATTTAATTTTTGTGTAATGCATTTTTTGTATTGATTTTATAACGTTTAAAAAAAAATAAGTGTACATAATGCGCGCCTTTGTTACATCATTTTCACTGTTTGTTAATGGAGGACAATAGGCAAAACCCATAAATTGACCCAAACCTGGGTGGTACCACCTGCACTTGATGAAAAAAAAGAATTTTGTAATGAAATCAATGCCAAATTATGGAAGGGGCTTAAATATTCGTTGGATCACTCTGTAGTCCCTTTGCATACCTAATGAGTTTTTATTACTCTACACCTTTCTGCAATAGATTATAGACTAATTTTAAGATTATTAGTAACGTACAAAAGTCTCTGTAGATACCCCAAAGGTTACTCAGGGCATGCGGATATACTATCGCTTTCTACTTGTCCGGCGAAATTCATTATCATTATAAAAGTTTGGAAAACTATGACAAAAAAAATTTTATTGTATTTTTTGACAAGACATGTCCGTTTTTATATTTTCTTAGTCCATGTTTTATAAAAAAAAAATAGTTTCGTCTTCAATAACCCGATATTGATTAAAACTAAACGCGTAAGTGACGGTATCTACCTACTATGTATTTTTTGAATTAGATCCAAAGCCAGGCTATTAATGGTTATTGTATTATGTGGGTGCTGATTTGTATAGTTGTTTTATTATACTGTGACGTATGTATTTTTTGGCTTTAGAATAAAAGTTTTAATTCATTGAAATATTCGGTCAATATTTCTAATTTCTTCAAAACTGTCAGTATGAATGACCGTTTAGGCTTCACAAATGAAGGGTAAAATAGATTAATTTAAAAACCCATTTGAAGGGTAATAACCAAAAAATGTTAGCTTTACTACCTCATTTTTCTGCCACGAATCGCAATCAAAATTTTCCACACAAAAACAATTAAAATCCTAAACGAGATTAATTTGTAATTGGGCTAATATGGTGAATAGGTTAATGAATGTTTATAAACTAACTCGTTACGTTCATTATGTTCTTAAATTAGGCAAATATGTACTGAAAGAAAACATGATTGTCTATTTGACATACATATTTTTATTTATGACGCATTGATGTATTGTTTAGAAAACATACAGAGTCATTACACGGCGCTTTTTATTTCGAAAATAAAATATAATATGAAAATTGTCACTTTTTTCGAGTATACAATTTTCACAGAAATTGGTATGTACCTTTTGTAAATGCCCGTTAGAAACCCATTGACATTTACGTATACAAGGTGATTCTTAAGTTGATACTTCTTTTTTAGCTGTGTATAGAAGGCATTAAAATAAATATTTTCCAATACCTTTTTTCAAAAAAACTCAAAATTAAGGTACTTACATTCATTTATGACACTATGGATCAAATATGGTTCTGCCTAACTTGCCCGTTGAATAACATTAAGCAAACGCCGCACTTTAAAGACACTCACTCTAAATTAGCACCATATTTTTTAGTTCATAGTTTTCAAATTTTATCATATTCACGTCATCAATTTAAAATTAACATGCCTCAGAAAAACACACCGCAGCGAATTGCCAAAATAAATAACTAACGACCTACCCGTAAAATGCATGACTAACAATACAAAAAAGGACAAAAACAATATAAAGTAAACTGTAACTCGCCTATTATTAAGTTTAAAAAAAAAAGGTATTTGAAAATGTTATTTATTTTAATGCCTTCTATACACAGCCAAAAAAGAAGTATCAACTTAGGAATCACCCTGTATATAACGGTAAGTCAGTAGCGAATCCAGGATTTTGCTGAGGGGGGGGGAGCAACTAAAAAAAAAAGAGCGTATCCCCGCTCTAAAAATCTTTTTACTCTCAAAAGAGTCTCAATAATGTTGACCCTTCACACGCTCTACAATTTTCAAGGCTCACAGTAAAAAAAAACAACCCATTTGGTTAGGCTTGGAGGGGGGGCAAAACTACCTTCGCTCCCCCCTGGATCCACGCCTGCAATAAGTGCCATTGCTGTACCTCCCCATTTTTTGCTAAAACACCGATGGTTTGTTTGGGCTCACGTCAAAAGGCGTACCTTCCGCCAATCAACCAAAGTCCCTATAAATATTTTATTAGGGGATTAGCTTGTAATTTATCTATATCTATTATCTATCTATAATATTTTAAAAAGCAATGTTTATCCTGAAATTTTCCCCCATTTCTAGATGTCTATAATGTTGGGTTGCACAAAGATTTTTAACCAGAATTAACTAACCAGCAAGTTTGACTGTAACATAACTGACATTGACAGGCATGTTTACTCACAATCAAAGGTTCCTAATTAGTAAATTAAAAATTAAGGTAACCGTGCCAGGATGATTGTAAGAAAATTATTTCTGCCAATGGCATGTATGTCACAGTCAAACTTGCTGGTCAGTTAATTATCATTAAAATTCTTTGTGCAACCCGACATTAAAGGGTTGATATGAGAGTGAAGGTTATAACTTAAAATTAGGGACAACTTGAAAATTGGATAATTTTTAATCTTGAGACAAGTTAAAATGAAATTAATTAATTAATCAGTGACATATGGAAGGGGGGAGGCGGCACCGGCCCATCCTGAAAAGATGGGTGCCCATGGGGTGGTAGCCACCAGTTGAAACTGTCCCTAACTTACTGATTTTGAATCGTGGGTTGAATTTATACCGATACGAAAAGCTCATTCTTCTGACGTAATAGACAAATTTGCACAAGGAGAAAGGTTAAACAATCTAAATTAATTCTTAGTGAAAGATTTTGCCTGTTCATTGCCTAAGATAATTTCATAATTAGGTACTATCTTTTCACAATCGCTTGTTTTATCAGTAAAATTTTTTATTGAGGTTTTAAATTTAATTTAAATTGAGATATTTTTAATATCAAGGGTAGTAGAGAGGGGGGACACAAATATTATAGTCCATGGGTCCATGTCAAAAATGTTGTGTGTTTCAGTTAGGTACTTAAAAATTTTATTTTTTTACATATTTATCTGTTATAGCTACTCCACTCAAAAATTGATAAAATGTATGTACCGGGTGATTCAAGAAGAAAGGTAACCGGCTATATCTCGGAAACTACTGCGCATAGACAGTCCACTAAAGTGGCCATGAGAAAATCCTGGAAATAATTTTTAAGTTCCGCATTTTGCCGCAAGAGGGCGTAATTGAGAAGTAAATTTTAAAATTTTACATATCTCCGAAAATTCCACATTAAGGTATATCTTTGATAACACCATTAAAAAGCTTGGACAATTATGCATCATTTTGGTCTTATGCTCATTGGCGTACCTACTTTAATAAGAGGAGGGGGGGAGCTGTTGAAAGTGTAATCATTTAAATCGCTGTAACTTATAAACGACTTATCCGATTTTAGCAAACTAAAGACTGTTTGGACGAGAAATGTATTATGCACTTTCACCAATCGTATTTAGTTGTCCATAATAGTTCTCAATTGTAATAATAACACATTTTTTTATTTTAAGTACTCCGAAAAAATAAATCATACGGTATAATTATGATACCATAATCGAAAAGTAAATGAAATTTGCTAAAAAAAAATATTTAAACCGCAGCTCGATATCTCCGTTGGTTTCAGCGTTATCGCCAATAGAATAATTTTTAACACTTTAAATGAAGAAGCGGTTATATATTTTTTAGAAAAAAAGTGGAACGCCACTGATATTTTTCCATGTGGATCTTATTTCGGATTAGCCTGGTCAATTCTGCATAAAAATGAACTCTTGCGTTTTTCTCCTCAGGCACACGTTCTTAATTAAAATAATTAAATTAGCTGGACTATTTATTATTATTATTATTATTATTATTATTATTAATATTATTATTATTAACATTGATAATGAAAAATTTTGTTTTATAAGAATTGTTGGAAATGACCACCTTCACTTAATAGGAAAGCTTCCGCTCGTCTGATTTAATTTGCGAAACTCACTTCGTTCGTTCCGCAAAAATCTCACGCGTTACACAAAATTAGGCATTTCGTAACTGATGGCATAAATAGCTATTTTACAATTCTGCGGAAAATGTAGGTACTTTATTAGCCATAATTCGACAAATGTAATTAACGACAAACCAACCACAAGTCATGATCAAGGTCCCATTAAATGACATGCTTAAATAAGCACTTGTAAAACCGGACGAAGGTCATTTCAAAACGTATCATATTTAAAATAAATAAAATAATTACACCTCCAACAATTTCCAAGCATTTTAATGAAAGATAAGGAAAATAAACATACATTGCAGTAGTCAACCTAGTTGGCCTGTAGTAAGTGCCATAGTTCAAAAATATTAGTTTGTCTAAGCAGTACGGGAAGGAGCTCGTCAGTCATTTGGTGTTTTAATGATGGCTCGATAGTTGCGTAACATGCGAATAACTTTTGTGTTTGTTAGAGAAAACTTGTTTCAGATGTAATAAATATGTGGCATTTTGATTGTGATATTTGATGTGTTGACGTTGCTATGTACACGTTACAGGAAGTTTTGTGGTATCTAATCGCTGACGAGGAAGTCGAAATTTGGTATGTTGTGAATTTTCCATTGGCAATTTCTGATTTACTTGAGATTTGATCACCCCTTAGACCTCAAAAAACGTGCGATGTACCGGGACATTATTTTAAGTGTCTCACCCGATTGGCGACTTTGCTATCGACCACAATAAAAAAACAATTATGTATTCCCTAACAGCTTTTAGTGAAGAAGCCAAATTTAATGTCAAAAAAATCTATGTTTACAAATTTGACAGATACGACGCCTTATTGTATTTTCTTAAATGGCAACCCTACCTTATAGTAAGCCAGCTGCATGCGCCTATTTGTTCCAACATTAAAAATGTATAATTGTCAATATTTATTTTCAGCCGTTCCGGAGATACGAGGCTTCGAAGTTGGTAATTTTGTTATCATCGAATTAACAGAAGCTTTGTGATTAAAAAATCAATTTTTTCTGAAGATACGTAATTTCTTATAGCGGAGCCACCCATGCTATTGTCATATATGTCAGATGTCAGAAAATGACAGTTACGACGCTATTTTGAATTTTTTTAAATGGCAACCCACATTTATATTTACGTCAGTGTATTGCATTCCGCGGTCCGATTTCAAAAATATATAGTTGTCGATATTTATTTCCAACCCTTACCGAAATACGACCGTATCAAAAACTGCATCGTATGATTATGTGTTTTAAGTATCTCACCCCATTAAAAGATAGAAGCTTTGTGATTAAAAAATAAAATTCAAAATGGCGTCGTAACTCAGAAAAAATTGAGTTTCTAATCTCAAAGCTTCTGTTAATTCGATGATAACAAAATCACCAACTTCGAAGCCTCGTATCTCCGGAACGGCTGAAAATATATATTGACAATTATACATTTTTAATGTTGGAACAAATAGGCGAATGTAGCTGGCTTACTATAAGGTAGGGTTGCCATTTAAGAAAATCCAATATGGCGTCGTATCTGTCAAATTTGTAAACATAGATTTTTTTGACATCAAATTTGGCTTCTTCACTAAAAGCTGTTAGGGAATACATAATTGTTTTTTTATTGTGGTTGATAGCAAAGTCGCCAATCGGGTGAGACACTTAAAATAATGTCCCTGTATGTAGGTTTACATCCACTAAAAACAATAAATAGATCATAACAATCCATGGCAAAAAAACTACATAAGTCTGTTTACAAATTTTTAATTGTCATGAAAGTTAAAGTTACAAGTTTATTTATAGTATAAAACTGAAATAATGACATTTTGCCCCGATCTGCTTATAGAATGAACAATAAAAAAACGTTGTACATTAGGTGTGTGTATAAATAGATTATATTTTGGAAAGGTCATTCTATTTATTGTGTTATTTACAACTGACCGGAACTCTGTTTTTGTAGCTCTAAGTATAGGTATGCACCATGTATCGTAACTAAATAATTAATTACCATCCTGTGCCTACGCTCATGGGCAAGGTACCGACTTCGGTACTGATGTTTCAGGCAGTTGTGGTACGCCAGTGCAAATTTCAATGAGAAAAAAACTGCCTTCTTTTTTATCTACTTACTTGTTGCTGGCATCCAATAATTTAACTGCGAGCCTTTTCTATCGGCAGCATTTGGGCAAGCCACAACGGGGCTTACTCCTGGTAGGTGGTATTTTTGCTATTTTTCATTGTTATATTTTGGATTATTGCTAATTTAGTTTAAATAAAATATTCAAGTTTATGATTAACAAATGTCCGATATAACTTCGCGGCCATTTTGTGCCAGAACTTACCGATTTCCTATTTTTTAGTTGTTTGGTAACCAAGAAGTGGCGTAGGTGCAACAATATAACTTTTTCCCCCAGAAACAACTGTGTTTTTTTTCCTTTTGGGCAAACCCAGAGAAATATCCCGTTACAACCAAGCACAACTACAACCTTCTTTAATTATTTTATATCCGCAATGAGTTTTTGAAATAGTACATTGTATACCTAGTAGGAAAAGCTGAACATTCCCGGACGACCGTAAAGATTGTATGTCGAGGCGCAAGCCGAGACTGACAATACGGAGTAAGGGAATGTGGCTTTTTCTACAAGGTATACATACTATTTTTCCGTAAATCGAAATTTATTAAAAGGACATAACCCATTACAATCAACTTGTTAAATTTTTGAAATAAATATTATTAACTTTGTTCGCAAATAAAGGATGCCATTAAATATCTGTGTAGTAACTATGGAAAAATAGTAATAATGAATTGTCAAGCTTAACACATTTTAGCCGTACAGAAATAATATTTTCCTACGACCACCTATGAAAATAAGAAAAAAAGCACGGTTAACTTGGCTCGAAAGCGCCGAATATCACACGCGTGTTGAAAGAAAATATTTCAACTCTAGAGTGGAAATACAAGGCACACTATTTAATTTAAGCATATGATGCCAATTTGACAGACCACACCTATTTATTAAAAAGAACAAATTTTAGAAAGCAGTTTAGTTTATTAATTACGTATTTGTCGAGTGATTCAGAATTAGAGTGTGAAAATAAGCCATCTGAAATTATAAAAAAGTTGAGAATATACTGGAAAATCTATTACCAGTCAAAACAAGCCACGCTGAAGAAAATGTCATATATTAAACTTAAGCAGGAAATGTTCATGGGTCGCCATAGCGTAGACACTAGAGCCATGGCCTACGGATCGAAAGATCACAGGTTCAAATCCCATCAGGAGCACTTGACTTTTTTTATGAAAACATTAAATAATTTATAGAATTATTTTGAATTGAAATCTTCCTTGTTGGGTGAATTTTTTTAATTTATTTTTAATGCATCTTTCCTTGATTAAATAAAAAAAATCATTCAAGAAGGAAGATTTCAATTCAAAATAATTTTATAATTTATTTAATGTTTTTATAAAAAAAAGTCAAGTACTCCTGATGGAATTTGAACCTGTGACCTTTCGATCTATTAAATTGGCATCATATGTTTAAATTAAATAGTGTGCCTTGTATTTCCACTCTAGAGTTAAAATATTTTTTTTCAGCTCTAGAGTTGAAATATTTTTTTCACAAATCAAAGGTTTTTTTAATAATTCTTTGTGGTCGTAGGAAAAATAGTGTACATTACTCGTGTGAAAGTGATTATTCTAAAACTCGGAGAATTTCCGCACTCGGCTGACGCCTCGTGCTAAATATCTCCTCGTTTGAAAAGTATCACTTTCATCACTTGTTATGTAATATACTATATCAAAAATGTCAATATTTCCGATCGATTTTCGGAAAATAGTTTTTAATGTGTGGCCATAAAAGGAACATGGCCCTAACTGAGGTATCATTACGACTAATCATTCGGTGTTCAAAATATTCTTCCAAAAAATGTAAATTATTAATGTTTGGTGCCTGACTAGTAATAATAGAAAAAGCTAAAGTAACCGGGCCACTATGATTGTAAGAAAATTACTTGTATTATTAACACTTAAAAATCCTAAAATTAATTCAAAAACCACGATAATTACTAATAAGAATCAACATTAATTTTATTTTATCCAGCAAGGCATTTTTTTCTTGCTAATTAAAAGTAATTTTGTGCTAACGAAGTTAATCAAAAACACAGTTGGGGACAAATAATGGCCACAATGCGATGATGTGTCATGTGTTCCATGCTAGTGATAATCCCTTGATGAACTAGATTAATGCATTTGAATTGAGGAAAATGGTCCGGCAGCGAGACGTGAATTATAATATCGTCATTGCAAATTGCCTAGTCAGTGACAGAGCATCGAGTTTTAATATATTTTACTCCCTGCTTAAAAATTAATAGTAGAATATCACTAATGACTCATAAGCCAAATCCATACTTAACTTGTACTCTGAACACGTGCGGGCGAGTTTAAGCGTTCACCAAAGACAGTATTTTCCTTAATACTCTGTGTGGGTTCTTTTTAACCACCACCAATACAATATTGTCGCCCTAACAATTTGATTGGATCTGCTGAGACTATTACGAGGGATAATGTAATTAATTGGATGGAGGTCCCTCGTTTATCACTTTGTTGATCAGTTATTCAAACGAAACGACCATTTCTTTACGTTATTTTAGCTAGCAAGAAGGACTTTAATTTTAACACATTAATATACAGATATTATAAATATACTTTATAGAAATAGAACCTACAAACTCCGCCTATGCTCCATTAAACCCCAATTAATCTCAATATCTTGTCCGCTTGTTGCAGAATGGTCTTGGAGCCAAAGTTCGTCGACTATGGCAGCATCCATCCGACCCCAGACGGGCACATCTCGCACCCGGCACATCACGGAGTAGGAACGTTGGGACACCGTTCGGCGCTGTTGCCATCACTGGACGACGAAGACGTCACCCCCAATACGTCCAACGGCGCCAAGATGACGCAAGGTAAGCGGCAACGTCGAATTTTGACATATTATGTTTATGTCAACAGTTAGGGAGATAAAATAAACAAGGAGGCGCTATTATCATTTTATTTCGTCTGCGAAAAACTGTACCAGGGGGCGGGGTAACGTGTCATACCAATATGGCGATTCATAAGGGCTAGTATTGTAATTAAATATTGTTCCGTTGCAAATGATTTTATTTAACTTGTCATTTATGGCACAGTCAATGTTGCTGGTTAGTTAATTATGGTTAAAAATCTTTGTGGAACCCAACATACAAGTTTATTGCGCACATAGAAAATAATGCCCTGTCCCTGCATTAATAAACAAATGGTGAATTTGCAGTTTAGCGGCTGGTTCTAAAAAGTCCATTGCTGCTTTTACTTAATTGTAGATTTATTATTTTTACATATTTTTTTTTGGTTATTTAATAAATTAAATAAAATTGCAACTAAACAAACCATAGGCAACAATTTGCACCCAAAGTTTATAAACACTGACCTGCCCTTTATTTATATTAACCTATGAAACGTAATTTTCGCTGTTTTCTTCTTATCCACAGCATTTTTGCTAGAACAACTTTGCACGACATAAGAAATAATTAATATCTATCACACAGTTTTTACACAAAAATTTAAAAAATTCTCATAAAATCTAAAACCACCTTATAATGATATTACACGAATGACATAAGAGTCATTCCGGTCTTAAGGCGGCGCTCGCGTAATCGGCCATTTCATAATTAAAAAGGGCCAACTCTATATATAAATATGTAATAATTTTTAAACTCACGCGAATATAGGTAACAACTAGCAATTATTATTGTTACCTCATAAATATTGTTGGCATAATTTTTTTTACATAGATATTGCTGATTTCCATTTTTCAGTTTTATTTTATAACATACACATTATTGTCATCTATTTCAGTTTTTATCGCGATGTTAATGTTTAGCTTAGGATTTTTGTTAAGTTTGGTTTACTGTTTTGGAACAGCGATTTTGACGGGACTGTCGTATTACTATGTCTTCGGTAATGTATTGATTTATCTTTACAACACCATTTATACGAAGTCAACAGTCCATACTCTGACTATGTATATGATCATTCGATATGGTACGCAGCTTTTCAGCCGAAGATTGTAACCTCTAATTTTGTTTTTGAATCTCAGTGATATCCCTAAGTATCATCCCCTATCGCTCTCTTAGAGAAAAAGTCAGGATCTGCAGGAATTTGAAAAAGTTCAGGGATGTCGTATTAAACCCTTTCCTAATGATTATGTTTTTCCTAATCACCCAAATAATTAAAACATGTTCTTATCACACGAGGATTAGGTACTCTCAACTTATTTTATAGGAGTTATCTACCTGGCAATATTTTGTTTGGTATCTAAATTAACTCAATCATGTTGGTTAGTCGTGTTGTTGCTACTGCCTGATAGATATCATATATTTTTTTAAATATGAGCGTGAATTTCTAATATAATATTATGTTGTGTGGTTTATATACTATAATTAAATTATGATGACAATTAAATTATTTATCGACCAAACCACAAAACCCCATGAAAAATCTTTAATTTACTTATGGAGATGTATAGATTCAGTGCAATAATTTTAAGGATATTAGTGTATAACAAAGTTTTAATAAATTTTGAGGTCGTGACATTTTATCTTTAAAAATATATTAATTTTGCCTAATCTCAGTAGCTTAACCCTCAAATAGTCTTACTTGATTGAAAGATAAGCGAGTTGTCAAAGGAATTAGTTGGTTATTGTGCATTCTTAATTCGCCAGGCAAAGTTCTAGTGAAATTTTAAGTAAAATGAATATTCTGAACTGTTTCTGGTATGATTCAGGTATTATTTGTGGATTTCTAACTATTTTTAGTGTTACGTACTAAAATTGGACACAGGAACACTAATGTTGGGTTGCGCAAAGATTTAAAACAATAACTAACCAGGCAACTTGGACTGTGACATAACATTGGCAAAACGATTTTCTCACAATCAAAACGGCCGGTTAGCTTAATTCTTGATTTCCTAATCATGGGACTTTGATTGTGAGTAAATAACGTATGTCAATGTCATTTATGTTAGGGTCAATGTTACCTGGTTAGTTATCATTTCAGTGTCGCCACTCGGTCGCCGTTTTTTTCGAAAATACCGTTTTATATGGATTTTAAATTTAGCCTGATTTTGCTTTCTTTTTAAAGATAATAATTTCTTTATATGACGTACTATTTATAACTAAATGAAACCATAAACTGGTGTAAACAAGTGATCAAGTAATTATTAATAATTAGGTACATCAGATATCGTTAATTTGGTATTTTTGATTAGAATATGCTCTTAAAAATTGATTTTTTAAATGTTTTTTTCTATTTTTAAACGGTACCTCATTCCGGTAAAAATTGCCTTTTATTTTTATGAAGCAATGATTGAAAATGTTTTTGCAGGAGATCTGTACCAGAGACAGCCTCTACTGCCCAATCCGTCCAAAAGCAACGACCATTGGGCGAACAGTACCCACGGGGCCACCGCCACGGAATACTACGTAGATGAAGACGACGATATTATGGAGAAGGCCTCCAGTCGTAATGGCGACATTAAAATTGATATTCCCGTTTCGAGGGAGGAGCCTAGGTATCCACAGGAAAGATGTAAAACACTTTTGGGTAAGTGATGCCACCTTCGAAAATTCGATGTTTATCAACGGGCGAACTCAGGAGGGACCCCTTTTATCTCAAACCGTTTAATGGCTTAATTTCTTGCACACTTTAAACTGACGTGCCATTTTATCACAATATACCGTATAGTTGATAAATATCACTGCAAATAAAGACACAAAAAAACGCAATTTAAATATTGCATGCTCAAAACAATCTAACGCGTCTGACATCTCGTCGTTACAATTGATTATTGAATTAAATTTTATCTAATCCAATAATATTTTCCGAAGATTTTCGTCTGTGTTGCTATAGATCCACCTTTCAGAATTTTCGAAAGAGCAACAATATTATGTTTTCCGAAAATCGATCGTCGTCCGGGAATGTTGAGCTTTTGCTACTATACAGGGTGTCCCACCGGGAACCGAATCGAACTATATATAGAAAACTATACATAGGAAAATTTTGAAAATTTGACAATATGCTGATGCTGATGGGGGCGACCGGGCTAAAATATTTTCATAATGGTGGCATTTCCGGTTATACCGGAAGTAAGTGTCAACTTGCTTATTTTAAATGGGACACCCTATTCTACGCAAGATTCTAGGCAGATTTTGTATACCATGTCCTATACCTATATCTAAACGTTTTTGACATATTTGAATTTTTATGTCAAAA
This sequence comes from Polydrusus cervinus, assembly GCA_935413205.1. NCBI lineage: Eukaryota > Metazoa > Arthropoda > Insecta > Coleoptera > Curculionidae > Polydrusus > Polydrusus cervinus. The sequence continues at coordinate 9,029,091 of OW284516.1, forward strand.
ATGACGTTTGCAAGCCTTCGAATAATTATCAATTTTTTCTATAAAGAAGCTTTATTTATTTAATTTAAGTGGAATTCCTTGTTATAAAGGACCTGCTTTAATAGATTTTTTACAATATTTTGATAACTATTTATACAGGGTGTTTAAAAAATAAGATTAAAAATGAAAATGAAAAAACTGTCAAAAGTCCAGATTTTTAAATGGAAACACCCAAATTTTATAATTATTTCTTATTTAGCATTAAAAATAAGGGTAAGTTTGTATAAGATTGTATATCCCAAAAATTCTTAGTTTTCGAAGTATTGCCAATTTAATATTTTTATATGGTGATTTTGCTGCAGATTTTAGGTTCAGTTACTCTTAGTTGGCTATGACGGCGTTGAAAAACAATCAAATGCTAAAAATCTATTAGCTGTCACTTACCATTTAAACATTATTAATAAGCACATTATGATGGCTTCTGTTTTTGCGGATATCGAATGGCAAATGTGACATGATATAACTTTATCACATTCTCCATAAATAATAAATAAGTTTAAATAATCTTCGTTTGTATAATTTAAGCGCCCGGGAATGATTATTAATAATGTTAAGTGACAGCGTCATAAATTTTTTTAGCATTTAATTGTTTTTCAACGCCGCCATAGCCAACTAAGAGTAACTGAACTTAAAATCTGCAGCAAAATCCCCATATAAAAATATTAAATTGGCAATATTTCGAAAACTAAGAATTTTTGGGATATACAACCTTATACAAACTTACCATTATTTTTAATGCTAAATAAGAAATAATTATAAAATTTGTGTGTTTTCATTTGAAAATCTGGACTTTATGCAGTTTTTTCATTTTCATTTTTAATCTTATTTTTTAAACACCCTGTATTAATAGTTATCAAAATATTATAAAAAATCTATTAAACCAGGTCCTTTATAACGAGGAATCCCACTTAAATTAAATAAATAAGGCTTCTTTATAGAAAAAATTGATAATTATTCTAAGGCTTGCAAACGTCATTTTTGACATAAAAATTTAAATATGTCAAAAACGTTTAGACATAGGTATAGAACATGGTATACAAAATCTGCCTATAATCTTGCGTAGAATGCAAAAATGTAATAATATATAGGGTGTCCCATTTAAAATAAACAAGTTGACACTTACTTCCGGTATAACCGGAAGTGCCACCATTATGAAAGTATTTTAGCCCGGTCGCCCCCATCAGCATCAGCATACTGTCAAATTTTCAAAATTTTCCTATGTATAGTTTTCTATATAGATCGATTCGGTTCCCGGTGGGACACCCTGTATACAATGTACTATTATTGTTATTAAATACCTACCTGCTGTTATCTCCGCATTATTATTTAACTTCGTTTCATTATTGTATCTGTATAAAAAATCAATTTAGATAAGTATATTTGTTTAGTAATTATCAATCGATAGAATAATGTAATGAAGCCACTACATTTAATCCTAGGGTGGCAGACGACTACCGAGTATCGCTGGCATTAAAAATTTACTACATTCTGATAATAATAAAAATGGTTCTTTAATCTGCTTATTGTTAATTTATTATATTTTAAATATTGGATTAATTACTGCAAAAACTTTTTGTATCCCTTCCCTTCTTTGTTGAATATACCCTGTATGAGGCACATTAAACTCTAACTGGATCCCTTAAAAAAAATACTAGTTGTTCGTAAGTCACGAGCATGGCCGATTTTGTTTCCTCACCTGTAAAATGTTATTTCCGGGCTTGAATGACTTAATTTGTTGCACACATCGAACGGCCGTTCCATTTAATCACAGTATACAGTATATTTAATAAACGAAACTTCAAATAAAGGTACAGTATAAAAAAAACCTCACTTTAAATAATGCACGCTGAAAACAATCTACTTGTCTGACAGCTGGTCGTTACAATTGGTTAATGAACGAATGCTACTAGAAAAGATCTTGGGCCATTAATAGTTTTTTTTTACCATAAGTATGATATTAATGTTTAATTTTTATTTCAGCCTTTATAATCATGTGCTTCAACTTCATCTTAACATTGACAGCACTTAGTATGGTCCACGATCGAGTGCCCGACCGAGAGGTGTACGGGCCCCTACCCGATGTCTTTCTCGACAATGTACCTGCATATGATTGGGCCCTCGATGTCTCCGAGTATATTATTATATTTTGTGTAAATTCTTGTATGATAGCTATGATCTTTCATAAACATAGGTAAGTGATTTTTATCTCTTCTACTAGCGCATTATTTATCTATTTTCATTTGGTAATAGCAATTTTACAGGTCGTATATTACAGCACTGGTACTGTAATGATATGCATTACAGCACTGGTACTGTAATGATATGCATTACAGCACTGGTGCTGTAATGATATGCATTACAGCACTTGTGCTGTAAATGGGATACATTACAGCACTAGTACTGTAATAGTATATTACATAACGAGTGATGAAAGTGATGCTTTTCAAACGAGGAGATATGAGGCGTTAGCCGAGTGTGAAAGTTCTCCGAGTAAATATTTCAACACTAGTGTTGAAAAAAAATATCAACACTAGCGTTGAAATTAGCATACTTAGGATTATGTTCCACTTAATAGCTGGTTTCCTAGTTTGTCAATAGGCTTCTCCTTTATTATTTGTAGTGTAACTTTTTCATTTTATTTTAACCAGAATGAAAAATTTTAAATCTTATCAAGGAAAGATGCATTAATCATAAATTTAAAAAAATCCCCCCAACAAGGAAGATTTTAATTCAAAATAATTCTATAAATTATTTAATGTTTTTATAAAAAAAAGTCAAATACACCTGATGGGAGTTGAACCTGTGACCTTGCGATCTGTAGGCTAGAGCTCTATTCTCTACGCTAACGCTACCAAGAAAGATTTGTTGTTTAATACATGCGCGCGATTTTTTTTTCTGGTAATAGATTTTTCAGTATATTATTAACATTTTTTATAATTTCAAAAGGCGTATTTTCACACTCTAATTCTGAATAACTCGACAAATACATGATAAATAAGTTAAACACTTTACAATTACCGCTTTCTAAAATTTATTCTTTTTAATAAATAGAGGTTGTCTGTCAAATTGGCACCATATGTTTAAATTAAATAGTGTGCCTTGATATATCAACACTAGTGTTAAAATATTTTTTTCGATGCGCCTGTGATATACGGCGCTTTTTAGCCAAATTAACCGTGTTTTTTTTCTCATTTTCATAGGTAATCGTAAAAAATGTTAATTGTTTTAAATTTTTAATAACATTTTTTGATAAAACCTCGTTTTGCTCATGGGGCAGGCACATCTTAAAATGTTTCTATTTTTTTTACAGATTTATAGTCTTCAGACGAATATTCTTGATAATGTCGCTACTCTACATGTACCGAGCTGTTACTATGTACGTAACCGTCTTGCCTCTGGCCAGCAGGACTTACCCCTGTTCGCCGAAGTCCAACGAGACTTCGCCCCTCCTTATTGCCAAACGTGTTCTGCATCTCATGAGCGGCTTCGGTCTGTCCGTCAATGGAAAGCACACATTCTGTGGAGATTTTATTTACAGTGGCCATACCGTCGTGTTGGTCTTTAGTTATTTAATTGTTTCTGAATGTAAGTATTAACATATCTTAAGAACGCTTGTTTGTTGTCTTGCCTTTACTATAATTGACGGTCATACTCTTATTCTAATAGTGACATTTTTTTTTTATTTTCACGTCAATTTGTTGAAAAAAAAATATGTCGAGTCCGTTCTGACTCTATGATTGGGGTTCTAAGAATAACTACAACATATTTTGGGTATCATTTATTAATCAGTCATTGTTAATATTACTATACACTATTTTACCAATATTGTTAACAATAAGCCAGAGTTCACATGGGGCGCAAACTGCGTAAATATGACAGCGTAAGTAAGACGTGATTGATCGAAAGTTAGCTGATTGACAGGATCAATGTCAAACAGCTGAGTTTCGACCAATCACGTCTTACATACGCTGTCATATTTACGCCGTTGACGCCCCATTTAAACTCTAGCTAAAACCTAGATCGAACCTATGATTCCTACTCTTCTTCTGTGAATTTTAAAACAGGTAGTTTTAGCAAGTTAAAGTAAATTTTTATTCAATTTTGTTTTTCTGTCATCTTTCTTAAGATAAAATGAACAGACTATAGATCAGTTACAATTTCAAAACTGTCTGAGAGCAGGAAGGTCTGTAAAAATAGTGCTACTAGTTTTATAAACGTTTTCGTTTTTAAAATGTAAAACCCAAATTATTTTACCATAAAGTAATTTTTGTTTATTTCCTTTTTTCTAGATACACCTAAAAAATTCTACCTTCTAAGATTCATTCATTGGTTGTATTGGATACTCGGTGTTATAGGTATAATAATGCTGCAATTGTCTCATGGACACTACACAGTCGATGTAATTATTGCATACTACGTTACTACTAGGATATTTTGGATATATCATACCTTAGCCAATAATCCAAACCTAAAAGTAGGTATAATCGGGTTAAAAGTATACTTAAAGGTACATTTGCGATATTAACATGCGCATTAAAAATACAAAATTTAATCAGAAGCTGGCAAGGCCAACTTCGTATTTGTGCGAAATATCCTTATATTTTACAAGAACTGACAGCGGCCATCTTTTGCAAAATCTAAGGCAATGGCATCTGATTAAATTTTCTTTAATACGCAGTTAAGCTAAAAGAGAACGATTTTTCTTTATGCATCCCACTGTAAGTCTCCCACCCTTACAAGGGGGATTAATCCGGGCTTAAATAGCTTCATTTCTTGCACACTTCAAACTGCCGTGCCATTTTATCACAACATACACAACGGTCACTTTAAATAATGCATGCTGAAAATATTCTACGCGTCTGACAGCTGATCGTTACAAATTCGTTAGGGTAGGCAACCATCAGATCACAAATATAATACACGCCACGTTGTCACGTTTACAATATTGTAAGATAATAGCATGTTTTTGCCATAAGAATGACAGTATTACTTTCGAAATATTAACATGTTACTTGTTAAAAATGTTCTTTGGAAACCACCGTCAAATCAAATTTTTGACCAGAAATTTTAGGAAATAACTTTAGGGACTTCTAAGCTAATTTTTTACGGTATTACAGTCCTAAAGATTTTATCTTTGGTTTTTTCTTTAGTCAAAATCTATGGCGAAAAAAAATAAAAACTGAAAATTTTTGGTTTTTTTTTTCGGATATCAACAGGGTGTCAGTGAAATGACTGTACAACGCTTCAGCATAAATTCCTTAACCAAAAATAAGGCGATCTAGGCAAACTTACCTATATGCAATGTTGCTTCGTTTTGCCGCTATAGGGCGCTAAAGTTTTCAAATTAATTTTTTTTTTTTTGAATAATTTCTAAACGCCTTTATCGATTTCCACTAATTTTGGAACTAAGAATGACCACTATTAATAGCGTGTTTTGACGTATGCGCCATCTTTTTTTAATACCTGCAAATTTAAAAATGGCGTGTGATTGGTAATTAAAAGTTCCTCTTTTTGTTACCCCCCGTATAAATGACTTAAATTATTTCTCTGACGCTAGCTGACTTCATGTTGACACTTTTTTGTCTCTTGTAAACTTTTAGCCAGACATGCAGTTTCTCTGCAAAAAAATTATTTACCATACCGTGTAATTCATCATTGCTGTAAATCATTTATACGGGGAGCAACAAAAAGAGAAACTTTATTTACCAACGCTTTTTTAAATTTGCAGGTATTAATAGTGGTCATTCTTAGTTCCAAAATTAGTGGAAATCGATAAAGCCGTTTAGAAATTATTCAGAAAAAAAAATATTAATTTGAAAACTTTTGCGCCCTGTAGCGGCATAACGAAGCAACATTGCATATAAGTTAGTTTGCCTAGATCGCCTTATTTTTGGTTAAGGAATTTATGGCGAAGCGTTGTACAATCATTTCATGGACACCCTGTATATTTAGAATTTTCTTTCGTTAACTATTGGACCCTGAAATAAGCAATTGTACCTTATTATAATCATCTTCTCCAAACCCCATAACTCCCAAATTTCTAAGGCACAAACCGTTACTTACCTACCAAATATTTACTTTAATATTAATTTCTTTACAGCAATTCTCCTCGAATAACCTCCTCAGTCGTTCCTGGTGGTTCGCGTTGTTCCTCTACTTCGAAGGTAACGTCGGCGCCCCTGTACCCAGACAGTTCGACTGGCCCCTACCGTGGCCCCGGAGGTGGCAATCGAAAGGCAACCGGGCCAGTTAGTGCAAATTTAATGTGCGGAAAAACTGTTTATAAAAATTTTATTATATGTGATAATAAAAGTAAGTGTTAGCGCCATAATGTGACTTTAAAAAGTGTCTACGCTCTGTTGAGCAGGGTTTGTTCGTTTATTAGTTCCGTGGGTTGCGTATAAGAAATTTGACTGGCGTATTTATAAGTTGCATTTTTTTTTGCTAAAGTGTACTTACTGGTCGACTGGGTGTTAAAAGATTTGGTTCAATAACGTTGCTTACCTGTTAACCTGTTGGGGCCTGACTTTTTTATTATGAAAAACTTTTTTGTGTTAAGTGTGTTACACTTAACACTTTATTTACAATGAGCGAGTTTGGTTTTACCATCAGTTTTGTCAGATTACTCTGCGCCCGTTCGTTTAGTGTTTTAGAAGACAAAAGTAAATCTGAATGTCGTTCGTTTATCATATCGAGGAGCAAATGGAGGTACATATTTTTCGTCGGAGAATTTCAACAGATTTTAAAAATAAAATTTTCGAAATGCGGAAATATTTTAAATCTAACCGTTCGTTGGCGTTATTTGTGGAATAATGAAGATAGCCTTACCTTTCGTGAAATTCGCCAAAATTATTTTTTATTGTGCTTTACAAATAATATGATACGATTCCGACTAAATTTTTTGTTTAAACTTGTTTACATACAACTTTACAAAATTCTTAGGTAAGAAAATAAAAATAGATAACATCAAGATCGTTCGGTAAGTACGAAATCATCTGAATCCTCCGTGATCTAAAAATGTCATCGCTCTCGTCTCATTTGCGAGGTAAAAACCGAACTTGCCTATTGTGTTTTTGTTAATTTACTTAAAATTTGTTTTAATATGTCATTTTGACAGCTTGTTTTTTAAGGGGCCTCGTAATATTAATTTTTAAAGAATGTATTCAGTAGTTTTTGAAATATTTGCGATGTTCTATACTTTTTCAAACCTTATACAGTGTGTCCAAAATAGCATGCAACATATATGGAAAACTTTTTTATTACCGATTTCTCAGAAAATTTTATTATTGATAAAAGTTGGTGCATGACTTAAAACTATAAACGCGTATTTCAGATTTCACCTGTGGCTAATAGTAAGGGAGCAAATGGCATTTTTTCGAAATTACCTTAAGAATAGAGTTAATTATGAAAAATACATTTTATAAGGAAATGTTGCTAATTAAAAACTTCAAATACGAAATTTGAGTTTTTACGGCTTACTCTTTAAAAAAGCAAAATACCTATTTTATAGTAATTTTTTAAAGTAGATTTTTAGACTTAAGCGTACTGGGTGAAACTTACAAGAGTGAGTTGGTTTCTATCCTAATTTTGATTAGAACACAAGTTGGGTAAAATGTGTTTAAATATACGTGCAACAAGCTAATATCTAAACCAGGGTTGCATAAATCACGATTTTTTTGAAAAAATCAATAAATCTGATTTTTTCGATTAAATCGTGATTTTTTTTATTTTTATCAATTTATACTGATTTTTCCTTAAATATGACAATAATGAACTTTAAAATCACTTAATTTCATTATTTTTCTCTATTCGCCCAAAAATATTTGTTGTCTAGATTTACAATTAGAAAATCCCCTCGACGACATACAAAATAACTTGTATTGACATAAAAAAAATTCGGCAGCGTGCAGCGTAATTTAGGAATATTTTTTACGCTGGACTGACGACGGTTAGTTATGTTTTTACACTTACATAATGTTTTTAAACACTTCGCTTTAAATAAACTACATATCTTTTTTTTAAATTTCCTGATGAGTTATTTGCTTCGGCGACTTGTTTTTACAGCAATTTATAATTTGATTTAAATCACGATTAAAATTGGAAAAATCAGTTGATTTAAATGATGATTTAAATCGTGACAACCCTGATCTAAACTAATTTGTATCATTGAAAAGTTTTAAAAGGTTTGGAACTATTTAATGCATTTTTATTATGAATTGCATACTTTTTTGGACACACTGTATATAAAGAAGTTTACCCTAAATATTGTAAGAGTAAAACACTATTGCTGATAAACAAAGATATTTGCAAAAAATATATTTTTAAGACTACATCTATACACAGAGTGTTTAAGTTTCATTTACAACTTATTTCTTTAATTACGTATTTTTAATTCACACTTCTATTTTTTCTTTCCCTGCAGTAACAGAAACACCCCATATTTGATTGTATCAACTTTTAAAGAACACTGTATACTTATGGTAATTATCACCTTATATGTATGTATATGATGCCAAAATTTCTGATTGCGCCTTTTTTACGTAAAATAGGTTGTAAACGTTCGACTAAGAATAAAAGATTTTTTGAATCGTTGATAAGATTTAAAGTATTGAATATCAGTAAACTTATAAACGAACTAACCCTGTTAATTTACACTACAGTGGTCGTATAAAGTACTTAAATTATACCTAGACTTTATCATGAACCCTGTAGGCCTGTTAAACAAAATGTTGATTTTTGCCTGCCGGTTTTGTTTGACTCGATGTTTCCTAAATGTTTTCTTAAAAGACTTTTATATTAATATTTTTATTAGCTTTTTTAAAAGTTATGTATAAGGATCACTAGGAAAATTTTTGATTGTGGCAACACTGATTTAGCTATGGCAACCGCGTTTTACTGTAACATAACCTCCAGCTTTTATTTTTAGTCTTGTAACCTAAAATATACAGTGTGTCTACTTGAGTTGGCTACATATGAGAAACTTTTTTATTATTAACTTTACGAAATAAAGTTATTCTTCATGGTCCAAAACCTAAAATGCAACCGTCAGATGTTAAATTTTTTCAGTCGTATACGAGGTTTGTCAAAAAATATGAATTTTGCCCAAGAGTAAAGTATCTTTATTTTTGACAATATCGAAAACTGTATTAATTGTGAAAAGTTGTTCGGTATGAAAAACTATGTTCTAATATGCAAGTACACTAAAAAATATTTTTTTTTTATTTTTACAAATTTATCGGTAATTTGAGACAAAATGTGTAAAAATAAAAAAATATTTTTTAGTGTAATTGCATATTAGAACATAGTTTTTTATACCGAATAACTTTTCATAATTACAGTTTTCGATATTGTCAAAAATAGGTACTTTACTCTTGGGCAAAATTCATATTTTTTAACAAACCTCGTATACGACTGAAAAAATTGAACATCTGATGGTTGCATTTTAGGTTTTGGACCATGCAGAACTTTTTATGAAGAATAACTTTTTTACATAAAGTTAATAATAAAAAAAAGTTTCCCATATGCCGCCAACTTAAGTAGACACACTGTATAATATATATACTTAAGATGGAATTAGGGAATCCAAACCACGCGATTCAACTGATTCATGGTAAAAAGAATTGATTGTTAAATTCCACCAGCAATGTAATTGTTATGGTTACGTGCAGACCTGGGCAAAGCTTCAAGCACCATTTTTGACTCATCGTTGGATTGCCTAATGCGAGAGGTTTCTACTCTTTTTCACACACATTTTCTTCTATCTCGTTTGTCTAATAACTAATTATTAAATATTCTGGTTCATTTAAGAATAACACGTCACTGGAATTTTTCCCATCACGTCGCACAACTCGCTGCTTCCTATAGGAAAGCACTAAATCACTGACAAAAATCATGGGCTTATATTATTATTAAAAGCGCAGTTGCCATAACATATTCAATGTTGCCGCATCCAAAAATTTTCACAGTAACCTTGTATAATATAGTATATTTGAGAAAGTATAAATGATATTTTTAGGTTTTGTAATTATTTATATCGTATACTTAAGAGGAAATCACAGGTTATATAATAATTATAGACGATTGTTGACTGGAGAAAGAAAAATTTCACATAAAAGCACTATAAAACGAATTAAAAGTGTGAAATTTATTTTTCTTCGGTCGTTTCTAAATCAAATCGGTGCCAATATGTACTAATAATACACATTGCACAATAGATTTGTACAGCCGTGGTCAAAAAGAGTGTTAAATTGAAACTATTTTTTTTTGGCCACGATGCTACATGCAAAATTGGAATTGCTACATTTACATTTTTACAGCACAACGGTGATATTATACGTTTTTTTTTACAAATCGCTATCCATTATTAATTTTGTTTAATTCTTTTTTATAGGGAGTTGCTATTAATATTTTTTCAGAAAATAATTATTCTAGTATTCTATTTAATGGTTTTGTCAATTTTAGGTTTTTTTTATTGTTTTGAGGATGATCCTATTCAAATTCAAAAATATTTTTATTTATCCAGAGTATTATACAATTTTTATAATTTTACGATAATTATTAATTATAACAATGCCAAAGAAAACATACACCTAATAATCCAAATAAACTGCTGGACAATTATTGCTTTCGAGCAAGAAAAATTTCGCCTAAATTTAACAGTTAATATTTTCTGAACCAGATATGATATCGACCTACGGTTTTGAATGGTTGATAGATTTATCCCTTGGGAAACAGTTGTCAATGTTGGATTTTCTTTAACTGTCAGAAAATTGTATATACAGGGTCTTAAAGAAGACGATGATTTTTGCTCCAATTTTAATGGCGTGTAACTTTCACAATCATATTTTTAAACTTTATCACTCTACGTTAATTGAATCACTGGTTCATAGCAAAGAAAGTAATTTGTCAAATTTTTGATATCTGCTATATTTTAAGAAATACCGATTTTTTTGAAAAACCTTGCTTTATTTTAACTTATTGGTAGCCAGATCTCACTGTGCGTTGTATCGTGCAAACTTTGCGAGTGATTATTATACCTTATAAAAAGCTTGATTATGTTCAGTAACAATAGTTGTACCTAAATGTTATGATGTACAGTGGCGTACTTATAAACACCTATGGTTTATGAGTATAGTGTTAGAAAGTTAGAAATTAATAAATACATTTTTTCCAAAAATTAAATTAAAAAAATTTATCTTTGTTAAAATTTTGTAAACACACTGTATAATATACCTGTAGTGCGATATGAAAAAGAAAAAATTGACCTAATCTAGGGGCGAGTACTTTCCAATATAAAACAATCTTGAAAAATTGTGAAATACTCATAAACCATAGACATATAAGTAGGTGTTTATAAGTTCGCCACTGTACATCATAAAATTTAGGTACAACTATTGTTACTGAACATAATCAAGCTTTTCATAAGGTATACTAATCACTCGCAAAGTTTGCACAATATAACGCACAGTGAGATCTAGCTACCAATAAGTTAAAATAAAGCAAGGTTTTCCAAAAAAATTCGTATTTCTTAAAATATAGCAGATATCAAAAATTTGACAAATTACTTTCTTTGCTATGAACCAGTGATTCAATTGACGTAGAGTGATAAAATTTAAAAATATTATTGTGAAAGTTACACGCCATTAAAATTGGAGCAAAAATCATCGTCTTCTTTAAGACCCTGTATATAAAATTTTCTGACAGTTAAAGAAAATCCAACATTGACAACTGTTTCTCAAGGGATAAATCTATCAACCATTCAAAACCGTAGGTCGATATCATATCTGGTTCAGAAAATATTAACTGTTAAATTTAGGCGAAATTTTTCTTGCTCGAAAGCAATTGTCCAGCAGTTTACAAGGAAAAGTACCTGAGAAAGAGCGCCCACAGTATCTCAGGCAATGTTTACCCGTGCGTCATAACTTACATACGTCATTAAAATCGTACGAATCAAATCGAAGAAATATGGTCAAAACAGAGTCTAATTTCATAAATATTATATTAAATGTGTCTATTGTCCCGATGTACGGGTTACTAAAAGTTGTTTAAATTTTCGATTAAAAAATTTTAGTCTAGTACAAAGCCAATGTTATCCCATACATTTAATAGATCGTTAAAAAGCACTATTTTACTATTTTTATCAATGAGGTATTTATGAATATTTAATTTTTTAGCATATCTTCATATATCTTTGGACTTTAGCCACCGCTATAATTTTTTTCGCGACATACCATTAAAAGCTAGAACTTTCTACAATAAATAAATATAAATTATAAACTACTTACCGGAAACACAAGAGAACGATAATAAAAGTTCCGAAAAGAACTATTTTTACGAATAAATATAGTTTCGTGGCACAAAAATGTAAAAAAAAATCTCAGTTAAAATTACAATCAAAAAAACGATGACGTCGGAAGTCAATGGACAAACCTCAAAAAATAATGAAATTAAATAGTCAAATCAATCTGCAACTCTTCCGTACAATTTTTTGTCTATCTAGCACGTTGGGACATTGAGGGGGTGTTTAAATCTTCGGAAGTATTCGATTTCTCTGAAGATTTTTCTTTCGACGGCGAGGATTTTGAAGGTTTGTCTAAAGAAACAGTTTTTTGAGATGTATTTGACGACTTTGTGGTAGATACGCTGGTTTTTCTTCGATGACTGAAGATTTTGCGTCCGATACACTAATAGATTTTTTTAAATTTTCTTTAAGCCTAACGCTTCTATCTTCTTTATTGAATACATCTATCGATTTTTCCTTTATGACTAGTGATGGTGATTGTTCTTCAACTGATCTAACTAGTTGATTTTCTTCACTATCAGCAGTACAAATGGGACTAGGTTCTTCTATTATTATAACAGAAGCATCACTATCTTCCGCTTGTTCTTGTTGTTTCTCACTCTGTATAAATTCAGATGGTAATTCTTCTTCTAGTTTTGCTTCTATTTCACTTGTAATGTAATTAGAATGTGACGACGCTTTATCCTTTTCCTCAATTCCAACATTATCTTCAGCGACAGAACTCGAAACAGTTTTGGCGCCTTCACTCTTTACTGAAGAAGCGTCTTCACTTCCCAACGACTGTCTTCTCTGGACTAAACTGAAATTCAATATGTTTTCTTCGATTTTACTGAAATTTTCAATGAGCTGTCTAATAGAAGAAACACTACTTTGATCGCCCGAATTCCGTGGTAATACTTCGGGGACCGAATCAACGTCGAAATCTGTGCTGTAGTTTCCCGATGATACTACTTTATTTGAATCTTCTGACACGTTTTCTTCTTGTGGAATGATCTTCTTGGTTTCCAAAGAAATGCTTTTAGACTGATAGAAGAGTTTTGGACTTGCATTGTTTTTATTTGTACAACAAATAAAGACAATGCAAGTCCAAAACTCTTCTATCATCAAGAAACATCATTGTCTCCGACTTTCAAACAGACAAATGCTTTTAGGTTTCAAGCTTAGCGTTTCTGTTGAAGGAAGAAGCCGATCTAAAACTACTTGGGACATTGAGGGGGTGTTTAAATATTCGGAAGCATTCGATTTCTCTGAAGATTTTTCTTTCGGCGACGAGGATTTTGAAGGTTTGTCTAAAGAAACAGTTTTTTGAGATTTTTTGAAAAACGATTTTTTATATTTTTGAATTTGTTTGACAAAGTTTCGACAGTAACCATTAACTATGCGAAAGGTAACATAAAAAACTTGATTAGTAAACTTAATAGCAGGTGCCTTTTGCCAAATATGTTTATTCATAGATGAAAGTAGATAAACTTTTGTACAATATTCTTGTTGTAAATTCATATTACTACACTTGATGTTTTATTAAACTCGGCTGACGCCTCGTTTGACAACTTTAACATCTCGTGTTGTAATATGAATCTTAACAACACTTATATCGTAAATACCTATTATTCACCTTTATTATTACAATAAATAAGATGAAGATTTGTAGATCACGTTGTCGCTTAATCGTTGTACAATGACGTACGACTAAAGAAACACTATGAATATTATAGATGACTAAACATCTGTATGTGCTTAATTATTGATTTTTTTGTTTTTATGTTCACTCGTTTCTAAAAAAATTGAATTAATTTAAATAAAGAGTGAAGTGGTATATTTAAAGAAGGTTACGTATTGAATACGTTTATTTCTATAAGAATTAGGGTGAAGGAACCTAATTTTAAACACAAGAGATATAAAGTTTAAGCCAAATTAAATTTCAGACATAAAAATATTATCCTAAAAATGAGGTTTAATAGCTTTATAAAAACATTTTGGTCTATATTTTGCGATAGCATAAAGTGTATTACTATTTTTTTAAATAATTCTTGGCACCCTTTACCTGCTGGCTTCCATTACCCGGTTACATCCTCAAATTTTTCTTATTTCGAAAAAATTAATAGTACTCCCTAGTATCGGTGTTTTTTGGTTTCTGTTATAAAAAAATTGTGAGGTCCAACGCGTGATTGTATATCACGCAGCATTTACAAAAATGTTTGTGTTTTTTCTTCACGCCTGAATATTTAACAAAATTGTGAATCTCAATGATTGCTTTTCACCTAAGAGATTTTTGGTTTTAATTATTTTTTAATACAATATGGATGACTTTTGTTACATATTGAGAAACCTAAAGAAAATAAATTATTTTTATAGTCTATGTCTGTATTTTTTTATAACGTAACCTTTATCCTTTAAAATTACCAGTGACAATGAAACAAACGCCAACCAAAATTATTTCTTTATGAAATTGTTATCCGTGTAATTTTTCTGTGTATGTAGAGGACCAAGACCGAAAAGTTAATCGTATATCATTCAAAATCATTTCCACGGACGCATTCGTTGCCGATTAATCGTAAATTGAATCGCTGTATAAGCATCCCGTATGACCGTCCGAAAAGCAGAGATTTGCATCATATTAGCCTGTTATGGAAAAACAAAAGCACTGCTTTTATACGAGTGGAAGCGAGCGAGAGAGGCGGTAGACAGTAAGCTAGAAAGAAATGCAACAAATACACGTGACTCGATGTATGAGCCTCCGTTAGCCATCCGCCCGCGTTTGTTAAGTGCATTTTTGTCTATCCTGTTTTAAACGGCTTTGTACGCCACTGAAAATTACGGAGTGTGTATATGCGTAAATTTGACCAAATAAAAAAGAAGTGACCAATTTCTGCACTAAAAACGGTACAACCTAACCGCGGCAGTGGCTCAGAGGTGAGGTACTGTCATTCGCCGTGGCGGTCCGGGTTCGATCCCCGGTGTGGGCATACGCATAATTAAAAAAAATGTACGAAATTTAGTAGGTTTAAGAATGCAGGGAAGACGATGTATCATCTCTCAACCCACCTCATTCACGCCGGTAACCAGGCCGAATGAGATAGGACATCTCGCGGGGTGCGGAAGAAGATACTCCCCAATCGGTAGGTATGCAATGGTGCAAGAAACCGAGGGTTAGCCCTGGGGGACAAGAACAATTATTCATATTTTGCAAATTGATTGTAAACCGATAATAATTTCTTTAAACGGTTGTTTTCGCACTTTTTAATAATCAGTCTTTCGCAATAGTAGACCAACTTTTTAAAGACTCTGTAGTTATTCCTATTAGTTGCTATAGGGATATATGTAGTCATTTAAGGTTATTTGACAATACAAACATTGACAACTGGAATAGTTTTAAAGATAAGTAACTAATAGAAAGATGTTTAACGTAAAGCATAACGAATGTGTTGGTTTTGAGTCAAAATGGAAAGTGAAAAAGTAAGTTGTTTTACCCACGCCACGTGAGACACCTAGAAAAGGGTTCTCCCTATTTCAATTTAGTCCAGAAAGGGAATGATGTTTTTGGAACTTATGTTTCTATTTGGTGAATAGTTCTATGAATGATTCTAGTGTAGCAGAACACAATTAGATTTTAAACATTTTCTTTCTATCTTAATCCCTGAAAACCCTCTTATAGTATATACGATTTTTTGTTTAGAATCACTAACTGTTCACTGACTTGAATAATAACTACCTATCAAAAAAATTCATACCTTGGACTAAGATGGGTACTTTGCAAAACCGACTGACCCAATGGGTTTTTCTATAGTCTATTTCAGAAAGGTGTAGAGTAATCAAATGGAAAACTCCACCCAGTTCGGCTAAATTTCGGTGTCGGCCATAGGCGCAGGTAAATTTTGTGTATTAAATTTTGTATGATAAGTAACCAAAGAAAAAAGAAGATAATTTAATAAAAAAGGAACTATTAGCTATAGCAAATTTACACAAACATCGTTTTATGAAATATGCCGCGAAAAATATAGTGTAACTGTGCTGCTCACACCGCCATATCATTAAGAACTAAATCCTATAGAACTTACATGGGCGCAAGTAAAAGGATTTGTAGCAAGACACAACACGACATTCAGAATGAAAGACGTTAATCTACTGTTTGATCAAGCCATTATTTCAGTCCATCATGTCGTTAAAGAAGAGAAGAAAATGTAGGATCTTGACCACCTGATCGATCGGACTATCGACCCGTTAAATATAATGTATTTTATATTCTTTTTATAATGTTTAATAAAAAATAAGTGTACCTATGTACATAATGCATTCCTTTGTCACACCATTTTCAGTGTTTGTGAATGGATAACAATGGGCAAAACCCATAAATTGACCCAAACCTGGGTGGTACTACCTACACCTAATAAAATAAAGAATTTTGCAATGAAAGCAATGCAAAATTATGAAAGTGGCTTAAATATTCGTTGGGTCACTCTATAGTCCCTTTGCATACTTAATGAGCTTTTATTACTCTACACCTTTCTAAAATAGACTATAGTCTCTCTAAAGAACAAGGACATCCCATAAATTCTTACTAATAAGTTGTTCTTATTTATTTCAAGGGTATTTTCAGAAACCACCACCCAAACAACCGAATTCTCAGTATCAGAAAAAGGCTGTAGCACAGTAGAAAAAAAGTCCCAAGAAATACAAACTATACCAGAAAATCCTGAGCCACCCGACGTTGACATGGATCACTTGTCCGAATGGCTAACAAAAATCTACCCTAAAGTGAAGAAAGAAATCGACGAAGCGAACAATTCCAAGGTGTTTAGAAATTACCGACTTTTAGATGATCCTGTAGATGCTATTTGCAAGATGGAGCAAAATCTGAAAGTTGCTTCAATTGGAGATAATGGAGATAAGGCGGTACGTGATGTTTTTTGTCTTTTTTATAGTTAATACTTCTGGTAAAGATGGATTTGTTAAAAGAACGCTTTAAAACGAGCACTTATACATTTTTAGAGACCCATTATAGCATGTCTGGACTGGAACCATTTTGGAAAAGCGCTAGCGATGGCCTATAACTTTAAGCACAAAGCATGGTGCCACCACACAGGACTAGTATTAATATATTTATTAAATAGGTACGTATGTCATTTCTTGTCATTTTTTCGAATTAGGCTTTTTTTCTCTTTGTTCGCTGCCAGGGCCATTCTCGAGGGAACCTACAGCTTAACGTGGGTTCCGAACCACGATCCTCGGTCATGCGACACCCCCCAAGGGCTATTAACCCTTGGTTTCTTGCCATGTATCTTCTTCCGCACCCCATCCGATCTCATCCGGCGTGAATGGGGTGGGTTAAGAGATTATACCTTTTACACTTTTTCCTGCTTTCTTAAATCCACTAAATTTCGGATATACTTTTTTTATTGTACGTGTGCCCACTCCGGGAATCGAACCCGGGTCGCCGCGGTCGAATGCCAGTAACTCACCTCTAAGCCAACGCCGCGGTCAAATAGGTACGTAGGTATGTATTACTTTTCTTAAAGAATGGACACAGACACAGTAAAAAAAACTTTCGAATTAACAGACAAACAGACCGAGGGAAACGGGACTCATGTTTTTGATTAGCAACATTACGTAGGTAAGCATATAAAACACTTTTTGGGGCATTGTTGTAAACTGCTGGCCAATTCAAGCGGACCGAGCTAATTGTTAGGTGAACTTTGGAGTAAAATATTTTACGAACAAATAAAGCTATCGATGCGCGGTTTGCAAAATTTAAAAGAGAATTTAATTCTTAATATGCACATTTTTTCCGATTTTTTTTACTTCTAACCTTTAACTGTCTACAGGGTTCAAAGAGAAGTATGTTTTTTTTACCAAAGTTTCTAAGTACCGGATTTCCACAAAAATAATTTCAAACTATTTTGGATGCCATTTTCTTTATCTCCTATTTATAGAGAACAAAATAAATTCTCAAATTTTTGATATCCCTCTTTGTTCATGAAATTTCGATTTTTTTCTCAACCACTGTAAATTTCAGGTATTTTTGTCATTGGGCCTTACAATGTTTTGTAAGAACGGGTTTTGGTAAGTGATTATAACTTCTTAGGACCACCTCTTTTGCAACGAGTAGGTACATTTTAACTTCTTGCGTTTCGTCGTAAGCAGTGGCGTACCCATAATCGGTTTTATTTTTATTTTTTTCATTTTATATGCCTCCATTTCCACACATCGTGTGTTTCGTGCCAGGATAACTGCTCACGACGAAACGCAAGAAATTAAAATGTACTCGTTGCAAAAGAGGTGGTCCTAAGAAGTTATAATCACTTACCAAAACCCGTTCTTACAAAACATTGTAAGGCCTAATGACAAAAATACCTAAAATTTACAGGGGTTGAGAAAAAAATCGAAATTTCATGAACAAAGAGGGATATCAAAAATTTGAGAATTTACTTTGTTCTCTATAAATAGGAGATAAAGAAAATGCCATCCAAAATAAAAATGGAAATTCGGTACTTAGAAACTTTGGTAAAAGAAAACATACTTCTCTTTGAACCCTGTAGACAGTTAAAGGTTAGAAGTAAAAAAAAATCGGAAAAAATGTGCATATTAAGAATTAAATTCTCTTTTAAATTTTGCAAACCGCGCATCGATAGCTTTATTTGTTCGTAAAATATTTTACTCCAAAGTTCACTTAACAATTACCTCGGTCCGCTTGAATTGTCCAGCAGTTTAGTATAAAATATCTTAGTTCTTGGGAAAACAGAATCTATAACTTACAGTATTTTTTAGGGATAACAAATTAAGTGACACTCCCAAGAAAAGACTATCAACAGAATCTTGTGTCACTACAATAAAATACCATCCTTCAAATGGTAACATTTTAGCTGCTGGAACTTTTGCAGGTAAAATAACCCTTGTTGGGTTGCACAAAGATTTTTAACCACAATTAACTAACCAGCAAGTTGACTGTAAGATAACTGACATTGACAGGCTTTATGATCTTACAATCAAAGTTGCCGGATCAGTAAATTAAAAATTAAAGTAACCTGGCCAGTATGATTGTGAGAAAATTATTTTTGACCATATGTCATGTATGTCACAGTCAAACTTGCTGGTTAGTTAAATATTATTAAAATTCTGTGTGCAACCCGACCGAATTGTAGATATACATCATGTGACATAAGCGACAATATAATTTTTTACTTCAGGACAAATTCACATTTGGAATACCGAAAACGATATAGATTCAATAGTTTGCAACATTGTCGGCCATGACGAATTTATAACTCAAGTGTCTTGGGCAAACGATATAGATTCTGCCAGAAGCGTCCTTTTAGTCACATCTAGTACCGATGGATTGATTAAAATGTGGAATTTTAATCTTGGAGACAATTTAAAAATTAAAACGGCGTAAGCAAACATTCTATAACGTTTTTTATACAATATAACTGTTTGTTGTATTGTATTGTTGTAAGCTACAGGGGGGGGGGGGGGGTGGAGGGGGGGGGGGGATCGCATCCTTTGGAGACAACCCGCCCTGGAAATATATAATACTAATATATGTATATGTATTTTAAAAATTTTATATTAAGTTAAAGTCATTGTCCTACACTTTATAATTTGAAACAGTTGTAGCTCTTTACACAATTTTAGCGTAAAGTAAAGTTATACAGGGTGTTCCTTAATGACATGCTAATATTTTAGAGTGTGATTTCTCAAGTCATGTAATGAAGAAAAGTTCATATAAACATATGTCCTAAATGGATTAAATTTTTTGCTACAGGGTGTTGAATTATTTTTTTTAATGCGTTTTTTGTAATATCTCCGAAAGCACTTTAGATAATATTTTCAATTTTGGCATGTGCTAGTAGGACATAAAACCACATTTTTTAGTAATAAAAGTTATTTTTGTCCCACCAGTGGCGTGCAAACATTTCCTCTGATATTTTTTAGAAAAAAAGTTGTACGCCACTGACATTTTTCCATGTGGATATCATTTCTGATTAGCCTGGTCAATTCTGCATAAAAATGGTCTCTGGTGTTTTTCTCCTCAGGCACACCGTTCTTAATTAAAATAATTTTTCCTACGACCACCTATGAAAAAGAGAAAAAAAGCACGGTTAACCTGGCTCAAAAGCGCCGAATATCACACGCGTGTTGAAAGAAAATATTTCAACTCTAGAGTGGTAATACAAGGCACACTATTTAATTTAAACATGATGTCAATTTGACAGACCACCTCTATTTATTAAAAAGAACAAATTTCAGAAATCAGTAATTGTAAAGTGTTTTCACTTATTTTTCATGTAGTTTTTGAGTGATTTAGAATTAGAGTGTGAAAATACGCCATGTAAAATTATAAAAAATGTTAATAAAAGAAAAAAACAAGTCGCGCTGAAGAAAATGGCATAAATTTAAACAACAAATGTTAATTGTTAAAAATGGGGAAACTCAAAGTCCCCATTTTTAAAAATTAAATAAAGTCTCTTTGAGAAATGGACTACTTCTTTGAAAATGTTAATTGGTAGCCATGGAAGTCATAGGGTAGACACTAAAGCTCTGATCTACAGAACGGGAGGTCACAGGTTCAAATCCCATCAGGAGTATTTGACTTTTTTTTATAAAAACATTAAATAATTTATAGAATTATTTTAAATTAAAATCCTCCTTGATGGGTGGATTTTTTAAATTTTGGTTTAATGTATATTTCCTTGAAATTTAAAATTTTTCATTCTGGTTAATCTAAAAGTCAATTCAGGATTAGGTTTTCCTATGATATTTATAAAATATGAAAAAATGAAAAAGTTAAACTACAAATAAAGGAAAAGCCTATTGACAAACTATATGAAACCAGATATTAAGTGGAACATAATCCTAGGTATGCTAATTTCAACTCTAGAGTTGAAATATTTTTTTTCAACTCTAGAGTTGAAATATTTTTTTTACAAATCAAAGGCTTTTTTAATAATTCTTTGTGGTCGTAGGAAAAATAGTGTACATTACTCGTGTAAAAGTGATTATTCTAAAACTCGGAGAATTTCCGCACTCGGCTGACGCCTCGTGCTAAATATCTCCTCGTTTGAAAAGTATCACTTTCATCACTTATTATGTAATATACTAAAATTAGCTCTACTATTTATTATTATTACCATTGATAATACAAAATTTTGTTTTATAAAAATTGTTGGAAATGACCACATTTAATAGGCATGCTTCCGCCCGTCTAATTTAATTTATTTTAATTAAGAACGGTGTGCCTGAGCAGAAAAACGCAAGAGACCATTTTTATGCAGAATTGACCAGGCTAATCAGAAATAATATCTACATGGAAGAATGTCAGTGGCGTACCACTTTTTTTCTAAAAAATAACAGAGGAAATGTTTGCAGGGACGCCACTGGTGGGACAAAAAAATAACTTTAATAACTAAAACATGTGGTTTTATGTCCTATTAGCACATGCCAAAATTGAAAATATTATCTAAAGTACTTTCGGAGATATTACAAAAAACGCATTAAAAGAAAAATAATTCAACACCCTGTAGCAAATAAATTTAAGCCGTTTAGGACTTAAGTTTATATGAACTTTTCTTCATAAAATGACGTTAGGAATCACACCCTAAAATATTAGCACATCATTAAGGAACACCCTGTATAGCCGATTTTTTTTTCTTTGATTTTCTAGTGTACAACATACCTATCTTGACTGTTCGTGATTTCTAGGTTCAAAATAAAACCACCCTTATTTGGACAAATCAATCAATCTACCGAAGCTCCCAAATCGGTAACAGATCGTGGCGATGTGGGCATAGTGGGTTTCGATTTTTCAAAACATATTCCAGATATGTTTGTGGTGGCGACAGAAGGCGGCATGGTAGCCAGGTGTTCTATGTTAGGCGCTACAAAACTAAGAGGTAAGTGTCACCTGCACGCAGCAAAATATAACCGGCGATAAGTGGAAACTGATGTAGGTAAATGAATACAGCCAGGGGAGTAGTTGTTTGGAATTTTCATGAGCCAAAAGGTTGTGTAATCTATTAATTTATACCTTCATAGTTTGTTAGAAAAATGTATATGTAGGCAGAGCTGTGAAAGTTACTTCAGAAAAGTAACTAGTTACTTTTTCGATACTTTTGCACAAATGTATCTAGATACTTATAAGGAATAGTTACTTTTACCTAAAAGTAACTTAGTTCTTAGTTACTTAGTTAAAGTAACTAGTTATAGTAACTAAGATACTTTTACAGTAACTAGTTACATTGATTGTAACTACGATAATTTAAAAGTAACTAAGATACTTTTAAAGTAACTAGTTACATTGATTGTAACTAGTTACCAAAAGTAACTAAGATACTTTTAAGTAACTAGTTATTTTAATTGTAACTACGAAACTCTAAAAGTAACTAAGATGCTTTTAAACTAGATACCATAAATTTACCAGGTAGTGATAACTCCTTTTCTAGTACACACTACCACTATTACCATCAGAAAACTAAACTAAGAAGTGTTAATTCGAACAACGAACAAGTAGAATAAAATGCTTTTCAAGAAATTTCGCGTTCCAGCCAGTTTGCTGTTTGACGCTCGCGACTCGCCGCTCGTCCCTTCGTGAAAATCTGATTAACGGCCGCCGATCGTCCCTTGGTCATCATCTGATGGACGGCACGTGTGCATAATTGGTATCCTAGAGGAACTTTAAAAGTACCTAACTTAGTTACTTTAAAAGTAACTTAGTTGCTTTAAAAGTATCTAGTTACTTTTTAAGTGTATAGTTACTCCTAAAAAGTAACTAGATACAAGTTACTTTTCAAAAGTAACGAAGTTACAGTTACTTTTGGCATAATTCAAAAAAGAACTAAGTTACTAAGTATCTAGTTACTTTAAGTAATTAGATACTAAAAAGTATCTAGTTGCTTAAGTTACTCACAGCTCTGTATGTAGGTATGTTTTATATTTCTTTTATATTGTTTTCAAGAAACCAGCAATGATGTGAAACTTTGGGATCCAGTATTCAAACACTACGAACCACACAAAGGAGAAATAGTTACCATTCGATTTTCGTTTAGTCAAAAGGACATGTTTCTTACCAGCTCTACTGATGGAGAAATTCGAATATATTTAATAGATCAGGTTCGTACACCATTGAATAAAAAGACTGAAAGCAAGGAATTTAAATACTAATTCCATGTTTGTTATTGACTTTCAGATCTAGACTTGCTTTCAATCACTGGCACAGCCAAGAGGGGGGCTGCAGTCCGGCAGCCCCCCCCCCCCCCCCATTGGCTGCGTCACTAATGGGACTGCAGGGCTGTAGCCAGTGTTGAGTGCTAAGATTACAAATTAAAATTTCTTTTTCCGAAAATCGATAGGAAATATTGATATTTTTGATAACATTTCTGAAAGAAACGGTCAATATTTCCTTACACTTAGTCGTTGCTAGGCAACGGAAAATAACTGTTAGGAAATATTTATTATTATACTGTAAGGAAATATTATTTCTGTACGGCTACTTGTAAACTAAAATGTGTTAAGCTTGACAATTCAATATTACTGTGTTTCCATAGTTACAACACAAATATTTAATGGCATCCTTTATTTGAAAACAAAGTTAATAATGTTTATTTCAAAATTTTCACAAGTTGATTGTAATAAGTTATGTCCTTTTAATAATTTTCGATTAACGGAAAAATATTATGTATAAATCGTAGAAAAAGCCACATTCCCGGACTTCGTTTGTCGGTCTCGGCTTGCGCCTTGACATACAATCTTTAAGGTCGTCCGGGAATGTTCAGCTTTTCCTACTAGGTATACAATGTATGTACAATTATAACAGGATGATGCAGCACAAATAATATTCACTAAATCTCCGATGACTGATGTAATGTTTATTTTACACGAAGAAAAACTAGTGGCAGCTTGTGGAAGACAAGGAAACATAGAAGTGTTTCATATGATCAGGGGCAAACCCATTGAACTTACCTTCGACACGAAGGTTACCAGGAGAAATCTTACCAGTTTGGCTATAAATAGTGTGAAGTAAGTTTACCGCCTCCTTATTTTTTAAGATTCCGTGTGTACACGGAAATGGTAATCTAGACCGCCTAGACGCAATTGATTGATTTATTATAAAACTTGTTGGATATGTTGCCCATTTTTTTCCTGAACAGAAGTTCCTCTACATTTTCTGGTTTTGTTACGTAAACTTTGGTTTTTAGGTAACTCCAAAGGTTTTTTCTGTCTTTCCACTTTAACAAAATGCAAAAGTAAATAGTGGGTCGTATTCCTTTTTTTCATGCCCTTTCCAACGAGCTATCGTAATACATACCTGTACATTTGAGAAATAAAGTTAGGGGTGTTTGGTTTCTACCCCCAAACAGGGCCCGCTCTAGGGGGCGGCAACCTGGGCCCCTGCCCAGGGCGGCAAGTTGGAAGAGCGGCATGAAAAATCCAAAAAAACACCATAAATCCTCGTTTTGCCTACCTACGTTCCTAGGTATATATGAAGTTTGAACCATTTCAATTCCCAGTTAACAAATTTAATTTTCTTTGTTTTGCCGTGCCGTCTTATTTTTAAAACAGTGACAATTTCGACGGATCCCTTTTCTTTTTAATATTATAATAATATCAAGCAATTCCGCGACAAAGCAAGCCGAACAACTTCGGCACCGGCACCGGTACTTTTTGTGGTCATGGCGGCGTCCCGGCGTCGCAGCAAAGGACAAGCCGGCGAGCGGCGAGGAATAGACAGACAATTTGCTGTTGTGGTAGGTATAAAACGAAGAAGGGATGAAAAAGGCGGCAATTTCTTGTTTTGCCCAGGGCGGCGTTATTGCTAGAGCGGGCCCTGCCCCCAAAAGAGGGGTAAATTTCATGACGGGACGAAAAAAGTGTACCAAACTAAAAATAAATGCACGTCCGTATTTCTGTATTTTCTCCGCAAATGAAGAGGCTTTCTAATACTGAATTTATTCCAGTTAAAAATTCTACCCAGTATAAATGTATCCCTGTAATAAGCTGTAATAATAAAAGTTGGTTGGGAATAAATAAATTTAAAAAAATAAAAAACCTATTACCAGAACTTACTTACCATACAAAAAAGAATTAACGATAATTTTTTTAGGACTTCCTGTGTGGTGGTTGGGAATGATGTGGGAGAAATGCAATTATGGAATATACCATGGCAATTTATTGCAGCTCAGAATAGAAACTAGATCAATATGATACAAAGTTGAGAGCATTTTAAAAAACATTTAATGAAGCTAGGAAAATATGTATAGAATTAAAAAAACTTTAATTTTTTTAAAATAAATTATGCATTTTATGGATATAAATAAATAATGTTTTTTTTACTACGTGAACTGTCAACCAACCCATAAGAGGCCCACGGTTCCAATATAATAAAATTTTCATTTGTCATTTTGTTATTTTTCTATTTTAAGTAATCCCTCTATTACTCGGTGAAAAGACTTTTACGAAAAAAAATTTCATTTCCGAAAAAACAGCGTTTGGGGTGTCAAAATACCCCACGAGTATAGTTAGTATTTTTTAGTATGTTAGCAACAATATTAGGTATGTATGTATAAACGCACGTAAAACACTGGCAATACCATGGGTTTCCAACATGATTGTCAGTTTTTTATCTGCATATATACATGTTGTTTTTTGTTTTAAGAAGTAACTACCAAGCCTGCCAAAGGAAAAAATCACTTAGAAGAGGTGAAAAAATGTGTTTTTAGTTTTGTTAAGGTTTTTTTTAAGCGGGATTGCATTTTGTTTTGTTATTTTCAAGAATTTCCGTATACTTTGTATTTTTGTAATAAATAAATATATTTTTAATTTAAGTTGGCCGTAATTTTCTTATATCAAGACCTATTATTATACCCAGAATGAAAAAACATACAAAAAAAAAGAATTTTCACGAAAAACATATTGGGGTGCCGAAACACCCCACGATATAGTAGTTACGTAACTAAAAACACGGTAGTAGTTAAGGGTTAATAATATTTATTCTGGAAGTAAATCGTGTAACAGTGAAGGATCCCTTTACCGGCCAGTTATTTACGCGATGTAAACCAAGTCATACCAAACAAAGACCCAAATTAATAAAACGCAGTTTGACCAAGGTTGTCTCGCTTTTTGTCTGAACCGAGCCGAATCCCAATAAAAAAACTTTTACCGGTTTTATTTATTTTGTGACGGTTGTCTGTCAGTTTATTTTTGGGCAAGTAACTATTACATTATTTTTACAGATAGTCGACTTTATAATTATATAACTATAAAAATAAATATACATGGATTACAATTACAGTAGTGATTCTTCTGGAGATTTCACCACCTATTCACAAGATGAAACACATGGTAAGTATTATTATTTAAATACGACATACAGATCAGAGCACTTTGTTATAATTATAAAAGTAGTTGATATTCTCTCTATATTTTTTCGCTTAGTGATTATAGTTGGGTTTCATCAAGATTGTCAAAGTTATTACTGGTTAGTTTATCTATTGTTAAAAATATTTAATGCGTTAAAAATTGCCATGTTAAATTGCTGTTCTTCTTGGCCCGACTTACAAAAAGACTAAGCAAATTATCGAGTTTTTTTTTCACCAATGGAAGGGTGGTCAGTGGCGGCTCGCGGTCTTAAATAACTGGTGAAGAGCTAGGTATAGTGCGGGTACTTAAACAAACATTGACTAAAAACCCGTGTAACAAAACGTCTCTCTTATCCTCATCTGTCCAACGACTGAATGGAGTTTCCAACAAATTACAAACTATGTTATTAACACAATACTAAGTAGGTACGTACACTACTCAATTAACTAAAAAATAAAAACAAAACTTTTTAATCACACAGTAAATCACGTAAAAACGATATCTATAACCGTAAGTTTCGCGAGGCCTCAAAATAAATACCTTCAGGTTAGGCGAACCAATGCCAAAACAATGGTGCATACGACTGATCTATTTTTAAATTGCCCTTCATCATAATGCAAATTGTTACATGCTGTTTGCGTTACTGACAATGACGTATTTTATTGGCGATAACGCTGAAACGAACGGAGATATCGAGCGGTGGTTTTAATATTTTTTTTAGCAAATTTCATCTACTTTTCGATTATGGTATCATAATTATACCGTATGATTTATTTTTTCGGAGTAAAATCAAAAAATGTGTTATTATTACAAATTGCGCCCTCCAGCATTTTTTTTGAAAATGCATACATTTCTCTTCCAAACAGTCTTTAGTTTGCTAAAATCGGATAAGTCGTTAATAAGTTACAGCGATTTAACTGATTACACTTTCAACCCCCCTCTTATTAAAGGCGGTACGCCAATGAGCATAATACCAAAATGATGCAAAATTGTCCAAGCTTTTTAATGGTGTTAAGATATACTTTAATGTGGAATTTTCGGAGATATGTACAATTTTAAAATTTACTTTTCAATTACGCCCTCTTGCGGAAAAATGCGGAACTTTAAAATTATTTCCAGGATTTTCTCATAGCCACTTTAGTTATAATTTTTTTTTTCCTGAATGCCCAGTAGTTTCCGAGATATGGCCGCTCGTCACCCTTAATGAATCACCCGATATTGTAAAAAATATTCAAATTTAAAAGGTTAAAAATCGTGTGGCCCGCTCTCAACCAGTGGCGGATCCAGGATTTTGTTGAGGGGGGCGACCAAAAAATAACATATCCTGGCTCTAAAAATCTTCCTATCAAAAGTTATTTCTAAAAAAAATTCTGGCCCTTCACACCCCCTACAATTTTCAAGGATCAAGGTCAAAAACACCCATTTAGTAAGGTTCCGGAGGGGGGACTGCCCCCTCCGGATCCGCGCGTGCGCTGAACGCAGGATTCCATAGCATCTAAACCACTAAACGTTTTAATATTATTTAAAAACAGAGTTATAAGAAGACATTAGATCTACAATTTAAAATTATTTTATATTATACAGAGTGTCTCAAAGAGTCAGGACCTATCCAAGATACTTTTTTAAACCAAACACCCAATATATTATATTATCTTCTAATTCCCTATAGAATTCCATGTATATTTTGTATAAAATATCATCTGTTTAAATTAAATTGTTTTTGAGATATTGACGTTCATAATATGCCATTTTCAGACTTTGGCAGGCTGTAGCACTGAAACGGCGCATCTTAGAGAAAAATGGTTTTCACCTCCTTTAACATGTTAAACCAAAAACATGATTTTACGGTTTAACATGTTAAACCAGAAGTTGTAACTTTTAGATACTACTCAGTTGATAAAAAATGACTGATTTTTTATAATAAATTTCTTGGTTTCTTTTGGATTTAAAACTCATTCTCATTTCAATAACAAAAAAAGTTTAAATTCATTTTTATTTAAAGAAATATTCATCTACGAACATGTTTGTATTTTAGCCAAAAACATATTAAAACAACGAGAAGACACAACAAAAGATAAGGAAAAGAGACAACAGAAATTTGAAAAAGCAGCCAATGAACGAGACGATGTCATTTTCAACCTTCAAGGAATCAACATAATGAAATTCACACACACAAAGATCAAGTTTTGTTATCAACCATCGTTACTGTACAAATATATCAGTAAAAAATTAGTATTTTATTGCTCACTGAAGTATTTGGAAAAGTATAAAAAATGGTTAATAGGCAGAGAACCGATGCCTGCTAAGCCCCTGCATCTCAAAGTTACCCAGGGAAAGATACTTATAGAGGACGATGATATAGAAGACATAATTATAAAAATTTATACAGAATTAAGAAGATGGTCAGAGAAGGAAATTAGATACAGGAGAAGGAAATATGAGGTATGTATTAAGATCAGGGTTCCGACGATTTAAATCTAATTTTTTCAATTTTAATCGTGATTTAAATTAAATTATAAATTGCTGTAAAAACAAGTCGTCGAAACAAATAACTCATTAGGAAATTCAAAAAAAAGAAAGATAGTTTATTTAAAACGAAGTGTTTAGATACATTATGTAAGTGTAAAAACATACCTTATCGTAATCAGTCCAGCGTAAAAATATTCATAAATTACGCTGCACGCTGCCGAAAATTTTCATGGCAATACAAGTTATTTTGTATGTCGCCGAGGGGATTTTCTAACTGTAAATCTAGACGACAAATATTTTTTGGCGAATAGAGACAAAATAATGAAAATAAGTGATTTTAAAGTTTATTATTGCCATATTTAAGGAAAAAATCAGTATAAATTGATAAAAATCAAAAAAATCACGATTTAATCGAAAAAATCAAATTGATTTTTTTCAAAAAAATCGTGATTTATTGCAACGCTGATTAAGATACAGTTAAAAAATTCTAATTATGATGTAAAAAAATTTTAGGAATACAGAGCTGGAAATCTTTCCTATCTAGATATAGACTCGACAGACGAGGAACTATATTTTTCCGACAATGAAAGAAAAACTCTGTTTGAAAAAAGACAGACTGTTTTGAGACGAATGATACCACCAAAATCAATTAAACTGTCTCGACCAAAAAGAAAGGTTGCAGTTAAATACCTTATTTAGTTATTTACTATATTATACATAAGTATTATTCTAAACTCATTGTTTAAATTTTGTTATTGTTGAAGTTTATTTATACTTTTGTTACTTTATATACATTCAAACTGTCTTAAATTATTTACTATGTAGTTCTATAAGCCACTTGTAAAATGCATTTTTTCTAGTATAATAAATGTTTTGATTAGTAATAATGCACTCCTAAATTCCTAGATAATCAAAGAAATCTGAAGCCGAGTCTGAAACATTTTAATGTAATTAATAATGACACCACCTATATTAGCCACTACAGTGGCGTGTTTAGGGGGGAGGCTGCCGAGCTGCAGCCCCCCCTCCCGAGCCTAGGAGCTCGGGTCTAAAAGTCTAATTGCAACCTAATTTTTCGTCTCACGGTTGGACTCTTAATTAAAATTTTTAAATAATGTATTCTGGGCTTAGATTACAAAGGTCTTGTAGGAAACGTTTAGTTTTAAAACTTTTCCTTCTAAAAGTACTGTTTTATATAGAGATTAAGGTTTTGGACGCATATCGTATTAGTTATTGATTTATGATGAAATTTTATAGGAAAATGAATAAAAAAAATATTAGTTTATAGTATTTTTTTATTATATACTTGTCTGTTCCGTTTTCCCTTTTTTAGAGCTATTTTAAATCAACAAAAATATAACCCAATGCAATAAAATATTTTTACAACATAAACAAAATTACATATTTATTTTTAAAGAGAAAAACTAAAGTAAAAATTTTAATTGAAACATTTTTTATGGAAGAAATGTGAAAATTTATAATTAAAAAAATAGTGCGGAAAGAAACGACAATGCTTTATTATGAAAATACAAAACGGCACTTAAGAAGGAATATTTCAAAACCTAAACATTTGCACCAAAAACTGATCTTAGATCTACGCTCCTAAAATACATGATTTCTGAAAAAATCTTCAATTTTGGCGTGGTGAGCGATATTTACTTTATTTTTAATCATGAAAAACCGAGCCTGAAAAATGCTGGTTAGGGTCATATATAGGTCTAATGTTAAAATTTAGGATCGACACCAATATTCATATTTTTCGCAAATATAAAAAATGTTTTTTTTAATAAAGAACCAGCTAGGAATTAAAAAAAAAAGTAAAAAAAAACATTTACGAAAACACATTTAATCCAACCATGCAAAGGGGGCGAGAGGTAATAATTTAATTTTCGAAATTGTCCCGTTTTCTAGAAAAAAAATGTCCTACCCATGCCCACTGAGCCCTCCCCCTGAGCATATTTTCTGGTTACGCCACTGAGCCCCTACAATTTGCAGGAATGTAATGCCTTTAAGGTGGTTATTTTTATTACTGAATTGTAGATAGTTTTTTTTAGTTTAGAAAAAAAAATGGTTTTTTGTTTTTAATTTTTTTATTTAACAAAAGTATACAACACTATGTAACTAAATTTTATATAGAAGAAAACCCCTAAAAACCCACGTGAGCGAAAAGCTGGAAGTCTCCTTAAGTCCTAAGGCAAAAAAGGTACTTAGTTTTTAAAGTTTAGTGAAAATTTAAACAACATTTGGCACACCCCAGTAAACTTACATAAATTATTTATTTGACAAATACCAGAGGCCAAACTAAAGTAAAACATTTTTATAACTGATTTCAGAATTACTTATGTAAACTTACTTTTTTTAAAGTTTTCGGCTAGTCAAAAAAACAGTACCACTAAAATCTTTCCTTAACCACTTTTTTAACAATTTCAACTATAGTACATACTTCGGCCATTGCACCCAATCCAGAATCGCCACAAATAAGTACTTTTTCTATTACCGGAATCTCTAAATAGCCCCACGATTTCAGCAAAGATATTTGGCTGTCTGTCAGTGGATGTTTGTACATTTTTGTATTCATAGAAGGGCAGAATAAAAGGGGTTTTGTCATTTCCCAAGCTCGTACAGTGCACATTAGAAGATTATCACAGATACCCTTGAAATGTTATAGTTATAATTTTGACATCTAATAAAAATAAAATACTTACAGATGAAATTTTAGCTAGTGAATTTGCATCAAGGGGGGCTATTAAAAACACATCAGCCCATTTTCCTAGTTCAATGTGTAAAACAGGATCTCCACGATTTTT
Source organism: Polydrusus cervinus (assembly GCA_935413205.1). Lineage (NCBI taxonomy): Eukaryota > Metazoa > Arthropoda > Insecta > Coleoptera > Curculionidae > Polydrusus > Polydrusus cervinus. Next base: position 9,061,056 of record OW284516.1, read on the forward strand.
CCAAGAACTCCATTCATCTTGATCAGTGAAAATATCAATATCATCTGAAATATCTGACTGGTTATAAAAATGCTTAGCATACTCAGTAACTACAACTCGAATCTGAAAAAAACAAGATAGTATTAAAATTGGCTGTATGTACTAATTTCATTTACTAATTACTTTAAATACTGTTATTAATTAAAATTGGCTGTATGTACTAATTTCATATATTAATTACTTTAATACTGTTATTGTCCTTATTGAATTCTTCCAACAAACTATTGATTAAGATAGGGAGCTTAATTGTGGCAACGCTGCCGGTACAGCCGATAAGTATGTTAACCATAATATTTAATTTTGTTTCTCAACAGATGAAATTTTTGATTCTTCGGTAAATCCTAATTTGGACCACTCCTCTTTTGCCATAAGGTTGTTTCTCATACGACAATCCAAATATTCTAAAAACAAACAAATCATAAAAAGATCAGAAATCCCTCGAGAAATCCATAATGACTGGCTAAGTGAGTATACACTTTTCCAAAATCTAACAATACTACGCTGTAGTGTTTCTTTTCGAAAACATAAGTAAGTTCATGCACTGGAATAGAGCAATATTATGGAATATTTTATCTGCATTAAAACGATTAAAAAGTCCAAAACTGTTAACTGGAGCAACAGTTTGCTAATGTTACTTTTTAATCTTCACGTCCCGAGAATAGTATGTTCTTTAAGACCATAAAACTTCCTACCCTTCCTTACCCTTAGTTTCTTCTCTACAAGCTGAGTTATTATTATCTTCCCTGGCTAAGCACTTCATAAAGTTGATCATAGATTTTTTACACAGGCCTTCGTGGTCAAGAGGAAAACTACCTTTTTCTGGGGGTGTCGGCTGAAAAATCTTTTGTCCGAAGGTCATAGACGACATGAAAGATGCCTTACAATTACTGTTTAAATAAAAAATGTACGAACCAAATCCCTAAATTTTCTTTTCGGAACACAGAATGGAATACATAACCTCACAAGCATCTATCCCGCACCACAGAGGAATGATAGGTCGTCGATGTCGTCATACCCCACACCGAGGAAAATTGTTGCTCGATACGCAAAGCTAAAGAAACTAGAAAAAAGAAAGGAAGAATTCTGACACTGACAGTTAATTTTTAAGGTTATGTTTATGTTTTTTAGATTTTGTAAAAGTAGAAAATGTAACAATATTTATAAGTAAAAGCTTACAAAAACTATAGCATGACGATTTAGCACCATTTCTAAAAATGTTAAGGTAGAAAAAGTTACTTTGCCCTTAAGAGTTTACTTGAATTTGATGGTTTTTAAGGTTATCCAAGAAGAAGATTTTCTTAAGTTTTTGGACAATTTTAACATTAACTTACACTTTCTATGCTGAATTCCTAATCTATAAGCTTAACAGGAACAAGTGGCTTCCCATGACATGCAAGAACGACAATGAATGCACTAAAATTTTACTTGTTGCTGACCCACAAATAATTGGCAACATGAACGAAGTATTTCATCCCATTACACCCTTTAGTATATTTGATATTGACAGGTTAGTCCTTTCAGTTCCCTACTTAATAGTTTTGCCTTATTACATAACTTTGCTTTAGGTATCTAAAACGGACGTACAATGAAGTATATCACTACGTAAAACCAGATGTTGTAATTTTTTTGGGGGATTTAATGGATGAGGCCCATGTAGCTAGCGATGAAGATTTTCACAAGTATGTTAGAAGAGTATTTAACATATTTTTAGAACCATATGGTGAATTTGAAACTGTTAAAGTAAGTCCTATGGGTTCCTTGGTGTCAAGTAAAATAGTATTGGTATAAAAATTTTCTTTTTCAGCATATTTGGCTCCCTGGAGACAATGACATAGGAGGAGAAGACACAAAAGTAACACTTAAAAAACTGCAAAGATTTGAACGAGCTTTTTCACAGCCCAGCTTAAGCACAGTGAAAAACATAACATTTTTTAAAATTAATCGTTTGACTTCAATAATTCCTGTATATAAGAAGGAAAGAGAATTTTACGATACCAGCAAGATATTTGTTGGGTTGAGTCATGTGCCTTTAATGTTTCGACCATCACCATTTACAGAGAAGGTTGGTAAATGTATTATTACATCCCTTCAATGTTTCTAAAGGAAGATATGCCTGTCTTTTGTAGGTTATAAACAAGATGCTACCCCATTTGCTTTTTACTGCCCATGAACATAAGTCCATGATAATCAGTACAGATGCTTTGCTACATCAAGAGTACCATATCATTCCCATTACTCCTGCTAGTGTTCAAGTTTACGAGTACTCTCTGGGTATATCAGATATGTACGAAATTATGATTCCGACATGTAGCTATAGAATGGGCACCAACAAAATTGGTTATGGACATGCAATTATAGGTAATAATAATGAGAATATTTATGGTAATAATTATTTACCTACTGCCATGCGGTAATTAGTACTTTACTGCACATTCTTTAAAAAGCTTATCTTTTAAATATTTTTTTATTTTTCAGAAAATAATGAATTGAAATTTACAATATTATGGTCCCCTTCGCGCTTTGAACATTTGTTTGTCTACCTGATTTTGGGTATATTGCCCCTGATGATATTTGGCCTTTTGAAATGCTTTGGCTGTGTGAAAAATATTTTAAAACGTAGTTTTAAGGGCATGAAATATATTATGTTTTCTTTGTTTTTGCTTTCTTTTATTACTATGTTAAGTTTTTCAAATAAATATTTTTAAAATTTCAGATATATATTTTTTAAAGGTCCCTTTATTGTAGGGTATTTTTCCGTTTTCTATGTGCTCCTTGCATTTTTAACATTTACCTTTAAACTAGGGATCGACCGATAATTTATATCGGTTATCGGCATCTTTGCCGGTATTTGTCTAAGTTTTCGACTTTTGAATTTTTCTACACATTTCCCTTTAAACGAAATTGTACCGATTTTTTTATCGGTTTATACAAATGATTCCTATTTCATAGAGACATCTACAAAATGTAAGTGTAAATTTGTAATAAAAATCTGGAAAAGTAAAGAATATTGTGCTTTATTTAAAAATTAATGCGTTGCTTTTTTGGTGGAAGGTACTAAAGAACACTTCAATACTTATTTATTGCCAAAGAGTTGAAAAAACCCTCCAGATACTTTTTGTGCTATAACTCCTAAAGGAAAAATTATATAGAAAATATGACATTTCTTTGATTTAATCTGGACCTCTCGATCGAGAAAAGAAGGCTTATTTCCTCACGACCACTGAGGTAAAGCTCTTGGCGCGTTTCTTATACTGGTTCCCAAATTAAAAAACTCTATAGAGGGCGCAATAGTTGTTCTCTTAAGACTTTAAATTTCATGTCGATATTCAAAGGCTAAGGCGACCTGCTTTGCATAATCAATAAAAGATTTGTTTTAATTTGTTTAGGGATTTATAAAAATAATAATTTTTCTATCTTATTTATTGTAATAAAAGATAAATATCTGTTTTAGCACAGATAATCAATGTTGCCAGGTCTGGTGATTTTTCACCAGATTTGGTGATTTTGAACCCCATCTGGTGATCTGGTGAAAACTTTTTAAAAAAGTCTAATTTCTGGTGATTTTTCGGCACTGATGATAAGCTTATATCTTAAAAAAAAAGAGAGAAAAATGGCTTGATTGTGTTTTATTCTTCTTTGTTAAAAATGGTGACATCGATGCAAAAACTTATTGGTTTCAAAAGCGAAAAGCGTTTGTCTTTGTCTGGAAACTCTCTACTTCTCTGTGCCGAATATTTCTTAGTAGCGGGGGATTTACAGAATTTGTATCTGTTACTGTTTTATATATAGTGATTTCTAAAAAAAAAAAGGTCGTACCTCGGAAATAACACACATCTCATTTAAGGTCTTGGCACCGGGGTGCGCACTCATGTTTATAGCTTAAACAACATGAGTGCCCACCCTGGCGTAGAGGTATGTTATTTTCGAGGTATGACCTTTTTTTTTTTTTTTTAGAAATCACAGCACAGCAATATATTTGATTTTACATTAATTATATGGTGTTGTATGTGATAATGCGAGAAATTAAGAATCTGGTGATTTCTGGCAACTTTTAAAGTAAGGGTCTGGTGATTTTTAATTTTTTGACCTGGCAACATTGCAGATAATATCTGTGGCTCTGTGGTTTTAGTTCGGTCTAGCTTTTTGAGGATTTTCTACTTGGCTTGACTCCAATTACTCATTTATTTTTTAAAGATGTATCCAGCTTAGATTACAAAATAAAATTGACATACATTGTTTTTTAAAGAGTATATTTGGTATTAGGAAATACTTTAATCACATTATAAAATACTTAAAAATAGGAATTTCAGTCAAAAAGTGACTAAACATCTAAAATAACTTAAATATTTTCCTTAAGCTACTAAGTGATTAGTTTAACATTGCTTATATACTTCAAAAACTCAATATGAATATTTTTCTAGAAAGTGGCTGTTTAATAGGAAAAAAACTAAAAGTCTATATACTGCAAAACAAATTTTAGGCTAAACGACCATCCTTTATAAATAAAACAAAGGTATAAACTCCGGTTTTGACGAGCGACAAAACTTCGAAATTAGTTTTTCGACGTGTCAACTCAGTTTATGGGGCGCCGGACAGATTCTGTTTTAGATATTTTTGGAGGTATAAACTCCGGTTTTGACGAGCGACAAAACTTCGAAATTAGTTTTTCGACGTGTCAACTCAGTTTATGGGGCGCCGGACAGATTCTGCTTTAGATATTTTTGGAGGTATAAACTCCGGTTTTGACGAGCGACAAAACTTCGAAATTAGTTTTTCGACGTGTCAACTCGGTTTATGGGGCGCCGGACAGATTCTGCTTTAGATATTTTTGGAAGTAGTTTTCACTATAGTAAATTGTTAGTTTTTAACGTTGCTTTTTGCAGTATTCATTTGCTAACAAAAGGAGTCTTCCCTCTTAGTTCTTTTTCAACGAAAATCGTTTTCAGATTCGTAATATACGCCCCAAAAAACATTTTCCTAAAAACATCATCAATTTTGGCGAGAAAAGCGTATAATAGATATAGTTCCTTAATGACGTGCTAATATTTTAGGGAGTGATTTCTCAAGTCATTTTATGAAGAAAAGGTCATATAAACATATGTCCTAAACGGCTAACATTTTTTGCTACAGGGTGTTGAATTTTTTTTCTTTAATTCGTTTTTTGTAATATCTCCGAAAGTACTTTAAATAATATTTTCAATTTTGACATGTGCTAATAGGGCCATGTATTAGTTATACAAGTTATTTTTTTGTCCCACCAGTGGCGTCCCTGCAAACATTTCCTCTGATATTTTTTAGAAAAAAGTGGTACGCCACTGACATTTTTCCATATGGATAATATTCCTGATTAGACTGGTTAATTCTACATAAAAATGGTATCTTGCATTTTTATCCTCAGGCACACCGTTCTTAATTAAAATAATTAATTAGCTTCATGCATGCCTACTAAGTGAAGGTGGTCATTTCCTACAATTTTTATAAAACAAAATTTTGCAATATCAATGTTAATAATAAATAGTAGAGCTAATTTAATTTAATTATTTTAATTAAGAACGGTGTTCCTGAGAAAAACGCAAGAGACCATTTTTATGCAGAATTGACCAGGCTAATCAGAAATAATATCCACATGGAAAAATGTCAGTGGCGTACCACTTGTTTTCTAAAAAATATTAGAGGATATGTTTGCAGGGACGCCACTGGTGGGACAAAAAAATAACTTTTATAACTAAAATATGTGGTTTTATATCCTATTAGCATATGCCAAAATAAAAAATATTATCTAAAGTACTTTCGGAGATATTACAAAAAACGCATTAAAACAAATAAAACTCAACACCCTGTAGCAAAAAATTTAAGCCGTTTAGGACATATGTTTATATGAACTTTTCTTCATAAAATGACTTGAGGAATCACACCTTACAATATTAGCACGTCATTAAGAAACACTCTGTGTATACCAAACTTAACTTAAGCGTATGTTGTAACTAAATTTAGAAATAAGTTATAATCCCTTTAATCTGGATAAATTAGAAATATTCAAGATGAAAAAACTAAAGGGCAGTGCTTCATTTGTTAGCAAACGGATACTGAAAATCGCACCGGTAAAAACGAAAAATAAAGAATTACTTTAATAAAAAAAACTATCTTCAAACATATTTGTACTTATATACAATTAGGTTTAAACGTTCTTAAATCAAAAATAAATATTTAAGCGTGTTTTTCTTTGGTGTTCCTTTTTTTCCATGCAGTTCGCATGCAGTATATTTCATCAAATTACCAAAATAAAACAAATGTTTTCGAATTTTTCCGTATGTAAAAAACGCCCAAAAAACATTTAAAATTGACAATATCCGTGAATGGCGCCACACAGTCGTCGTTTCTCAGTAGTTTCGCTCGTCTCAAACCGGATCTATTTAATTATTTTCTAGATGAAGGTTACAAAAATGTTTTAAGAGAACTAGTATAACTATTATAAACCTACAACACTGCCATACACATCCCAAAAGTCCAGTACATTCAATCTTGCCCATGTATGGTAAAGTACCTACCATGACGCTAAATATCATTTAATTCTGGTGGCAACTATATATTTTCCTTTGTATTTATTGTGGGTACTATAGATATGGGTACTAATAATTATCTCATAGTTTTTTAAAGTATTCAAATCAGTAGGATAAATAAAACTGTCTGTTTAAAGGTTGGAGTATGTTTCTTGAATGATAGACAAGTCCAAAACTCTTCAATCATTCATAAATAAATCTGATATGGGGTGGTTTTTTCCTCAATTCCCTTACTAAAGCCTGCCCCCACCAGGTGCAAATACCATTTTTTTAAATTATCATCACCTCCATGGCATAGATTTTTCTCGTATTTGGGCATAGGACCGGGGGGGGGGGGGGGGGGGTTATACAAAGGGTGCTACAAGTTCGTATGCGTACAAGGGTATCTCGAAAACGGTAAGAAATACGAAGACGGTTAAATTGAGGCAAAGTTGCGTATTTTGGGGCTTCATCATTTGGTGAGAAAATATTGTAAATATTCCGAATACTTTCGGAGATATCCGAAAAAAACTGACATTTCTAGTTTTGGTGTTTAATTTTTTGCGTCTTCAAATTCAACTTTTTGTTCTTTAGATACCAATTTTCTTTAATACGGGCCAAGAATTTTAAATACAGTTTTAGGGACTTCCATGCTTTAGAAAGTTAATACAATTTAAAGGTTTTTAAAATTTTAACAGTTTGTCATCTAACACATTTTTTTAAATTATCTTTTTATATCATTCCTGCCCTGAACAATTAGAGCCAAACTAAAAAAAAAAGATTCCTGATTTGAAGAATCCGTCCATTTTTACTCAAAGAAGATGATAAGAAAAAAGGCCCAAAATCTCGGCCTCAAACATTTTTCTGTCTGTTTATTTTTGTTACATGTTTCGCTTGAAACTAGGCATCATCAGACCTTATAAACAGTAAACTTATTTTGAAATTCTGCTTTTGAAACAAAGATAAGCGTATCACAGTAACATAACTAGACTTAACATTCCAGTTACCTTTTCTTTATTCGGAAGAATTACTTTTTTTTATAGTATTTCGGTCATAAGGCGAAAACCATTAAACTCAAGATGTTATGTTAAAAATAAATAAAATACTAATAAAAAATAGAATGCCTTGAAAACTTACTTACTCGAGTATTGTTAAGGTAAATATTATTGAAATAATAAACAGCCTAATAGTAATAGTAAAGAAATACTAATGATGTGTTATTTGATGACAAAACGTAAAAATTTTAAAAACCTTTAAATTGTATTAAATTTACAAGTCTCTAAAATTGTTTATAAAAATCCAGGTCCGTTTAAAAAAAATTGACTCGAGGTTGGTATCTAAAGAATGAAACGTCGAAAGAAAGTGTTTTTTGTTATTTTCCCACGTGAAAATAAACGCGCAAAAAATTAAAAACCACAAGTAAAAATTTCTGTTTTTTTTTATATCTCCGAAAGTATTTGGAATATTTACAATTTTTGTTCACCAAATTATTAAGCCCTAAAATACGCAACTTTGCCTCCATTTAAACATCTTCGTATCTCTTACCGTTTTCGAGATCCCCTTGTACGCATACGAATTTGTAGCACCCTGTAAAGTGGCTGTTTGCTCCAGGACGTTACCAACCCTAGAGACGCCACTGCTAATATTAAAAGTAACAGACATGCCACGTCCAAAGCTTTCTTGTTCTGAAATAAACTAAGAAAATCTAACTTTCATTTCTAGCCATCAATTAAAAAACATCCCCCGAATTTCCAAGACTAGCATAATAAATTAAATGCTAAAAAATAAGTTGGCCTCATCAAAACACCACCTTTTACCCTAGATAATTAAAAATATTAACAAAACTCTTTACAGCAAACTTTAATAAATTTAAAAGATCCGTATTCCAGTCTAAACAAAATAACGCAACTAAAAAACAAGAAACCTAAATGGTAAAGAAAACATCATGCTTATATAAATATATTGCTATGGCTACCCATAAGAAAGTACCCCATAAATTCATAAAGAGAAACGCGCCATGGGTTTCAACCGTAGGTATCCATCCAAACGGGAAGGTATTCCTGAATATCTCGTGTCCCACGTAGAGAGCTATTGCATTCATTCCGGGATAGAAGAAAGGACGGCCTCCCCATTTGCGAAGAATGTCCACTACTACGAATAGGAAGGCTTGAATAATGAATGCCATGCTACTGGTAACCAGGGCGAAAGATAATGACCACAGTTGTTTGTTTAGGGGGATTGGGCCGTCGTCTCTCTTGAAAGAGCATAGGGCTCCCCCAATTAGTCCCTGGAAGAATGGGAAAGGGTTAAAATCAAGTGGATTCGACCGGGTTAAAATTTGACGTGTTAAATTGCTATTTACTTGGCCCGAATTACAAAAAAACTAAGCAAATTATTAAGTGGTGGTGATATCTATGTGGCTGTGAAACAATTATTTGCAGAAAAAAATTCAAAGAAAAATTTCCAGACTATTTAAAAAAGCAAATTTGATGATGGTTTTGAAAAAACGATAGGTACGTCGAATTAAAAATATGATCACACCAACTTATGGAGGACAATAAATGGTAAGGAGAATGTAAACTTTATATTAACATATTTCTGCAAATGGAGTCAGAAAAAAATAAAGCCGAAATCGCGAAAATTCGGTTTTAGGCAAAGTTTTTTAAATTTGAAAACACAATTAAATGGAGTTAACCATCCCTGTATCTTATATGGTTTAATCTCTATAGAGTACATCCTTTGCTTTATTATTTTAAATCATGACTTAAATCAAATTATAAATTGCTGTAACAACAAGTCGCCGAAGTAAATAACTCATCAGTAAATTTAAAAAAAAAGGAAATTAAAACGAAGTGTTTAGATACATTATGTAATTGTAAAAACATAACTTATCGTCATCAGTCCAGCGTAAAAATATTCATAAATTACGCTGCACGCTGCCGAAAATTTTCATGGCAATACAAGTTATTTTGTGTCGCCGAGGAGATTTTCTAACTGTTCATTATTGCCATATTTAAGGAAAAAATCAGTGTAAATTGATAAATATAAAAAAAAATCACGATTTAATCGAAAAAAAATCGTAATTTATTGCAACCCGGCTTATCTGGGACACCCTGTATATAGATATAATTTGGCAAGGAGCTGGTAAGCTATGCCGTCCGTTCAAATTTATATTACAGTTCTGTAATAGTTTGTGTAATGATTTAATTAAATCGTTTTTTCTCCTAAACAATTAGCCTGATAATTTTTTACAAGAATACCTTTTTTGTGAAAAAAAAAACCTCTGAATCAAAATTTTCCACTGAAATTTTAAAAATGTGTCTTGTAAAAAAATTAGGAATAAATACACTAAGAGATCCCCCTAGAAACGCCCCTGACTTAATTTGACGCTAACTCTTAATATGTCTTTTCATGGAACACTGATAGCCAAAAATTTCCCTTTTTGGACATCCGCCTTCTGTTCGTGTGGTGTGTATGTATCATAAAAACTACAAAATGTGAAAATTACTAAAAACATATACTTACTGTTACAACGCCCCATGTAATCCATCTAATAGTTTTGGCTTTGACATTTACATAAGTGTGTAACGTTCTTCCTGCTTGAACGCCCAAATATACGGTAAGTACTGAAGTTAAAGTTCCCAAGATTCCTAAAAATATTTAAAAAAATATTTTTAGTAGTACACAAAGTATGCATTTATATGAATTTATGTTCATGTTTTGAATTTTGTACATTTCAGTGGGTTTATAACGTTATAAAAAGTAAATTTTCGGAAAAATCTCTTAGATTAGTTGTAATTTTAATCTTTCATACCTTCTGGATCAAAATAGAGGACCGTTTCATACACTTTTTGACAAGCAGGTGTTTTATACAAGTGATTCCCAAATACTGCTCTATCTATATATCCAGTCACCCCTCCGGTGCAATTGAAGAATTTTCCATGATCATCTAGACCGCCAGGACCTATAAAAGTATAAAATTCACTTATTGTTTCTTATTTAAAAAAAAATGCTATTTTTTTTAATTTTAAATTTTGAAAAGATGTACAGAATTTGAATATACAAGTATGGGTACCTAAATATCCTTTACCACAACCAGGGACATCTACCAAGAACGTGACACAAGTATGGATTACTACAAGCATCGAAACAAATAGCCATTGTATCCAAGCTTGGCTTATGTCCAGAACGCATGAAACATTCTGTAAAAAAATATGTATATTAATAGCTAGGTGGATCCCGCAGCTGTAAGCTGTGTCAGCACAAATATTTTAAAAAACATGTAAGTACACTAAGTATTTTTTTCAAGAAGCTGCAAATAAAACTGTAGAATAAAAAAAATTATAATACAATCAGTAACAAAGAACTACAAAATAATAGAAACATTGTCTAGGGGCTGGTATATGGATTACTCACCTCAATTTCAACCCTCCTGGTAAATATCACCTCCAACATCCCCACAATGAAATAAGCTGTTCCCAATCTCTGCAAAACGCCCGGTACCCTTAACTGAGCTATGCTTATGGTGTGGTGACTTGAATTGATAACGATACCCAAAAAGTAAAGGATTAAACTACGACGTATCACTTGAACTATCAAAGCACGTCGAGGCACAGCTCTACGTAGCTTATTTTGTATGGAGACAGTCATCGAAAGACCCATGAGCCACAAGAACCTGAAAATAACGATTACCAGATGACATTATTAGCAGGTCACACCTATACAGTAACCGGCAAAATTCTCGCTTGATATCGAAAAGTTTTTTATTATTGATTTATACAGGGTGATTCCTAAGTTGATACTTCTTTTTTAGCTGCGTATAGAAGGCATTAAAATAAACAACATTTTCAAATACCTTTTTTCAAAAAACCCAAAAATAAAGTACTTACATTCATTTATTACACTATGGATCAAATACGGTTCTGCCTAACTTGCCCGTTGAATAACATTAAGAAAACTTCTGGGTGTAGAGAAGAAACATCCGCACTTTTACAACACTCACAATAAATTAGCACCATAATTAGTTCCTTGTTTTCAAATTTTACCATTTTCACCAATTTATTAAAATTAATTTGCTTTAGAAAACCACACCGCACAGCGAATTTTCAAAATAAATAACGGACGACCGATCCGTAAAATGCATGACTAACAATACAAAAAATGGAGAAAAACAATACAAAGTAAAGGGCTACGTTTTGATTACCACCGCACTTAGATTTTTTACGTCTGAAACTCGGCTATTTTTAAGTTTTTGAAAAAATGTATTTGAAAATGTTGTTTATTTTAATGCTTTCTATACACAGCTAAAAAAGAAGTATCAACTTAGAAATCACCCTGTATCTTTTATCAAGGATGGATAACTTTCCTTTTTATTTTTCTGTTATTTATTTATTGAAAACTACACAATACAGGTTGATACAGAACATATCATTAACCCAATTATACAGGTAGTATTTATTAGGGGTGACCACTCATAGCCAACTTCTAAAAGAATAATAATTGTACTCATGAGTGAGACAAGAGCAGTTTTATCTAAAACGAATTATATACAATAGCACATATAACTTACACGCCTATTATACCCAAAGTTAATGTTACAACAAAATTTAGAAATCTACAAAATCTATTAAATTTAAAATTCTTTTTTTGAGTTTGTTTACAAACGTAGTCTTAGAATCGCCAATATATCACAGTATTTTTGATTTTGGTTGTAATTAACAATCATATAGCTAACGGGAGATTTTTTTTGGTAATTGATTTCAAATTAAAAGTTCTATAGCCTACTTGTCTAGTTAGTACCCGTTATACATTATGTAATGTATCTTATGTAGCATTATGTAGCACAAAACTACTGCCTATTATAACTTACCAAGGAAATACCAAATCAGCTATAGTTAGACCATTCCAGGCAGAATGTTGGAAAAACCAATACTTTCCACCACCGTAATTTATAAATATCATAAGCATGATACACAAGCCTCGGAAGACATCTACAGACTTGATCCTATGGGGGTGTTTCTTGATAGATGGCGGTCGCTCAATAACAAGGGGCATAGATCCAGTAAGATCCTTTAGTAAAAAAATAAACAATATACTTGGCGCTAATACCTAACAAAACCTATCTGTAGCAAAAAAATTGAGGCCAATGGAATTATTGAGAAGGTCAACTGACTGTCCCAGTGTTCACATAATGAAAAACATGTACATAAGTATTAGGTACGATAATAATTTATATAACAAAAAATTTGTTCAAAAAATGTACAATCAAATAATTTCCTTGATTTTAATCAAATTTGGTCAGGTCCAGGTTGAGGCTGAGTAGGTCAGTTTGGGACCAGGGAAAATTTAGTTTCACATGGAAGAACCCACGTTTTTTTTATAGTTACTGCAGAAGAAAGGCGTATTTTTTAAAGTCACTTTTGGTTTGGATAGGTAGTGTCTACCATTAAATTTTTCTGGGGCGCCGCCACTGTTTTTTTATGTGTTTTTTAAGGGCGGTAATGTGAATTTAGTCTATGGGCGGAAAAATACGAAATTCGGACCTGAATTTGACATACAAGTAAAACATTTAAAACCAATGGGCACCTGTTTTTTAGGTGTCCATTAAGATCAAAATTGACCGCGGCGGTAGCTCAGCCGTGGCGACCCGGGTTCAATTCCCGGAGTGGGCATAAGTACAATAAAAAAAGTATGTCCGAAATTTAGTGGATTTAAGACTGCAGGGAAGAGTGTAAAAGGTACCATCTCCCAACCCACCCCATTCACGCCGGTAACCAGGCCGGATGAGATCGAACATCTCGTGGGGTGCGGAAGAAAATACACACTCCCCAATCGGTAGGTCATGCAATGGCACGAAACCAAGGGTTGTTAGCCCTTGGGGGTGTCGCATGACCGAGGATCGTGGTTCGGAACCCACGTTAAGCTGTAGGTCCCCTCGGGATGGCACTGGCAGCGAACGAAGAGGAAAAAAGCCTAATTCGAAAGAATGGCAAGAAATTACAAGATCAAAATTAGAAAAGAGACGATTAAAAAAAAGGAAAGAATTCCTCTAAAAAGTAAATATAAACAGTTAAAAAAACTAATACCTAATATATCAAATTTCATTAAAATTGAGCAGGGTTGCAAAATTATTCAACCATAAAAGTAGAAAATGATAAGGCGCGACGTTGTGGTGATAACAAAGTTAAAATGTTTATATAATATTAAATTAATGTTATTGATTTAAATACCTTCAGATAACATTTTATTTTAAGTAAGAAATTTTTAACTAAAGGAAACTATTTTTTATACAAGGTCATGTAAGTTACTCTCAATAAAGAATAACATCATTAAAAACAATTATAAAGTTTTGCAAGAAAAATATTTGATAAAATTAAAAATAAGATGCCCAAGCAAATAAAATTTAAAAATAATGTAGGTACCATCGCGCCGATAAAAAACTGGGACAGGAAATTTTTCTATTTTCTCCTAGACTATTAAGAATAATTTTACATCAAGCCTGGTACCAGTAAAATGTCACGAAAATTTGCATGTCAATAAAGATTGTCACTTTATGATTGACTCGTCAAACATACAATCATATATTATTTGTAAATATGCCACAATTAACCCCCCAGCAAAAGGCAATTATTTATAGTCGGTTGCGAGATAGTGTTGCTATTAGGGATATTGCAGATGAACTGGGAGTAAGCAAGAATACCGTGCTATTGGCAAAACAAAAAATAGCAAGACATGGGACTATTATTAGGAATGCAGGTTCTGGTCCCCCTAAAATTTCTACTGATGATCATGATAGAAGACTGGTTAATTATCTAAGGGATCATCCCTTCGAAACTGCAATCAAGGCAAAAGAAGAGACGAATTTTCCAGGTTCTGCAAATACCGCTAGAGACAGGGTTCGAAATTCCGATATACGAAGCCGTTGTGCTGCCAATAAAAACTTTTTAACTGAAATAAATAAACAGGGCAGGTTAGAATTTGCACATGAATATATTAATCAAATAAATTTATGGGAAACAGTTATATTTTCTGACGAGAAAACTTTTCAGTCATGCAATAATGGGAGAATTCGGGTGTATAGGCCTTCCGGCATGCGGTATGATGAGAGATACACCCACAAAACCAACCAAAGTGGGCGTTTCTCTATAAATGTTTGGGACTGGATTAGCGCTAGAGGACCAGGACTTTGCCAAATCGTCGAAGGAAGACTAACTGCAGCAGTATACGTTAATATACTAAACGAAGTGATGATACCATCGGTAAACGCTGTATACGGTCAAAATTACACATTTCAGCATGATAATGCTCCAATACACACAGCGCGCATTGTACAAAATTTTCTCCAAGAAAATAACATAGCAGTTCTTCCCTGGGCTTCGAAGAGTCCCGATTTGAACCCGATAGAAAACATTTGGGGTGCCATGGTCAAATCTATGTATAAACATGATTTTCAACCTAGAAACAGGGATGAATTACGTCATAGGATAAATCAAGCTTGGGATGAAATAACTGTCGAATTATGTAGAAACTTAGTTTTAAGTATGCCACAAAGGCTCCAAAAAGTAATAAACAGAAATGGTTCTATGACCAAATATTAATTTTGTGTTGTTTGGACAAACTTTGTGTTCGCAATTTTTTTCTTTTTATTAAATGTATTTTATTACCTGTATTAGCTTTATTTATTATTTTGTGGTAATGGTAAATATAATAATTTATAAAATATTTGACTTTAAAAAAATCTAACATATTATATGATGTCTCTCAAATTTAACCACCCCGTATCAAAAAATACAAAACATTCCATTATGTAACCTAGGTTACTTTTTAAATTTTGAATGTTTTTCCTTTTTAGCTCTAGACACCTTTTATAGTCTAGGGGATATGTATTTCTTACATTGTTTTTGTAAATCTCTTGTCCCAGTTTTTTATCGGCACAATAGTACCTAGTAACAAATAGAAATTTTAGTAAAATGGGATACAAAACCAAGCATATTTATTTATTTTATGGTAAATAATTCTCAGAATTAATTATACAATGATTTATCTGATTCATGCTATTATCAGATGGAAAGAGTAATAATAAACATTGGTTATTATTATATCTAATAATTTTAAACATGTGATAAAGTGACTCAGCTAGTAGTGAATCACCATTGTTCTTGAACTCAACAATAAAATATATATTTATTCAATTTTGGTAAATTTTATAGAGCAAAAAATAAAACTTTTACCTCTTCAAGTTCGCTACTCCATGCAAGAAGTTGTCTCAGTCTCCCGCTGTTTTTGTAGATGCATTTAACCATATACCAAAAAGTTCCAAAGCAGAATAATACAACGAATGCCATAAGAATTGCTAAAAGATAAAATAAATCAGGTTTTTAATAAAAACAATTAATAATGTTTACTTACATAAGTAAGCATCATCTGCAGGTTCTTTGATGTAAATGGGTGGACAGCTTCCTGTAATATTCCATCCATATCGATAGTGTTCATACAAAAGCTTGGTAAAACTTGAAATAAAATTTAAGAAGGTTACTAGAGATAAAGTTTGGATCGATGAAGTTTTAGGTTGAGTTCCTTTATAAACACCATTATGGTATATTATATTGTACCAACAAAAGGCCTTAAATATTTAATCATACTTATTACTAATATTTTTTTGGTTAAAATTATTTACCCGCACGAATTATTCCCATCGTTCTCCCAATATAGAGTTAGAGGTGACCGAGTACTCACTAGCAAAGGAGTACTCTCATTGACGCCCAAAGTTGTTAGGTTCTGGAAGTTACATTTATGGCACTGTTCGTATTGACCAAACACAGAGATGTTACTATTAATTTGATTGTAGATATCGATACAAGCTTCATCATAATTTAAATTTAAAGGTTTTTGCAGACATTTGTTCTTATTTCCAAACAGCATAGTGGATTTTTACGTTTTTAGTTTTAATATAGACTGTTCTGATTTGGGCAACGCCACTTTCACAAATTTCCAGCTAATCTTTTTCCACCTTTCCTGTCTGGTTTGAGTAAAGATCCTAGCGATAACACAAACATTAAAATAATAATTAACTAGTGAAATTAACTAAACTACAAAGAAAACTTTTCTTTTTCAATTTTCAATGATATAAGCAATTTTTGACGTTTCAGTTGGTGACATATTGATGATATTGACAAACAAATAATCATAATGGAAAAAAATCACATGTGTTTCAGGGGGTGGCAAACAAGAGAGCATGTTGTGGTTACAGGTGGAATAAGGATAGGCAATGCTCACTATGTCTTGGCTTATCTCAGATCGTTGTTTTTATGCACATGCACATGATGATGATGAGTGATGACGTAGCAAACTCTTGGTTTTTGCGGTAAAGTTCTGTAATGTATATGTGTAATCTTTACTATTACCATAGGTTTGAAAAGGATAGAGCGGTGCGAAATATTCCGTGTTAAAGTAAAAAAGGAAAGAAATATCTAGTAACGTTTTATGTTTTCATGTTGGGCAGGGGGTAGTATTGGCAGTCGCTTTTCTGACATCTGACAGCGTCACCGGTTCCATTTTGACAGCGACTGAAGAAAAAAGTTTTAACGTTCCGCTTTTATGCCTTGGTGTTTTTGTCGATTTTTAGCGATTTTAATTACCATTCTCAAGGAATTCAAGCTTATTTTAGTTTTTAATGAGAAAGCAGCATCATAGTAGTGGAGTAAGTGCAGAAATCTCGTCTCGTCCGGCATAATTATGGCAAATTTTCAGGGCAAAATGGACATGAAAACCGATTTGGATCTCAGCGGTAAATTAATAATTAAAGTTCAATTTGGAGACGATATCCGTAGGATTCCTATTCACAACGAAGCCATTACGTACGATGAATTAGTTTTAATGATGCAACGAGTTTTTAGGGGTAAATTATCTGCCAATGACGACATTACCCTTAAGTATAAAGATGAAGGTAGGTTTTTTGTCTGTTCTTCTCATTACCATATTCTCATTTTTATATTCGCTTCTTGAAAGCAGTTTTCTGTTTAACTCATTAAATATGTAATGGTATTTATCCATTTATAATTTTAAAAGCTTATTAAATCTTGATAAGTACTACTATAAATATGTTAGGGGACCTGATTAATAACGTTTAAGAGAAATAGTTTGATACCAGTTTTTAAGTATAATAGAAAAAACTTGTGGGGATTAAAGTGCTTAAAAGAAACGTTTAATGTAATTATACTTAAAATACTGTGGGAGTGTTTGTTTCTATAAATTGTAATAAGAAATTGGAGAGGTTATGGTTTTTTTCTTGTAGATGGTGATCTAGTAACAATTTTTGATAGTACAGACCTGTCTTTTGCTATTCAATGTAGTAGGATATTAAAGCTCCAAGTGCTGTTAAATTCTGAAGTTAAGAATGAAATTGAAGCTGTGTCTCAGACTGAAGTATCAAATTTGAAAAAACAAATTAGAACTATTCGTGATCAAGTCAATAAACTGTTGGAATTCTTGGATACTGTTAAGACTGTCAAATCTGCCCCAACACAAGGTTATTTATTTATTTTGTTAAAAAAATTTTAAGTAAGTATTTATATACAACAGGGAATGGTTTTGCTAAGCTTGGTTATACTGTTTTAGATATATCAGAAGCTAATTTAGATATGAACCCAGCAAGCAATACATTAAATAAAGTAAATTCAAGTGAGTTCGACCCACTTCAGGACAAAAGTCAAAAGAATGGAACTGAAGATCAAAAGGAATCATCGAAACCCTCAACACCACAGGTTGGTTTACTCTCAAATAAAATAATAATTAATAAATAATTAACATTTGTAAGTACTTATAATCTCAGATTAACTATTGTACCCTGAGCTTATAAGTATGTAGGTACTTTATTTTCCTAGTAAATTTCTTCAGTAAAAATGTTCACCCTTTAAATATAACTGACATTTTTTTGTTTCAGATCAGCAACGAAGGTTCAAATTCGAGACCTCAATCAGCATCAATGCTACCACAAGGAGGGGGGCCCCAACAACAGTCTGTGCCCACGTCGGCTGCAGCTGCAAATGCTCATATGAGCGATTATTTTGCACGGGGCTCCCTGGGTATGCAGTATGCTGGACTTTCGGGGTACCCCCAGCAGTACAATTTTCCAGCAACTGGGTATGTTGTATGTATTCTCGTTTTTAATTTAATGTAGTGTCGTTGATGTTGCATGGCATGGTTTGGAGGAGTATTTAGTAGAAATTGCAGATTTATCTTGATAAGTAAAAAACAAACACTTTTTAATTCTAGAAGATATAATTTTTTTCCTTAAAATAATGCTTCAAAAATCTTGAATTTCTATACTTACTTTAGTAACATCAAAGGGAAGAATGGAATTTTCTGATTTAAAACCATAATAATAATACACTTCAATGAAATAACCATAAAACCTAAAATAAATAAGTCATTAGGACAAAAAAAATTCAAATCTATATGTTTTTATTTTTACTAAACGATTATTTACCAACACATTTAAAAAATATAAAGAAATAAAAGCATGGATATTGGAAACAGATAACTTAATAAATTTGGAAATGTTTTAATTAATATTGTTATTAATAATATATTTTTCAAAATTTTATTATACCTATATTTTCAAAAAACTGCGTCTATATTTATATACATATACTTAAACGTTTTTTATTTGATATTTAACTCTTAAATAATATTAACAAATATTTAAAAAAATATTTTAATATTCCTATATATTTATAAATTAAAATACTAAGATTTGCCCCTAACAGGCACATCTTTGGGGGATCAAAGAAAAAGTTTTTTGAGAAAGATAAATAAACACATTTATTATATTGTAAATATTGAAAATAAACTTATTATTAAATACTTATATTTTTTTATAATATATTTATTTGCTAAAAAATAAACAGAAATGTCAAGTATATAGGTTTTTAAAGCCAGCACTAATGTTCTTCAGCTTATTTTAATGTATACATTATTATGGGTAAGTAATTTTTGTAATTTATTTATTGGTATAGTATATACAAAAGTTATAAAAATAATTACACAACAATAGTCACTGATAACTATAAGCAAATCTAATTAGAGCAGGGGTTCCCAAACTTTTTTCTATGGCACCCCCTTTTGGGAATCAAGAAATGGTCGCGCCTCCCTCCCCTCCATTATACAGATACAAGTTAAAAATTTGTATTAATTTTGCAGTTTTAGAGCTCTCGCGCCCCTCCTAATGCTGCTTTGCGCCCCACCAGGGGGGCGCGCCCCCCAGTTTAAGAACCACTGAATTAGAGCATACTTTTATGAACACACTGTAAATTGTTTACTTCTTTTATACTGGTTAAATAACAGTTATTTAATTTTTACTAACTTTATGCATGCAGTTTTTGACAAATGAGTGGTAGTTATTTTTCTTTCCTTTTCTTGGTAAAACAAAAAAGGATTAGAGATTAAATAAAAACTGGTTTAAACACAGAATAAAAATGAAGGGACTATGCCTGTAATATGGTATTAACTTGTTCCTTAGGGTTGACTGATACACTAACCTATAGAATTAATTGTTTGGTATATTTACAAAATGTTAGACTTATGTACCTCAGTGGCGATTGGTGGGATGAAGGTGACTCACGCCCTACCTTAGTACATTTAAAAATATTCGTAGGGTTGATTGATGATAAACAATACTTGTTTTGCTTGTATGCAATTAATGTTTTCAAAAAATGTCTGCCTCTTGCTGATAATTGATATAGTTGTACTGAACCGCGTAGCCTGACAAGTTGTTTCTCCGTTCTCCAGCACCCAAAGTTTCCTCTTTTTCTGTTCGAAAAACCCAAATTCTAACGGCAGAAACACGATATTTACTGCCCAACAAAGGCTATAAAGACACCGACACCGGTCTATTTTGCTTCCAAAGCAGTTGTGGCAAGCCAGTGCTATCTGGGACAACTTAAATAACAAAATTTAAAAAAAGATTTTAAAATAATAAAAAATTGGTTTGATAAAAATTTATTAACAATTAATTTTGATAAAACTAATTATCTTCCTTTTACTTTAAATCCAAATAACAAACCACAAAATATGAATAGTATTAAAATAAATGATGACATTTAAATTTTGAAAGTTAATCAAGTAAAATAAAATATTTAGGCATAATCTTTGAAAGTAAATTAAATTGGAATTTTCCCATAGAATATTTCATTAAAAAATTAAAAAGTTTACTACCAATTTTTAGAAACATTAAAAACATTTTGAACGTTAAACATATGGAAATATTATATTATGCATTAGTTAAAACTCATTTAAATTCGGAATTTTAGGTTGGGGATGAATAAATAAAACTTTCGTTAAAAAGTTAGAAATATTACAGAAACGGTTTCTAAAAATTATATTTAAAAAAGATTATCTTTATCCTTCAATTATATTACATTCTGAAACAAAAAAATGAACATTAGACAACTTTACAATTATAACATATTTAAAAATAAAAATCTTATACAGTTTAAAAACCATAATTATAATACACGTCATAAAAATGAAATAACCATAAAACCTAAAATAAATAAGTCCATAGGACAAAAAAATTTCAAATATTTGTTTTTAATTTAACGATTATTTACCAACAAAAATTAAAAAATATATTTCATTTAAAAAATATAAAGTCAAAATAAAAGCAAGGATATTGGAAACAGATAACTTTATAAAAATTTTGGAAATATTTTAATTATTATTGTTATGAATATTATATTTAAAAAATTTTTATTATACTTATATTTTCAAAAAACTGCGTTTATATATACATATATTAAACGTTTTTATTTGCAATTTAACTTTTATATAAAATTAACAAATATTAAAAAAAGTTTTAATATTTTTATAATTTAAAATACTAAGATTTGCCCCTAACAAGCACGTCTTCGGGGGATCAAAGAAGTTTATTGAGTAAGATAAATAAACAAATTTATTATATTATAAACATTGAAAATAAACTTATTAATATTATCCGGCCTGGCGCACACCCGCTCCCGCAGTCGCTGGACGTACTTCTAAAGAATCCAAGGGGAAAGTGAAAAGTAGTAAGCTATCATGAAGCTTGGATCCTTTCTGAAAAGTGTATTATCATAAACTTTTCTAATATATTCCTAACATAGTACACTCATTTTTAACTTTGGCCGCGCTGAAAAAACTATTCTCGATTTTAGCCATCAAACTATTCTATTTGCGCAAACGCCGTTTTTACATATCTAAATTAAAAATGCAAAACTAAATTTGACATGTAATAGGTATTTACATTTTTTACCGACCACGAATCGCCACTGATGTATCGGTATAACTTTATTTATTTCAGCTATAATCTCAGCTGAACCAGTTTTAAAAACTTGACTTTTTCAGCCGATACGTTCCCCAAGTGATGGACAGTTCCCAAGTTCCAAGTTCAAACGCGTTTACAAACCCAGCCCAAGGTAGCATACCGTATCCCACCCAACAATACGGCCACCCTCCGGGCAGCGTGGTCTATCCGTCGGCAGCCGCACAGGGCAATCCCTACTCTAAGGCTTTCTCGCAACCCAACCCCCAACAGCACGGGTATATGCCCCCTCGTCAGTAAGGTTTGATTTGGAAATGTTTTAAAATAATTATTGTTAAGTACGTTGGTTATTTAAAGGGTTGTATTGACAGTTGATAAGTGACTACACCCATTATTTCCAGAATAAATTATTTTAGGACTTGTGTTTTGAAAAAGTACACAAATGTCTAGGTTGTTTAGTATTTCCGAATTTTTTTTGGATATTTTTGATAAGCGCCTGTAAGTATGTCGGAAAATTTTTATTTTATTTGCTTTATATAACTTGTTAATAACTAGCGTACTTCCTGACGAAAGCACACAATTGTTAAAATTGAGATAAAAAAAAATACTAATATCTTCTTGTGTTTTTCATAAAATATATACAATTTCTATGTAACAATTTTTTTTAGTATAGATTTAATTTATTAACCATTTTTCATACATTATTTTACAAGTTTTCAATATAGTTTTTGTCACTCTTTTAAAAATTGTGGTCTACATCTATTTCTATTCTATAACGATATTCCTGATCTTTGATATTGGGTCCTTCCCTGAAAATTGCTCCTGTAGGGTTGCCTTGAGATTAAAGTTTAGTTACTATTTATTTATTTATTTTTTAAATTAAAATGTGATCTTTTTGATATTTCCCAAATACAGTCATTTTCCTTGAACAGTTTCTGTAGAATTCGATTCGTAGGTTAGTGTAAATTTACAAACCTTAGTTAAATCTTATAAAATAAATGTATATTTTGAACTAAACATAAAAACTTTTTTTGTTTTGTACAGGCAGTTCTCGAGGAATGGCCCCATTGTTATTTTAAACTTATAATGTAATAATTGCCTTTTTATTATATACTATATTGGTTTAAGTTCATCTGTAGGTCTTAAGCAATAAAAGTATAATATAATTTGACTTCAGTTTTTTTTTAATATGCCCTGAACTGTTTCATTTAATTTTGATTTTAACCTTATTTTAATAGAAGAAAATAATTATATAATAATAAAGAAAAGAATTTAAAAAAGCGTTCTGCGTATAATCTCGAAGCAGCAGCCGCACTTTGACGACACTCGCCGTAAATTAGCACCATATCTACTAGTTCATTGTTTTCAAATTTTACCATTTTCACGTGTTACCAATTTAAAATTAACTTTCTTCAGAAAAACACCGCAGCAGATTGCTCAACACCACCCGTAAATCGCATAACTAATTAGAGATAAGAAAAACAACATAAAATAAAGTATAGCGGGCTACGTTTTGATGACAAGGCCCGCACTTAGATTTTTTACTTCAGTATCGCGCTTATTTTTAAGGCGGAACTTTGTGCAGCAAGAAATTTATTTGCAAGAGAGTTTCACCCGAAGTGGGCATACTAGCGAGCTTATGACGTGGTGAAAAATATTCCGTAAACATCGACACACACTGAAACCACGATGCAAGGCGGTAGGTTCTTTATTATGCTAATGAGTTCTGGTTGATTTTATTTCGGAGACGAGAAATTTGTTTTGTGGAAAATAAGTACTTGTTATTGTATTCTTAGTTAAAATAATGTACCTAATCGTTATACGGATATATCTTTTAAATTTTGTCTTATTTTATTATTAAAGCTATAGAATATTTACAAAAAATAAAATTAGGTAGAGCAGAAAGTTTGAAGTGTTAATTAATAATAGGTATAAAAGCACCTGCAAACAGGGTGTTCGTGTTCCACCGGGAACCGCGTCGAACTATATATGGAAAACTATACATAGGAAAATTTTCAAAATTTGCCATCGTGGTAATGCTGATGGGGACGACCGGACTAAAAAAATTTCATAATGGTGGTACTTCCGGTTATACCGGAAGTTAGTGTCAGCTAGGGTAGCCAGATTTTAAAAATTGAAAAGCGGGAAGTGGATAGTGCCTGGAGGACAAGTTTTTTTTGAGGTGCTTAAAATAATTATATTAATGATTTCTAAAGAGAAATTCTTCTTCTGAATTATATTAATGATTTCTAAAAAAAAAAGGTCGATACCCCGTTGACCTTACGCTGTGGCGTGCCTTTTATATTTCTTCCTCCTATCATCAAACGTGCTTTCTAAAAAAAAAGGTCGCCCCTCTCTAAGGCAGCTGTACAGTTATTAGGCGTCCGTCGTGTTATTGGAAAAGCGGGAGTTTTGTTTAAGTGCGTGGGAGGCAGGAGGTTAAGTAAAAAAGCGGGAGCCTCCCGACTAAATCGGGAGGGTTGGCAACCCTAGTGTCAGCGTGTTTATTTTAAATAGAACATCCTATATATTATTACATTTTTGCATTCTACGTAAGATTCTAGGCAGATTTTGTACAGGGTGGGGACTTTAATTGGAATAAATTCGATATTATTAAAACGGCTGAAGTTACGCCTACAAAATTTAGTATGTATGGTTTTGAAGCATGCGGAATTGAATTATAATGTCGGCGCAGTTGCCAGATTTCTCAGCTTTGCGCTACACGTAGTAATTTTAATCTTTTAAATGGAATGCCCTATTTATTTTTATTGCAGTGCATTGGGCGTGTCCAATTTAATAAGATGCCAAATTAACAAAATTCTATCTTCACTAATTGCTGAGCTATGGCAATACTGTAATTCCATTAAAAAGTACCATGAGAATTTCTATTTTTAAAGTTTAAGTTAAATAGGCCATTTTGAAAAGACAAGAACTTTTCTTGAATCTTGTCAATAACTTAGTAACTATAGAGGTAGACAAGCGTCCCGGTACTTTTTAAGGGAACTTCAGTGTTGCCATAGCTCAGAAACTAGTGAAGATAGAATTTTGTAAATTTGAGATCTTACTAAATTTGACACTACCAATTCACTGCAATAAAAATAAATAGGGCATTCTATTTAAAATAACAAAATTACTACGTGTAGCGCAAAGCTGAGAAATCTGGCAACTGCGCCGACATCATAATCCAATTCCGCATGCTCTAAAACCCCCACATACCAAATTTTGTAGGCGCAACTTCAGCAAGTTTAATAATATCGAATTTATTCCAGTTAAAGTCCCTACCCTGTATGCCTATACCTATAAATATCTAAGCGTTTTTGACATATTTGAATTTTTCTGTTAAGAATGACGTTTGCAAGCCTTAAAATAATTATCAATTTTTTCTATAAAGAAGCCTTATATTTATTTAATTTAAGCGGGATTCCTTGTTATAAAGGACCTGCTTTATTAGATTTTTTATAATATTTTGATAACTATTAATTCAGGGTGTTTAAACAATAAGATTGAAAAAACTGCAAAAAGTCTAAATTTTCAAAGGGAAACACCCAAATTTTATAATTACTTTTAGTTTAGCATTAAAAAAGGGTAAGTTTGTATATCCCAAAAATGTTGAACATTATTAATAAGCACATTGTGATGGCTTCTGTTTTGCGGATATCGATTGGCAAATGTGTCCCATGTTCTTGATATAACTTTAACACATTCTCCATAAATAATAAATAAATTTAAATAATCTTCGTTTGTATGCACAATTTAAGCGCACAGGCATGACAATTAATGGTTTAATGGTAAGTGACAGCTTCATAAATTTTTCTCGCATTTGATTGTTTTTCAACGCCGTTATAGTCAACTAAAAGTAACTAAACTTAAAATCTGCAGCAAAATCGCCACATAAAAATATTAAGTTGGGAATGTTTCTAAAACTAAAATTTTTTGGAATATACAAACTTACCCTTATTTTTAATGCTAAATAAGAAATAATTATAAAGTTTGTGTATTTCCATTTGAAAATCTAGTCCTTTTGCAGTTTTTCAATTTAATTTTTAATCGTATTGTTTAAACACCCTATATTAATAGTTATCAAAATATTATAAAAAATCTATTAAAAATATCTAAAACGCTTAGACATAGGTATAGGACATGGTATACAAGATATGCCTAAATTCTTGCGTAGAATGCAAAAATGTAGTAATATATAGAGTATTCTATTTAAAATGAGCAAGTTGACACTTACTTCCGGTATAACGGAAAGTGCCACCATTATAAATATATTTTAGCCCGATCGCCCCCGTCAGCACTAGCATATACTGTCAAATTTTCAAAATTGGGAGGCACAGGCCTACCCTGAAACTAAAGGTTTTCAGCATTGGTTATCAAATACTTCGTAAGGTCAATCGTTTTTCAATCAAAATTTTCTTATATTACAAATTTTTCACCATGTTTATTAGATAAGTCCCGCTGGTTCCAGGATTTGTTGACTGTGGTTACTAACTCGCGCAGTATTTTGTCCGTCGCGTTCCGTGCCATTGTAATTAATTTTTTTTTAAAGTGGTATGTTTTTGACGATTACAACCTTTAAACAGACATTTTTGACGATTAGTTGCGCTGCACCTTCAAAAGAAAAAAAAGTAAGTACCTAGATTTTTTTTTAGTAACACAGAAACAACAGGAGGTAGTACCGTATCGTCGCGCCAATCCGCTACAAAATCACGGTATTAATGTTTCTTATAAACATAAAGTGATAGGGGGGTAGCCAAAAAAACGTGTAAGTTCTCAAAAGTTAATTCTATAAAATAAAATACTTCGCAGCCTTTTCTACACTTTCTCCACCGTTCAAAAGTGGCTACAAAAGAAACAAAACTTTGCGTTTTCAAGAACTTCTATCAAAAGTGATTCCTACAAAAAAAAATGTCGCAGTCGTTTCATAAACTCCCCCTAACAAAAGTTAGTAAAAAGTATATTTACCCCCCCCCCCCCCCCCCCCCCCCCCCGCTCCCCCTTGGTTAAGAGACAGGGGCAACTGCCCTCTTTATGGACGCCCATGCCTAACAAAAAATTGTATTTTATTACTCTGCGTGGCATACTGTCCAATTTTTATTTATTACCTACCTGGCTTCTTAGAAGCATTGTCACTATACAGTAGTCTCGCTGCACCAAATTGTAGCTGCGAGCCAATAACATGAACAGATAAATGTCATGTGACCAACGCCAAATTCGTGCCTGACAACTACTTTTAAATCGTTTAACCATGGATAAAATAATAAACACATTTCACCTTTAAAATTAATTTATATTTTAACAGGTTTAGACAGAAGCTCACTATATAAACAATATATAGAGCCTGTATAATAAGCATAAAATATAAAATAATCGAATAGAAATAGATTCATTATGCAACAGTTGGTTTCTTTACTTACTAAGAACCTTCATAAATGGCTTTATTTTATTACACCTATCACCCTTTACCAAGACAAATTAAACTTTAATTTTAGATCTAAGAGTTAATATACCAGGGTTACCATACATCCTGGGATTTGTCGTAAGTTCCCGGTGACCCAGTTTGGGCCTCTAATACCGATAAGCTATTTACCTTAGTATATTTTGTTCACTATCAAGAGAATAACCCATTTCGATAAAAAACGAAACAAAAAATTCAATATAGCCCATTTTTGATTGCAACAAATCGACTGGATTTCGTTCAATTCTTATCCTTACCTAACATGAATAAGAAATTTTGAAAGCCCAAACACCAGTTTTGACAAAATGGTGAACGCGCCTTGAACATTTTGCCCTACGGCGTATTATAAACCATCCCGGTCTAAGCCGAAAAATGTATGGTAACCCGGAGTTAATAGCACAACTACTAGTTACGTCTTTTTAATATTAACGCTTAGATATTCTGTTATTGGCACAGACAATCCAAAAAGGAAAACATAAAATTTAGCCCAAAATTACCCCCGAAATTACTTCTTGTTCGACCACCTATAATTTTTTTCAGTGTATCATTATTCTCTCTGGATGTAAATTGTTTCACGTCAGCCGAGAATAAATTCAGCTGTATATAGGCAACTTCTATAACATGACAACAAAATGTACCTAAAACATGAGTTGCGCGCTGCAAGATAACGGACTTATTACGATATTGTTTTGTCTCAATTTTTGAAGTCTTAAAGATAAGACATGGAAGTTCTAAGGTACATGGCTATTTTTTTGAAAAAAAAATTCTTAGCTACGATATTAACCTTGGAAAAGTGCCTAAAAATACGCACCTTTAGTGGGCATTTTCTTATACAAGTTCTTATTTTTTTCAAAAAAGGGCTTTGTACCTTAGAAATACAAACATTCCTTTATTAAATTTTAAATTGTCCCGACAAATATTTCAAATAGCCTTTGCAGAATCCTGCAGTAGCGAAACGGTGTTTTTCATCCTCTAAATTTGCGCGTGGTAGAGCCTTAAGTTTTTTGAAAAATGTTATTTAAAAATGTTGTTTATTTTAGGGCCTTCTATACACAGCTAAAAAAGAAGTATCAACTGAGGAATCACCCTGTATAATTACTACTATATACTTATCTACAAAGTATTTAATTAGCAGTCTGGTACAAGAACGTAAACTTGGCGCATTCTTCAGGTAGCGCATTAAAGAGACACCCTCATAAAATAAGGTTTTTTTGAATTATTTCAGAAAATGTTTGTGATATACTCTAGGAAGATTTTTATTATTGGGATATGTTTTCAATCGGTTCTAGTTCAGATGTTAGTGCTGAATATGATAAATTCGATTATAGCGAAAAAGCCCATTTTGTTATTGAGTAGTATGCATTATTGGCAAACTTGAATCTATGGTACCGATATAAACGCATCAAACGGAGATTATTAGTAGCGTTTAACACGTTAAACCTTAGACCGCTATCCCCTACCTTGCATTCTTTAGAACACGAGGTCGAAGCAGCCTCGGGAGCAATCGATACGTCGACTCTGCCACACCACATACATATCCCTCCTTTCAGTAGGAGTGGTTAGGTGTCTCTTTTTGGTGTCTCAGTTTTGGGAAGATCAGTTTTTTTTAGATATCACTTTTGATCGGGGAGAGGGAAGAAGTTATTGTGGGGACACTTTTGACCGGGAATATGTGTTAGATGTTTGTCTTCGTTGTGTGTTAGGGAAGAATAAACAATTTTTTTGGGAAATCTTATTTAATTGGGTTAAATTATGTCAGAGTACCAATACGCTGTATATCTATTACACGAATTGTGATAAATAGCAGTTTACGGTCGATTTAAAAGAAAAATGTGGGTATAATATTTCTTAGATTCACCTGTGGTGGACTCTCCACACTAGCGGCGGTCACAGACATTGCCAAAGTTCCAGAGAGTTGATGATGAAGAAATTTTCAACATAACCCCATTTGAGGGTTGTGTGTTTATTTTGTTTATAGATTTCGTCAAGCGTGGGTACATTTTCCGCTTTAAAATAATGAGTGCTGTAGATATTTTAAAAGCAGGTAAGTAAGTTTTAAGACAAATGATCAGTACATAGTTTATAAGATAAACCGGCTTATATTATGCGGTTTAGTCCATGATATCGTCATCGTTTTTAGGAGACTCCAAAACCAAAGAAATCGAAAATGGAGCTGAACCTTCGGCTCCCATTACTAAAAAAGGAATCCTCACTTCCTTTAAATCCGGGAAATCTATGAGCATTCCCGATGTAGATGTGGTTAGTAGTTTTAATTCTATTATTTGCAAATATCTAATAACACAGTCTTAGGCTCAAGTTTATTCGGTTATGTCAAACAATTTTTACATGTTTTAGCTTGGTAGATGCCGTTTTGTCTCAGAATTCGAGAAATTAAACAGAATAGGCGAAGGGACTTATGGAATTGTCTGTAAGTATTATTTAATGGAAATTTTACTTCATGTTTACATTTATTAACTCCTTATCCTTCCAGATCGAGCCAAAGATACCGTGTCAGGTCAAATTGTGGCTCTAAAAAAAGTTCGAATGGACCAGGAGAGAGATGGCATACCAATCAGTAGCCTAAGAGAAATTCAAGTATTGTTGAATTGCAAACATGAAAATATTGTTCATTTGCAAGAAGTTGTGGTTGGTAAAAGCTTGGAAAGGTAATATACAATACTTGGGTTGTTTTTCTGTAATACAACATGTTTTCTTTAGTATTTTTTTGGCTATGGAATACTGTGAACAGGACCTGGCCTCCCTTCTTGACAACATGCAAGCCCCATTTACAGAATCTCAAGTGAAATGTATCATGTTACAAGTTCTGAGAGGGCTACGTTACTTACACCATAATTTTGTTGTTCACAGAGACTTGAAGGTCTCTAATTTACTTATGACTGATAAGGGATGTGTTAAAATTGGTAAGTTATTTAATAAATTGTTTTTTTAAATTTTCCTTACTGATTTTTTTGTAGCTGATTTTGGTCTAGCTAGATGGTTTGGTGTTCCATTGAAACCCATGACACCTCATGTAGTGACTTTGTGGTACAGGTCACCAGAATTACTATTACAGGCCCCAACTCAAACTACCAGTGTGGATATGTGGGCTGCCGGTTGCATTTTGGGGGAACTATTAGGGCACAAGCCTTTGCTGCCTGGACGATCAGAAATTCAACAATTGGAAATGATTGTTGATTTACTTGGTAAGGAATTCTATTTTCTCTCTCTCTCTTATTAATTCCAAATAAAATAGTGTCACTCTAGGTGGCTAAAGTAAACAGTAAAGATTGCCTATTATGTACTTGCCATTGACTTATTTTTACTGCTTACAGGTACACCTTCTGATGCAATTTGGCCAGGATTTAGTGCTCTTCCTGCTTTGCAAAACTACGGCCTCAAGCAGCAACCATATAACAATCTTAAGCAAAAATTCCCATGGTTGTCTGCTGCAGGCTTGAGATTGCTTAACTTCCTGTTCATGTACGACCCTAGAAAAAGGGCTACTGCTGAGGAATGTTTACAAAGCAGTTATTTTAAGGAACCCCCACTACGTAAGTTATTTTTTGAATACAATTAATGTGTCTGTTGTTTATTTAATGACTTATTTAATTAACATTTAATCTTTTAGCTTGTGATCCCAAGTTGATGCCAACTTTTCCCCAACACAGAAATATTAAAGGGGGCAAAAACCCTGCGCCACCTGACACCAACACAGGGGTGGGAGATCAAACCAATAATCTACCTACAATTTCAGATTTGGTAAAAAAATTTTGAATTATTTACAATACAAGAAAGTTTATTTTATGCATTATTGGTAATGTTTTTTTTTTCAGCTTGGGTCTATAGTTAAAAAAAGGCGAGTGGATTAATGGAAAGAATACGTTCCTTGTGAATATTGAATATTTTTTTATATTTGAATGCATGTATGTGTAACCTAATTTTAATGTTGATGTATTTTAATTAATTAGCAATAGTTAAAGAATAATAAGCTGTTTTTATAGAAAAGAAAAAGTTCATGATTAAAAAATTGCACCAAACCTGTTCTGTAGTCTTTAAAACTGTTAAACATCTACTCCAAATCAAAGTTAATATTGAATACTGAATTCACGTTGTAAATAAAATATGAGATAAGTAATGTAAATAACCTTCCGGGTGCATCCAAAATGCGAATATCTAGTTCTTATAGATTGAATAAGGCACTGATTGATAGTCTGGCTGAAAAGCTAGAAATTAGTGAACCAACTTAAATTCTCTGTGGCCGATCCTTGTTCACAGAGAAAATGTTGCTTACAAGTCACTTGTCTTGTGTATTTGACCTACGAGCGATATGTTCAAAACCCTATGACTTTATCCTTGTTTATCGATATGGTCTTTTTTTGAACGTACTCTTTTTGATTATTCGTTTAATTACGTACGTTCTTTTAGCGCGTGTTTTAGCAAAATAACAACAAAAAACATGTATATTGCAAGATCACTATTTTTGGTTCAAGAAGTGTTCAATAAATCAAACTTTCTAGGCATTTAAAACCCTTTAGTTTGTGTATTTAAGAAGTACCGGATTTTGAGGTTACACTGCAAACAAACACCATGGATCAGGAATTTTCAATGGAAAAACAAAATTTTACTATTGTTAAAGAAAAAATTATCAAAACTAAGTAAGTTTTAGGCTTATGTCAGCACAAACAATATTTCATGCACTTACATATATTTTAAATAGGTACTCTTCTATGAGTACCTACCTACAAATCTTGATGGTACTAATCTAGAAAGTTTATTTTAGTTTGTATTTCAACTAATGTGGTTTTTTAGTGAACTACTTTCACTCTACAATGAGAAAAACGAAACCCTCAATAAAGTCAAGAATGCTTTCAAACAACTTAAATCTAAATACGAAGCCACAGTCCACGAAGTAGACCGGCTAAAGTTAGACAATGAACGACTAAATTTTAACTTAGAAGCACTGAAATCAAAATCTCAACAGAATGACAAAGAACTTCATGAGCTGCGTGCAGATTATAAGAGAACAGATGAACGATATCAACAAACAATGATTGATTCACAGCAAACTATTTCAGAATTAGAAGATAAAGTTAAAGATTGCATTTGTACAAGACAACTTCTCCTATCGCCTACAAAAGGACGTTCAGTAAATGAAAAGATTAAAGAATTGAAACAGAAATGTAGCGGGCTAATAAAATCGGAAAGTAATTTAAAAGATGACTGTGATAGTCTACAGCTTAAAAATAAAGAACTTATAGAAGAGGCACTAAAGAATTCAAAAGTTATTAAAAATTTAACTGCTAAAAATGCAGAGTTGCTAAGTGACATGACCTCACTTAAAAAAGTAAGTATTATTTTAAGTCAGTCAAGGAAGGCAGTTTTTGGTTAATAGATTTAAAAAATGTAAGGAAATCAGTGTTTCTACATTTAATTGCTTGCTACTTATTTTTGACTTCCCCATACTTTAAAATAAATAAATTGTGAAACTTATAGATAATGTTTAAAGCACATTTATTCATAATACTAAATACATTGTTAATTTTTATTACTAATTAAATTAAAATAACTTATGTATCTGCTTCCTTAATGGTTATTATAGTTTTTGTCAACCAGATAAAGAAATTTTATAATAATTAATCAATGGATATTCTAATTTTTACATTGATCATTAGCAGCAACATTTAATATAATTTTAACACCTATCAATATACTATATAGAGCTATTTTTTTACAATTTTACATAAAATGTTGTACTGTTGTAGGTGGTTCTCTGACTTTGACACATTTAATTTATTTTTAGGTACAAAAATTAGAATCTAGAGATCATTTAAATTTTCAACAAACTCTCAAATCTCTTAAACAGAGCCATGAAAAGGAAGTTCACTCTCTAAAAATGGAGATATCAAAATTATCATTGGACAATCAAAGAATAAGATATTTGGAACTGGAGTGTCAAAATCTAAAACAGCAAATAAATAACAGAAAAGAAGTGAGGGTTAAAAAATCTCATTCTTGTGTTCAGACTGAGGTGTCATATTTTAATAAATTTAAATCTAAACAAGATATTGGTATTCAGACTGCAATAATTGAACCATTACAAACTTTCAAAGTATTGGAAGATGATTCTTTAGATCTTGATTATGCTGTGAATGATATTTTAAGCGAGATGATTGTACCTATGGCCTTATCACCTATGAGCTTCTCTTCAAGAATAGCAGGTAAGTCTCAGATCTAAAAGAAACATATCAAAAAGGGTTCTTAAGAGAAAGGTTTTAGTTTATAGTACAAAAAAACTTCAAGTGTTAGGTTTTAATAGTCAACTATTGAGTCTCTTGAAATCATATTTACAAAATAGAAATCTATTTGTTGAATGTCAAGGACATAAATCTAAAACTTTTACGCAGACTAGTGGAGTGCCTCAGGGAGGCGTGCTCGCTCCGCTGCTTTTTGTTCTCTTTATCAATGCCATTTGGCAGGTTCTCAGTAAAATACTTTTATATGCAGACGACCCAAAAATATACAGTAAAATTACAACCATTAATGGTTGCTACACACTGCAGGGCGACATTGATAGAATATTGGAGTGGTGTATAAAAAACCATCTACAACTTAGCATGGGTAAATGTAAAGCAATGACTTTTACTAAAAACCACTTTAAAATTGAATATCAATATAATATAAATGGAAATACACTGGAACTCTGCAATAGCTATAAAGACTTGGGAGTGATGTTTAATACAACACTGTCATTTGCACAACATATTAAAAATATTTGTAACTCTGCCACATTGTTTGTTGCCATGCAAACATTTCACCAATGTTGAAACCATTAAAACTTTATATTTTGCCTATGTAAGGTCCAAACTTGAGTACAGCTGTGTTGTGTGGACCCCCTACTACGCGAAATACAAAATGGAACTAAAGTGTGTGCAGAGTAGACTATTAAAGTAGGTACTTAGCATACAAAGTGGATAACATCTATTTTCCAAGGGGTTATAATGGCACAATTTTACTTGACAGGTTCAAAATAAATACTATTGAAAATCGACATAAATATCACCAAATTCACACAATATATAAATTATTTAATAATAAAATTGACTCATATCTACTCAGTCAAATTAAATTCTATGCTCCGAGCCTACATCTACGACCAAAAAACAATTTATTTTACCTGCATACCCCAAACACAAACATTCTATACAAATCCCCAATACACAGCATGTGCACAAGTTACCATTCGTTGTCTAATAAAATAGATCTATTTTTTACAAATAAAAATGAAATTAAGATAATACTGGGTATTTATGTATAAATTATGTAGGTATATACAGGGTGATTCACGTTGAGTGGCCTATTAGAAAATCTCGGAAACGAGTAAACTTGTCTTTCTAAAAATTTGATAGCAGGTATAATTAGCTTTAAGCTTTTAAAACATTATCTTTTGAGGTTTTTGTTACTTCCGGTTATACCGGAAGTTAATGCCAAATAACTTTTGTTAATATTAATCTATTCCCATCTCTAACCGTTTTTGAGATATGAATTATAAAAGGATTTTTTTGTGTAAAAACGCACCGAGAAGAAAGTTTAGTAACTCTAAAACTAATAAAGGTAAACATTTAAAATTTTGTAAGCTTTCAAGTAATACATAGATCTTTAGTTTAAATTACTTAGGTTTCACGTTTTTTATACAGGGAGTTCTTAAAATTGTGCCAATGTTTCCATTTAAATAAAGGTGCATAAGTCAATTTTTGCAAATGGGACACCGTATTTTTTTAGCTTACTAACGTGTAGAGAATTAAATTTCCTATCTAAATGCCTTATATGTTACAATCCACACTTTTAGTCGGTTTGGAATTATGAGCAATTTAAATAAAAAATCTTAAAATTTCTGTTTGTGTTAATGCGACATTATTTTTCAAAAGAAGGTTTCGACTGAGATTTTCGTTTGACTTTGAGCTTTGTTTACCATTTGCTATTGTTCGTTACTTAGCTATTTCTAATTTTCAAAGTCAATCGAAAATCCCAGTCGAAGCCTTCTTTTGAAAAATTATGTCCCATTAACACAAACAGAAATTTTAAGATTTTTTATTTAAATTGCTCATAATTCCAAAACGACTAAAAATGTGGATTGTAACATATTAGGTAGGAAATTTAATTCTCTACGCGTCAGTAAGCTAAAAAATAGGGTGTTCCATTTGCAAAAATTGACTTATGCACATTTATTTAAATGGAAACATTGGCACAATTTTAAGAACTCCCTGTATAAAAACGTGAAACCTAAGTAATTTAAACTAAAGATCTATGTATTACTTGCAAGCGTGCAAAATTTTAACTGTTTACCTTTATTAGTTTCAGAGTTACTAAACTTTCTTCTCAAAGCGTTTTTACACAAAAAAATTCTTTTATAATTCATATCTCCAAAAAGGTTAGAGATAGGAATAGATTAATATTAACAAAAGTTATTTAGATTTTAATAAGGTAATCAAAAATGCTAAAATATACAGGGTATTCTATTTGAAATAGCAATGTTGGTATTAACTTGCGGTATAACCGGAAGTAACAAAAACCTCAAAATGTATTGTTCTAAAAGCTCAAAGCCAATTATACCTGCTATCAAATTTTTAGAAAGATAAGTTTACTCGTTTCCGAGATCTTCTAATAGGCCACTCAACGTGAATCACCCTGTATAGTTATAGGATAACTAGGCTAAGTAGATTGTCTTATAAATAGTGTCTCAATGTACTGCTAGACAATCAAAGCTATTTTATTTTATTTAAACCAGTTTGTCCGTTGTATTTATAATATTTCATTATTTTTATTATCAAAGGTGTCAGTAACTTTATTAAAATTATATTTATTGCATTGCCTTTCAGATTCTCCAATACCTCCATTTCTAGACGTGTTTGAACCACTTCCTCCAATGGAGGGAGAACCTTTTATGCAAACACCTATTCCAAACATTGTTATCACTCCACCTACTCCTGGTACCGAAGTAGGTAATCATTCAAATGTAGTATTTCGACTTCCTACTCATAATACAGAGAAAGAAAAACTGAACGACTCTAGATATGCAGTAGTAGATCCTGTAGTTGCAGTAGAACCTATGATAGAAATAAAGCGACCTAAATATTCAAGGGATCATGACACCATTCAATCAACTAACACTATATTGCCCGCTGGTGAGTTTAAAGAAATAGAACAAGCAGATGTCATTGAAAAAACACCATTACACAAAAACTTAGTTGAAGGAATTCATCACAAAATTAAACCTTTTAAAGAAACTATACCAACTACAGGATTTGTTAACTCTTTTGCCACAGATACCACTGAGATAGCCAGTGAAGATATGACAAACACCACTTTTATTTGTGAAAAGCGTGTATCAGTTCCAGCAAGTTTAGAAACTGCTAAAACACAAGAAAAAGTTTCTTCAATTAATAACTCTAAACCCCTTTATATTGCCTCAGAAGATGGTACTATAAGTCTAAAAAATAGGCTCCCGCGTCGTCGAAAATTTTGGGTACCTTATGACCCGAACTCATTTGTGAAACTTGGAAGGAAACATAGTGAAATTCTGAAGGCCAAAGTGACTAAGAAGCATAGAGATATATCAAGCCGACCTAAGGAGGGTGATTCAATATTAAGTGCACTTAAAACGCTACAACAAAACAATATTAATTTTACCATATCCAATGATTCAATACCACTTGGACAGCCATATAATTACTATTCTTTGCTGAGCCCACCAAAAACTGAACCACTAACAGTAGGTAGAAGGTTCACAGATACTTTTAGTGATTCACTTAGTTGCTGGAATAAACATTGCAAAGTAAATAATACACAAATGTTATTAAGAAAGGTTCCAAATGAAGAAGAACCTGAGTTACTAGGTTTCTTTAGCATAAAGAGTGAAATTATTACTCCTTCTGTAAGTAGAATGGCTGTAGTAGAAAAACCCAAACCTTTTGACTCTAGAGATACTATATCAGAACTTCTCAATGGTATTAAAGAGCTTCTTGAAATCAAACGAAAGGAGTCATTAGGGAATAGAAGAAAGAAAAGAACAAAATCAAAAAATAGACAATCAGATTTTTATTCAGAAACAGAAACTGAACTGGAGAAGCTTTTTAGATCTTCTGCAGATGTCTTGGGAAGAAATAGACGGTTCCTAGCAGCAGCTAAAGAGCAGAGTTTTCAGTCAAATGGGGAGTCAATGTTTGAAAGTGAATCCGATGCTATGGTAGATTCTGGATTGGTTACTGGATCACCAAAGATTGACTCAGATAGTATGAGCCTGGGTAGCCAGTATGAGCTGGGTGAGAAAGTGTCAGACAATATGTTCACTCCTATTATAAGGAATGGTGAAAATGTGGTACAAGACGATGTTTTACAGCGTCGTAGTGAATCTCCTCTAAAGGATAATGAAGGTTTTGCTGGGTTTTCTTTATCCTGTAAATCTTCTGAAACAATAAAAAATGAAGCACTTCCCCTCATAAATAACTGCACCACACCAAAGTTTCCTACCTGTCCAGTTATGATAAGTCCTATAGCATCTTCTAAGGGCAGCCCAGAAACGTTAAGGGGCTCTAGTACTCCCTTTAAAATACCTGAGTTCAGCGATAACATGCAAGCAAGCCCTAACTGTTTTAAACGACCGTTTTGCCCTGATTTAATAAGCCCTATGGCGTCTTCAAAGGGTAGTCCAGCAACTCCGATATTGAGAGTTATAAAAGACACAAATGAAAATAGTGTGGATTTATTTAGAGTTCCACGGTGTCCTATTATGGTTAGTCCTTTGACCTTATTTTCAGAAACTAATCTGGAGAGCTGTTCTAAGAAGTCCACAATCGTTGGTTGCACAAGATTACCTATTAAATCATTACTTACAGCAGACAAAGCCATATCACAAGTTATAACTAAAACAGAAATAGCTAATAATGAAGATGTTTTAAAATTTTCAAACATTGATCATGTTGCGTCTGAATTATTGTCAGATGAAGATAAAGAACCTGCCAAAGATATTGATGATAGGAAGGATAGAAATAGTGAAATTAAGAAGTCTTTGGTTTGTCAAAGGATAACTTTTGATTCTGTGGCCAAAAATGAGAATTTAGATCACAGTAATAAGTTTTTTAATAATGACATAGAAAACTTACCAAAAAGAGTTCCGAAAAATGTATCTTTTAACAGTGTCACTTCAGCATCTAATACTGATATTAATAAAGATTTTAGTGCAATACTTGCAACTAGTATTCTTTTAGCTGACAAAACAGAACAATTTAAAGATGCCGCGGCTACTGATTTAAAAGAAAATACTCCAACCCAAACTACAGAAAATAAGTCGAAACTTCTAGAAAAAGGTAATGATAGTACCTTTAATATTGATTTATCTATTCAATCTACAGATATAAATTGTACTCTTGAAGATATTAATATTTCCCAATTAGAACTCACTTCAGTCAGCAGTGCCTTTTCTGAACCGGATGAGGTGTCAGTTGATGACAGTCATTCGAAAGCAGTTAAATCTGACAAACAGAACCAATCTACAAGATCTGCTCAAAGAAGATATTCTCTAAGAAATATATCACAGTCTGAGGTTAATGATGAATTGGAAGCAATAAAAACTATGTTTTCAGAAAGTGAAAGGAGGTATTCACTAAGAAGGATATCACAGTCTGAGGCTAAAAATGATGACAGTCCTAAATTAGAACCAATGGAAACTGTATCCTTGGAAGATGAAAGGAGGTATTCTCTAAGAACACCACAATCTAAGGCTAAAAATGATGACAGTCCTAAATTAGAACCAATGGAAACTGTATCCTTGGAAGATGAAAGGAGGTATTCTCTAAGAACACCACAATCTAAGGCTAAAAATGATGACAATCCTAAATTAGAACCAATGGAAACTGTATCCTTGGAAGATGAAAGGAGGTATTCTCTAAGAACACCACAATCTAAGGCTAAAAATGATGACAGTCCTAAATTAGAACCAATGGAAACTGTATCCTTGGAAGATGAAAGGAGGTATTCTCTAAGAACACCACAATCTAAGGCTAAAAATGATGACAGTCCTAAATTAGAACCAATGGGAACTGTATCCTTGGAAGCTGAAAGGAGGTATCCTCTAAGAACACCACAATCTAAGGCTAAAAATGTTAATAGTCTTGAATTGGAAGCAATAAAAATTGCATCTTCAGAGGCAGAAGATGATTTAGATTGTCCTTTCCTCAGAACTAGAGCGGCTAAAAGAAAATTTGAAGATAATTTGAATAATAAAGACCCAGAAAACAGGATAGTTACTAGATTACTGAAATCAGCAGAAGATGACGAGGTAACAATCCCTTTAAAAAGGAAAAGAGGGCGCCCAAGAAAAGTTAATAAAATAGAATCTTTACCTAATGACTCTATAAACGATGGCAAGTCCCAAGTTGACAAATCCACTAAGGAGGGGGAAAAAGAAAAAAGAAGTAATGTAAAAAATATAACCACAAAAAAATTACTTAGTTCAGATTCAGAAGATGATGACAGGAAAGGAAACAGCAGTTCTAAAGAAGATGCTGGCAACATAAGTGACATGTCAGAAAACAAAATAAAAAGGGGAAAAAGATTACTAAGAAAACGTAGTAGTAGAAGCATAAAGGGCAATAGTAGCCAAGATTTTCTTGGCTGGGCTAAAGAAGAAAGAAGTGCAGGTTCTAAAGATATAGAAGAGAGGGAATCCTATGTGCAACAGGCTGAAGATTTAGTAAGAAAAGAGAAGAACGATATTAGTTTGGCCCAAGTACTGTCTAGTGAAGATCTGAATGATCTTAAAGATAAAGAAACAAGATCAAATCCTACTGTTCGTCGGTATAGAAAAATCATTAGCAAGGAATTTATTTCAGAATCTGAGAGCGAGTGTGATGTGCTCTCGGGGAATGTTACAGAAACAAGTTCTTCTGGAAGAGTGAAAGAACGTTTATCAGAAGATTTAAAGGACTCCAGTAGTATAGTGAACAATGACATGTCAGCTAACAAAATAAATTTAGATAAAAGTACTGTTGCTATTACTGAGGATAAGGTAGAAACGATAGGAGAAACATCAATGTTTAAAAGCGGAAGCTGTATACAAGGCAATAACTCACGCAACCAGGTCATTACTTGTGAAATTCAAAATATATTAAGGAATATATCAAAAGAAGAGAATCGACCTAAGATTGTTTTTGTTTCGAGTGACATTAATAATCATTATAACGTGAAAAGACCAGGAAAATCGAATGCTTTCCCGCTGTCAGCAAAAGATCTCTTTGGAGACATCTCAGACATTGGGGAGGAAAGTTGCAATACCATTAAAGACCTTAAAATTAAATGCAAAAAGATTGCTGGCAAGAAAAATCTAAAAACTAAAATCCTGAAGCAATTTAAAGGCACAGTTTATGCTTGCACCAAAAATAAAAGCTGTGATAATCTTAAGAAAAGCTGTGAAGATAAGCCTGTCGAGGTTCGTAGCGATATCAGAATTTCGTTAGAAGAAGAGCGTTTAAAATCTATGCCAGCTACAGAAATAGAGGACAAAAAAATTAATATTGTACAAGACATTCTTATTTCAAAGGGTCAGGCTTTTAATTTACTTCCTAACAGTGATAAAGGTGAGTCAACGGCCACTGTAGACATCTCTCCGTCCCAATCAGAGAAGCTTCCTAAGCCCGACTCCAGAAAACGGATTAAACTAAAGCAAAACATTTCAAATACTAATACTCCTGTTGACATATTGTCACAAGTAATGCAAGGAATGATACAGAATGGTCCAAAATTGGCAAGAAAAAATGCTTCTAATCTAATGCCTTCAAGGCAGAGTGTGCAAAAGAAGTTTAACACTCTTGGTAGTTCGACGATTAAAGAAGAAAAAATCCATCAAAATGACAGTAAACCTTGGAAAGTAGAGGAAAATCTTGCAGAAATTAATACAACAGCGGAAAGTAGTGATAATGTTGATGAATATTTGGATTGTCCCAAGTCGCCTGATGTATTAGAGGTGCCAGATCGCTTACCCATGTGGATACCAACGGAACAGCCTAAAAGATTACCAGGAAGTAAGTAATACGTTCCATTTTAAATTTAGATCTTTTAAAATGTACAGAGCGTTTTTATATCGCGTTCAATATTATAACTAATGCATTTTATTTAATTTTTAGGTAAGGTGCGGGTTCTTATTGATAAAATATTGGTTTTCTCTAACGAAGAAAAAATGCTTGATGACGTAATTCAAGAATTCGCCTTTCAGGATGTAACTTATATGACTGAGTAAGTTTTAGTCAATTCTTGTGTGTGGCACCGATTCAATCAATCAATCATTTATTAATAACATGGAGTGCTATAAAGATAAAAATATTTTTTCCAGTTTTTCAAATAGAATGTGACGATGTTTTATATATTTGTAAAAATAAAAAAAATTTGTTTCAGGATAATAGTTGACAAACTATCCAATGATTATCATGACAAAGCTGATTGCTTATTTCCACCTAGCCCTCCAATGACTTCTACTCAACGTACTTTACTAGGTAAGGGAGTTTTATGATACATTTTACACTCTTCCCTGCATTCTTAAACCTACTAAAATTCGGACATACTTTTTTTATTATGCGTATGCCTACTCCGGGGATTGAACCCGGATCGTCACGGTCGAATGCTAGTACCTCACCTCTGAGCAACTGCCGCGATCACTCAGTACTTTTAAATTTTTATAAATACATAGAATGATTACCTTAAAGTGCTATTTAAAAAAATAATGTAATTTTTTTTTAGGGTTTTTGTTAAAACTAGACAAATCAACACATCCCGGTATCAGAGAAAAGTTTCTCAGTCTGACGGAAATGCGCCTTTTTAACAGGTTCACTTGTGCACTGGAAATCGTTCAACCATTAACAAGGATGTACACAGCTCTCTGTAAACTAAGATTCGATCTGAACAGGATTCGAAGGTTTATATGCGAAGGATTTTACTTTATAGAGGAACTGGCACTTCCCATGCTGTTTACCGTGCTTACTATGTGGCCTGAGGTGTTACCTATGGAGTCTGAAAGTTCAGGTATTATAACTAATATGTCCAGTTTTTATATGCAAAAATACTTCCATCTTGAAATTTTTTAGGAAGACTTTAATTTTATACAAAATCACACGCTTTTATTGCTCTCTATGATTAACTACACGCAGAGCTGTGAAAGTTACTTCAGAAAAGTAACTAGTTACTTTTTCGATACTTTTGCCCAAATGTATCTAGATACTTATAAGGAATAGTTACTTTTACCTAAAAGTAACTTAGTTCTTAGTTACTTAGTTAAAGTAACTAAGATACTTTTACAGTAACTAGTTACATTGATTGTAACTACGATAACTAAAATCGAAGTAAAGTATCGAAAAAGTAACTAGTTACTTTTTCGATACTTTTGCACAAATGTATCTAGATACTTATTAGGAATAGTTACTTTTACCTAAAAGTAACATAGTTCTCAGTTACTTAATTAAAGTAACTAGTTATAGTAACCAAGATACTTTTACAGTAACTAGTTACATTGATTGTAACTACGATAATTTAAAAGTAACTAAGATACTTTTAAAGTAACTAGTTACATTGATTGTAACTACGAAACTCTAAAAGTAACTAAGATGCTTTTGAACTAGATACCATAAATTTACCAGGTAGTGATAATTCATTTTCCTGTACACACTACCACTATTACTATCAGAAAACTAAACTAAGAAGTGTTAATTCGAACAACGAACAAGTAGAATAAAATGCTTTCCAAGAAATTTCGCGTTCCAACCAGTTTGCTGTTTAACGCTCGCGACTCGCCGCTCGTCCCTTCGTGAAAATCTGATTAACGGCCGCCGATCGTCCCTTGGTCATCATCTGATGGTGTGCATTATTCGTTACTTTTGAAAAGTAACTTGTATCTAGTTACTTTTTAGGAGTACTACATACACTTAAAAAGTAACTAGTTACTTTTAAAGTACTCCTAAAAGTAACTAGATACAAGTTACTTTTCAAAAGTAACGAAGTTACAGTTACTTTTGGCATGATTCAAAAAAGAACTAAGGTTCTAAGTATCTAGTTACTTTAAGTAACTAGTTACTAAAAAGTATCTAGTTACTTAAGTTACTCACAGCTCTGACTACACGCTTATTTTTAACTTGTTTCAGATCACCTGCTAGCTAAAGTTCTTATACAAATATGTTATTTAAAAGACTGTAACCAACCAGGATACAATCTTATGCCTCTAAGGGATCTTCTTAAGAAGTACTATGGATATCCTACAGAGAGATGGAACTGTGAGGATATATTTAAGGAGATAATGGTCGAGTATATAAGTAAGGACTAATTTTTTTCTATAAATTACGGAGAGTTAATTCACTTTAATTAAGTCACATTCTTAAATTGTTTTTCTTATGTAACAAAAGCTCTTAACATAATAATAATAAATTTATTTTCAATATTTATAATATAATAAATGTGTTTATTTTTATTTATCTTCCTCAATAAACTTCTTCTTTGATCCCCCGTAGACGTGCTTGTTAGGGGCAAATCTTAGTATTTTAAATTATAAATATTTAAGAATATTAAAATATTTGTTAATATTATATAAAAGTTAAATTGCAAATAAAAAACGTTTAAGTATATATGTATATAAATATAAACGCGGTTTCTTTGAAAATATAGGTCTAATAAAATTTTGAAAAATATATTATTATCCATAACAATATTAATTAAAACATTTCAAAAAAAATTTTAAGTTATCTGTTTCCAATATCCATGCTTTTATTTCGACTTTATATTTTTTTAATGAAATATATTTTTTAATTTTTGTTGGTAAATAATCGTTTAAAATAAAAACATAAATATTTGAAATTTTTTTTTCCTATGGACTTAATTATTTTAGGTTTTATGGTTATTTCATTTTTATGACGTGTATTATGATTATGGTTTTTAAACTGTATAAGATTTTTATTTTTAAATATGTAGATGTTATTAATGTAAAGTTGTCTAATGTTCATTTTTTTTTGTCTCAGAATATAATTTTATTGAGGATAAAGATAATCTTTATTAAAT
Source organism: Polydrusus cervinus (assembly GCA_935413205.1). NCBI lineage: Eukaryota > Metazoa > Arthropoda > Insecta > Coleoptera > Curculionidae > Polydrusus > Polydrusus cervinus. The sequence goes on from OW284516.1 coordinate 9,105,478, forward strand.
ATAATTTTTAGAAACCTTTTCTGTAATATTTCAATTTTTTTAACTAAAGTTCTATTTATTTCTCTTCAACCTAAAATTCCGTAATTTAAATGAGTTTTAACTAATGCATAATATAATATTTCCATATGTTTTACGTTCAACATTTTTTTAATGTTTCGAAAAATTGGTAGTAAACTCCTTAATTTTTTAATCAAATATTCTATGTGAAAATTCCAATTTAATTTACTGTCCAAGATTATTTCTAAATATTTTACTTGATTAACTTTCAAAATTTAATGTCATCATTTATTTTAATACTATTCATATTTTGTGGTATGTTATTTGTATTTAAAGTAAAAGGAAGATAATTAGTTTTATCAAAATCAATTGTTAATAATTTTTTATCAAACCCATTTTTTATTATTTTAACATGTATATTTATTACTTGATTTTAGGAAACCCATCAATAAGGCTGTCCGATTTTACACTACTACTTTTCTTAAGAAATAAACCGACCAAATGGGTGTATCAAAAAATAGAGGAAGTTATAATACCTTTGTATAATCAGGCATCCGAGAACAATCCTAATCTAAAAGCCACCTTAGTGATTCTGCTGGCTAATATATGCGGTCGTTTTAGACCGTACGAAGAGTATGACTGGTCTGTGATATTAAAAATGGATAAATGGTTCATAGATTTAGAAAGAGGTTAGTAATTTCTTAATAAAATAAACTTTCAGGTACAAAATTCCGGCACCTCAAAAGTTTGGCTAAGTTTGAACCTATACCCAAGAAATTCACCAATTATGGTACCCAGGTTTAAATTCAAATTGACTAGGGTTTCCAGAATTATTTTTTTTCACACTTTGACATACATAATAATAAGTTAATTTTTAATATTTATAATATAATAAATGTGTTTATTTATCTTCCTCAATAAACTTTTTCTTTGATCCCCGAAGATGTGCTTATTAGGGGCAAATCTTAGTATTTTAAATTATAAATATATAAAAATAATAAAATATTTTGAATGAATCGAACCTTTTCTGTAATATTTCTAATTTTTTAACTAGAGTTTTATTTATTCCTCCCCAACCTAAAGTTCCGTAATTTCAATTAGTTTTAACTAATGTATTATATAATATTTCCATATGTTTTACGTTCAAATTTTTTTTAATGTTTCTAAAAATTGGTAGTAAACTTCTTAATTTTTTAATCAAATTTTCTATGTGAAAATTCCAATTTAATTTACTGTCAAAGATAATTCCTAAATATTTTACTTGATTAACTTTCAAAATTTGAATGTCATCATTTATTTTAATACTATTAACATTTTGTGATATGTTATTTAGATTTAAAGTAAAAGGAAGATAATTAGTTTTATAAAAATTAATTGTTAATAAATTTTTATCATTTTAAAATCTTTTTTAATTTTGTTATTTAAGTTGTTTCAATTTGTATCTGTATAAAAAATTGCAGTATCATCTGCGAAACTATGCATTTCTCCATCACAACTTACATTAAATAAATCATTATTATAGATATTAAAAAATAAAAGTCCTAATAATATTTTTCTCTTTAGATAATTTAGATCTAATTATAAAAAGGGCGATACACTTAGCAAGGAGTAGATTACCTAGAAGATTACAGAAAAAAAAGAAAGGTGCAAAAAAAAATACAGAGAACAACACATCAAAAAATGAAGATAATTTGGACTCCTTAGAAACCCAAGATGGCACAGAAGAATTAAGCATAGGAAAGAACCAAGAGGAAACTATTGAAGATAGTTTTAGAACAAACGCTATAGATATGGAAGCTACAGAATGGTCAATAGAAGAAAGCAGTCAATGTACAAATAATATTGTAAATATAGATAATAGGTTAGAGTGTAATAATGAAACTAAGAATACATGCAGCGTTAGAAATAATAATTCTGTGTCGTATGACAGCAAAAGTGATTCCAGTAGTTCAGATGATGATATAGAATTTTAATTTTATTTAATTTCGTGGTACATACTTGTATCCATATTGCTCTTTTCTCTATATTGAAATGGTGTAAAGATTTTTAGATTTAGGTTTGGTGATATGGTCAGGTCTTATTATTCTGGAAGAGCTGTTTGAAGTTATACGAAATTCCGTGCAAAGTCAATATCTTTAAAAGTATTATTTCAAAAGTTTATTAAATTCTAAGAGATTTTTGTTCTTTGCTCAAATTTGATATCACTACTCGTTTTTGAGATGTATTTTATTTTTTTATGGTCATAATTAGGAAAGTACTTTCGCTACCTGTAATCAATTAACATTTTTATGGTGTCGCGAGGCAATCACTGACGCCCGGTTTTAAATAAATATTTTTGTTAATATTCTGTAACTTTGTGCCAGATTCTCTTGAGCAGGGGTTCCCAAAGTTTTTTCTATGGCGCCCCCTTTTGGGAATCAAGAAATGGTCGCGCCTCCCTCCCCCTCCATTATACAGATACAAGTTGTATTCATTTTGCAGTTTTTCAGAGCTCTCGTGCCACCTCTAATGCTGCTTTGGGAACCCCTGCTCTTGAGTATTCACTTTCCAGAAATAATAGAATTGACTTAATTAGATGTAAGTAAAGTTTGTAAAAATGTTTGCACAAAACCTAAAAGGTAGGTTTCAAAAATGTCTTTAACATTGTTATACAATGACTGTATTCTATGATTTTTTACGTTCCTAACAATAATAAAATTGTTTCTCTCCAGAAAGTCGTTTTATTTGTACACTGGTGTACCAGACTAGGTGGCGGTGCCAAAATATTTTTAATGGTTCCGATATTTTTGGTGTAGGCATAGGATCATGACTTCTAAAAAAAAAATAGGTCGTCGATATATATAGGGATTCTTCTACTCTTCGAAAAAGTTACTGGTCTATTTCAGAGAGGTGTAGAGTAATAAAAGCTTATTCGGTATGCAAAGGGACTACAGAGTGGCCCAACGAATGTTTAGGCCACTTTCATAATTTGGCATTGATTTCATTGCAAAATTCTTTATTTTCATCAAGTGCAGGTAGTACCACTCGGGTTTGGGTCAATTTATGGGTTTTGCCTATTGTTATCAATTGACAAACACTGCGTTATGTACGTAGTATTTTAGGTACACTTATTTGTTATTATACAGAAATTAAATTATAAAAAATTATAACATTCTTCGTCATCTGAGGAACTGTCATCTCCTCTTGACGTTATAATTAACGGGTCGACAGTCAGATCGATCAGGTGGTCAAGATTCCACATTTTCGCCTCTTCTTTAATGACCTGTTATTCGCCAGTTCTCTGGTGTCACTTCCTTATTGATTTGATCAAACAGTAGCTTAACGTCTTTCATTTTGAATGTCGTGTTGTGTCTTGCTACAAAGCCTTTCAAATGTGCCCAGTCCAGGGTGGGGCCGTATGAAAAAAGCATGATGGAAGCTCCAAGATCAAAATATTCCGGAGGTAAACTCGCCCCCCGATCGGGTCTCCGGGTGGGGGCTGGTCCTGTGGCTTCATCAAGCGAAATTAATGAATTATCCACCATTTCCGACAATTTACTGGGTTCCTCCAACAACACTCAACGAGGAAATGGTGTGGCGCCTGCAGTAGCTAACAGGCCCAAAAGTAACAACTTCAAAATTGATTTCTGCAATATTTTTGTTGTCTTGCTACAAATCCTTTCACTTGCGCCCATATAAGTTATATAGGATTTAGTTCGCATTGATATGGCGGTGTGCGCACACTATGTTTTTTTAGCAATATCTTCCACGGCATATTTCATAAAATGATGTTTGTGTAAATTTGCTATAGCTAATATAGTTCCTTCTTTATCAAATTATCTTCTTCGGTTAGTTATAAATAATTTAATGCACAAATTTTACTTGCGCCTATGGCCAACACCGAAATTGAGCCGAACTGGACGGAATTTCCCATTTATTTCTCCAATTTCTGATATAGGCTATAGCCCTCGAGAAAGTCACTGATTGTCAGACACGTAGGTAAATAATAAATGCATTAATCAACAATGGGCTTCACAAAAACTTCAAGTTAGGCGGGTACCTTATTTCTTCTCCAAAAAAAATTTAAAAAAATGTTCTAAAATTTTAATTATGTAGGTTCAAATTATATCATCCGCCACGCAGAACATAAAAATAGAAATATTGGGGCTATTCATATATTTAATTCCTTAATTTCAATTAAAATTACAAACCATGCCCGTTATCTTCAAAATCTCCTCTGACGCTGCGCCACTTAATTCTCGTGAAATTAGTTTTTATATAAACATTTTTTATTGCCAACATTCGACACACACATTATGCGCGATGCGGTGAAAACGCACAGTTTCTTCGTGATGATGACTCATAGACTAGTTTGCTGTTAAATAAAACGAAATTTTACCAGGTTATTGAATTTATGTATTATCATCAAAAATAAATAATTATAACAAAAAAATGCTTATTGTGTAAAAGCTATATCATCTTTATAATTTAAAATATATTTTTTTTCGAATTTTTCAATGTGTAATATTTTCGTTTTGAAGGTTTTTTAAATCCAAAAGACGATATACCCTTTATCAATATTTTCGAAAAGGACAAAAACAAGAGCATTTACAAGATTTCCCTAAAAATGTGTAAATAAAATAAAATATAGTATCCTATTGCCACAATAAAAAAGGTGTATACAAGTAGGTGACACATAAATAAAAAATATATATATAGTAAGTAGAAATAGGCGATATTGAAACTGACATAAAATATAAATGTTTAATACTTAAAAGTAAGTTTGAAACTTAAAAAATTAAATTATACCAACATATATGTTTTTAGCGTACAATTCATCACCTTCGAACCATACTACACTTACATTACGTATACTTTTACCAACGTTATATAATAGTTATTTACGAGATAAGTGTTGTAAAAATTCATATTACAACACGAGAAGTTAAAGTTGTCAAACGAGGCGTCAGCCGAGTTTAATAAAACATCGAGTGTAGTAATATGAATTTACAAGAAGAATATTGTACAAAATTTTATCTACTTTCATCTATGAATAAAAATATTTGGCAAAAGGCATTTTTAAAAATAAAAATGCACCTGCTATTTGGTTTACTTATCAAGTTTTTTATGTTACCTTTCGCATAGTTACTGTTTCGCATGGTTACTGTCGAAACTTTGTCAAACAATTTCAAAAATATAAAAAGCGTTTTTCAAAATGAGCGATTCTGATGGAAGTTTACCCTCTGATATAGAAGCAGCGGCAAACGAAGCGATCTCAAGTTTAGTTCCGACAAAATCCAAGGCGCGGTAATTAATAAAGGAGGTGTCTGAGAAAATCCTTTTGGGTTATTTTTCCGTAAAGCAACGCTCCCAGAAACCATCTACACTATGGACTTACTACTCAATGTTGAGAACTATGATTTCAGTCAAGAAAAATTAAGATATATTTTAATTAATAATTGGTAATTAATTTTATAGTTGTAAATAATAAATCATTCTTCTAAAAAGTGTGGTTTTATTTAACAGCAAAATTTTAATAAATCCCTTTTTTTCCATTACAGCACTAGTGCTGTGCATCTATTACAGCACTAGTGCTGTGCATCTATTACAGCACTAGTGCTGTAATAGATGCCCTTACAGAACGATTTACAGAACTGTAAAATTCATATTACTAAATGAAAGTAGATAAATGACATTTTACAACCCCCAACAATAGACAGTTTTGTATTTATTATATTTTACCTTGTACTTTGAAGGTACTGTAAAACCAGGGTTGCCATAAATCACGATTTTTTTAAAAAACCAATGAATCTGATTTTTCCGATTAAATCGTGATTTTTTTATTTTTATCAATTTATACTGATTGTTTCCTTAAATATGGCAATAATGAACTTTAGAATCACTTATTTTCATTATTTTGTCTCTATTCGCCCAAAAGTATTTGTTGTCTAGATTTACAGTTAGAAAATATCCTCGGCGACATACAAAATAAATTTTATTGGCATGAAAATTTTCGGCAGCGTGCAGCGTAATTTATGAATATTTTTTACGCTGGACTGATGACGATTAGTTATATTTTACACTTACATAATGTATCTAAACACTTTTTTTTTAAATAAATTGTATACCTTTTTTTTTTAAATTTCCTGATAAGTTATTTGCTTTGGTAACTTGTTTTTACAGCAATTTATAATTCGAATTAAATCACGATTAAAATTGAAAAAATCCGTTGATTTAAATCGTCGCAACCCTGTGTTAAACATGACTGGTCAAGGCTTTAAAAATGGACAGTAAGTATGCCACTAAGATGATGAACTTAGAAAACCTAATAAATTTCAGCATATGATAATCAATATGTTATTCCGCCATATTCCGGTCGACATTATATTACAACCCTCCGAGAACCTAATAAAAATTTCGAAACATATAGCAATTCTTCTTGATTTAAGGATCCTCACACAAACGCGAAACATTGGCGTTGCGAATTGTTCGCAGCAGAACATTTTATATTATTATTCTAAATGTTGGGAAAGGTCGATTTTGGTTGGGATATCATGAATATGATCACGTTTCTAGGTAGCCTTAAAATGTCACCGTAACCCGGCAAAATCGCCCAGCCTATAAGAACACAGTAATGTTTGATAAAAAATACCTTTTATTAAAAAAAAACAGATGAGTGAAGGTCGATTTTAATCGGGATAATATGAATATGACTACATGTCTCCAGGTAGCTTTAAAATGTCACCGTTACACGGCAGAATTACCCAGTCAATTTCCCCTATTTTTTTCCTAACAACTCGTCTAGATATTTACAGCTGGTCCTATTCTTTTGTGCTGGTAAGTTGTGAATATTGAAGTTCCCTTGACTGGTCCCTCCAAGTGGTTAGCCGAAATATCGGCAGCGAATTCATCGATACCAATTTCTTTGTCGGCTTTTGCCTTTTTCGTTGCGTCATCGATTTCAGCCCTTATTTTAGCATCAAGTTCCTGCAAAAACAACATTCAGTATTTTCGCTCTAAGATTGATTGATATGGATCAATCGTATTAAACGTATTTTTAGCCACCAAGTGCGTTCAAAATACGATGACAACAATGCAGAATTTTTTCTCTTTAGCTACTTTAATAGTTACTTCCACACCAGTGGAAATACTCACCTTAATTTCTTCGACAGTAACTAAGTTGCTGTTAATAATTTTCTCCTTAAAGGAGGTAATAGGATCCCTGGTTTGACGGACTTCTTGTACTTCTTCACGAGTTCTATAACTTGTACCAGGGTCTGACATTGAGTGTCCCGAGTACCTATAAAAAGAATTACTTTAACTTACTTAATTGAAAATTGTTTTATATTATTTTATCAAGTAACTCCTAAACCATGTGAAATGATAAAAAAATAAGTTTATTTTCAATATTTATAATATAATACATGTGTTTATTTATCTTCCTCAATAAACTTCTTCTTTGATCCCCTGAAGATGTGCTTGTTAGGGGCAAATCTTACTATTTTAAATTATAAATATATGGGAATATTAAAACATGTTTTTTAAAAATATTTGTTAATATTATGTGTGTTTTTTAATTGAGTGCCGATACTTAAGGTTGTGAATCCTTGGGTGATTTTAAGAGGAAAAGTTAATATTAACATATGTCCTAAAGCTCTTAATATTTTTTTCAACAAAATATCGAAAGCAGTCTCAATGAACCGAAGAAAAAAATTGTTTTTTTGGTTTTTATTTCTTTATGCAAAAAGGGCGCATCATTCGAAAGTAAGTCTATGGACCAAATTTGCTCCAAAATAAATGAGGATTTTAAATATAAGTTTGGTTTTTAAAAAAATCAGTGGCGTACCATTTTTTTCTTTAAAAATATTCAGTTCAAACCCCGTACGGACGTCACTGGTAAAAATTTAAAAAAATCTTTTAAAGCAAAAAATGCTCCTTAATGATTAAGAGGTGTGTACAACATTTGATAAAAATATCTAAGAGTTATAAAAAATTATGATAAAAAAGTTATATTTTTTAAAAAATGTTAAGACCCTGTAGCTCAAAAATGCACAGGTTTAGGTCATATGTTAATATTAACTTTTCTTCTTAAAATCACCCAAGGATTCACAACCTTAAGTATCGGCACTCAATTAAAAAACACCCTGTATATGAATAAATATAAACGCAGTTTTTTTTGAAGATATAGGATAATAAAATTTTGAAATATACATTATTCATAACAATATTTATTAAAACATTTCCAAAAATTTTTAAGTTATCTGTCTCCAATATCCATGTTTTTATTTCGACTTTATATGTTTTTAATGAAATATATTTTTTAATTTTTGTTTGTAAATAATCGTTTAAATAAAAACAATTGAATTTGAAATTTTTTTGTCCTATGGACTTATTTATTTTAGGTTTTATGATTATTTCATTTTTATGATGTGAATTATGATTATGGTTTTTAAACTGTATAAGATTTTTATTTTTAAATATACCTAAGATGTTATAAATGTAAAGTTGTCTAATATTCATTTTCTTTTGTTTCAGAATATAATTTTATTGAAGGATAAAGATAATCTTTATTGAATATAATTTTTAGAAACCTTCTCTGTAATATTTCTTATTTTTTAACTAAAGTTCTATTTGTTTATTCCCAATTCCGTAATTTAAATGAGTTTTAACTAATATACAGGGTGATTCACGTTGAGTGGCCTATTAGAAGATCTCGGAAACGAGTAAACTTATCTTTCTAAAAATTTGATAGCAGGCATAATTGGCTTTGAGCTTTTAAAACATTATATTTTGACGTTTTTATTACTTCCGGTTACACCCGAAGTTCATGTTAACTTTGCTATTTTAAATGGAACACCCTGTATATTTTATCATTTTTGATTACCTTATTAAAATCTAAATAAATTTTGTTAATAATGATCTATTCCTATCTCTAACCGTTTTTGGATTATAAATTATAAAAGGATTTTTTTTTGTGTAAAAACGCTCCAAGAAGAACGTTTAGTAACGCTGAAACTATTAAAAGTAAACATTTAAAATTTTGTATGTTTGTTTTAAGTAATATATAGATCTTTAGTTTAAATTACTTAGGTTTCACGTTTTTTATACAGGGAGTTCTTAAAATTGTGCTAATGTTTCCATTTAAATAAATGTACATAAGTCAATATTTGCAAATGGAACACCCTATTTTTTAGCTTACTAACGTGTAGAGAATTAAATTTCCACTCAACGTGAATCACCCTGTATAATATAATATTTCCATATGTTTTACTTTCAAAATTTTGTTAATGTTTCTAAAAATTGATCTTGGACTTCTTAATTTTTTTATCAAATATTCTATGTGAAAATTCCAATTTAATTTACTGTCAAAGATTATTCCTTAATATTTTACTTAATTAACTTTAAAAATTTGAATGTCATCATTTATTTTAATACTATTCATATTTTGTGGTATTTTATTTGGATTTAAAGTAAATGAAAACTGCAAAAAACTTAGACAAAAATGAATGTGAGTATCATTTAAAAAATTGTGGAATTACAGGCGTCATGTAAAAATAAAAACTGGCTGTATATCATACCTGTAAGTCTGAGCTTCCATAACTATGGGACCTTTTCCGCTGGCACAGTAATTAACAGCTAATCTGGCGGCTTCTCTCATTGCCACTACGTCCATTCCATCAACCCAAATACCAGGTACATAGTCCCCACGAGTATAGTATTCTATGCTGGCCGAAGCTCTCGCTGCACTGGTACCCATACCTAGAAAAAAAAAACCCTGTCATAATTCAAAAACTTCTGCACTCAAATTGAGTTTGTTAACTAAACAATATGTTTTTCTTAACTTACCATAACCATTATTTTCACAAACGAAAATGCAGGGAACATCCCATAACTTGGCCATGTTATAAACTTCAAACACCTGACCTTGATTAGCGGCGCCATCTCCATAGAGGGCGACACATACACCATCAGTACCTTTGTATTTGGCTGCCAGAGCTACACCTACACCAAGTGGTACCTAAAAAAAAAAATAATTTTATATAATAAATATATTTAATTACTAAATTAACTCAAACTGCTAATAAAATACCTGTGCTCCTACTATACCATTACCACCATAAAAATTTTTGGTATACATGTGCATAGATCCTCCTTTACCTCGAGCAACCCCATTTTGTTTACCAGTAAGTTCACTCAAAACATTCAATGGTGAGACACCCATTATATAGGTCCAACCATGGGCTCTGTAGGCAGTAATCACACTATCATGTTCACGAAGGGCATGTTTAAATCCTACAGCTACAGCCTCCTACAATACAGACACTGTAGTAAAAGGTTGATAAATGACAGTTATAAGGTTACATAAATGTTAAACCTTAAATCAAAAATAGAGTAAACTTAAATAGTATCATTTAGAAGTTAACATACCTGTCCAGAGTAAAGATGACAGAAACCCCGAATAATCTTTTCTTTATACAAGTTACCAGCTGAAGTTTCCATACGTCGAATAGTGTGCATTTGAGTGTACATCTGTAAAGCCTCATCTCTTGTTACTGTTACTTTAGTTGGGGGTCCTTGATCTAGTTTGTGCAAACGGCAAGGCTATAGACAAAATACTTAAATTATGAGCCTGAAAAACAATCATATAGGGTCTCTTACCTGTGTTTCAAATTGGGCTTCACTAACTGTACTTCCATGTCTTTGTCCATTTCTAGAAACAAGCCCTAAAGCCTTCTGAAATGCGAGAAATGTCAGTTAAAAAAATATTGTTACGATGTACACATAACCTAAAACTATTATGTAATCTGTGTAACAACTACAAAACAAAAAAAAGGTAACGTTACGTTTAAATATTGAGACACTCTTTTAGCCATGCTATCTCCAAGTGGTCACTTTTTTCCAAGTTAATTTGTATAAATCCACCTTTCGTTTTCCTAAAGTTTAATCTAAAATATGGAAAATATCAGTGGGATATACTCACATTCCCAGGTAAACTTTTCTTACAAATCGATCTGACACAGGCAGGCAACATTCTTTGCGAGTTTCCTGTCGAAAGAGCTATTTAAAAATGAGGAAAGGCCCCCTTCAACTCCGGTATTTTTTAAATCTTAATTAAAGGTCATTTAAAAGTGAATTTGAAACAGCATCAGCAAGCAGCACAGCTCATGATCAGTTGCTTTGCTGACGTCAAGTACACAGAGGAAAAAAGGATTAATCGAAATTCGACTTGCAAATTAGGGATGTACTAGCTATTAAGTATTACAGGATACGTTAAAATTGATCCGATCATTATGATTTCGAATATGACCTTCTGGAATTTGAGAAGTGAGAGAGCCACTATAATGCACTATACCGACCTACTCACACAAAAAAATAAGTGTCAACCTTGACACTAATAGAAAGTTCACCACGGTCTGTATGCTGCCCTCAAAGACGTCGCCGCACCTGGAGTAACCTGGACCGTCAAAATGCCAAAATGAAAATTCTAGTGATTTGTCTCACTCACTAGGATGACTATATGAAACTCGTTAGGATGTTCTTGCAGGGTAAAACGATGATCAAGATGACAGTCTTTTCGGAAAATCATCGAGCCGAAGTCTCCTTCAGTCTCCCTCCCTCCTTCTCTTTCTAAATACAGCTGTTTGTCTTCCCCTCTTTTTTTTTTAATCATGAAAGAAATGACAATTACGGTTACAAATTTTTAAAATACGGGAATTTTGTCTTTGTGGACGACCACACAGGTATGTTACCATATATATTGTTTCAGACGCCAAACCAAATACACTAGGTAATTATATGGCAGGTAGGACTGTATCTCTATCTATGAACAAAGATTGTTTCCGGTAATCGGAACCAATAAAGATGGTACAAAAAATATGGGTTCTTCTCATAAATAAAATAGATATAGCTCAACCTGTTTTATTGCCTCTACCACAATTTCTACGACAGTTGAGTTAAAAATGTTCATATTAGAGTAAACCGGCTCGATTAATACCCTGATTTTGTATCATAGATTAATATTAAAATATGTTTTTATCCAATAAAACAGATAAACATCAGCCCAAACAAAGCCACAAATTAAAAGTATATTTACCACACAAACTTATTGTAACAACCTGACCCCCTCCTGTTCCGTTGACCATAGTGCAGTTTTTAGATATGCCTTCTAAGAAACCCACCCCCGTTTAAACGCCATTGTCCGTGTACATGGGCTGACTGCACTTCCCAAACAAATCATTTTTACGGTTACAAAAGGTCCTTCCAGGATCAAGTAATTTATTTAATGTGCAAGGGTCGTAGGTATAGAGTTACGGATCTTTTGGCGTTTTTTGTTTATTTTGGGTATTTGCGAGAGGCATTATTATATTATGGGTCATATATACTATGGTAGTTTGGAGGAATATTTTAATCAATTTGCAGCACTGACACTGATAACATTTCATCGGGAAACTTAATAATCAAACCCCATAAAAGCATTTGTTTGGGACATATAGTATATGGTAGAGGCCTGCACGGGCCGGGTTTTCAACTCGAGCCTTTAAGCGCCCGGCCCGACTCTCGGGCTCGGATCGGGCCGTGTCACTTAATCAATAAAGGTTCGGGTTTTCGAGCCCTAACAACTTTTTACTGGCCTGTCGGGCTTGACGGGCCCGTTGAGCCTGGGCTACCGTACTTTTGTCACCAGCCGGTCATTCGGGTCAGCATTGGTTTGCTTATGTGTTTTTTTAAAAAGAAATATATTATGTAAAACAATTTTTAAGCCTTAATAATTTTTTTCAGGGCTGACGGGCCCGCCGGTTGTGAGGGGCTTGTCGGGTCGTAAAATTGCGGCCCGGGCAGGCCTCTAGTACATGGCCCCCTAGGCCCCTTAAATGTTTGAATAAAATAAGACAGATATCTGGCCCTTGTAAAATAATTTTCGACGGGTCTTGGATTAGGTAGGTTGCGATATACTGCATCCCGGGCGTCGCTCATCCCCTCAACCACCCCTCTAATAAGTACCCTTTGCCATGACCATAATAATTTTCGTCTTTGTCTAAAAACCGTACCTAACATGTCTAAAATCCGCGGTTTGTACATGCAATTAAGGCTTAAGCTAAGTTCTTAGTTGAACCCAAGATCAAACTTCATTTTGACAACCAGCAAGAATGTAAAGTGGTTGTCAAAATGAGGTTTGAGCTTGGTTTAACGCTGGACTAAGAACTAAGCTTAAGTCGAAATTGTATACAACCGGGCCTCAGTGTCCTCTTACCTTATCCTGTTACCTACATATTTTTTTATTAGATATTTCTTCTCGGTGTTCTAATGGGAAGTACGGGATGTAAAGTTACAAGAAAAACTGCAAAATGTATGCATATACATATTTTTTGATGATAAAATTTACAAAGTACGGACCCTATGCTTAAAACCAGTAGTTAACCCAAAGATAAATGATCACGATGGGACGAAAAAACTGGCTCTTGCGACATTAACAGATTATCATAATTTATAAAACCATGTTTGGGTTCCCATTTACATAAATACAACGAGATGGGCTATATAGGCAGTCACATTTTTAAAAAGTACTAAATACGAAGTATAGATATAATAAAAATACCTCATAATGCGGAGATTTCGTTATAAATGTATAAGTACTAAAATTGAAACTATATACTGTAGGTTTAATAACCGTCTATAATAAGTGATTTAATTACAAGGATTTTAGTAGCTCGATTTTTTAATTTTAGGTGATAATACTAAATTCCTCATTCCGTGAACGCTTGTTATTCTTCTTATATAAACAATACAATTAAGTGGCGTTAACGACTAATTTTAGAAATGGAGTTCGTACGCTTAGGTTTGATCAGAGTTTTGCCTATTGAAGCAACTTAATTAATATATTTATTTTTCTTTTCATATATATATTACATTTACAACAAAAGAGGAAAAGGATTCCCAAAACTACCCTCGCCCTTGCCACGCACCAAATTTGCCATAATCCCCAATGGCTATCCTAAAATTAATTAAATAAATAAAACTAAAAAAGAAGAAGAACTTGTGCAGTTGTTATTATTTCCATTATTTTTTCTGTGATTGTTTTGTTTTGGCGGTTAAAATAGAAGCCAGAAGCAGTGGTTTGGTGTTCTTCGTCTATTTTTTAGTTTTCTTGAATCTAAGCGAATGTTGTAGTGTTACAATTAATTCAAAATAAGTAGAAGTATACCAAGAGGTTTAAAGAAGTGTTAACAGCCCCTAAACATGTATGGTTTGGTTACAAAGATCAATTTTTATTTATATTGCATGGGAAGGGATTATTAGGTAAGTTTTCATTGTCCAATAAGTATGTAACACTCTTTTCGCTGTTGTGACGATCTATTCTATCTAAATTATAAAATAAAAGTTAAAAAGGGTAATAAGTAAAATTTTCAAACTAACGAAAGTTTAATGTTAAAAGCAGGGAGCTGATTTATGAATTCTTTCGAATGTAGTCGGCAATCAAGGTTCTTAGCTAAGAACCGTAGCCTCTGACAAATATCTGTCGGAGGCTTTGTAAGAACCTTGGTCGGCAATGATCAAAAATGGTGATAGACACAGGAAGTTGATTTATGAATTCTTTCAAAAGTATTACCTAGTAATAACAATAAAAATGCCCATTTCTTGTGTAACTTCAGCCAAATTGGAAACAGACCGTCCAAATTTCTGATTGGTCAGAACCTTAAGTATCTCCTCTGGTATAGCTACGGCGCTGACTTATTATTCCTCTATGGTATGGAATGGTATATGGTGTTCGAAAGTAAGCAGGGTTGAAAAAAATATTTAAAAAAACTTAAAACATGGGCTTTTGTTTAAAACTCTTTTTTTTACGCTGTTTTAAACAATTTCAGGGTTGGAACAAAATATGTTTTAATTGATTGTTTAAAACATGTGTTTAGTAGATAAGTATTTGAGGCGCTATTATTTAGGTACTATAAGGTACTAGGAGAAAATTTTTTAAATTAAAATCTAACATACCGATATCTATACTTATAATTACTTTTTTATTTTTATAAGATGGGTTATTTGCCCACACAGAGAAACTTGAGATCTGGGTTTGTCAAAATATAGTATATTTGCTCAACAAACCAATCTTAATACTATTGGTAACAAATGTATTATTGTTTTATCTCTGTGGTAAGTTTATAGTTACTGTAGTTAAGTATGCACCAAATATGGTATTAAAAATTTAAAAAAATGTAGAATGTTAGGGCTTGTTAAGGGGGTCATATGAATAAATTTAAAAAAATATTTTAAGTCTATTGTGGGGATCGATTGGCTTTTGAAGTAAATAATTGTGTATTATAATTTTGCTTTAACGTTAATATAATAAAAATAAAGGTAACAGCCCCTCCTTTTTTTTCCCTAACTGATGCGCAACAATTGTTTTTTTTTTCGAAAATTTAATTTCTATACCTACTTATGTCAATTTCATTTTTAAAAATCGGTCTCCCTGTATAGTATTTCTTTAATCATAATAAATACACAGAGTGCTTTCAAAAAAGTCAAATAGGTAAGTATAATAATAATAATTCTTAAAAAAGAACCAATTCTTAAAATTTTACAATAAAATTTCACTAGTATTAAAAAATGTTAATTCTCAAAACACATTTAAAAATACATTCACCTAAGATATTTCACGTAAACATGCATCCTATACAACACAATAAAATAACTTTTATAATAAAATCAATTCATAAAAACATATTAACAATAATGACAACCATTTGTTAAAAATATTTCATTAAAATTGCTGTTTACATAATTTTAGCGCGAAATTATATTGTCGATTTTTTTTTTTCTTTGAATTTCAAAATAATGATGTACTTACTTTGATTTTCTAAAAGATGCTCAGCTGCTAAACCAAGAAGATACAAAAGATTGATTTTCCATATTGATAGTACTTTTATGCCAGTAACCCACCAATGAGCCACTGCCGTGATCTAAAAAACTGTCTATTAGTCAGTGGCGTATTTAGGGGGGGGGGGGCTGCACCCCTTCCTCCCATCATTTTGTCAGTTCTCAGGATAACTCCTAGTAGTTGTGTCATTTAGTTATTTAGATGATGATAGAAAGAAACTTTTTAGTTATTGATTTATGATGCAATTTTAAAGGAAAACGCTCCCTTTTTTGGGGCTATTTTAAATCAACAAAAACATAACCCAATGCAATAAAATACTTTTACAACAAAAACAAAAAACAATTAGGTATTTATTTTTAAAGAGAAAAATTAAAGTACAAATTTTAATTGAAACATTTTTTTATGGAAGAAGTGTGAGAATTTATAAAAAAAAAATAGTGCGGGAAAAAACGAGAATGCTTTATTCTGAATATACAAAGCGGCATTTAAGAAGGAGTATTTAAAAACCTAAGCAATTGCACCAAAAACTGCTCTTAGATCTACGCTCCTAAAATACATGATTTCTAAAAAAATCATCAATTTTGGCGTGGTGAGCGATATTTACTTTATTATTAATCATGAAAAATCGAGCCCGAAAAACGGTGGTTAGAGTCATACATACGTATTATGTTAAAATTTTGTATTGACACCAATATTCATATTTTTCACAAATATAAAAAATGTTTTTTTTTTTATTAAAGAGGAATATCAAAAAAAAAGTAAAAAAAAAACTTTTGTAAAAACAAATTTAATCCAACCATGCAGAGGGGGAGAGGTAATAATTTAATTTTTGAAATTTGATAGTAGTTAGGTGAATTTTAAATGAACTTTGGGCGTGGCCCCGAAAATTTTTCGCTTGCGGCGCGTTTCTGCCTTCATTACTAGGTACAATATCATGAAATACATGTGGTCCCGACTGTTCCTTTCTCCAGAAAAAACAAGTTCCTACTTACGCCCATTTATCCCCCCCGAGCATATTTTCTGGCTACGCCACTGCTATTAGTAGAAGTCTTAAAATCAGAAATGCCCAGTTTCACAGTAAAAGATTTAAAGTACACATTCTACAGATAAGTGCAAATTTGAATTCTTCAAAAGTATTTTAAATTAAAAAAAGAAATAATATGAAAACATTAAAATATACATATGTATACAGGGAGTGAAACAAATTAAACCATGAACTTTAAAAAACAAAAATACTTACTGGTATTAAAAAGTCAAAAAGCTGTAAGGCGCAATTTTTTCAGTTTTCTCAATTATTACTACAGGTTCTGGTTTTCAAGAAAATTAATTTTTTGAAATATAAATTTGCTATTTTGAATAACTATATAATGTAAGGTGATATCCAATGGTAGAAAAGGTAATTACCTCACAAATTTTGGCTAAGCCACTAGTTTTATAGTCATCAGTGTTTGCATCTACTGGTACCAATAAAATGGCTAATAAAACATTCAACCATGAAACTTTCTGATTGCAATAAAAGATTTTTTTGATTTCCATTGAATTCAGGGACTCTATGTTGTAATGCATTTTTATTTGCTCAAAAATCTAAAAAATTCTTGTGTAATAGGTCATAAGGCCATTAAAATATTGGCATTTGAAAATTTACACTTACAGCACTTGACAGGCTATACATTTCTATTTTTTTCAATTTCTCCATATTCAAAAAAATTCTAACTTCCTGTTTAACCGGAAGTTAATTTTTTAAGTAGAAAATGCAAATTTAAGATAGGAATTATAAGAATAGCTTGTCAGTTTAGACGGTTGTCTTATACAAAATATGTTTAGTAGAATCTCGAGACAAATTCAATAATAATAATCATATCCTATTTTTAAAATAAAAAAAAGTTAACAGCTGCTTCTATTGCCTATTTCAGAAAAGTAATAAAATATCATTAGGTATTCAAAGTGACTAAACAGTGACCCAACGAATATTTAAGCCACTTTCATAATTTGGCATTGATTTCATTGCAAAATTCTTTATTTTCATCAAGTTTAGATGGTACCACCCGGGTTTGGGTCAATTTATGGGTTTTGCCTATTGTTATCCATTCACAAACACTGAAAATAGTGTGACAAAGGCGTGCATTATGTCCGATCGATCAGGTGGTCAAGATCCTACATTTTCTCATCTTTTTTAATTACATGATGGACTGCTTTTCGCCAGTTTTCTAGTGTCACTTCCTTAATGGCACTATGTTTTTCAGCTGTATTTTTCACGGCATATTTCATAAAACAATATTTGTGTAAATTTGCTGTAGCTGATAATTCCTTCTCTATCAAATGATCTTATTTTTTTTTCTTTGGTTAGTTATCATAAATAATTTAATGCACAAAATTTACCTGCACCTATGGCCAACGCCGAAATTGAGCCGAACTGGACGGAATTTCCCATTTTATTATTCTACACCTTTCTGAAACAGGCTATAGTATAATAGAATATCTAATAAGTATTTTAGATAAAGAGGACACCCACCCCAAAAAATATAAACTCGCAAGGCTTCAAGAAAATATTTTCAGTGGTTCTCTCACAAATTCTAAAGAAATCTCGTCCTGAATCACCCTGTATAAATTGGCGATTTTTATAAACATTTCAAGTAAAAAAAAAATGTTGAATTTCAAAAACTTCCGGAGTAAAAATCTAAGAAATGGAAATACTTTCACGATCATTCAAAACTGTCAGTCCGAATGATCGTGTAGGACCTCCAAACTAATTTCAATTGAACCAGTTTTTATTTTGCAAAAAGTAAATTGCTTAATAGTTTTTTTAAGTATACCCAACGAAAAAAAAGTGTTTGAATAAATGCGCCGCAGGTGAAACTCAAGGTTACAATTTTAAGGAAATAATAAAACTCGCACTAAAGAATACTTCTACTATATCTAATAAATAATTTATTTGAAGCTTTGGACCGCCCTTTTGCCTCTCTTTCCACGCTTTGAACGCGTATTCGTATGTTTGCAGTATTTCGTGGAATTGGGCCTATGTAAAATCATCATAAGTAGCCATATCATTTTTATTACAAAAACTCAATAACCTATTTTGTGATAGTTAATAAACCTGTTGAATACTGCAAGAAATTGGGTGGTGGACCAACTCGTACATCATTACAAACAACAGTCTATAAATTACTAAAATAAATGTCTGAAGAAGAAATTAATCACTGGCATAATGATGTAGCGGGAGAGCTTTTGATAGGCATGCGATGCATGAATGTCGGCCGGAATACAACATTGTTCCGGGACGAATTTTCTGAGGTAAATTTTCAAATTTCCAAAAGTAGTTTAAGATTTTAGTACAGCATGTAAGGTAAACGCATTTTTTACCCCCCGCAGTCACTGAAATCCATTCCTGAGGCTGTATTGTAAAATAATGACCATGCGAAACCACAATAAATTTATCATTTCACTTCTCTATGTCATCATAGAGAACCAGCGCGTAAAGGTTCTATTTTCTGCTTTCCGTTCACTAACTTGTGTGAAATTTAGATCGGGCCACGGCCTCCCTAACTCCTTAATTCTTAGTTTGTCTTCCAAAGAAAGGGCTTGCATTTAATTTGTTTGTTTGTTTGTTTTGTTGACTAGTTTTCTCTCTAATGTGCGCAATTGTTTTCTACTTTGCAAATGATAAATACTTTCTTGGGGAAGTCAATAACCCAGGCAAAAATTAACTCCTTGACAATTTTGACAATTAACCATGACCTGCTAAAAGATCATTTACAAGCACTTTGCACAATTTTTTTCACCGCATATTCTTTATATTTATAATTGTTTACAGTAACCAAATATTAACTAGTAATAGCTAGTCTACTTACCTGCCGGATGATAACAGCCCTAAAATGAACTGTTTTTAGAATTAAATAATTGTTTAAGGCCTTAAACTAAACAAAAAAATATTATAGCGCTCAAAATTACAATAAAAAAAAACCGTTTATATTTGGAAGTCAATGAAGAAACTTTTAAATACCTTAAATTAATTAATTAATCAATTTATAACTCTTCCTTATATTTATTTCTCTTTCTACCACATTTCATAGGCAACAACGTATTGCGTTGTAGAATAACGCCCGGAAGACGTTGGGTTATGTTTTTATTCACCTTTATGATTATACCAAATAAAAATGGGGAATTGTAAATTACGATGTGGATGTATCGTTAAATGATGACGAACGGGTAAAGATCCACCACTACTCTTAACAATAACTGTCTTTACATAAACGGTTTTATCTACAAATCTGAACTTTTGCATGGTTATACGTAGTTATAATGCACCAAATACAGGCATAAAGTAGGTACAGCAGAAGTAATTCAATGTTTTAGGGTTAGTGCTCGGGAGACTAACGAAGGGTTTTAGATCCAATTTCACTGGGTGATTTTTTAAACAAGAGCTCCAATTGAGTTACAATAAATCGACTTTTTATCTCAACAATTTTTTTTTATTATTACATAATTAATGTAATGTGAAAGGAATAATATCACATTTTTTATTTGCAGGTAGTCCCATCACCTTAACATGGTTGGTAGAATATATTATTGCAGTGGATATATTCTAGTATAGCAAAACGCAAGAGTTAAGAATGGTCCTTAGTCGTTTGGTCAAGTAGTTTGATAATCATATGAATAAACAATTATATGCTTGAATGAAGCAATCTAATTTTAATTCTGTGTAGAAGTCAATGATGACTTGATCTACTAAATGAAACAAGGTTGATTTTTAAACAAACAATGGTTTTTAAGGCTGGTATGGAGTAGAGATGGAGGAATGTCAGGAATGTAACAAACTTTATTAACTGATCGTAAGTACCAATCTCATTTTAATTTTAGATTTTATTGTGCCAAATAATGGAGGGTGCTTAAACCTAGGTTAAACCAGAAAATTTTATAAGTTTTAAAAAATGTAGTTAAAGCATAAACGTAAATATTGTGAAGAATCTAACAATAACCAAAAAAGGATTATAAAAGCGTGTAAAAAGTGCGATTTAAATTGTGTACCGTAAAATATTCCGGCCGGTTAATATAATCAAAGGCGGCGGTAAGCATTTTCGGGCGGTATCGTGCGCAGTCGTGCGGCTGCCATTACTGCGAGCCGCCTCGGCAGATCAAAGAGGCAGCTGATTGGTCGGGTCCGACAGAGAGCCGCGGAGCGCGCCTGCTTGATTCTATGCGCCCAGCGCCAGTTAGTGTTTGGCAAAGGGCGCCGCCGTCAAGCCGTCATCAGCACGTGCTACGACACCCACTGACAGTTTGTCGTGTTTCGCGGGGTTGTAAACAACAGTAACTAGTCAAAAGTGCAAGTGTGTGATTAATCGCGGATGACATGATCGAATTCGTATCGCACCCACAGTGATCCAGTGAGCGGGCTGTGATGCCGCTGTGTCGTGTTTTCAAGTGAATCATGCCACACGTTTCCTCCAGTGGTGGCGATGATCTCGGCAGCACCGATGAGGTTAAGGTGTTTAAGGACGAGGGTAACGACGAAGACGAAAAGAGGTCCTCGGAGAACCTCACTGAGGAGAAAAGTAGCCTTATCGACCTCACCGAGTCGGAGGTAAGTCAAGTAACTTTAATATAGGTACCCCCAGCATCCCTTGAATCTTCAAACGCAAAAATCTTCACATTACAATTTTATAAATATGTGTTCCAAATTCAGGCGTTAACATTTCGGCCAAAAATCTTAAATTTTTCTCTATTAATGGTCTTCCTAATCAGCTAAAAAGTCATAATTGACACCTATTTAAAAAAAAGGTTCCTATGCTAGCGCTTTTCCTGACATTATTGGATAAATATCATTTGTTTTAGTCACGGTATGTTGTGTGAGTAGGCGACGAAACCCGACGCAAGATGCTGTCTGAGAGACTGCAGTCGCGGGTCTCGCGGCGAATGGCGCGACGTACAAGTATTCAAGTGTAAACAACCGGATTTTTAATAATTTATTCGTGTTGGTTAAATTAGTATTGGTATTCGACGGCCAATAAATATTTTTGGTAATTGAAACTTTAAATAATTATATAAAATAAGAAAAATTCTGCAACTAGGCAGGTATTATTTTTGTCTCTAATATAAAAAAAAATCGCTGTAAACGTTACCAATTTTGTGATACTTTTATGGTTCCGCGCATAAATTGGAAAAAAAAGGCGAACACTTCACATACAGAATTACCTCAGTCTCTGTCTGCTAAAGCCTTTTTTCCCGAACACTGTTTAAAGAAAAGCTCAAATTTGGCGTGGTTACTCACAGTTACTTATGCACCCAATAGAAAAAGGAAAATTAAAGAGTAACATAAAAATCCCATCTTGTGTAAATAAAACTTACAAAAATCCTCCATTCCTGGAACTCCTTAAGTAGTATTCGGTTTTTTTCATAGAAAAATGTCATAAAAAACGTTCAATTTTTCTGGTGTCAAAGTTGCTTATGTCCCTATAAAAAAATCTGGAAATAGAACGTCCTCCAGTCACTGATAATCCATAAAAAGTTTTCAAAATTGTTAGTATACTACCAAAGAATAAATATAATTGCACAGTTGTTTAAGACGGATAATAAAAATCCTACTTTGGCCACAAAGAAAATATTTAAGTCTCTTATCTTATTTTGTAACGGCTAGATATGAAAAAATAACCTGTAATCAAAAGAATCAATGACGTATTTAGACGTAAAAAAATTAAGTAACTGCTCACTGGTACTCACCCAAATCCCTAAGTCCGACTTACACTTTACTGATTTTTATATTTCTTTGCGTGGGGGCGACTTGTATTTATTTCATCCTTTCTTTATTTCCATTACCAATATACAATTTTATAAAAATGATATTTCCTCCACGTTTACCAGATTTTATTTCCATTGACAAAAATACCTGCTTTAAAGCTTAATATAAGGATTTACGATTTTAGTGTAATAACACGACAGAATTTCGGTTTTAAAAACCTGTCTCCCTACCTGCTTAAGCTAAGGATATTGTCGCCCCACGTTTCGAAGAATTAACATTTTAGAAAGGCAGTGTGACAGGTCGTATTATGCGTTTTTAAATCATATTTAGGGATAGAAAAAGTATTTTTATGGGAGCTTTAAATAAAGGCCACCGAGTTAAATTAGAGAGCGTTATCCGTCGGGAAATGATTTTATTTAGGGATTTTTTAAGAATAGTTCATAGTCACTGTCTACTGATATTAGTATTACTAGACGGTGTCATAGTGAATAACTTACTGAATACATATTTTCTGGTGTAAGCTTGGTTTATCAATTTTTTGGGTGTACCTGATTTAAAAAATTTGGGTTAATGTCAAGTGTCGTAGGTTACTCTACTCAGTATGTAGGGATTAAATTGAGATACCTAAGCACCTATAAAAAAAATATTTTCTTACAACCTATAATTAGACATAGAAAAATTACTTAACTAGTAGTTGAGTTACTGGCATTCGACCATGGCGGCCCAAGTTCGATCCTCGAAGACGGCATGTACTCGGAACTTTAGTGGATAAAAATGCAGTATGCTACTATAGAGATTCCAAATATCTAGATCGAGAGGGGCTTCATGGACCTCTGGGGAAGTAAAAAGGATATACTAGTGCATAAACTTGGTTCGGATCCCACGCTAAACTATAGGTCCTGTCTGGCTGATATTACTCAAACGATAGGGAATACAATGGGTCTCTTAGGGTTAAGTATACTAGCCCTTCCGCCAACTCCTGCTAAAGAAAAACGAAAAGAAAACACTTCAGTTATGACATATTTAGGTGATATAACAGCACAATGTGGCATCCGTGGTAAATCGTCGATAGCTCTTCTATGAAAAATGGGACCGACTAGATAGTTTTACTGCAGTTAAATTAAGTCAAGTATCCTGAAACATACTTTACTTATTCACCTGAAGGCGACTAAAGATACTTACCAGTTAAAACGCTGTGCTTTAAAACAAATAAAGACACTGCAAGTCTAAAACCCTTCTGTCATACTTTACTTATATGTATCTAGATATATCTAATTATGTGTTGTGATACTGGTAGGTACCTACCAAACCTACCTATCTTTTTCATTAGGTTTTTCTATCAACCATATATTTTTGTAAACAAAAATTGAACCATTACTAGTAACAGCCATAGAATCTAGTCAATATTAACGCTTAACCATGATAAGATTTTTATTTATTTTCAGGAAAAATCAGGAAGTTTCAATTCATCTAGTAAAAATGTACAGCGGCCAGACCACAGTCCCGTGTTTGGTAAGTTTAAAATTATAGTTGATTGGTTTATATTTCCTCCTTATCCTTTTCTACAACCTCTCTATAAGCTATGACCATTTCCTTCTATGACGAAGGCGATGTTCATTAGCATAGATAGGGCTTTAGAGTGTAAACTTGTAGTCAATTTTTTTGGTATTACCAGCATTCCTTAAATATATATAATTTCCGCACTGTCTCAAAAAAGGTTAAGGACCTTGCTAGATATGTGAAACACATAATTTAGATCCCACGGAATTATTATAATTTTCTCGTTACTTCAACTGTCCCAAAAATAATTCTGTACGAATACTATTTTATCCATGCATGATCAAATGCGTAAGCCACTCAGTTGGAAACATAATAGCAGAGAAGACTAAAATTTAAGAGATGTAATCATGACAAATTTTATTACAGGCAATTTCTACCTAGGCTTGTAGATTACAGACTTGTCTGTAGCTGACTCTCATTTTGCTTCTGATTTCTTTGTAAACTGTGTTCAGAATTGATTAGGTGCTCGATATGTCACTAGTGTTTT
Organism: Polydrusus cervinus; assembly: GCA_935413205.1. Lineage (NCBI taxonomy): Eukaryota > Metazoa > Arthropoda > Insecta > Coleoptera > Curculionidae > Polydrusus > Polydrusus cervinus. The sequence goes on from OW284516.1 coordinate 9,130,111, forward strand.
TTAACTAGTTTAATAAAGTAGAAGCGCAGTTTTTTCATTGGTGTCTTCAAGATCCACTAGTGTTGACAAATCTTCGAAGTTGTTTTATCCTGTTTCATAGGGTTTTATACCTTCTGGTTCTCAGCTTCCAGCTTCCCGGATGTAGGTGTCTCCCTGACATGGCTTAGCCCTCAGCATATCCCATAAATTCAGGTCATTTTTAGTTTTTCTATATTTTTTTTGTAATTTTTCTTTGCTCGTTCTCTCCACCAGAAACCATATCAGTGGTCGATAATTCTGTTTCTCCTATTCGCTGGTTACTTTGTCTATTATTGCTCTGCATCAGAAGTTCATTTCCAATCAAAACAATCGACATTCTAAAGCTTTATTAGGTTTTGCATCCATAGAGGACTATTCTCCTGACTAGAGTTATACAGGAGATTTTTCTTGCCTTTGGATATATGAGTTGACCACAGTGTTAAGTTGAAAACATCCTATAACTGTTTCCTTTTTACCATTCAATCTTCTATTCCCCCTTTCCGTCCACTTGTATCTATCTTGGTTACCAAATAGTTATATGGCATTAAAAACTACCAACTCGGTTTGTACATTTTTAAAAACCCCAAAAAAAAATCTGACTACCAATTACGAAATTGTTTTTCCATTTAAATAATGTTTTCCCCTTCTTTTGCAAAATTTCTAAAAAAAAATTAACTATAGTCTGTGGTGAATCTCTTACCAATCCTTTCAACGATAGAAAAGGAAATTCCTAGTGCTACTTTTAGAATACATGCATTTATGCTTCCACCTTGTCACACCTCGTATTATATTTCATAAGAAACATTATTGTTAAGAACCAGCACCTAAAATAAGGAGGTATTTCAAGAACATACTTGGAATTTTCGAACGTAGCATGCTGAAAAGATTAAAAAGTAGACAAATTCTAACATCGGAGAGGTATTTCTTTAGTTTAGGCCAAAGATCCCCATCCTTTATTACTTTGGTAATAGCTCGCCATATTTACAAATAAGGACCAGATGTGGAGATAAGATTTACTAGTTTATTTTATGGAAGCATTTACCATACAACATGGGGCAAGTCGGCTCGTTTTAAAAGTCACATGCACACACGCCACATTATGTCAAGTCGAATTCTTATGAGTATATTTAAATGTTAAAGAAGTTAAAAAAGTATTGGGTACTATATTCTACATTAAATTTATGGAAAATATATATTCTGGGTCCTTTTATAATTTCCTAGATGATACGTACTCTTAAGGTTTTTCTAAACCGAAAAATATTTTTACGTTTAAGGCAATACACTTGGCTGTGTAATAGTAATTTTATATTTTAAAAAACCCTTTAAATTCCATCCTAAGGGTACTTTATTTATCTGAATCCCCCACTTAGCTGTCACCTAAATTACATTTCTTGCTATGCTCCTTTCCTTTAAGAACCACTGGATGCTGTGAAACATTTGTACTCCTCGGGTTTCCAGAAGCCACTTTAAGGCAAAGATCATAGAAGTAACTATGCCTGTTTTTATTTCCTCAGAGGAGTAATATAGCAATATGGAATGGAAGATAATATTTACATTCTTTTGACATTATATTCCTTCACTACCAATGTATATTAAAGCAAATCCTTTATATAAACGTTTTAGTGTTTTCTTACGTATTACTGTATCATTGAATGATTTAAAAATGTGTCCAATGAGTTGTTAGTTTTGATTGCCATACCATTCAAAAATACTGTATCCTTTTATTTATGCTATTAAAATGTTACTATCCATCTAAAAGTAAGTTGTCTCTTGTATATTTGCTCGTTTATGATTTCGAATAGGCAGTCATCACATCACTTGTGGGTTTGTAGTCAGTCGTGGGGCGACGTTTATCTGCGAAACATACTTTGTTGGCACATTTTACTCTCAATTTCCATATCCCAGACTGCTACAGACTGCACAAAGTCTGAAATGGCAGTTTATCAAATGCGACGATTTACATTTACATTTTGCGCGAACGGAAATCAGAACCGGAATGACGAGGATTTTTAGAAATATGTTAATTGGCACCCACTTAAAAATGTTTAGGGTATCAATGTGTTTTTTTTATTGCAATATTGTACCATCGTCAGGTGCGCACCGAGTGCGCTTTTAGCACGTAAACGAATAATCAGACGACATTAATATTTACAATAACCAAGCAATATAATTTAAAAAATTACTCTCATTAGTCTCGATTTTATAGTAAGCCTTTTTTATTGTAAAATCTTTTGAAAATGTTCACTGTATTCATTAATATCTTGTTCATTTTTTTAAAATTCTCATCGCAATATAAATAATTTGTCTAAATGTCTTACTCTGCGATTGTAACATTACGTCCGTAGACAAAAAATTGTTTTATTTGAAATGTTTTAATTCGGATAAATTTTCCCCTCGGTCGACTGCAAGTTCACATATAGGCCCTCGAAATATGAGAAGCAATTTTAAACTTGTTGCAGTATCGAAAATTACTACTTTAGATCTCCAAACGCGATTTTAATGCACACTTTATACGTTTCTTTCTTGCTTTCTTTATGTATAGGATGTTGTTTGCGAACGTGAATGCAGATGGACGCCGAATGCTCGATTTACTGATGATTTTAAAGCCAGAAACGGAGCGCTTAAATGGGCACTTACATATTTAAAACACGTTTAAGTACCACGGGTTTTGCGTATTTCGAAACGAAAACGTAAAAATTCTACTTGTATACGTTTGGTTACGACAGTAATTTAAAATTACTTTAAATTTTTATTACCAAAAGAAAAAAATATCTATAATAAACGTTTGATACTTTACTGTTGGTAGGTTTCGATCAAAAGCATCTTGTTGTTTCTCCCCAGTGCCGTCTTTAGGGGTGGGTGTTCCCCTTAAAAATGTCCATTGATTACCATTTTTGGGGCCAGGGATTTCTAATTAAATCCCACGAATTCTTAACTGATTTCCATTCAAAAATTTCAACGACAGATTAAATGAATAATTAAAACGGCCTAAGATCTTGGGTTATTATCCTGTAATTTCCTAATGATTGCCACCTGATTCCCATGGATTCTCAAATAATTCCCAGGTGATTCATACAAAAATGTATATTAATTATTGCCAAGAGTGGTTGACCTCTTATGTGTAGTAACTATACCGTCCCCTCCTTTTCCCAGCTGTCCGCCGCCCTGGAGCCTTATCCCTGCTCTCCCCCCACCCTAGTGACAGCACTGTTTATTCTTCTACTTAACTAATTTTTTAACAATTTATTCTTTCACTTCTTCCTTCCAGCCTCATGGGTTATAATATTCATTGGTATAATATTAATCTGATCCTCCACAATATTCTTCAGAGGAGCAATAAGAATAATAATAATAGTTTAGATAGATTGCTGATAATATTTTGTTTTAGGAAAAGTTGAGCCCCACACATCATCGTTCAACATGGGATACCTCGTGTCCCCCTACGGCTACGCCAATGGAGCGCCTGGACCCATCCCCGTATCAATGGTAAGTGTATTATTTTTTCGTCAATATGTTGTTGAATTTGAATGACTGAGTATCTAAAAAAGAAACTAGAGACTTTAGTCGGTATAGTGTTTTCACTAATATGTTGCAGTCTCCATCGTCAGGTTTTTAGATTCAAAATTAATACTCTTCATCCGGGGTGTCTCAGAAATACGCGAACATACACAAAGTCAAAGACCTTATGAGACGTTTCAGTCGTTGAAAGAAATATTAATAAGTCTCAATTAACTATTCCGTTCCTTAAAATTTGAAATCAGAATTTACACATCATTTATAAAAAAATGATTGAATCGGGGAGTAAGTAGTTATCCTCAAATGATTTTTCTGTTGCTGGTTTTCTTGATCAAATTATTTTTGCTCGGAGTGTAGATAAATAAATAATTATATGAATAGATATGCAACACTTGTTACTAAAATAAGAATAGGTACTAAAATAAGTAGTAAATCGAACGAGGAATACCAAACGTAATCGCTAGGTCTCGAGACAAACCATTATTATGATTTTATGATAATATATGAAAAAAATTACCATCCAAATTCATTTCTAAATTATCACCTTTACAAATAAATCTGCATAATAGTGTGGGAGTTTATATCTACGAGTATGCATAAAAATTACTGATTAAAGTTTTAATAATGAACGCATAATGTATGCCGTTTTTATAGCCGCCATGGTGATTTAACAATATTAAGCGCTTTACGACTCTTTTACGACTTTACAAATTCGATACTGTATACATAACTAATTGTCTGGACGTGGACCTCGGCCCAGCAGCGTTTTTATGAATAAGAAATACTTCGATGTTTTGCGGCCGGCATACTTATACAGGGTTCCTCGAGATGGAATACTCAGTTTATAAGTTGAATAGAATTCATCAAGTAACTAAACTGAATAGGTTTTGTTCCACGAAATTATTTGTGCCATTTGTGGTGGCCACGTAGTAGAATCTTATATACATACCGAAAGGTGCGTTTACGATAGTCCGAGATAATTTTTTATACATGGTTAAGATAAGAAGGTGTTGCCACGCTCACCTCTTTTCTATCCAAGCAGAGTATAGAAAATGGTTATAATTGCTTGTCGCAACTATCAGAAACGTGCCTCAAGACCAAAGGGGTGCAGTCATAGGAAGCAAGGAAAAACTCATCAAGGGCGGATTTAGCTTTTTGTCATGGGGGGGGGGGGGGGGCACTTAAGTGCTTTCGCGGAAATATGTTGGGGAGACGGAATAAGGTGTCCAATCAATGATCCAAAAATTGTTTTTATATTACTTTAGGTTGTAACGATTAATCGAGAAGATAATGATGGTGAGATGGGAAATTTTTTATTTAATTTAACACACAAATTAAGAGAATTAATAAAAAAATCATAGCATATTTTATATACCGGGTCCGCCAACGTGGCGGGGATGGAAGATTAAATCATTATCGAGGAGCTTATCAAAAATACTAAACCAGCATTAGGTATCGACTTAAAAGCGGCATATTTTAAAAATATTTTACATTATACAGGGTGGCTCGAAAAAGTGTGGCGGACTAAACTTGCATTTTTTTAAATGGAACACCCTATATATTATATTATTTTCTAATTCCCTATACAATTCCACGTATATTTTGTATAAAATGTCATATGTCTAAATTCAATTGTTTTTGAGTAATTGACGTTTAAAATACGGCATTTTTTGACTTTGACAGGCTGTAACATTGGAACGGTTCATCTTAGAGAAAAATGGTTTTCACCTCCCTATCTTAGTTTTTCATTCTCTATCCAAGGAAACCAACCTCCGATTTACCATGTTAAACCAAAAAACCGGTTTTAACGGTTTAACATAGTAAATCGGAGGTTGGATTCTTTGGATAGAGAATATATAGGGTGTTCCATTTAAAAAAATGCAAGGTTAGTCCGCCACACTTTTTTGAGCCACCCCGTATAATGTAAAATATTTTTAAAATATGCCGCTTTTAAGTCCATACCTCATGCTGCTTTAGTAATTTTGATAAGTTCCTCGATAATGATTTAAATTTCCGTCCCCGCTTCGTTGGCGGACCCGGTATTATTTATAACTTTGGTACGATCTACAGTCTTTTGGTATCCGACATTGATTTTCTCCTTTAATAGACGTTTCTGTGACTGAAGGAAGTTGATCAAATATTTATCTCGTGTAAAAATGATCAGATTTATCCCTATTGTGTTTTGACCTTTCTAGCTGACCATTTGCGCAGAAACATGTTGTCGGTTCCGTCCCGTTATTTCTGCTCGGTTGCTTACCTGGAAGTTTGCCGACATAATCGCTTCCCTTTACCTGCAAACAAAACGATACGTTGCCCATCGATCGAGCGTTTCGATTTTTGGTACGACGTGTGGTGTATGTGTATCATGCGAATGAGAATATTTTTTCAACCAAGAATCTCTTAAGATCGAAGAGAGTGGTGGGTGCCGCTATATAAAGTATGTGAAGTATTAAAACACGTATTTCTGGACTTTGTTTTGTCGAAAAATTATAAACACTAGATAAAAGTAAGGCCTAACCACCTATGTAGAATCTAACAAGAACTAAGCATTTTATGCAATATTTAGACTAGGAAAAAAGTTATTTCTTTCCACACCATAGTGTCTAAAAGAGTTCCACTTTATCTACTTGTCTAGTGTATACCAGATATTGTTACGCAACAACTTGCCCTATAGAAAATTAAAATACTCTCAGGTGCTCTACTACATTTCAAAGAATAAAATAAAAAATTAAATTGTGCCGTGGGTGAATAATTAAAATTGAAAAGTAAGCAATTAATATAAAAATTAATTTACGATAAAAATGCATGGACAATTCATTAAATAAATAAACGAGCAATTAAATAGGTACACCTGTTCTAAAATAGGTAGCGTTAATTAATTTTTTTAATACCTCGGGTATAATGTATTCAGTAATTATTTTATAGATATAAAAGTAATTTTACTAGACAGATAAAATAAATAAGTGAGAAAATTAAATATTTTATAGCCTATACGTATGTAGGTATATGCAGTTTTAGATATAATTTATCTGCATGTCTAAAAAATGCTTCAAGCTGATGCTTTATTTAGTGTTATTGATCGTTGTCATTTGATATTATTATACAAGTCTGGTAGATGATCCTTTATGTGGGCATTTGCACTTGCAGATAACTATTTATCATTCTCAACAGAAACGGAGAAAACATCATTACTGCCAACTGCATGTAACTGCAAGCCAAGTACTTATGCTCCAACCAAAGTGCTCACAAAATCCTACTACAAAGGAACTCTTCTTTATTCCGATTTGGTTAGGTTTTAGTTTGGCCAGATACTTTTAAGTACCTAATTCTATTACAATCTCTTCGATTCCCTATTTTCAAACGTCGTCCATTTTTTTACTTTGATGCAAAAATTTACTTTGTTTAAGCATATTATGATAATATTAATTATTCTAAGCTTCTGTCTATAAATGTGTTTAACCAAAAGAAGTACTAAAAGCCAAAACACACAAATATGTAATGTACCTGCTTACGGAGCCAAAAGAGTCAGTTTTTGTGAGTGCGGTTACGGCATGGGGTTGGGGCTTTCTGAAAAGCGGCCACCTGACCTGGTCCTGGCAAGTCATCTTGTACAATGACCTCCGGAATGTGGCTCCCATTCTTTCTCTTCGCTCTCTCGCCCCGTCTCCGCAGGGGCGTATTTAGCCCTTAAGAACTTAATTTATTTTGATGGTTCATTGTATTGTAATATTAATTTGTAATATTTTCACTTAAAACTAAGTACTTGCCATTTTTTAATTGGGCTGTATTTTTTCTAATAATTATATTATTCTTCAAGTAATTTTACTTTATAAGGCGGACTAGTCTTCAGGTGAATTCATCTGAATTCAGTATTCACATGAAGACGACTGGAGATGCTTATCAGTTGAAACGTAGTGATTCAAAACAAATTAAGACAATGCAAGTCCAAAACTCTACTGCCATTCAAGAAACGTCATTGTCTCCATTCTTTAATCGAACAGTTAATGTTAGAGAGTCAATAGAATTAAATCACAATAATAACTTTGCTGAATAAATTTGTTAAATTCTCACACTAATATTGATAATTATTCTGACCAGAAAAGCAAACAAGGTAATCATTTCAATTGGGTAGCTACTTTTTGTCTTCAAAATACCTTCACAGAAAGAATAAACTAATAATTAAAACCATTTACTGCCATGTTGAGAATATTTTTACAAGTAACTCAATTTTACTAAACCAAGTCAGCGGACTTTCTGCACTGAAAAAAATCGATACTATAGTCAAGCTTTAGTTAAATAATATTAAGAAGGTAAGAAATAAGAACACAAAGTCTTCCTCCACTGTTATATTTTTATTTATTTTATTATATTATAACAGTGGAGGAAGACTTTGTGTTCTTATTTCTTACCTTCTGAATTTCCACTCCACTTTAAGTATGTACTTTCTTTTCAAAAAGTATGTTATTCTTGAAATTGTAACCTTATCTATACGGGGTGTCCGGTAACTTATGGGTCGCAGAGTAACTGATACTAGACATTAAACTAAGCCGATTAAGTCATATAAGTTTTTTCGAATTGTTACTCGTTCTAGAGATACAGGGTGTTGAAAGTAAAAGTTTATTCTCGAAAATAAGCCATAATTTTAAAACGGTTTATTGAATCGAATTGAAAGTTGGCAATATTATGTTTTTATGAGCAAGAAATAAGAATTTGTAGAAATTTTTAAGTTTCAAACTAGAGGGCACTAGTTGCATACACTGGGCTTCATAAATCTATGATTTTTTTTCTTACCTGTGATATTAGGTATTTTTTAATAATAGTTTCTTAAAAAGGGCATTTTCTGAGTCAAAAAGGTATACTTGATCGATCTTAATATCTTTAACGGTTTTCGAGATATTTCCCTTTAAACTTACCAAAGCATAAAAAAACATAGTACATAATTAAATTAACAAAAAAAAAACAAAAGTGACAATCCGAAAAAACTTATATGACATAATCGGCTTAGTTTGATGTCTAGTATCTCCAGTTACTCTACGGCCCATAAGTTACCGGACACCCTGTACTTCTGTTAAGGCCAGATAAACTTAGTTTTAAAAAACTAGACAATTAAATTTAAGTTTATGCTGTAATGGTGCTGTGTAAACTTAAGTTTAACTGTCACTTGTAGTTTAAACTGTGGCCCTTAGAGCCACTTGTATAGGTTTGTGTATACTTTTTTGAGTTAAATACAGTTATCTGAGAAGTAAGAACTTTTTAAATAAGTATAGATATTTTCCTTAAAGAATAGCTGCTCTTAACTGGATTTTTAATAATTATTATGTCAATGCATGTAAACTGGTTGTCATAGAAATAATAATTCTTGATGTAATATGAAATAACGATCGACATAACCTTATTTCACTATTCCATTTTAGACTACCCCCCTTTCCTTAAATTAAGGATAACAATAATAATTGAATAAAAATTATTCTCGTCTTGACTAGCATTAATAGAACGTTTGTAGAATAAAGATTATTATTAATCACTCAATCAAAATGTATTCAGTAAAATCAATTAGTATTAGAATTTTGTACATGGTAGATATAAGCATTATTTAAAATTATCTTTCTTATATTTAGTGGTTTAGTACGGTTCTGTATTATGGGCCTTCTTTCAACGGGCCTTGTTTTGGTTGTCTTGTTGGTTAAAACCCAGGCTGATTGTGCTACGCTGCGCCGTGTTGTACCGTGTATCAGGACCCCAATTTTCATCCAAAGTTATTGCCTGCAGTGGTGGACATGTAATTTTTGGAGAAATTTGTGCTGGTTGAATTTTGTTGTTTATTTTTTGCTACAGATTCAAAAGTAGGACTTTTAATTTAAAAATTTAAAATACGTGTTTGGTAGTTTCTACTCTGTATTACATGCTGATATTGCTCTGGGGTTTGAGCCTAGACCAAGAAATAAACTTAGCTTATGTTGAGTTTGGTTTTGTTCAGTGTTTTACAGTTTTTCCCATCTAAATATTGTCAAGGGTTAATTTGGTCAGTCATATTACACAACAACAAAAAATAACTACTTATTTATATAAAGCATTCTGAAACGAAATCCTTGAATATATTAGTTAATGTTAAGGAATGTAACTATATAAATTCATTTTGTAAATTTTAGACTGCACTGTCCTTTTTAGTTGTATTATCCCTATATTACCCTTTAATTCTGAGTTCTTATAGTAACGTAGCTGGTTTTTTAATTTGTTTTCAGTCTTTTAAGTACAAATTTCCCGCGGATGCTGAAAATAACCTTGGCCTCCGCCCATGTGTCTGGGACGCATCACCTCCGCTCACGGTTTATATTATGCAAGCAGACGGCTAGCAATTATGCCTTCCCTTCGGGCTTTAAAATCATGCTCAATTATTATTAAGGTAACGTTCTCGTACAAAAATTAACACCAGCATCAATTTGGGTGAACCACGAATGGGCTGTGCTTTTTTACACTCAATTATTCTTTCCTAACAATATAAATTATAAGAAGAAAACGTGTGTAAGGTTTTTTGATGAATTGGTCCTTTACTTTTACTTAAACTGAAAAAGGTAGTAATATGAGTTACTTATGACTCGAGCAGCATTGTTCCGGAGTTCAGTAAAAAAAATTAAACGCTTTTAACTATGACATTTAAATACAACACGTACGGACAGACAATGTTATTCCATAAGAACGATATTAAAAATATACCTCAAATAGAATGTCTCCTGCTGCCCGGTTTTGCTTCCTGTACATTCCCATGGACTGGGATGCTAACCATAATAGACAGACGTCCATATACATAAGTATAATGTTAAAGTCTCGTTAGGTTATTATCCAAACCAACAACTTGTAATAGATGTTGGAACAATAAGCTGTAAGTTTTAGAGTTACTTAAAGGATCTGGATTCCATTCCGGCCAGCTAGTGGTGACCTACATATTAACTCTTTTAAATCTGAATGGTACAAATTGCTAGCTTACTACTCAGTAAAAATGAGATTAATATATTTTGAAACCTGATGCTTTGGCGAACAACGTTCTATAATAATAAAGGTTTTGGTTATTTAATAATATTTATAGATTTGCTAAGGTCAACTAGATTAATCTCTTGGTAACTTTACCAGCCAGATAATTTCTATGGAAGCAATTGTCTCAACAATGGTTTTTTTGAAAATTATCTTGTTGGTAAAGTTACCAAGAGATTGATCTAGCAGACCTTAGATGACCAAAATTAAACTTTGTTTTGGCGTCATATTTATGACTTTATAGAGGAAATTCAGGATACAAGTGGTTACTGTAATGATGATAAAACAATGCATTTACCACAAACATAGTCAAATACCATAAAAGCATTTCCCAATGTACATAAATTTATCAACCCTTTTAAACAAGACGCATATTCCTTTCCAATATCCGCGTTTTGTTTCAAAAACACTCCATCCATTTTAATAGTATCTCCATATCCAGTATTTGACGAGCGTATATTTGTGTGCGTTGTTGCCGCCTTTGGTCCTTTGTAATTTCTATAATTACTGCTGCATCCTCCCGTATTCTGTCGCTTATACGTTTTTTATTTTTCGAATGTGCGCCCTTGAATGTTATTTTGTTAAAAGCACACGGGGAGATCCACTTTATTTTTAAATTTTTCATTACTCGCTTTTGCGACGATGTACGTGAACAAAGGCGAAAATGTATTTGAAATAAAACATCTCGGTTTTGAAGTTTTTTTGCAATGGTTTCTGTCGGGATATGGTTTTACATGGACCTTCATGTTATCCTTTAGCATAAAATGTCCACTGAGATATTCATTTCAATGTGTAATTTTACTAATAACCTCTGTCCAACACCTGCAAATGTAGCTGCCGATTCTGGAAAATAAAAGTTTACTTTTCCAGCAACACCATAGTACGGAAAGTCCGAGGCTAATTTAAAACTGACCAAGTGTATTAATTAAATCAACAATACATCGCCCATGCTTTACGGTGTATAATCTGTATAATTTAACTGTCAGTTTTAACGCCGTGTAACAAGAATCATGCTCCTAAGATTATACACATTTTTAATTTGCATTCAATGATATGTTCTGAAATTCAGTCATCAACAACCAGAACAAAGGAAAGAACTAACGCAACGACAGAGTTTCATAACTGCGCGATTTGTGGGTGTCGACAGGTCATTACCGGACAAAGGAACACTATCGTGTGTCCTAAAGTTAAAGTCCGAGGAGGTACACTTAACCTGGTATGGTAAGCATGTCACTTAATAATCCAACTTAGCATGTCTTATACACCAGTGCGTAATTCGAAAGATTGTTTCAATCACAGCCCTCTTGTTTCAACAGAATTTTGTAGCTAGATTTCGATTAGAAATATTTCTGTAACAAAACAAAAAAAGAATACTTCTTATTCAGTGACAAAACTTAAACTTAGCAGGGCACTTATGTATAATGATTTTGGTCTCTGGTACAACTGTCCTAAAAACCTATATCTTCTGAGAATGACCCATATTATGTATGATGCGGATTAACAAGCCTTCGGTCTCTTTATGCTATAAGTGGAAAAGAAGCGAAGCTATGCACTAAACATTGCATATAGTTGGGTCACAGAGTCGAAGGTTATAAGTTCAACAGCCGTATGATATTATTAATGTATGTACGAGGACTAAGCAAAAGGGTTCCTGGTTTGAATTTATATGCTTCGTCATACCATACTGCTTAATGCAATAGATTTTTATGTTTAACGCAATATATTTTTGTTTTTAAATGATTGATCTGTATGCTTTCTTTAATTATAATATACCGAAAAATATTCCCTTATTTCTTTTAACAGCATAAAAGAACGTACTTCTATATGTTTCTCATATAATAATATGCCTATACCTTATTTTACTTTCTTCATTGGTCCTTCTCTGCTAACGACCTTCGGTTTAAAACAGATCTTGTTGAACATTTTTGTGATGGTCCTTCGTAATCTTGTTGCTTGTTTCGTCTTCTTAGATGTTGTAGTATTGCCATCGACTTCAATGGTCCACTCTAGGCCACAAAGCGAGGGTGTCTCTTTTTGGTTTGTGGTCGTGAGCTGTAATTTCTTCTCTGTCGTAGCCTATCGGAGATTGCAGGGTTGCCACTGTTAATAATTATTGTAATATTTGAATAGTCCTCGTTCGTAAATAACACTGATGACGTTAAGATCATTCATCCCACTAGGCCGGATGATGTTGATGAATCATATTAAAGATCTTTTTACACTTTTAGTAGCCTCAAATTATGACTCTTAATTAATTGTAACTGAATACCAATGATAGTAACCTAACAGGCCTAGGTAAAAATCACTTTCAGATGCAAAAATAATGAACTATTTCCATAGTAATTTAAAAAGCGAAGAATAAGCAACATTCTAAACAACTTTCAGCTTCAAGATAAGGTGCATACTTTCTGTAATTTCACCTTAAATCTGTTATATTCACCTCCTGGTGCTCGAATTCGAGCCTGGGGAGGTAGAATTGTCCTAGAAAAAAGTTCGCGTGATTCTTTCCAAATTCCGATACAACTCAGCAGTATCTATCAAAGAGGGCTATTACCAAGGTCTAGAATTTTATACCTGATCACAATTGTCATAATTTTTAAATCAACTAAGTAGGTACCATCTATATTCAATACAATAAGTACAACAGTACAGTTTGGCAACTCTGCCAAAGATACCGACTTGTACTAAACGGCTCAAAAACATCCGGCGTATTGGCGGCGTCGGTATAACTTATCGCGGCTAGTGGCTTCCTTTGGAGCCCGGTAGCCAAACTCTTGTACTGCTTACCCCATTATTCACTCACTCCGTTGCTCTTGCGTGCATCGGGCATTGTTGACTTGAAACCTGTAAGAAGGTAGCTTGAATATGGCATAATAATTAATAACTAAACGATTATTGGTTTATTGCGTTTATTGAATATATAATAAGCCTATTAACTTCGATCAAAATAAAAACTTTCGGGTATCAATAGTTGAGAATTTCTTTCAGGTTTATACAGTTATATTCAACACATTTCTATTCAGCGTCTAGTTTCGACCACCGACCGATGCAACAACCCTTGATCTAAAAATTGAACACGATTCCAGATATGGTTGCATACCCGTCCAAAGTTTTTCGCGGAAGTTGCTTACCCAGGACAGGGTTCGGTGAATTCGGATCCTTCTGACAGGTGGGCGCAACAACAAAACCTATCCCGATGGAACAGGATACCTGGTCAAAGCCAAGCAAGGGCCACAATTGAGAAACCCTCAAAAAAGCTATCAACTGGAATGTTGCTTTTAATGTGTACCCAGGTAAAACAAGTGGTTGGCCTACTAACAGGACACTGCCACTTAAGAAAACACCTACGTCGAATAGGAATTTACAATGGTTCCATTGAATGCAGACTTTGCGCGGCGAAGAGGACGAAACCGCCTCACATATTATATACAGCTGCGAAGCACTGACCCGAAGAAGATTCAAAATCTTTGGAGGAATCCAATGTGGTGACAACCTCCTGCATGCCAAACTTGGTAGAAATTTACTGGACCTTATAAAAGGAGCAAATCTTTTCCAGCAAGATAGGGGAGCACAATAAGCCACTAGACTGTAGTGCAAGAAGCTTGGGCCGAACGCCCGACCCCCGCTTTAAACCAATCGACCAACCCAGTTCTGACCGAAAATTCTATTATCTATATCGGCTTTTTTAATAAGTAACAGAGATTTATATTGGTAATGTTCATTGTTACAGTTAAATTAATAAGTGTAATCACCATCTCCATATGAACTTATGTACATTTCTGACGTTACATAACGCAGACCGACACTGATGTTTTAGATTGCTCACTTAATTTCTTGTTGAGTGATACTAGCAGCCTAATGCGAAATAATTAATCCATATTAAGAACTGAAACCGTGACAGTTGCGGCATAATTGTTTTGTTGTACTGCTGTGTATTAATCAGATGAAGAGCTCCTGTATAAACAAACATGGTCGTGTGTGTTGCATGTGTGGAATATTATTTAAAAAAGTTTTTTGAACCACAATACTACTTACCCAAAATAATGAGACTGCGATGTTATGTTCAAGAAAAACCCGTTGATAGTAATAATTTTTTGAAAAACAATTCATCGAATACAATAATTATGGGCCATTTGACAAACAGTCACACACGTGGTTTTATAATGTTTATTATTGCCATATAGACTCATGCCAATAAAGAATCTCAGCTTTATTTTATTATCATGACACCATTGTTTTTACTGTGCTCGCAATATTGCTAAACAGAAAATATTAAAGGAGAATGACAGATAAAAAATAAAAAGCTGGCACACAAAGTGGAACGACCTATACCCTGAATTTTGTCATGCCTTTATCTAAATGGTTGTTGGGAATTAAAAATTTAAAACCGATTAACACCAAATGGCTGCAGTCAAATTTAATGACGGTCATTTTCCTTAAATCGCACCTTATCAAAAATTTCATTAACACCAACTAAATAAAAAACTTTTATTTTCACTACGGCATCCGTACCGTATAAGCACTCTATGTCTGTGTGGCTATAAAAATTATTATTTATGGGTCGATATTTTTCTGGACTTTATAACAGCTTCGTGTAATGTAATTATTTATGGCAATAAAATTTACATTTATAAGATGTATCCAAACTATTATCTGCTGGTGTAAATAAAACGGACATAAATTTATTTCACATGAAATTGTATGGCCCGGTTGAAGCAAAATCCTTTGATTTGATTTTTTAGTGTTTTAGTTTTGCCATTTAGTGTTTTGAAAATATTATGTAATTTTATGGTGTGGTAATAAAGGTCAGTAATTTAATACCATTGAAGGTATGCATATCAATGACAAATTACCAAATGGTAATAATCGTTTGGTTCCTAAAATACAGTAGAAGCCCGATTATCGGAGCTAACGTGGGCTGTACCTTAGCTCGTATAATGGGCGGCTCGGATAATCTGGATTTATTTTTCTTCTCGACGTCGAATAATCTGACTTCTACTGTTCTTTTATCAATAATTTTGTAATATTTTTACTTGTCACAATAAGTTCATTATTAAAAAAAAATTCAGTGCTCAAATAGAAAAAATCAATCAACTCTTTATATTATCCATATGGTGTCCATATTAAAAGACAATTTTTCTTATCATATAAAGATGTTTTTATTTTATTTTATGGTGTAGAAAGAAAAGCTTAAGACCACAGGTACTTATTTTTAGCTTAAATAATTTCACTTTAACAAAATGTGTGTTTAGTAATGGTCCTAATGATAAAATGATTATAATTATCACCTTCAAGGGTCTTTATCCATGACAGGTAAAATAAAATATAAACGTTGGTCTTATGTGAAGATTAACTCCGCGGTTTACATAAACATTACTGGTCTGTGTTGAATAACGATGGGGATATGGTGGTAAATAATTTGACTTAAATAATATCTTATGTGAAGGAAAATGAATCTATAATAACATAACATCATTTTTCTATTCGTCTTACATTAAAAAGATAAATAACCCGTGGTTTCTCGAACAGTATTCTTTTCTTATAACACGTCTATGTAGTATATAGGTATGAATTGACTACTTAATTTTTTTTAAATACATTATATCTCATATCCATTAAAAATTTGAAAGGATTATGGTGTTGTGGTACGAACATCGAATATACCATCTAAAGTATATAAATTAGACTCAAAATATAATAAACATTTTAAATGCGGGATCTGAATTTCCCTATAAATATCCCGGGAGATTTTAAATTGTGGCCATTACTAATTCAAAGTGCATCTAATACATTATTTATAAATCATCCGGTCTTAAGTTGGGCGCCAAAAAACCGTCCCATCATGAAAAACGCAGCACAGGTGCTGTCCTTAAGCCAGGAAGATTTTTATAATGCCTTGAGTTATTCCTCTTGTCTATAACGTCTTTAATTAAAATGAAATATATTTCTTTCTTAGTTATATGTATATACGTCAAAATAAGTATCTTCAGTTATTGGTGGCTAGCTAGCATGGTTTCTGTTGAAACAGCTAGTAATTATATCCAGGATGCTGCACCTCAAGAGGTTTGAGCTAGTACATACTTGATTCTGCCAGTAGCCAGTTCTGTTTTAGATGCGCGTTAATTGCTTGGAAATAAAATAAAGTCAAAAATAAATCCAACCCCCCCAAATAATTGTAGCGATAACCAAAAAACAAGTTTAATCATGATCAAAAGCCAATGGTGATAGAGCTGTCCCTTGTTGATTAAACATTGCTGTATCTTAAATACAATACAATACCTTTTCTAATAATATCGGCTATTTTAAACCAAATTTCTCACTCATCAACATTAGTGCAATATACAGTGCGTACATATTCGAAAAATGAACCCAAGCAATTCCACTGATAACTACAAAACAGTCGGGTTCAATCACGATCTGCCGTATGCAACCAAATGGTTAACCGCCTCCGAACACGAAAAAGTCGAGGAAGAACGTAATGACCAAATTGAAGATACACAAGGAGTTTACGATTACTCGGGTAAATATCTGTGATGATGATAGATGTTGGTGAAGGCTATGGTAAAGATTTCACTCTTGTGGATCAGCTCGGGGCAGTGGCAACAGGTTCCGTCCAATTTGGTTCAATGACATGGGTCGTTTTTAAATTAACTCGCCGCCGCGGGCGTTTCTCTTCGCACGCCTACCCCAGTTTTCAATTCCGATTAAATCATGGGTTACACATGTGAAAAAAATTGTTATGATTACCTTTGGGATTGTGTCCACACTTGTTGTCGTTTGCCATTAGGGCAGGCAATGCATAATCTCCCGAAGATACAATAGTCATATGTTCAAAATATGGATTGGCACCCTTAAGGACCTATTACTCTTATATTTTATTTATTTATATGCATAAATAACTTTTTAATTGGCTAAAGAAAGAGTTCCATTTTGAATAGTACATCCAGGAAACTTCCCTCCCCTCTTAGCAAGGATTGCAAGATAATTCCAGCATTAAGCAACCCCTTCTCTTATTGAGCAGGGTAATTTGTCTATGCTTTTAATTGTCTGCTGTTTTTATTTATTCAATTAGAATAAAATAATTTTTATGCCTTTTTAAAGGAGTACTATTTTTACTTCAGTTCTAATATTTTGCAAAATGTATAACGTGTTCGTCTACATGAAGTGAGGTTGGGTCAATAGTGTTTATTTTATGTTTGTTTATCAATAATAAAACATTTTTCTGCGATTTTTATGAAGGGTATTTTCTAAAAGATACTTGTTTTTCTTTTTGTTCGGTATTTATTAAAATAAAGTCGTGAGCAGTTAATCTGGTTAGGTTTCGAAAAAACCATAAAATGAGATTAAATTAATCATCGCAATCTATTTAGATATGTAAATGAATGAAAATAAAATCTGACGTTAGACTACCTTTAACAGGTTAGCTTTCCTCACGTTAAGTTTCAAAACCCAGTAGCCATTTTCCTATCGTGTCGGTTTGCATATTATTACTAGGCAATGCGTGACTTAATGCTTAATGTTTGTTAAATGCTTTTCTCATGCCTATAAGATTTAAAATTCTTTATAAACTCGCTTAGCTTTCTATGTAGATAATATGATAATTACATTATTTAGTTTTTATTTATGTTCTTAAAAGTCTAGACTCAAAGCACTTTAAGAAAATAGCGTAACTTATTGCATTTTAAATATAAGTGTTATGTTATAATAATTTTAAACATAAAATGAAATGACTTTTTGACGAAACAGCAATTATTTTATGACGAAGATAATTATAATGAAGATATGCTTGCATGAATTGCATTGATTATTGTAAAAAAATTACATTTTATTTGCCTTAAGTGGATCTAACTGTAAAACTAGCCGTGTTAGATTGCGGTTCTTCTTGGCCCGAATTATTAAAAAAACTAAGCAATTTTTTAATTTTTTATACAGAAAAAAATTCGAGGAATCAGTTATAACTAAGGTGACCATTTATTTTTCTCCTCAAAACGGGACCCTGCAAAATCTGTTTGGTTTGTTAAAGTAAAGCACAACATAATTGAAATGGTAGTTTGTACAACAAGAGTGGATATGATGTCCATATCGCACGAGGAAGTAAATTGAGCACGACGCCGTAGGCGGAGTGCTTAAACTTCCGAGGACAATATGAACAATCCACTCGAGTTGAACAGTATATTTTTTCTACGAACAAACTTACAAACCTTATGCTAAAAAATGTAAAAAAAAGTTTTCAGGTTGCCGGACTCGAACTCACGCCATTGGTTCCATAGTAAAACGCTCTACCTCTCGACTATCGAAACGTTAAACTAATTATGGGAAAACCAACTGATAAATGATGCTAGATGAAATTAATTTTCTACGCACATTCAGCAGGTTGCATTATCTATTATAAATAAATGCGTCTAGATTTTATTATATTGAACAAATTAATAACAAATTGTACCATATGCATTTAAATTATATAATTTAGTGTCTTGAAAAAGAAGGCGGAGCCTCAGTAAAAATAATATACTGTGATTGGTCAGTACTTTTAGAAACAACAATGGCTTCTGTGTAATTGACTGCTGTGATTGGTCAGTTTCATTACCTATCTAAGATTGTTATGAAATTTTGCCGCACAGTTAACTGGAATAGCCTACTTTACTCGCCACTTAAGTGTAAAGGAAACAGCAAATTTCCATGTGGGAGTAGAAAAATGTATTTTTTTGATGGTATTTCTCAGATGAAGAATTTTTTTAAATATAGGTATTAGGTGACGAATTTAGAAAACAATGGTATTTTTGACAGGTTTTATTCACATTCACCTTTATAATCAACATCGCTTTAAGAACGGATACTTGCAATTGAGTTTTATATATACCGACTTCGCCCACTTTCCGAAAACGGGACATTTTGGCGTCCCGAAGCTTTTTTTGGGGACAACGGGACTGAGTGTCAAATAACGGGACTGTCCCGTTCAAAACGGGACGTATGGTCACGTTAGTTATAACCAATGAAAACCCTAAAAATAACTACCAAAAATCTTTGTATTGTAAAAATTATTGATTTTTTTTAATAAAAATAATTTTGTAATGCTCGCTAATATCTGTAGAGTCCAAATTTATAAGGTTTTTCAAAATCCATTAGCCAGGATTCGGTCCAATTTCGCATAGAGCTGGTAATTAAATATTGGTCACATGCCCTTAAGTAAAAAAAAATTACCCTGACTTTTACATCTTAAATTACCAATTAAATGTTTTATTACACTATTATTTTTATAAGAAAAATGCTGATTACCCCTGTCTACAGTGGATAAACAAGATAAACTTCTAATTTATGTAATTTTAAGAGATAAAACTGATATTTCTTTATAACATACGAGGCCAATGCAAGAAAGGAGTTAAACTGCTAAAGAATTAATCATTTATGTTACGCGATAACTAAGACCTAAATAAAATAATATAGAGTATAAAACTCTTTTCGAAAAAAAAGTTCACACAAAACAGTCTGGTAGGAGTGGCGGCTCGCGCTCTTAAAAAATGGTGAAGAGCTAGATATAGTGCGGGTACTTAATTGATTAAAAACCCGTGTAACAAAACGTCTCTCTTAACCCCATCTGTCCAACGACTGAATGGAGTTTTCAACAAATTACAAACTATGTCATTAATTGGGTTCATTTTTAAAACACACAACTAAGTAGGTACGTACACTACTGAAATAACCGAAAAATAAAAACAAAACTTTTTAATCACACAGTAAATCACGTAAAATCGATATCTATAACCGTAAGTTTTGCGAAGCATCAAAATAAATACCTTAAGGTTAGGCGAACCAATGCTAAAATAATGGTGTATACGACTGATCTATTTTTAAATTGCCCTTCATCATAATGTAAATTGTTGCGTGCTATTTGCGTGACTGACGTCACGTAACCATAGCAACGGTAAATATCAAAGCCATGTCGGCTGGGGCGCGCCATAATGCACGAGTATTTATAATTATTGTCCATCGGAGTTAACCGTGGCCCTATTATGCATATCTACATTCGGATTAAATTATTACTATTAATTCGAACATAATTATTTTTTATGGGCTAAAATGGCAGCTGTATTAGTACCTACATTAATATTTATTATTGTCGAAAAACTTTCCTCCTGGTTTTATTTTATTTTTTTGGTGAAGAGCCCCTTTACCTACTTCACGTGACGAGCCGCCACTGTCTGAAAGGTTTATTTGTTTTATCAGAACATCAAAACTGTAAAGGCATCTTGTACAAGCACCCTACAAATTACCTATTTTTCACCCACTCCCCGTATAAAATTAACCGTTTAATTTCAGAATGAATTGGCGCCTTTTGGCCATCAGGCTATTTAGTAAATAAAATTGATAATAAACGAAAATGTAATGTGATAATTAAACTTTAAACAAACACTTTTAAGAGATGCTAAATTAATATTTGTATACTTTGCTTTGATTATTCTTACTGTTTGTATTTTTATGTTGCCACGCTTATTCAAAGTGATTTTATGTTTTTATTGGTCAATAAATTATTTAGATAAGTAACGTAAGCTTATAATAATTTTCTTATCTTGTAGAAAGATATGTAATGTTAATATTTTGGAATCGGAATACAAGTAGAGTTTGTTTAACATTTCCTTTTTTGCACACAACAACCAGAATCATTTTTGCTTGCTCGACTACATCACATCCCAAATAAAATGACACATTTAGGATGTTATCTTTCTTTATTCCAATCGAACTTAATTTGTTCTCTGCATGATTTAAGAAACACTGTATTTATTAAAATAAACAAATCATTTTGTTTTCCTTCTCTACTTTTTGTCTCTTTGTTTCCTTCGTTGGGTTCTTCTATAACCCATTTCTTCCATCCAGCCAGTTATATCGAGGTATAATTTTGCAAAACTAACAAATAAATCAAAGCTCACTTTAGAAATATTGGTCTGCGACAAACGCCTAAATTGTACACTAGGTTTTTTTAATGCGTCCCGTTTAAGTAACTATTTTAAATCTATTTCAATTTGCATTGGAAATACTATACTAACCAAACCAGCAAAATCCTTATGCCTGCCAGTTTTTAATTTTAATCGTTATTACCTCCACTGACTTCCTAACCCTAAAAGTTGCACACCTATTAAGTAGGTACTCGGCCTAACTAAACATAGGTTTTGTTCTTTGGCGAAAGGACCTCGTGCAAACAAAAATATTTGGTTAATTTGTCTCGCGCATTATAGCCACTTTAGTCGGTTCGGTTGGAACCTTATAATTTTGAAAGTAGGTAATAGACACCGTGAGCGTTCACAATGAAATAGTCCATAATCTTACACCCACGGATACCTGAATATTTCGTCCTTGTTTAACGTACGATATTATATTATTTGAAAGGAGATGTCACTAGTTTTATTGGGTTTTTCCTGAGGCCTTAGGCCAACACCACCTCTTATACCGAGTTATCGGTCGGGTAATTGCAACACCCAATTGTCCCTAGTATTTCCGGAACTCAAAACAATTGTCCGTGACAAAACGACGTTTTACCTTGTTTGTCGGACGCTATTATTTTATATTTTTTTAAATTATAATATAATGATAACATTATCTACAGCTTTGTTATTTTAAAATTCCCTTAGAACAGAGCTGCCTGCGCTTGGTACCTCAGTGGTTGAGTTACCGAGTTTAGACGACTGTAGCAGTCCGAGTTCGATCCTCGAAGATGGCATAAATTTAATAAAATAAGTATGCTCGGAACTTTAGTGGATAAAAGAATGCACTATGCTACAAGATATTCCTAATATCTAGGCTGAGAGGAGCGTTGTGAATCTCTGGGGAAGTACAAAGATAAACTAGTGCATCCAATTGGTTCGGATCCCATGCTATAAGCTGCCGGTCTCGTCTGGCTGACGTTATCCAGACGATAGACGATATAATAGACCTCTTAGGCCTAAGCATACTGACTCTTCTCCCAACCCTTGCTACAATAAAAAAGAAAAGAACTGTCTAAGATCTGTCTAGGTATTAATATATATATTTTTTTAAAATATACAATACGCACTATATATTTTAGGACGAGATTGATCTACCTTACTTGTTGACTATCCTACTTTCCTTTAAAATCGTATCTCGTATAGAATATTGGTAACTCGGCTAAAAGCATTTCTCAATCGTACGTACCTATAGCGTGTTACCACTAAGAGGGTGCGCATACAAAATTTATCCCACAATCAGTGTAGAAAATGAGTTCGCATTCAAATATTCCGCAGAAACAACTGCACGTCTAGAAGCTTTTTAAATATTTCACGACCCCCTATAAACTCGGCCGCGGAAGAAAGGAAACGTACGCGACTTTCTAAAGACAAATAAAAAGGCTTTTTCGATGACAAAAAGCTCCCCTGTGTTTTGTAAGTTGTGTGATGGCTTATTGAAGAGAAGGGCGTAAGGGTTGTGTCACTTTAAACACGTTTTCGTAAAAGCATTGGAATTATCGTTGATTTTTGTTTATCTATCGTCTTACCTCGTATGTCTGTCTATATAGATTCGTATAATTATGAAGATTTCAAGTGTAGGCCTGGTACAGAAAAATAATCTGATGACCTCAGAATATGTATATGTGTATACATCCTTTAAGTATAAGTGATGTCTGTATGGTAGGTCTTACATTAGTAAAAATTCTGCAAACATGATATGCATCAATACTTTCATAATATAATATTTATAAGAAATACCATATTTGTACAGAATCATTCCAGTTGTTTATAAATCCTGATATTGGCCTAATATGCTTTAGATATGAACTAATAAATCGCCTGCAAAACATTGTTAGAACATTAATGTTTCAATGAACCCTGCACAGCTATTAAAACAATATTTACAATTTATAGCATTTTCAACCAGTCTAAAAATAAATTTAATTTTTATGTGATCATAGAAATAAATTACTTATATGGAGAACACAATGTTGTAAAAGTAAGAATGACTTACTAATAATGACTTACTAAGAATCATTGTAAACAAAGTTGTAGCCAGCAATTTGTCATGAGCAAGATGTTGACTTTAATGTCAATAAATCCAGAGATATATAAAATGTTTTTTAGATAAAACATAATTCTTTCCTTTGTTAACAGGAATAAAATTGATTGAAGTAGAACTTCTGCGATTTGAAGAGGAGTTAGCGAGACAATAAAAGGGCTAGGAGATCATGTTTAGATTGCGTTCTATCAACAACTATTTTAAATGTGTGCATTATTATGACGTATCAGTCGATATTAATAATGCAAAGCTATCTAAAACAAGTAATTCGGATATGTTGCGAATACATTCAACTGAAATTAGTTAACCAGCCAAGGCGAAGGTGCTAAGCCTCGGGTGGTATTAAGGCACGCCGCGGTGGCAAAGGCAGTCATCGATTATAGTAATTAATTAGATATAAACCGAAGAAAAGTGTGGACTGCGAGACTAATGTTCAATGTGCGTGTACCCCGCGCTGCACAAGCAGCCCGTCGTCCGCCTCGAGATAAGAGTAAACACGCATTTAACTGCTATCACCAATGCTTAGGTCTGGCTAGTTTGACGTAATTACCGTTCTAACTAGGATTTAATTCAATGCAATAAAGCTAGGTTCTCGAATTATCAACTTTACATTGGCTACGAAAACAAGCAGTATTTTATTCTGTATAACTCTTAGCAAAGTATGTAAAGCATTTGCATTCCATGTTCCTATTTTCAACATAGCTTTCGATGATTAGTGGGATCAAAAAGTAAATCTTAAACATGGTCAATCAAATCTTTAATGTAATACTAAAATTCCATTTCTTACTATTACAGCTTCAAATTGTCTCATGGTCGCTTAACTTTATTTAAAATAAATTACTTGTTTATGGTAAATATGGTAATTTGTTGCTAGAAGGTCTAATTATTATCAATGACCGACTATGTGCAAAACTCCATCGTTCTGTTTTAATCAAATGCAATTCCCAAGGATTTTTCTTAAGAATAAGGTGTTACGTATATATTTAGCTACCTGTAATTGGTGTCGTCTAAACATGGAAGAACACAAACATTGTATAAGATAAATAATTAATATTTGGTGTCTTTGGTTTATAGGAATAAGAATAAGTTAGAGCAGTTAAAAACATCTAGGATTGTATTTCAGGACACTCGAATAGCAATGTCAAGTGAACCCTTCTTAATGGGTGGACGATCATCGGCGAATCTATTTTTAAGGAGCTTGACAATTTTTATGACTCATTTATACCGGGTGGTCAACTAAGAATGACCGCCGGCCATATTTCAGAAACTAGTAATCGTACAGCATCCGGGTATATTTTTTTATGACAAAAGTGCCCAAGAGAAAATGCTGGAAATTATTTTTAAGTTCCGCATTTTGCCGCAAGAGGGCGTAATTGAAAAGTAAATTTTAAAATTTTACATATCTCCGAAAATTCCACATTAAGATATATCTTTAATAACACCATTAAAAAGCTTGGACAATTATGCATCATTTTGGTCTTATGCTCATTGGCATACCGACTTTAATAAGAGGGGGGGGAGCTGTTGTTGTTGTTGAAAGTGTAATCAGTTAAATCGCTGTAACTTTGCTTGCTAGACGGCGCAATTTGCAATAATAACACATTTTTTGATTTTACTCCGAAAAATAAATCATACGGTGAAATTTGTTAGAAAAAATATTAAAACCGCAGCTTGATATCTCCGTTCGTTTCAGCGTTATCGCCAATAGAAGAATTTTTAAAACTAAGCGATTATATATTTTATAGAAAAAAAGTGGTACGCCACTGATATTTTTCCATGTGGATATTTCTGATTAGCCTGGTCAATTCTGTATAAAAATGGTCTCTTGCGTTTTTCTCCTCAGGCACACCGTTCTTAATTAAATTAAATTAGCTTCATGCATGCCTATTAAGTGAAGGTGGTCATTCACCAATTTTTATAAAATAAAATTTTGCATTATCAATGTTAATAATAATAGTAGAGCTAATTTAATTGAATTATTTTAATTAAGAACGGTATTCCTGAAGAGAAAAACGCATTTTTATGCAGAATTGACCAAGCTAATCAGAAATGATATTCACATGGAAAAATATCAGTGGCGTACCATTTTTTTTCTAAAAAATATGTAATCGCTTAGTTTTAAAAATTATTCTATTGGCGATAACGCTGAAACGAACGGAGATATCGAGCTGCGGTTTTAATATTTTTTCTAGCAAATTTCATCTACTTTTCGATTATAGTATCATAATTATACCGTATGATTTATTTTTTCGGAGTAAAATCAAAAAATGTGTTATTATTGCAAATTGCGCCCTCTAGCATTTTTTTTAGAACTATTATGGACAACTAAATACGATTGGTAAAAGTGCATACATTTCTCTTCCAAACAGTCTTTAGTTTGCTAAAATCGGATAAGTCGTTTAAAAGTTATAGCGATTTAACTGATTACACTTTCAACAGCTTCCCCCCCTCTTATTAAAGTTGGTACGCCAATGAGCATAAGACCAAAATGATGCATAATTGTCCAAGCTTTTTAATGGTGTTATCAAAGATATACCTTAATGTGGAATTTTCGGAGATATGTAAAATTTTAAAATTTACTTTTCAATTACGCCCTCTTGCAGCAAAATGCGGAACTTAAAAATAATTTCCAGCATTTTCTCTTGGGCACTTTTGTCATAAAAAAATTTACCCGGATGCTATACGATTACTAGTTTCTGAGATATGACCGGCGGTCATTCTTAGTTGACCACCCGGTACATATACGAAAAATACTTTACAACATTAATTATTTTAAACATGTTTAGCAAAAATAATTATCTAACTCCTTTTTTTTTGTTTCAGGTAAGTGTCGTTTTCCAATAAGTTACCGTTACCAAAAAAATACTATATAATATTGTAAGTATTTAAAATTGAGTTTAATTACCGAACATGTGTGTCGATTTTAAAACGTATTTAAGTATATAATAGACTCCAGAGTATAGAAGTTAACAGAATAATTAAGGCCTATAAATTACTTAGCAATGTCGACATGCAATTCTTTCAAGTTTCAACCATCACCGTTTGCAATAAAAAACACGATAACGAAAATGAGCAAAGACAAATAATCTACAAATAAGTAGTCTCCATCACCAGTTAACATTATCCGTCTCCCTCTCTCGTTGACCCTCACAGTCTATCTTCTTTTTCTTCACAAGGTTGTCTGCATAGTCAACGTTCATGGAATGTTAAAATATTCGAACCTCGCCACTTTTTACGTCGTACCATTGTCTCTCTGATAGGGATGGTAGATTTTTAGAAAACGTCGATGTGTCAACATCCCACTTTATGTCGTTGATGCCCTATATAAATTAAAGAAGAAACATATCGACGCAACTTGTAAAAAACATTGAAATTGGAACGGCGGACTAAGTATAGATATTAAACTGGTAAAATATTACATAGCCTGATATCGTTTGGGGATCAAAATCGAAAAGCAAATATCGATATTTAAAAAAATAACTTTTAAACGGCATTGATGTTAAGACGTTATCGATTTACCGTAGCCATGCCTAGTCCCTGTCGACCCTTACATATGAATATTGATGCTACCCAGCTAACTCTACTGACTGTAAGTCATTGTTTAACGAAGTAGTTTTCACTTTTGTGTGCATTTTAAAAATAGAAGAATTCCTCGAAGAAATTTAAATGGATTTATTGTGCGTTGGGAGCATGAATGGTAAATACGATGAGCTTTTCGTTGTCATTGGCGTAACTAATGACTTGACAGTGTTTTTTATTTTAGAAAAAGATAATTAATCCTAGACATACACGGTTATGATCAAGAACCGTATCAGCTTTTTTATAGAATACCGCCCACTTAATGAAATCAAATACATTTTTTTGAAATGTATTTTTTTTTTAAATACACGGTGGATAGAACGTTGGACGTTCATGGAAAATGGGTGATACGTTTTCTTCAAAAATTTGTTTACTCAGATAAACAACCATGGTCTATCATTTTAAAATATTTTTAGAAATGTGGCGTTGCCGCGTCTGCCCGAAACAGGTGGCAACATCGCTATTTTAAAAGGAACACTCTATATATTATATTATTTTCTAATTCCCTATAAAATTCCACGTATATTTTGAATAAAATATCATATGTCTAAATTCAATTGTTTTTGAGATATTGACGTTTAAAATATGCCATTTCAGACTTTGACAGGCTGTAGCACTGGAACGGCGCATCTTAAAGGAAAACGGTTTTGACCTCCCAATCTCAGTTTTTTTATTCTCTATCTAAGAGTTACAACTTACTTAAAAGTAAAACCATTTTTTTTGATTTAACATGTTAACCGGATAGAGAATAAAAAACTAAGATATGAAGGTGAAAACCATCTTTCTCTTAGATGTGCCGTTCCAATGCTGCAGCCTGTCAAAGTCTGAAAATGGCATATTTTAAACGTCAATATCTTAAAAACAATTGAATTTGGACATATGACATTTTATATAAAACGTGGCTAATATAACTTAAGTTTTTTTAAATGGAACACCCTATTGTATTATTTTCGAATTCCCACTAAATTCTAGGCTTATTCTGTAAATGTCATATTTTTAAATTCAATATTTTTTGACGTTTAATATATGGCATTTTCAGAATTTGACAGGCTGTAACATTGAAACGGTCCATCTTAGAAAAAAATGGTTTTCACCTCCTTATCTTATTTTTATTCTCTATCCAAAGAAACCAACTTGCGATTTACCATGTTTAACCAAAAACCGGTTTTAACGGTTAACATGTTAAACCTGAAGTTGTAACTTTTAGATAGAGAATACAAAATTAAGACAGGAGGTGAAACCCATTTTACTCGTAAGATGAACCATTTCAATGTTACAGCCTGTCAAAGTCTGAAAATACCATTATTTAAACGTCAATATTTCAGAAACTATTAAATTTAGACATATAACATTTTATACAAGATAGAGTTTATAACTCAATTAATTTAACGGATCAATTCTTGATTAAGTCGCCGGTATTCTATTTCTATTTATTTTCAACTATTTATTATCAACTATGCTTGATTAATAAAAATTCAATGTAAATTCATTGGTGTTTTGGCGATAATCGAGTACCTGAATTCATTCGACCCTATTGCTTACAGATTAACAACATTATTATAAACATATTTATAGACATATAACTAATATTTAAATTAGATATCGTAAACACTCATAAAATTTCCTAAACAGTCTCTTTAAAAAATTATTACCAATAAATCTTAAGAAACGTTCTTTGCCTTATAATGTTTATCATCTTAACATTACGAAATAAGGACCTTTCAATTCTTGCCTTGTATAATGTAAAAACATAATTTTTAATGCGATAAGGATCTTAATGAGGATCTGTGTTAGCTTCAACTGCATTATAAAGAAAGAATTAAGAATTAACGTTGAAATTTTTATCTAGAATTATAATTAATCAGTAGTCTGAGTGCGGAATTATGTAAATTCTCCTTTTCCTGGCTATAAGTCGAATATTAAGCGCTCTAGGAATTATAAGAATTATGACCGATCAGTACAACTCGGTAATATCCTAATTGTTGGCTTCCTACACGTTTTTTTAGAATAAACAAATAAACTAAATTTCTAATTTGAAGAAGGAGTCCATACTTGAAATGAAGTGGCAAGTTAAATGGGGAGAAATAATACTCCAAGTCAACCTTCAGTAAGATATATTCAATAAGAAAACTTTATTTTATTGTACTCTACATGTTTCGAACGTATAAACGTTAATCTTCAGGAGAAGTATAGCTTATGCTGGAATAGATATTAGGAAATTGGAAGTGACAAACTCATAGAGCCTTTAAGGACGTTAATTTATTTAAGAAATGTGATGAAGAACTTCCATAGAAGTAGGGGAGAAAAACATACTATCAAGTTCTATAGATAAGGATGAGAGGATGGTTGATAAAGGGTATTTTAAAGTGACGAAATGAGAAACGTCAGGTGAGAATGATATTGAAACTGAACAACACATTTTCAATAATGCCGTGTTTTTAAAGTGGTAGAGTTTAGTGTCCGTATAAGTAAAGAGAAAAGAAGGTTTTTTAGCGGCAGGCGGACAAAGTAGTGAATCTATCTCTTGCATTGAGTACACAGGGACGCCAAATGCAATGGGTTCGCTGGGGCACAGGTAGACAATGACAGGCTGTTTCATTCTTATTAGAACTCATCAGAAAGTAATAACCTGTAAGCGACCCCGAATACAACGAGACTGTGTTTTCAAAATATTTTTAAGAAATAAAAATGCGATGAAAACCCAGTAACGCCATCTATAGGAATCAACTCAATGCCAAAGATAGTCGTCGACGAAAGCAACAATAAATCAAATACGTTAGGCCAACACACCAGTATAGGCAACATTTATCGCATCCCCACAATTTTTCTACGGATTTGTAGATTCAAATAAGTTCGCGCTGCAGTATACCCACTGGGCGCTGCCAACCCGTAATACAATGCCGTGTTTTTAAGTGGGTATACTGCAGCGCGAACTTATTTGAATCTACAAATCCGTAGAAAAATTGTGGGGATGCGATAAATGTTGCCTATACTGGTGTGTTGGCCTAACGTATTTGGTTTATTGTTGCTTTCGTCGACGACTATCTTTTGCATTGAGTTGATTCCTATAGATGGCGTTACTGGGTTTTCATCGCATTTTTATTTTTTAAAAATATCTTGAAAACAGAGTTTCGCTGTATTCGGGGTCGCTTACAGGTTATGGCTTTCTGATTAGTTCTAGTAAGAACGAAACAGCCTGTCATTGTCTACCTGTGCCCCAGGGAACCCATTGCATTTGGCGTTCCTGTGTACTCAATGCACAAGATAGATGCACTACTTTGTCCGCCTGCCGCTAAAAAACCTTTTCTATTTTCAATAATATACTTCACCACTGAAGTTGCTGTTCAGTTTCAATATCATTTTCACCTAACGTTTCTCATTTCGTCACTTTAAAATACCCTTTAAGGAAGGAAGGTTGACTTAGAGTATTATTTCTCTCCACTTAAATTTCTAATATTGACAGTATTTTAGAGACCCATGATACTGGCTTAGATAAAGGATTAAGGGTAGAGTACCTACATAGTGATGGGCGATATTCATCGATGTCTTTAAAAACATGGATATTTTTATTATCGATACCAAATATATCCCATCACTAAGGTACTATTTTTAATGCTGTGTGAAGAACAGTTTTAACTTTTGGTTTGCAGTACAAACCTATATTTTTTATATCGCTAAATCGACGATGTTTACGTTCTTTTAGTGAAACTCTCTTATATAGAAATATTTCTAGTATTCACCTTAGAGCCCTGCACGGGATGGAATTTTGCGATTCTTGCCGACCCTTCAACCAAGACTAAGTCGGCTTTAAATACCCAGCTGGCCCGAAAGGTCAAGCTGATCCGAAAACCCTGGCTGACCCGGAAAAACTTATCAAGACCCGAAAACTTGAACTTTTATTTATTAAGAGTGAACTCTAGTGATGCATTCGTCTGTTCATTTTTTGATCAATATTTCTTATCCTTTTCGCTTTATTTAAAAAGGAGCCAAATACCCGTCCTTGAGTAGCAATTACCTAAAGTTTTGAACTAAAGAAATTTTGATTAATAAAAGCAAAAAACGAAAATTTGTGAAATTTATTAATTTTTCTTTTTCTGCCGATTTTTTGCAAAAAAGGAAAAAGTAACGAAATAGAATGTCACTAGACCTCACTCTTAAGTGGCTCGACCCGGCGTGGTCGGGCAGGGCCGAGTAGAGATCCGAAATGAAATCCCGGCCCGTGCAGGTCTCTAATTAATCACCTTCACGAAAAAGAATTTTAGAATGTATTTATCAATTTTACATTGCGAATGTTGCTTAATATTGGATAATCTTTGTAAACACTTTCATTGACTATCAACTGAGCTTTTTTTAACTATCGACAGTTTTTATAAACTCCTACGCAATATCCAAGAGACGCTCGCCGTCGGCGTCTTTACGCCTAATTACTGGTTAATTTTACGGCGTCGAAGTATTATTTCAAGTCAGGCCGCCATCGTATTTGTCTAAACAAGAGCGTTTAGGAAATGACGCCATTTATCTCTAAAGTACAAAAATATACATTGGGACATTTGTCTTCATTTGCCTGGAGGGAAGGAAAACGAGGCCTGTAATATTTCGAATGCCTAAAATGTTTTTTACTGTGTTTTCCATTATGTGACATTATTTTCCTTATTTTTAAAATGCCGCAGAAGACTGGAAATTTTTGATTCTTTCATAGATAATTCCTGACGGTTTTGACACATAATTACTAGAAGGTTACAGTGGCGGCTCGTGACCTGTGAGAGAGACAGTGCTGAAGAAAAATTTAAAGACATAAAAACAGCGCTTTTATATTATTTTGTTGGCCTCAAATATTTTTCTGTCTGTTTATTTTAGTTACATGTTTCGCCCGAAACTGGCATTATCAGATGTTATAAACAGTAAAATATATTTAAAATTATTTTAAAGACAACATAATTAAAGATATGGAAAAGGGGTTTAAAAGTATAAAACAAACTAAAAATGGTGCCATAATTGTAGAAAGTTATGACGAGGAACAACAAAATAAACTAAAAACTGCAATAAGTAACGTTGACAAAATTAAATATAAAGAATCCGACACTGCTGACTCTATGTTTATGATAACAGGTACTATTAAGAAAGGTTTCTCAGATTGCGAGTTTATTGAAGAGCTAGAAAGACTAAATTATGACATTGTCGAAGAGCTACAAAATTAAAGTAATTGCAAAGAAAAAAAGCAGAAATCCAGCTAAAGAAAATTGGATTCTGCAAGCTCCAGCAAAAATTACCAAATGGTTTTTAAAGAGGCGAACTATTTACTTTGACCTGGTAACAGTTTACGTTCAAGAACATCCAAACCTAGCCTTTAAGTGCTCTGGGTTTGATCATGTGGCTAAATACTGCAAAGAAACAGAATGCTGTCATAAACGTGGAGGGCAGCATATATCGAAAGACTGTACCGAAGAAGGTTTTAAATGCCCATATTGTCAAAAAATGAAATATACAGAAATTTAACACTCTGCAAGGGATGTAAGCTGCCCAGTTTATAAAAAAAGACTTCGTTTGGTTCATTATGATGAAGGGCAATTTAAAAATAGATCAGTCATATGCACCACAGCATTGGTTCGCCTAATAATAATTAAGACACGAAAAATAGAAATATACAAATTATTTTATATTATCAGTACAGGTGATGCAGCTCTTATATACTCGCCGTCACTGGTCGGTTGTTTTCATTAGGTTGATAATGTTCTGCAGGGAAAATAATTAATAAAAAAGACTAACCAGCATTCAATCTATATTATATTCTCCCAGTATTAGGTCTTCATTTTTTAATGTATGTTCATTTCTTAGCATCGATGTAACCACCTTAACATTATATTGCAAGTTGAACTTGAGTTATATTTTTGAAGTTCAGTGAGTCAGCGGACTGAGCCGCCGTCTAGTAATACATCACGATAAATAACTAGACAGACAAAGCAAGGAACAGTGGTGAAGCTAGCTTATTGTTTTGATCACCCGCATGGCTTAAGCATGCCGAACGGCTTTTGTTTTTCTTCAGACAATATCCGGTATTGTGTTGAACAGAATATTAGAAAGGTTATTGCTTGTACGCGCAGCAGTAATTGATCTATAATTAATTATTTCTCGATTTATATCGATGTATGATATTTCACAATATTTCAAGCAATTCCAAATCCTGGCAAATTTTAGAATCGTGTCGAAGTGGTACTGTCAATAAAAGATATTTTTCGCAATCTGACAAATTCTGGTAAAGCAATTATTTCTATTTTAGTCGCGGTAAATCTATTTACTTGCATCATCAATTTGAGGCCGGGGCAGTGGCTCAGTAGTGAGTTACTGGCATTAAACTGTGGCGGTCCGAGTTCGATCCTCGGAGAGGGCATACGCTTAATAAAAAAAGTATGCCCGGAACTTTAGTGGATAAAAGAATGCAGTATGCTATTAGTGATTCCTAATATCGGGACCGAGGGGGGCGCCATGGACCTCGGGGGGTGTAAAAAGGATAACTAGGGCATACACGTGGTTCGGATCCCACGCTTAGCTGTAGGTCCCGTCTGGCTGACATTACCCAGATGATAGGGGATACAATGGGCCTCATATGCCTAAGTATACTGGATTTTCCGCCCACCCCAAACAACAACAATCATCAATTTGACCTTCACTGCAACTCAGTGACATAAAATATGTTGAACATACAAAAATAATACTAATTTCCATATTTTTTTCGGCGCGTTCGTTAAAAATCCGCGATTATTTAAATTAGGTCCAAAAATAAGTCAGTATAAATCTTTTATTGCTAATTTGGCCTGCACATGGGAACAAAGTCTCTAATTGGACAGCATTAAAAATGACTTGGGACCAAAAGCAGCCATAAAAAAGGCAATTTTGTTTCAGTTGGGAATAAATGTATTAAGTAGGTGAAGGGGCTTTGTCATGGTGGTATAGATTTTAAGCCACATGTTTACTATTTGCATTGTTTTGTCAAAGACTATGCTGGATGTTATTTAATAGCTTTCTAGAATTGTCACGACTAAATGTCAATAAATAACTACACAGTGGTTCCTAGAATCCAAAAATGATGCGATGAAAAATGAATAAACCAGAGAATATCTATAACTAGCAAAAAATTATCCACATATGGGACAACTTGTTATTAGCAAAGTACCAAAAACACTTTTTCAGAGAATCGGTTCTGCATTACCGATAACCCTAATTTTTACATACATCAAGTCATTACTAACTAGTATTCAACACGGCGTGATTCAACATGGCGGTTGTCACCAGCAATGTTATGGTCACGTGTACTAATTACAAAGCAATATTTGCCATCCAGTCGCCATTTTTGACACTTGTTTGGATTGCCTAATAGCGGCAACTTAAAAAGAAATATTGTGAACTTAAAAAGAGTGAGATTAGGTTAAAGGGGCGTCATATCCAACAAATGTGTTAAAATAGTTGTTTAGCATTAAATTCTAGGCCCATATGCAATTTTTTTAATTTGACGCTCTTAAGCGCTTTTCATTGTAATCACATTTAATTTTTTTGGTACTCTGCTATTAAAATTTTTTCCCGCATATTGCAAGCATGTTGAATATTTCAAAAAAATTTAAAATCTACACGTGGAACATTCAATATTTAATTAATATTTCACCGCCGACATTTAAATTTAGTACTTAAAACATTCTCTGGGTAATAAATTATCAACTTGCTTTGCATCTAAAGGAAACGAAATAATAAATCTACAGTTTAAGACCGGACATGCTTAACGATGTCTCGCAACTATAGGTAGTGCACATCGGTTTTCTTAAGATAATTGCCATTGTTGACGTAGATAGATAAAATTGGCATCACACCGGGTCCGCCAACGAAGCGAGGACGAAAGATAAAATTTTTATCGAAGAACTTATCAAAAATACTAATACTTTTTTTTATTTTCTACTTATTAATACCATCTGGTGTGTTTTAATGGTTAAACCTAGAAAAACCTAAGAATTAAATAACATTTAAATTTCCTACGCAGTCATGACATTTCTTATCCCACTTCTGAATCTTGTTTCAAATAGTAAAAATCTGAAAGTAATTCAGGAAGTGTATGTATAATAAAGTCTAATCAGCTCAACAGATTACGGTAGTGAATATTTATCGCAAAAATATTAACAAAACGTACGTAATTTTTAAATTATTAAATGGGTTCGTGGATATCCACGTTTACCCTGACTATAATACCTAAAAAGCCTTTAATAATATAAAATTATTCCCCACTGTTCACAATCATTGTATTTCTTTCTCCGTTCCTAAAATAAACCTCCCATCCTATTATTTTATGTAAATGTAAAAGAAAGTTAAAAAGGCAATTTACCTGCTTCGATTATTTTTTTGTTAATATCCGTTATTTATGTGTCTGGACGTTTTTTCTTTTAACTTTGGTACCTACTATTGTCTAACGTAGTGGCATTGTATGATTTATAATTATGAGAGAGAACGTGTTTAAACGTAAACAGATCCTTTGTTTAGACATTAACAAACGCAGGCCATCAAATCGAGCTTCCACATATCCATAAGGAAAACTCAAGCATGTATGAGACAGGGGCGGATTTCAGTAAATCTCCAAGTATCATTTTTACCAATAACCCAACAACACATGCCTAGTTAGAAGGACAACTGAAATTAAGAGATGTTAGTGAAAACTCCAAGTCATTATCTGTTTTCTAGCAAAAGTTATTATTAAAATATTCTGAAAATAGAACAATTTGAATACCCGTGTTTAAAGTTTTAATGCCGACATTCTATAACTGTCACGGAGTGTTAACTACTTGTTAGTCATAAAACACTATTGTAGGGTTTTTTCACTTTCAAAATAAACTTAGGGTAAAATAATAGTATGACGGAGTTAAACTATTCTTACTTTCATGGTCAATAATAAAGGTAGGCTTAGGAGCAAGAGTCGCATTTCAAATATTTTAAGGATACTTATATGTCAAAACAATATTTCACGTGATATTTATGCTCTTTTCAAAATGATGTTTTCAAACGAGGAACAAAGTTGGTCGCACATTTTTGAACACCATTATATGTTTTCTGTATGGCTTGATAGGCATATTAAGGAGAAACCTTCGTTTTCTTGATACGCCCTCTAGCGGCCATCTGAGAAACGTTTTTCAGCGACTTCTCTTGGCCAATTTCATTGTAAGTTTTTTTTTCGAAAGCTGTACGATTAAATGGTGCCCAAGATATGGCTGGCGACCCTTTTTAGTTGTATACCCAGTACAAAGAGTAAGTAAATACAAAATTTTCCAATATTAACATTCTATGGGCCTTGGAACAGAGCTATTTGAAGTATTAAACATTTTTTGCCAGGTACAATGAATTTAGGGTAATTATATTTGCCAGTTAAAACGGATTTAGGATAATTGCACATAGAACAGATTTATGAAGAGAACTTATTATTGGCCTAACTGCCGCACTTGTAACGTTCAGCATTTCCATTCTTCCAATATCAAGGCCTTAGTTCGTCTCTGATTCAAAGCTGTGTGGTCCCAATGTAAATATTTACAATGGCTATATTCGACACTAATTGTGTAAACCACTCACGTTTGGTCAAAAATTTTATGGCTGCTCCTGTATTTTTTTTTGGAAGAAATTTGGTTAGGTCTATTTGTTGGGTCGTCATTTGCTTTTTTATTATGTTTAACTTGTTGGTTAGCCAAAGTGGGTAGGGTCTATTGGTTTTTAAAAATATGGTAAGAAAAACAGTGTTCACCCATAGGTAAAACTAAATGGTTTACTGCTCTAAATGACCAAACTACTTATTTCATTACGAAAACCTAACGGCCCATGACCGCCCCACGGTTCACTGATCCCTCAAAAGACATGACGAAATGACACTTTTTCAAATCTTTTTATATCTCATCGAACGTATCTCATTCTCTTGGTCTTCCGACCATATCTGATCTAACCAATTATTGTAAACGCTTTAAGAACTATCTCTTGGTAAAGAACCATTGACTTTAAGAACCTTGACCATCATAAATGCTGCTATTGTAACCATAAAAACTATCAATATAATCAATCGATGTATGGTTTAAATAGCCATGGTGACATGGTGCAAATCGATTTTTATGTTTGGTGTTAATGGGTGACTTGATTGGTAAGAAAGTTGCTTAGTAGTTTTTGTAATGTGTCGCAGAAGTTGTAAGTGATTTCGTTAACATAATTATTCTGTATACATACAACAGACGCATAGACGAACAAATGAATCGATAGATTATGGAAGAAAAATCTTCAAGATCTTTAAGAATTTGTTTTTTTAATTATACGTAATCTATATCAACAACAACATATGGCTGATTTCCGTAGTTTTCATCTTTTCTTAATTAAAATACATATTAATTAAAAGTTACTCGTCATCTGTTAACATAACGAGTTTTTGCAGCATATGAATAATTTAATTCCTGTAGTCTAGCGTGTCACAGCCATTGAATACTTTATTTGCACTTTCCACTGCGTATGCTTCCAAGACGTGTTTTTTTGATTTATTATTGAGTGCAATAGATCAACATAAATGCTTTCTGATTCTACATTTTATATGCTCCTATGCGGTAATGCTGAATCAGAAATGGGAAACTTAACTCTCTCCTTTAAATTTTGAGATAATTTAATAATGATTAAAGAACCTTAGAACTACGTCTTCAACAATCAAATTGTTTTAAAAAGAAATTACATAAGCCGCAATGCCCTTAATCTGAGTTCCTTTAGATAAGCACACTCCTTAACTCTAATATTTTCAGCTCCGGATTATTTTTAGAGATAATCAAATGGAGTCTAATTAGGAACCTTTTTCATTTAGAAATAATGATTTGTAAAGGATGAAGGTAATTCTATCTGTGTTAATTACTCTCGGTGGCCCTCGTGTTGGGTTTCAGCTCGAACGAACCTAAGGCCAAGTCCTGTCAAAACCCATAAAAACGATGAAATGAAGTTTGGGAATAAATCGTTGAAGCAGGTAGAGATGCTTTGGCACTGAAGGTCATCAAACAATAGATATGGTCAGAAAAGGCACCATGCATACACAAAACGAAATTTATGCCGGTCATTATTCGTTAACTATTCAGCCAACAAATGGAATTGTAAATAGACTTGTTTTTTGTCTAGCAGTGTAGTAAAATGTATTTGTTTTTTTTAGTCTTGGTGTCGTGGGAGTTCCTTTTCTTAAAATTGATTAGTATGAATGCTAGGTGGAAGGCACCATCATAATTTTTAATGAATGTTTCTTTGCTACTTAAAATAACAGCTTAAGTTGTTTAGATTGTTTAATATCCGTTGAGAAGATTATTAGAAATGATTATTATTTAAGGGGCAGTTACCACATCTAGACACCAAGGGGTAAGCGGCAATGAAAGGGCAGATAAGGTTGCCAAACTCGTAGCTGAGATACCCTATCAGGGACCGGAACCAGCAATTTCCCAGCAACTGGTAGATCTACACTGAAAGAGTGGGCTGCACGACAGGCAACCTCATAACAGGAGCAGACAAATCCAAACTGAAGTGGTTCCTGAAGAGAAGATGGAGGGTCCTTAACCCATTATTAGGGATCACAGGGCACAGCTAGCTGAGGAAACATATGACGCTGATGTCTCTAGTGTCAGGAAGAGGATGAGACACCGTTGCAATTCCTGGGTACGTGTGAGGCTTTAGGAAGACTGAGACAGCAAATTTTTGGATCTGTGTCTCTTCGAAGAGTGGAAGTTACTGCCCTCGCCTGAAAGGGTATCCTGACATTCATAGAGAGGTCGGGAAGGTTTGGCGAGAGCGCAGGTGGTTGGAGAAAGATTTAGGGAAAGGTAAAAAGGATCGCCTAAGTCTATTTGCCAGGCAGCTGAGCCGCCCCACAACTACTGCTACCACATCTGCAAGAAGACCTTGATGCTTCTTCCAAATTAAAATTTGCCTTCGCCACATTTTTCATACCATCGATATACTGGTTCACTGAGGACACTCATCACCCATAACATTTTTTATTTCATACGTACACTAGTCGGCAAGCTCTTTGAAATGTGTAGAGAATTTAATCTCGCGATGGGTATCAAACAGTAGTTGATATCACTTATACTAATAAATACTTATAGATATTTTTTTTTCTTATATTTTGCGTATTGCAAAACTTCTCATGACCTACGTGATAAATGTCTATAGCTTTAAATTTCCCGTTTTAACTTTTTAATTTAGGGCTCAAAGCGGTTAACATTTATTCCTGTGTAGGTCAAAAATTTTAATTATACCAGGCATAAAACGCCAATTCATCACCATTTAATCTTTT
This sequence comes from Polydrusus cervinus, assembly GCA_935413205.1. Taxonomy (NCBI): domain Eukaryota; kingdom Metazoa; phylum Arthropoda; class Insecta; order Coleoptera; family Curculionidae; genus Polydrusus; species Polydrusus cervinus. Next base: position 9,169,595 of record OW284516.1, read on the forward strand.
CCATTAGTTTTCGAGCCTTATTTAATTTCTCCCGTCAAATTTTTTAAACTTTTTTTTATTTATTAAATGATTACGTTCGGAAACGTTACGAGAAATTAAATGTTTCGAGACCGTAATAAAATCGTTGTTATAAACGATTTAACAACCGAAACAGGTAGATTCGATAGAGAAATAGAAATAAAATTAGTCGAATGTGTTCGTTAAAGTGTTTTATTATTCCATTAGTTAAGAACGAATTTCATTAAGTGGATTCCGAAACTTGTACATTAAAAGGAATATTTATGTAAAGGTACGTCCTAAAAGGCATCATCCTTAGAGTTTTTCTTGTGGACATCGTCTACCTGGATATAATAAGCTCTTTTTACCATGCCTAGTGAATTTGACTTTAGACACTATTTCGCGAGCAACAGCAAGTGACACCAATATTTTTCCGAAAATCGATCGGAAATATTGACATTTTCGATAACATTTCTAAAAGAAAATGTCAATATTGCCTTATACTTGCTAGGCAACGGAAAATAACTGTTAGGAAATATTTATTATTATACTGTAAGGAAATGTTATTTCTGTATGGCTACTTGTAAACTAAAATATGTTAAGCTTGACAATTCAATATTAGGTACTGTGTTTCCATAGTTACAACACAAATATTTAATGGCATCCTTTATTTGTGAACAAAGTTAATAATATTTATTTCAAAATTTTAGCAAGTTGATTGTAATAAGTTATGTACTTTTAATAATTTTCGATATACGGAAAAAAGGATGTATACCTCGTAGAAAAAGCCACATTCCCATACTCCGTATTGTCAGTCTCGGCTTGCGCCTCGACATACAATCTTTACGGTCGTCCGGAAATATTCAGCTTTTCCTACTAGGTATACAATATACTATTTTCGTCAGTTCCATGAGTTATAGAGAATATAGCGAATAAAGAACTATTTCAATTTCTGGAGATCGGATATACATATGGAAAATCCAGTTACAATAATAAAGTATACGTGCAGAAATGAAACCGTTAAGCTCAATAGAAGACAAATACACTTAACTCAATGATACCACGAATTATGACCTTAAAATCAAACGAAATGTTTTGTTTAAAATCTAAAATCAATATAAATGCTCTTATCACATCATATTGAAAAGCTTGTCGAGATATAAATTAACAAAATTGTATGACATCAGTTTTTTATAAATGATATGCTGTTAATCCCAATACAAACAAAAGCAGGTACTTCAGAAAGATGTTTGGATTTCAAAAGCAATTCAATCTTAAAAATATTTTATTAAACCGTTTTTTTATACGTAAATTCCTCAAGACATGCTCCCAAGTTTACACCGATGAAAATAGACTGGGATATTCTGGATAATTTATTTATTTAAGACAGTTATAGTAAAGCTATAAAAGCTGGAGACGGTTTGTTTTAATGTTCTCCATATCTGAACCGTATACATTCGCCAGCAGCGGGGCGGTAAGCCACGTTCTATTTTTGGCTTCTGGCATACGTTCGTGGAGGTATTAGAACAATTTAGCACATAGTAGATTCATACAGATTAGATCTAAAAAGAAATGCCTTTTTAATGTCAGGGCAAAATGTCATCGTGAGTAATTCGTTGCAACTTTCAGGTAGGTATGAAATGGGCTAGTTTATTAAAAATCACTTAAAAGAGCGAACGATTTTTAATGATAACGAACTTTTTCTGTGTGGAACGGCATGGGCCGACACCCTATTTTATTTTGTTATTCGATGACGCCTTATGTTTTTCTTCAAAATGCTAAATAGGGTTAAGGTCTTACGAATTTTAATCGTTCTTACGAACCAGGGCCAGGAGAAGTGAGAGAGACACTGTTCATAATACGTTTGCTACGGCCTTCTGCTACTCGGCTCCGGCTGGCAAAGAACCAAATAGCTGCTATGGAAACGTCACCACTTGCTCTTAGCTCCCCGCTCCATCATTAAAGATGTCCCCGCACCAAAATCCGTCAAAATGCCGAAATTGCTAGGAATTCTGTCTTACTCCTTTTAAATCGAGGTTATATTACGAACTATACGGGAAATTTTGGCTCTAGATCTCTAATATTCTGTTTAGCGATGAACGGTAGTAAAAACCACACATTTGTGCATAAAAGACTGACAAAAATGTTTGGCGTTAAGTGACGAGATGAAGTGTATGTAGGTTGAAGCTTAAGCCAGCGGTCGTAAAAAAGAGGATGCCGGGATGGACCGTTCTAAACAATATAAAACCTATATAAACTTGAGAACAAAAGATACGAGAGTTTAAGTACTTTTTTAATAGCTCCTTTATTGGTGGTCCAGTCGATATTCTCGAGGTTTCTATAATCAAATTTTTATTCATATTTATTCAGATTTTTGCCAGTAAAAATAAAAATTACCATTAAAATTATGGCATATGGAAGAATCATAAGTTTACTGCTTTTGGTGGACATAAATGCCAAAATATAATTTTTTTAGGGGAATTTAAAAACTTTGCCGTCTGGCAACGCAAGAAACAAGGTTATGTGTTAAAAATCAACAATAATCACTATTAAGAAAAGTGAGAAAGACACAATGTCTCGGTCTCAGAAAGTTATATTTAAATTTTACACGTATTTCGCCCTTCCGTGCATCATTATTCTTGAAATAAGGAACCTAACTAACATATATTATCTGGGTCTGACGATGCCTGAAAGAGCGAAACATGTTTAACATTTAAATATAACTTCCTGAGATCGACATTTTGTGTCTTTCTCATCTTTCTTAATCTTTTTTCTTTTTATTCTTTGAGAATCATGGACGATTTCTTCAATAAAAACCATCCAAGTAGTTTTTCCCATAAGATCCAATCACAGTCATCAACATTCACTGATTTATTTTTAATATTAAAAATTGATTAATCAATATTCGGTTTTGTTAAACCGAATAATGCATATTAAAATCAAAAGTGAACTTGACCCGATGTAAACCTATTTGTCAACACTCGGCCATTAATTCATCATGTGCAAAAACAAAATGACAAAACAATTTTCACCTCGGCGGACGTAAAACAAAAAAAAATCTTAAGCCGCGTTTAACATATTTTGAACTTGATCCAAGTTTAAGGACGTAATTTATGTTTAGTCGTTGACAGCTGCGGCTTCAACTCGAGGTGGTTAGCTTATTGGAAATAAATCTTCAGGCATTAAATTCCGAAATTGTGGTTCGGCGTGTTGTGGTTTTTCTCCTTTTTGTGGCCGAGTTTTAGAACTGTAAACCCCTTGTTAGGAGGACAAGTATTAAAATAAACGATTGTTTTTAAGTTTCAGGCTTTTTGTTTGCCAAGTTCGTAGATGTTTAGTTAAAAACAGAAAAATATCTGCAATATCCAAGACCTCCATGGCCCTAGACATTTGCATTTTTGATCAAATACTGTATTCATCTGAAGACGACTGGATATACTTACCAGTTGAAACGTTGTGATTCAAAATAAATAAAGACAATGCAAGTCCAAAACTCTGCTAGCGTTCAAGAAACGTCATTATCTCCAACCTTTAAACAGACACTATGATTTTTTTTGTCGTTTATTTTGTGGTCAAAATTTAAGAATTTTAATGCCTGGTGAAAAACATGAAAGATGAACTCTAGAATTTGTTACCCTTGGATATTGTCTTATCTATCCGAAATTTTACAATACATCGAAAATCCCAGTATATATAAGGTACGCATTAGCAAAAAGCAAAACTTTTTGATGGTTTATTCTTCATACGTTTATTTATTTTTTAATGGTATAACGAAAAGCTTCCACATTATTATTAACCATTGTCTGACTCCGCTTAAGTGAAATTTACGCTCAGCCATGAGTGGTAATTGAAGAACACATTTCCTGAATACCTGTTTACAAATCTATCAATAGTTTTGTTAGCGCTGCTAAGGAAGCCGTGAGAATGGCACAAAAAGCTCGAAAATGTCATTACAAAGGCACACAGGTTGCTTACAAAAGGGACCTATATCTTATTCGTAAACTTATCCTTTTCTAACCTGTGATCACCTTTTTCTTATTTCATTATTAGTGCCCTTATTTCTCTACACCCTTGTGTCAATACAATGTAAATCTAATTTCACATGCCTCGACTCCGGCAGAGTGTACCTTTCTTTCTACTGTTGGGGAGAATAGTTCAATTTAAGAACTCAATGGTGCAGGTAACGGCCCAAAATGACAAAATATTGAAGGATTTGTAGAAAGGATAAAATGGTGGGAATTGTAATTTTTTATTGAGATAGTAGACAGTAGTCGAATTACAATAATTGGGTTGTTATTATAGTATATTTCAGTAAGGTAAAGAGTAATAAAATCATCCAGTTCAGCTCAATTTCGGTGTCGGCCATAGGCGCAGGTAAATTTTGTGCATTACATTATTTATGATAACTAACCAAAGAAAAAAAAGAACATAATTTGATAAAGAAGGAACTATTAGCTATAGCAAATTTACACAAACATCGTTTTATGAAATATGTCGTGGAAGATATAGCTGAAAAACATAGTGTAACTGTGCTGCGCACACCGCCATATCATTGCGAACTAAATCCCATAGAACTTATATGGGCGTAAGTGAAAGGATTGTGAAAGAAGTGAGGCTAGAGAACTGGCGTAAAGCTGTCCATCATGTCATTAAAGAAGAGGAGAAAATGTGGGATCTTGACCACCTGATCGATCGGACCGTCGACCCGTTAATTATAACGTCAAGAGGAGACGAAAGTTTCTCAGATGACGAAGAATATTATGATTTTTTATAATTTAATTTCTGTATAATGTATTTTGTTTAATAAAAAATAAGTGTACCTAATACTATGTACATAATGCACGCCTTTGTCACAACATTTTCAGTGTGAATGGATAACAATAGGCAAACTCCATAAATTGACCCAAACCCGGGTGGTACTACCTGCACTTGATAAAAATAAAGAATTTTGCAATGAAATCAATGCCAAATTATGAAAGTGGCTTAAATACTCGTTGGGTCACTCTGCATACCTAATGAGCTTTTATTGCTTTTCACCTTTCTGAAATAGGCTATAGATGACATTCGTAAGTCGAAATAAGGACTGAAAAAGATTAACTATTAAATTTTAAAGTAGTTATGTTGGCGTCTGTAAATAATTTTTAAATTGAGAAATGTTTTTGCCGGCGTACAGACACGATTCAAATTGAAAAAGTTTTATGCCTCCGCTGGAAATCGAACCCAGAACCTCTCGATTACATGTCAAGCGCGCTGCCAATTGCTACGGGGGACCTGAAATTCTCACACCAACTTCGGTCATAAAACTTATTCAATTTTATGTTAGTAGTAATAGTCTGGAATCTCCTGTGATGCACAGACCGGGGAGGGTGTTATAAGGGGAAAGGGAACTCACTACCACTGAACATTAAGATATATTTTTCTTTTATCTGTACATCGACGACTACTTTAAAACTATTTACGGCTAGATGTCACTGTTCAGAGATCTCTTTCTGATATCGGCTAATAACGCTATATGTCGTCGATGTACGGATAAAAGAAAAATAGATCTTAATGTTCAGTGGTAGTGAGTGAGTTCCCTTTCCCCTTATAACACCCTCACGGTCTGTGAATCACAGGAGATTCCAGACTATTACTACTAACATAAAATTGAATAAGTTATATGACCGAAGTTGGTGTGAGAATTTCAGGTCCCCCGTAGCAATTGGCAGCGCGCTTGACATGTAATCGAGAGGTTCTGGGTTCGATTTCCAGCGGAGGCATAAAACTTTTTCAATTTTAATCGTGACTGTACGCCGGCAAAAACATTTTTCAAATTAAATTTTAAGTAAATTAATGAGCGTAAACAGCTACTGTAATAAATAATAATGAATAACTTCTTTCCATGCATATTGCATATGTTAAGTTATAAAGCGTTTGCCCTGTCTACTTTCTTCATACGAGGATTTTAACCTTCAAGTTCAAGAGAACAAGAATTTTAAAATTTCATCAATCAATGGGTACTCGTAAGATCGTCTTCGGCGTAAAGAGAGTCTGGAGTGTCGAAAACAAGGCGCGGAACCACGCGGGTGCCGCGGCAACGAAGGAACCAGTCGAGTCGGTCGGGACCGGTTTTAAATTAACCGGGCTGATTATTTATCGGCCGGTTGTTAGTTGTTCACGATTATGGCTGTTTTTACACGTTCGTGTGGTTTGCTTGTTGAATTTTATGGACCCTGGTAAATTAATGCCCCGGACCATGGTATAAATAATCACTAAACACGTCTTGTCCATTTTTACGGATTTTTGAACACATCTATCACACATTAGACCCGAAATTAATTACTGAGTTGACAAACCTTTTTGCGCGTCATTGAGAATCGGGGGTATATTTACAGTAAAGGTCATTAAATGATGCTGTCGGGGTTGTCAATTTGTCAGTAATTTCTGGCATTTGAGGATATTATATAATAATGGGCTTTAAATAACCCAAAGATGTACCATCGCGCCGATAAAAAACTGGGACAGGAAATTTTTCTATTTTCTCCTAGACTATTAAGAATAATTTTACATCAAGCCTGGTACCAGTAAAATGTCATGAAAATTTGCATGTCAATAAAGATTGTCACTTTATGATTGACTCGTCAAACATACAATCATATATTATTTGTAAATATGCCAGAATTAACCCCCCAGCAAAAGGCAATTATTTATAGTCGGTTGCGAGATAGTGTTGCTATTAGGGATATTGCAGATGAACTGGGAGTAAGCAAGAATACCGTGCTATTGGCAAAACAAAAAATAGCAAGACATGGGACTATTATTAGGAATGCAGGTTCTGGTCCCCCTAAAATTTCTACTGATGATCATGATAGAAGACTGGTTAATTATCTAAGGGATCATCCCTTCGAAACTGCAATCAAGGCAAAAGAAGAGACGAATTTTCCAGGTTCTGCAAATACCGCTAGAGACAGGGTTCGAAATTCCGATATACGAAGCCGTTGTGCTGCCAATAAAAATTTTTTAACGGAAATAAATAAACAGGGCAGGTTAGAATTTGCACATGATTATATTAATCAAATAAATTTATGGGAAACAGTTATATTTTCTGACGAGAAAACTTTTCAGTCATGCAATAATGGGAGAATTCGGGTGTATAGGCCTTCCGGCATGCGGTATGATGAGAGATACACCCACAAAACCAACCAAAGTGGGCGTTTCTCCATAAATGTTTGGGGCTGGATTAGCGCTAGAGGACCAGGACTTTGCCAAATCGTCGAAGGAAGACTAACTGCAGCAGTATACGTTAATATACTAAACGAAGTGATGATACCATCGGTAAACGCTGTATACGGTCAAAATTACACATTTCAGCATGATAATGCTCCAATACACACAGCGCGCATTGTACAAAATTTTCTCCAAGAAAATAACATAGCAGTTCTTCCCTGGGCTTCGAAGAGTCCCGATTTGAACCCGATAGAAAACATTTGGGGTGCCATGGTCAAATCTATGTATAAACATGATTTTCAACCTAGAAACAGGGATGAATTACGTCATAGGATAAATCAAGCTTGGGATGAAATAACTGTCGAATTATGTAGAAACTTAGTTTTAAGTATGCCACAAAGGCTCCAAAAAGTAATAAACAGAAATGGTTCTATGACCAAATATTAATTTTGTGTTGTTTTGACAAACTTTGTGTTCGCAATTTTTTTCTTTTTATTAAATGTATTTTATTACCTGTATTAGCTTTATTTATTATTTTGTGCTAATGGTAAATATAATAATTTATAAAATATTTGACTTTAAAAAAATCTAATAAATTTACTTTATCCATATTATATGATGTCTCTCAAATTTAACCACCCCGTATCGAAAAATACAAAACATTCCATTATGTAACCTAGGTTACTTTTTAAATTTTGAATTTTTTTCCTTTTTAGCTCTAGACACCTTTTATAGTCTAGGGGATATGTATTTCTTACATTGTTTTTGTAAATCTCTTGTCCCAGTTTTTTATCGGCACAATAGTACTAACCTCGGGTTTGTCACTTCAACGACCGCACGCGACACGACTGTCAACAATGACAGAATGAAAGTGGTATTTCAACATCACCTAGAATTTAATATTTTCTTGTACTCCCTCGACAATGACCTGAAAAAGGTCGAAACACGTGTCAGACAACTGTATAAATATTATGAAACATAATCATAAATATTGTTTAATTGACAATGGTATTTTAAGATGGCTACTATGACGTCATTTCCGTCGTAGCCGTAGCAATGTTGACATGGTATTTAAATTCCGTGTTTTTATTATAATTTTTGTTTCTAATATTACCAGTGCCAATGCAGAAGGGGGGGGGGTGTCATGGCCCTCCCCCCTCCAACAAGGAACACACAGTTTTTTAATAAGTATATTTTTTAATTTTAAAAAGTTTATTGGCTAATAAAAGTCTTTTGGGCGTCGCTTTTCCGTTATTTTACCTGAAAAATTAAATAGATAAATAAAGAGATTTTTGTAAAAATGACCCCCCGCCCCCCTGAAATAAAGTTGTGGATCCGCGGCCTGACCAGTGCCACCCCTTATATAATATTTTCTTAACAATAAAGAACTACTAATGCCACTCGTGATGACGTGCTCGTGAGCTGATATGATGTGCAGGGCTGTAGGGGTAACTTAAATAGGGGTGCAAGATACATATTTACAGTTGTTAAAAGTCATATTGTTTGGTGGTTAAATATAAAGACCATGAACAAATATATTAGGTTGTCGTATGAATTTGATCGGTATTGTGAGGAAATATATCGTTTGTAAATAGTGAATTGAAAGGGTGTATTCTGGCGGTCAAGTTTTTATTCTTTTTATTAACACTACTGACTTGGGTTTGTCCTAAATTTTAAGAGCATTGATGGTAATATTTTTTAAATTTTTAGAGCCTTCCATCTTCCATGCCAGCATGCAACGCGGTATCGTTTCCTGGCTTGTCTAATTGAAAATTTAATACAAAATTTTACCAAAGAGTTCACAAAAACATCTATAGTCTATTTCAGAAAGGTGTAGAGTAATAACAGCTCATTAGGTGTGCAAAGGGGCTACAGAGTGACCCAACGAATATTTAAGCCCCTTTCATAATTCGGTATTGATTTCATTGCAAAATTCTTTATTTTCATCAAGTGCAGGTAGAGATCATATCGCGATAGAAAACGGCGTTTTGACAGTTGAAAGCCACAGATGACATTTACAGCTGATTCTAGTTCCGCCGAAAAGTTACTAGATTTAGTGTGGACCGTAACAAGTTTACATGTCAGTTCACGTCCTATTATTTTCGTTGTTTTTTGGTGTTTTTTAGTATTTTTGTGGCTGTTTTTTATATAGTGTATATAGAGTTTTCTGATTGAAAGTTATAGTCATAACAAAAATGAAGCATAGTGATTGTTTTGTATACCAATATTTTAACCATATATACCATGTTTTACGTATTCTACCTAGCTGGTGCAGTATTACTGGCATTTATTACATTCTTTAATATATACGAGCAAAGGAGAATAGTGTGTCGATAAGTTAAATTTTTTAAAAGCTTTGCCGATAATATTTATGTTACTAGTACATTACTTTTGTTCCAATTTGGATAACATCTCCAAAAGTTTCTTGACAACTTTAGTTAAGAACGATGATTTAAATAGAAAAATTTGTAAAGTCTTTTTTGATAAATTAAAATGGGAGATAAGGAACTTAATATTTAAATATTTTTTTAGTTTGTTAATGGAAAATAAAAATAGTCCGGTCCTGTCTTTTTAGCCAACCTCTAAACGTAAAATAGACCAGACGTCAACAGGGTGCCATAAATGACAAGCGACTTGGCGTTTTCTTAAAAAAATTTGACTTTAGTACCACTCGGGTTTGGGTCAATTTATGGGTTTGTTATCCATTCACACACACTGAAAATGGTGTGACAAAGGCGTAAAGTAATTTTTTCTGGAGATACGTATTTTCTTATGACGGAGCCACCCATATCATATATGTCAGATGTCAGAAAATGACAGTTACGACGCCATTTTGAATTTTTTTAAATGGCGACCCACATCTATAACTACGTCAATAAATTGCATTTCGCGGTCCGATTTCAAAAATATATAGTTGTCGATATTTATTTCCAACCCTTACCGGAATACGACCAAAATCTGCATCGTACGATTAAGTGTTTTAAGTATCTCACCCCATTAAAAAATAGAAGCTTTGTGATTAAAAAATCAATTTTTTCTGGAGATACGTAATTTCTTATGGCGGAACCACCTATGCTATTGTCACATATGCCAGATGTCAAAAAATGACAGTTACGACGCCATTTAGAATTTTTTTAAATAGCAACCCACATTTATAACTACGTCAGTGTATCTCCAGAAAACATCGATTTTTTAATCACAAAGCTTCTATTTTTTAATGGGGTGAGATACTTAAAACACATACTCATACGATGCAGTTTTTAATACGGTCGTATTTCGGTAAGTGTTGGAAATAAATATCAACAACTATATATTTTTGAAATCGCACCGCGAGATGCAATACACTGACGTAAATATAAATGTGGGTTGCCATTTAAAAAAATTCAAAATGGCGTCGTAACTATCATTTTCTGACATATATGACAATAGCATGGGTGGCTCCGCCATAAGAAATTACGTATCTTCAGAAAAAATTGAGTTTCTAATCTCAAAGCTTCTGTTAATTCGATGATAACAAAATCACCAACTTCGAAGCCTCGTATCTTCGGAACGGCTGAAAATAAATATTGACAATTATACATTTTTAATGTTGGAACAAATAGGCGAATGCAGCTGGCTTACTATAAGGTAGGGTTGCCATTTAAGAAAATCCAATATGGCGTCGTATCTGTCAAATTTGTAAACATAGATTTTTTTTGACATCAAATTTGGCTTCTTTCCTAAAAGCTGTTAGGGAATACATAATTGTTTTTTTTTATTGTGGTCGACAGCAAAGTGGCCAATCGGGTGAGACACTTAAAATAATGTCCCTATACAATATGCGCGATGTGGTGGAAATGCACTGCTTGTTCTCGATGACTCATCCACTACTATTTGCTCATTTTCTAGAATAGGGTCAAACTATAAGATTTGTTTTATTGTGCTGGGGTAATTATTATTTTATAACGATATGAAACAAGTAAGTTGTTATAATTAATGCTAATAAATCATACGGTATTTAAAATATTGTGTTCTAAGGAAAAAATAATTCGTTAAATATATATAAAACTGGTAATTTAGAAACAATAAACACATGTTTAAATGGGTTTGAAATGAAAGTACCGTGTACACTTGCGCGGCTAATGTACATAATATTAACATTCCTTTGGTTAATGAATGTAATGATTTCTGAAACAGTGGTGTGGTTTTAGAAAATACAAATTAAAAAAAAAAAGAATTACGAATATAATTACGTATACTCCAGGTCACAAATTACAGTCAGTGACACGTTGCTTCCACCATTTTTATTGCTAAATAAAAAATAATTATAAAATTTGGGTGTTTCCATTTGAAAATCTGGACTTTTGACAGTTTTTTCATTTTTAATCTTATTTTTTAAATACCCTGTATTAATAGTTATCAAAATATTATAAAAAATCTATTAAAGCAGGTCCTTTATAACAAGGAACCCCACTTAAATTAAATAAATAAGGCTTCTTTATAGAAAAAATTGATAATTATTCTAAGGCTTGCAAACGTCATTTTTGACATAAAAATTCAAATATGTCAAAAACGTTTAGACATAGGTATAGGACATGGTATACAAAATCTGCCTAGAATCTTGCGTAGAATGCAAAAATGTAATAATATATAGGGTGCCCCATTTAAAATAAGCAAGTTGACACTTACTTCCGGTATAACCGGAAGTACCACCATTATGAAAATATTTTAGCCCGATCGCCCCCATCAGCATCAGCATACTGTCAAATTTTCAAAATTTTCCTATGTATAGTTTTCTATATATAGATCGATTCGGTTCCCGGTGGGACACCCTGTATAGAGGGCAGCAGGTTGTACGAAAAAAATATTCTTTTAATATCCAATAAAATTACAAACGATGCCCCGATATTATCTTAAAAATCTCCACTGACGCCGCGCCACTTAATGCTCGTTAAATTCGTTTATATAATATTTTGTATATACAAAAAAAAAAATTATTGCCATCGCCAGACGCAGTATTTATTCGTGATTACTCATCGACTACTGTTTGCTCTTAAATCTTCGTAAAGATACCAAGAGTGCCTTACTTTAGGTAAACTTGTAAGTAGTTTTAAAATAATTTCATGTTATTATACTCTATTGGGCTTTTTCACTAAAGTTTTGTTTTAACTCTATCGTATAACCCTGGAAAAAATACCATTTTCTACGGTTTCACTTTTTAAATTCTCCAATTATTTATTGAATAATTAAACAAAATACGCTTTCTAATAAAAACACGCAGAAGAATGTACCGACGTCACAACAAAATCGGTAAATGGGCAATACGGGACCGCTTACATTCGACACGCTCCGACCTGACCTGAATCTCCCGAGACTGGTGTTCTGTTTCTAATCTGTTTTTTTCTGTTTAAGTTATTGAAATAAAGATAACAATATAATCTGTCGCGCGACTCGCAAATAAAAGAATTGCGCGGTTAATAGGATGACGTACATCCCTTCTCGCCTCATGTTTTTAAACTTCCAGCTTTCTCGCCGTGTTTTTAATTGTTTCTAAAAATGGTTTGTGATGGTTGGTTGGTTTAAGGCGGGGGTCGGGCGTTCGGCCCAAGCTTCCTGCACCGCAGCCTAGTGGCTTATTGTGCTCCCCTATCTTGCTAGAAAAGATTTGTTCCTTTTATAAGGTCCAGCAAATTCCTGCCAAGTTTGTCATGCGGGAGGTTATCCCCACATTGGATTCCTCCGAAGATTTTGAGTCTTCTTCGGGTCAGTGCTTCGCAGTTACATATATATGATATGTGAGGCGGTTTCGTCCTCTTCGCCGCAAAGCCTGCATTCAATGGGACCATTGTAAATTCCTACTCGGCATAGGTGTTTTCTTAAGTGGCAGTGGCCTGTTAGTAGGCCGACCACTTGTTTTAGCTGGGTGCGCGTTAGAGGCAACATTCCAGTTGATAGCCTTTTGGAGGGTTTCCCAATTGTGGCCCTCGCTTGGGTATGTCCAGGTATCCTGTTCCATCGGATAAGGGGTTGTTGTTGCGCCCACCTGTCTAATGTTGCTTTGGTTGCCTGTTTTGATATGCCAAGGGCGGGTTCAGGGCCCCTGAGTAATGGTTATTATTAGTGACATTTCAAACGTGATTTTCTCGAAATCCTCACAAACAATTTTGTTAAAACCTGTTTCAGGTATCAGCCACTGCCGAGATCTTAACGTCTGAAAAATCGATTAGCGGACGTTTGTTGGTGGGCAAAATGTCACCATTATATTATTGGTCTGACGCTACTGGTTGCATTAAATAAAATACGATTGAGTTATTTAGTATTTACATTAACTGATTTATTGTAATTCAAATTAATTTTTTTCAAAGACAAGAACACATATTTTATGCACTTTTTTTTATGTTAATCTCATTCTTGAACAACCTTTTATAACATAACTAACTGACACATTGATACTAGAAAAGGTAAAAAACGTTTTAAATTACAAAGGAACATAATTATTTAAATTTTTATATTAAAATAATTTTTAAATAGTTGTCTATCCAGTTGTCTGGTTTGATCAAAACAAAGAGCTGATTACAAAGTGTATATATTATAAATACAAAACTCATTAGAGGAACTAGACAATTTAATTGACTGGTATTTTTAAAATATCAATTCATTTTTGAAGGCCTATAACCTGGTCAATTTTTAAACGCAATTTAGGTAAATAAAATCGGAATTATTTATGGCTCTATTATTCTATAGATCTCTACAATATTTTATAAAGTTCTGGATAGGACCAAACCGTAAAATAAATCAGGAAACTACTAACGCTTGCCAGAATTTCAAGAGCCACAAATTTTACAGCATAATGGAGCTAGACATTATTATCTAATTTGTCAAATTTATTGAGGCTAGTGTTTGTAAATGACAAAGTAAACAAATTTATTGTAATATGTTTATAGTAAAGATACATGTTGATATTAAAAGGACGTATTTACATTAAAATTGTGGTCAATTTTATGCTTGTAATTGACTACTCTGTTGTTTTACATGTTATTTTTCTATAATGCACAAAGGGGGAAACCGTTTTACTTGTTTATTTGTTTTGGATTTTTTCTTTGTTATCGATTTATTGGTTTAATGCCTCTGGATTAAAATTGCCTATTGGCTAGAAAGAGATTCATTTTACAAATTACTCAGTAAACTTACAAATATTAACTTTAATAGCAAACAGTAGTGGATGAGTCATCAATTTACACCACAGCGCGCATAGGTACTGTACCTGCATCTGGCGATGGCAATAAAATTAATTTTTTTATATACAAACTATTATTTAAACGAATATCTCGAGAATTACGGAGGCGCGACGCCAGTGGATATTTTGACGATACTATCAGGGCATCGTTGGTAATTTTAATGGAAAATAAGAAATTAATACTTCTATTTTTATGTTCTACATGGCGAATGATATCTGTTGAACCTATACAGGGTAATTCCTAAGTTGATACTTCTTTTTTAGCTGTGTATAGAATGCATTAAAATAGACAACATTTTTAAATACCTTTTTTCAAAACACTAAAAAATAAGGTACTTACATTCATTCATTACACTGTGAATCAAATACGGTCTTGCTTAACTTAAACATAATCTCGAAGCAGCTTCCGCACTTTGACGACATTCACCGTAAATTAGCACCATGTATATCTACTAGTTCATTGTTTTCAAATTTTACCGTGTCACCAATTTAAAATAACTTGCTTTAGAAAAACACACTGCAGCGTATCGCCAAATAACTGACCACCGACCCGTTATTGCATGAACGTAGTCACAGAACAATAAACTCGTAATATTAAAGACACCCAATATTTTCCGTACTTCTAGGTTACATGCTCTGGCTCAATGCGATATTATATAATATAACATATAATAAATTCGACCGTTCTCTTGGCCCGCATCCTAGCCATAAACATTTTTTTCTACACCTGCACTGTAGGAAAAATCCTTTAAGGCGCTCTGGGAGCGGTGCGAGTGCGAAAAAAGCGATTAACGTTGGTCTTGAAACGTTGAAGATTGTATTCATTGGGAAACACGACCTCAGGAAGATCATTCCACAAAGATGACGTTCTCCAGATGAAAGAATTCTTGAACAATGAAGTTGAGTACTAAGCTGAACAACATATGGATGAGCGGCAGTGGTTCGCCGTGTATTTCTGTTTTGCATTGCTCTAGGTGGAATCAAGTGGGCAATGTCAGTCGAACACCTGCCATGGAAATATCTGTAAAAGAGAGCCAAATCACCAACCTGTCTTCGATGCTCCAGGCTATCGAGGGTCTTGGTCAGCTCGGGGTCGCCGATCAGACGAACGGCTCTCCTTTGAATGGAATCCAGTAGCCGAAGGGTGTGCTTGGGTGCAGAGCTCCAGACATGAGAGCAATATTCTAATGATGGTCGAATCTGGGCTTTGTAGAGTGTCAAAAGTTGATGAGGTGTGTACAACCTTTTGGTGCGGAAAAGTACACCAAGTTTCTGTGCAGCTGTCTTGGCAATTGCGGCAACGTGATTATGCCAAGACATATTACCTCCCAGATTGACCCCCAGCAAATTAATAGACGGTGCCAGGGGAATTGCGTGTCCTGCCATGACTATATCCGGTTCTGCAATGTTAACCTTTTTGAAGAAGACTGCTGCCTGGGTTTTCTTAGTATTAAATTCGACTTGGTTCCTGTCACCCCAAGCCAAAATTTCTTCCAGGTCCTTGTTGAGGCGCAATACTTCATGCTGCCTGCGAAGATGTGCGTCGGCAGCGGATGTTTGGGGAGTCAAGGTAAAAAATGAGACAAGTGTGCTGTCATCAGCAAAGCTATAAATTGGATTTTGGGTTTTCACTAGAAGGTCGTTAATATACAGTAAAAAGAGGGTAGGCGACAATATGGACCCTTGAGGAACACCGGCATTGATGGTGAAGGTGTCTGAGAGAAACCCGTCAATCGCCACTTGCAGAGAACGGTTCTTAAGGAAGCTGGTTAACCATAAACAAAATCCATTAGGCATACCGTAGGATCGCAATTTACTTAGAAGCCCATCGTGCCAAACACGATCAAAAGCCCTAGAGATGTCCAGTGCAACAGCCCGGGATTCTCCATGATGTTCGATGGTGTTGCTCCAAAGATGGGTGACATATGCCAGAAGGTCACCTGTTGATCTGGACTTACGAAAACCGTATTGATGGTCGCTGATAATGTTAAGCCCTTCCAGATACTTTAGGAGTTGTTGGTTAATAGTTTTCTCCATTACTTTTGAAATTACTGAAAGCAATGCGACGGGTCGGTAGTTGCTTGGCAGGGTATTTTTACCTTTCTTTGGAATGGGCTGGACACGCGCCGACTTCCAGCAGGATGGAAATATAAAAATAACTTTCGCACACCGACGTACCTTTACATTGGTGAAAAAAAAACTCAACCATTTACTTAGTTTTTTGTTATTTGGGCCAAGAAGAACTGCAATTTAACACGGTAAATTTTAGCGCGGTTAGATCCACTCAACACCTAAAATGTTTAAATCTTTACTTCTAGAGTAACTTTCATATGTCACTCGGTATACTAAATTACAGACTTGTCGGTTGAAATCTACTGTGCCTATACTAAACTTTTTTTAGTAGGATATAAAAATGCTTGAAGATGTTATCTATGCACGCCTATGCAGTAATAACGCGTAGGCTTTATAATAAATGAATACTTTTTTCGGTAGCTCCAGAAAACCAAACGTTGCATGTTATATTTTAAAATAATTATGTTCATTGTTAATTCTTATTAGCGTAATAATTTATTGTGTACTTGAAGAAATGAAAGGATCGTTTGCGTTTTATGCGTGTAAGCGTCTGTGTGGTCTTGTAAATTAAAATGGAGTTATTTAGCGGTGGCTTTAAGGTCTAAGGTCTTCACTAGAAATGTAGTTAAGAAAGTAGAATTTTATTTTAACGTATAAAATCATCTTTATTTTAATTTTTTGTCCAAAAAGGGACTATATCTGTTTTAAAACCACAAAAGCGTATCGTTTTTTGATTGCCGAATTCTTGTTAATACCCTAATCTTCTTAAACATCTTAGATTACTATTTATTATCTACTTCCTTAATTGCTAAATATATTATCATGTATTGTATGAATTAGTTCTTTCTTTAATACAATATCGGTTACTTACACTTTATATCAGAAGTGGGATTCAACTAAACAAGAAAGAAATTAAAAAGTTATTCGTTTTTATATTTTGGTAAGCCAGGTAATGAGCTCCAAAAATTAGTTTTAGTTTTCTAAACTATTCCGTTGTTGATTGAGTTTTAAATACAACGTTTCAATTGACTTAAATTTCAAGTCTTAAGTTGATTCCATCCTGCTGGAAGTCGGCGCGTGTCCAGCCCATTCCAAAGAAAGGTAAAAAGACCCTGCCAAGCAACTACCGACCCGTCGCATTGCTTTCAGTCATTTCAAAAGTAATGGAGAAAGCTATTAACCAACAACTCCTAAAGTATCTGGAAGGGCTTAACATTATCAGCGACCATCAATACGGTTTTCGTAAGTCCAGATCAACAGGTGACCTTCTGGCATATGTCACCCATCTTTGGAGCAACACCATCGAACATCATGGAGAATCCCGGGCTGTTACACTGGACATCTCTAGGGCTTTTGATCGTGTTTGGCACGATGGGCTTCTAAGTAAATTGCGATCCTACGGTATGCCTAATGGATTTTGTTTATGGTTAACCAGCTTCCTTAAGAACCGTTCTCTGCAAGTGGCGATTGACGGGTTTCTCTCGGACACCTTCACCATCAATGCCGGTGTTCCTCAAGGGTCCATATTGTCGCCTACCCTCTTTTTACTGTATATTAACGACCTTCTAGTGAAAACCCAAAATCCAATTTATAGCTTTGCTGATGACAGCACACTTGTCTCATCTTTTACCTTGACTCCCCAAACATCCGCTGCCGACGCACATCTTCGCAGGCAGCATGAAGTATTGCGCCTCAACAATGACCTGGAAAAATGTTTGGCTTGGGGTGACAGTAACCAAGTCGAATTTAATGCTAAGAAAACCCAGGCAGCAGTCTTCTCCAAAAAGGTTAACATTGCAGAACCGGATATAGTCATGGCAGGACACGCAATTCCCCTAGCACCGTCTATTAATTTGCTGGGGGTCAATCTGGGAGGTAATATGTCTTGGCATGATCACGTTGCCGCAATTGCCAAGGCAGCTGCACAGAAACTTGGTGTATTTTTCCGCACCAAAAGGTTGTACACACCTCATCAACTTTTGACACTCTACAAAGCCCAGATTCGACCATCATTAGAATATTGCTCTCATGTCTGGAGCTCTGCACCCAAGCACACCCTTCGGCTACTGGATTCCATTCAAAGGAGAGCCGTTCGTCTGATCGGCGACCCCGAGCTGACCAAGACCCTCGATAGCCTGGAGCATCGAAGACAGGTTGGTGATTTGGCTCTCTTTTACAGATATTTCCATGGCAGGTGTTCGACTGACATTGCCCACTTGATTCCACCTAGAGCAATGCAAAACAGAAATACACGGCGAACCACTGCCGCTCATCCATATGTTGTTCAGCTTAGTACTCCTCGAACCTTATTGTTCAAGAATTCTTTCATCTGGAGAACGTCATCTTTGTGGAATGATCTTCCTGAGGTCGTGTTTCCCAATGAATACAATCCTCAACGTTAATCGCTTTCTTCGCACACGCACCGCTCCCAGAGCGCCTTAAAGGATTTTTCCTACAGTGCAGGTGTTTTATCATAAAAAAAAAATAAAAATAAAGCAACTAATTAAACTATAAATATGTACCTATTTTTTTTTGTTTTTATTTACTTATTAGTATTTTACTAAATCAACCATAAAAGCGTTCTGCATATATTTTCGAACGTAACTTGCTATGTATCATAACGTCCCCCTTCTGGCGACTGCATGATGCTCTTATTTTGTTATTTGCACATAATTAGACTCGCTCTGGTGTGTAATTATTCATATAAATGGCCGATAGTCCCTTTGAAGTTATAAATATGTGTGTCTATATGTTGTATGCGCGAGTGCGCTTATGTCTGTGCCAGACTATGCACCGTGTACTTGATGTGATTTATTTGTTATCCGATTATTATTAAGCACCTTGGGCGAGATGTTTCATTTATTAGCAAGAATCGAAGGAAATATAGGTGAAAAGTTGGCAGTTGGTCGCCGTTCTTTTCATAAAAGAAAACACTTAAAATCTACTATAGATCCATACTGTTTTTTTTTGCTGGGGTTAGCGGAAGAACCAGCATACGTGGGCCAATAAGACCCATTGTATCCCCTATCGTCTAGGTAGTGTCAGACAGACGGAACCTACAACTTAAATTTTAATCCGAACCATGTATATGCACTAGTTATCCTTTTTACGCCCCCAGAGGTCCATGACGCCCTTCTCGATCCCGATATTAGGAATCACTAGTAGTATACTGCATTCTTTTATCCACTAAATTTCGGATATACTTTTTTTTATTATGCGTATGCCCACCGCCACGGTCGAATGCCAGTACCTTACCTCTGAGCCACTTCCGCGGTTTCTCCGATCCATCCTATAGTACTAACCAAAACGTTCCGAGTGGAAAAAGTCAATCAATAAAGTCAGTCATTTGATAACTGAAGGGGTAAGTGGATAAAGGTATTAACTAAGTAATTTTTAATTCGTATTTTTAGGTTACCTATAAAAGTGCTAGAGCTGATTTCCAACTGACCTTTATTCACTCCAATTCGGTGAATAATAATTATAATTTACAGAATCGTAGTGAATAAAGGTCAGAAGTTGAAAACGAATACTTAATAATTAGTCAGTTAGCACCTGTATGCACTTACCCCTTCAACTATCAACGTGGTAAAGGGTAATGCTGTTTGGTATTGTAAGTTTTTAATACCTCCTCCACCGGGCAGGCCAGCAGGTCTACCCTGATACACAAGACTTATTTTAAATTTCTTTGCCAATTTTCTGTTTTTTTCTCAAGCAGCTTTTTTCATGGCATACAAATTTGATACAATCGATCGATGTTTCGCGGTAAACAAAAGAAATTGGTTTTCGTTCAGGGGCTTATCCATCCGCGCAAAAAAAGGGTCCCTTGATTTTAAGAGGCATGGAAATGATGTTTATTGTACGTTACGAAAATTCTTATTTAGTTTCTGCATCGCTGTATGTTACATAATTCTGTTTTAGCAAAAGAAAAATATCGAACGTAGTCGCCGGAGATGATTTTCTCTAGTATCTCTGCTAAAAGCTCTGGTTAGGCTCCGACAATACCCGATCGTTTTCCGCTCTATACGATACCAAATTTATTCGGCATGTGGCTACATATGGCTTTTTATAGGAACATATAAGACCCCTCGTTTTATTATAACGTATTAATAATCATAAATACCACAATAAGTGTGCCACAATGTAATGGGGTTGTTCAGGGATAATCCTAGCGAAAATGAGAGGAATATATACATGACAATAGATTAAGGGCTAATGCAATTATTGAATACGTTGTTTGGATGGAGTGTGAACTTGAGACAGGTTGTGTTTGGAGAATTAACAGGGGTTTAAATGGTTGTAATGGGCTTGGGTGTCAATTAAGGGTACATCTGAAGGGACGTGTCGAATAAAATATCTGATTTTCCTCATTTATCGGTGAATCTACCAAATTTATTTAGCTTCTCCCGGTGAAAAACATAATGAAATAAAATGTATCTATCGTATTTTGTGTGTCACCGAAGTTCTCCAGATTTAAAAGTAATTATTCTAAATCTTTTAAAAATTTGTTTAGTTAGATGTTGAAGGAACGCGATGGTAATATTTAGAAGAATAATAGAAGAAAAGTATCGATTTTGGATACTGATGCAGCAGTTGAAGAAAAAAATAAATCGAATAGTTGACTAGATTCATTTTAGCCATATAAAATGTTCATGAGTTCACAGTTTAAACAAAAAAAATAAGCGTACAAAATCCCAAAGTCGATTGTTATGAACATTCCAATCTCGTTGTGTAAAGAAAAAAACATAATAAGAAATCATTAAAGGGTACCTGTAGCCTATCAAAACATTAGAGATGATTGTTTCTCACGCAGCGAATGGTCGATGATTCGATGATTTTGGGTTTTGTGAATAGAATCGTGCTTAAATGTCAGTAGCGTTCCTTAATTTTTTTTCTAAATTAACTGTATTTTAAGGTCTAATTGGCTTTAAAACAGGCAGAACAGTGGATTCTTCGAACACAATGCGTTAAAAAAAGAGAAGTCGTTATTGGTGCCACGGAGGCGGATTTGTTTATTTTCAATTCAGTGCGGTAAAGATTCCTAGAATTTTGTATATTTTTTGACAATAACTTAAATTTGGAATGTTTCATGTTCAGTATCTATCAGTCGGATAAAAACGTGTTATTGGCACCAAGATATACTGCGTGTTGTTTAACGTTTCATCTAGAATGTATAGACTTTTACGAAGGTATAAGGATAAGAAAACTCATTCTCAAAACAATCCAACAGTAATATAAACTTTCCTAATTTAACAATTCTTGAATTATAATTACTTTAATTGCAATATACATTTGGACATTACCCTTGCACTGACTTCCATTAAAGTCAACAATATCATATCTTTATTCAAATAAACGCAACTTTCATTACTCACGGCAGTATTTACACGTTCCTCCGCCAGTGATGGTGGTTTAAAACCGTGGCCCGTATTTGAATACACAAATAGCCGTGGAATCCTCAGCAGACGGGGCAACAAGACAAGGGCATTCTTGTAATGGCCAACGATACGGCGAGCCATCGGCATCGTCTCGTTGTCGGTTGTCAGATTTACAGAAAAGTCCACACTATTCTTCAGTGCATTTACGTATGTACTGCTACTAAAGGACTAAGTACAATTAGAATTTACCCAACGGTAGAAATGATTCGGATGTTCGTTTGTCCACGGAACACCAGCAAATTCAATGACATTGATAAGCAGATAAGGCTGAGTCTGGCAAGACCTAGATACGCTGGACTGTCTTTAGAACAGAAATCAGGATATTCTAAATTATTTTATAAAGTTCTAAGAGGACACCCTAGACTAAAGCAGCACTAAACAATAATCGATCTTTAGAAGGTATCTACCAGGGAAAAGTCGTACACATTTTTAGTAAAAGAGATTCCACTTGGAAAATTAAAAGGAATTTTGTTTGATCTAAAATAGTTCCGACTTCGTTGAGCGTAGCATAGACCAGTTAGCAGAATTCTTTTGAAATATTGGCAACATTGTATCCAAAGTTCTCTAACTCTCATGCATATCCAACAGAAAGTTTATTATTCGATATCTGTTAAATTCACGACTCATTCGGGCGCGCTAACATGCTAAACTGCAGGCTAAACATAGGCTATGTTACACGCACATTACTGCGCTTAGTTCGGACCTTAAGACGCTTCATTAAAGTCTATTAAGCTTGGACCTTAAGGATGTTTGGTATAATGAGTTCACGATAAAGATACTGTAAGGATGTGTTCAAGAACGTGTGATAAGACTGATAAGGATGAAAAAGTTAGATTCAGATTTTAAAGATACTACAGCTAGTAATATGTTTGGTATAATAATGATAATGATGCAGCAGTTATTCGTTTAGTAACATAAAAAACATAGATATTCTAATCGTTTCTAAGAGTGAGCTCTTTTAAGACATTAAAATTATTCGATTGAATAACAACGTGGAAGATAAGTCTACTTTATTTCCATATGAAAAGAACCAACAGGGTAAGAGAGTAAGGTTACTAGAGATAATAAACTGCTTAATGAGACAAGTCAATTTTCCTGGCTCTACTTTAGCGCTTGATATTAAAGTAACTTTATTTTTTTAACCTTTTGTGACATACTATTGTCTGTTTAAAAACATAGTTCGTTTTGAAGACCCGCGAGAGTTCTTGGTTAATTAATAGGCTTGTCACCGACTAAAGAGTTTTTGCGACATTAGTGGAATACCAGAACCATGTACTGGGAGCTGCCGATGCATACCAAACATGTATGATTCTCATAAAGAAGTCTATAGGCTGTTAACACTATTGAAAGGACTGTAAGGCTTGTCAGAAATAGAGCACGTAAAAGATTTCTATTTTGTTTCTGGCATAGGTGCTTGTGATTATGTTAAAATGAATATTATTTAAATCGTGTAAATTTTTTATATTTCAATTTCATTAGAAAGACAGATAGATAGGAACCATGACACAAAGAACTAAATATTATGATATTCAGAGACTGTCACGTTATATTTAATAACGTTTTAGGAAAAACTACATTTTAATAAATCTCAGACCTGTTTAGAGATTATTCTGTATTAACATCGCATTTGACAATGTAATCTTTGAACTAATCTTTTTTTATTTTATGTGGGTTAACCGATAAAGGTGACGAAATTATTGGTTGTTTGTATGCATTGTTGGTAATTTATTACATGGTGATTTAGTTGAGGTCATACACCATAGATAGTTGGTGATAAGGGGATTTTTAATGTTTTTTTAATACGATTCAGATGATCGTAAATGTATTTAATTGTGCTATAAGTGTTCCGCAAGGATAAGACTGGAAGGCCACTTCCGGGATAAATTGCATATATTTTTTAGTGTATATAATATATATTATAATAATATTACTTTTCGTTTATTTTACAGTTTAAATCTGTATCAAGAAAGTCGATACTTTTAGCTTTCCATTAATCCTCGTGTTGCTTAAAAGCCAATTACGTAAAATTGACTTTAACTAAATTTAATTCTGAATTCTTCGTTGAGAGCGGGTCACTCTGTATAAGTTACATTTTTAAGCTAAATAAATTATTTCCAGGAGAATAGGTAAATTAAAAGTTATATTTTTAAGTTCAGTTTATACTAAGTAAAACGTTTCTTTAACCGGAAGCTCCGAGCAAGCTGGGCATGAACTTACTGATTACATTAAGGCTATTTTTAAATATTCTCTATCTAAATACGTAAATGTTAGAGACGGTCTAATTTATGTTTATCTTACTCCAATTAATCTTTTCTCTGCTTCCAACCTCCGGCGAAAATTTTATTTATTCAACTAGTGGTAATGAATATAGAACAAACATATTTTTTCGTGCAACAATTTTATTAAAACATAATACAGTAGACTCCCGATTATCCGAAATAATGTGGACATTGTTGACCGGACCGATTTCGGATAATCGAAAGTTCGTATAATGCGGAGATTGAGAAAAATCATTAACTATAGGAAAAGTAACTACATCTCTGTACTTTTATAGATGTACTTGTACATACATAATAAATTCTAATACTTATGTATGTACATTAGTATGTATTCATATTTATAAATCCAAGAAGAAGTAATTGGTACTTATTTTAATTTTAAAGTCTGTCGATTTGATTAATTTCTTAGAAATTTCGGATAATGCGTAGGCATAGCAAGAATCATTTCGGATAATCCGGTTCATGGGTCGTTTCGGATAATGCGGAGTTCGCATATTCGGGTTTCGGATAATCGAGAGTCTACAGTGGTTGTTATATTTTACTACAAGGGTCATTATCCGCCAGAGATATTTTTTTAAGTAACATGCAGCATGCGATTTATTCCAAGAACTTAATTTATTTTAAGATGTATGCATGTCGCCAATTAATACGGTCTTCTCCGTTATCAAACTAAAAATTAAAATTACACCCAATGCGCCACCTCACTCACTGCTTTACTATAGGCAAAATGTTTTTAAAACAGGTTTAGTATCAATTGAGACCGACCACGCAAAAGTATACTTCGATTGATTTTTTTCAACGCAGAGCGTGACCAATTTCGATTTTAACCGTTTGTAAAGCTTGTTTGCCACCCCCGTGATTAACATTATTTAATAAATAAATAAAAGCAAAAAATAGAATCACTTACTAAATTAGGATGAAAGTTTACTTTTAATTATCATGACAAGCTATATTTATTTATTATTTTTAAAGCTAAGAATAATGTGATTCTCTTCGTTATACCACCACCTTTATCCGTTGATAGCGGAGGTGGCTGATGATAACGGAGGTGAAATAAATTTCATATCGATAAACAATACCTTTTTGTGACTGACACGAAGAGAATAAGTCAGATTAAATATGAAACGAATGGGGAAAAAATAAAAGCGGGTCCTACAAAGTAGCTACGAAGAGTATAAAAGGAAAGGACGGAACCGCTATTTTCAAAGTTAAGAAAATAGACAAATCAAAATAATAACTGATAATAATACAAGCCACTAATTCTACAAGGTACTGGTATCTTATAAAAATAACAAAATATTTAAATTTGGTATGTTTCTAGTTTTTTTCAATTCTCTCCTGATGATAATGACCCATAACCGTTACTATAATAACAATAGTCTACCGTATTTATGTTAAAACGACGTTGATTTTAAATACATACGTGATGATTTGATTTAAAAATATTTTAATTGGTTGCACACCAACGTCTAAGTAATGTCAAGCTTGATGAATTTGTTACTGAAATTTTGTATTTTTGTTTTTAACCAGTTAGGCAATATTCTAACTATTTGAAAATAATGAACTGACTGACCTAATATGACATAATATTTTACGTTCATATATATTTACTCCTGTTACTCATAGACAGTCGGGAATTATTTCAATTGCATTATTTTTGCTTTAGAACGAAATTCATCTTATACGTAGTAGCGAGCTATGTTTTAAATTAAAAAACATTAAAACTTCAACCGTAAATACCTAATTACAGTCTATTTAAGTATAACGTTCTTAACAGTTGCTTGCCATACACAACCATAACTCTATTTATAGAGATTTCCTACCCTTTTCAACCGATTCTCCTTTAAAATAGGGGCTTATTGTCACGTAATATACATACAAACTTTGAGGTACTAAAGTATATACTTTAGTCTAGCTGACAAAAAATTATTACTTCATAATCTATGATCTTTTTATACACAGAAATAACCATACAATACCTACTTCTATCTTAATTATAATTTATTTCGTATTACAATACATCTAACGGTAAATCTTATTAAGACTTCAATACAGTAAACTAATACTGTCTTTATAATCCAAAGATTATGGTTTATGCCAAATTATACAATTAGAGTAGTAATCCTGTAGATATTTTTCTATTAAGTGATAATCTTAGTTTTAAATCCTTATTATTATAAGCTATTATTGTTTTCACAAATTCTCTGTAAATTTTGGTCATGATTATTTTAAATGTTTTACTCATCGAGTCATCACCTAAGAAATTTTTTTTCATATCCAGCACATAGAGTGAC
This sequence comes from Polydrusus cervinus, assembly GCA_935413205.1. Lineage (NCBI taxonomy): Eukaryota > Metazoa > Arthropoda > Insecta > Coleoptera > Curculionidae > Polydrusus > Polydrusus cervinus. Next base: position 9,196,095 of record OW284516.1, read on the forward strand.
CGGCAAATATATTATAAGAAACATATTTATTAGCAGAGTACCAGAAAATCGGTTCTGCATCTTCGATAATCCAAAAATCGGTTTTGACATAATTCAAGTCAGTGGCGGCTCGCGGTCTTAAAAAATCGTGAAGAGCACCATACCTAGTGCGGGTACTTAAACAACACAAAACATCTCTCTTATCCTCATCTGTCCAACGACTGAATGGAGTTTCCAACAAATTACAAACTATGTTAATAATTGGGTTCATTGTTAAAACACACAACTAAGTAGGTAGTACGTACACTACTGAATTAACTGAAAAATAAAAACAAAACTTTTTAATCACACAGTAAATCACGTAAAACGATATCTATAACCGTAAGTTTCGCGAAGACCCAAAATAAATACCTGAATGTTAGGCGAACCAATGCTAAAACAATGGTGCATACGACTGATCTATTTTTAAATTGCCCTTCATCATAATGCAAATTGTTACATGCTGTTTGCGTGACTGACGTCACGTAACCATAGAAACGGTGAATATCAAAGCCATGCTGGGCGTTGGATCTTTACTTGCTTTGAGCTAACAAACACGGCCGGCTGTGGCGCGCCAAAATGCACGAGTGTTTATAATTATTGTCCATCGGAGTTAACCGCATGCATAGCTACACTCGGATTAAAGTAATACTATTAATTCGAACATAATTATTTTTAAGGGCTAAAATAGTAGCTGTATTGGTACATTAATATTTAATATTGTCGAAAAACTTTACCTGACGAGCCGCTACAGTGACTGTATAACGGCAAATTAAGAGAACATTGTGATATACAAAAGGTGAGGTTAGATGACAAGATATCCAAAAGAAGCATTAGAAAAAGTTGTTTAGAATAATTAAATTCTAGGTCCATATACAAAATTTTAAGATCTTATGTAAAAAAAATTGGAAAACGCAATTTAAAACAAATATTTTTTGTTACAGTTAGAAATGATATTTGCTAAAATAATGATTTTTTTAATCCGTTTTATTAAAAAGAGAAAACGAATTCGCATTGCTTCAGCATATACAAATGGTTTACGGTTTTCAACGCACCATTTTACAACTCTAATGGAAACCGTCCGTAAATATTACATTTCTGAAGGTTACGAAATTCTGACCTCATGTCTATTTTATTGGTCATATGTGTATTGATCGAAATGGTATAAACTTGAGAATTTAGGAAATAAAATTCTGCCAGGCTTTTTTCTAGGACTTTATATTACCGGACAACTTGTTTTACATTTGATGCTTTGCTTAAAGGAAAACAACTCTAGTGCATATATCTGCATATTTCATTAAATAGGTATATGCATTCTAGTCCAAATTACACCATGCCTATATAATATCCCAATCAACATATGTCATAGGAAGTCAAATTATTCCATATTCATATCGCAGAAAAATCCATTCCGCTCGTAACCCAACTTTCTAAAGGATGGTTCGAAATGTCAAGTTAATATGTATGATTTGTGCGATACATAAGTGTATGCGAGTGCAAGTTCCAGTTGTATATTTGAATCCCTCGATGACGGTGTTTATACGATGATGGCGGCGCGCATCAGCAATTCTAATGTCGATTCATGAATATATCGACTATGACCTAGCCCAACTTGCATTGTACGCTATTAGCAAACAAATAACCGGAAAATAGAATGTTATTGGCATCTCGTTATTAAAATCGATAATTAAAAGACGCAAGGATCGTGAAGTACGGTTGAAATTCATTCGGTAACTATTCTGTAAAGGTACGTGTTTCTTTACGGTCGCTAGTCGTTGGCGACTACGAATCAGTAGCAACGATTGATTCACCAAGACAAACAATGGTTTTTTTGATGTTTGGTAGCAGCGGTCGGGTAGCTAAAAAAAAAAGATTCAGAAACGATTGTACATTTGTTGGCTAATTAGTCATTGTCAACCATGGAGGAAAACCTACCTTACCATGCGTCGCATATATTTTTCATTGGATTTATTCGACATTACTTACACAACATCGATTTTTATTTTGGGATGCCTTGTAAACTGCCACACTGTCTTAAAGATCGTTGGACATTTTTGTCATGAAAACCAGGACTTTTTGGTCAGAAGCCGTAGGACGGAGTACCCTTAGCATATATTCAACACCAGATTTTTTTTATTCGCTTCAACTAAACCAATCAACATACTTCAAGTTAAATATTATTTAGGAACGACATGCCAGCCGAACTGTTCGATTATATGATTTTACAAACTGGGACTTTAAAAGCTATGCGAGCTAAATTTTAGGGACGTAGCACGTCCATTATGGAGTAATCTAATTACGCGGCAACGCGATGCAGCAAAATCGCGAACAAGGCGTTATGACGAAAAATTCACAGTGTGTATGACTTTAAAATGGATGGGGCACAGCTTTGTTTCTGAGAAAGAACACAAAATGTTTGTGTTTATTTAAACTGTATTGCCATGTTAGTAGGTCGGGACTTATTAACCGTAGCAGACTCAGCACCAGTCCCAGCATCTAAGGAACGAATAACATCTGCAAGAGTAGGGTTGCCATCTTAGAATTTACGAAACTATAACCTGAATCGCTAAATCCCCGGACATTTCGCCTGAAGCCCCGGACTCACCGTGACGCACGTAAAATATAGATACAAAATATTTTTCAAATATATTTTTTAGCAAATTTTAAAAGTTTTTGTGAAAAATATGCATAAAACACATTAACTCAAAAACATATATTAAATTATAAATAAAATTAACAAACAACCGAGCAAACAACTGCACTCACAAAATATAAATTAAAAAAAAAAATGTTTGTATTTTGTATATTATGTACCGGGTGATTCAATAAGAAAGGTAGCCGGCTATATCTCGGAAACTACTGGGCATAGAAACTCGAGGAAAAAAAATGATAACTAAAGTGGCTATGAGAAAATCCTGGAAATAAGTTCAGCATTTTGCCGCAAGAGGGCGTAATTAAAAAGTAAATTTTAAAATTTTACATATCTCCGAAAATTCCACATTAAGGTATATCGTTGGTAAGACCGTTAAAAAGCTTGGACAATTCTCCATCATTTTGATCATATGCTCATTGGCGTACCGACTTTAATTAGTTGACAGTGTAATCATTTAAATCGCTGTAACTTATAAACGACTTATCCGATTTTAGCAAACTAAAGACTGTTTGGAAGAGAAATGTATGCACTTTCACCAATCGTATTTAGTTGTCCATAATAGTTCTCAAAAAAAATGCTAGAGGTCCCAATTTGTAATAATAACACATTTTTTGATTTTACTCCGAGAAAATAAATCATAAGGTATAATTATGATACCATAATCGAAAAGTAGACGAAATTTGCTAGGAAAAATATTTAAACCGCAGCTCGATATCTCCGTTTGTTTCAGCGTTATCTCCAATAGAATAATTTTTAAAACTTTAAATGAAGAAGTGGTTATATATTTTTTAGAAAAAAATGTTTCCATGTGGATATTATTTCGGATTAGCCTGGTCAATTCTGCATAAAAATGGTCTCTTGCGTTTTTCTCCTCAGGCACATCGTTCTTAACTAAAATAATTAAATTAAATTAGCTCGACTATTTATTATTATTAATATTGATAATGAAAAATTTTGTTTTATAAAAATTGTTGGAAATGACCACCTTAACTTAATAGGAAAGCTTCCATCCGTCTAATTTATCATTTTGGTAAAAATGTTTATTCAGTGATCGAGATGGTTTTATTTCGATGATTATATTGGGGTTAACATGAATTGTGTGGAAATTTTGTAAATTATATTTATCCCGGACGCTTGTAAAAATTTCCCCGGACTGCTAAAAAAAGAGGACAGTGTCCGGAAAAGAGGACGGATGGTAACCCTATGTAAGAGTAGGTTGTAACGTTTACATTCTATAATTTTTTAAATTTAGGTAAAACGCTCTCGACTTAATTTATTTCTGAAATTTTATTCAAAGCCTTGAACGTCTTCATATCAACAATTTTATTTAATCTGTCCCTTTAATATCCTGATTATACACGCTTCCATCAAAAATTAAAAGATGACAACCCTCCTCGTTACATAAAATACTTAATAAGCATTTGCAACAAACTTTAAATGCCATAAAAACTTCTGTTAACATGAATTTTCTTTAAAAAGGGTTGCTACGATTTCCGTGAAAAACGGGAAAAACTAATAATTGCACAGAAACCTGTTATTACAGCGTAGAGCGGAGAAAGGGTTGAACGGGGCAATTAGTGAAAGCGACGTGCAGATGAAAAGATGAGCGGGTCCGTTTTTTAAGGCTGTCATTAACCGGGTGTGTTTGCGTGTCATTATTTTAATAAACGGTTTTTGATTCTCGTATATCTCATTAATCCGTTCGTAAATCGAAGAAAAACGGTTATGGCCTTATCAATTATTAAAATGTGTCACTTAATGTTACATTGTAATTTATAACGTACGTAAATTTTAAAATTACTTTAAATGACGAATCATTTTTAAATAATTTATGAGCAATTTGATGGAAATGTTCTAACAATTTTGAAGGAAATTGTCTTTGAGTCATTTGATAGTTTGGGAGACAGTAAGACTTAAATATATAACTATTCCAGTTTTCTTTATACGTAAGTACCAGGGGAAACTTACTATAGTCGATTTCAGAAAGGTGTAGAGTATTAAAATGGAAATTTAGTCCAGTTCGGCTCTATTTAGGTGTCGGCCATAGGCGTAGGTAAATTTTGTGCATTACATTATTTCTGATAACTAACTAAAGAAAAAAAAGATCATTTGATAAAAAAGGAATTATTAGCTATAGCAAATTTACACAAACATCGTTTTATGAAATATGCCGTGGAAGATAAAGCTGAAAAACATAGTGTAACTGTGCTGCGCACAACGCCATATCATTGCGAACTAAATCCTATAGAACTTATATGGGCGCAAGTGAAAGGATTTGTAGCAAGACACAACACGACATTCAAAATAAAAGACGTTAAGCTACTGTTTGATCAAGCCGTTAAGGAAGTTACACCAGAGAACTGGCGAAAAGCAGTCCATCATGTCATTAAAGAAGAGGAGAAAATGTGGGATCTTGACCACCTGATCGATCGTACCATCGACCCGTTAATTTTAACGTCAAGAGGAGATGACAGTTCCTCAGATGACGAAGAATATTATGATTATGAAGTTAATTTCTGTATAATGTATTTTTTTTTTAATCAAAAATAAGTGTACCTAATATTCTGTACATAATGCACGCCTTTGTCACACCATTTTCTGTTCTTGTGAATGGATAACAATAGGCAAAACCCATAAATTGACCCAAACTCGGGTGGTACTACTTGCACTTGATGAAAATAAAGAATTTTTCAATGAAAGTGGCTGAAATATTTGTTGGGTCACTCTGTAGTCACTTTGCATACCTAATGAACTTTTATTACTCTACACCTTTCTGTCATAGACTATAAAACATTTTATTCTGTAAAGTTAATAATACTTTTTTAAATAAGATAATTTTTTCTTGACTTAAAAAAGATGAATTTATAATACAATATCTAACTCTCTCACCTTGTCCAACAGTATTTCTTTATTATGGATTATTTTTGTTTCTCTTGCTCTTTTAGAAGTTTAATTCCTACTGAAACTAATCCAGCAGTAGATCAAGACTATATAGATCGTGGTATACATTTTCCTATGATTAAAATAATTATATTGTTGGTATATGGAACTAACCTAGCAATCAGTGCAAGACTTCCCATTAAATACAGATGGAATTTTTCTAGGTTTACAATAATTACTTTTAAATTTTCTTATTTTGAAACTGTGTTGACTACTTAAATATTCTTAAGAACTCACTCGTTTTAGAAACTGTTAATAATAAAACAATGCAACGGCAATGGGGTAAAAGTATAATGAAAATAAAATTATAAAAGGCAGAAAACAACTTGATGGAGCAAATAAATTTACGTATAATTTACCTCAAAAACCATTGTCCCACATAAGATGTATTACGTAATTTGCAACGTTGGGCGCCTCTTTCAGTGACTCGCAGAAGTGGTGTCTGAATTGCAGCCAGCTGCAATTAGTTTAATTGTGAGATGAAAGCGTCGTTTCAAACGACCTTTTTTCAACCGAGTTGCATGAAAAGTTAAATTTTGATGCTGACGCTTTGTAAGCGACAAGAGCTGTCGTTATTAAACGTAACTTAAATTGCATTGAAATTATTTTTAAGCAGTTACCTGAGTTTTGTGTCTTTATTATTCAGGTGGATTTGTCATTATGAAATAAACTATATAAATGGTGGAATATATCTAGGTTACTTTTTTTGGTTTATTGTCCTTACATCCCATAAGGACGAATACCGAGAACATATCCGCGAAAGTATTCGGAAATCTCAGATAGATTTATCAGATTAATCAGTATTGAACTTGTTTCATCTTATATTAATATAATTTTTACTATTCTAGGGGATATTTTCCTTTAAGTAATTGTTTGGGATACTTATAAGATGTTAAAAAACATACTAATAGGTACACATGCTGTATACGACAGGTTGTTTAAGGTAAGTGCATGTATAGCCTGGAGCTAATTTCAGGTCTCGCACGATCGAACTCGATTAATTGCGTTTACTCAACAATTCGGCAGTTCATTTGTTAAGTACCGGAACACCGAATTTAGGGGTCAATGTTCCGACATACTCGGAGAATTATTTTATTCACCTGGGAGACCGGCGGTTAGCATGCCATCCTCGGTTAACTAATTTGATTAGAGAAGGATGACTTTAACCAGGTGGGTATATCGGTAACTTAATGCTTAAAGAATTCTCTTATAATATGTATGTACTCCGAACGAATCGAAGGTCATTAAGAAAATGCGTTCCTAAATACGATTATGAATAGATATTAAGATTCTAGTCCTGTCAGTACATTGATTTGTAATAAATTATGGTCATTATTTATTAAATCCTATTGATGTATGTATGTAAATGTATCTATTTTGAATTTTTAACAACTCATTAATGATTGGATTTTTGACTTGTAAGATGAAGGAATGTTAGCAGGTTATGGCCCTATTAAATCGCCCACAAGAATATAAGAACCTGAAAAGAATAATAAAACGGCTGGTTTCTTTTTTACTGCTGAACTTTAACGTGGAATTTTGCACATCTTTTATTTTTACACTCTTGACTCTTGCGAATCATTTTAAACTAAGTTGGCAAATTATTTTATTAATGCCGCAACTATTATTTTTAACTAACTCGTTACTACTTTTTCAAAATAACAATTTTTTCGACGCATTAAGTTCACCAGTGTTTTGGCCTATGTATAAAAAATTTAAAAGACAATCAAATCGACATTAACCTTAAATAGACACGTCAGGCTCTAAGCCACGAAAATTTATTTGGGAATAAAAATTGGTCGACAGCTGGACTTATAAAATTAATATTTCAAGTAATACATGGTCATTTAAATATACTTAACGCTATAAGGCAATCTATTAATCTTTTTTTGTTTCTGTTCTGTGATCAGGTCTGATTAAATTATAATATTTATTATACAGAGTGTATTATTCCATTGATATATAGAATTACAATTATGTATCATAGTAGTTTACTTTAAAAGGATCTATAGACAGTTATAGCAAAGATCTCGCAGTGGCGGCTCGCGGTCTTAAAAAATCGTGAAGAGCTAGGTATAGTGCGGGTACTTAAACAAACATTGACTAAAAACCCGTGTATCAAAACGTCTTTCTTATCCTTATCTGTCCAACGACTGAATGGAGTTTCCAACAAATTACAAACTATATCATTAATTGTGTTCATTTTTAAAACACACAACTAAGTAGGTACGTACACTACTGAATTAACTGAAAAATAAAAACAAAACTTTTTACACAGTAAATCACGTAAAAAAAGATATCTATAACCGTAAGTTTCGCGAAGCCTTAAAATAAATACCTTAAGGTTAGGCGAACCAATGCTAAAACAATAGTGCATACGACTGATCTATTTTTAAATTGCCCTTCATCTTAATGCAATTGTTACATGCTGTTTGCGTGACTGACGTCACGTAACCATAGCAACGGTGAATATCAAAGCCATGTTGGGCGTTGGGTCTTCACTTACTTTGAGCTAACGGACAGGGCCGACTGGGGCGCGCCAAAATGCACGGGCGTTTACAATTATTGTCCATCGGAGTTAACCGTGGCCCTATTATACATATCTACATTCGGATTAAATTAATATTATTAATTCGAACATAATTATTTTTTAAGGGCTAAAATGTATTAGTACTTTATTATTTAATATTGTCGAAAAACTTTCCTCCTGATTTTATTTTATTTTTTGGTGATCATCTACTTCACCTGACGAGCCGCCACTGAGATCTCGGTTCTCTTGTTGCTTTTTAAACGAAATATATCTTTACCGATTAAAGCTACACACAAAACTCCTAAATTATTGATGAATTTAAATCGAATACATTACGGATCTGCCAATCCATCAACAAACAAGAGCAAAAAGAGCTATTTAAAAATCCCTCGACAGCGTACATTAAAAAGCCATATACACGATAGAGAGAAAGAGAGAGACTAGGTCTAACATAAGAGGCCAAGCCATGTTACCGGGTATTAGAAGACTATAAGGCGTTTTAAGTGCACCCATGAATATTGGATGTGACCCGAGTAACTAGGCGAGGTGGCTTAAGTCGCTCTCAAATATTTACCGGCTTTTTAGAGCCACTTATGTTGGAAGTTCGGAGAAGTGATTGCTTATCGAAGATTGTGCGTTGGTTGGCTTGTAGTTTTTGATCGCATTAGCAGCAATTAAGGCACTTAAATAGGCCATACACGTTTTTTTAAATGGACCTAGCCGGGAAAGGGTTGCACAAGTATTAACAGTCACGAAATTGGAGTAGTCAACCTGTTCAGAAAGTAATAAAAAATAAATCCCAATTAAAGATTGCATGTATAATTTAATATCAGCGTTGAACATTTATTGTTTAAGGAACAATTGATTTTTCTTGAAACAAAGACATTAACATTAAGTTTTTATGCATAGTCCGTAACTACTTTCAATTCGTTAAATGAGTCAATTTGCAAACACTGATGACTGAGCAATAATGCTAATTTCCACAGTTAAGGTTTTTTTCTCTCCTTCAAGAGCTAGTCAAACATATTGGACCCCGCAGAGGAAACAAATGTATTCAAACCATCGCGTAAAGACCAAATAAAAATTCAAACTAACCACAGAAAAACACTTTTATGTTTACGTAGAGATAATGTTATGTGTGAACGTATCGTTGATGTAAATTATCTTCGATTCTGCGGTGCGCTTAAAAGATAAAGTATCGCACAGAATACGCCATTAAGGCCGTAATGGTGCGCATTCCTCCTCATTCAAGAACAAAAGGAATCTTATAAGAAGTTGTCTGTCCGTCGGAGATCAACGCAAAAACTTCCTACTATCTGTGTTTCTTTATTTACGGTGATCTGTCCAAGATACAGTTGTTGGAGAGGGAACGCTAGAAATTGATTAAGTCTGGTGTATGAGTATAATTTACGATCGTAAATAAATGTTAAAGTTCTAGTAAGTCAATAAGGATATTTGTTTGTTTAAAAAATCGTTTCATTAAATCAGTAGTGCATTCTCCTTATAAAGATATAAATAAAGATTTATTTATTAACATTGTTCACTTAACACAGTTCATATCGTGCATATTTATGGTTTTTATTTTCTCAAAGATTTATCACATCCATGTAAATAAAATTAAAACTGTGAAGTCTTCGGCGTTGATTTGCATTGTTAGTCTAATGACTCGTAACCATTGTTAACCAAATCAAGTCGTTTTCCAGGAAGAAGGCGGCCGATTTGCAGCAAAACCCAGCTCGCGCTCAGTTTGTTTCGAAAATTAATTACTCGAACAATCAACAATGGTCCTTACTGAGAGAGAACCACAGACCCGTTCAGATTTTAATGCTGCATGTGCAGCAGCAACGACTTCTCGACGACATGTCTCGGGCCGGTTCATTAAATTCTTCCGCGATATGAATTTTATTAATGGGCACAATGAGTGCTCTCGTTAAGGAAATGCCAGGCCATCGGGGCCGATATGCTGCTCTTTGTCCGGATGTCGAAGGTTTCCGAGTGGAAGGCCCACGGTCCTTCCAGGAACGAACGGAGCAGTCGAATCGTAGTCAAGAAGTTGGTGTATTGCAGCGATTTGTTCAAGGATGAATGCATTTTTGACAGGTGTATATGCAATTTTTTGCCAGTCTTGAGTATAAAGTGTGTAGACGAGATTTTTAATAAATATAGGTGACTTCGAGAGTTTTTAACAAAGTATGTATACGTTAGTGGTCGTTGTTATCATAAGAAGCCATGTTGTGCAACTAAACGTAAACTTTACGACAGTTTTTGTGGACGCTCTGTACCAGCTAGTACATTAGAGCTAAATATGCAACCTTAAGTTTGTAAATTAGGCGAATGTTCGAGTTAAAGACGCTACCATTTAGTGTTAAGGCCATTCATCAGTTGACCGGGGCGTGGGAGTATTCAATTTAAATTACTCGTCTGACCGTGGAATTAATTTTAATGCTTGTTTAAAGTCCTGTAAGGATCTTTACATATTAAATAATGAATTTTAATCGGGGATTACCTTTGGTTGAACTGATCGACCTCCTAATTAAAATCGGATCAAAATTATTATTTAAAAGGTTGGCTTTGTTAAAAGTATGACGACATAAATGGAACTTAATTATTATTCTATATTATTATTAAAATAAACATTTACATGATATATAATATAAGTGGCTTAAACTGTTTTTCAGAAATTATTTCTGTTTACTTTTTAGATGGATGAATTAATAAATGTTTCAAATAACTCGAAAATTCTTTTACAGATGACATAACGAGGTCGAATACAATAAAAAATTTAAAATTAGATAAAGTTGTTCAAGTTCAAGCTAAACTGGAAAGAAGCTATGCTTGTCTACCTCTTGAGATAGATGTCTACCTCTTGAGATAGATACTTTTTGGCGTGAATTAATGGCAAAGATAGAAGAATGAATTCTTTGTTTTCATCGTAATCATAACACAAACATAAACGGAAACGTATACAAAATGACACAACTCGAAGAAATAACGGGTAATTATCCGGACGCAAATCGAAGATTACACATCATTTACGATTTCCCTTGGTTTAAGGTGCGCGCAGATGTTGAAGTAATCATTATTTTCCTTTACCAATGTAGTTATTATCGTTTTCAAAAAATCAGCTCGAAATTAGCAGTTACAAGTCGTTCCAATTGTGACGGGATGGCGTCATTTTTGTGGAACGTCTTGATACATGACAATGTATGATAATTGATGATATGCTTGGATAGATAGTATGTTTAAAATTTTAGAGGCGTTATTATGAAATACAGAGCATTTTGATGCTGTTTACCAGCTGTAGTCAGTGATTTTAGTATACCGGGTTTGTTGAAAAAATAGGAAATCGCATGCACGTTTCAGACTGTCCAAATATTTGCTCCCCTGTTGACTTTAGAGCGGGGTTGTAGGTAAACTTTTTTAGGGTTTCTGTGTGGTGAGTGCACATGCGGAATTTAAACAATTTTGGACAACCCGATCGTAACTTATTTGAATAAGATTGCGGTTAGTTTTTCATTGGAATTCAACAGGTGATGCTGCGGACACCAGCATTGATTGGACTTGTCAACCTGTGAGTTGTCATTGTCAAATGTAATTTGCAAACGGTCGGCTTTTTAAAAATCTTTTACAGATAGATTTTACACTGGATTTGGGGTCAACGACATTTAGTCTCAACAGGCTTTTGGTTTTTTTTTTGTATAAAAGTTGAATGCTAGTAAAAAAGATTAATCATCGCGTAATAATCAAAACGAACCATCAATCAAAACTGATTTATTAGGCAATATAATATTCGAAGTAAAAACCAGCAAAACCAGAAGTTCTCTATACATAAATATAAATACTGTCGTGCGTCCAGTTTCTTGCACTTTATTAAACATAAGTGGCGCCACTTAAAGAACGTGAGGAAATTCACTAATTTGAGTAATTACTAGAGCGAGATAGATAGAGTTTATTGGCCAGGCGATATGAAACGGACGATTAAAAACTTCCAGACTGGATTTCGAGACGAAAATTACCAGTAAATGTGAGACGTCACGCTCGCTGACTATTAATTAATATTCATGACGGTCAAGCTTAAGAAAAGCGAGGATTAGTCCAGTTATTTTAGGTCAGAATATGACATATTCTCGTAGAAAATCAGTTTTTTAGCTTAAGGGTTATAATCAAAAAAACTGCTAGAAATCTACAGTCCTGTTCAAATCAACAAACGAATAACTTTATATATCCCAATGTTTTCCTGTCCTGAATTAATAATAATATATTATAATATACTATAAATGTCAGATAACATTGGCAGCATTGTTATAGTCCATTTCAGAAAGGTGTAGAGTATTAAAATGAGAAATTCCGTCCAGTTCGGCTCAATTTCAGTGTCGGCCATGGGCGCAGGTAAATTTTGTGCAATAAATTATTTATGATAACTAACCAAAAATAAAAAGAAGATTATTTGATAAAAAAGGAACTATTAGCTACAGCAAATTTACACAAATATGGTTTTATGAAATATGCCGTGGAAGAATGTAACTGTGCTGCGCACACCGCCATATCATTGCGAACTAAATCCTATAGAACTTATATGGGCGCAAGTGAAATTATTTGTAGCAAGACACAACACGACATTCAAAATAAAAGACGTTAAGCTACTGTTTGATCCAGCTATTAAGGAAGTGATACCAGATAACTGGCGAAAAGCAGTCCATCATGTCATTAAAGAAGAGGAGAAAATGTGGGATCTTGACCACCTGATCGATCGTATCGTCGACTCGTTAATTATAACGTCAAGAAGAGATGACAGTTCCTCAGATGACGAAGAATATTATGATTTTTTATAATTTAATTTCTGTATAATGTATTTTTGTATTTTATAATTTTTTTTATAATGTTTAATAAAAAATAAGTGTACCACTATGTACATAATGCACGCCTTTGTCACGCTATTTTGAGTGTTTGTGAATGCACAACAATAAGCAAAACCCATAAATTGATCCAAACCCGGGTGGTACTACCTGCTCTTGATGAAAATAAAGAATTTTGCAAGGATATCAATGCCAAATTACGAAAGTGGCCTAAATATTCGTTGGGTCCTTCTGTAGTCCCTTTGCATGCCTAATGAGCTTTTATTACCTACTCTACACCTTTCTGAAATAGACTACGTTTTTTTATGATGTAGATTTGATAAAGTCCGTGTTTTTATTCCAATATTTTTTTTTAATTTACTTTCTCAGTGATGGCTTAAAAATATCAGAAAATTTTGATTTTATATTCCTACAACCCAAAATCAAATTTAGTGAAAACCCACATTAATTGTTTTTTTGTACCAATGCGATAAACTTATTTCTACAAGTTCATCTGGAGTTCTTTAAAAGAAAATATATATTTTTTCCTAGTTTCACTGGACTAATAATCTAACTAATTAGAACCGAGCAATCAACACAAAAGAGTAACTTTTGTTTTCTAAATACCAAGTCGTTTTAAATGAAGGATTATTAGTTTTATGAGAATTGGCGTCAAATTACGGAAATAATAGCATTCTAGTGTTTTGGTGGTGTCAAGTTTGGTAAATTACTTAAAATAGTTAACACTTACATTTGTTTTTGTTATTATGTTATTATGTCAAAAATTAAATACATAATAATGTATTTTAATAATAGGGTTTTAATGCACTAATAATTAGATATAATATCATGCGTACCACTGTTGTATTAAACGGTTACTTATTGAACTAATAATTCTTCTACAATACATAATGCACATTTTTTTAAACTTATGTGAAGGGTATTAACAGTTTGGCTATGGAAGATAGCACAGAGCAATTTTTCATTTTCACCACTGTCTTAGCTACTGCTTGTTTTAATTAATATCTGACACAGATACGAAAGATTAAGCGTTTTTAATGTTGATTTGACAATGCGATTGTCCAAACAAATATACAAAATGTAACTGTGGCTTTGAATCACAATTTAACAGTGCATGGTTGTTTAAAACATTTTTATACTACCTCAAAGTGTTGGTCTTGATTTCCTTTAGTTGGGTGCGATTAATTGAAGTGTAAATCTGTTATTTTAAATATATGTTTGTATAATGTTCTTTTAAAAAAAAAACAATATTTTAAGTGAGATTCCTTTAGTGGGAAAAAAATGACTAATAATTATGCTTATATATATGTATTTTTACTTTGACTTGTGAAATTATTGTTATGTACATTCATGAATAAATTTTGATTGATTGATTGATTATTTTTTTATTACTGACATACATACATACATACAGGGTGATTCACGTTGAGTGGCCTATGAGAAGATCTCGGAAACGAGTAAACTTACCTTTCTAAAAATTTGATAGCAGGCATAATTGACTTTGAGCTTTTAAAACATTATATTTTGACGTTTTCATTACTTCCGCTTATACCGAAAGTTAACGCCAACTTTAATATTTTAAATGGAACACCATGTATATTTTAGCTTTTTAATTACCTTATTAAAATCTAAATAACTTTTGTTAATAATAATCTATTCCTATCTCTAACCGTTTTTAAGATATAAATTATAAAAGGATTTTTTTGTGTAAAAACGCTTCGAGAAGAAAGTTTAGTAACTCTAAAAATAATAAAGGTAAACATTAAAAATTGTGTAAGCTTTTAAGTAATACATGATGTCAGAGCCATATTTGATCACACGGTATTATCAAAATATTTAAAAGGAACCTAATAGTTACTAAAGCATTGGTGACAAATTCCTAATCTCCTTTGTTAATCAAAACAAGCCATATTGTATGAAGAATATGGTGACGAATCATTTTATCGGTTTTGTTAGTCAAAAATAATGTCTTGCCACCTAAGGAATAGTTTACATTTCAGTCGGTCAACGCGAGCTCGAAAATATGGAGCATATTGTATTACAGTGACGCCGCGAGCTTGCTTATCTTTTGACAAGAATTGTTAATTTCTCTTGCACCATATAAATTTTATATTCAAACGGGTTTAAGCTTAAAATCACTTATGATAAATAGAAATTCATTGTTTTTTAGTGGATTTTGGATTTTTATTTACTTCGAACCGTGTACTTGGTGTAAGACGGGTAGTTTTCGCCAATACACCCGACATTTGGCGACCGTGACAGGACTTTTGCGGTTTTAAGTGAAATCTCGTTTGTGAATGTACCGGGTGTACTAGAAGTGTATAGACGATCACTCGACAAACTTTTACAGTGTTTTGCTTGTAGTTTTCGGTAAACGCGTGTGGTTTTGACAAAGTTTGTAGTGAAAAATGGATCAAAAGAAGAAACACCGAAAAGTGCTTCGTACCACCTTTACAAAAGCGGCGAAAGAGCTGGATGAATTGTTATCGACGCCAGAGGTGGGAGTGCGACTTGTTAGAATTTCCTTAGAGATTTTACGGAAGAAAATTGATGATCTAAGGCAAGTCGACAATGAAATCTATAATCTTCTCTTAGGTGAGGAAGCTAGTGAAGACGACTTGATTGCAGATATGGAGAGCAGCGACAGCTATGTTAGGAAGTTTACGGATCTAAACATCCGCTGTGAGGATCATATGCACCCAGAACCTATAGATACAGTAAATGATGAGGTAGCTTCTACGGTCGCTGGTAGTAGTGTAAACAGCAGATCAGGTAGGCGTAAATTTAAGTTACCCACATTAGAATTCAAAAAGTTTGATGGGAACATTAAAGACTGGTTGCCATTTTGGGCACAATTTCAAAAAGTTCATGACGATCCGGATATAGACTTGAACGACAAAGTTGAATATTTGATTCAAGCCATGGTACCGGGTAGCAGAGCCAGGCAACTAGTTGATAGTTTTCCCGCCACCGGAAGTAACTATAGTAAGATTATAGACTGTCTACTTTCTCGATTCGGTCGTGACGATCTGCAGATCGAAGTTTATGTTCGTGAATTACTCAAATTAGTAATAAATAATACTTCGTCTGGCAACAAGATAGACATTTCATTTTTGTACGATAAATTAGAATCTCAATTGCGGGCCTTAGAGACACTGGGTATTAGTTCAGACAAATACGCGGCAATGTTATTTCCTTTGGTCGAGTCATGTCTCCCCTCAGAATTATTGAGAGTATGGCAACGTTTGCCAGAAGGTCCGGGGCCGAATACTACGTCTCAAGTTTCAATAAATATTACCGGTGTTGTTACCATGGAAAATCGTCTTAGAAGTCTAATGAAGTTTTTAAAAAATGAAGTCGATAATGAACAACACATTACCTTAGCAGTAGAGGGTTTCGAGTCAAAGAATGCGATAAATAGGGATTCCAGGCGGGGTGGTATTAGAATAAAAAGATATGAAGAAAACTCATCCAAGATTCCTAGCGCTATGGGTTTGATAAATTCAGATGTAACAAATAAATGCATTTTTTGTCAAAATACTCATGATAGTTCTAGTTGTTTTAAAGCTCAGAACATGAGCTACGATCAGAAAAAAGATATTTTAACAGAGAAAGGAGCATGTTTTCGGTGTCTAAAAATAGGACATCAGGCTAGAAAGTGTCGCGGACGATTAAAATGCGTAGTATGTGGCAAATCGCACGTACCTCTCATGTGTCCGGACTTATCAGGCCGACAATCAAAAAATGGAAAATCTGATCAAAATGATAGTAGTGACGCTGGGTCGGAAGTCCATCAAGCGCTTGCGAACAATACAAGCCCACAAGTTTTCTTGCAGACACTGCGTGTGCGAATGGAAAATTCCGGAAGGTCGCGATGGGTGCGTGCCTTAATAGATACTGGTTCTCAGAAAACCTACATTTTGAAGTCTACTGCTGAACTGTTAAAGTGTACGTCTAAACGGCAGATCAACATTACTCATGGTTTATTCGGCGGAAGTGAGATATCTCAAAAACACGAATGTTATGAGATAAAATTAAGTCATAATCATTATAGTTGTACTTTTGAAGCTTTTGATCAGCCGGTTATTTGCGGTGAGGTTTCTTCTATACATTACGGTCCCTGGATGGAAGAACTTCGAATGTTAAATATCCAGATATCAGATTTACATGAACCTACCCCTATAGAACTTTTAATAGGTGCCGATATTGCCGGGAAACTGTATACTGGAAGAAGGCATGTTTTGAAAAGTGGACTGGTGGCTATAGAAACGCTATTGGGCTGGACTTTGATGGGTAAGATACCTTTGGAAAATCCTCGTCACTTATCCATGACTTCTATTTCACTTTTTGTCGACAATGCGTCAATTAGTAATCTTTGGGAGCTAGACGTCCTAGGGATAAACGATCCCGCCGAAAGAAAGAATCGTGACGAAACGGCGTTGGCAGCTAAAGAGCTTTTCTTGGAAACCGTTACAACTGACGACGATGGTCGCTATGAGGTTAGACTGCCGTGGCTGGAAGGACATCCGGCTTTGCCAAGTAACTATCAGGTGGCTAGGAAGAGATTAGACAGCACTATCAAGAAAATTACGAACGACGGATATTTTGAAGCATACGATCGAATTTTTAAAGATTGGCTTGACGAAAATATTATTGAAGAAGTTTTTGAGAAGCAGCCAAGTAAGAAGGCCCACTACTTACCTCACAGGCCAGTAATCAAACCAAGCAGCGTGTCGACGAAAATAAGGCCAGTTTTTGATGCCTCAGCAAAGGAAAAAGATAGCCCTTCTTTAAACCAGTGCCTTGAGAAAGGGCTAAACTTGATTGAACTAATTCCTTCCATTTTGTTAAGATTCAGGCAACAAAAAATTGGTGTTGTTTCTGATATACGCAAAGCATTTTTGCAGATCAGCATACATGAAGCTGATAGAGATTTTCTTCGTTTCCTCTGGTTTGACGATAAGGGTGAACCAATGGTGTATCGTCATCGTCGTGTGGTGTTTGGAATAAGTAGTAGTCCATTCCTGTTAGGAGCTTCATTGGAATATCACTTGTCAAAGATGGCAGAAAATTGTGGTTCCGAGATTTTACCTTTTTCCAAGGAAACCATTATGAAACTATCAAATAGTTTTTACGTTGATAACTGTGTAGCTAGTGTTGCCAGCGAAGAAGAGCTGAAAACATTTATTCGAGAGTCAAGTACAATCATGGCCGAAGGCAAGTTTGACCTGCGAGGGTGGGAGTACACGCATCAAGTCCAGGATAGCTCATTAGATACTTCTACACCCGTATTGGGAATAAAATGGAACAAACAAGACGATACCTTGTGCCTAAACCAAGATGACACAAATATGGAGCAGCTTTTAAGTAAACCTGTCACAAAGAGAATGATGCTCTCTCAAGCACAGCGAGTATATGATCCCATTGGTTATACTTGTCCTGCAACGCTAATACCAAAACTGTTATTACAAAAAACATGGGAAAAACAGCTGACTTGGGATATGCCTGTGGACTCCACAATAGAAGCCCACTTTCGAAACTGGCTCAAGGAACTGCCATACTTATCAGCTATAAAAATTCCTAGGTGGATAAATGCAGGTCCCGAAGAAGCCAAACAATGGTCATTACATACATTTTGTGATGCTAGTAAGGATGCTTTTTCAGCAGTTGTATTTTTAAGAGGTGTTCAGGATGGCACTGTATTTGTTCGTCTTTTAGCAGCCAAATCGAGAGTAGCCCCCTTAAAAACACTGTCAATACCTCGTCTCGAATTGATGGCCGCTGTTATTGCGATTCGGCTATATTTAAGTGTCAAAGAAAATCTTAACATTGAGGTACAAAGTTTTTTGTGGAGCGACTCAACAACAGTACTTTCCTGGATCAGAAGAGCAGAAGAATGGTCTACATTTGTTTGGAATCGTGTGGCAGAGATTCGTAAAGCATCTTCAAGTGACAACTGGTATCATGTTCCTGGTAAATTGAACCCTGCTGATCTTCCGTCACGAGGTTGTTCCGCTAGACAATTGCTCGAATCAAAATGGTGGGAGGGTCCGCAATGGCTTTTTCAAGATTCATTATCCTGGACACAAGATAATATCAGTTATAACGAGGAGGAGATTAATAAAGAAAAACGAAAAAGACTAGTTACGGCTCTAGTTAACTTTGAACAAAATGTGATGACGACAGATGATTGGCATCTAGGTTATTTTTCCAAATATCTGAAGACTCTACGCATGATCGCATGGATATTTCGTTTTGTACATAATACAAGACACAAGGACGACAAGCGCAAAGGACAGCTAAGTTCTGAAGAGGTTGATGAGGCGGAAATCCTGGTGCTTAATCTAGTGCAACGTGAGTCATTTGAGGGCAAAAATGAAAAGAGACTATCTGGTATGGAAGCTTTTAAAGACCATAATAGTTTAATTCGTATAAAATCCCGCATAAGCAATAGACATGATCATGAAAATTTTCGTTTTCCAATTGTTTTACCTGCCAGACATTCCGTGGTGAATCAGCTTATATTTGGAGAACATGTCAAATCATGTCATGTTGGTGTACAAGGACTGATGAGCATTCTTCGTGAAAATTATTGGATTCTAGGCGGTCGACGGGCCATCAAATCTGCAATTTCGAGCTGTGTCGTCTGCAAAAGATACAATGCGAAGCCATTTAGTGCGAGTTCTCCGCCATTACCGATCGATCGTGTCAGAGATGCGGTAGCGTTCGAAATCACTGGTGTGGACTTTGCGGGTCCTTTGTATCTTAAGTCGGGAGAAAAAGTATGGATATGTCTCTTTACATGTGCTGTATATCGAGCGGTGCATCTTGAACTCTGTACTTCGTTATCGGTGGTCAATTTTATGCAAGCATTGAGACGATTTATTGCCAGACGAGGTCGACCGAAGACTATATATAGTGATAACGGGACAAACTTTGTTGGTACCGACAATGTTTTTTCACGAGTGGACTTTCAAAAAATTGCTGAGAACAGTAGTGTATTATTTTAAGTTTGTAATTGTTTAATTATTTTAGCTGTTGGTTTTGCAAATGGTTTTTTGATGTCTCTGATGTGTTAATGAGACACGTTTCTTTATTTAAACTTGCCTCAGGTGGGAGGATGTCAGAGCCATATTTGATCACACGGTATTATCAAAATATTTAAAAGGAACCTAATAGTTACTAAAGCATTGGTGACAAATTCCTAATCTCCTTTGTTAATCAAAACAAGCCATATTGTATGAAGAATATGGTGACGAATCATTTTATCGGTTTTGTTAGTCAAAAATAATGTCTTGCCACCTAAGGAATAGTTTACATTTCAGTCGGTCAACGCGAGCTCGAAAATATGGAGCATATTGTATTACAGTGACGCCGCGAGCTTGCTTATCTTTTGACAAGAATTGTTAATTTCTCTTGCACCATATAAATTTTATATTCAAACGGGTTTAAGCTTAAAATCACTTATGATAAATAGAAATTCATTGTTTTTTAGTGGATTTTGGATTTTTATTTACTTCGAACCGTGTACTTGGTGTAAGACGGGTAGTTTTCGCCAATACACCCGACACATAGATCTTTAGTTTAAATTACTTAGGTTTCACGTTTTTTATACAGGGAGTTCTTAAAATTGTGCCAATGTTTCCATTTAAATAAATGTGCATAAGTCAATTTTTGCAAATGGAACACCATATTTTTTAGCTTAATAACGTGTAGAGAATTAAATTTCCTATCTAAATGTTTAATATGTTACAATCCACAATGTTAGTCGTTTTGAAATTATGAGCGATTTAATTAAAAAATCTTAAAATTTCTGTTTGTGTTAATGCGACATTTTTTTTTGAAAAGAAGGCTTCGACTGGGATTTGTGTTTTAAAATCATTTTGGTCAAAGCCTACTTTACAAATTGGCAACAAAGATCAAAGTCAAACAAAACTCCTAGTCGAAGCCTTCTTTTAAAAAATAATGTCGCATTAACACAGAAATTTTAAGATTTTTTAATTAAATTGCTCATAATTCCAAAACGACTAAAAATGTGGGTTGTAACATATTAGGTATTTAGATAGGAAATTTAATTCTTTACGCGTTAGTAAGCTAAACATATGGTGTTCCATTTGCAAGAATTTACTTATACACATTTATTTAAATGGAAACATTAGCACAATTTTAAGAACTCCCTGTATAAAAAACGCAAAACCTAAGTAATGTAAACTAAAGATCTATGTATTACTTAAAAGCTTACAAAATTTTAAATGTTTACCTTTATTATTTTCAGAGTTACTAAACTTTCTTCTCGAAGCGTTTTTACACAAAAAAATCCTTTTATAATTCATATCTCAAAAACGGTTAGAGATAGGAATAGATCATTATTAACAAAAGTTATTTAGATTTTAATAAGGTAATCAAAAATGCTAAAATATACAGGGTGTTTCATTTAAAATAGCAAAGTTGGTATTAGCTTCCGGTATAACCGGAAGTAATAAAAACGTCAAAATATAATGCTTTAAAAGATCAAAGCCAATTATGCCTGCTATCAAATTTTAAGAAAGATAAGTTTATTCGTTTTCGAGATCTTCTAATAGGCCACTCAACGTGAATCACCCTGTATATAAAAATGTATAGATTTAGAATTACTGCGTTGGCTTGCATAAGGATTTTTAATAATAACTAACTAATCCAGTAACTGGTGACTCATGTTTACTAGTCAGACAACGTCTAATGTGAGTAAATATACCTGTCAATAATGTCTTTTATGTCACAGGTAAAGTTGCTGGTTAATTAATTATTGTTAAAAATCTTTATATACCATAACACTATCGTAGATACTTAGCCTTATATAAATGTTTAACAGTTTTACCACTTTCAGAAAAGAAAATATGTCTTCAAATACTACAACGCGACGCCACGCATGACATGCTTATTTATAAACATCGCAACTTTAAAGTGCCTTACGAAGACCGTATCAATATTTCAGTTTTACTACTGTCCTGAAAAGAAAATTATAAATAACACACAACAGAACTGAAAGTCATAACAGGCTTCTTTCTTGCAAAATCGAAACACATGTGACAAACTCCTCCACAGCGACCACTTGAAATTTATCAACATGACATAACAGACGTTAAGCAAAGTGGATAACTGACAGGGATCATATCTTTATCTCGAGTGATGTAAATAAGAACAAAGCAGTGCCATATCAAAAATAATGTTGAGTTTAATGTTGACGTGATGACGTGGACTTTATGTGTAATAATAATGGCAGTTTGATGTAATACATTATCGCGAAATTCTTTGTTCGATGATTTTATTCACAACATTCGGTTAAATAGTATAAGTAATAAACAAACACAAAGTACTGGTCTCATAGGAAATTAGACCGTGACTTTGTGTTTGTTATTACTTGTACTTGAATCTCTTCTCTTCTGCTTCTTTGCTGCTTCTCAGTCTCTTGGAGAAAATGGACAGCTTCTTCGGTTAAATAGTGTCGCTTATCAAAAAGTTATAGATGTTCTAGGGATGTTACATTGTTTATTTAACTTATTTTAACTGTATCCAAAAAGTCAGTAATGTGTTAATTTCTACAGATTATTATATATTAACTATAGATCATTCGTACTGACTGCACAGCTCAATAGTTCTCAATTTTACTCTAAAAATAATGGTCAGTTTTAACTTGATTTGGGAACAAACTAAGCTTAAAAAAAGAAACGACATCTGTGACTTGCGATTTTCATAATATCGATTTACATGTGCCAAGTTGGATTGTATTATTTTTTTCGTTATCGAATTATATTTATGTCTATTTTTGGCACGACTGACTTAAGTGACTGGGCAGGTTTTATTCCCACGCTTGATGGAATGCTTTAAATTTTAAACAGTCCGTATGACATTGGAGGACTTTAAGCAAATAATAAAAGATTAGAAATTAGTAAACGGTTCCAATCGATTTTTAGGAATTTTTAATTTAAAATGGCTGTGCTTAAAATATAAAGAGATAGTTTCACTTGTCGCAATTTTGAGTATTTATTGTAGTTTCTGTCGTATTCCAATCCTTTCTTTATCGTACCCACAGAAACATACTACTTTACCTAATTAATAATCCTACTGATACAGTATAATGATAAGGACGCTAATATAAAAAAAACATTTTACCATGTTGTTGTATCCGGTTCCATTAAAAGGTATAGGTCAGTACCGTGCCATGTTTTCGTTGAAATATCTAATGTTATCCATATCTATGCCCATGGTTAAAAATAAAAATAATAAATTACTTGCCAAATGTAGTCTAATGTCTATTAGTTTGTGCCAAATTTTGCTACTGTTCTAAAATATATTAATTTTTTTCAAATTTTAACACTCTGTATCCCCACGCCTTGTAACAGCTACTGAATGGCTTGTATACCGGGTGTTGCTTAATGACGTGCTAATATTTTAGAGTGTTTTTTTTTTTTTTTATGATAAAACACCTGCACTGTAGGAAAAATCCTTTAAGGCGCTCTGGGAGCGGTGCGAGTGCGAAAAAAGCGATTAACGTTGGTCTTGAAACGTTGAAGATTGTATTCATTGGGAAACACGACCTCAGGAAGATCGTTCCACAAAGATGACGTTCTCCAGATGAAAGAATTCTTGAACAATGAAGTTCGAGGAGTACTAAGCTGAACAACATATGGATGAGCGGCAGTGGTTCGCCGTGTATTTCTGTTTTGCATTGCTCTAGGTGGAATCAAGTGGGCAATGTCAGTCGAACACCTGCCATGAAAATATCTGTAAAAGAGAGCCAAATCACCAACCTGTCTTCGATGCTCCAGGCTATCGAGGGTCTTGGTCAGCTCGGGGTCGCCGATCAGACGAACGGCTCTCCTTTGAATGGAATCCAGTAGCCGAGGGGTGTGCTTGGGTGCAGAGCTCCAGACATGAGAGCAATATTCTAATGATGGTCGAATCTGGGCTTTGTAGAGTGTCAAAAGTTGATGAGGTGTGTACAACCTTTTGGTGCGGAAAAGTACACCAAGTTTCTGTGCAGCTGTCTTGGCAATTGCGGCAACGTGATCATGCCAAGACATATTACCTCCCAGATTGACCCCCAGCAAATTAATAGACGGTGCCAGGGGAATTGCGTGTCCTGCCATGACTATATCCGGTTCTGCAATGTTAACCTTTTTGGAGAAGACTGCTGCCTGGGTTTTCTTAGCATTAAATTCGACTTGGTTACTGTCACCCCAAGCCAAAATTTCTTCCAGGTCCTTGTTGAGGCGCAATACTTCATGCTGCCTGCGAAGATGTGCGTCGGCAGCGGATGTTTGGGGAGTCAAGGTAAAAGATGAGACAAGTGGGCTGTCATCAGCAAAGCTATAAATTGGATTTTGGGTTTTCACTAGAAGGTCGTTAATATACAGTAAAAAGAGGGTAGGCGACAATATGGACCCTTGAGGAACACCGGCATTGATGGTGAAGGTGTCTGAGAGAAACCCGTCAACCGCCACTTGCAGAGAACGGTTCTTAAGGAAGCTGGTTAACCATAAACAAAATCCATTAGGCATACCGTAGGATCGCAATTTACTTAGAAGTCCATCGTGCCAAACACGATCAAAAGCCCTAGAGATGTCCAGTGCAACAGCCCGGGATTCTCCATGATGTTCGATGGTGTTGCTCCAAAGATGGGTGACATATGCCAGAAGGTCACCTGTTGATCTGGACTTACGAAACCCGTATTGATGGTCGCTGATAATGTTATGCCCTTCCAGATACTTTAGGAGTTGTTGGTTAATAGCTTTCTCCATTACTTTTGAAATGACTGAAAGCAATGCGACGGGTCGGTAGTTGCTTGGCAGGGTCTTTTTACCTTTCTTTGGAATGGGCTGGACACGCGCCGACTTCCAGCAGGATGGAAATATTCCTTTTTTGTAGGATAAGTTGAAAAGTCTACAAAATACTGGTGTAAGTTCATCGGCGCATGTCTTGAGAACAATGATAGGAATTTCGTCTGGACCAGAAGCTTTATTGACGTCGAGTCCTTTAAGAATCCGTTTAACAAGACGCTGACGGAACACGATTTCTGACAATTGCGATTGAACTGAGGGAATGTTGGGTGGTGGTTTTCCCTGAAAGTCTACAGTGGAATGCGAGGAAAACAGTTCAGCAAGTAGGTTTGCTTTATCCCCGGCTGTGATTGTGAGTGTGATTTTTCAAGTCATTTTATGAATTTTTTGTTACAGGGTGTTGATTTTCTTTAATTCGTTTTTTGTAATATCTCCGAAAGTACTTTAGATAATATTTTCAATTTTGGCATGTGCTAATCTGACATAAAACCACATGTTTAAGTTATAAAGGTTATTTTTTTGTCCCCCAGTGGCGTCCCTGCAAACATGTCCTCTAGTGGTACACCACTGACATTTTTCCATGTGGATATTATTTGTGATTAGCCTGGTCAATTCAGCATAAAAATTGTCCCTTGCGTTTTTATCCTTGGGCACACCGTTCCAGATTAAAATAATTAAATTAAATTAGCTTCATTTTGCATACCTATTAAGTGGGTGGTCATTTTCTACAATTTTTATAAAACAATATATAGTAGAGCTAATTTAATTATTTTAATTAAGAACGGTATGCCTGAACAGAAAAACGCAAGAGACCATTTTTATGTAGAATTGACCAGGCTAATCAGAAATAATATCAACATGGAAAAATGTCAGTGGCGTACCACTTTTTTTCTAAAAAATATCAGAGGACATGTTTGCAGGGACGCCACTGGTGGGACAAAAAAATAACTTTTATAACTAAAATATGTGGTTTTATATTCTATTAGCACATGCCAAAATTGAAAATATTATCTAAAGTACTTTCGGAGATATTACAAAAAACGAATTAAAGAAAAAAAATTCAACACCCTGTAGCAAAAAATGTAAGCCGTTTAGGACATATGTTTATATGAACTTTTCTTCATAAAATTACTGGAGGATTCGCACCTTAAAATATTAGCACGCCATTAAGGAACACCCTGTATTGAGAAACCTACATTAATAATCCGGTATTGATATGAATATTCCTTTCAAAGGATACAGCCAAAAAGTTAAGAAAATCCAACCGTATATTATAACTCGTTTCGCAGCCGTCTAAAAACCTCCCTCAAATCATTTACCGAAAATAAATTGTCCACTTAGATTGACATGTCAGGTCCGTGGTAAATTATTCGTAAAGTTTCCGAAAACATTTATTGGCAGGAGTAGGCACAATTTCACGTTACATGTCACACGAGACGGGGCAATTTTTATAAATTGTAGCTAACAAAAAAAATTGAGGTTTTTCGTAGTCCAAACATGACATCAAAGTAAATAAATAATAAGGCGTCGTTCCGTCTCTATTCTTATGATCGAATTTTAATACCCAAGTAATTTGTACTTATATTTTGTCATGGTTATTGTTTGTCGATTTATGTTTGCATTGAAGATAATTTTTGTCAGTTGTTCATTGTCAGGGAAAAATGTATTTCTACGACCACCTATGAAAACGAAAAAAACAGCACGGTTAACTTGGCTCGAAAGCGCCGAATATTACACGCGTGTTGAAAAAAAATATTTCAACACTAGTGTTGAAATACAAGGCACACTATTTAATATAAACATATGGTGCCAATTTGACAGACCACCCCTATTTATTAAAAAGAACAAATTGCAGTAATTGTAAAGTGTTTAACTTATTTATCATGTGTCAAGTGATTCAGAATTAGAGTGTGAAAATACGCCATCTGAAATTATAAAACGTGTTGATATTATACTGGAAAATCTATTACCAGAAAAACAAATCGCCCTGAAGAAAGTGTCATGTATTAAACAACAAATCTTTATTGGTATCGATGGCATAGAGAATAGAGCTCTAGCCTACAGATCGCAAGGTCACAGGTTCAAATCCCATCAGAAGTATTTGACTTTTTTTTTAAACTTTAAATAATTTATAGAATTATTTTGAATTGAAATCTTCCTTGTTGGGTGGATTTTTAAAATTTATGTTTAATGCATCTTTCCTTGATTAAATTTAAAATTTTTCATTCTGGTTAATCTAGAAGTCAATCCAGGATTAGTTCTCCCTATGATATATAAAATATGAAAAAATAATTTTTTTTTCTTTCCACACCACCTTTCTTACTCTCCCCATGTTTTCTTCGGGATGAGATTTCTGGACCCATGAGTCTGTAAGTATACCAATTTTAAATCAATAATCCTCTTCTTACTTTTTTATCTTTCATGGCTCGATGAGGGCTCCATCGATGTTCACTACCATTTAATCTTGTTCCTTTATTTATTATGCTCTCTCATTGTATCTTATTCCTGATGATGGGTGTTACTACACCCGAAACATGTAGAATATAATTTCATTATTTCAATAAACTAATGGAGAAAGACTTCATGTTTTTACTTATTCCTAAATATGTAAAAGTTAAACTACAAATAAAGGAAAAGCCTATTGACAAGCTATGAAACCAGATATTAAATGAAACATAATCCTAAGTATGCTAATTTCAACACTAGTGTTAAAAAAAAATTTACTAATCAAAGGCTTTTTTAATAATTCTTTGTGGTCGTAGGAAAAATAGTGTAAGTGATTATTCTAAAACTCGGAGAATTTCCGCACTCGGCTGACGCTTTGTGCTAAATATCTCCTCGTTTAAAAAGTATCACTTTCATCACTTGTTATGTAATATACTATTGAAGTCGTTTTAATTGCAAAAATTTTACTAAACAAACCCAACGTCGCTATACTAAGAAAGTCAAATAAAGAAAAAATGGGAAAATTATTTGCGCATAGGGAATGTCCAGAATAAAAACAAACTATTTCTAAAATAAAGTGTAATGTAACTTTTCTACGCGTTTTACTAACAACTCTTTATGTTTCGTTTTACAAAGAAATTTATTAACAGAGCTGCCAGGCAAAATTAAAATTCAAAACGTAAATGCAATCGACAGCTTCCTATAAAATCCGGTGGGAAAAACGAGACATATCCGAACTCGACTAATGTATTTTAGATCACTCTTTCATTTTTCTAATTTAATAGGCATAGTGGGTATTAATAAATGTGATTGATTTGATTAGATCGTCTTGGAACTTTGATTATGATAAAGCAAAAATAGAAAAAAGGAAAAACAAAAGGCTAAAAACTGCATAATAGAAAGCATTGATTTTTTTAACTATCGTACGATAATTTATTCTGCCAAGCAGGTTTGCGGAATTTTTAGCTGTATAGGACAACTAATATTTTGCATTCATAATAAATATCCTCACCATTTTTTTCTTTAGGTCGACTGTAAGTACAATAGAAATTCCTTTATAACACTACTCGTTGTACAAGCAAAATCAAATTATAGTCTATTTCAGAAAGTTGTAGAGTAATAAAAGGTCATTGCAAAGGGACTACCAGAGTGACCCAACGAATATTTAAGCCACTTTCATAATTTGGCATTGATTTCCTTGCAAAATTCTTTATTTTCATCACGTGCAGATAGTACCACCGGGGTTTGGGTCAATTTATGAGTTTTGCCTATTGTTATCCATTTACAAAAACTAAAAATGGTGTGACAAAGGCGTGCATTATGTACATAGTATAAGATACATTTATTTTTTATTAAACATAGTAAAAAATTCCAAAATACAAAAAATACATTATACGGAAATTAAATTATAAAAAATCATAATATTTTTAGTCATCTAAGGAACTGTCATCTCCTTTTGACGGTATAATTAGCAGGTCGATGGTCCGATCGAGCAGGTGTTCAAGATCCCAGATTTTCTCTTCTTCTTTAATGACATGATGGATAGCTTTTTGCCAGTTCTTTGGTGTTACTTCCTTAATGGCTGGATCAAAATGTAGCTTAACGTCTTTCATTTTGAATGTCGTGTTATGTCTTGCTACGAATCCTTTCACTTGCGCCCATATAAGTCCTATAAAAGGATTTAGTTCGCAATGATATGGCGGTAGTTACACTATGTTTTTCAGCTATATCTTCCACTGCATATTTCATAAAACGATGTTTTCGTAAATTTGCTATAGCTAATAGTTCCTTCTTTATTAAATTATCTTCTTTTTTTTTTTTAAGTTATCATAAATAATTTAATGCACAAAATTTACCTACGCCTATTGCCGACACCGAAATTGAGCTGAACTGGACGGAATTTCCCATTTTATTACTCTACACTTTTCTGAAATAAACTATATAGTCATTAGCTTTATGTCAGAAAATTTCAATACCAAATAGAATAAAAGTTATTTCCTGTTGCAAGGCTTAAAATTTTTTTAGTAGATTGTCCCAAGGTATCAAAACATTTATCATTCAATCCAGTATCGCTAATTTACTCAAGAAATAAACATAAATGTTCCAACCGTGTTATATTCGCTACAAAGCCAAAGTCAACTAGCTGGTAACTGAAAAATGTCTGACAAGCACTTTAATCGGGTAGAATTCGGCGGAAACCACATTCGGCATTTTTTTCTCTTCGCTGCAAGTTACTAGCTTTGAAAAATAATCGCTTTTGATACCGTGTACATACTGTACATACACAACATCGTCTTTAATCAAAACGCAAACAAAAGACTTGACAACTACAGGCAAATACCGAACGATGTTTGTTCAGAAATTATCACATGTTATGGCAGTTCCGTAATCAAACTGTACCTAAAAAACTTTTGTGATACATATTCTGAGCGAGTAGTTCGAGATGAGAACATTTGTTCTTTGTACAAGATGAGATCGATAACGATTTGTTAATGTTGATGACATTTTTATTCTTTTTGGATACTTTGGGTAAAAACATCTTTTTTATTGGATATGGCTGTGTCTGCTTTATATATAGTATATATATCATTTTTCAAACGTTCCTGAATATTTAATAACGGAAAGCATTGATCAGCTTTTACAGAAAGATTTCATCGTTTGAACTGCTTTTTTCACAGGACTTTAAGCATTACAGGGTGTTCCTTAATGATGTGCTAATATTTTAGGGTGTGATTCCTAAAGTCATTTTATGAAGAAAAGTTCATATAAACATATGTCCTAAACGGCTTAAATTTTTTGGTACAGGGTGTTGAATTATTTTTTTTAATGCGTTTTTTGTAATATCTCCGAAAGTACTTTAGATAATATTTTCAATTTTGGCATGTGCTAATAGGACATAAAAGCACATGTTTAGTTATAAAAGTTATTTTTTGTCCCATCAGTGGCGCGTCCCTGCAAACCTGTCCTTTCATATTTTTTACAATAAAGGGGTACGCCACTGACATTTTTCCATGTGAATATTATTTCTGATTAGCCTGGTCAATTCTGCATAAAAATGGTCTCTTGCGTTTTTCTCCTCAGGCACACCGTTCTTAACTAAAATAACTAAATTAGACGGGCGGAAGCATGCCTATTAAATGCAGGTGGTCATTTCCAACAATTTTTATAAAACAAAATTTTGTATTATCAATGTTAATAATAATAAATAGTAGAGCTAATTTAATTATTTTAATTAAGAACGGTGTGACTGAGGAGAAAATCGCAAGAGACCATTTTTATGCAGAATTGACGAGACTAATCAGAAATGATATTCACTTGGAAAAATGTCAGTGGCGTAAAACTTTTTTTCTAAAAAATATCAGAGGAAATGTTTGCAGGGACGCCACTGGTGGGACAAAAAAAATAACTTTTATTACTAAAAGATGTGGTTTTATGTCCTATTAGCACATGCCAAAATTGAAAATATTATCTAAAGGACTTTCGGAGATATTACAAAAAAAGCATTAAAAAAAATAATTCAACACCCTATAGCAAAAAATTTAAGCCGTTTAGGATATATGTTTATATGAACTTTTCTTCATAAAATGACTTGAGGAATCACACCCTAAAATATAAGCACGTCATTAAGGAACACCCTGTAGATAATTGCTTAACTAACTTTTTGCTGGGCAGTGGTCCATGTATAATATTTCAGTATACTCTACTCTAGACAAAGGTTAAACTATAATGTTGATAATAAATGTTAACTACTGATAAAATAAACATCATGATAAGTTTCTTTGTACACTCGGTATATTTAGTAACGTTTCTAAGTTTATATTTACATTGTTGCCTAATGACCTGATAACGACTGTGATAACAGTTATCGTACGCTCTCGTTAACCACCCACAACCAGCTATGCAAATATTGAGCATGAAGCGTGTTTATTTATGAAAATATTACTGGAAGTATCGTTTGCAATTTGTTTTGATTTTAATGCACCGTTAGAACATTGTTTTTATAAACATACTGGCTTGTATTATCGCTAGACGTCAAAATGATTTTCTTTCTTACCAGATAAATTAAATTTAAAAGTTTAAAAGAACGTAGTAAATTTTCTAGAATGATGTTAATAAAATTAATAATTTTTGTTAGAAATGCTGTTATACAGTGGCGGCTCGTCAGGTAAAGTAGGTGAAGGGGCTCTTCACCATTTTTGAGGACCGCGAGCCGCCACTGGTGTTATACCACAACCTGTAAAAACGGTGGGAAAGCCATTATTGAAATTGTTTTACACCACGGAAAAGAATTTGAAACATGTCAGTTAAGTATGGCTAGATCTGGGTTTGCTGTATCTCACCGATCTATATATGTAAGTATCTCGGCAATTACGTCAATGCGGTGCTCGATACGGCGTACTAATTCTAGCGGTGTAGGCCCACATCCTTTCTAAGATCATCTTACTTCCTGTGAGTCGATGACTTTTATAGCATCGTCTAAGTTTGGATCATTTTTTATTAGTTTGCCACACAAGAGCAATATTTAAGAGTCCCAAGAAATCAGACAATCCATGTGTAAGTGATAAAAATCATACAATATGTACAAACTAGGTGATTTGATATATCTTTTAAACAGAGAAGCTTATGTTTTAAATCTTTCGTGAACAAAAAGAGCACGAAAGAAAAAATCTTAATTATTATCTCGATTATTTTTATATTTACCCATTAATCATTTTATATTAGCCCATTCGTATCATCAATAATTTTTCAACAACAGTTATTTACTATAGCTTTAATTCAAATATTAACAATTACATACACAATTACTATGAGGACAATTTTTCTTATAACCATTTATTATTACAGAAGTTAAGATATAAAAAATCGTAATATTCTTCGTCATCTGAGGAACTGTCATCTCCTCTTGACGTTATAATTAACGGGTCGACGGTCCGATCAATCAGGTGGTCAAGATCCAACATTTTCTCCTCTTCTTTAATGACATGATGGACAGTTTTTCGCCAGTTCTCTGGTGTCACTTCCTTAATGGTTTGATGGATAGTTCCTTCTTTATCCAATTATCTTCTTTTTTTTCTTTGGTTAATTATCATAAATAATTTAATGCACAAAATTTACTTGCGCCTATGGCCGACCCCGAAATTGAGTCGAACTGGACGGAATTTCCCATTTTTATTACTCTTTTTGAATTAGATTATAATTACTAAGATTTAAATTTTGTAAAAATTAATGGTTGATTTGCTTTAAATGTTAAACTGTGTTTTGACAGCTGCATACATTTTTTTTTGAGGAAGACCTCTTAATTCTTACCTATACACATATTGTCGCTAGCTGACAGCTTCC
This sequence comes from Polydrusus cervinus, assembly GCA_935413205.1. Classification (NCBI taxonomy): domain Eukaryota; kingdom Metazoa; phylum Arthropoda; class Insecta; order Coleoptera; family Curculionidae; genus Polydrusus; species Polydrusus cervinus. Next base: position 9,228,696 of record OW284516.1, read on the forward strand.
TTTTCGACTATCAGCTAACTAACTAGAACTATAAAAACGGATTAACTTTATTACCTACCTGTCTCGGCTAGTGCAAACGTACTTTTATTGACTGCCATAAACACTTGTTAGGCGGAAAGAATTGTTTAAAAATGTATTTGGTAATAATTCTTAAGCGTGTCAAAGATCCAAGAAGCCATAACATAAACAGCATTATTCAATAAAATAGTTTATCTCTTTTGTGATACATTTTACATGCTACTAATTCATTTAGCTTAAACCTAGCACTTATTTGGAATTAGGTACATAATTAATATTTAATGTAAGATATATTGAAAACAATCGATGGACATGGGGACGCATATAGAATAAACTTAAAATAGTTACTTGCCCCATAGAAGATAATGTGAAACAAAATATAGATTAATTGATATTCAGTGGCTGATATTAAATATTTCCTTACTTCTTGTGTTAATAATCTAGGAATATTCGTACAGTTAATTTCAGCTAATCATAAGAACTTGTTTTTAGTGTGTGATTATTTGTGGCCAACCAATGTGAAGGAACTGATAGTAAACTGTCAGTAATGTGAAGTAAATTTAATTGAAAAATAGATATAAAGGAAGTGTATAATATATAATATAATACCGTGAATTGATTACTAAGGAATGAAAAACCAACTAATCATAATCAAATGATGCCTTCTGTTATAAGGGTGACTATCTCGGAAATATTTTCTCTTATATAAATTATCGGTCCATAGGAGAATTGATACAATTTTAATTTATACAATGATGAGCTCATACTACACGTTAATGCGAAGGACAAACAGAGAACCGTGAACACAGAGCCAGGTTTCTGCATGCGGGATGCATATTCGATGAACCTCTAGTAGAAATAATTGCCCGCCCTTTGAGCTGGGGGTAATTTGGCATGCCGGCGCGCCACCCAGGGTAATTAATGTGAAGTAACTGGTTTCATAATTCGCAGGACCAATCAACTCGGGGATATATGCCGTGTATGCATATATACGAAGTCAACTTCACGGTTAACGTAAATTATGCATTACTATGCAGATGATATGACCAATAAATCATCCCGTAAGCGCCTTGTTCAACACTTGAAAGGTATGTTTTGAAAACTTGTAAATTGGACACGACGAGTGTAAAATAATCAAATTGATCAATTTGCTAAGAATTTTTATTTAATTATTTAGAGTTATCAATAAATGCAAAATTTTAAATTAATATTTGCTATTGGTTATAAACATTCCTATCAGTAATCTTAGTTATTTTATATAATGCCCTTTTTCTATTTCTTTAATTGTGTTATATGTTTTTAATGTAATGCTTTGCTTCAAAAGAAGTATCATTACCTTATTAAGTAGGTAACTACCACCGACGATGCATTTATAAATGTAGCTTCTTCTAGTTGTTTAACATTAATTTATAATAATTAATATTACATAGGTATATGCTATATCACATTACCGTTTAATTTTTGTGGAATCCTTTATCTCTAATATTTTGACTCTTAATTATCAATATATTCTTCACATTATTTAAGTATATATTTCACATTAGCCGCCTAAAATTATTTTCATTACTAAACGACACTCTTTAAATGTTTCTGTAATGATTTTCCGAAGCGTTAAAGCTCTCCACACACTCTCAATCTTCACTTCAGCGAAGCCTGGGTTAATAATCCTCTATAAGTACAGTTTCGTTTAATATTTTCATATTTTCAGAGTAATTTTTACGGTCACAAACTACTTCTATCCCTTATCTGTAGCCAAAATCCAACTAATAATGCCACAACGTCTGATAATACAGCCTAATAGGCCTTTAAGGCGCCTTAAAACTAATTTGTTACCTACTTGTATCTCTTGACGTTTTTTACCTGCCTTCGGTAAGGTTCATCCTTCTTTGAAATAGGGAAAATATTACCTTTTATAGTTTTTTAAACAAATCTATAATAATTAATGAGTAAAAATGACGGGGGGCGTCAATGTGGAAATGAAATACGACCACAATATATTTATGTTCCGTATTTATATTAGTCCATATCCATACTTATTCTTTTTTTCTGTTTATAGAGCAAAGTCACAAAGTATTCAGTTACCAAAAAATCCAAATTATTGTTGACGACTCGCGTTATTGTCAACTAGTTAGTAGGAATTGTGCTAAATGTTACAGCTGAATAAAAAATCAAGGAGAAATACTGAGGACTGTTAAATACAAAGCTTTAAGATTTTAAATTACAAGGCTCGATGTTTTGAATAGATAATTATTGAAGACATTTGACCAACTGTAATACGATGTAGATTAAAGAGATGCCACGTCATCAGTTAGAAAATGATAGAGGAGTTGATAACTTATTTCATATTACTAAGCTCTGATCAAAAAATCCTTTAATTTTGTTTGGAATAATTTTAATGAATAATGTATTTGTACAGTCGATAACACACATAGTTTTAGACACTGATGGATTTTTTTTCTAACATTGTTTTTTTTTTGTTGCAGGTAAGGCTATACCTCAAAATATGAAGAAATTAGTTATTATGGAAACTCTAACATGGTAATGTAACTTGAAGTAATTATTTTTGTGTACATTGTCAATCTGAAGTTCATACCAATGTTGTGTTAACTTTAAACTATGGTAAATTTGTTAAGAAAAAAAACATAGCACTTATGATATCGAATAGCATCCCGTCTTAATAACTTCATCATTCTAATTTATGCAAAATTGTTTATAAACCATTTAAAATCCAAATTATCCCTGTACATACAAAAACTAGCAAACTCACCAACTCAAATTAATTTATGACCAAATAAATATGTAAATTGCCATTTTAATGACGGCCTTATAGTTAATTTTGAACACCAGTTTAGCTAATTGAGCATCAGCAAAAAACATGAGAAACGCGGAATATGTGTTGCTTGCCACATTATTTAATTGCATTTAACGGGACAGATAATTTGCAACCAATATCTTAATCATCTTTTATTCGACTAATGAGATCTGCTCTAACGTCACATGCATGGTTGGACTAATCCTTTAATCTACTGGGAAAAGATCTTTCTTTGCATGGATGTGTTGTGTAAATCAAAATATTTCAATACAGTTTACAGTTATTCGCATCAAAATTGTTTCTCCAGATCCCGTTTTATTGTTAATAAAAATATTTTAAAAGTAAACGAAAAAGTTATTATTAAGGACATTTGGCCATGAGACGGTTGCAAGTCTAGTTTGGGTTAAACGTATGACTTCCGGGTTGCGGAGTAGAAACACTGAACCAAAGTTTACAGAATATTTATTCTGTGAAGTTTGACTCCGAATGGCATACACTATCGAGGTGGTTTCCATCTTTACGTACCTGTGCTTCTCCCATATGAAATATATCCGTCACTTTTCTGCCTGAATCAGATAAGAACAGGAAATGTAGGCCTTAGCATACTCTATCGTGGGATTTCCCACTATCAAGCTTTCCTGACGTTACCAGTTAAATACGAAAATCGGAAACCGATAGTATATCTCAAAGATTTAACTCTACGCAAGCTAAACAGAAATACTGATCATTTCACTCACACCGTCTGACTTAACAGTCCCTTCTAGGCAGGTAACCCACATTGCGCGCTGGTATTTCACAACTGTAAATGAGATCATCATATTGTTATTTAAATTGTCAAAGGCCGCTTCATTAGTACAACGAGAATAATTTTTATTTTTACCTTTTGCAGTGCATCATAAAAGGAGTACTATTGCCTCTAAATCGCAATTTAAAATTCAAACTGACCAGCAACGTCATAAAATTTCTCTTGTCCAATCATGGCGTCAAATGGCAATCGATTTCAACACATTCTGCACCTTTTCGATATCCGAACGTGCATGTTATCCAATTTAAAAATCAAAGAATAACAAGCCAATTCCATATCTGCGTCAGCTCGTTTGGCACAGACGCATCACACATACAAATTGGCTTATTTGATAATCTATTGCATTCTAGCGCATCTAGGATAAGGTAAAACCTGTTTGAAAATCTGTTAGACAATAATTATTAGAAGTAATATGACAAAAAAAGATGCAATTAAGATATTTAATGCCTTTATTAAGACTTTTTGTATTTTTTAAGTATGGTATAATTTATAATTTTAACCGATTTTTATGATCATGACCATGTAGGATAATCACCATTCATCATAATCCTCTAGCATCTTAAGAACTTTTCGATGGATGATTCTAGAGAGTAATTTTTATTATCCGGTTGCTAAAGGCTCATTTACACTTTGAAGGTTTACTGGCGGAAAGTACTTGCCACCAGTAAAGTTGTCTTATGTAAATTAGAAAAATCCCGACTTTCTACTTCAAGTCAGACTTTCCTCTAATTTACACAAGGCAAGTTTACTGACTGCAAGTGCTTTCCGCCACTAAACTTTCCAAGTGTAAATAAGCCTTTAGTGACTTGGCAATTGTTGAGCATATAATCTGGTAACGCGATGACGCAGGTTGAACGTTTTCCTCCGCCGTTATTTTTGGAGTCATTTTACCTCTAAGCAACCAAAGGTTAACTTTGTCCTGGAAGAATACCGATTCACTGCCCTCCCTCAAATCCCTAGAATGATTGCTAGATGTTGTCGAGTACTAATAGTGTCCTTATCCTTCATTCCCTATTTTAAAAAAAGGAACTTCCGACAATTCTAAACGCTTAATCCGAGCGCATCCCTTATGTAATAAAATCATTATCCCATTCTTTTATTAACATGGTTGTCACTGCACGCCATAACGTGACCAATCCCTGACCTACACAACTTCCGATAGACCACACGTTAGAAAAGTCGAAAAGAGCACCTAATTAGGAACATCTTGACACCTAAAGTGATGGATACAATTTCCTTTTCCACGCTTGGCACGAGCTTAGCCAGTTCAAAGGGACCGCCAGGCCTCTAAATATGCATTCGCTGCCCACCGTTTACGTGCAAGACCAAGTAGGTGCCGAACGTCAGACTGCCGACTATTATACTACGCCTCGCTTCTCTTCTTTGTCGAACGCCCTTGTATGGGTGCCCACGACCAATTGTCCATCTTTGTTGGCTTGCGAATTTTGATTTATTTCATTAATGACTCTATTATTAGAGTTAATTTGATTTTATTAATGTTTTCAATTATTCCTCGGTTATTTTATTAGATCTATCTGTTTATGTTGGTGTAGGAAAATTAACTAGCAGAATTTTATATTATATTAGTGTGTTTTTTTAACACCAGAAAAAATATAACTATGTACTGTATCTTAATTTACCTTACTTCTCGGATGATTCATATTCATGACTACAATCTAATCTAACCAATTTAAATTTTTCGTTATAGAAAAAATATCAATACTTTGCTTATTTTCATTCTGGGTGTAGACCTTTTGTCTAATTAAGAACCGTAAATCGGATGTGTAGGTAATTAAAAATGCGCCGTCGGCTAAGAAAAATTGGCTGCCACGCCCTTTTTTGAGCTATCAAACAGTAGCGGTGCCAGAAAATGTTTATTATAATATAAACCGGAGACTTGTGGTGAAAACCGGACAGGTGGTCACCCTGGTATAGATGAAGATACTTAAACTCCTGATAACGGAACCTTACTTATTTCAACGTCAGTGGCATCTTAGAGATGGCAGCGTTCATAAAGTTATATATAGTATACAATGAATTACAAAGAAACATTAAAATTAATAACTACAAAGAAACCTCTCTTAGGCGGATACCTACGGGACGTACAAATAAACATATATTTAACATAACAAAAATTCACTAGTTTTAGTTAGGATGTAGTACTAAAAAAACGCGAAGTTTTTCTGCCATTGTTTAAGATTTTAACCTTACAACTCGCAAATAAACGGCGGACTGCTTTCAGGGAATCACACTACTTTCATTCGGCGAAGTCCTTTCGCGCTGCCACGCATACGCGATTGGTTCAGAGAGTTTTTTGCCCGTTTAAAGGAGAGTTTTCGCAACAGCCTGTCCGCGTCCGCCCAAAGGAATGTCCGCCCAAGAGAGGTTGATTTTCATGGAATTTCATATACCTAGTTCCGGACTATGAAAAAATATCCGCTTAATAGAGGTGTCCGCTTATCAGAGGTCTTCGTTATGAGAGGTTTCACTGTGTTGCATGTCATTGTCACCTTATATTTCGATCTCTTGTAAACAAAATTGCCATTCTATTAGTCTCTATTTAAATTGCATGATTTGCTGGTTGCAAATGCATATCTCATTTTAGAAGAATGCAACGTTTTTTATCAAGTATTTTATGTAGACCTTAAAAACTGTATTTTATTACTTGTATCTTCATAATATGCTACTGTTATCATGATTAATATTATTATTATTTTATTCATTTTTCTCGTACATTAAGTATAACTCTTCAACAATCCGTCAAGCATTTATAATTTTTAATTTATATACAACGCAAATAATCATTATACTATACAACCTACAGGTTTTTTTTTTGTTAATTTGCATTACACTTTGATTACAAGCGTATAAAACGATTTACACTTCGTAAATCTAATAGAATAGCTATATAAATAAAGTAACAGCCGCCAGAGACCGCTTGCAACTGTGTTGCATTTTTGTTTTCATCGCACAATTAATCAAAATTATCAATGGGGGTTCGGTTTGGCAATTTAATAGTTTTATCTTGTTTTCAATAATTATTTATAACGATCTAATACGGTGCAAGGCAGGAAGAACTATTTTTAATAACCTATGAAATATTTGTGTTTGTCCGGAACGACACAATTCTTTCTAGCACACAAGAAGGGAACCTTTCAATAATCTTTCTCGTCAATAGACCTATCATGTATTCCCACAGGATTAGATTAAAATTTTATATTTATGCATACACTGCAACTTACTATCGTAGTTTTTTGACGATGTAAAGTTATAATAAATAAAGTACCATCAATGAAATGTAAAAATAAGGTCATAAGGTAAGTTATTTTCGTCTAATACAAACGTTTGTTTATGCTAACCGCTTGTTGCATATTGTTAACTTGACCCTGTATTTTCAGCGGGGACTGTCAAAGTCCTACTCAACAATAATATTCTTAGGTTAAAAAAATGTTTATTCATAAATTGGTTATAATTTAATTTAGGTAACTTCTCTCAATTAAATTTCTTAAAATAAATTCTCCTTCTAATTCAGTAATTCGTTTAGCTCGTACACTAAAGCTAATTCCGTTTTCCTTAATAAAATCAAGTAACTCGATAAGGAAAACTTTTTACCCACAATTCGTTCTACGTCACACTCATTTCACTTTCGTGTTAATGTTTCCCATAAAGCGACTTTCAACGCACGCTTGACCGGGGGGTTTCTACGCTGATTTTGAATAGATAGGAGGATAATGCAGACGAAGGGTTAACGTTAACATATTAATTTTTTTTCATCTGTATAGTTGCTTGATAGTTTTAGATTAGAATCCTCTGGCCGCCCCTGAAAGGGGGGTCACCACTTGTCCCAGGTTCCCACTTATAGACGTCCCCGCACCTGGATCCGCCAAAGTGCCGAAATGAAAAGGTTAGAAGTTCTGTCTCATTCGCTATTTCTAAATCGAGAAGAGTATGAATGATATTAGGATCCGGTTGTACAATAAGAGCTTAAATACGAGTTTTGTAAAGCTCGACCTAAAGTTGAACTTGGTTTAAAAAGGTAATTCTGTTGTATAATCAATTCCTAACCACAGGTCTGTACAGGTGGGATCAATAATTAAATTACCATGATGGTAATGGTTACGCTGTCAAAAAACAAACTTTATTTATTGTCAATGTTTGGGGTATGTACAATTTGCAGTTACTTTTTTAATGTATTCTAACACAAAATTATCTGGGAATAAATAAAAAACACCACCAGTGGAGGAAGACTTCATGTTTTTTATTTATTCCCATAAATTAACTCCACTTTAAGAATGGACTACTTCTTCAAAACAAAATTATCTGCAAATTTTACTTTCAAAAAAGAATGTCTGCTATTAGCTCTTGTTAAGTAGTTTAACGATATTTTGGAAAATAAAAAACAGATAATATTACTAGTAAAGAAAAAATAGAATGTTGGAAAAAGATCGAAACTAAATTTAATTACGAAAATTTTAATATGATCGGGTCTCGGTCTGTAGTTTTTGGGCCGCCTTCGACTTATAGCTCCTAGTACATCGATAAAATATTCATCATCCGATTCGTCTGTTAAATCCAGAAAGTGTTCAACCTCATCATTTGCATTCATAACTTTAAATTATTACCACAAATTTTGAAGTCAAAAAGAATTTATAAGGTTTGGGTTTCCATGTCATCAGTCGTTAATAACTTGGTTTATGCCTAGAAAATTGAAAACTTACCTGAAGAATAAAAGCTTAGTAGGACCGAGTTTACAAAGCTCTACAAAACTCGTACTTAAGCTCTTATTGTACAACAGGATCTAAAAGGCGGTTTCTCCCTCGTCGTTATCTATCTTTAGAAATCATTAATCTAAGGACAGAATTAAAAATACAAAAAGCGAAAAATTGCAAAATTTCATTAACTACTTATTTTACTTCCTAATCTTTTACTGAACCATTTTTTCAGTACTAATGAAGTAACTCGATAAGTGATTTTTGCCACGAAAGCCACAAAGTAATTTCCCCCCAAAAGAAAACGAGACGATTTGCGTGTATCAACTCAAGAAATCTCGATATATCGGATTATTTACAGGCTGAAGCCACAACAATTCCCCTCTATCTTACTTCTTTAGATGACGCTTTAGTTACTTTATTTGCTTTTTCCTTTCCCCCATAATAGGCGATAAAGATTTTAAAGCTTGGCTTAGAAATGTTATGCCACTTTATGTTTTCTTAAGAGCATCCGAACATTATTTCTAAATTCTTCTTCAGTGTTACCTGTTATTAAATTAGACCAAAAACAGTGTGTTATCTTGTCCCGGAATCTGGCCATGGGTATTATTGGATTTTTTAAAACCAGTTGTACAATTAGAGCTTAAGTACGAGTTTTTTCAAGCTCGATCTAAGGTTGAACTGAGCTTTCATTCTTCAGATAAGTTGACATATTTCTTGGCTTTCTTAGACCAAGTTATTAATATCTGATGGCATATAACCAATACCCCCTTAAAAACCCCCTTATAAACATATTTTAGGAGGTACTGATATAACCCAATAAAACAAACCTTATAAATTCTTTTTGACTTCAAATTTTGTGGTAATAATATTTTAAAATTATGAATGTGAATGATGAGGTTGAACACTTACTGGATTTAACAGACGAATCTAATAATAAAGATTTTATGGATGTACTACGAGCTATAGAAATTGCTCGAAGACGGCCCCAAAACTACATACCGAGACCTGATCATATTCAAATTTTCGTAATTAAATTTAGTCTCGATATTTTTCTAATATTCTATTTTTTCTCTATTAGTAATATTATCGGTTCTAAGTTTTCAAAATAGCTTTAAACTCCTTAACAAAAGCTAATAGCCGACATTCTTCTTTGAAAGTAAAATTTGCAGATAGTTTTGTGTTGGAATAGATGAAAAAAGTAGCTGCAAATTGTAAATACCCCAATCTTTAACAACAAATAAAGTTTGATGGTTTTTTGACAGCTTAACCATTGCCAGCGTGGTAATATAATTATTGACCCCACCTGCCCAGACCTGTGGTTAGAAATTATTACAACAGAATTATCTTTCTCCACGACCATTACTGAATGCAATAATTCCAAAATCATTTTTGATAATAGAATGTAAAAATTCTTGCTCTTGAGTTGGAGTATTTATTCTAAAACACTGGCTTCTTATGCGTTTTGCGTGTATTTTCATTCCATAACAAGATACGGAATGAATATTTTGTAATTGATCTAAACGACATAGGTTGCCATGAATTTCTAAACTGTCAATGTCAGCAGACAAATTTTAGTGCAAGTCAAAATATGAGTGAAAAATCGGATGAATCAGATATGGAACTGGATAATACTCCACCTGAAATTACAAATATTGCGAATAGTATTTTTGGTCGTGGAGAAAATATAGTCTGCTACTCGGTTAGAATGAAAATTCGATACTCGTGGTTCCTTACGCTCGCGTTCGGAATCTTCCACTCGGATCAAATTTTCTTTCCAACCTCGTTACAGAATCTACTATTATGAACCAAGTTCAACTTTAGGTCGAGCTTTAAGAAACTCGTAATTAGGCTCTAATTGTACAACCAAGCCTAATACAAAGAACTTTGGTAATTATTTTTAGGGTTTTTATTAGTTTACATCGATTTGTTTGCTTTTTTTGCTTAGTTTTTTGTAATTCGGACCAAGAAGAATTGCAATTTAACATGGCAAATGTTAGCACGGTCGGATCCACTTAACTCAGAAAAGTAAGGAAGAATCTTTAACCACACAGATGGAGCTGATATGTAAAAAATAATCTAAATCAAAATGTCACTCGGTTAAAGTGGTTTATACCTGTAAGTTATTTTGTGGGTGCCTTACCTAGAACCATTGTATCAATTAATTGTGTATCATGTATTGGTTGGGGACTACACATTATTCAACACCTTATTGTAGCCCACACACAAACATGAAACCTTATACATAGTAGTAGGTACAACCACAAAAATATGGGTTTTCATAAATTCATAATCAAATAGAATGACTCAACTACAAAATAGATCAATTCTAAGAATTTTGTGGTTTAGAAACATAGTCTCAAAAAATATACACTTGATTTGTGGCTTATTTGATATGTATTTAAAACCTCACAAAAAGGAAAGAAACGTTATTCAACTATTAAAAGTGCTCAGTGGCGTATTTAAGGGGTGGGGGGGGGGGGGGGGCTACCGGGCTACAGCCCCCCGCAGCCTTGGAGCCCGGGTCTAAAAGTCTAATTGCAGCCTAATTTTTCGTCTCACGCTTGGACTCTTAATTTAAACTTTTAAATAATGTATTCTTGGCTTAGATTACAAAGGTCTTGTAGGAAACGTTTAGTTTTTAAACTTTTCCTTCTAAAAGTCCTGTTTTTTATAAGTAGAGATTAAGGTTTCGGACGCATATCGTTTTAGTTATTGATTTATGATGCAATTTTATAGGAAAACGGGTAAAAAGATTAATATTTTATAGTATTTTTCTATTATATACTTGTCTGTTCCGTTTTACCTTTTTTAGAGCTATTTTAAATCAACAAAAATATAACCCAATGCAATACAATATTTGTACAACAAAAACAAAAAACAATTAGGTATTTATATTTAAAGAGAAAAATTAGAGTAAAAATGTTAATTGAAACATTTTTTATGGAAGAAGTGTGATAGTTTATAATAAGAAATATAGTGCGGGAAGAAACGAGAATGCTTTATTATAAATATAGAAAACGGCACTTAAGAAGGGGAGTATTTCAAAACCTAAGCATTTGCACCAAAAACTGCTCTTAGATCTACGCTTCTAAAATACATGATTTCTGAAAAATCATTAATTTTGGCTTGGTGAGCGATATTTACTTTATTTTCATAAAAAACCGAGCCCGAAAAACGCTGGTTAGAGTCATACATACGTCTTATGTTAAAATTTTCGATTGACACCAATATTCATATTTTTCACAAATACAAAAAATATTTTTTTTTTAATAAAGAACCAGCCAGGAATATTAAAAAGTAAAAAAAAAACATTTACAAAAACAAATTTAATCCAACCATGCAGAAGGGGAGAGGTAATAATTTAATTTTCGAAATTTGATAGTAGTTAGGTGAATTTTAAACGAACTTTAGGCGTGGCCCCGAAAATTTTTCGCTTTACCGCCTTCACTAGGTACAATCAGGGTTGAGATGATTAAAATCATGATTTTAATCAGTATGATGTTTTCAAAAAAAATCATGATTAATTGTAAAAAGTTTTTTTAACACACAAAATGTATTTGTTCATATAAAGAATAAAACCCAGACACATTTTTATGTGGTGTTATTTATGATTTTATTATAATAATTGAAAAGAACAGCTGGTTATTACAAAAATAAAACTTTAAAAAAATTAAAACCCAAAAAAACCTTTTTAATACAAAAAAATACTTAATTTAAACAAAAAAAAAATATAAAAGAAACCTAAGTGTTATAATGCTTAAATAGAAATACTAGTTAAGCTGCTTTCCAATCCAAATCCAAATGACCGCTACTTCCACTATTTTCACGTTCCCACTTCCCTTTTCACAGTTATCGCTTCTCTGTTTCTTTGCCAACTGTATAATTTCACTCTGGCCAGTTTCAGGCTGTGGCTGACAATCACCATGAAGAGTTTCAAGGCCACTGCTAATATCACTAGTTTCACTTTTGCAGGTTTTCCAATGACTTTTTAGTCTGTCTGCTAGACCTTGCAATTCTTTACCACACTTTTTACATACTGCTCTACAACCTAGTTTGCCCACCACTTTCTTTTTTATAAAATGCTGACAAACACTAAATTCCCGTCTGCCCCGTCTTATTATGATTTCAAATGTTTTGATAGATTAACCCCCAAAGCAAAAATATTACTGATAAAACTGAAATAAGTGCGTATCGCTTATATAGCCAGGCGTTTTCTGTCAATTATTACAAGTTTCGACAAAAGCGCAAACTTGCAAAAACTACGCGAACGAAATTTGCATGTTAAAAGTTAAAACTTCTCCAGGTTTGCTGTGTATCTGTACTATTCCTGCTTAAAAATATTTGTTTACTTAACAAAACAAAATATAAGCAGTTAAAAATAATAATATTTGTAAAAGTTGGTAAATTTAAAAAAATCTTTGATTTTTGTTTTTTTTAAATCATGATTTTTATCATGCCCCCTCGAAGCATATTTTCTGACTGCGCCACTGAAAGTGCTACAAAGCGTGTTTTTCTTCTAACATACTTATTAAAAATCGTGCCTAGATTCTAAATGTTAGTACATATTTATATTTAACTAACACCTTATCAAATATGATTCGAAGTTTCATGTAAGTAGCTTCTTCTGGCTATTGTATTTGTCCCATAAAGCGTCAGGATAAACAAAAAAAAACACACGCACACATGTTGGTCAAACATTTTTACTGTTGGAACCCGAACCATCGTATAGGTCGTTAAATTTAAAATTCGGTCCTTCCAAGAATTTTACGCCTTAGAGACTACACGAGAGTGGTTAAATGTCAATCAATATGGGGGTCTGACTTTTATTCGGAACCAGAAAATGTTTACACGGACTGGAACAGTTTTGTTGTTTGTTAGTAAAACCTTTTTTTTAATACATTCCTAAGAAGTTTTAAAAGTATGGGCATTTTCCCTTCTTTTCCTATACGGGTTATGATCAAGAAATGGATCAGCCTTTTATACAGGGTGATTCATTAAGGGTGAATATCGCCGCAAGAGGGCACAATTAAATACAGGGTGTCCCGTAACTTATGGGCCGTAGAGTAACTGGAGATACTAGACATCAAACTAAGCCCATTATGTCATATAAGATTTTTTTGGATTATCACTATTGTTTGTTTTTTTTGTTAATTTAATTATTTACTATATTTTTTTATGCTTTGGGATGTTTAAAGGAAAATATCTCGAAAACCGTTATAGATATTAAGATCAATTAAGTACACATTTTTGACTCAGAAAATGCCCTTTTAAGAAACTATAATTGAAAAACACCTAATATCACAGATAAGAAAAAAAACCATAGATTTATGAAGCCCAGTGTATGCAACTAGCGCCCTCTAGTTTGAAACTTAAAAATTTCTACAAATTCTTATTTCTTGCTCATAAAAACATAATATTGCCAACTTTCAATTCGATTCATTAAATTTAAAATTATGGCTTATTTTCGAGAATAAACTTTTACTTTCGACACCCTAAATCTCTGGAACGTGCAACAATCCGAAAAAACTTATATGACATAATCGGCTTAGTTTGATGTCTAGTATCTCCAGTTACTCTACGGCCCATAAGTTACGGGACACCCTGTATGTATTAAAATTCTTAATTTCGAAAAAAATTTCCAGGGTAAGATACCTTTGTGTCTGCTTGAAGTTTGCAGACAATGTTTCTTGAATGATAAAGTCCTTTCTTCAGCTATCAGAATTTTTTTAGAAACGATATTTTTGAATAGTAGTAGTAGACACAGATATTTTTCTACTCCCACATGGAAATTTGCTGTTTCCTTTAGACTTAAGTGACGAAAAAAATAGGCTATTCCAGTCAGCCATCCAACAACATTTTATATTCTTACGTGAAAGTGATACTTTTCAAACTAGGAGGTATTTAGCACGAGGCGTCAGCCGAGTGCGGAAATTCTCCGAGTTTTAGAATAATCACTTTCACACGAGTAATGTACACTATTTTTCCTACGACCACAAAGAATTATTAGAAGAGCCTTTGATTTGTGAAAAAAATATTTCAACACTAGTGTTGAAATTAGCATACTTAGGATTATGTTCCACTTAATAACTGGTTTCATAGTTTGTCAATAGGCTTTTCCTTTACTTGTAGTTTAACTTTTTCACATTTTATATAACATAGAAAGAACTAATCCTGGATTGACTTCTAGATTAACCAGAATGAAAATTTTTAAATTTAATCAAGGAAAGTTGCATTAAACATACATTTAAAAAATCCACCCAACAAGGAAGATTTCAATTCAAAATAATTCTATAAATTATTTAATGTTTTTATAAAAAAAAGTCAAATACTCCCGATGGGATTTGAACCTGTGACCTTCCGATCTGTAGGCTAGAGCTCTATTCTCTACGCTATCGGTACCAATAAAGATTTGTCGTCTAATACATGACACTCTCAGCAGCGCGATTTGTTTTTTCTGGTAATAGATTTTCCAGTATATTATTAACATTTTTTATAATTTCAAATGGCGTATTTTCACACTCTAATTCTGAATCACTCGACAAATACATGATAAATAAGTTAAACACTTTACAATTTCTAAAGTTTGTTCTTTTTAATAAATAGGGGCGATCTGTCAAATTGGCACCATATATTTAAATTAAATAGTGTGCCTTGTATTTCAACACTAGTGTTGAAATATTTTTTTTCAACACGCGTGTGATATACGGCGCTTTCTAGCCCGTGCTTTTTTTTCTCATTTTCATAGGTGGTCGTGGGAACACTACTATTAACATTGAGCTTTAAAACAAAGTGTGTAAATGACAAAATAATCGCGTGTCAGACCCTTTATACAGGGTGTTCCAAGTTAAGTGCGCACTATTGCTAATTCATTTATTATTATAGATACAAAGTCGGTTAAATTAGCAAAGTAGTAACATTTTTTCTGCTGATTAAGATAGTAAAAACAAAAAAACAATTGAATGCAGCATGTCCGATTAAACGAGAAAAATGCATTTTTTTTAAACTCAACACCCTGTATATTTTTGACACAAATGTTTGCAAATCGTCTACAGAATAAAAAAGTTCATATGCAATATTGGCCTAAAACTAAGAATAATCTAATTATTGCCATATTTACTTTTTAGACAAGGTGGCTGTGCATTTTTAAAATAAAACCTAATTTTATCATAAATGTTTGGTTTAAGCGTAATAAAAAGAACTACATTAGATGTGCAAAGACATCACCGTTTTGTGTAATACATTTGTCGACATTCTTTAAAATCCGTCTTGTAGCTTTTAACACTGTTCGGCCATCAATTGATGATATGATGAATCGAATGCTTTCTTAAAGTTCCTCCAGGTTCTCGTATCTCCTTTTATAGACTTCTCCTTTGGCATAACCTCAAAAGTAAAAGTCTAGTGGAGTTATGTCAGGAGAGCTTGGGGGCCAATGTATCGGACCATTTGTTGCTATCCAGCTATCTTGAAAAAGCCTTTCTAATAATATTCTTACTTCGTGAATCTGATGTGGGGGGCTCCATCTTGTTGAAAGTAGATTTGGTTACGTGCCTCTAAGTTCACATTATCTAAATATGCTTCCAGTAATTCTAACAACATATTAACATATCTCCTGCCTGTTAAATTGCCTTCATAAAAAATTGGCCCAATTATTTGACTGCCTATTATACCACACCAAATATTAATACTAAATCTTATTTGTGGATTTCGGGGATGAGAAAGAAACACATTTTCTCTAGACCAATAATGCATGCTTTTACGATTAAACATACCCCTGTTTGAAAAATTTGCTTCATCGCTCCAAAAAATGTGCCTAAAAAGTTAGGATTTTGCCTGCACATATTAACAAACAATTGACAGAAATGTAGTCTCCTCTCAGTGTCCCCAGGTAATAATGTTTGCACTGGTCGGTACTTATCAGGTGTAACCTTATATTTTTTTAAAACTCTCCATATTGTAACTAAGCTTAATCCACTGTCCCTTGCCAAATCTCTGGTTGAATTATTTTTGTATGCTTCAAAATATGCCAACACATTTACTTCTACTTGTTCTCTTATTATAAACTGGCGTTTAGTTTTAACCTTTGCAAGGACTCCTTCGTTACTTCTAAATTTTCTATACAGCTTTAAAAAATACCTTCTGTTTGGTTGATCACGTTCAGGATACATTTGGGAATATTCTTCCTGTGCCCGAAAACTATTTTTTCTGCATATAAAATACGCTTCTAACATATCGCATTTTTCTAAATGTGTGAACACCATTTTGTAATATTTTTACCAAAAAATCTAAAATCACAGACCAGTTCAATCACTGACAATAATATAAATGCTTACTTTTGTTGACAGCAGAATAATCTAATGACGCACCGAATAAAGCTTTTGTTTTAAAAAGCACAGCCACCTTATCTAAAAAGTAAATATGGCAATAATTAGATTATTCTTAGTTTTAGGTCAATATTGCATATGAACTTTTTTATTCTGTAGACGATTTGCAAACATTTGTGTCAAAAATATACAGGGTGTTCCGTTTAAAAAAAATGAATTTTTCTCGCTTAATCGGAAATGCTGTATTCAATTGTTTTTTTGTTTTTACTATCTTAATCAGCAGAAAAAATGTTACTACTTTGCTAATTTAACCGACTTTGTATCTATAATAATAAATGAGTTAGCAATAGTGCGCACTTAACTTGGAACACCCTGTATAGTAATCAACAAAGGCTTCTCCTAGTCGTCTCGTATTTTCTGGCCTTACGATAAGAAAAGTCCCCCTCTATCCCTAATTTGCATTTAACCACACGGCATGTATTAGTAGTCAGATTTTTTTATATGAATAAACGCTAATGCTAATTCAGGTTTGCATTTTATGGGTTATAAACTGTTTAAGCTTACATTTAGAAAAACACGCAATAATTTAAGGTGTATGGGAAAAAGTTACGTTTAATGAAATCCCTTTTTTTTTTAATGAAAAGTTTAAATATCTTGAGCTTAAATGACAAAATTAAGACTGGCAGAATCATCATTTGCAGACTCTACACGATTATTCGGACTGACAATTCCAAATGATATAGTGGCGGTTCGCGGTCTTTAAAAATGGTGAAGAGCTAGGTATAGTGCGGGTACTTAAACAAACATTGACTAACTTATATTTTAATTACGTACTTACATAGCTAGTTTTTGTAAATCAAATCGATTCTTCGGTTGAGGTCTAGCGTTTTCTTTTAAAGCATCGGCAATAGTATTTTGATTTTGTTCAAAATTTCTTAACATTAACTGACATTTTAAGTGTTCTCCAGAATCCCCGTGTTTACGCAACGATCGAGTAATATTAAAAAAATCTGTAAATCCGTCCCTATTCCAAACGCAATGTTTATTCGAAAAGAGTAAACACGACCAAAAAAACAATTTTTGTAAGGCGGCACTACTACATAGCCAATTATAGTCTGAAAACCAGGAACACTTAAAATTAATCTTATTGAATCTGCCACTTTTTTAAAATCTATGTTTAAGATTCCAGTAGGTCGCCCGTGTAACAAAATGTCTCTCTTATCATCATCTGTCCAACGACTGAATGAAGTTTCTAACAAATTACAAACTATGTCATTAATTGGGTTCATTTTTAAAACACACAATAAAAATTAAACTAAGTAGGTACGTACACACTACAAAACAAAACTTTTTAATCACACAGTCAATCACGTAAAACGATATCTATAACCATAAGTTTCGCGAAGCCTCAAAATAAATACCGCGAACCATTGCTAAAACAATGGTGCATACGACTTACCTATTTTTAAATTGCCCTTCATTGCAAATTCTTACTTGCTGGCGCGTGACTGACGTCACGTAACCATAGCAACGGTGAAATCAAAGCCGCTTGACTCTATGTTTGCTCTTCACTGCTGCTTTGAGCTCACCGATGCGGTCGGCTGGGGCGCATCAAAATGCACGAGTGTTTATAATTATTGTCCATCGGAGTTAAATGTGGCCCAATTATGCATAGCTACATTCGGATTAAATTAATATTATTAATTCCAGCATAATTATTTTTTAAGGGCTAAAATGGTAGCTCTATTGGTACATTAATATTTAATATTGTAATTAAAATTTTCATCCTGGTTTTATTTTTTTTTGGTGAAGTGCTACTTCTCCTGACGAGCCGCCACTGATCTTTCATCATTTTCGCATGTTTCTAATGAGAATTTACATCAATCCTTGAAATTTTCCCGTACAGGATCAATATTGCTGTCATTCCCTTATCAAGACTGTCAGTCTGAATGATCATGTAGCGTCTGCAATTGGAAAACGTTTGATGAGCTATAATAAAAACTAAAAATCCACTACTATTAATTCATCGAAAAAAATAATATTGCATTATTACCAGTTAATGTTAATATACACGTATACAAGATACATAGATAAGATATCTCGTTTATCTATGGGTAGATTTTATTATCGCGGATTAAATATTAGTTGTGAAAATAACCTTAAATTATGAAATATGTTTATGGATTTCGGATTTATATTACATACTAATTTTGTAAAAGATACATAGATGCTATAAATTTTTATATGTTGTGATATCTTTTAAGATAAGAACGAATGTTTTTTTATCCCCTGGACAGACTTGTTTGTCTATATTATTTTTTTTAATTGATTAAGTTTGAAAATTATTCGAACCGACCGACACAGTGTTCTATAAATAAATATAACCATTTTTTTTTTAATATATAAGGTTACCTATCAATAAATTTTATGTAAACTGTCATTTAAAAAATGTTTCTTGAAATCAGAAATGGCAAGGGCCTGTCGACATATTAAGCA
The DNA here is from genome assembly GCA_935413205.1 of Polydrusus cervinus. Taxonomy (NCBI): domain Eukaryota; kingdom Metazoa; phylum Arthropoda; class Insecta; order Coleoptera; family Curculionidae; genus Polydrusus; species Polydrusus cervinus. The sequence continues at coordinate 9,247,860 of OW284516.1, forward strand.
CCGGTTCCCGTAGATCACCGAAGTTAAGCTGTGTCGAGCGCGGTTAGTACTTGGGCGGGTGACCGCTTGGGAACACGGCGTGCTCTTGCCTCAGGGAAGAGTGTAAAATGAATCGACACCTAGCCATCCTATTCACGCCGGACAGGCCGGATGAGATCGGATATCTCGTAGGATGAAGGTGCCGTTTCACACTCCCCAGTCGGTAGAACACATTTGTGGTCGATGACCGGTTCAAGATGGCCTACGTAGTCGGCGAACCGTAAAAAAAAAAAAAAAAAAGAAATCAGAAATATACATGCGATTAATGACATGTTATAGTCTATTTCAAGAAGGTGTAGAGTAATAAAAGCTCATTAGGTATGCAAAGGGACTATATAGAGTGACTCAACGATAATTTAAGCCACTTTCATAATTGGCATTGATTGACCCGGGTTTCGGTCAATTTATGGGTTTTGCCTATTGTTATTAATTTACAAACACTGAAAATGGTGTAACAAAGGCGTGCATTATGTACTTACATGGTATTAGCTACACTTTTTTTTATATTAATCATTATTAAAAAAATACAAGATACATTATAAGAAATTAAGCTATAAAAAATCATAATATTCTTCTTCATCCGAGGAACTGTCATCTCCTCTTGACGTTATAATTAACGGGTCGACGGTCCGATCGATCAGGTTGTCAAGATCCCACATTTTCTTCTCTTCTTTAATGACCTGATGGACTGCTTTTCACCAGTTCTCTGGTGTCACTTCCTTAATCAAACAGTAACTTAACGTCTTGCATTTTAAATGTCGTGTTGTGTCTTGCTACAAATCCTTTTACTTGCGCCCATATCAGTTATGTAGGAGTTAGTTCGCAATGATATGGCGGTGTGCGAAGCACAATTACACTATGTTTTTCAGGTATATCTTGCACGGCATATTTCATAAGATGATGTTTGTGTAAATTTGCTATAAAACAGTTCCTTCTTTATCAAATGATCTTCTTTTTTTTCTTTGGGTAGTTATCATAAATAATTTAATGCACAACATTTACCTGCGCCTCTGGCCGACACCGATATTGAGCCGAACTGGACGGAATTTCCCATTTTATTACTCTACACCATTCTGAAATAGACTATAATGATAGTTACTTTCTATGCAATGCAATTGACTAAACATTTGAGTACTTATTAAGAACCAGAATCAGATATTTCAATTAGCCTTTCTGCAATTGAACTAATTTGATAGAGATTAATTAATGTTTTTTTTCCTGGAATGGGTATAGTGGAAAAGCTGAGCATTAAATTAAAAAGATCCTGTGCGTCCTATAAAATTTATCAAAGCCATTTATCTTATTAAATCTAATTAATAGAATAGAAATTACGCCTAGTGCAAACAAATGTAGACATTAGGTTTTATTTTTAAACATTGATTGCTCCTAATCTATTTCTACCATTTACAGATGTCCAAGAGCAATTTGAAGCACTCCATGTACGGGTAAACTAAATTTTAAACTAGCAAAACAAATCCTAAATAGTTTCTTCGCAGTGATTTGACACGGTTCTTTAATTCTCTCGAGAAACATAAAGTATAGCTTTAAACTGTTTAACAACTAGTTTCTTTAATGATAATCATTTATGTTTATAGCTTCTCCGTATCCTTTTTAGGTAGCATTAGGTAATTTGTAATAGTCTAATTTTATGTGATACATGTTGATATTTAATAAAAGGTGTCACCCAATCCATCGGGATCGGACGTGCCTTTTCACTGCACACTATCCGCATCACAGAAACCTTTATTTTACAGCATTTCTCTATTAACTTAACTGCATCCCTTCAATCTTTTATTGGTTCGGGAAGTTCACTCTGGACAACATGCCGTAAAGTAGTTTTGGATATTGAACGGCAGTAGAGTTTTGGACTTGCATTGTGTTTATTTGTTTTGAATCACCACGTTTTAACTGGTAAGCATCTCCAGTCATCTTCAAGTGATCAGTATTCAATTCAATACTGATCTCCTGAAGACGACTGGAGATGCCGCTCAAGAAACGTCATTGTCTTCAACCTTTAAACATACACTAGTTTTCGATATGTTTGTTTAATTTGGATGGACCTCTCAGAGAAACACCAAACATACGCCTGAAATGTATCAAACTTTTTTGATTTGTATAAGATCAAAAATAGCAAAATGAGTTTAAGAAAGATATTCTAACCTATCATAATACCCGTAATAGAAATACTTTTTACTGGCTTCAATGAATCACGTATTGGAACGGGTAATGAAGCGAATTGATCGGATCACTTGCACCCTTGACAATGGTCAATCGCCTTGTTAGCTTCGATTGGTTTCCTTGAAATGACCACGGAGTCTGTCGGATTTCTCCTTGAGGGGAAGCAAACATTTGCAGCCATCACACTTCTTTAAATAATAGCTTTTTCTGAAAGCTTTTTTAATCGCTTTTATTATCCTAAGCTTTTTATGTTGGGGCTTAAGCAACTAGCGAGCTTTTATCTGGCTTGGTATACAGGTAAGGGTTATAATTTTATTGCTGTTTGCTTATTAGTATTACCGTTATAATTAAAAATGCACCTTTTGGTGTTGGGGCTCTATCAGACGTTGAACGAGGAAAATAAATGAATCTTTCTATTTTATATTTCTTATTTCTCATAGTCCGTTTTTCTGTATTCTATTTATAATATTAAACAGTACAGTATGCCAGCAGTGATTGCTAAAGCAGGAAGTTTAAATAATCTAATTTACCTGTCCTGTATCTACTGAAAAATGTTTGTTTACTCGCACAAGACTTACAATCTTCAATCATCCATGCCTGTCAAAAGTCTAACAATATATAAAATTGATGTTCAAATTTCCCCAAAAAGTAAATAAAATCAACGGCGTAAAGCTTATCGAAAACGTTTCCTTTATATCAAGTGAAAGAAGATTTCTACTTTATCTAAAAACGGAATTCAATTGGAATTCTTATTCTTCTCGTACTATTATTTGTATGGCGTGACTGGTTTCGTTTGTATGCATGGCATGAAAATTGTTCTTGGACGATGATTATTTTTTTTTATTTAGAAATATTTAAGGATTAAAACTGCTTTACGTATTAATGATCCCAAGAAGTAATTTGTAGTTGTTTAATAGAAAAGTTCGTTTCATCCTATTAATGCAGTAAAAAGATTTTTTTCTCTGTACGCTTACATTTTGATTAACAACAACGTCCCCCTTACCAATGAGCATACGACAAGAATACTTTTATATTTCCACCTGCAACATTTGACATTAATATTTTTTAAACGCATATTTTATGTGACTTTATGTCTTCTTAGTACCTACAGCAACAGGTGTTATACACCCTTATATAAAATTTTGACGCACCCCTATACAAAGCACACATTTCATAATACAGATTTTCCTACCTGTTCCCTCGGTATTCATTCCTATTTGCTTTATGATTTTTTAAATTCACGGTAGTAGGAGCCGATTCTTAAAAGGTTTAAAGAAAGGTATGCAGGTCCGAAGTATCTAAAGGATATATTTATTAATCTTTTCTATCCGCAAAAACAAGACAAAAAATTATAATCTCATCTACACTTCTCTCAATACTGGATAAATTAGTATTGCAATCTAAGAGAAAGTAGACTTACATTATAACAAATTTAGTAATCGTTTAACAAATACTACTACTAACGCTTTATTGGAAGCATATACTTGTAGCGAGATTATTTATTTCTTGAATTAAGGATAACACTAATTGAACACAACCTATTATCATCTTGACTGGCAATAATAGAACATGTGTAGAATAACCTATTCTAGTACCAACAATTTTCTCTTGACGCAAGTTCATTTACACTTTGTATTAAACTATTTTTTCAAGAATAGTTTAGGTTTGAAATGTTTTTTTCCAGTGTATGTATGGAAATTTAAAATGATCTTGGAAGTTTTTGCTTGCTTCAAAAGCAAACTTTTATTGTATTTTGATGAAACAAATTATTTTATACCGGTCCTGGTTCCTACTTATGAAATATTAACAAATTTTAACGAAAGCATAAGGGCCGGAAAGTTGTTTATTTACCAGGTAGAAACTTAAAAACGGCCCCGAAGAATTTCAAAACATTATTTTGAATAAATAGCGGACACAAAAGAGCGTTTTACAAACAGGAGTTTTTATTATTGTTGAGGCTGAGACGAGTTAAAGGAGGTCTGACTTAAATAAATGAGGCGGACATGAGTCAGCAATGCCCATTAAGCTAGTTATTAATTTTTTTCGTTAATTTTCTTCAGCTAATTGAATTCTGAATTAATGGTCAGTGGGACTGGAGAATATTTTAATTGTGGGAAGTACAGTATGCTGCTCGTCAAAATTTAAACGAAGTGATTATAGTAAGGGAGTTGGAGGTGTTCAATCTGTATCGGGAAGGCATAAGACCTGTTTTTATTGACTCTTTGCACTTATATTAACAGGAAATGGCATGTCTGCTGACCCGTTTTTGTCTGGAATGTTAATAAAAATAGGCAATGTTCAAAAATCTGCTGCACTCTGCGATAAAAAAAAAGTGATCGGCAAAAGTGTTTTCTTGGCGGAAGACAGCTTCTACCCTGAAATGATGTTAATTTACTTGCATGCAAAAATGTTGTTTAGTCATGGATACAATACTGATTGTCAAAAAATTGAATTAGTGAATCCACTTCTGAAACCACTTCCGAGCCGATTAAGGTCGACTGAAGCATATTCTCCTTTACCATCTAACACTTCCTACCTCCATGGAAATTTTCTCACATTGCTGGCTCCAAGGAAAAATGTGTTTAAAAAAAGCACACGGAATCGCCTATTTTTTATTAACAATCCGGGCAAGAACAAGCTTTGTTATCACAAATTCAAGATGTCAGTGTAAAAGACCTCATATTGCTCCCTTCCCGGGGTTAGTTGGATGTCTCGAACTCCTGGGCTATTAGGTGAATTAGGATTTGCGCTGGAGTCAACAAAAAGTTTTACTTTAATCGTTAATACTTTTAACTATGCATAGTAATGATAATGGATGGTCCCAGGTGTAAAAACTGCATATTTTACCAACGGAAAAAAAGCCTCAAAAAGTGGTTAGGTTAGAATGATAAGGATATTAACGTTTAGCCAATGGCACTGACTAAAAATAATTTTTAAGGCTCTTGACCTTAAAGCCTATTTAAAGCGAACATGATGTCGAAGGGCACTTTTTACACATTATTTATAACTAAAAATGTAAGATTTAATTTTTCCCAAGCCAGAAACTATTATAGTATTAGCGGGAAATGATACTACAATGGTTGTCCCATAAAAGGAATAAAGAAATATTTTTCCCAGGCAGAAGATATCTTTAGTACCATCATTTTATGTCTGTTTTGCTGAGCTTTCCTTGGATAATTTTCGCGGTTTAAAACAATGATTAATGACATTTTTAAGGTTCTGCGAATCGACTCAATAAGGCGTAACGGTAATTTTGATTAAAAAATTATGGTCCGTAGAATCGCAGTTGCATCAACGTTATTATCCCGATCGATAATAATCGATATGCCACTTGATATACGAAATAAAAACTGCCACACGGGCACTTGGTCATTATGGTTTGTTAATTAAAGGTGTTTTTTATTGGTGTTACTAATCAATCTTGTCAGTTTTTAAAAGCCAACGAAGGTTCTCCGTTTGATGGTATTTCTTCTGATTAAAGCAGAGAAACCAGAGAAACTGCTTTTCTATATTAACCAGATCCGTTTATTTAATTTTTGGTCTTGATGTGCTCGAAAATGAGTGTGATAAGTGTTTGCCGACTGTTGTAGTTCTTGTCTTAAATTCATTATGATAAACTTCTTAAAAATTATCGTTGCCACACTGAAAAAATATTTGATCATCGTAAGCATATCGGGTGGTGCTGGTGTATCGTAGTTGAAAACATAGGAAATCCCATGCAAGTTTTGGATTGTCCAAATATTTGCTCCCCTGTTGACTTTAGAGTGGGGTTGTAGGAATACTTGTTTAGGGTCTCTGTGTGGTGAGTGCACATGCGAAGTTTTAATAATTTTGGACAACCCGAACTTAACTTATTTTAATAAGATTGCGTTTGGTTTTTCGTTGGAATTCAACAGGTGATGCTGCGGACACCACTATTACGTCCAAATCGGTAACGTTGTCTATAATAAACATTAAGCGAGCGGGAATATCCGTCTAAAGTCACTTCCCTTCTCGGCATTTACGTCGAGGTCTTGAGTCACTTTTATACCATTTACGTGGGATGTCGTGATATTTAATAAATAATTAATAATGAGACCAGAATACAACATTCCAAAAACATGCTCTATTCCAAGATGTACTACTTATAAAGTTCGTAAAAACCCGCCTCCCAGAACGCATTTTATTTTTTTTTCATGAAATTATTCCAATTAATACATTCTCTCTTAACGATATATAAATCCTTTAAAGTCTTTTACAATAATTCTGCTAAATCGGAAGCGTCCGGTCGTGCCAACACGTAAAAATTTGTCATCAGCTTTTAATTTGTGGCGAAAAAATCTGCTGGAACTCGACAAATGAAAATAGACCGACGAGATTTAGCATTACTGGCAATTACTGCGAACAGCAAAAAGTTGCACAAAATAATTGACTTCGATACGCAGCAGCAAGTCCTTGTTCTGTCCAGCTTTACGACTTCTGTCTGTAATTCATTCATTAGGAGATGACTAGACCAGTTTAAAATCTGCTGCGAGTTGGATGGAATGGGAAGAAAAACAGGTGGTTTCGATTAGGCCCTTTGTTGAATTTGGTGGGACATCATATATAATTATTTTAAATTAGGTCCATCGTTTATGCCTCTTGGGTTCGCATCATTCATTACTTGATTCCAAGATCGGAGCATAGTGTAGGACAAACTCAATTGCTCGGGTCTTTTTTTTTTTTTTTTTTTTTTTTCGGTTCGCCGACTACGTAGGCTATCTTGAACCGGTCATCGACCACAAATGTGATCTACCGACTGGGGAGTGTGAAACGGCACCTTCATCCTACCAGATATCCGATCTCATCCGGCCTGTCCGGCGTGAATAGGATGGCTAGGTGTCGATTTATTTTACACTCTTCCCTGAGGCAAGAGCACGCCGTGTTCCCAAGCGGTCACCCGCCCAAGTACTGACCGCGCTCGACACAGCTTAACTTCGGTGATCTGCGGGAACCGGTGCTTAAGGCTCTACTACGCGCAAATTTAGAGGATGAAAAACATCGTTTCGCTACTGCAGGATTCTGCAAAGGCTATTTGAAATATTTGTCGGGACAATTTAAAATTTAATAAAGGAATGTTTGTATTTCTAAGGTACAAAGCCCTTTTTTGAAAAAAATAAGAATATGTATAAGAAAATGCCCACTAAAGGTGCGTATTTTTAGGCACTTTTCCAAGGTTAATATCGTAGCTAAGAATTTTTTTTTCAAAAAAATAGCCATGTACCTTAGAACTTCCATGTCTTATCTTTAAGACTTCAAAAATTGAGACAAAACAATGTCGTAATAAGTCCGTTATCTTGCAGCGCGCAACTCATGTTTTAGGTAAATTTTGTTGTCATGTTATAGAAGTTGCCTATATACAGCTGAATTTATTCTCGGCTGACGTGAAACAATTTACATCCAGAGAGAATAATGATACACTGAAAAAAATTATAGGTGGTCGAACAAGAAGTAATTTCGGGGGTAATTTTGGGCTAAATTTTATGTTTTCCTTTTTGGATTGTCTGTGCCAATAACAGAATATCTAAGCGTTAATATTAAAAAGACGTAACTAGTAGTTGTGCTATTAACTCCGGGTTACCATACATTTTTCGGCTTAGACCGGGATGGTTTATAATGCGCCGCAGGGTAAAATGGTCAAGGCGCGTTCACCATTTTGTCTAAACTGGTGTTTGAGCTTTCAAAATTTCTTATTCATGTTAGGTAAGGATAAGAATTGAACGAAATCCAGTCGATTTGTTGCAATCAAAAATGGGCTATATTAAATTTTTTGTTTCGTTTTTTATCGAAATGGGTTATTCTCTTGATAGTGAACAAAATATACTAAGGTAAATAGCTTATCGGTATTAGAGGCCCAAACTGGGTCACCAGGAACTTACGACAAATCTAAGGATGTATGGTAACCCTGGTATATTAACTTTTAGATCTAAAATTAAAGTTTAATTTGTCTTGGTAAAGGGTGATAGGTGCAATAAAATAAAGCCATTTATGAAGGTTCTTAGTGAGTAAAAAAATCAACTGTTGCATAATGAATCTATTTCTATTCGATTGTTTTTATATTTTATGCTTATTATACAGGCTCTATATATTGTTTATATAGTGAGCTTCTGTCTAAGCCTGTTAAAATATAAATTAATTTTAAAGGTGAAATGTGTTTATTATTTTATCCATGGTTTAACGATTTAAAAATAGTTGTCAGGCACGAATTTGGCGTTGGTCACATGACATTTATCTGTTCATGTTATTGGCTCGCAGCTACAATTTGGTGCAGCGAGACTACTGTATAGTGACAATGCTTCTAAGAAGCTAGGTAGGTAATAAATAAAAATTGGACAGTATGCCACGCAGAGTAATAAAATACAATTTTTTGTTAGGCATGGGCGTCCATAAAGAGGGCAGTTGCCCCTGTCTCTTGACCAAGGGGGAGAGGGAGGGGGGGGGGTGGGGGTAAATATACTTTTTACTAACTTTTGTTAGGGGGAGTTTATGAAACGACTGCGACATTTTTTTTTGTAGGAATCACTTTTGATAGAAGTTATTGAAAACGCAAAGTTTTGTTTTTTTTTGTAGCCAGTTTTGAACGGTGGAGAAAGTGTAGAAAAGGCTGCGAAGTATTTTATTTTATAGAATTAACTTTTGAGAACTTACACGTTTTTTTGGCTACCCCCCTATCACTTTATGTTTATAAGAAACATTAATACCGTGATTTTGTATCGGATTGGCACGACAATACGGTACTACCTCCTGTTGTTTCTGTGTTACTAAAAAAAAATCTAGGTACTTAATTTTTTTTCTTTTGAAGGTGCAGCGCAACTAATCGTCAAAAACATACCACTTTTAAAAAAAATTAATTATAATGGCACGGAACGCGACGGACAAAATACTGCGTGAGTTAGTAACCACAGTCAACAAATCCTGGAACCAGCGGGACTTTTGTCTTTTGTTTTATAAATAAACATGGTGAAAAATTTGTAATATAAGAAAATTTTGATTGAAAAACTATTGACCTTACGAAGTATTTGATAACCAATGCTGAAAACCTTTAGTTTCAGGGTAGGCCTGTGCCTCCTAATTTTGAAAATTTGACAGTATATGTTAGTGCTGATGGGGGCGATCGGGCTAAAATATATTTATAATGGTGGCACTTCCCGTTATACCGGAAGTAAGTGTCAACTTGCTTATTTTAAATAGAATACTCTATATATTACTACATTTTTGCATTCTACGCAAGAATTTAGGCATATCTTGTATACCATATTGTCCTATACCTATGTCTAAGCGTTTTAGATATTTTTAATAAATTTTTTATAATATTTTGATAACTATTAATACAGGGTGTTTAAACAATTCCATTAAAAATTAAATTGAAAAACTGCAAAAGGACTAGATTTTCAAATGGAAATACACAAATTTTATAATTATTTCTTATTTAGCATTAAAAATAAGGGTAAGTTTGTATATTCCAAAAAATTTTAGTTTTAGAAACATTGCCAACTTAATATTTTTATATGGCGATTTTGCTGCAGATTTTAAGTTTAGTTACTTTTAGTTGGCTATAACGGCGTTGAAAAACAATCAAATGCGAGAAAAATTTATGAAGCTGTCACTTACCATTTAAACATCATTAATTATCATGCCTGTGCGCTTAAATTGTACATACAAACGAAGATTATTTAAATTTATTTATTATTTATGGAGAATGTGTTAAAGTTATATCAAGAACATGGGACACATTTGCCAATCGATATCCGCAAAACAGAAGCCATCACAATGTGCTTATTAATAATGTTCAACATTTTTGGGATATACAAACTTACCCTTTTTTAATGCTAAACTAAAAGAAATTATAAAATTTGGGTGTTTCCCTTTGAAAATTTAGACTTCTTGCAGTTTTTTCAATCTTATTGTTTAAACACCCTGAATTAATAGTTATCAAAATATTATAAAAAATCTAATAAAGCAGGTCCTTTATAACAAGGAATCCCGCTTAAATTAAATAAATATAAGGATTCTTTATAGAAAAAATGGATAATTATTTTAAGGCTTGCAAACGTCATTCTTAACAGAAAAATTCAAATATGTCAAAAACGCTTAGATATTTATAGGTATAGGTATACAGGGTAGGGAATTTAACTGGAATAAATTCGATATTATTAAACCTGCTGAAGTTGCGCCTACAAAATTTGGTATGTGGGGGTTTTAGAGCATGCGGAATTGGATTATGATGTCGGCGCAGTTGCCAGATTTCTCAGCTTTGCGCTACACGTAGTAATTTTGTTAATTTAAATAGAATGCCATATTTATTTTTATTGCAGTGAATTGGTAGTGTCAAATTTAGTAAGATCTCAAATTTACAAAATTCTATCTTCACTAGTTTCTAAGCTATGGCAACACTGAAGTTCCCTTAAAAAGTACCGGGACGCTTGTCTACCTCCATAGTTACTAAGTTATTGACAAGATTCAAGAAAAGTTCTTGTCTTTTCAAAATGGCCTATTTAACTTAAACTTTAAAAATAGAAATTCTCATGGTACTTTTTAATGGAATTACAGTATTGCCATAGCTCAGCAATTAGTAAAGATAGAATTTTGTTAATTTGGCATCTTATTAAATTGGACACGCCCAATGCACTGCAATAAAAATAAATAGGGCATTCCATTTAAAATATTAAAATTACTACGTGTAGCGCAAAGCTGGAAATCTGGCAACTGCGCCGACATTATAATTCAATTCCGCATGCTTCAAAACCATACATACTAAATTTTGTAGGCGTAACTTCAGCAGTTTTAATAATATCGAATTTATTCCAATTAAAGTCCCCAACCTGTACAAAATCTGCCTAGAATCTTACGTAGAATGCAAAAATGTAATAATATATAGGATGTTCTATTTAAAATAAACACGCTGACACTAGGGTTGCCAACCCACCCGATTTAGTCGGGATGCTCCCGCTTTTTTACTTAACCTCCCGCCTCCCACGCACTTAAACAAAACTCCCGCTTTTTTCCAATAACACGACGGACGCCTAATAACTGTACAGCTGCCTTAGAGGGGGGCGACCTTTTTTTTTAGAAAGCACGTTTGATGATAGGAGGAAGAAATATAAAAGGCACGCCACAGCGTAAGGTCAACGGGGTATCGACCTTTTTTTTTTAGAAATAATCAATATAATTATTTTAAGCACCTCAAAAAAAACTTGTCCTCCAGGCACTATCCACTTCCCGCTTTTCAATTTTTAAAATCTGGCTACCCTAGCTGACACTAACTTCCGGTGTAACCGGAAGTACCACCATTATGAAATTTTTTTAGTCCGGTCGTCCCCATCAGCATTACCACAATGGCAAATTTTGAAAATTTTCCTATGTATAGTTTTCCATATATAGTTCGAAGCGGTTCCCGGTGGAACACGAACACCCTGTTTGCAGGTGCTTTTATACCTATTATTAATTAACACTTCAAACTTTCTGCTCTACCTAATTTTATTTTTTGTAAATATTCTATAGCTTTAAATTTAAAAGATATATCCGTATAACGATTAGGTACATTATTTTAACTAAGAATACAATAACAAGTACTTATTTTCCACAAAACAAATTTCTCGTCTCCGAAATAAAATCAACCAAAACTCATTAGCATAATAAAGAACCTACCGCCTTGCATCGTGCTTTCAGTGTGTGTCGATGTTTACGGAATATTTTTCACCACGTCATAAGCTCGCTAGTATGCCCACTTCGGGTGAGACTCTCTTGCAAATATATTTCTTCCTGCACAAAGTTCCGCCTTAATATGTCGACAGGCCCTTGCCTTGCTCGGGTCTACATACGGATATTTGCAGATTGCAGTTCGTTTCTATCGGTAATATAGAAAGAAACTTTGCGGCAAGCGGATAGAGTATAGTGCTTCTATCTTTTGCATTAAAGTATACAGTAGGGACGCCAATGGTAATGGGTTCCCTGGGGCACAGGTAGACAATGACAGGCTGTTTCGTCCTTGTTGGGACTCATCACAAAACCATAGGTAAATATCTAAAGCTTGATGATATTTTTTACTTACAGCAAATTGCAAAAGTGACACTTTATATTTATGACTTACTTTTGGTTTTATAGGTTAAAGGACACACTCAATAGATGATTTCAAGATGATTTTAATTGTAATGGCACCCAAGTTAAGGATGTAGTGGTTTTAAGCACGTTTCTATATATCAGCATCGTAATTCTATTGGAGTGCATTTTACCAAATAACACGAAATGGCAATTAAAAAACATTTTATAGTAAATGCCATACCATTCATTTTCTTATTTAATTTACCGATACATAATTTACTACAACGCAGAATTCCATAGCATCTAAGCTACTCAACCTTTATTTATTTTACATATGATATATACTGATGAGTCTCAATAAGGACGAAATAGCCTGTCATTGTCTACCTGTGCCCCAGGGAACCCATTACCTTTGGCGTCCTTTTGTACTTTAATGCAAAAAACGCAGTCCGCTTGCCACTAAGTTTCTTTCTATATATTTTAACAGACACCAAATTCCACTATTTTAATAAAATATATCTTCGACGAAATAAGCAGTTTTCTAACTAAAATTCATATTTAAGCGTTTCACTTATTGAACTAATATAAAGGCACGGGAAACAAAAGATAATCATTGAATTTACATAATATAATTTCTTGCTTTTAGGCCTTAAATTTACAAGGCGCCAAAGAACAACGAATAGGATCCCATATCTTAATGCCTAACAAAAGTTCTGTCAGTCGATACCCACAAGAATTAGTAAACCTTTCTGGCTATGTAAACCCAAATTCGATAATGCCAGTTTTAGGGCCTTTTAGTCAAAACATTAGCGATAATAAACGAGATAAGGGGATTTATGCACAGACAGACACAAAAATGTTCTGGCGAGACGTCCATAATATTTTTTTATCGTGTTTAGATAGATTAATGTATTTATAGGTAAATTTTGGGTAAAAAAAATATTTTTGAATTTTGGCCAGGATAAAATATGCTATTTTTTTCAACTGCATTGGATTCTCGAACATACTTAATACATGAAATGTAAAAATTTAAAATTAACACACCTTTCCGATAATATAACAACATTGATGTTGTGTATGAACCACAAAAGTCAATGGTCTGCCTATTTTATTACCTACACAATGCATATTACAACCACATCAAAACGATCCTATTAAATTATTTTCCAGGAAGCCAATAAATCATTAAAAATAAAATTGCTCATATTTATTTTGATCCATGTTTTCCAAGCATAGTTGTCGGCACATTAACAATCCTCAAAAGGAATTTATTTCCAGGTTGCTTAATGAAATTTTCAATATTCCTTTTTAATAAAATTTTAAAGCAGCTTTAATCTACTTAAAAATTTATCGAACGTTCTCTGATACTTTGTGATTATCCTTTATTTTTTCCAGGTAAGTCTTTTTTCGGTTTATTATAAGTTACGTTTTACGTAGGTACGTTTGGTCTTGGTATAAATTACTTTTCACATAAAAAAGTCCTTATTTAGGGTTCTCCTATAACTACGTAACATTATCTTGAATTTAGAAAGTATCTTAGAATTAGGAAAGTGTTTTTTTTTTGTGTAGGGTTCGGTTTGTTGGAAGTCTCTTAGGTCCCAAATATAGATACAAGGATTTTAAAGACTATAAATGAGGTCCATGTTGCAAGACAGGAGGATAGTAGATGGACCAACAAAGTGATTTACTGGCGCCCCAGGGAAACAAAAAGAAGGGGAGGAAGACCGCAGAGCCGTTGGCTGTTTATCAGGGACGTCGCTGGTAGAAACTGGCCACAACTAGCTCAGAATCGACAAGAATGGAAAGGACTCGGAGAGGCCTATGTCCAGGAGTGGACCAGATAAGGCTGACGAAGAAGAAGAAGAAATGATGTCCTATAATTATTAAGGAATTGCTAAGAGTTATACATGAAACTATTGATTTAACTCTATAGAAACTTCGACCCTACACCCAGAGTACACCCGATAACCGTACTGAATTAATAAAAAAAATGCAGATTACGGAAGATTATCTACCTCGTATATGTATTTTGTGTCAACAAATGATCAATCAATCACAACAAAAAATGACAGCTTGTATTGATAAGCAAATATTGGAAAGAGAAAAAAAGTACGGTTATGAGAGTCAAGCGCGTCAAAATACGCTGTTATCATTTCGATTGATTGACTGAAATAAAATTACCGTTTTTATCTTGATTGGGTATTTTTGTTAAATTAATTTTGTTTAGTTTTATTACGTGCTTTGGGTCAACCTATAAGCTCTGTTCGCAGTGTCATACGTGAGTGACAAACACAATATATTTTTTAAAGCGAACAAAATTAGAACATTTATTTCTCACATCTAAAAGTACCTAGTTAAACTCGCTATTGTAATCCTGTTATCAAATTCCGAGTCTTTAAAATCTTTTTACACACCAACAGATTAAAAACGAAATTACTGCTTACATAAATAAACGACAAGATTTACAGGCCTATTAAAATCGTGTTTATTTTTATTATGCCTGCGTACGCGCGGTGATTGTGTTCTTTTTTAAGTTTACCGTTTTGTTAAATAAAACATCCCCCACAGATAACGCAAAATAAACAAATAATAGTAAAGAAGCAGATTTACAACTAGAGTTTTCTGTTGTGTGAGCTATTCAAAGTGTGAACCAATGAATTTTAACTAGGTTAAAAGCATATATTACGTTTCACTTCCACTTTTATGAAAAGCAATCAGTCCTCGCCGTTGCTTTTACCAATGTTACGGGCCTTTAGCTGCTATTTTTATAGTTCAAGATTTAAGTTTCCCATGTATTTTTTTCTTCACTCGCATTGGTACTTCGGCTAGGTTGGACCCGTTATGCCACCCTAGTTTGGTCCTTGTCCCTGCTTGGGTTCCATATTTGTTTTTTAAGAGACACTATTGCCCCAGGCACAGTTTCTGTTGTTTTTTCGTTTCACACGTTTTAATTACAATCTTGAATGTCATAACGAAACCTAGGATTTATGTGGTCTTACTCTTATAATGAACAGTCCTCGCCGCTGCTATTGCGATTGATACGCGCCTTTAGCTGCTATTTTTGCAGTTAAACATTTAAGTATTGTGTTGTTGTATTAACATAAGAAGATTAAAACTCAAACGTATACTATCACTACCTGAAATATAGACCTAAACGAATTTTCTTTTAGAGAAAAAAAAACATTTTCGGAAGACAAAATAAGAAAGGCAGCGGAGCCAGTAGGGCAAAAATAAATAATTCCTCGTTTGTTCGCCGGGAATGATAAAAGAATTTCCGTTTGGCTTGCGACTCCGTCCGTCTTTTTACAAGCCCATTAAAATAAGAAATTCTTGTAGAGGGTTTTCACCAGTGACGTAGATTATATGCAAAACACTAGGGCATGGTATTACACCGAATTCGAAAGATTATTCTAATATAGGATGTGGTTAAAAAAACAGTCTTTACTTCACTCTAGTCGTGCGTGAATAAGGAGGCCTTTTCAAAGTAGTTATTAAAAATCCGACAGAAAGATAAATATGCTAAAACTTCAGCAAACCTGATACGGGTATAAGATGAAGAGGTCCGGTTTGGTGTCTTGGAACTGTCACTGTCAGAGATAGCAGACGAGCAATATACTATAGGGCAGTCATGTATCATTAGCATTAGAGAGTGAAAGAAGCAATAACATTGCTTACTAACTTGCTTTAGCATCGCTAGAGGTTGTACTAGATATGAACGGAAAATACTTTTTAAATGGATACATCAGGACAAAGTTCAGTTATTCCATTAGTCCTAAAATCTACATTTTAATGAAATTGACAAATAACCTTTTAAGAATATGAAGCTATGCCACTGGTTTTCCCTTAGCTTAAGGGACGACCTCTCTCTTTGGCCCAGGCTTGGAATTTGCATATAACTGAAGAATGGCCGCCCCGGAGGAGAGTTATGTATATTTCGTTTCTCCAGGATAATGAAATACTATCGGCAGTCCGACCAACTGGGATAAGGGGACGGATTGACCCTCCCCCCTTTTTCAGGCTATTCGCTATAAGAAAATCTTGGTGAATTATGCTTTCCAATAAATGTACACATGCCGCTTTTGGGTTCTATTAAAAAAGCTTTTGTTAAAGAAAACTTAGTATATCTTTCTATAGTGTCATAGTTAAACATTCTGGTTTAAAGGGTGATGTTGTTTTAGTTATCATTAATTACGAGAAAGTTTTCTGTTTTAATAGAATTGCACCAATAAACAATTATATACATTTTTTAGTTATGACTGCTTAGCCGTAAATATTCTACACAACATATTCATTTTTCTACTAGTTTTCTTAGTAAACCACCTTCTACTCTGAAGTACTAAGATTTTGTTTATTTACTATTATTGTGTTTGTAATCGTCCGTACCATAAAGTAAACACAAACTAACCACAATATTTCTCAATATTAATAATGAACACCAAACTTAGACCGTTGCAATAGTCATAAACACTTCATGGATCTTATTTGTGCCCCTGTTTTCCTCCGTACACGCCTCGCCTAAGTACCATTGATCATATTGTACATTGGCAACAATAACGCCCACGGGATAGGTCAGTCACATATCATACCGGATAGGTTGCGTACAAGTACTCTATATGTCATTGTTTATAATTGTGTTATGGCACCTCACCTATTATTGAATTTTGATGTATTTGTAAAGAAAGAGAAAGTGTTAAAGGGCACCATGCCTTTAAAATGACTTGCTTGCAATCAGTTATATTAGTTTGAGAACGTGGATGAAAAGTTACTGATGTATTTGTACTAATTTATCATCTTTTGATTTCGATGGCGTTTTGATATATGATACAGATATACTTTTTCTCAATTTCTAACTGATCTATCTGCATCTATTAACTTGCCCTTATTCGGTATTACGTGTAGTTTTGTTGTAATATTAAATTTAGGGTAGTTCAGTAATTCTTTTACTTTATCAATATAAAGGATTTTGGATTTTAATTTCAATGGATCGAAACGACTCCCATTTACCCGATTTGTAAAGCAACCAGATGGCACATAGAGATAATTCCGTATTAATATCCCATATTTAATCAAGTAGCGTACCCAACGGGGGGCGTTCGTCCACTGTGACATTTGCACGGCTGTATCAACCGAGCAGGTCGTTGTCATCTGCTGTCCCTATGTACCCACACTGGGGATGTTTTAAGCTCACTACAACGCTCGATTATATCCCTATCTCAATTTTTCTTGCTTCAAACGACGAAGAGAGAACACGAACTTGTATTTTTAGCACGCTCCGAACGTTTCGATTACATATAATGTTTATCTTATCTCCCGGCATCGCACAGGGACACCCCTTCATTCCCATAACTGGGACAATGGGACAACTCGATGTTTAAAAAGCGTAATTAGGGATAATCTCCGTGTACAAAGGGCTTGACATATGCGATGTCACAGAAGGGACGACGGGCGACGTTTTAGAGATGATCTAGCCGATCGTGTGTCTAAAATGATCCTTAATTTCAGTATGTTTGATATTCAAAACTAAGTAGTTTTGCCAGAGCATTTAAAAAAATCACCGAAACTCCAAATAACAAAATTTTGTTATAACTATTCTTAGTTCTCAATAATAATAGCAGTAAATAATACTTGTAGTAAACTACTTAAAAGTGAACAAACCTGGTTGAGCGATCCTCCTCACTGATTTCTGCTATAAAATATCTATCCTCAAAAAGATGCAAAAAAATGTTAGTTCCCTATTCACTTTTGAGTAGTTTACTTTACCAAGTTCGAATATGACAATATAGTAATAACTGTCGACTCAGATGCAGACGTATCGTAAATGTCATTGGTTTAAGATAAACTTTCTTCCTTTACAAACTAAACCAAATTTACACCATGATTATTATCTAGTTAAAAAAATCCCGACCCCATGCGATGATGGTCCATTTCGTGTGTGGTTCTTCTGGCCAGATTTTTCATACCTACAGACTCGGAGCAGTAATTTATTAGGCAAACGACACAAAGAAACTTTGTTGGTTCTCGGAAGCGCCGCCCGGGGCGCTTCGAGCGCGTTTGTTGTCTTCAAGGCGATCAGCGCTTCCGTTCGGACCTATAATTATCTATGTTTAGCCCACACTTTAGTTTCGCAAATCAGCTGCGTATGTTTAAGGATCTATGCCTTCTTATTTTAAAGTTTTTGCTGATGTTTAGAATTTCCATTCATTCAAACTAGGATTCACTTATTCATAAAAAATTCAATTATCTAAATAACGAAAATTTGAACTATCCACATTACATTCCTAAGGATTGCGATTAGGATAAACTTTTGGATCTATGTCTGTTGCCTATTTCAATATGGCGCCCTTATTTGTTTACTTATGAAGTAGCTGAAAAAAGATTCTCTTTTGTCAATATTTCCTCCACATGGAATGTTTACACGGGTCACGCGAATCGACACGACTTATCAGTGCGTGCGGAATAGGTGTCATCTTCGAGCGAAACGGAGCGATGTTTGTATAGGAATGTGAGGATAGATAAGCATTTTATACGTGTACGTACAGTGCCACTTCCTGTTTACTTTGCGTGTTTTAGAAATATCAGTTTTCATTATTTTTCTTTGGATCTATGAAATGCATACTCATTCTTTGCAAGAAAGGGATTTTAAAATGGCACTAGGACAACTGTAAATAAAGCATATTGTGATTTGTCTTATGTTTCCCGCACAACATTTTCCATACATAATTATGTACCGGGTGCAGTGGCATAGCCAGAAAATATGCTGGGGGGAGGGAGGGGGGGGGGGGGGCTGAATGGGCGTAAGTAAGACATTTTTCTTTCTGGAGAAAGGAACAGTCGGGACTACATGTATGTCATGATATTGTACCTAGTAAAGAAGGCGGAAAAGCGCCACACGGGAAAAATTTTCGGGGCCACGCCCAAAGTTCGGTTAAAATTCTACTAACAAATTTCATCAAAATTAATAAAATTTGTTTTTGAATTTTTTTTTTGATTTCCCGGGCTGGCTCTTTATTTAAAAAAAAAACATTTTTTATATTTGTGAAAAATATGAATATTGGTTTCAATCCAAAATTTTAACATAAGACGATATTGACTCTAACTAGCGTTTTCGGGCTCGGTTTTTGATAATTAAAAATAAAGTAAATATCGCTCTCCACGCCAAAATTGATGATTTTTTCAGAAATCATGTATTTTAGGAGCGTAGATCTAAGAACAGTTTTTGGTGCAAATTCTTAGGTTTTGAAATACTCCTTCTTAAGTGCCGTTTTGTATGTTCATAATAAAGCATTCTCGTTTCTTCCCTCACTATTTTTTTAAATTATAATTCATCACACTTCTTCAATAAAAAATGTTTCAATTAAAATTTTTACTTTAATTTTTTTCTTTAAAACTAAATACCTAATTATTTTTTGTTTTTGTTGAAAAAATATTCTATTGCATTGGGTTATATTTTTAATGATTTAAAATAGCTCTAAAAAAGGAAAACGGAACAGACAAGTATATAATAGAAAATACTATAAAATATTACTCTTTTTCCTCGTTTTCCTATAAAATTGCATGCAAAATCAATAACTAAAACGATATGCGTCCAAAAACTTAATCTCTATATAAAACAGGACTTTTAAAAGGAAAAGTTTAAAAAGTAAATGTTTCCTACAATATCTTTGTAATCTAAGCCAAGAATACATTAGTTAAAAATTACAATTAAGAGTCCAATCGTGAGACGAAAAATTAGGTTACAATTAGATTTTAAGACCCCCAGCTCCTAGCCTCGGGGGGGGGGGGGGGGGGGGCTGCAGCTCGGCAGCCCTTCCTACTAAATACGCCACTGACCGGGTGTATTATTAATTTGTATGTATTATTATAAATATTATTGTATCTTTTAAACAAGACCAAGTTTCATAATTTTCGTTGTCTCTAACCGAAGTTATTTTTTTCCAAAAAAAATGTTTGTCTTTCCCCCACTCCTTTATTTTAGTAGATCCTTCCCTTTCCTAGTTAAGCATTAACTTACGCCTTCTAGCAATCACCTGAGAAACTTGAACATAATTTGCTGCAAATAGGTACAGTCAGCGTGCCTTTTTAGTTGTACACCCAGTATAGTTTATGGTTTTTAGCACATATACATTATTTAGTTTTGTTCTTCAGATTCGTAAATATTCTTAAAATAAACATGTTTGTAAACAAAATGCAAAAATTTATCATTAACAAATTTTTAAACAGTTCATACACTTAAGACAATGGGTATTTAAAGAACCTCTTGTACGGCAATAAAAATTCTTGTAAGGAGTAGGTATCAGATAAGCGGACGACACGAACTTCCTGTGTACAGACAGATATTTAGCTGATAACCTCCCTCTGTTTATAAATGAATTTTATTCTGTTTACATTTTGTAATCATTTTTTTCAAGTCTTAAGTATCAGGAACTTCATTGGAAGATAAGAGATATTTAATGTTATTTTACGGTACAGTGATTTGATTAAACAGATTTGTATAAAGCTAGTTTACGTGTTGTTTAAAGATCTTGTCCGAATAACTATTGGATATGTGTCACTTTTTGATGTTTCTTGACTGGAATTATTTTGGGGGCTTTTTGTTTCTATTTTAACATTATATAAATAATTATTAATACTATATTGTATAAGATTTCTTTAACCTAAACCATAGTCGAACTCAGTGGCTGCTCGCGGTCTTAAAGAATGGTGAAGAGCTAGGTATAGTGCGGGTACTTAAACAAACATTGACTAACAACCCGTGTAACAAAACGTCTCTCTTATTCTCATCTGTTCAACGACTGAATGGAGTTTCCAACAAATTACAAACTAAAAAAATAAAAACAAAACTTTTTAATCACACAGTAAATTACGTAAAGACGATATCTATAACCGTAAGTTTCGCGAAGCCTTAAAATAAATATCTTAAGGTTAGGCGAACCAATGCTAAAATAATGGTGCAAACGACTGATCTATTTTTAAATTGACCTTCATCATAATGTAAATTGTTGCATGCGGTTTGCGTGACTGACGTCACGTAACTATAGCAACGGTGAATATCAAACCCATGTTGGGCATCGGGTCTTCACTTGCTTTGAGCTAACGGGCACGGTCGCTTGGGCGCGCCAAAATGCACTAGTGTTTATAATTATTGTCTATCGGAGTTAAGCGTGGCTCTATTATGCATAGCTGCATTCGGATTCAATTAATATTATTAATTCGAACATAATTATATTTTAAGGGCTAAAATGGTAGCTGTATTCTTACAATAATATTTAATATTGCCGAAAAACTTTCCTCCTGGTTTTATTTATTTTTTAGTGAAGAGCCCCTTTACCTACTTCACCTGACGATCCACCACTGGTCAAACTTTAGGTAAAACTTCCAGCCACTTGATCCATACGCAGATTATTGTAATAAAATATAATGGTTCGAAAAAGCTGTCCATTTTCTCCAAGAGACCTGATTTAAGTATAAATAATAAATCCCACCAATCCCGATCTCAAAAATTATGGTATTACAATCTGCAATCTGCCAAACTCATAAATTAAACGTCAAAAATGAGTATAACCTAACCAATAAAGAAGTACACCCGTAACAAGTCATATTTATGCAGATATATCGAAGTTTATTTGCCAGTTATGTCCGGCCACACAGCTCACGGACTCATAATAGTAATAACGAAGTAATAGGGCCATTGCGTGCCGTGTCGAGGTGCGGTAAAAGTAATTAGCGCATTAGGGTACTCCGCCCATCTGATTCACGCGATTGTTGACGTGCTCCAAACGTTAAATCTTCTCAATGAGCCAAAAAACCAGCTATTAAATCAATTATCAGTCACTTTTAGCATCCGCAGTTTACCGAGGTGAAAATTATTGAAATTTGCGACAGTTGGAAAGCGGGCATAAATAAAATAGTTCGGTTTAAAAGGGAATATGTGACTTCTGCACCCGAATTCTGATTTTATGTTACGGATGGTGAGATTGCTGAAGAGAATATCAATGTAATCCAATAATACTTTATTTACTACTCGCACTTTTAACTAAGAAATCGGAATTCCGTCTCTGACTCTCGGAACTATGTTCTTTTTCCGAGGGCCCGTCCGTGCGCCGGATGCACTTAGGCCAGGTTTGGCCCATTGTGCTCGCCCTGTTTGGTTGTTACACCCACTCCGTGATCCTAGTTATTTGCACTAGTTTGTGTAGGTTAACTGGGGGGAGGGTAAGGATGTCCTCTGGTTCCAGTTTTGGTTGCCCGAGTATTTGTTACCTCTTCCGATCTAGTGACTCGCAATGGGACACTATGTACTGTACAGTTTCCCTGTCTTGTCCGCATAATCTGCAGTCCAGGTCTCTATTGTACAGTTGCATTCTGTACAGATGGTTCTTGACAGCCATATTATGTCCTGTCAGAATTCCTGTAATGGTTCTCAGCTGGTTCCTGTTCATTTGAAGCAACTGTTTCGTAAGTCTTGGGTCTGGATCCCCAATGAAGCTTCTGCTGTGGTGTAATCATTGTCTGTTGCTCCAGTGGATTTTGTGTTCACTCCTGATCCATCGCTTTATGGCATCTCGTACTGTGCACCTTCGTACTCTGAGTGGAACTATGTTTCATTTCACTCTTTTTTTATTTAGTGACTTGTTTTCTTTTTGTTTTCTTGTGTTTACATTCTCTGTTATGCTCAGTTTTTTTTTGTTTAAGTCGACGTTATACGATTACTATACTTTAAGAACCACAAATATTGGTAAAAGCTAAACGAAAATTACCTGTGAGAATCGGGGGCAGTAATTTAATGATTGACGAGCCGAATATTCTACAATAAAGAGAATAAAAACGAGAAAAAATATAAATGAAATGATTTTTTTAAAGGGAATTATTTAAATACGGCTTTCCTGTAAAGCATAAAATATCAACACTAAAAAACGCAAAGCTCGGTGTTTAATCCCATTACGTAATATTGTCTATGCTGGGTCATAATCGAGTTTGCGTTTTTTTTATACAGCTTGTTTTTTAACCGAAAATGTGTATTCTAAAAAAGCCCAAAACTAAAAATAACGGTTCAAATGATCAATTTTATTTTTTAGTATAAAACTATATATACAGGGTGTTACAAATTCGACATACCAGCATTGGAATCTCGGAAACCATAAGAGTTAGAGAAACGGTCAAATGGGGGGCAAAGTTGTGCAATTCGGTGCTAATTATAATGCCGCTTTAAAAGTTTTCAAATTACGAATACTTTCGATTTTATTCGAAAAAAACCGAAATTTTGCAAAATCGTTTTTATTTTTTCCTGAGCTCATTTGACAAGCTATTTAAAAATTAATGACACTTTGTTATTGCCACTTTTTCTCCTCTACAAAATGACGTTACTAAACTAAAGATCCGCCGTTTCGTCTCCAAGCGGCCATCACCAACTGAACTTTTTTGAATACGGACCTGGATTTTTTTTAACCGATTTTTAAACCGTCCTACCCTCAAAATGTAATGGCGATATTACTTTTTCATAATGATGAATTGTCCTTGCTTATTTTTTTAAATTAATATTTTTTTCACTTTTTGTCAGTCCGGTCCTGGCAACGAATCACAATATTAATTAAAAACTTTATTTTATTTAAAACATCAATACATAAGTAATATAATTTATTTTATAAGAATTTTCTAATATACTAATTATAAATCCTAATTTTCTAAATGTTCAAAGAGATTGGCTTTTTGCTTAATAAAACGATCGATTTTTCTTCCAATTTTGGAGACAGCCCTGTCAACAGGTCTTCTCCTTATCCTACCAAATGCAACCTGTATGCGTTCTTCCATGGTATCTACGTCATTTTTATAAATAACATTTTTTTTAAATAAAGTTTTTAATTAATATTGTAATTCGTTGCCAGGACCGGACTGACAAAAAGTGTAAAAAATATGAATTTAAAAAAATAAGCAAGGACAATTCATCATTATGCGAAATTAATATCGCTATTACATTTTTAGGGTAGGAGGGTTTAAAAATCGGTTAGGAAAAATCCAGGTCCGTATTTAAAAAAGTAAAGTTGGTGATGGCCGCTCGGAGACGAAACGGCGGATCTTTAGTTTAGTAACGTCATTTTGTAGAGGAGAGAACGTGGCAATGACAAAGTGTTATTTATTTTTAAATAGCTAGTCAAATGAGCTCAAAAAAAAATAAAAACTATTTTGCAAAATTTCCTTTTTTATCGAATAAAATTGGAAGTATTCGTAATTTGAAAACTTTTAAAGCGGCATTATAATCAGCACCGAATTGCACAACTTTGCCCCCATTTAACCGTTTCTCTAACCCCTATAGTTTCCAAAATTCCAATGCTGGTATGTCGAATTTGTAACACCCTGTATATGTACAGTAATTTTCTTCTTCCGTTACTCTATGATGGCTTAAGATAATCTTGGATGAAATTAAGTCGTGGAAGTTTTCTTACATCAATCTAAAGTTTTAAAAGTTAATACGCCCGACTACAATTTAAAAAGTTTGTTTGCCGAGCGCCAACGGTGAAAATATAAGTTTAATCTAAGAAGCAAGATGTTTTAATAGGTTTTAAAAATAATATCACAACCGTATTTTAATAATTAGGAAAAGAAAACACTTTAAAGGAGTAATCATTAAAATTAATACTTTTCATGGACTCCTGCGTTGAGAGGGACCTTGTGAACCACCCGGTATATTCCGTTTAGAACAGTTAGTTTCACCACAGTAAAGTTAACAATTTTAGCCTAAAACTTGAAGAAATAGTCCATACTTAAAGTGGAGTGGAAATTTAGAAGGTAAGAAATAACAACTCAAAGTTTTCCTCCACTGATATATTATAGAAATATTTTAAGCAACTTCTCTACATGTTTCGAACGCAGAAGCATTCATCTTCAGGAGAATAAATAAAAAGAAGAAATCCCAGTAGATATCACCCTAACTGAGCAACACAATTACAGGTTCAATGTAAAAATGAGTGGAACGGTGAGAAAACAGGTACACACGTTGCATTGTGAGAAAGAAAAATATGTGGCTTAAGGCACTGTGAAAGATTTAAAGGTAGAATGAAAAGTTTGTCATCTTTGTGTGAAAGAACTGTCGAACGATGAAACTGAAGTGAATGGGAATGCAAAAGAAAATTGTTGGCTAGTCATTTGAAAAAATATGGAGACGAAGTGGATGTAAGTGTGAGGAAGATGACTATTAAAAATTTTATTAAAAAGTAATCTTAACTAGATGTAAACCTTATGTTGGTTTACGAGTAAAAGTAATAGAAATAGTGAATTTTAAAAGACTTTTTAGAGAAACATTTTTTGTGCTCGTCCGCTACCGCGTTCTTTCTAGAAAATAATCTACTGGTTTTTCTTCTTTTATTTATTCTCCTAAAGATGAATGCTTCTGCGTTCGAAACATGTAGAGAAGGTTGCTTAAAATATTTCTATAATATAACAGTGGAGGAAGACTTTGTGTTCTTATTTCTTATCTTCTTTAGTCTAGAAGTTAAGGTAACCTAACCTAAGATAACTTTTAGTAATATTAATTATTGAAGTATTCATTACAGGCCACACAACAGGTGCGAATTTCAAAGTGCTAGTAGGCGAAGAACTAATACGACAAGAACTGGCCGATTCTTCTTCTTTTATCGCCCACTTTTTATGCACATCGTTGGTCTTTTTACTCTTGTTTGGTATGTCCTTCGTACTTTTTATAAATCATCTCGCGTAATGACTAGAGATGGGTTAATTCAGCTTTTATCCATCGATATATTTAATATTATTTGCTATAGAAATACAAAACGAATAATTGTAGACTACAAAAAGTTAACTTGCAGTTTTACATACGTCCTAGATACGATACACCATATCACACGACAAAATATTATTTATTCATTGCCAGGTTGTTATAGAAAAAACTATTTTTTCCAAATCCTAACACCTCTCAAGAAGAATTTTATGAGTCACTCAAGTACCATTGAGCATTATTTGTGTACTAGAACATAAAAGTAAATATCGATACCAGTAATTTATCGAAAAAACGTTTCATCCCTAGTAATGACTGATGTAATGTAAAAAACGAGCGGGACTAACCGAAGCTCTGGTTCACGATTTAACCAGCGCCTTGCTTTACGACGACCAGTTTTTGTGACTGGTTCTTTTACTATCGGCATTTATTAATATCAGAATCGGATAGATTCGATCGGATTGTTAAGAACAAGCTATCTCAACCAGATAACAAGTTTTTTCCGGATACACGGTCTTTTCTATACGTTAATAAATATGAAATAAAGTAATGGATTTTAAATAAACTAGCATTAATATGAAACAAGAATTCTTGATGCAGCAACTTTAAGAGCAGTAACTATATGACATTATGAGTTCATTGGATATTATTATTACTTATTACTATTAATATTATTATTCAAATCGAAGTTATTCTTAGAAATGCTAGGGCTCACTATTATTACCTTTAAAATAATAATGGAAAAAGGGGTGAAGGGAATGACAGCAGAGTTCTTTACCGGTTCATCGGGCAGAAATTGAAAGGATAAATTTTGCAGGCTCCGAATTTGGCCCTGCCGACGCCGATGGCCAGCGGAGCGGAAATTCTGCACGACGACGTCGTCGGCGTCTAAAAGGTTTCTAGGTGGAAGGATTTAGTATTAACTCTAAATATTTATTTTTGCTTGAAATATAATTTGTTATACATTTTCAATATTGTCTAGTAAACCTTTAGCTGTTCAACTTTGCAAAAAATGTCATGTAAGTACAGTGTACCTACATAATATACAGTAAAAAATAGTCATTCTGCTCTGGAGAAGGAATTTCTTGATTTTTTTGTGTTTTAATTAGGATAATTCTTATTCTCAAAAGTGTCATAAAGGACACGAGCAAGGTACTTTAGCCTAGCGTCTAACAGCAATCGTCAAACCGATCATTAACCATTTATGGTTCGCATTTTCCCAGAAGCACTAAATCTTTGATGGGTCTTTAAGAAACATTCTTTTAATCAACACAATCTTATCAGGTATTGCAAATTTGCTTAATGATTGAAGACCGTTGAGAGAAGGATTTCATACGAGGACATGAAAACATTTTTTAAAAAAGCTTGATAGCGCCTGATGTGAAAAATTTGCTTTGTTAAAATTACGCTATCCCTGGAGCACAAAGCTGCCTATAGCTCACTGTCATTCTGCAGCGTGTTGCTGAATCAATAACTACCACTAAATTGTTGGTGAAGGAGGAATTAGTGGCAAACTCTGGTAGTTTTTGGGTCACCAAGAAAGCTAGCTACTTATTTAGTGGTTAATATATTTACCGGTCCCGTAGCGTCTACATCATTCCGATGAATCAGCGATTCGAAGCTACTCGAGTCGGTGCTTACCGTCTATCGGATAGCTTCGAATCATTCAATAGGTTGTAACACTTTTTTCTTTGTTCCAGGTAAGTCATCTCTTAGACATAAACCAGTCAAGAGGCACTGAAAGACAGTAATGGTAAAAATTGCATACATCCTCCTATCAAAGCATCTCACCTTGAGCTAGTTAATAGTCGTCCTGAAAAGTGCTCACGTCAAAAGTACTTTTTTATTAATTTTAATGGATTTAATGGAGGTGCGGCAAAGTAAGTATTACATAACCGCTCTCATTGTTCAGCCTAAAAGGGCTCGTTAGCGAGTGGACATTTTTCCGAAATTGCTAATGATGCGGTCGTCGGGTGAGACTGACGTCTCTCGTAATTAGAGCGCGTCGCGACGGAGACGACGCCGTTTTCGGGTTTTGCGGCCGCGGGTCTCGCTTTGGCTTTGTCATTTGCACGAACGAGCGGCCGCTTTGTTGTCGTAAAATTAATTAGATAAAAAGTTGCGAGTCGCACAAAGGGCCGCGCGCATTTTGTGTGTCTGAAAATAAACACCCTTCAAACGCCTGAATTTCTAAATTTATTTAAAATCACTACGTAAGGATAGTTAATCACCTTGATATAAACATAAGTGAGGTTATGTTGTTTTTCCATCGGATTTGACAATAAACTAAACATTTTAAATAATAATATTATTTAACGAAATTAATTTAACGTGTTTGTTCACTCGCTAGTTTGGTCTAAGGAGTTTTAGCTCCTGGACAGTTTAAAGGACAATTCGGACCACCGTAATCAGCAGTTAACCCTTACGTCTCCTCGTAATCATATTACAGGAATTACCGTCCGGTCTGGATTCCATCTCTGCCAATCTTTAGTGGTTTATATCAACTGATCTTATGATGCCTACCGCATGGTGTATAGATATGTTGCAAGATATGTAATATCTGGATAGACGGATTCAGCTGGAATTTAAAAAAAAAGAATAATAAAAAGACAGTGCCTAAACTGCTAACGCTAAACGTACTGATATTTACTATTATTTTATCCAATTTTATTATTTAATTTTACATCTTATTAGATCCGTTTTCACATTCTTTCCAGTAGAATTTATAACACTTTAAACAGGTGAACTGAACAAAAATATGTATCTCCGTATACAT
The DNA here is from genome assembly GCA_935413205.1 of Polydrusus cervinus. NCBI lineage: Eukaryota > Metazoa > Arthropoda > Insecta > Coleoptera > Curculionidae > Polydrusus > Polydrusus cervinus. The sequence goes on from OW284516.1 coordinate 9,276,638, forward strand.
AATACGAAGTTAAACGCGCCTTGGGACTGATATGGGAATTAAACATATCATAAACCGCTGGAGGGCCGCCCAAGGCTCAATGTTCTACTTCAAAGGTTTACTGAAAATGACAGGTTGTGCAAACTGTTGGCAATACCGCACTCAACCGACTGCGCCGTAATGCGGCTACCTGAATCCGCTGTCTGATACATTCCTGACGTGTACATATTGTGATGTTGAGTTTGTTTGTTATTGGGGTAAAAATATGTTGCTGTTAAACGGATTTTTATTTTATATTTATTAGCCTATTGAAAATTATATTTTTGACTTCTGAAATGAAAGTTAGGTCTTTCTTTTCTTTTCTTGATTAATGCAAATTTTAAACCTTTTTTAATTGTCTTCGGTGTAGCTTTTGATTAAGGTATACGCTTCCAAAGTACCTTTTCCCCTACGGCGCGTGCTAATAAAGAAGTACAAAGCGTGACATTATTTGATCAAAGCGGACAAACAAATACATACATACACACAATTATAATTGGTCTAATTTGGAGACACGCAAATCAAAGGAGAGCGCGTGAAATGTATCGGCTTTCGGCATCGGTAACGCCACCTACCGTCCTTTTTTCCTAACCGATAAACTGCTCTTTTCGCACGATTTCAGTTACGCAAGGATATTAATTATCCTTGTATTCCTGGATTCCCGTTATTCGACGAAACTCACGTTCCTGTTATTTTATTTATATCGGCCGACACGTGGAGATAGCTGGAAGGGTTTTCGAACAATTTGAGAACTTTTTTGCAAATTATTTAATGAATCGTAAAGAGTAATATTAACAGTTGCATTTAGAGCGGGGGGGGGGGGGGGGGGGTTATTAGGCATGGACCCCAGTTCACTTTTTTACACAAGACCACGCAGCTGCAAGATTGATGAAACATTACATCTAGCTCTAGAGCTATAAAAATTAAGAATTTTTAAAAAGGTGCGGTTCTATAAATTTTAATAAAGTAAGTTATTTTGAAAATAAATGGAGAAAACCAAATAATTAATTCGATACAATAATTTGAAGATTTTATTACAACCCATTTGATATATTAATGTTTCTTGTGTATCCGTAAGCGCCATATAAAATATTTTCATAGTGCTCACAGCCACTATAAACATAACAATAGTTTACGCAGTTAATATTTTCCCGCACTTAAATCTGACCTCAAGGGCCTAATTCCACGCGATAACCCAGGCATTAAATGTATTTATGGGCAACCACTTGTACATCTGACTTCGACTACCCCAACAAAACGGTCGAATATGTCCGCCCAGTTAAATATTTGACTTGGTATTTATACCAAACAAAGACTAAATCATAGCTGTTCCGCTGTTACACCGGTTATGATATAATAATTCATAAGTACACACGCCGGGTATAAATCGTTACATTGTGTAATATGCCCGTCCGGGGGTGTGGGAGCCACCCCCATCTATTAACGCACCCTTTCTCATTCGGGCTCAGTCGACAGAATCAATTTGTGCAATTGGTAAGGGCCCGTCGAGAGATGGGAAATTACGACGTTTGCATAAAAGGGGCTGCATGATTAAAAACTCGTCTGCCCTGCCGGAAGATGAGCAGATTCGATCGAAATCACCACGGCGCTGACAGACGAAAAATTGTACGAGGATGAAATTTTAGGCGTTAAATAAAATATTTCATGTAAATATATTGAAGTATCTGGTATAAAAATTTATCGGCTTGCTTCTGTTGCTAGACATTTTCTTGGTCCTTAGTATTTATTAGTAATTTTTATTTATTTGATCCCCTTGTATCCTTTAAATCTAGTTTTTCTTAAACACAGTAGCTATTCCGATGACATTTTTGATAACGTTATCAATGTTTAATGTATAGATGTCGTATTTTCATTAAATTATTGAATTACACTGATAAAAGACAGCTCTTGCCACAAGAGAATACATTATCTTGACTGTAAATTACTTAATCTGAAGGTAATAATCTTATTTGAAATGAATGTGTTCTTAAAACATGGTTTTTTATATCTTTGGTAATTTCTGTTTATGTTCTTGGCAGCAAAATTCCTTATTTAAAAGCTGGCGTCCTTGGGCCGTTAAAATTTTAAAATAGTATATTTTACAAAGGTAATATTCTTTGTGGCAAAGTACTGTGTCCTTGTCCTAAGAGTATGGTATGCAGCAAGCAGTTTGGAATATTCTAAGCATCCCAGCCCGCCAGTCTGCTCTCGTCCCTTGATTAAACTGGTCATTTTTACAAGTACTTACGCAAAATAATAAATAATTAATTTAGGCGTAGTTGTTACTAGTCTTTAGAATTGTGTCTAAGTGGAAGTGATGTATAAACAATGAGTGAAATTAAAGATTTTCTAGAGAAGTTTAATCTTGAACACAAGCGGCAAGCTTAATGGTATGTATTATATAGGATTATATTAACATATTTGTCTTTATAGAAGTATAAAATATATATTTTTACATTATACTGAACTAGAACTTAGCTCATTATAATCTTGTAACTCTAACTATCTAAATTTAGCCTGAATCTACCCGTATTGCACAAGGTATTTTTTATATATAGTGTGTTTCTCGATTACACAAAAGAAAATACTTTCTTATTTGCATTTGTAGTAAAAAAGTTACTCTGAATTTTAAAGCTGCTGTTTGTTTTAGATAACTTTTTTGTTCGGCCATTGAATGAGTCTCCAAGAAGGTTTGGAATATCCATTTTAGAGAAGACGGAAACGATTTTATTTTTGTTATTAAATAGTAGGTATGCTTTTTAAGTTTGTTCCCATTAATTTATGTTTAATAACTAACTTTCTTTCTTTCTTTAATATGAAATATATTGGCTTATCTAAAGACAAACTCGTTTTTTATACTAATCCTACCATAATTACAGGTCAAATAGCAAAGAAATGTGTTCTTGAACTAAAGTCACATTTACTTGAGCTAAGTATGCTATCTTTGAGACCAGTATAATAATAATTTGGGTCAAAGACAGGTTCTTTAAGGTAGGTACTAAAATTCTTGAATCAAAGTAAAAAAATAATCAACCTTATCTTAGTTTAAGACATATTTTTTTCCGCCAAGATAGTTACGGAACTTGCTTCCAAGGACATGACTGACTTGTACCAAGAAAATATTCATTTGAACATATCGAAAGACATGGCGGCCTTGTTTTAAATTCGCTTTGCTTTACATTAAGATATCCTTTTTATCAGTGTACATTTCAAAAACTTGATGCCTGTTAACAAGAAATAAAACTCTTAAATTTATTTTGCTAATATCTGTGTACATTTCTATTTGACATTTATAGTGGCATAAAGTTGGTTTATTATATTGTGATTCAGCGAAAAGCTTGAGGTTGCAAGAACGGGTTGTTTATCAGCGAAACGTTATTTATCTTTTGTTTATCGTAGAATGGTTGGACATAAAATTACTAACCCATAACAACATTGAAAGATTGGGTTTTCTTTTCTGCTGACTTAAAAAAAGTACTTGGGGTTTTATGAGAATTTTAACGATTATGGTAACTCGAGACCATTCTTGACTAGCATCAGTCATTTTGTTGTGTTCCAGTCTGTAATAAAGAAATAGCGTAACTAAATTATAGGATCTGTTATTGGCGTCGAAAGGTCGGTTCCCACAAGCAATCACGGACAAGTTATCGACAGTTTGACAGTTCTCTAATCAATCCAAACATCCAAAAAAACGCGTTCGAGTCTATTGCGCAGAATCCTGATTATCTGACTGCTGTGGGAACAAACCCTTAGATAAACACTACTTGGTTCTTCAATTTGGCAACTTATTGATATTTCATGATGAATCCTGTAATGGGCCAAGAACACCTATTTTTTCAGTGTGCATGATTAAAATGGCTTAATGACAATATTTTTCCCGAGGATCATACCTATAATACATCACATTACTACTTAACAAATCAAAGCTCGTAAAGCGATGCCGCAACAATCTATGCACACTTGGCAACCAACATCGGGTTATTCTGTGCTGGGTTCCTGGACACTCCAAAATAGATGGCAACGAGGCTGCCGATGCGCTCGCAAGAGAGGGCGCAGGCATGCCAGCTGATCTAGCAGACAATACAGTGAACAAACCACTGGGATTGGTCAAAGAGGAGATTGACTACACGGCCAAGCAGCTTGCACAGAACAGATGGACAGGGTTGACAACCTGTAGTACATCCAGGCAACTGTGGCCCACATTCGATAAAAAGAGAACCGCAGAGCTATTGAGACACAGTCGAAAAGACGTGAGAAATATTACTGCGGTTGTTACCGGACATTGCCTCTTCGGTAGACATGCCGAACGTATGCAAATACCCACTAACGACTTCTGCAGAAGCTGCAGAGATGAGGAAGAGGAAGAAAGTATTCAACATTTTCTGTGTGAATGCCCTGGCCTCGCAAGAAGGAGGTTCACTACTCTGGGTGAATCATCTTTCGATAGCCTGGAGGAACTAAACAACTTACAACTTGGACGGCTGAGCAGATTTCTGAACAGTAGTGGCTGGTTTGAATGAGTTGTTAAAATCCTTCCGCGGTAACGTCGCATAAACCATCAGTGATCTGATGAAGGTGGGTTCTACGGAACACGTGTGGTATCACAACGGACCTAATCAGGACTACGTGAGACCGTTTGGTCAGAACCAAGGGTCTGCCACTCTTACCTAACCTAACCTAACACCTATTTTTTCAGTGTGCATGATTAAAATGGCTTAATGACAATATTTTTCCCGAGGATCATACCTATAATACATCACATTACTACTTAACTGCAAACTCTTCGAATCGATATAAATAAATTAAATGCATACATGACATTTCAGTGCATAATGAGCTTTCAACAATAACAAGATCAATATAAATCATCGAAAGTATTCAAGTAATGCAATATATGAAGAGCACATTAAAGAAGAGTATGCATCCTTTAATAACGTTGACGGTTCTTGCTTCTACTGTTTTTCTTCAATTAGTATTAATATACTTGCTCTTAGGTGCAGTTAAAATCGCGTTGTGCATTTTAGTTTTTGTGTTGATTTAAAAGGTGTCTCCTGGACATCCATCATTAAAAATTATATACAGCGATAATTGTATAATATTTTAGCTCCCATGCATTGATATTTCTTTATGTTAGAATTTTAAGAAATAAACCCAAATATTTATATCGCAGTGGCGATGGCCAGCCTAGGAGCTCGGGTCTAAAAGTCGAATTGTAACCTAATTTTTCGTCTCACGCTTGGACACTTAATTTAAATCTTTAAATAATGTATTGTTGGCTTAGATTACAAAGGTCTTGTAGAAAACGTTTCCTTCTAAAAGTCCTGTTTTATATAGAGATTAAGGTTTTAGACACATATAGTTTTAGTTATTGATTTTTGATGCAATTTTAAACGAAAACGAGTAAAAAGAATATTATTTTTAGTATTTTTCTATTATATACTTGTCTGTTCCGTTTTCCCTTTTTAGGGCTATTTTAAATCAACAAAAATATAACCTAATGCAATAAAATATTTTTACAACAAACCAAAAAACAATTAGGTACTTTTATTGTTAAAAAGAAAAACTAAAGGAAACATTTTGTATGGAGGAAGTGTGATCATTTATAATAAAAAAAATTGTGCTAGAAGAAACGAGAATGCTTTATTATTAATATACAAAACGGCATTTAAGAAGGAGTATTTCAAAACCTAAGCATTTGCCCCAAAAACTGCTCTTAGATCTACGCTCCTAAAATTCATGATTTCTGAAAAAATCATCAATTTTTGCGTGGTAAGCGATATTAACTGTATTTTTAATCATGAAAAACCGAGCCCGAAAAACGCTGACCAGTCATACATACGTCTTATGTTAAAATTTTCGATTGACACCAATATTCATATTTTCACAAATAATATAAAAAATGTTTTTTTTTAATAAAGAGCCAGCTAGGAATATCAAAAAAAGTAAAAAAAAACATTTACAAAAACAAATTTAATCCAACCATGTAGAAGGGGAGAGGTAATAATTTAATTTTAGAAATTTGATAGTAGTTAGGTGAATTTTAAAAGAAATTTGGGTGTGGCGAAATTTTTTTTTCTGCGGCGCTTTTTCGCCTTCTTCCCTAAGTACAGTGTCATAAAATACATACAGTCCCGACTGTCCCTCTCTCCATAAAGAAAAATGTCCTACTTACGCCCACTGAGCCCCCCCTCCCCTGAGCATATTTTCTAGCTACGCCACTGTTACATTGGATGAAGTGATATCTGCAGTTTTATACCATATAATTTTCATGATAAAAACTTATTCGTTTTCTAGTGGCATGATAAAAGTGTAGTAAGGGTGGTTATACTAAAAAATAGGTTTTCTTCCGAGTGAAGGATACAAGTTTGAACTGTAAATATCTCTATAACATTCGTCGAATTCGTCTCAGCGAACCGGCAAACAAAACTTTATTTTCTTGTTTTTTCAACTCCAACAAAATAAACCTAACAGCGAGTGACGAAAAGAGGAAAGAAGGGACAGGTAAACAGGCGTCGCGGCGCTGCTAGAGGCGGCGTCGCTCAAAGGCTTTTATAAATAACATAATGTAATTCACTACAGCGGCAAAGACGCATCTGTAGAAATTTTATTAGTTGCGAAGAAGCAGGCTTTCGCTACTGCCTTTATTTTGCGCTTCTTGGCATCGCACACACCCTGTTGACGTTTTTCGGTTGATTTTCCTTTGTCAATAAAATGTGTAGAAAAAGTTGAAAGAAAATTTTAAAATCAATCGTTCAACACAAGGCGCCATACTCAAAAGCGTGTTATAATCGACAAATATGAACCTACATATAAAAATATCTGAAAGCATCTGATTTAAATAAGTCATTATTTCGGAGTTTTGGTGACTAATTATTTTCTGAAACTGAGTTTATTTTACTTTGCCTTATAATAAAGAAAATACCAATCCAAATGTGGGTTCATTAACGTGTAAAACGGAAATAAGTTTTTATAATTAATCAAATGTTAGAGTAAAAAATAAAATGACTCTTGTATTCGTAATGCAATAACTTAAAAAGCTGCTTAAGTGTTGGGAAGGTGTCGGATGTCATTTGTTTGTGGTGATAGAAAGCGAAGTAGTTTTTTAGTGATGATTAAGCCTTGGACTATATTACGGTTCTCGAATGAAATATACAAATTATTAAAATTAAGTACAGTTTTATTATTAATTTTATCCTGACACAAATTTGTCAGGAAAATAAACAAACAAAAAAAAAACAATAATTTATCAGTCTTTAATATTAATACATACAATAATTTGTAGCTTTATCTAATGCATTCATCCATTGAGGTTGTACCATATTGTAATTATAAATCTTCAACTTTTATTTCAAACCTGCCAGTATAACAAAACCAACAAAATTTTCATGCCGGCATTCCTGCTCGAGTCGAACAATCCTGACTATGTGTAATATCGGGCGTATTTGAATTCCAGGAAGTCGTAACTATTCGGGCGGGGCGATCGGCCGCCGGCGGCAGGAATTTCATCAGTTCCAGCGTCAACCGGAAAGCATCCGTTCCTGCTGCTTCGTTTCTGACCCTCCCCTCTCCTTGAACGTCCCTGCTGAACCCCTTTTCGAAAAAACTGAATACTTGCGTTGGTTTAGCGGCGTCCCAAAGTTTGATTTGGATTGAACTTAAGGAGGCAAGATAGGATGAGTATTTATTGGTGCAACTTGAAGAAATAATAAAAATATTTCTAGTAAAAAGTTTGTTTTTGTATCTTTTATAAGGAATAAGCGAAGATAGCCCGGCCGGCCCGAGAAGGCTGGCAGGCCTGAGATGCCCAGCGGGCCCGGAAATAATTATTAAAATCCGAACCTTCATTGATGAAGTGGCCCGACCCGAAAACGAGAGTGCGGCCCGGCCGTGTAGAGGCCCGAGATGAAAACTCGGCCCTTGCAAGCCTCTAGTTATGCCCTGTTAGTGATGAAAGCAATTCTATGGAGGCTTTTGTTGCAATAATGGTTTCTATGATTATCTTGCTGTGAGTGGTATTGAGATTGATTTAGCCACCACAGTCAGAGTTTTAATATACTAAAAAAGGGGTATTTTCCTTGCCGCCACTGGTCGTAAGCGCACGATCGGACGGCACAAATGCCCTCGAATCGCCCTGAGCACGGAATCGCTCGAGTGTATTGTAATTATATCCCAGCATCTGATTAAAATAACTTCAAAGGGAATCTTATTATTTGGGACGGATTTTCGCTGGAATCCATTCCCGATGTAATACTGCAAACGATGCTGTGTGTAGCTCTTTTTGTTTTATTCGATCGAGCATGATTAGATATCGATAGAATGGAAAATTAGTTTTTGGCCGAATGTTTTTACCGGTTTAAATTAAATAGTTGTTAAATATACAGGGTGTCCGGTAACTTATGGGCCGTAGAGTAACTGGAGATACTAGACATCAAACTAAGCCGATTAAGTCATATAAGTTTTTTCGGATTGTTACTCGTTCTAGAGATACAGGGTGTTGAAAGTAAAAGTTTATTCTCGAAAATAAGCCATAATTTTAAAACGGTTTAATGAATCGAATTGAAAGTTGGCAATGTTATGTTTTTATGAGCAAGAAATAAGAATTTGTAGAAATTTTTAAGTTTCAAACTAGAGGGCGCTAGTTGCATACACTGGGCTTCATAAATCTATGATTTATAGTTTATTATAGTTTCTTAAAAAAGGCATTTTTTGAGTCAAAAATGTGTACTTGATTGATCTTAATATCTTTAACGGTTTTCGAGATATTTCCCTTTAAACATCCCAAAGCATAAAAAAACATAGTAAATAATTAAATTAACAAAAAAAAAACAAAAGTGACAATCCGATAAAACTTATATGACATAATCGGCTTAGTTTGATGTCTAGTATCTCCAGTTACTCTACGGCCCATAAGTTACCGGACACCCCGTATAGGGTGCTACAAATTCTTGTGCGTACAAGGGTATCTCGAAAAAGGTAAGAGATACGAAGATTATTAAATAGCTTAATAATTTTGTGAAATAAAATTGCAACTATTCCGAGTAACTTCGAAGATCAGAGACACAGACATTTTCAGTTTTGATTTTTTTGTACCTTCACTTTTACCTTGAGAAAAAAAAACAAAATACACCTCATCATAGCTGTTGTTTATGTTCTACAAGATGGCGGTATTATTTTTCAAATTTGACGTTCAGTCAATTTTTTTTAATACGGATCTGTAATTTTAAATTTAGTTTTAGGCAGGGTTGAGATAATTAAAATTAATTGATTAAAATCACGATTAAAATCATGATTTTAATCAGTATGCTTTTTCAAAAAAAATCATGATTAATTTAAAAAAGTTTTTTTAACAATTTAACATACAAAATGTATTTGTTCATATAAAAAATAAAACCCAGACGCATTTTTATGTGGTGGTATTTATGATTTTATTATAATAATTGATTTTATTACAAAAATAAAACTTTCGAAAACTAGAACCAAAAAAACCTTTTTAATTCAAAAAAGTACGTAATTTAAACAAAAAAAATATATAAAAAACCTAAGTGTTATAATGCTTAAATAGAAATATTATAGTTTAGCTGCTTTCCAATCCAAATCCAAATGACCGCTACTTCCACTATTTTCACGTCCACCTACACTTCCCTTTTTGCCAACTGGATAATTTTACTCTACACCTTGCAGTTCTTTACCACACTTTTTACATACTGCTCTACAACCTAGTTTGCCCACCACTTTTTTATAAAATGCTGACAAGCGCTAAATTCCTTTCTGCCCGGTCTTGTTATGATTCCAAATGTTTTGATAGATTAACCCCCAAAGCAAAAATATTACTGATAAAACTGAAATAAGTGCGTATCGCTTATATAGCCAGGCGTTTTCTGTCAATTATTACAAGTTTCGACAAAGGCGCAAACTTGCAAAAACTACGCGAACGAAATTTGCATGTTAAAAGTTAAAATTTCTCCAGGTTTGCTTCGTATCTGTACTATTCCTGCCTAAAAATATTTGTTTACTTAACAAAACAAAATATACACACAAAAAACCTAGGATCAAATCTGACTATACTATTAGAATCGGGCTAGTAAAATCAGAACAAATCTACTTAGGAAAGCTATTATCATTAATCTCTAGTTTATCTAAGTATAATTTTAATTTTACACTTTAATCTTAATACAAAAATAACTATATTCGATTAGACTACAGTCTGACACCAAAATAACACTAACCTAAAATATACGACATAACAAAAATTAAAGTACCTAACTCTACCATATATTCAAAATTTGTTGACGACAACAGTAAGTTCATTTCGATTTCAACTTCGTGTGGGTTAAATAGGGAGTATATGAAGGATTGAATTGACTATTTTATATTCAACTGGAATATAGATTTTTTTGTGTGTAAGCAGTTAAAAATAATAATATTTGTAAAAGTTGGTAAATTTAAAAAAAAATCATGATTTTTTTAAAAAATCATTGATTTTTGATTGAAGTCAAAAAATACAAACCAAAATTAAAAATTTTCTTTCACCAAATTATTAAGCCCCAAAATATGCAACTTTGCCTCAATTTAACCATCGTCGTACCTCTTATCGTTTTTCAGATCCCCTTGTGCGGATACGAATTTGTAGCGCCCTATATAGAATCGAGATTAAATAAAAATCAACATTTTATTTAAATGTTTTCAAAAGTGCGATCAATTGAATCGAAATTTTATAATAAAAATGGTTTAAAGCTACGTCAACTTTTGTTTAAGTGTGGCGACCTGGACGTCGTAAATGAAAAATGAAATTGTATATTTAAGCAGGAATTACCTAACCATTTATTTTTTACAAAATTATAATTAAAAGAAGCATCTTCAAGTGAAAAAATGTAAATAACAAGACGAAAACACAGCATGCTAAGTAAAATACGTTAAAGGGGAATGATAAAGCCTTTTTCGAATAATTACGGATAAAATTTCTAATGTCACGGTGGTCGGGCAAAAAGTCTCGGACAAATTAGTAATGTCTAGTCGAGGTGACACTTTGTTTTAACCATGGCGATGGCTCATACGTCTCCCCGGGACCGGTACGCCGCCTTTGGATCTTTTATTTGTTCCCTGCGCTTCTGGCTGCAGCGAAAACCGCTAACAACACACAGATGTTTCTTGCTAATTAAAAAGAGCACAAAGGCACTAAATGATAACTAAAAGACAACATAGCTAGTAACTAACTGGAGCGTAGAGAACGCGAACGTTTTCTCACTAATTTTCAGAGCGGCGCGCTCGCATGCGGGAGAACAAAAAACGCAAAAAATCGGGACAAAGGGGAGCATTGCGAAAGCGGGGCTAATTAGAACGCATTGTCGAGGGCCTGCGTGTAGTTCATTTTTGCATTTTTAAAGAATAGACGTTTTGGAGTGGTTGATTCGTAGCCACCCAACATGCAGCGCTAACCTAATTTCTAATAAACCCCCGTTTCTTTGTGGTCTATGCTTTTTACTTAAAAGTTTTATTAAATTATGATAATGAGTTTTTTTCCACCTTACTAGAAAACGTCATTTTCGACCCCGAAACAAGGGAGGAAAATGTTTTTTCCTCCCGCGGAGAGGAAAACATATTTCCTCTCTCTAATCTTCGTAAGACTTCCAATAAATAAGAGTTTTTCGACTGTTGTTCTTATAAGAATGCTTGTATTATAATTTTTAGGGTAAAATTTACCTAAGAATACCTCGATGGGCCACTATCGATATATGAAGAACCGTATATAGAGGTACGATTTTTTTGAAAATTCGGTGAATTATTTAAACGTACGTACGTACGTACGTTGTATGTGTACATCACATCCAACCAAATTTTTTTTTAAAGATGGTGGCACTTTGTACTGGAAATAGATACTTACTAACCGCGGTTGTGGCTCAGAGGTAGAGCTACCGCGGCGACCCTGGTTTGATTCCCGGAGTGGGCATACGTACAATAAAAAAAGTATGTCCGAAATTTAGTGGATTTAAGAATGCAGGGAAGAGTGTAAAAGGTATCATCTCCCAAGCCACCCCATTCACGCCGGTAACCAGGCCGCATGAGATCGGACATCTCGTGGGGTACGGAAGAAGGTACACACTCCCCAATCGGTAGGTCATGCAATGGCAATAAACCAAGGGTTGATAGCCCTTGGGGGATGTCGCATGACTGAGGATCGTGGTTCGGAACCCACGTTAAACTGTAGGTCCCCTCGGGAATGGCCCTGGCAGCGAACGAAGAGGAAAAAGCCTAATTCGAAAGAAGGGCAGAACGGCAAGATACTTACTAACGTTTTTATTTTAAATGGAACAGCATGTATATTTTTACATATTTAAATTTTCCTCGAAATTCCAATACTTTTTTGTATACAGCATATGACAAATTAAATCGTTTTAGATAAATATTAAAAATTGAGATCGACTTTTTTTTAACTTTGGCACCCTGTAAAATCGAAATGATTAAACTAGTAGTAGTAGAAAAACTAGATACATACATTAAGAGGAAAATGCGATATAAAACTATCTGCGAGAGGAAAAACACAATTTTCCTTCCTTGGTATATAAATAGCTATTTCACCATGTTGATAATTTCTCAGGGCATCAGATCACAACGTTTTCCCATGGATAAATAACACCGTGTCAGCTAGGTATAAAGAAAAAGTCAACTAAAGAAAGCAATGTAATAGTTTTAATTGTACCAATTGTCCATCTATGTAAACAATTCACTAATTACCCTAAGCCGGGAAAAGATAAATGAATCCTTACGAAGCCGAGTCCATATCAGATAAAGTGAAACATTTTGAAAATTTCCTGTGTTCAAAGTGAGTAAACAGAAAAGGAAGCCAACATATGTACATGATTAAGACTTTCAGACGTGTGTAACGGTTTGAAACATGGCGGCGATTAAAATCTAACAGGTAATTGAAAGTTTCGAATAGTTTTGCTGAAACTATAATTAGTGCTCTTAAATGTTGTGTGATGCCCGATCAATGATTATGACATTTTTTGGCTACATACTATATGTTAATCAGAGGAAAATTGTTGCGCTGTGTTAATTGTTTTAAAGGCTTTGCGTGGAAATAAACTATACGGGGTGACAATTTGAAAACGAACAGCAATATTGCCTCTACCAATGATAGTATGAAAATTTGGTGAAACACGTCAATTGATATATCGAGGGGGACATTTTTTTAGACATTTATTGTCGTGTTACTTTCAACCCCCTAACCCCCAGGGCACCTACCCCTAAAATTTTAAATGGCAACCCCTATTTATTTTGCCATTTTTGTGTTCCTTATAAAATTCCACATAAACTGTGTTATTTTTTTTTTCAAAAAATGTAATTATTTTATTTTTCCTAGTGGCGATATCGAAGACGAAATGTTCCTTTATTTATTTACATCGTCTTCGATATCGCCACTAGGAAAAATAAAATAATTACATTTTTTGAAAAAAAAAATAGATACAGTTTATGTAGAATTTTATAAGGAACACAAATATGGCAAAATAAATAGGGGTTGCCATTTAAAATTTTAGGGGTAGGTGCCCTGGGGGTTAGGGGGTTGAAAGTAACACGACAACAATTGTGTTAAAAAATGTCCCCCTCGACATATCAATTGACGTGTTTCGCCAAATTTTCATACTATCATTGGTAGAGGCAATATGAAATGCTGTTCGTTTTTAAATTGTCACCCTGTATACTTGAAGAAGCGTTTCGCAAAAATGCATAAAGGGAAATATTAAAAGTAAAAAAATAATCCTTCAATCTCTTTTCACATAATAATGTATCAGGATTTCTCAAAACCAGTGGCGTATTTGGCGGGGGGGGGGGGCGCTGCAGCCGACAGTGAGACTTTTAGACCCGAGCTCCTATGCTCTCTAATTGCAACCTAATTTTTTGTCTTACGCTTGGACTCTTAATTTAAATTTTTAAATACTTAAATTACAAAGGTCTGGAAACGTTTAGTTTTTAAACTTTTTCTTCTAAAAGTCCTGTTTTATATGGAGATTAAAGTTTCGGGCGTATATCGTTTTAGTTATTGATTTATGATGCAATTTTATAGGAAAACGAGTAAAAAGAATAATGATTTTTTATAGTATTTTTCTATTACTTATATACTTGTCTGTTCCGTTTTCTCTTTTTTAGAGCTATTTTAAATTACCAAAAATATAACCGAATGGAATGAAATGTTTTTACAACAAAAACAAAAAACCATCAGGTATTTATTTTTAAAAAGAAAAATTAAAGTAAAAATTTTAATTGAAACATATTTTATGGAAGAAGTTTGATAATTTATAATACAAGAAATAGTGCGGGAAGAAACGAGAATGCTTTATTATAAATATACAAAACGGCACTTAAGAAGAAGTATTTCAAAACCTAAGCATTAGCACCAAATACTGCTCTTCGATCTAGGCTCCTAAAATGCATGATTTCTGAAAAAATCATCAATTTTGGCATGTGAACGATATTTACTTTATTTTTAATCATGAAAACCCGAGCCCGAAAAACGCTGGTTGGAGACATACATACGACTTATGTTAAAGTTTTGGATTGACATAATATTCATATTTTTCACAAATATAAAAAAAATTATTTAATAAAGAAGCTATGAATATCAAAAAAAAAGTAAAAAAGAAACATTTACAAAAACCAATTTAATCCAACCATGCAGAGGGGGAGAGGTAATAATTTAATTTTCGAAATTTGATAGTAGTTACGTGAATTTTAAATGAACTTTGGGCGTGGCCCCAAATTTTTTTTTTCCACATTCTTCGCTAGCTACAATATCATGACATCCATGTAGTCCCGACTGTCCCTTTTTCCAGAATAAAAAATTCCTACTTACGCCCATTGAGCATATTTTCTGGCTACGGCACTGCTTAAAACAAACAACAATGTTCCTAAACCCAATAACACGTCAAAAACTTAATAACATATATGTGGTAGATGTGGAGATTTGCGAAGATAACCATGAAGATTCAAATGTTTGGATGAAATAACAGATATATAATTATCTAGTTGACGGCAGCGGAACTTCAAAAGGCCGTCTCAATGATTGTTTCGAGCTAAAATGGTTACCCACGCCTCGCTTGTTTTTATATGGTTCATTCATAAAATTTTTACTTCTCCGAAAAAGTAAATTCTAATAGAAAAGAAGGTTTTTTCGTGACAGGCGGACAAAGTAGTGCATCTATCTTTTGCATTGAGTACACAGGGACGCCAAAGGTAATGGGTTCTCTAGGGCACAGGTAGACAATGACATGCTGTTTCGTTCTTATTAGAACTCATCAGAAAGCCATAACCTGTAAGCGACCCCCAGTACAGCGAGACTATGCTTTCAAGGCATTTTTAAGAAATAAAAACGCGATGAAAACCCAGTAACGCCATCTATAGGAATCAACTCAATCCAAAAGATAGTCGTGACGAAGCAACAATAAACTAAATACGTTAGGCCAACACACCAGTATAGGCAACATTTATCGCATCCCCCAATTTTTCTACGGATTTGTAGATTCAAATAAGTTCGCGCTGCCAACCCGTAATACAATGCCGTGTTTTTAAAAACACGGTTTTGTAAATTCTAACCTTTTTTTCTTACATAATGTGGCTTATCCCTAAAATATAGATAAAGAGCTTTCCGACATTTAGAGGAAAATAATATGCCCACAGTGAGTGGCGTAGCCAGAAAATATCCTGGGGGGGGGGGCTCAGTGGGCGTAAGTAGGACATATTTTTCTGAGGAAAAGGACCGTCGGGACTACATGTATTTCACGATATTGTCTCTAATAAGGAAGGCGGAAAAGCGCCGCAGGCGATACATTTTTGGGGCCACGCCCAAATTTCGTTTAAAATTCACCTAACTACTATCAAATTTTGAAAATTAAATTATTACCTCTATCCTCCGCATGGTTGGATTAAATTTGTTTTTGTAATTTTTTTTTTTACTTTTTTTTTGATATTCCGTAGCTGGCTCTTTATTTAAAAAAAAACTTTTTTTATATTTGTGAAAAATTTATGGATATTGGTGTCAATCCAAAATTTTAACATTAGACGTATGTATGACTCTAACCAGCGTTTTTCGGGCTCGGTTTTTCATGATTAAAAATAAAGTAAATATCGCTCACCACGCCAAAATTGATGATTTTTTCAGAAATCATGTATTTTAGGAGCTTTGATCTAAAAGCTGTTTTTGGTGCA
Organism: Polydrusus cervinus; assembly: GCA_935413205.1. Classification (NCBI taxonomy): domain Eukaryota; kingdom Metazoa; phylum Arthropoda; class Insecta; order Coleoptera; family Curculionidae; genus Polydrusus; species Polydrusus cervinus. The sequence goes on from OW284516.1 coordinate 9,292,856, forward strand.
ATTGCTTAAGATTTGGAATACTCCTTCTTAAGTGCCGTTTTGTATATTCATAATAAGGCATTCTCGTTTCTTCCCGCACTTTTTTTTTATTATAAATTATCACACTTCTTTCATAAAAAATGTTTCAATTAAAATTGTTACTTTAATTTTTCTCTTTATAAATAAATACCTAATTGTTTTTTGTTTTTGTTGTAAAAATATTTTATTGCATTGGGTTATATTTTTGTTGATTTAAAATAGCTCTAAAAAAGGGAAAACGGAACAGACAAGTGTATAATAGAAAAACTATAAAATATTTTTCTTTTTACTCGTTTTTCTATAAAATTGCATCATAAATCAATAAGTAAAACGAGATGCGTCCGAAACCTTAATCTCTATATAAAACAGGAATTTTAGAAGGAAAAATTTAAAAACTAAACGTTTCCTACAAGACCTTTGTAATCCAAGCCAAGAATACATTATTTAAAAATTTAAATTAAGAGTCCAAGCGTAAGACGAAAAATGATTTTGCAATTAGGCTTTTAGACCCGAGCTCTTAGGCTTAGGGGGGGGGGGGCTACCCCCTCCCCCCTAAATACGGCACTGTGTCTACTATTTTATACTAAATAGCTCCGCTCCGTGATAAAATATAAAATGCGTTGGCAAATATTCTTTAAAAAATCGTGATGTGCTGACAGTTCCAGAACGCACAAACAAAGGGACCTCTGATTCAGCACAAACTCATATTCCGCAAAATTAAAAATCCTAATCCTCGAAATTAAAAATCCTTTATCGTTGTTTGCTGTCCCAAATGTCAACGTCTCTGGCAAATATTTGCCCTTAATTATCTTTTTTCTCCACGCGGCGTCCTTCATGTCCGAATAATCTCCCCTCCCCCACTGCTCCCTCTCCCCCTTCCGCTCTTTTCCATTCCCGGCTATCGTTCGAATTTAAATTAAAACTGAGCAACAAATTGGTGAGTCACTTGCAAAATACGGAAGATGTGCTTGAAGGTTTAATCGTACAGGGTCGTATTCTAAAAATTTTAGTGCCTGTAAAAAAAGGAGAAATTTTATTACCTATTTACGAATGGGCTTTTTCAAATTTTGATTTTGTCCCTGTCGCATAAAGAATTATTTACTGACAAAATACGCTCTCTGATAAAAACAGGCAAAGTCGCTTGCCTTCATCACAATTATTCCAAGTAATCTATGGCCGGCGACCGTGCTTTAGCCGACTCGTTCCTACCTTAATGATGTACCGAATGTGGTTTCCTGTTTCTGAAAAGATTTGTAACAATCTAAAGAAAGGATGTTAGTGCTGAATACGAAAAAAAAGCACATTTTCAGCTGGAAAGCTAAGGACCCTTTTTGTGAACCAAGCAGCAGTAATTCTGGGTAGTTTACCCCCGTAAAAAGCTTTTTTTTAAAGTGTCGATGTTTTATTGGTGGACTTACTTATAACCATTAATTTTTTATACTTTTGGCTTACCGAGGAACCCGTTGTTGTCGTAAAGGTGAATAGCCATTTGAGGAGTTATTTTATTTGGCAATCTTGCTACGGTATCTCTTTTTCAAAATTTATTAATCTCGCAAAAAAAGCCCTCAAACATTTTCCTTTATTTGCGGTTCGCGCTATGGCTTCACATGTGCGCCAAATTTCTAATCATTAAGAGTGAGGTCTAGTGACGCCTTCGTTTTTTAATCAATATTTCTTTACTTTTTTCCAAAAATCGGCCCAATACCGACTTTTGAAGCATAATTACCTACAATTTAAAGTTAAACAAGTTTGAATTTATAAAGTAATAAAAGCAGAAAAAGAAAAATGGACAAATTTTCGTTTTTTGCTTTTATTAGTTCTACTCAAGGACGGGTATTTGGCCCCTTTTTGAATAAAGCGAAAAGGTTAGGTTAGGTTAGGTAAGAGTGGCAGACCCTTGGTTCTGACCAAACAGTCTCACGTAGTCCTGATTAGGTCCGTTGTGATACCACACGTGTTCCGGAACCCACCTTCATCAGATCTCTGATGGTTAGTGCGACGTAACCGCGGAAGGATTTTAACAACTCATTCAAACCAGCCACTACTGTTCAGAAATCTGCTCAGCCGTCCAAGTTGTAAGTTGCTTAGTTCCTCCAGGCTATCAAAAGATGATTCACCCAGAGTAGTGAACCTCCTTCTTGCGAGGCCAGGGCATTCACACAGAAAATGTTGAATACTTTCTTCCTCTTCCTCATCTCTGCAACTTCTGCAGAAGTCGTTAGTGGGTATTTGCATACGTTCGGCATGCCTACCGAAGAGGCAATGTCCGGTAACAACCGCAGTAATATTTCTCACGTCCTTTCGACTGTGTCTCAATAGCTCTGCAGTTCTCTTTTTATCGAATGTGGGCCACAGTTGCCTGGATGTACTACAGGTTGTCAACCCTGTCCATCTGTTCTGTGCAAGCTGCTTGGCCGTGTAGTCAATCTCCTCTTTGACCAATCCCAGTGGTTTGTTCACTGTATTGTCTGCTAGATCAGCTGGCATGCCTGCGCCCTCTCTCAGCGAAAAGGTTAAGAAATATTAATCACAAAATGAAATGGTGACTAGACTTCATCTTAACGTTTAAAAAGCATTTCCGGGTGACAGACCTACTTTTATACGAAATACTAATAGGGGATGTAATTTTTAGACGATAAATAACCAATTGATCTAAAACATTTCCTTTTATACCACTTATCAATAATTTATAATTATCTAAAAATAAATACAAGATTGTTTTTTTTTTAAAGTCGGCAATAAACGGCGCGCCTAAGTCGGCCCATTATCAAATCTACTGCAACGGAAAGAGTGCCACGGGATGGGGGTTGGATAACGGCGAGGGCGGCGAGATCAAAGGAAACCGCCCCCCAAATCAGATCGGGGCGTCGGGGGTGGGCGCCATTACAACATCTCAATGCTCATTTAGACATTCCTGGCTCCGTTATATAAACGCGGGTGCGCTTTCCCGCGTGCATTTCTGCAAATTTTCGGCGCCCCTTCTGAACCAACCCCCATTGTGTGTATTTATCCTGTGTAGGGGGGTGGAAAGAACGTCGTTAATATTTATGTGATTTTTTGATAAGTGCCATTATATAATATTAATTCGGCATATTTATTGTGGTTTATAGTTATCAATCGTAGCGTAGACCAACAAATAATTATACACATTATTAGTGCCTTGAATAATATGTACTCTGACCTGTTGTGTAAAGTACAACCTACCACAGCAGTGGATCAGAAATTACTTTATACTATTGCCGTTCTATAGTCTATTTCAGAAAGGTGTAGAGTAATAAAAGCCCATTAGGTATGCAAAGTGACTACAGAGTGACCCAACGAATATTTAAGCCACTTTCATAATTTTCATTGCAAAATTGTTTATTTTCATCAAGTGCAGTTAGTACCACCCGGGTTTGGGTCAATTTATGGGTTTTGCCTATTGTTATCCATTTACAAATACTGAAATTGGTGTGACAAAGGCGTGCATTATGTACATACCTAGTATTAGGTACACTTATTTTTTATTGAACTGTATAAAAAATACAAAAAATATGTTAAACAGAAATTAAATTATAAAAAATCATAATATTCTTCATCATGTAAGGAACTGTCATCTCCTCTTGAAGTTATAATTAACGGGTCGACGGTCCGATCGATCAGGTGGTTAAGATCCAACATTTTCTCCTCTTCTTTAATGACATGCTGGACTGCTTTTCGCCAGTTCTCTGGTTTCACTTCCTTAATGGCTTGATTAAACAGTAGCTTAACGTATAATATGGCGGTGTGCGCAGCACAGTTACACTATGTTTTTCAGCTATATCTTCCACGGCATATTTCATAAAACGATGTTTGTGTAAATTTGCTATAGCTGATAATTCCTTCTTTATCAAATTATCTTCTTTTTTTTTCTTTGGTTAGTTATAAATAATTTAATGCACAAAATTTACCTGCGCCTATGGCCGACACCGAGAATGAGCCGAACTGGACGGAATTTCTCATTTTATTACTCTACACCTTTCTGAAATAGACTATAAAACATATACAACTGTTTGATTTTAGGGAAACGATTTTTTTGCCAGCCAATTATTCAGTTATGCCCCATTTTGTTTCTACTGTCGCAATATTAGGACAAATAATTCCTGCTATCCCCTGTATTTATTAAGGGAATACCATAACTTAGAATCAAGATTCATAAGATCTCGGAAAATGTACGACACGCAGGAGTACTTAGTATAAAAAAGCTCAAAAACACGATGGGGATATTTATGCCACAACCACGCGAAGACACGCCATTGTATGGTAATTTGGACTACCGCGGTCGCGAAATCTCAGATTTATATTTTTGTTTTTCGAACGTGGTATGCAGTGGTACTAAATCGTTCTTGAAATTACTTTTTTGCGTTTTTATATCGAGCATTGGTAGAAGAGTTCAAGCGATGAGAACAGATATTGGGTCACGTTGTGTGATTATTTATTTACTTCAAACGGAAAATTTAAACTCTTAGTTCTTCAAAAATAACCAAGAAAATGTAAATTTGGATTATTTGTTTGATTCTTATTATATATCGCCATAGTCAAAAGGTAAATCATCACTCCATTAAAATGTTATCTGAAGCTTTTGGCAGTTATATCTTTTTAATTATAAAACTATTTAAAATTTTATTTTTTAGTTCAAAAATTATACTTCACCTCAGTGGGGTAGCCAGAAAATATGCTCAGGGGGGGGGGGGGGGGGGCTCAGTGGTCGTAAGTAGGACATTTTTTTTCTGGGGAGAGGGACAGTGGGGACTACTGATATTGTACCTAGTGAACAAAGCGGAAAAGCGCCGCAGGCTAAAAATTTTCGGGCCACGCCCAAAGTTTGTTTAAAATTCACCTAACTTCTATCAAATTTCGAAAATTAAATTATTACCTCTCCCCCTCTGCATGGTTGGAGTAAATTTATTTTTGTAAATGTTATTTTTTCCTTTTTTTTTTGATATTTCTGGCTGGCTTCTTATTTAAAAAAAAAACATTTTTTATATTTGTGAAAAATATGAATATTGGTGTCAATCCAAAATTTTAACATAATACGTATGTATGACTCTAACTAGTGTTTTTCGGGCTCGGTTTTTCATGATTAAAAATAAAGTAAATATCGCTCACCACGCCAAAATTGATGATTCAGAAATCATGTATTTTAGGAGCGTAGATCTAAAAGCAGTTTTTGATGCAAATGCTTAGGTTTTGAAATACTACTTCTTAAGTGCCGTTTTGCATATTCATAATAAGGCATTCTCGTTTCTTCCCGCACTATTTTTTTATATTATAGATTATCACACTTCTTCCATAAAAAATGTTTCAATTTCTACCTAATCGTGTTTTGTTTTTGTTGTAAAAATAACTTATTGCATTAGGTTATATTTTTATTGATTTAAAATAGCTCTAAAAAAGGGAAAACAGAACAGACAAGTATATAATAGAAAAATAGTGTAAAATATGCTTATTTTTACTCGTTTTCCTTTAAAACTGCATCATAAATCAATAACTAAAACGTTATGCATCTGAAACCTTATTCTATAAAACTATATATAAAACAGGACTTGTAAAAGGAATAGTTTAAAAACTAAACGTTTTCTACAGGACCTTTGTAATCTAAGCCAAGAATACATTATTTAAAGATTTAAATTAAGAGTCCCAGCGTAAGACGAAAAATTAAGTTGCAAAAAGACTTTTAGACCCGAGCTCTGGGGGGGGGGGGGGGGGGGCAGCCCCCCTCCCCTAAATACGCCACTGCTTCACCTTTTTATACAAGATATCTACCATACATTAAAAGGAAAATTTAGTTATGGTGACAAAGATCCTAGCAAGACTCTATCATATGACTACTTTTAGTTTTCATTGTTTAGTCCTCATTAAATCCTGTTGAGAAGACATTAAGTTATTTTGGTCAAATACACTTGATAAATCTAAAACGTTCCAATCAATTTATCGCACAATAGAAAAACGTTAAGAGAAGTCCCTAAAAGTACACGACCTTGAAGGGTTGGCTTATATTTTATTAAACCTCTTCGCAGTTTCCAAAAAACTCTCTTAACGCAATCCATTATTAAAAACTCGAGCGACAAAAAAAACACTCCCAAAAACCGAATTTGTCATCAAAAAGCAAAAGGACGGGCTACGTCGTCGTCTTCGTCCTCTCTCATCCTGTCGGAGAATCCGGTAAATGGATTAGAAGAGCCGACAGGAGCAAAAGGACCCGAGCAATCGGGATAATGGCCCGTGCACTTATCCTGGATTTCAGCAGGAAGGATGTGTGGTCAGCTAGGGTGACCCTCCTGTTTACTTTCTCCAATCGTGCGGCATTATATGCTCGAAATGATGAGATTTCGGGCCATTGTGATGTGTTTTCGGTCTAACTTCTTGGGTCAACAATTAAGAAAATAGTTTTTGATCGACGGTGGATACAGGAAAACTTGACCTATACATGAAAAATACTAAAAAAAATTTTAATCTATGGACGTAGCAAACAGGCTTTATATTTATAACTCATTGTTAATATTTTTTACTATTCTATATAGTGCTAGTCATTTATAAAATATAGAAATTCATTTTGGTGCCTGGTAGCATAAAATTATATTAAGTGCAAACAGTAGTCGATGAGTCATGAAAAATAGTGCATTTTCACCACATCGCGCATATTGTACCGGGTGTCCCACTAAGAATGGCTCTCGGCCGTATCTCGGAAACTACTGGGCATAGAAACTCAGGAAAAAAAAATTATAACTAAAGTGGTCATGAGAAAATCCTGAAAATTATTTTTAAGTTCCTCATTTTGCCGCAAGAGGGCGTAATTGAAAAGTAAATTTTAAAATTTTACATATCTCCGAAAATTCCACATTAAAGTATATCTTTGATAACACCATTAAAAAGCTTGGACAATTATGCATCATTTTAGTTTTATGCTCATTGGCGTACCGACTTTAATAAAAGGGGGGGGGGGGGAAGCTGTTGAAAGTGTAATCAGTTAAATCGCTAAAACTTATAAACGACTTATCTGATTTTAGCAAACTAAAGACTGTTTGGAAGAGAAATGTATGCACTTTCACCAATCGTATTTAGTTGTCCATAATAGTTCTCAAAAAAAAATGCTAGAGGGCGCAATTTGTAATAATAACACATTTTTTGATATAAATCATACGGTATAATAAATGATACCATATGTAGTATCCTTATATATATCACTATCACTATTTGGATCACTTCTAATATAATAATAACAACGTTCTTATGCAGACGATGCTCACTGGTTCTCGGTCGTATATTGACTGACTATCTCGTTCAGTCGTTATGCAACGCAGGGAAACAGTGTCTTCGTCATCTTTATTTATACCTGTTTACTATTCAATTTATGTAATACACTACACCATAATCGAAAAGTAGATTAAATTTGCTAGAACAAATATTAAAACCGCAGCTCGATATCTCCGTTCGTTTCAGCGTTATCGCCAATAGAATAATTTTTAAAAGTAAGTGATTATATATTTTTTAGAAAAAAAGTGGGTCGCCACTGATATTTTTTCATGTGGATATTATTTCTGATTAGCCTGGTCAATTCTGCATAAAAATGGTCTCCTGCGTTTTTCTCCTCAGGCATGCATAATTGTCCAAGCTTTTTAATGGTGTTATCAAAGATATACCTTAATGTGGAATTTTCGGATATGTAAAATTTTAAAATTTACTTTTCAATTACGCCCTCTTGCGGCAAAATGAGGAACTTAAAAATAATTTCCAGGATTTTCTCATGACCATTTTAGTTATATTTTTTTTTCCTGAGTTTCTATGCCCAGTAGTTTCCGAGATACGGCCGAGAGTCATTCTTAGTGGGACACCCGGTACATGTGTATAAAAACTAATTTCACGAGAATTGAGTGGCGTGGCGTCAGTGGAGATTTTTAAGATAATATCGGGCCATCGTTTGTAAATGGAAAATGAGAAATTCACATGAATACTGCATGGCAGATTATATAATTTGAACCTATAGGGTAAACCCGGTAGAGATGGCGCAGCGGGTTAGATGGCGCAGTGCAATATATCCCTAAACAAAATAATATCCGGCGACGTGGCCATCGCTAGATACCTTCATTTGTAAGTAAACGTCTATACCGTTCACCTCGCGCCCATCATTTGGAGTTAAGTTATTTTAATTTTCCTTCATATATTTCAGGCATGTCCTTTTTTTTCTAGATAATAAGTAATTTAATAATTTGGGTGTGGAACTAGCCAAAGTTTTGACTAGTTGTAATATTGTCGCTTTGAAATGAGCATATAGTTTGTTTTCTAACCTTCAAATCATTCACATTGTTATTTTTTCCCGAGCACGTGACCGAGCCTTCTCACCCAATGCAAGTTGGGTTACATGGCGCGCGCCATATCACCCTATGTTGGTGCGCCATCTCCCCCAATTAGATTAAACTGCTAAAATAATTAGCTTGCTGAGATATTTACATCTCCCGAAAATATGTTAAAAAAGAAAGCTCTAGCAGAAAACAAAGTTAAATTGTTCCACAAAAAACACGAAAGGAAGCTACGAAAAATTTAAAAAATCTAGTAACAACCAGGCAGAGAAAGTAAGAAGCTACAGCGACTCTTCTTCAGAAAGCGATACACCGCTAGCAAAACTAAAAAATAAACTGTTGATGCAAAAGAAAAAGAAAAACGGGAAAAAGTATAACAAGATCTTAAAAATGCCAGGATCTAATAGAGGCATCACAAACAAATTTAGAGACTACTGTAGTATTTCTTCGTCAAAGAGTGACGTAGCTGTTGGTTCACAAAGCGATTCACACAGCAGCATCCATGACAACGATATCGAAACTGAGTGTGTTGGCTGTGGGGATACCTACAAAACCACTAGAAGTCAAGAAGACTGGCTGCAGTGCATTTTTTGCAACAAATGGCTTCATGAAAGTTGCACAAAGTTTTCGAACTGTTGCTTGCGATGTGGCACGAGACAAAATTTGAATATTTAGTTATTTTTTTTTATATTTTGTGTGAGCGCCATCTCAACCAGAGATGGACTTTTCTCTTATTTTGATAAAAAAGAGAACCATGTCTTGTTCAGTTAAATTAAATGAATTTTTTTTGTATCCTCTATTTTTATTTTTCGCAAAAAAATTGTTTTTTTTTACATTATGTGTTAACGCCATCTCACCCATACCCATGGGGTGAGATGGTTTTTTTCTGCTTTTTTTAAAAATACATTTTATGGTCATTAAAATTAATTTAAGTTTTGTTTTTTGTATCATCTACTTTTATGTAAACCTGATTTTTTGTGCGAAAAATGTGCGCCATCTCTACCGGGTTTACCCTAATTGAAACTTTAAAATAAATATTTATTGAAAAAAAATAAGGAATCCAAAATCTTGCTTACTTTTTTTGTAATTCGGTTCAAAAAACCGCAATTCAACGTGGGAAATTTTAGAGCGTTATGATCCATTGCAAGTGTGAGAGAGCTCTTGGTCGAATTTTCTGTTACACGAATTGCTGTATTTTGAACACTATGCATAAATAGTTTTAAAATACTTATTTAAAAACGTATTCTTTATTATTAATCCGGTATCAAAATGATAACATTTTATAATATGACACATAATTTACACTCATAATCAGTAATAATCACAATAATTCATTCCATAATAAATCCTCTATAATTATAACGACCGTTGTTAAAATTCAATTTTGTTACAATATAAACACGTAAAACTAAGTGGCGTTTTCATTAAAACATAATTTATTAAACATTAATTTTGGTTCATTTTCACGCCGAAATTATTTATTCCTCTTTTGTGAACTCATGTGCAATTATTTTTGTTTGAATTAATGATAATTTATTAAAAATATAAAATAATTTTATATATAATGTGATTTTTAATATTCGTTTTTTTTGCTTCGGGTATAAGGAACAAAAGAACAGTAAAATATTGTATAGTCTATTTCAGAAAGGTGTAGGGTAATAAAAACTTTCATAATATGGCATTGATTTCATTGAAAATTTTTTTATTTTCATCAAGTATATTTAGTACCACCGGGCTTTGGGTCAATTTATGGGTTTTGCCTATTGTTATCCATTCACAAACGCTAAAAATGATGTGACAAAGGCGTGCATTATGTACATAGTATTAGGTGGACTTATTTTTTATTAAACATTATAAAAAAATACAAAATACATTATACAGAAATTAAATTATAAAAAATCTTAATATTCTTCGTCATCTCAGAAACTGTCATCTCCTCTTGACGTTATAATTAACGGGTCGACGATCCAATCGATCAGGTGGTCAAGATCCCACATTTTCTCCTCTTCTTTAATGACATGATGGACTGCTTGCTTTTCGCCAGTTCTCTGGTGTCACTTCCTTAATGATTTGATCAAACAGTAGCTTAACGTCTTTTATTTTGAATGTCGTGTTGTGTCTTGCTACAAATCCTTTCACTTACGCCCACATAAGTTCTATAGGATCTAGTTCGCAATGATATGGCGGTGTGCGCAGCACAGTTACACTATGTTTTTCAGTTATATCTTCCACGGCATATTTCATAAAACGATGTTTGTGTAAATTTGCCACAGCTAATCGTTTCTTCTTTATCAAATTATCTTCTTTTTATTTTCTTTGGTTAGTAATAATAAATAATTGAATGCACACAATTTACCTGCGCCTGTAGCCGAACACCGAAATTGAGCCGAACTGGACGAAATTTATTACAAATTAAAGTGACAGTCTCCTACATTTCAGAACAAAATTATCCAAGATATAATCTTATGCCCATAGTCGTTCCTTGAGGCTTTCTTACGCGAGGAAAATCTCAAGTAAGTTAACTTGACATTGATTGATATTGGCATTTTCTTAAGGAATTCTTCGTGCCAAAACGGATTTTATTATACAAAAAATAGTCCTTAAGAAATCTTCAAGAACCTGTCAATATCAATCAATGTCAAGTTGGCACATGAGATTTTCCTCTAGTAAGGAAGCTTTAAGGAACGACTATAAAAATGGGCATTATTACCTAATGTCGTTTCTTGAGGCTTCCTTACTCGAGGAAAATCTCAAATGTGCCAACTTGACTTTTATTGATATTGACAGTTTCTTAAGGAATCCTTAAGGACTAATTTTTGCCTATAAAATCCGCTTTGGCACTTGAGGCTTCCTTAAGTGTGGAGGCTTCCTCAAGGAAGAAATTAAACACGGGTATAATAGTTATAGATAATAAATTTTATACCCAAAAATTGGTTCTTAAGGATTCCTTAAGAAACTGTTAATATCAATCAATGACAACTTGACACACTTGAGATTCTCCTCGAGTAAGGAAGCCTCAAGCAATGATTATAAATATGGGCATAAGTACTTAAGTGATCTTTAAGCAAAATTTAAGTTTCAGTAATTGGGTTGGGCCTATACTTTAAAATTCATATCCCAGTACTGTTATTTTTTTTGGAATTAAAAAAAGTACGTTGTAGTACTGCGGAACTTTTAGGACACAGATTCTTTTGTCGCCTTAGCTCATTGAAAACGATTTTAGCTCATTGAAAAATAATTTTATTGAAACTTCTGTAAACATTTAAATTGAATTTTAAACCCCAACACTATTTGAAATTAATTTAGAAACCCCGAATTCAATAAAAAGCTTCTCCATGAATATGCATATCTTCCTTAATTTGAGTTTTTACCCCATCGCCGTCTTTCGCCCCACAGAGAATTTAAAGGGCTCAATTTTAAGTTCGTTTCCAAGTTGCCCAATTTCGTAGCTCAACTGAACGCTTTTTATGTCCTTGTCACCCGAGTTTAGTCCTTAAATTTGCATTTTAAATAAGACGAAGACAAAATATCTTATTAGAGGATTTTTATGATATCTGGCGATAAAAGATAATAATTTTGTTACATAAAAAAAGAACATATGCAGACCCTACACAGATTGACCATCTTGATAAGGAAACGACAGTAGTTCTGATCGTTTACCAATTTGGATTGATGACTAAATTCATATTAGAGACAATATTGATGCGAGACGAAGAATTGATATCATTCAGGACTCTCAATTCGTTTGATCGCGTAGGGTCTTCATTAGAGATCGCCAGGTCAAGGTAAAATCCGAAACACAGAAGGTTAGGTTAGAATGGTAGACTTTTTGCACCTTCCAGACTGTCTCACGTAGTCCTCCTTTGTGGGATCACACGTGTTCCACAAAACCTATAATACAAAAGAATTTTGACAACTTATCCAAACCAAACCACTGCCATTCATTTGGTGAGTCGACCAAGTTGTGAATTGCTTAGTTCCTCTATATAGGACCAGTAAACCTATTTTTTACGAGGTCAGAAAATTTACACAACAATCTTGAACACTTGTTCTTTTTTTTTTCTTCTTCTTCTTCTTCTTGTTCTTCTTTTTCTTTTTCTTTTTTTTTTTGCTTTTCTTTTTCTTTTTCTTTTTCTTTTTCTTCTTCTTTTTCTTATTATTGTTCTTCTGCAAAGGTCATTAGCATAAGTTCTACGTGTTTACAATAAACACAATATCCTGTTCACTTTTTTGTCAAGAAAATCCTTGTTTTTGACATTACCTTAACTTTGACAGCACGTTTCCCAACTATCGTGAACTAAAAAATCCTAAATCTAAAAATGGTATTGCATAATATACATAATGATTTTATTGCGTATAAGAAATTCAAGATAATTATTTCATCTATTTATTAAATTTATATATTCACGTCTGCCCTAATACATATTTCATGTTTTCAAAATGTGTCAATACAACATCAGATTTGGTTTGGACACATGTCACTTGACGATAATAAAAAGTTCCCTTGATTAAAATCATAGATAAAATCAACTAAATGGCATTATTACAGAGAAAGTACATAATACACTAAAAGGGCGAGCATCCCCTAGCTGTATGGACAGTACATTATACTCAGGGCGTATTATAACCTTATGTCAACAAGGGTAATAAAAAGTCGTGTTTTTGAGTGTATGTTTTTTTTTCATTCAGTAATTTTTCCCTGAATAATTTGCGTTAGTATCTTCGGAAAATCATGGGGCAATGGTATTTTCATTAAACTTTGATTATGGTTCTAGTGTGTAATAAAAAATTTGCAGCACTTCTAGTTAAACCTGAAGTGAAATGGTTGTGACTCAATCATATGGAATACTATTTATTAGTTTTTTATAAAAAAAATAAAATGTGTGGTTAATTTACATTTCCTCGGAAACTGTTCTAGATAGGTATAGGATATGATACAGTTTGATGCTTAGAATTATTCGTAGATAACATATCTATAAAGATATACAGGGTGTTCCCTCCACACGGTAGCTGTGATCTTTCTTTTAAAAATCAAAGCTTAAAAGGCCCAGTTTTTTTCCTGCTTGTTAGGGTGACTGTTAAGGTAAACCGATTGTTAGAAGAAAAGTTTGGTTTTTTAACCAATTGTTTGTCTTTCCAACGGGATAAAAGCTGTTTAACAAAGGGATCAATTGCCAAGAAGTGTGTCCAGCTGTTAATTCGCTAACAAGGAGACGAACCGAAACGAACACAAACCGACCGGAAACGATTATTACTACCTATACCTAACCTGTCTTTTTTTTTGCGAATTCATTTGCATTTTTTATTTTTTTCTTCGTCTTATCAAACAATAGTAAAGTTTTAATTTAAACCATGATAGAAATAAACGTTAACGTTTTCGATTCCGACAGTGATAATGATGTTATTGAAATTCACAAAAACCGAAAACAAACCGTCGTCGTTTGATTGAAACCCAACAAATAACCTCACAAAAATATTGAAAAGAGACAAGTTTTGATTTAGCTGTATACCGCGTGAAGTTAGCTGTTAACGGTAACTGTTGGTTGCCTACCGAAAGGTTGAAAAATGGATAAAATACGGACTTCGTGTTTACCAACCAGTTTAAATTTATCTGGCTGTCTAGAAACAGTCGCCCTAACAAGCAGGAAAAAAACTGGGCCTAAGCCCCTCCAAATGTAACTGTCTAGTTGCGGCACTAATAGTTTCCATGGTTATTCCATAGCTGCTGGAAGATCTTAAAAATTTCTTCAATACAACCTTTAGATTGTTATTAACTCGTAGATAAATAAAACACTCATTCCTGATTGCGCACAACATATTGATAAAAAAAAATCATCATAATGGTTTTGTTAAATGATTGAGGAAAAGCGATGTTATATTATAATTTAACAGTCTAAAAATAATTATAGGTACATTTCAGCAAGTTATTCATAAGGGGCTTGTAGTTATTATACGTATTTATCGTGAATCGCGTTATGAAAGGGTACGAATAAGGGGGGTTGAACTTGGACAAATTGGTGCTTTTAAAAGCTTTAAGTGCCTGGGTAAAATGTAATCTACAAATGATCGTGCTTGATATTAAATTACATATTTATACCTTTTGTAGTAATACAGGGACCGACAAAAAGTTTGCAACATATTGAGAAATGTCTGAAATGACTTGCATTGTCTTTATTTGTTTAACATCACAACGTTTTAACTGGTAAGTATCTCCAATCGTCTTCAGGTAAATACTAAGTAAAAGCTCTTAGAGCGTTTTCACACGGCACCATATATCGCGCGCGACAAATGGTCGCAATATTGCTTTTACACCAAATTATGTGTTTTCTAATGAGCCATTTTCACACACAAGCGATATTAGAGAACACATAATTTGGTGTAAAGCAATATTGCGACCATTTATCGCGCGCGATATATGGTGCCGTGTGAAAACGCTCTTACTCTAACCAGCGTTTTTCGAGCTCGGTTTTTCATGATTAAAAATAAATGACGCCGGCAAGATATTTACGAATATGCCATTTGATGATCAAATTCAAGCATTTCCAGGGATATAATAAAATCAAACTTCATTTGTTCCAGAAACAAAAAGAAAATATTTCTCGCAACAAAAACCTATTTACGAATTAACAAATTAAGGTCAAAGCTCCAGACACAATTAATATAGGTCTGCGGGTCAAAAGGTAGCGTAACACAGAGTAATAAGGAAAAAATTAAAAAGTTCTTTGATCGTCCTTTGGAGTATATATTAAGCTATCTCCGTCTTTTTTCATCCAAAGGACGTTTTCCTTTGAAGGCGAAGTGAAGAGAATCCGCCGCCACTTCGATTGTGACACCAGCCGAGTGGATTAAGACTCTTTTGCTCAGTTTAAGTCGGTCTTTTTCGAATTAAACTGTTTATTATGACGAACTTGTTAAGGGGAACTTAGTTTTGAAGACGCGTTTAATATAATTTAAACGCGGATTAAGAAAAATAATTTATTTAAAGTCAATTGTTCAACGATAGTACAAATAGTGATTTTTTTGTCCGAATATTTGTTTTATATTCTCATCTAGTGGCTAGCAGGAGGGAAAATTAGTCGATAACGGTCATTTTTAACAAAATCAAGAACATCTATAGTCTATTTCAGAATGGTGTAGGGTAATAAAAGCTCATTTAACGAATATTTAAGCCACTTTCATAACTTGGCATTGATTTCATTGCAAAATTCTTTATTTTCATCAAGTTATCCATTCACAAACACTGAAAATGGTGTGACAACGGCGTGCATTATGTACTTAGTATAAGGTACACTTATTTTTTATTAAACATTATAAAAAAATACGAAATACATTATACAAAAACTAAATTATAAAAAATCATAATATTCTTCGTCATCTGAGGAACTGTCATCTCCTCTTGACGTTATAATTAACGGATCGACGGTTCGATTGATCAGGTGGTCAAGATCCCACATTGTCTCCTCTTTAATGACATGATGGACTGCTTTTCGCCAGTTCTCTGGTGTCACTTCCTTAATGGCTTGATCAAACAGTAGCTTAACGTCTTTCATTTTAAATGTCGTGTTGTGCTTGCTACAAATCCTTTCACTTTCGCCCATATAAGTTCTATAGGATTTAGATCGCAATGATATAGCGGTGTGCACAGCACAGTTAGACTATGTTTTCAGCTATATCTTCCACATCATATTTCATAAAACGATGTTTGTGTAAAATTGCTATAGCTAATAGTTCCTTCTTTATCAAATTATATTCATCTTTTTTTTTCTTTGGTTAGTTATCATAAATAATTTAATGCACAAAATTTACCTGCGCCTATGGCCGACACCGAAATTGAATCGAACTGGACGGAAATTCCCATTTTATTACTCTACATCTTTCTGAAATAGACTATATCTGCTGTTTCTCGAGATGTGTTTTTCCCTCTTTATGACATTTTCTATATTATCCACATTTTAGTTGATTGAACCTATTTTTTGATGTTGTCTAGGTTGTATTAAATTAGCATCACTCATCTTACTACTGACCTTCAAAGGGCCAAATCTCCAGTATTTTTATCTCAAATCGTCGGCTGCCACGATACAAAATCCTTTTTGATCCCTCTTAGGATTCTTTTCTTTATACTTTGCATTTCCACCCCAAACGCTTAGAGCACAAAATAAAATAAGAAATCCTCTTTACCGTTTTCCTCACCCACACTTTTATGTATTCGCAAGAATGATGTTTCTGATGGTAATAGTCATTCATTTCTAAAATATACATAAATAACTAAATAACGATGAATGCCAAACGATCTTGTATACAAAAGAATACTCTGTATAGAGATATTTGAAAAAGAGATCTTGTATTTAAGTAATACGACATCACAATTTATATTTATTTATAATTTGACTCGTGATATCAAATTTATTTTATGGGCGAGCTTTTGTAGCTTTAGTTTAGGATACTGGGAAGGATTGTAGTTTCCGTACATCTTTATTAACTTAATCACCAAGATTATTAATATTAACATTACACTTAAAACTGGCAATGTTTAGGTATATCTTTAATTGCTACAACAGACATTTTTTCAGCAACTTTGACTCCTATATGAGAGCCGAATGCAAGTTCAAGCAATTTTTATAGTTTAATAATATTAGGTTACTCTGATCATAAGTATCCGTTATCCGATGTTGTAAGTAATATTTTATTAAATAATTTAACAAAATGGACCTGATGAAGATATCTTACAGACGAAACGTCTATTTGAAGTTTTGAAAGTTAATTGTCTTAGGACATTACGAATTGCTCTATAAAGTTTCTTTTAAAAAAAAAATTAATTCGTTCCTGTATATAGTGCTTGCGCCTGTTCGTACTCTGCGCACTCTCATTGCGGCCGTCCTGGGTTCTCTCATGTGTAGATCGAGTTATTACGCGCTCCCCTTTGATCTGGCTGACAACTGGCGGCAAGAAAACTGTCGCCACCAACTATTTTCTTTAACTTTTCATAAAATATCATCGATACGAACTATTTTTTATGGAATCTTATAAAAAATATATAGAAATAACTGGTGTCAAGTGTGGGGTTGAACTTTGTAATGTTTTTTTGTAGTTTCTTAAAAATAGATACATTTTTGGTGCAAGTATTTTGATAATAAAATCCAATAATATTTTAAAATTATACCCTTTACATTTTGTCCATTTTGGAAAACATCCTGTATTTTTTTCTATGCTAATATCATGTAGCTGTTCATTAACCTCTCAAAGGTCTTGTGGCAGGTAATTACGGCCTTGTTACCTAAAACTTTCGTATTTTTGTTGCAGCGACACCGAGTGCCAACGGGGTAAAAACAATGCTCGCTTTTAACAGAAAAGTGTACCGTTACAGAATAGAAGGATAAGGGGAATGGGGGGAAAACCACCCCTTTGCAGTATACAGAGCTGTGGTATTGTTTCTAAAAGAAAATAAATAGGTAGACGGTTTGTAAGGATTCGTGAAAGGGGATGCTGATTAGCTCTTTTTAGGATTCGATTAGTAAACGAAGAACAAGATTTTTTTAATACGTAACAGTTTTCCATTTGCTTTCTCTACACTACAGGTTTATATTTTTTAATCAGCTGATGCAATTTTCTTATTTAAATCGACTATTTACAATCTACACCTAATGTAAATCGGCCTTAACATTGTTAAAGCGCCGTCGAATGTAACGTCGCAATGTGGGTAAGAGATAGAAAATGTATGTGCGTTAGCATACCGATGTCAGTGTATCGTGGGTATCTACTATTAATGATAATTCCCTTAAATTCAACACGTATTACAATAATTTAATAAAATAAGTATATTTATATGAAAAACGAAATAGCGAATGCGTAACTAGACCTCACTCTGAAACGTTTGTTTTGTAAATATTTTTGGCTTGCTTTCTACCTTACGGATACTGTTCAAATTGAATTAAGATTAACACACGTATCTTTTGTTGTCTCCTATTTTTATGAAGATTAAACTATTCTGTTTTTATGGTAATTTGCAACATTGTAGATTGCATTCTCTGCTAACTAAGTTATGGTTTCCGTCAGAGCAAGAGACATTTAAGACCTATTTGATGTCCCATATCAAACCCATCACCTGACGTTTATATGACCATGGGCCGATATTGTAGGATGAGAAATTTATTATCCATCAGCCTTTGAATTGAGTATAAATATAGTCAGGGTACTTTAAAAAGGCTTTGAAAAATATATGTATCTACAGTGTGACCAGTAAAGTCCGCATCATATAGGAAATTTTTTTATTCGTAGCTTTATTCGAAATTTGACTTTGGCATCAGTTTCTGCTTCAATCGAGATGAAAATTTAACCAAAAAATAGTAGTCACGTGATTCGCATTATAGGTCAAATTTTAATTTTTTTACAAAAAAATTTAAAAAGTGGGGTTATTTGTCAAAATATTGAAAGAAGTTATTTGAAAAAGTTTTTCTAAATACAATTTTTAGTCCATATGCAAAATTTCAGCTGCCTAAGATAATTTTGATTTTTTTCCCATATTTTGTAAATTACATCACTGTTGCAAAATAAAACTTGATGCAACCTACATAAAACTTCTTAGTTGTAACAATGTCTTATTCTAGACACATTTCCTTTAAGCTGGCGCTATATTAAATGTGAGTTTTTCTACAAAATCCAAATAGGGCTTTTAAAATTTCGTCACATGTGATGCAAAGTTTATTTATTTTTGACCCTGTATAAGATAGCTTCATAAAATAAGTATTTTTGAACACGTAGTTTGTGTCTAAAAGTAAAACACCTTAATATTAACAAAATAGTATAATTGAAAAGAGTCTAGTTTTCTAATCAAAAATCATATTATAATAATTTATAATTCCACCTTTTTAATTTATATTAATTAAATTTAAAACAATTCAAAAACTTAAAATTTAAAATTACATTTCTGTGTGCTGTCCATTGCGTTCAATACAAACAATTGTTCTTCTTGACACTTCCTTGATGGTGTTTCTGATGCTAAGGGGTCTTATTTCAAAAATACAGTTTCGAATGACCGTTTCCAAATGTTCAATATTACAGAAAGGTCTTTGCTTGTAGACTTTCTGTTTTAGGTAACCCCACAAGAAAAAATCAAGTGGAGTTAAATCCGGGGACCTAGGCGGTCAGTATTGCTCCATATTACGCCCAATTACCTTGCCCCTAAACATTTCCAAGAAACGTTCTTTAACCTGTCTTGCATGATGGATGGGAGCACAGTCACACTGAAACCACAAATTATGCCTTATTTCAATAGGCATATTGTCCAAAACTTCAACGATCTCGGTATTAAGGAAGCGTAGGAATTCTTCAGAGTTTAAATTACCTCGAAAAAAATAGGGCCCAACAACTTGGTCGTTTAAGTTACCGCACCACACATTTGTTTTAATTCAATTTTCCACCGATCCAGTTGATTTAAATTTTACCATAATCCTACTCACAGTAGATTGTTGCACATTTTTTCCTGGATACCTTTCATTAAAAATGTTGGCTGCTACACGATGACTTGTGTTTTCACCACATATTAATACAATTTCGATTTTTCCTGTAAAGTTAAAATTTTTTGTTATTTAATATGCAGTACTAATTAAAAACCACTATGTCAAACAGAAAAGCGATTTGACTGTCATTAATAAAGCAATGGTCTGTTGATCTTTTTTATCATTTGTTTTACGGCCAACTTGGTTTTCGTGGCTCATCGTAAGGTGGAATATTTATTAATTAAACAGTGGTGTAATTTACAAAATATGGGAAAAAAATCAAAATTATCTTAGGCAGCTGAAATTTTGCATATGGGCTAAAAATTGTATTTAGAAAAACTTTTTCAAATAACTTCTTTCAATATTTTGACAAATAACCCCACTTTTTAAATTTTTTTGTAAAAAAATTAAAATTTGACCTATAATGCGAATCACGTGACTACTATTTTTTGGTTAAATTTTCATCTCGATTGAAGCAGAAACTGATGCCAAAGTCAAATTTCGAATAAAGCTACGAATAAAAAAATTTCTCATATGATGCGGACTTTACTGGTCACACTGTAGAGTCGAGTCGTACCCAAAGATACTTTACCATAAGAAAATACATTACAGAGTGAACTTTTATTTATTGTTGAAACAGATTTTAATACTGAACATATTCACGAAAAAGATAACAAGATAATGTTAACAATTTAATATCCTTGTTCTAAAACCAATAGCACTGCTCATTTTTGGGATCAAAAGAAAAATGTCAAATTCATATGCACCCTAAACTCCCTCCCTCGGGACTCAGCCGGTCCATAATATGCCTCTCCATCGATATATGTTGTTTTCCCGTGTAATTGAGATTTCTAATGCGGTTTCCCATAGTGATGTGTTTATATTTATTTCATCGTGTTCAAATTAAATTGGCGTGGCGTACACGATACATACACAAACGCACTTGCCAATTTCGTTTTTCCGAAATTGACACATTTCAAATTTACTCGATAATGGGATTGGAAATTTGGAGCGTTCTTGGTTTATGTAGTTTACTTCCTAGGGTTTGTTCAGGTTTATTAGAGATTGGTTTAATTAAGTGGAGTTTATGGGAATAACTTTTGGGAAATACTAGATTTTTTTTCAAGAATGCACTAGGTATTTTTGTAAGTAACTTTGTATTTAAAAATATAACTGACTTCGAATAATTATTTCTTTAGGGAACTGCAGTGGCGGTTCGTCAGGTGAAGGGGCTCTTCACCAAAAAAATAAATTAAACCAGGAGGAAAGTTTTTCGACAATAATAAATATTAATGTACCAATACAGCTACTATTTTAGCCCTTAAAAAATAATTATGTTTGGATTAATATTATTAATTTAATCCGAATGTAGCTATGCATAATAGCGCCACGGTTAACTCCGATGGACAATAATTATAAACACTCGTCCATTTTGGCGCGCGCCATCGACCGTGTCCGTTAGCTCAAAGAAAGTGAAGACCCAACGCTCGACATGGATTTAATATTCACCGTTGCTATGGTTACGTGACGTCAATCACGCAAACAGCATGTATCAATTTGCATTATGATAAAGGGCAATTTAAAAATAGATCAGTCGTATGTACCATTGTTTTAGCATTGGTTTGCCTAACCTTAAGGTATTTATTTTGAGGCTTCGCGAATCTTACGGTTATTGATATCGTTTTTACGTGATTTACTGTGTGATTAAAAGGTTTTGTTTTTATTTTTCAGTTAATTCAGTAGTGTACGTACCTACTTAGTTATGTGTTTTAAAAATGAACCCAATTAATGTTGGTTCCGTCCGTAAGCCAACTAACCGTTTATAAGACAAATAGAAAATACAATTAACCATAACAACAATTCATTACGTGTAGATTAAAACTGCTTAAGCGATATTGAGGCTTATCTTTTTGCACTTTTCTGCAACGAAAATAGTTTTATAAAGAAGCACGGTATTTTATTAATTTTCAACGGTAGTTAGGTTCTAAAATTGGCTCTTTTAAGTAGGTACATATACCATGTACCATATAATAATAACCAATAAAAATGAGTTAAGGTAGTTTCAATTGCAACTAATTGGCTAAAAGGCTGTTATTAAAAACTGCAGCAGTATTTTGGCAAATTATATGGTGTAATTTGGATTATTTAAAGAGATAAAGTAAATAAATTGAAAGGTTGAAACCCTGGCCCTGCGCAACGCTATCTGTAATGACAATGATGGAATCCACACATTGTGTATACAATGTCAATGTACACTTTATGCATTTATGAAAATATCCTCGGCTGTTCCTAAAGCACCCTTTACTACAAGCAAGGGTAAATTCTACATTTATAGGCTAGATACGAGGTTTATCCAGGTTAAATATGGCACTGGTGCATTTATGAATAAACATGTTGTCGCGATTTATTTGCTCGCCTCCGTTTGCACCGTCCTTTTCAGTCTAGCATTTACGTTTCCTGCATTTGCCTTTTGTTTATTCATGCGGACGATTATCAGCCTTTTTGGAGTGCTAATGGCAGAGTTTGTATCAAACTGCCACCCGTTAATCCTAGTAATAATGCTGTGTGTTTTGGAAACTTAGTAAACTAATATTTTTACATTTTTTATGGTAAAGTTTGGAATGTCTGTTCAGAAAGTAGCGCAAATGATAAACAATGTATATCATATAAGTTCTAATGATAAAAATCAGTGGCGGCTCGTGGTTTTAAAAAATGGTGAAGAGCTAGGTATAGCGCGGGTACTTAAACAAGCATTGGCTAAAAACCCGTGTAACACAACGTCTCTCTTATCCTCATCTGTCCAACGACTGAATGGAGTTTCCAACAAATTACAAACTATGTCATTAATTGGGTACATTTTTAAAACAAACAACTAGTCACTACTACGTACACTACCGAATTAACTAAAAAATAAAAACAAAACTTTTTAATCACACAGTAAATCACGTAAAAAAGTTTCGTGAAGCCTCAAAATAAATACCTTAAGGTTGGGAGAACCAATGCTAAGACAATGGTGCATACGACTGATCATCACGTAAAAAAGTTTTGTGAAGCCTCAAAATAAATACCTTAAGGTTAGGCGAACCAATGCTAAAACAATGGTGCATACGACTGATCATCGCGTAAAAAAGTTTCGTGAAGCCTCAAAATAAATACCTTAAGGTTAGGCGAACCAATGCTAAAACAATGGTGCATACGACTGATCATCACGTAAAAAAGTTTTGTGAAGCCTCAAAATAAATACCTTAAGGTTAGGCGAACCAATGCTAAAACAATGGTGCATACGACTGATCATCACGTAAAAAAGTTTTGTGAACCCTCAAAATAAATACCTTAAGGTTAGGCGAACCAATGCTAAACAATGGTGCATACGACTGATCATCACGTAAAAAAGTTTTGTGAAGCCTCAAAATAAATACCTTAAGGTTAGGCCAACCAATGCTAAGACACTGGTGCATACCACTGATCTATTTTTAAATTGCCCTTTATCATAATGCAAATTGATACATGCTGTGACTGACGTCACGTAACCATAGCAACGGTGAATATCAAAGCCATGTTGGGCATTGGGTCTTCACTTGCTTTGAGCTAACGGACACGGTCTCTGGGGCGCGCCAAAATGCACGAGTGTTTATAATTATTGTCCATCGGAGTTAACCGTGGCCCTATTATGCATAGCTGCATTCGGATTAAATTAATGTTATTAATTCGAACATAATTATTTTTTAAGGGCTAAAATGGTAGCTGTATTGGTACATTAATATTTAATATTGTCGAAAAACTTTCCTCCTCCTGGTTTTATTTTCACCTGAAGAGCCGCCACTGATAGAAATTAACAGTCGTTCAGAAGCTTTTTTAAAATACCTGCCCTGCTACTGCTACTATTTCAAAATTACTTTATTTCCACAGTTACAACATAAATATTTTATGGCATCCTTTATTTGTGAACAAAATTAATGTTGTTTAATTCAAAATTTTAACAAGTTTATAAAGGAAAAATACTATGTATACCTCTTAGAAAAAAACCACATTTCCGGACTCCGTATTGCCAGTCTCGACATACAATCTTTACGATCGTCCGGGAATGTTCAGCCTTTTCTACTAGATATACAATGTACTATTAACTCAAAAAGTAACCCTACATTCAATTATCACACTATATATAGAGCAATTTTTCGGCTATTATTAAAAACGTTAAACGTCATAATGCAAAATATCCAGACAAGAATTAAAACTAGTTTTTAGTTTCATTGGAGGCTCAACCACGAAAAACTATCGAGGTAGTTATTTCCTCGTAATTAAACCCCTCAGAGGCATTGTCACTTTTCCCAAAATATGAAGACCTTCATTCGGGACAAAAACGAAGCATTACGCTCCTCTTTTGAGCAAGCAATGAGTTGTTGACTGATTAAAAAAACAATTACGTCGGACGTGAATACACCGCCGGCTTCGGATGCCGTGAATTTTTAATCGTCGCAGGGATTAGTCCTCTCCAACTCTCCAGCTTTACATAATCTTCTCTCCATCATCGTAGTTTGCTCTCCCCCCGGCTACGATCATGCGCCTTTTTCCCCCCTGGACCCCTCGCGCTTGGTGCTCCCCTATCCCGCGGTCGCCATGGAAACGGTGTGCGCCTCGGGCACGTTATGGAAATGAATCGAGTGCATACCGACGCTACATGTGTGTACATTGGGGGAACAGGTATACATTTTCTTGTTATTTTCGATGGAGAAATTATAAATTAGGGTTGTTTGAAGAATATGTTACTCGAGAGTAGATTGGATCATTATTTCCCGTTTGTTATTGTTATTAAAATAGGGTGGTCGATGTTCTTTTGGGTAACGAGTTTAATATCTGTTTCTGAAAGGTATTGGCTTTTAATTAACTTTGCATTTTAGGGTAAACTAAGAACTTCGTGGATGTAGTAATCGAAGAGTTAAAATGTAATCAGTACGTAGTATTATAGTAAGTTTAGTAAACTGGGATACGATAATACAGGATAGGATGCACGTTTAGAATAATTGTTACAGAAAGAATTTTATTTGTGTTATCAACGATACAATGATATTAAAATTTTTCTTGTTCGACAATAAATAATGGGTAATCTATGTATTTATACACCACTATGCGGTAGGTCCAGTTGCTAGGCGCTAAAGAATGACTATGAGTTAGATTCGGTACTGGAGGATGTATTCCTATAATAAGGGATCGGCACCTTAACGAACTTGGGGTCAGCCAATTGCTTATGATCGGGACTCGGAATCCACATTAAGCTGTTTTGCCCGAAGCTGAAGGACTTTATAACACCCAAGTACGAGTGTACTTGTATGTTAGTGTTAACAAACATAATAATTTGATTGATTTTTGTTTAAGGGGGATTTCTACTGTAATGGTTTCAAAAAATAGAAATTTTTTTTCCGACGTTTTTCGACTCTATAGCCTCTAAAATAACCGTGTCTAAACGTTTTTACCAAATCTACTCCAAAAAAAAGTTACACTCAATTTTATGATTGCCGGTCAGTTCTCACTATTAGCCGCTTTTGAGTTAGGCACACACTGCATATGTAATCAATCTGAAAAACGGGTATCTGAGGGCGCTAAAAAGGCCAGGCTCGCAAAGAGGCAGGAAGAATCAGCTCGTTTATCGTTTTTCAAAGAAGAGGAGGGTGTAATCTACGGGCCAGGCATCGCAGACAGTGAGACTATTTTGTTGTAAGCCACCGTTGAAACTTTAAAGTTGTTTTTCTCGAAACCCTGTTTTTTCGCGCTGCCGCTGGCGGAAAGTGCTTCGGTATGTTCAAATTATCAGAATTTAATGATTTTGGTCTTAAAATGTTCAGAATACAAGTGGTTATAGCCCCCTCTAGAATCAAGTATTTTGCGATATTACAGAAAATGTTACGGCCCTTAAAATACAAAAAAAATGGTGAATTTTCAAAAAAAAAAATTTAAATCTCGCGCCATTTTAACAGTTACTCGAGTTTTGACTTGATTCTAATGGGGGCTATAGCTACATGCTTACAATTGAAGAATCTGGAACAATTTTATTTTTGTCATGAATGGAAAAACGTATTTGAATTCCGCCAGCAAGTTACGTTTTTTTTGAGGGGGTAACTTAAGCACCCTGTAGCACCCTCAAGATTTTCTTTTTTGGAGGTTGAAAAATTTTTTTTGGTACATCTTATCTTTAATAAAAAGAATTCAAAACTTATTTTTCTGTATTTGTCTTATTATCCCCAGAAAAAAATCATAAAGAAACGATGAAAATAGGACCATCACAGTAGAAATTCCCCTTAAACAATGAAAAACATACTGAATTTTTAATAATTCCTAATTAAATGTTTTTTTTTTGTTTCAGGCGGGAAAGATGGGACTCGGTCCCGGAGGCCACCTATCGCCGTACTTCTGTCACAACGGAGATCCGCTGTCGCAGCCGCCGCCGGCACACATGGGCATCCCCCCGTACCAATTGGACGGAAAGGGTGGCGCTGGCGCCATGGGTGAGTACGGGGGGCCGGGCGCGGGCGTCCCCCCGCAACCCCACCGGCCGCTCAGCCCCGCCGAGTGGAGACGCCTGGGCCCGCTGCTCGCTGCCACAGGTACCACCACGCGGAGCTTGTTTATGGCCCTGTTTTGTGACTTGCGCACCTTTAATTGGACAGATTTTAGATATTAATAATGAATAATATTTAAAAAGATTGATTAAGAAAGTTGGGTTATTCTGCATAGAAATAAAATCTTACTTTCGTATTCTCACTTCTAAATTATAAAGTAAATACTTAATACTGAGGGTTTTTTAAAGGGTTTATTATATGATTTTTATCAGAAATCGACATTAAAATTTAAAAAATAATAATTTATATGTAAACTAAAGTTTACTTATAGTCTTTAGTTAAGACTGTTTTTTCTCGATCTAAGATCTGATCCTATGGCTTAGGTTAAGTCAAAACCAGGGCTGGAATCAAATGAAAACTAAAAATGTAGTGGTGGAGGGCAGGAGCTATATTTCGCATGTTGTTTTTTTTAGTCGTACATGGTTTGTTAATTATATTCAAAGAGATTAGACTCAAAGGTTGTTTGTTTGTGTTGCATAAAATTGCCCTTTTATTTGCTTGTTGAACACTTTTATTGGAAGAAAACCGGAAAAAATTTTGTTAAACACAAACATACAATCGCTATTTTTGTACCTTTTCCCCCTGTTAAGTAGTGGATTTGTTAAAACAATTTGTGTCAGTAATTATAGCAAAAATTAACACGCCTAGGGTTTTTCTTATATAAAATGCAATTTAAACTATTATGTGTATAGAAGAAGAATTTCCTTTTATTCCTTCAGATTAATTCCCAGACGCGTTTCGTCATTGCATAGCTCATCAGTCAGGCTACAGAATCTGACGAAAGAAAAGAAAGTGCACGCAACTTTATAAAATAGTTCAGGCATAAAAGCCATGTAGAATGGAGCCTGCTGTGCCATCAGTTTCGAAGTTGGACTACTACAACTATTTAAACAAACCTAAGCATAATCAAATTTACTTAGAATAGAAACATTTGTAGCAAATCTCCTTAATCGCCATCATTATCTCTTTCGCGATAAACCATTTGAAATGATAAACCAGACCGTTACGTATAATTGTAGGTGCCTATGGTGTTTAGAATGTGGCATTTCTCATTTTCAGTATTCAAAGCGATGTCAACATCCTCTGATTACCATTCACTTTACGAGCTGGTCATGTCAGAATATGACTACTAATTCTAAGCTTTTCTTTAGTTGGATATTCTTACCGTGGTAAATGTTGGGCTGCCGTTTTCCCGGCAATGATAAATAATTATTTAATAGGACACCTCCGAAGTTGTCCACATTTTAGATTTTTAACGTTTTGAATGAATTTTTCCGTCTGTAAATATGTCACATGAAGATGGAGAAATATCTTCATTATTTAGACATTGTAATAAATGAGAGTGAAGAAAACTGGGTTGTTTAAGAGGATTCCGTAACTTTCCGCTTTTACACTTTGGTCCATGGAAGCCCTCGGTCAGCCGACGAACAAATAAATTTACGATAATAAAATGTTTGTCGCCACCTTGTATAATTATCGAAAGGAGCCTGTTAAAAGCCCGAATTCATTTAAAAACGGCTAATTTTTTTTATCTTGGGTCATTTGGACGCTCCCATTCGCCATTCTTTAAAATTTGTAGTTAAATATTTTCTATATTATTATTTATGGCCTCAGAATCGTTTAGAAGTGAGCGCACGCCAAATGGGCTGTTATTTTCAATGATTTACGCTTAATATTCCTTTTAATTGCTTATAAATTATTTTGATAGGTGTGTCGTTTTATGCCTGAGTATGATGGACTTTGGATTTTATTGTTTAGTTTATAGCATTTTTTTTGCTGCAGGTATTAGAGGCAGGTTATTATTAAATCATTCAAATTTAAAGACTTGCTATGGTCCTATAGTTAGTTATATACAGGGTGTTTCTTAATGATTTCAGAGTGTAATTCCTCATTTTATTTTATGAAGAAAAGTTATTTTTTTTAAAGCAGACCAACTCTAATATAATTTCACAAAATTGTTTGAAATAGAAATGGATTCGTATCAAAAAATTATTCGTTTACAGTTAAGCCCACTTATAAACATAAAATTGTATTGTATATTATATTAAATATTATCCGTCAAGTGCAGTATTTGGTGAGTCATTAAAACCGCATAAGGGCCAAGTGGACGCGTGCTGGGCGTAATGACAGCCCTTATTTGCTAGCCCATTTAGCATCATCCGGCGTTTATAATTTGAAGTGATCAGGAGACCATGGCAAATACTTAGATTAGGTTTTAGGATTTTCCAAGATATTCGGTACAAACGGATAACTAAATAAGTAGAAAGCTTTTTGCTTGTATGGCCGATTAAGTGTGTACTATTATTACTGGAAAACTACTCACGACTTCCTCACAGGTATAGAATTACTATTTTGAGAAAATCACTTTCTTATCGTAGATTGGAGGAAATTTATTTTTCCGCATAGGAAATATCGTATTGGGTTGCAGGAAATATTACAGGTTGAATGAATAAAGTATATGAATGAATAAAGTATATGTTCTCTTCTACTGGAACCACAATAACACGTACATGTTTATCATATGCATAGCCTCCAATTCGGGTTTCTTATGATTCATTAACATTTGCTATATCTAGATTGTGGGTTTTATCTACGAGCAAGTACATCTCATTTACTCCACTGATTCAAAGGTATTCTTTTTACTTTAAATAGTTTTTTTTTTGAGGAATGAAAGACTTTTCATTACTATCCATGACGACTCCTTACTATGTAGGATTCGTAGCGTCGCGGTCGGTAAAGCACAACATACTTAAAAATAAAAATGGGATCCTACTAAAATACATTAATGATGACAAACCAAGGTAAACAAAAAGCTGGTTATATGTAAACACGCAGCCTACCAAGAGACGTGGTCGGTATAAAACTGTTCGTGCCATGGTCGAATTAGGAAAATAACATCTTAAGATGGGCAAGTGATGACTGCTCAACTTTCCACCTGCTTCTTTTAAATTGCTAATTGGTAGGTTCGTGATCTCACGCTATACCATCAACGGCCGAAGTTTGTCGACTGTATCGATTTCTACGCGTAAAAACGTAGAATTGGTGGAAATACGGTAGTAGGTTGCCATTTATATATGCAAAATCACTTTGTATAGATTATAAATCTAACGATATATACAGTAGTACCCCTCAAAATTTAAATCTCGTCGAAAGAACTCAACAGTGCTTGAGAATATTTATAACAGGGATGCTCCTATTGGCGGTCTATAGCAAAGAAAATGGACGGTAAGCGATCGACTAAGCAGGAGGAAATACATCTCTTATTAAAAATGCCCTGATTTATAGGTTTTGATAATAATATAATGCATCAATTTATACTCTTCCCTAGAAGTCATTAGTTCTGCTGTTAAGGAGTTAAGTTTCTTAGCAGTACGTTTAATTTCTTGTGGCAGTTCCAGAATTTGCAATATATGGTCCTATTGATCCTAAGGAAATACTAATGTATCAAACACTAAAAACTTCATTCTATTAATTCATTACTAAGAGGAGGGTTAATTGAATTTAATAATTGACAGTTCCAACAGGACAGTAATTTCCAGTGGTCTAAGAAGAGCGTTCAATTTATTTAACACTCCAAAGGAAGCCGTGGTCAATATGGGATAATAAAGCTTTTAGATTTAAGTGTCAAGTTTGAACCCCTTTTAACTCAATAATTAATTATTTATATTGCTCTTACTTGACAGTTTAGCGAGTTCCTTAGTTGTTAGGACCCAAGAGGTTCTACTTAAAAAAATTCAACTAAACTCATTTAAAAATCATGATTTGATATTCATTTTATTAATAATTTTTTGATAGTACTATTCGCCATTCAATTTCCTTCTATATGAACTTTAATGGACACAATTTTCGTTGCAAAAGTTAGTTATATACAACTCGTAACGATTTTGTAAACCGGGAACCGAAACTAGCTTTTAAATAACTTGATTATTCTAAAACCGTAGCCTGAAAAAATACATATGTTTGTACCTTATCCTTATATTTATTTTACTGGTACCTGCCGTGTCTGTTAACAACAAAAAAGGTACCAGTTGTATTGATGTCAAGTTGTTGTCAGAATAAAAATGAATGTTCTAAAAGCTAATGAATGACCTAGGCCTTTATTTCACGTTCACGAAGAAGCCTAGTGTACTGAACCAGCGGACGACACAGGCCACGACATTGATATCCGGCTCGAAGGACCAATGTCGTGGCCTGTGTCGTCCGCTGATAGCTTCAGTACACTAGGCTTCTTCGTGAACGTGAATTAAAGGCCTAGGTCATTCATTAACTTTTAGAACATTCATTTTTATTCTGACAACAACTTGACATCAATACAACTGGTACCTTTTTTGTTATTAACAGACACGGCAGGTACCAGTAAAATAAATATAAGGATAAGGTACAAACAACATATTCGAATTAATAGCGTAAACCCCGATGCGACAAGGACTGGTATAATTTCTAACCCATCCCCGTATAACCCTCTGTCGTTACCCTTGCTAGATGACAATTACACGCGGATTTACCAGCGTTTTATTCTAATGGCAGTGGGGGATCCTTTATTACATTTCTCATTCGATAGGCGACGTTTAAGGTAACTCTTTATTGAAATAAAAAACCTGGTATTCGCATTTTATCCTTTGTTCTGTTTTTCCATTTTCAGACATTTTTCTTTAATGTTAAAGCACTTAGGAAAATTTATAAAAGAATGATGAACGACTTATATAAAACTAAACTTTATCACCATTTTTTAAATTTTAATATAGTAATTTTGGCCATGATACGAGTTAATCTTTATTAACAGACTATAGAAGATTTTTGGACTTGCATTGTCTTTATTTGTTTTTAAATCACAACGTTTCAACTGGTAAGTATCTCCGGTCGTCTTCAGGTAAATACTGATCGTTCAAAAACATTGTCTTAAAAATGTAAACAGATTATAGACTTAGACCTAATACACTTAATTAAACTTAATAGACTAGACAACTGACTATAGCCTCTAGAAGTGAGCTAAGCCGCGGGTCATACAAGATAAGCCCATGTAAAGGTACCTTTCAACGGCCATCAATACAAATCGAATTCCAACAACATTCCATGTGATAAACAACAAAATACATTCCCAATAACCCAAGTGCACGTTGTTTATTTTCTATTTACTACCGATCGGCATCTCCATCACCACAGGAAGTCGTAATTGGGTAGCCGAGTCTTGGTAATTTAATTGTTCATTATGCCGTTTTAAACCATCTTTTTCTGCAATAGTTTCTGCACTTATTAAGTAGCTTACGCACGTCTGTTGGTTTTTATGCGGCGCCTGTACGTTTGCAATACTAGAGGTGTTATGGGTTATGAGTGCATATTTTGATGAACATTAGGTTTGATATTTGTAAGGTATCGCTTAATATTAAATTTTTTTTTCTACATGATGTAGAATATTTTAAATCGGCACACTACCCTGTATCATGCTTAAATACTGCTTGTTTTTATTCATTGATGGTTCAGCCTGCTTGAGTTTTAGATAGAAAAAGAAAAATGGGTTAGATTTTTATCATTCGTTCAAAAATTACAACTTCCTAAATGATAAATCTCTTTCTGGTAGAGTCTATTTCCGAATTATGATTGTCAATATAGAATTAAAGATATTTCTTATTGATTTCCAAAATGCCCACTCCATAATAATGATTGCCGTACTTTTATTAGGCTCATTCGTATCCCTTTAATAATTATACCTACACCAACTGACTCATTTCTACAATTGTCACAACCCTTTACTCTGAACCAAATTCGAATTCATCCCTTTTAAACTGGTAAATTGGACTGGCTTACCGCTAGCCACGTGCCAATCTAAGCGGGGCTTCCCTGGTAATTAGTGAACTTTTTGTCATTGTTGCACAAAAACCGAAATATAATTGCCACTGATCCACTGCGGACCACTCTCTATTCTCAATACCCGCTGATGGAGTGGTGTTGCCGCGTGCTTTTTTAACGATTATACCATTCGGAAAGTTTTCTTTAATTGGTGGGGATTTTGATGTAATGATTTAGAAATGAAAGGAGCTTGGTTGGTATTTTTTAAAGACGAGAATATTTTGAATGTCAACAAGGTTTATTCTCCAGCAAGATCTTTTACTAATCTAATGAAATGACTTAAGTGCAACATCGTAACAACAGAACGTGGCAGTCAAGATAAATGAAAGACTCTATAAAAGGTGGACCTGTTGTGTGTCGTTTAAGTTTCAAAGCCAGTACTTACTTATTTCCCAGAGTTTTCTATGAGTTAATAAACAAACGGTGCAATGTGCATATTATGTCGAAGCTAAATTAACTCATCTCGTTTTAAGAATTATGTAGAGCCGTGCTTTTTTTTACAAAAGTTTTTTCTGAGGTACGACTTAACAAGTGACGCCTAGATAATATGCAGACCAAGTTAATACATTCTATGTATTGTTTATTATTGTAAGAATTTTGTTTGACTAATATACCATCGCCTAATTTATAACAGGCTGTTACTACTCATACTGGGCACTAAGTCTTCTGCATTAAAACGTGCGAATTACTTACGGCCACACAATGGATGTATGCTTCATTACGTAATTGTTGGCCTTTCTTGTAAACCATCAGGCTGGTAAACTGGGTAGATATTATGTTGTCATGATGTGGTTCCATAGATCATTATTTTAAATAGATGGAATATTGTATTAAGTCATTAACACTTGACATTAAATAATGTGTTTTTTTATAAAGGAAACTTATTGAAACGTGCATGATACTATAAAATGCGTCAGATTTTTTAATAAACTCATCTTTCTTTGTTTAGATAATTTTCCAGATATACACTCTGCTTGTTATACATTATTTAAGTTCGTGATAAAGCCTTTTTAAAATGAGCATCGCACCGTACTTACTCGCAAATTGATCACATAATCCAAAACTGATTAAAAAGACATCATCGCCCTGATTTCCCATTTTTATTATGCCATTCTGCACGGCATATTACCGGACCATTAATAGAATTGCCTGTATATTAATAACTGCGCCCTCGGTTATTTTGTCATTGTGAGCACGTCAATATCTGCGTTGCTCAGATCAACAAGTCTCCATTGTGAGGCAACGCACCGTGAAGATGCTTTTGTGTAGCGCCCCATCGCCGAATTTGTATACAACTCCGGAAAACTGATATCAATCGAGGGTATATTATGGACCCTCGCTCCTTTTGTGCTCTAGTTCGAATCGATGTCCGTCATCCAATGGGATTCAAAATCAACTTGTAAAAAGATTTGCGTCATCAGTAATGTTAATTAATGTATGTTGCATTTTCATTATTGGATGGAGTAGGGAATCATCAGCGCATCTTTATTTACGTAAGGGAGATAGAGATGAAAGTTGGAAATGGCTTTCATTTGAATGATAACTTATCGTGTTTTCTTTACCAAACTGCTGCAATTAAAATATTTCTGTTTCATTATATCAAGCAACAAGTAGAACAGGCGCCAAATTATATCAACCTTATTTTTCAACACAAACACAAAAAAATACACAAGAGGCGGCAAATTGGGCCAGAGGAGCGTCTCTAAGCAGGTATTGAAGTGGCGGCCATTATCCTAATTATCCTGGTCGTTTGCATATCGCGCGCTCTTCAAAGGACGACGAGGTGTTTTCGTAATTCGCGAAGCCCGGGCCCGGTCGCCTTTGAACTCGCGGATCTAATTTTCCTCTTTTCCTCGTCGCCACTGTTTCTTTAGTTTTACGTGTTGTTGATTTTTCTTTTGGGCAAATGGCAGTTTATCGGATTAGATATTTTTATGTAATTATTGAAATTTCCTTTACAAGGGAGTTTATTTATATTTACCTGATCATCTAATGAAACTTATCTACTGAATATAAAGGTAGGCAAGGTTTAAGTTTTAAACATCTAGAATACAGGGAGTTCCTTAATGACGTGCTAATATTTTAGGGTGTGATTCCTAAAGTCATTTTATGAAGAAAAGTTTATATAAATATATGTCCTAAACGGCTTAAATTTTTTGCTACATGGTGTTGAATTATTTTTTTTTAATGTGTTTTTGTAATATCTCCGAAAGTACTTTAGATAATATTTTCAATTTTGGCATGTGCTAATAGGACATAAAACCACATCTTTTAGTAATAAAAGTTATTTTTTTGTCCTACCAGTGGCGTCCCTGCAAACATTTCCTCTGATATTTTTTAGAAAAAAAGTGGTACGCCACTGACATTTTTCCATGTGGATATCATTTCTGATTAGCCTGGTCAATTCTGCATAAAAATGGTCTCTTGCGTTTTTCTCCTCAGGCACACCGTTCTTAATTAAAATAATTTAATTAGCTCTACTATTTATTATTACTAACATTGATAATACAAAATTTTTCCGGTCGTGACTACCGTTTTCTCCCGGGGCCAATAGGGGACCCCTCTCCCCCCCTTCCCCCCTCTGTGGAAGCTTATGCATGAAAATACATTAATTTATAAATAAATATAAAAACGAATAAATAAAGTATCACCAAAAAAAATGTAAAAATGAGGCCATAAATAAGTGATTTTTTGCCTCCTCTAAACATATAGGCTAACACTTGCTGCAGATTGCTAAGCCGACCCTGTAATTTGAGAGAGAATACACGATTATTCTAGTTCTGGTAATGCCCAGTATTATTCACTAGACTATCGGCATAGAAAAATTGCCAATAATTTCCCTAATACCAGACGGTTTTGATAATGTGTTAATATCCCTTATTATTTGTTCTATTTTCTCGCAATTTTCTTTATACACTCCCCCATTACCGACCTAATACCTATTTACCTTCAAGTTTTTAATGACGGCACGTTACAAATAAAATTTTAACAACAAATTCCCTACCTACCGACATTTTTAGTGCTAAATTACAGTGTTGTTCGACGTCTGCATATACATCGTCCTTCCCACAATTTTCTAAATACTATATACTTTTCCTCCGATACATGTCATAATGTTTGCAATTTTTGCATGCATGTTCGACGTGATAAAAAAAAGCCCTTTCGTTTTACTGTCCCAAGAAAATATCGGAAAATTTTAAGTATTTATTGTCACTGATTATAACCCTACTCTCATAAAATTCTATACCTACACTGGTTTTACGGCGAATATCTTTAAATAATGTATTCTTGGCTTAGATTACAAAGATCTTGTAGGAAACGTTTGCTTTTTAAACTTGTCCTTCTAAAAGTCCTGTTTTATATGGAGATTTAGGTTTCAGACGCATATCGTTTTAGTTATTGATTTGTAATGCAGTTTTATAGGAAAACGAATAAAAAGAATAATATTTTATAGTATTTTTCTATTATCTACTTGTCTGTTCCGTTTTCCCTTTTTTAGAGCTATTTTAAATCAACAAAAATATAACCCAATGCAATAAAATATTTTTACAACAAAAACAAAAAACAATTAGGTATTTATTTTTAAAAAGAAAAATTAAAGTAAAAATTTGAATTGAAACATTTTTTATGAAAGAAGTGCGATAATTTATTATATAAAAAAATAGTGCGGGAAGAAACGAGAATATACAAAACGGCACTTAAGAAGGAGCATTTAAAAACCTAAGCATTTGCACCAAAACTGCTCTTAAATCTACGCTCCTAAAATACATGATTTTCATTAATTTTGTTGTGGTGAGCGATATTTACTTTATTTTAAATCATGAAAAACCGAGCCCGAAAACGCTGGTTAGAGTCATACATACGTCTTATGTTGAAATTTTTTATTGACACCAATATTCATATTTTTCACAAATATAATTTTTTTTTTAAATAAAGAGCCAGCTAGGAATATCAAAAAAAAGGAAATCCAATCATGCAGAGGGGGGAGAGGTAATAATTTAATTTTCGAAATTTGATAGTAGTTGGGTGAATTTTAAACAAACTTTGGGGTGGCCCCGAAAATTTTTCGTCTGCGGCGCTTTTCCGCTTTCTTCACTAGGTACAATATCATAAAACACAGTGGTGTAGCTAGCATTAAATGGGCCCTGTATCAAGAGCCAGGTGGTGGGCCCCTCGGCTAGAGAGGGAAGCGGTTAAAATAGAATTAAAACAAACAGAACAAAATAGTTTATAAGAATTTATTCTAATAATGGAAATAATGAAATAAAACTAAACTTACACAAATAAAATATACATAAAATAAACAGTTTAGGTTATTAAGTTAAAAAAAAGTTGTATTTTTTGGGTGCCATGCTCTGTTAAATTCGAAAAAAGCGCCGCAGGCGAAAAAATTTTGGGGGCCAAGCCCAAAGTTCGTTTAAAATTCACCTAACTACTATCAAATTTCGAAAATAAAATTATTACCTCTCCCACTCTGCATGGTTGGATTAAATTTGTTTTGGTAAATGTTATTTTTTACTTTTATTTTGATATTCCTATTCTTTAAAAAAAAAAAACATTTTTTATATTTGTGAAAATATGAATATTGATAACAAACCAAAATTTTAACATAAGACATATTATTACTGTAACCAGCGTTTTTCGGGCTCGGTTTTTCATGATTAAAAATAAAGTAAATATCGCTCACCACGCCAAAATTGATGATTTTTTCAGAAATCATGTATTTTAGGATCGTAGATCTAAGAGCAGTTTTTGGTGCAAATGCTTATAGGTTTTGAAATACTACTTCTTAAGTGCCGTTTTGTATATTCATAATAAAGCATTATCGTTTCTTCACGCACTATTTTTTTGGTTTGTTGTACAAATATTTTATTGCATTGGGTTATATTTTTGTTGATTGAAAATAGCGCTAAAAAGGCAGAACGGAAGAGGCAAGTATATATTGGAAAAATGCTATAAAATATTATTCTTTTTACTCGGTCTCCTTCAAAATTGCATCAAAAATCAATAACTAAAACGATATGCGTCTGAAAACCCTAATCTCTATATAAAATAGGACTTTTAGAAGGAAAAGTTTAAAAACTAAACGTTTCCTACAAAACCTTTGTAATCTAGGCTAAGAATACATTATTTAAAGATTTAAATTAAGTGTCCAAGCGTTCAGAAATTATGTTGCAATTAGATTTTTAGAGCCGAGCTCGGGAGCTGCATGCCAGAAACTCACCTCTGAGCCAATGCCGCGGTAGCTAAGAAGATATAACGAAACTTTCGTGTAAACGTAGGTATTCTTCTTTCAACGGCACTGAACGTATTTAGGTGTATGATAATTGATAAACAGATTTTTTTATGTACTTTTTTACTACTCGAACGTTTTTTAATAAATCGAATTGGTACTGTTGCTCCATAAAGTTCAGTGTTAATTTTCAATCAGTCGTTAAAACGTTTATTGCTAAAATAAAACGATTTTAACCGCCTTTTGTAAAACTTATTTTAATTATATTGATTATTCGAGAAAATTTCGATAAATAAGCTTCCGCGTTTTACCTTTTTGAGTATTGTCGGAATTGGTGAGAATAAAAGGTGTTACGAGAATTACATCCAGAACGCGAGTGGACTTATAATACTTTTAAGTGTATTTGACGGTGTTCCAAAAGGACTTGTGAATATGGATAAATCTGGAAAAAATTTTGTTACGTCTTTATTACGAAATGATCCTTTCCTAATCGGAATGTACTATTTCCTAACCAGAATGAAACAATTGCCGGACGGTTAGTATATTTAGTATTTCTTTGAAGTGAAGTTTGTTTATTTCGTGTTATATTTTTACGAAATTTTAAATTTCTGTAGCAGGGAGCATATAATTAGGATTAAAAAATATAAGCTACTGATCTTTTGAATTTTAAGAACGGAATCGGAAAGGAGGGGGGGGGGTATTTGGGTTAATTATCTGTTATACCTACACCACGACACAATTAATAATTTTTCAGGAATGATGTATTTTGGGACGTAGATTACGAATCTAGACACGGAAAAATAGGCCAATAAAAAAGTCAGGCACAAGCTTGCCGCTTACTTTTCTTTTTATTTCATTATTACAGACACTAACCTTCTACTAACTTTGTCTCAAAATAATTACTAAAATTCTTTGTATTGTAAGAAATATTTAAAAAAAAAATTGTAATAACAATACCTTTTCGACACCCTCCAATATCAAGTCAAAATTAAAACAGTTTTAAAAAATTCATTAATAAACATGGCTAGGATTCTTGCCAAGAGAACGCAATGTTTTTAGTCTAATTTAATATATGTTGTTAGGAATTAATAAAAAGTACATACGCATATTTCTATAGGCACTTTTATTCCCATAATACACTAAAAATAAGTCATCTCTGAGAAAATAAATAATAAAGCTATTGGAACAAAAACACAGACTTTATCAAATATACAGGGTGTCTCACCGGGGAACCGAATCGATCTATATATAGAAAACTATACATAGGAAAAATTTGACAGGATGCTGATGGGGGCGACCGGGCTAAAATATTTTCATAATGGTGGCACTTCCGGTTATACCGGAAGTGTCAACTTGCTTATTTTAAATGCCAATTTAGTATTTTTATATGGCGATCTTGCAGCAGATTTTAAGTTCAGTTGCTCCTAGTTGGCTATGACGGCATTGAAGCTGTCACTTGCCATTTGACAATAATAAATAACCATGCCGGGACGCTTAAATTGCACAGAGTCATAGCCAACTAGGGGTAACTGAAATTAAAATCGCTGCAAGATCGCCATATAAAAATACTAAATTGGCAATATTTCGAAAACTAAAAATTTTTGGGATATGCAACCTTGCACAAACTTATCCTTATTTTTAATACTAAATAAGAAATAATTA
The DNA here is from genome assembly GCA_935413205.1 of Polydrusus cervinus. Classification (NCBI taxonomy): domain Eukaryota; kingdom Metazoa; phylum Arthropoda; class Insecta; order Coleoptera; family Curculionidae; genus Polydrusus; species Polydrusus cervinus. Next base: position 9,332,043 of record OW284516.1, read on the forward strand.
TAAAATTTGGGTGTTTCCATTTGAAAATCTAAACTTTTTGCAGTTTTTTTAATTTCATTTTTAATCTTATTTTTTAAACACCCTGTATTAATAGTTAATATTAATATTATAAAAAATCTATTAAAGCAGGTCCTTTACAACAAGGAATCCCACTTAAATTAAATAAATAAGGCTTTTTTATAGAAAAAATTGATAATTATTCTAAGGCTTGCAAACGTCATTTTTGACATAAAAATTCGAATATGTCAAAAACGTTTAGACATAGGTATAGGACATGGTATTAGGGAATCCAAACCACGTGATTCAATATGGCGGTTGGCTGGTAAAAAGCATTGAGCCACCCGTTAAATGTCACCAGCAATATTATTTATATAGTCACGTGCACCAATTACAACGCAGTATTTGCCAGCCAGCCGCCATTTGGACACATCGTTGGATTGCCTAATACAAAATCTGCCTAGAATCTTGCGTAGAATGCAAAAATGTAATAATATATAGGGTGTCCCATTTAAAATAAGCAAGTTGACACTTACTTCCGGTATAACCGGAAGTGCCACCATTATGAAAATATTTTTTCCCAGTCGCCCCCATCAGCATCAGCATACTGTCAAATTTTCTAAATTTTCCTATGTATAGTTTTCTATATATAGATCGATTCGGTTCCCGGTGGGACACCCTGTACATCGTGAAAACGGCAGCTTGGCAATGCTACCAATGTTCACTAAAAATTTTATTTTATAATACAATGACAAAGTCTGAAAAATAATCCAATAGAAATAATTGTCCAAAACGGACTTATGCGGAAAAATAAATAAATCATATTATTCCCAAAATGTTATCTATATTTTGTTTTAAAATAAGTTATTAAAGTTCTAGGAATAAAATATAGGTAGTATTTAATCATAAAAGGTTTCACATGTGGCAACACCGAAATTATTGACAGAAGACCAAGCTAATGAAATGACAGTTTAAAAAGTCTAGCCCAAGTTATTTGTCGATCATTGTGCTCTATGAGTAAATAAATAAAGAGAACAGTTATTTTAATTAAAAATACATCAAAGTTCCACAATAATTCTGATGTAAGTGGGATGTAAACAAAAAAACGACATGACAGGTGAAAAATCGGTAACGATGCTCACTGTAAATTTTTATCGGATCGACATCATCGAGTAATCGCGCCAGTTTTGCGTTTTTAAAATTTGTGGAAATTGTGCATGTTTTTAATGAGCTGTAAAAAATCCATGGTATGACCTAGCAATAGTTGTATTGATGATAAACTCCTATTATAGCACCGACAATTTAAATACCAAAATAAATATGAAAATAGTTAAAAAGCCCAATAAACTATGAACACCTGAAACAATGCTCTTTATATTACAACGTTTTGCCTCTATGTATATTGTACTTTTTGTGTGTTCATATAAATAATAAAGTAAGCACTGTCTTTAAAAGTTTAGTTAAATTCTATTTTTATTTTTTAGGACTTACCCGACCTCCTATGTACCCTTTTCCAGCTGGACAGTACCCGTACCCCATGCTTAGTCCAGAAATGTCAGCACAAGTGGCCTCATGGTAAGTGCAAATTCTGTTGTATACAGGGTGATCAGTAAAAATCCACCAAAACGTAGCGATACTTGACGTGTTTACAAATTACTGTTTTTACGAGAATATCTATGACACCGAATATCTAAAGACATGTTTGTACCGCGGGTCATTTACAGAAAAAATAATGTCCTCCTGCCGCTAAAATTTCTTTCTATAAAAATAGTCGTTAACGTCACCAGTTTCTAATCTCTTAGGGGGATAACTTTCACTAACTGTTGCCTACACCGGAGGACCCTATTGTAACCGCGTGTGAACATATCCCATTAACAACTATTTACTGTCCTGTTAACATCAGTCTACTACCAGTGTAACGGGATGCAATCCCAATTAAAAGAATCAATTTAATCAATTAATAGTGATGATAAAACGGATTTTGTGATTGGCGAAAGTCAAAATAATATACGTATTTGGTATAGGAGTAGCTTAAGAGCTAAATTTTTTACTTAACTACTTAAAAGTAACAAAAACTCTAAAAATGGTTATCCCACTCCTGAATTAACTTTTGAATTCACGTCACAAGGTTACTTACTACATTATAAGGGAAACGTAAATAGTTTTGTCTATGGTAATTAATCTGAGGAAACTACCAATTATTACATCAGCTTTTAACGTTAATCATTTTTTTCTCTTGTATTTTTAGGCACACTCCAAGCATGTACCCCCTATCACCCGGCGCCGGGTTCAGGAGTCCCTACCCCGGCGGACTACCGATCTCAAGCAGCGGGTTGTCATCGGACTTTTACCGGTTCTCGCCAACCGGGCTGATACAACCGCATCCTGGATTGAGCCCGCACCCGCCTCATCTGGGTTCGCACCCGGCCATAGTCACTCCCGGACCTAAGCAGGAGCTACCCGATATCAATAATAGGTATGGTGGCTATTACAGGTAGGTTAGGAGAGGTTTTGTTTACAGTACAGTCAGTGGCGAAAATAAGTTTCATGCAAGTATAACGTAATGTATAGAAAGTTTGTGAGAAGCACACCTAATACTCGTAAGAAAATTCTACTTTAATACCACTGTCAGGTGCAAAGTTTTTATTCTATAATTTTTTTTTTATAATTATATTTTTTTGAATATATTAGCTTGTAAAATATTAATTTAAAATTAAGCTTCGCCCACACCACAAGAAAATTGACTTTTTATTTGTTTTTACCGCCCTGCTACCTCAGGTGTCGTAAACACAGACTCGTAAGGCTGACTATTCTGACGTCATATTACTAAAATAATTATATATACCGGGTCCGCCAACGTGGCGGGGATGGAAGATTAAATCATTATCGAGGAGCTTATCAAAAATACTAAACCAGCATAAGGTATCGACTTAAAAGCGGCATATTTTAAAAATATTTTACATTATACAGGGTGGCTCAAAAAAGTGTGGCGGACTAAACTTGCATTTTTTTAAATGGAACACCCCATATATTATATTATTTTCTAATTCCCTATACAATTCCACGTATATTTTGTATAAAATGTCATATGTCTAAATTCAATTGTTTTTGAGTAATTGAGTTTTAAAATATGGCATTTTTTGACTTTGACAGGCTGTAACATTGGAACGGTTCATCTTAGAGAAAAATCGTTTTCACCTCCCTATCTTAGTTTTTCATTCTCTATCCAAGGAAACCAACCTCCGATTTACCATGTTAAACCAAAAAACCGGTTTTAACCGTTCCAATGTTACAGCCTGTCAAAGTCAAAAAATGCCATATTTTAAACGTCAATTACTCAAAAACAATTGAATTTAGACATATGACATTTTATACAAAATATACGTGGAATTGTATAGGGAATTAGAAAATAATATAATATATAGGGTGATCCATTTAAAAAAATGCAAGTTTAGTCCGCCACACTTTTTTGAGCCACCCTGTATAATGTAAAATATTTTTAAAATATGCCGCTTTTAAGTCGATACCTTATGCTGGTTTAGTATTTTTGATAAGCTCCTCGATAATGATTTAATCTTCCATCCCCGCCACGTTGGCGGACCCGGTATATAAGTTTCAATAATATTTTGATAGTATCATCGGATATTGTTTGGATTTCTCTTTGAGCTAGTAACCTTTGGGAAGAATTTACAGTTTTTTAAAATACTTTTTAAGCAACGGAGGGCATACAGTTTAAAAGAAAGATTTATTTTCTTGGTACTTTTTTTGTATACTAAAAAATCACCGAAAAAAAATTAAATTTTCTTCAGAGTGTTAGATGTGTTTTCTTTCATACCATGTTTTGAGATGCTTGAGTAGCATGGAGTTAAAAACTTGTTTGAAAAAATATTGCATGAAGTTAACGTAGATCTTTTGTAGTTCCTTCTATACAGGGTCCTGCAATAGTGCGTCAGTCTTTAGCTTCTATACAAATTAAGTTACGATATTCATTCATATGCAGACTTATACTGTATAATAGGGTTCATTAAAGGAAAATATTTTTCCATATACAGGTTGGCCCAAAAAAGTGTGATAACAAAAAGTTTTTTTTTAATGAAACACCCAGTATTTTATTGCATATTTGGGTTCATATTAGAGTCCTTTATAATTGTCCAAAATTTTGTTTCTTTTGCTTTGGTAGTTTAAGAGTAATAAATTGAAATTTAAAAAAATCAAGTTTTGCGGTCCTGGAAAAAAAATTTAAAAAACCATTAATTTTTTTTAAAACCATATGATTGGGATTAAAATAAAAGACATTTTGAACACTTAATGGAGTTTAGCCTATGTGTAATTTTAATAAGAAAACTTTATTTTTGAACATAGTTTAGGAAAGTTGCAATTTTTTCGAAAACGGTTGGAAATAACTTATATGCTTGTGGTACAAAAAAAACTTACTTAAAAATTTTATATTAAATAGTCAAATAATATATACAAGATGTTCCATTTGAAAATCTTGAGAAAAATTATTTTAAAATGTGTCGTTTTTTAAAAACCTTTTTATGAAAACCCTGTATAAAATAGAAAAACACTATTAGATTCATAATATCTCTAGATCCCTTGTCATAAATCTTACCCATTCCCATGATTTAAAAAATTAATTTTGATCGTTTTTTTTTGATTTTTGTTTCCAGAACCGTAAAATTAAATTTTTTTAGTTTTTAATTAATGTATAATAAAATAAATAAAATTTGGACAATTATAAAGGACTCTAATACAAAAAATAAAACGTTTTGTTATCACACTTTTTTGGGCCACCCTGTATGTGGAAAAATATTTTCCTGAAATACACCCTATGATACAGTATAAATCTGCATATGAATAAAATCCCTAACTTATTTTGTATAGGAGCTATAGAAGCCTGACGCAGGACCCTGTATAATGAATGCAACTTTATTAAAGCGACAAACTTATTTTAGTCAGTAGCTGTACGAGCTGTTACCTATAGTCTATTTCAGAGAGGTATAGAGTAATAAAAGATCATTAAGTATTCAAAGGTACTACAGAGTAACCCAACGAATATTTAAGCCACTTTCATAATTTGGCATTAATTGCATTGCAAAATTATTTCTTTTCATCCAGTGCAGAGTGTAGGCCACTTTTTTCCGCCGCCCCATGTAAATACCTTTCTAAAATAATAATTTTTCATTTGTAGTGTACTACATTTAGAATGCCTTAAAGTTAAATAAACGAATGCATTAGTTATTAAGAAAGAGTGCAAAAAAGAAACAAGATTTACAATTTTTTACCGGACTTTTTAATAGCAAAATCATCTATAATATCATCATAATTTATAGTATTCATTATCTCTGCTTCTATGTAGAGAAGAGCTAGAGAATTCATTTTTTCTGGAGACAGTGAAGACCTTTGATAATTTTTCACGCGTTTTAAACAGGAAAAACTCCTTTCCCCAGAACAATTTGTAGCCGGAGTGGAAAGTGCAATGCGGAGAGCTATATCCAAGTTAGGATAAACATTGGACAACGCCGCACTGCTCTCAACTATCACTCACTAAGTTTCGGTAGGAATGAGTTTCTTCTATAGGGATTTATTTAAAGTATAAAAAACCATGATAAAACCAGTGAACGTTTTTGACTTTTATCGTCTGAAATTGAGTGACCGTCCTCTGAAATCTGCCGCCCCTAGGACGCTGCCGCCCCTAGGCCTCGGCCTATACGGCCTATTTATAAATCCAGGACTGATCCATTGTAGGTGGCACCACCCGGGTTTGAGTCAATTTATGGGTTCTGTCTATTGTTATCCATAATTTTTTATTAAACATTGTAAAAAAAATACAAAATACATTATACAGAAATTAAATTATAAAAAATCATAATATTCTTCCTGATCTGAGAAACAGTAATCTCCTCTTGACGTTATAATTAACTGGTCAACGGTCCGATCGATCAGGTTCTTAAGATCCCACATTTTGTCCTCTTTTTTAATGACGTGATGGACTTCTTTTTGCCAATTCTCTGGTGTTACTTTCTTAATGGTTTGATCAAAAGGTAGCTTAACGACTTTCCTTTTGAATGTCGTGTTATTTCTTGCTACAAATCCTTTCACTTACGCCCATATAAGTTCTATAGGATTTAGTTCGCAATGATATGGCGGTGTGCGCAGCACAGTTACACTATGTTTTTCAGCTATATCTTCTACGGCATACTTCATAAAGCGATGTTTGTGTAAATTTGCTATAGCTAATAGTTCCTTCTTTATCAAATTATTTTCTTTTTTTTCTTTGGTTAGTTATCATAAATAATTTAATGCACATAGTTACCTGCACCTATGGCCGACACCGAAGTTGAGCCGAACTGGATGGAATTTCCCATTTTATTACTTTACACCTTTATGAAATAGACTATAATTATATTAATTAGGTTAATAATATTAAAGTTGTACAATCAAAATTATCTAACGTTATGGAAAATTAGGTTTCCAACCAAAAAAAAATCCCAAAAAAAATTCCAAATTCCTCAGTAGTCCTGCTCAATCAGTAACTTAATTTTTCTTTATTAGATTCGATCCGTGATAAAATAAAAGGACATTAATTCGTTACAATTAAGGCCCGGTCCCCAATTTCCCGAACTCGAAAACCGCAATCCGATTTTTCTGATTGGAAGGAAATTAACTCACGTCAGCCGGAGACGTTCTAATTCGCCACGGCTCGATTGGCCCGACAATCCAAATCCGCCGGCGGCCCGTTCGCGTCTCGTCCCGAGGGATCCGGAAATAGGGACCCCGGGAAACGGGAACCCGGGGAGAAGCGCAGTGGCGTGTATACGAGATAGGTAAGAAAGCATTGGTATATCTAGGCTCTCCTTGACAATACGCGTAGAAGAAAGAGGATTCTAGAAGAAAAGAGTTGCAAAACATATATTTAAACGTCACGTCTTTTAACAAAATCATATCTACTCTCCAGAAGGGTCATCATTAACTGAATAAGAATGCAAATTTGTCCTTTACCTTCTTTAGTAATAAAGAAGAGAGAATAAGAATGCAAATTTGTCCTTCACCTTCTTTAATATTAATTTTATTGTTTAATTCAATTTAATATTAAAGAAGGTGAAGGACAAATTTGCATTCTTATTCAGTCACGTCTTTTGCTCTGTTGCCAAAGTTAATATACTCTGGCACGTGTAAGAAACACATATACAGGGTGGCCCACCCTGTAGACCCTTTACCGGCGTTTAATATTTACATGATCTATAAACTGATGTGAAATGCGCAAACTCTGTATCCCACTTTAGTCCATCTAGATCACAAATCTTGTACATGCCATTAGCAATATATTGATTATTATAGTCATATGTACGTTTCTAGGAACATTTAAACACTGACATACGTCATTAAAGGGGTTTCGCGATAATCTTTCATCAGAAAGTCTTAAGCTCCAAATACAATGATAAGCGGCGAAGCCGAAAAACGTCTTGAATTTATCTCATGTGATACAACGTAGATTTGAAGACACAAGCGAAGCACAGCTCGTCGAACTCAATCCTAAGTTCCCTATCATTATATTTCGCCGCGCGGCGCTTCGCATAAGTGCGTGACAAGCTTAATATAAATACATCGTATCACAAATACATTATTTTCTGACTTTAAATAAAATTGCCCTTTCTTGTTTGTATGGTACATCACAAATCATTATCACAAGGTTTTCCAAAGAACAAAACATTACACTTTTTTCTACCCCTACTTTAAACGGCACGTCGCTGGCAAACCTGGGGGTATCGGGGAAAATGGAGACCCCTTAATTGCCACCTCGCGATAATCCGCCAACTTCGGCGGGGGCGGTCATGCGGGGAATGAGATCCAAGATTGGTTATCGGCGTCGCGGCCATTGGCTATTCGTTGCCCGGGCAACCTCATCCCCGAGTATCCGAAGGGTTAAGTGACGTCACAGGACGCACTGGAAAAAGTTGCGAAAATACTTGGACAACGGCTAATTTTATGTCTATACCGGCTGACAACGAAATTTTTATACGAGGCGCCATTTAATTTTAGTTGAAGGAGTAGCTTATTGAGACTTTTCATGAAAAAAAAAACAATTGAATATTACTTGCAGTTCTGGAATTAGGTCCAAGTCAAGAGACTTTAATAGAACCCTGTGTGAGAAAATATACATTTTTATTAAAATGCAAGCCCTTTGAAAAAGTAATTTCCAGCACCAAACACTTTGGAAATTCTAAGTGCTTGTAATTACCAATTACCAAGGAAAGCAATTTTGAGTGATTTTAGTGCTTGCCAGCACTTTAAATGGCTTGAAATTCAAAATTCAAATACCAGGCACTTTTTACAAAAGGCTTAAATTACAAATTACTGAGCACTATTGTGCTTGAAGCACTTTCGAGGCAATTACTGCCCAACTCTGGTAGGTACTATACTATTAAATACCTTTTAATGCTAATGTTATAGTGAAAATGTCCATTTGTTATAAAGGGTTTTGGCCAAGGTTTTTAAAAAATTCACCAGTGTCTATAGAGCGTTTTCCGGTTTTGTTTGGTTTTCATTCGATCCTGGACGATGCCGTATTTGTTCAACGGAGTCGCCCGGTTGATTTTCCTCCCGCTCCGATGACCGGTGTTTTAAGGAAATACGTAATTCGTTTTACTAGAAAGAGAGATAGTATATACTGGGTGGATATTGTGAAAATCTCCAGTGTTATTTCAATATACAAAAAATGTGAATACAAAAAAAAGAATTTATTAATTGGTCGGCTCTTAATGAGATCAAAAGGCTTGCAAACTTATTTTTGAGTTCAAAGGATTACTCAAAAAACAGGTACCGTTTTTTTTTAATTAACGTTATAGAGCTTGTGAATGATAAACTGTTTAGGTTTGCTAAATCCATCTCCTGGCAACTTTACCAGCCAGATAATTTCTATGAAAACAATTGTCTCAACAATGTTTTTTTTAGGAGTTATTTTGTAGGAAAAGTTAGATGGATCTAACTTACCTTAATATTTTCTATACCTACCCTTTCTGAGAAATTGACATTTTCCATTCTTTATCTAGCAAGTCTTAGATAACAGTGCATATTCCCAGGCTTTCCATTCGTTATTTAAACATCCTAACTCTCGGTTTAACTGTTGATCCCGTAAAGCTGGATTTACCGGTTCCATGTCGAAAGGAAATTGACGTAAAGAATAATAAGCTAAGACTTTTTTACAGAATTTCAGTTAAAGTTTACACCCTGTACAGTGAAAAAGAGAGAGAAAGGCAAAGAGTAATGAAGCCTTTTGATCTCTGCGAGGTTAATTTGTTGCGGTCGATTTCGATCACATTTGGGCGTTAAACGTACTAAACGAGACCAATTCTTGAGTTGTAACTATTTGCATGGCATAGTTTTAGTCTGATGACGAATTTCCAGTTTTATTATTTGCTTTTTCTGGTAGTACGAGGGGCATTAAAAAGTCAAGTAAATTATTTTTATTTTTCAGTTAATTATGAACACACAGCTTCGTCTGTAACTTAAAGGGATTTTTTTCTAATATCTTCAATATACTTACAAAACAAGTATAAACCCGTTTACTTTATTTTAAACAATCCAAACAAGCAGATCTGTAATGAAGCCTTCTTATCCATCGGAATAGACGGCTGAATATGTACGCTTTTCAAGGAACTACCCTTGTATAATAAACAGTTTTAATAGAAACTAAATAGAACCTTCTGCACTGGAAGCTACAGCTAAGTGAATACTAAATTAGCATAATTCAGCAAGTCAAGTACGGAACCCCGTGGTTTTTTTTTCTGTCCAAGTTAACGCTGCATGTTGGTTTCGACTTGAGAATAACTTGATAGAAAGGTGCTATAATTATTTATAGCTGATTTCTTACTTCACTTATGATAACTATTGAGCCGATTTTGTAAATTTACACAACTAGCAACCAGCAACGGAAGGATCTTAAACCTTTGCCAGTGGCTTAGCTAGCATTGAATGGGCCCTGTATCAAGAGCCAGGTGGTGGGCCCCTCGGCTAGAGAATGAAGCGGTTAAAATAGAATTAAAACAAACAGAGCAGAATAGTTTATAAGAATTTATTCTAATAAAAGGAAATAATTAAATAGAACTAAACTTACACAAATTAAATATACATAAAATAAACATGATTTTAAACAAAAAACAAATAAAAACAACAATAAATTGTAATTATAATTTTAATAACGGCCTTTCTAGCTTTTTTTCCGCAAAAACATTAATTAATTTGTCCATTTTTGGGGATGATTTAAGGTTTTGCAATTCATTCTTTTCTATGGACATTATTGCTAAATCTGTCAACCTTTCTTGTGACATTGAATAGCTTTTTATTAATTTTAATTTTGGAAAGCTTCTTTCAGCTTTTGCTACTGTAGCGGGTAATGTTAAGAATAGCAAACAAGCTGGAATAACTTCCGAGAAATTAGAAGATACGCTACTGAATTTAATCAAAATTAATTCAATCAGTTCTTTAATATTTGCAAGTAATTTCTGTACCGAGACAGAGTTTCAAAGAAATTAGTTGGCTTAAAAAATCGTCACTTAAATCGGTTCTGTATTTATTTACGAGTTCTAGTGCTCTGCTTTTTAGAATCTTTTCCTCCTTTTGGTGGCCTCCTTCCTTGTTTTCTTGGGCCCCGCCCCAGGCCAGTGGGCCCTGTATCATTGATACAGCTGATACAGCGGTTGCTACGCCCCTGAGCTTTGCATATATTTATGCTTTATTTTATAGCATAGGTTACAATGCTACAAAAGGCAAATGAAACACGGAGATTCGAAATTAGCATCATTTGTATTTTAAGCTTTCAAAATATGACAAGTCACAAAATACTTTATTCAATGTGTTGCTATGTCAATAAATATATGCAATACTGATTAAGAACATTTTCTTTTCCCCTTATAGAAACAAGTTATAAATTTAATATCTTAGGAGGTTTCCTTATGCTGTTTGATCTTCTAAGCATCGGCATGTCAGCTTCAAATTGTGAAGTATCTGCTTCATTTGTACTATGTTGCGGGTGTGTAAAATCAACTTTTTATTCATGTGGTGAAATATTTGGTACTTTAAGCCTAATTCGTGTAAAACAAGTTTGCCATTTTGTAGTTCATTAACTTTTAATTTTTTTAGATGTGTTAGATAATAGTATGCACTGTTGTCTCCCTTCATGTTCATTAAAAGAAAGATTTTAAGTAATAAGTAATTCCTAAAACTTTTTAACTTTGGGGTTATTCTTAAGTATATTACCATTTTTCGTAAAAAAACTTATATCTACTATAAATTTTATCAACAAGAAATCTATCAACATTTAATATTTTAACACACTCTTTAGGTTAGGTTTACTTTATGATATTTTATGTTAAGTATTAATAATACGACGGCGATGTTAATCTAAGAGATCTGCGAAAGATCATTTATATTAATTGAAGCCATATGAAGACAGAGCGGTCTTAATAGGATTTAATAAATAAATCATTTAAATTAGTAGTTGCAGCTCTCACGCAATTAGACAAAATGAAGATATACTTAAGTGATTAAGAAAACGTTAATAAGTATATGACGGCTCAGACAAAGAAAAAATAGCACTTTAAGAGTTCTGCGTCGCAAGAAAGTCAAATTCGTGTTAAAATTAGTTTTATCCCTTTGCAAATGTCGTTTACTAATCATTGGCGTGCGAGGGGGAGCAATGGGGCGGCCTTCTTTAGCTTACCAAAAACTGATAATATCGTTACCGTGTTTGATTCAATTCCCATTTCACTTGATTTCATTAATTTTTCGCCTGCGGCATATTGTTTTTTATAAATTGTATTTTTTTAAGCACAATTTCTAGCGTTTTCAATTTTTTATAATTTGTTTGAAAGTTTTATGTGATGTTTTCTGTCTTCAAACAGAATAACTCGCCCCATCTGTTAGCGATATAAGCAATTTCGTCCGCGTCCCTTTACGTTTCCGGCCCTTTTCAATTCTCTTATTGTTGCGATTCCGTAATTTGCCGCATGGGGCGTTACCAATCGATGTGGCCTATGCTGAACAATCATTATTTTACTTTTTTTTGATAAATTGTTTTTTTAAAGAAGGAACTACAGAGAATTTAGGTACCTGTACAGGGACATTATTTTAAGTGTCTCACCCGATTGGCGAATTTGCTATCGACCACATTAAAAAAACAATTATGTATTCCCTAACAGCTTTTAGTGAAGAAGCCATATTTGACAGATACGACGCCATATTGGATTTTCTTAAATGGCAACCCTACCTTATAGTAAGCCAGCTGCATTCGCCTATTTGTTCCAACATTAAAAATGTATAATTGTCAATATTTATTTTCAGCCGTTCCAGAGATACGAGGCTTCGAAGTTGGTGATTTTGTTATCATCGAATTAACAGAAGCTTTGAGATTAGAAACTCAATTATTTCTGAAGATACGTAATTTCTTATGGCCCCATGCTATTGTCATATATGTCAGAAAATGATAGTTATGACGCCATTTTGAATTTTTGGCAACCCACATTTATATTTACGTCAGTGTATTGCATTTCGCGGTGCGATTTCAAAAATATATAGTTGTCGATATTTATTTCCAACACTTACCGAAATAGGACCGTATCAAAAACGGCATCGTATGATTATGTGTTTTAAGTATCTCACCCCATTAAAAAATAGAAGCTTTGTGATTAAAAAATCAATTTTTTCTGGAGATATGTAATTTCTAATGGTGGAGCCATCCATGCTATTGTCATATGTCAAAAAATGACAGTTACGACGCCATTTTGATTTTTTTTAAATGGCAACCCACATTAAATAAAAAATATATACATTCTACTTTGTTTAAAATAACTATATGATACATATTATCTATTCTTCAACAAACTCGGTAATGATTAATGATAGCTCTTGATTGTCACTTTTTTTAAATGTCTAAGTTGTCTATAAATGTGGATTGCCATTTAAAAAAATTCAAAATGGCGTCGTAACTGTCATTTTTTGACATTTGGTATATATGACAATAGCATAAGAAATTACGTATCTCCAGAAAAAATTGAGTTTCTAATCTCAAAGCTTCTGTTAATTTGATGATAACAAAATCACCAACTTCGAAGCCTCGTATCTCCGGAACGGCTGAAAATAAATATTGACAATTATACATTTTTAATGTTGGAACAAATAGGCGAATGCAGCTGGCTTACTATAAGGGAGGGTTGTCATTTAAGAAAATCCAATATGGCGTCGTATCTGTCAAACTTGTAAACATAAATTTTTTTGACATCAAATCTGGCTTCTTCACTAAAATCTGTTAGGGAATACATAATTGTTTTTTTATTGTGGTTGATAGCAAAGTCGCCAATCGGGTGAGACACTTAAAATAATGTCCCTGTGCGTAGAGGAGGTCATAGTATTCCTTTTAATTGAGAGTTCTTTATAATAATGCATGTACCTACATGATGTTACAAATTCGATGCATAAGTATTGCTATCTCAGTAAGTATCAGAGATAAAGAGTTGATTAAATAGAGGCAAAGTTACATATTTTAATGCTGAATAATTTGTTAAAAAGAAATTTAAAAAATTCCGATGACTTCCGGAGATATCCTAAAAAAATTAAATTTTTTTTTTTTTACGACTAAATATTAATTATTTTGAAAAATCAAGAGCACTTTATTTGCTCTCTAAGAAAATGGTTTTATTATTTTTCAGATACGACGTTTCGTCTTTTAGATTCCCACATCAACCTAATTTTTTTTAAATAAAAAGAAAGGAGGGCAAACGCTGCTCAACAATAAAAAAAAATTCGGGTCGAATTAAATAAATTGATTCATGTGGGTTTCGAAAAAATGAAACGTCGTATCTGAAAAATAAAATAATTTTTATGTAGATCATAAAAAGTGCTTTAGTATTTTGTCTTAAAAAAATTGTTTGTTTGGGGACAACGCCGAAAGTTATCGGAATTTTTTAAATTTCCTTTTAACAAAATATTCAGCAATAAAATATGCAACTTTAACTTCATTTAACCAACTCTATCTCCTGTAGTTGCCGAGATAGCGATGCTAATGCATCGGTTTTTGTAGCACCCTGTATATCTCCTTTTAAAAATTTTTTGAGTTTGGCAAAATCGGGTTTCTGTATTTGTTTGTTCCCTGTAAACGTTTCTTCATCACTAAGAGTATAGTTTTTAACGAATTAATTATAAACGAGTTTCACTTTTATGCAAACTCTTTACCAGTATAAACTATACTTTTCCCTGTACATGCCAGTATTCTTTATGAAAATGCTATTATATAAGTAACCCCATCTATCAACTAAAGCTCCTAAGTAAGTATATCCCTTTCATTTGCATTTCCTCTTCCGCTATTGTTATACATCATTTCAAAAAGGCCCGCGAGCGCTGAAACATCCGCGACTCCCTCCCTGATCAATAATTCTCTTTGATAAAAGGACTCGCTCTCTCTAAATTTTTTATTGAATTAGTTAATGCTTTGTTATTTCAGTAAAAACAATTTCAGGAAATTTTAGTAAACACACGGACAGACAGTAGTGAAAAAACATACACATTTGATCAAAAAGAAAACGAATTTGATATTTTAAACATTTTTATTTATTTTAAATTCTATCGGTTAAATTGCAGAAGAATTTAACAGACTATTTAGGCACCTTTATTTAGAAACAAGTACACTATAATATAACAGTAAAACAGCTATATTTGTTTCGGTTTTAAAGTTATCCCACAAATAAAAAAGCAAACGAAAAAAAAATTCTCTTTTGAAGCGTGGTGTCATCATAGAAGCTTAAAACCAATTTCTTTACTTCAAGAATTAGGGCCCTCCTCTTTCCTATTCAATAATTCTCTTTGATAACTGGGGTTGTCCGTTAATAACATGCATTTTTTATTGAATCCTAAATCGAACCGTTGTTTAGGAAAAGCCTTTTCAGGAATTTTCAGCATCGCGCAGCTTTTGCTGCAAAGGAGGCAGCAGCGTTTGTGTTTTCAAAAGGAAATTATTTTTAAATTTATTGCATTCTTTGGTGTGATTTAATTGGGAAAATTCTGGAAAATTGAAATATTTTAAGAATGTTCATTTCCAAATGCTGTTTTAAAACTAACATGGTATCGCTTGAAAAGGTATTGTACGAATTTAGTTACAAGTGTGCATATTGGAAATCACAATTTCTGAGTTTCAGTAATAAAATGGAGCCTTTGAGTTTTCAAAACTCGTCCTCACGGTTAAAAAATATGTTGATTCGCCCTGATGAAGTTTACATATACTTCAATAAATGAAATTATGGCAAGAAATTACAATTTTCAATCAGTGGCGCAACTAGACATCTATATTTATGGGGGCTCAAGTCAACAAATCTAGGAGTTGTTGCTTAAGCCCCGTGTAGAAACCCTAAGTAATCCTACTACACCTCCTGAAGATGTCTTCTAAAAAAAAAAAGGTCCACCGCGAAAGCACCAATTGGTATAGGTGGGCTAATCTCAATTCAAGAAGACTTAGCTCCCCAAGCCCCCCCCCCCCCTAGTTGCGCCTATGATTTTTATATAATATAATAAATAAATAATAAATTGGGTAAACTATAATGTGTTGCCGCATCTAAATGAGAATTTTTTTTATTTCAAAATTTCTTTATTCGTTAATATTGTATTCTACATATCATTTTGTGCCTAATTTATTTACATGTAGAACAAACAGACACTAAAGCTGGCTAGGACTCAGTCCAGTAACTTATTCACTGCCATAAAAGAGTTTATTTTGCTTGAATTTGAAAGTAATTAGTTTTTGAAGTTATTATTTATTAGAATTTTCGTATGGTGTTTGCTAGAAAAGCGCTTCGAAAAACCAGACCTTATTTGCTCAGGTACAAGTAGCTATTTTGGCGAAAAGACTTAAAAATTCTCAATTTTTTAAAATGAAAACAAAATTACATATTTTTGAAGATATTCTAGACCACCAGGCCGCCCTGGGGCTCCCCGGAGACGTCACTGTACCGTTGCGGTATTTATTTGCAGCGGCGGTACCAGGAGAGGCCCAGGGTACTTGGTTGCAGTTATTCGATGAGTAGATGTCCACACGGTACCGTCGGCTTTTTTAGAAGTCACGGTAGCAACTAACTTACGAATTTTGTTTTTCGGTTTCCATCCCAAAAATATGAGACCCATTAAAATTTTTCTGGCGCGTCACTGTTTTTATTTTAATGATCGGTTCAAAATTCTAGTAGTTCTTTAACCTTAAATAAATGAAGGCGAAATGTAATAAATGTCACAATATTTCAGATGCTAATAATAAAGTTATGTTTGTCTTCGTAATCCTAATGTTTCGCAACGGAGTCTAATAATATTCATTGTTTTTTAACCGTTTAAAAACATTTTTACATGAAAAATAGCCTTTCGCGTTTAAAACGTCCCGGAATCCGTGCAAAACGAAAACACAATTAAAACGGTCGAGATTTAACGAGGGGAGAACTTGTTGCAATTTCCCTGGATGCGCTGTACCCAGTAGTGAGCGGTAAATCGCAGAATCAATCCGTCAAATAGCGACATAACAAACGGCGGGGCATTTCGCCCTCTCTATCTAACTAGTAACAACCTACTATCGGAACTGTCCTTACTCCACCAGCAATTCCATCATCCGTTGCTATTAAAACGCGCTTACCGACCGGCCCGTCCTTCGTCCGTCGTGGCGTAATTATTTCCGCGATACATATCGCCGATAATAAATTATTTTCGCGAAAAACGTGGTCAATTCTCGTGCCGAAGTCCGTGTCTTTGGTGGGAATAAGCTCTCGAACCCGCCACGTGTTCTCTGTCTGTTTTCATTCAATCCGAACAACAAAGGACGGGCTCAGCCATTCATATTGATTTTCCGTGATAAACTGGCACATAAAAAACTTGTTGATCTGCTGCTTACTGGCGCGCACTTTTTCTTTGTTTTCCTTCGGTTTTTTGCCATAACAACGATGGATTTCCCCGATGAACCGCTTAATTTAACAGTGAAAAAAATGCCTATAGCTATCGTAGCTCCCTTTTCCCGTTCTGATCCCTCAAATAATGATAAATTAACAGACAACAATAACGAGACTACGTTAAACGACCTGAACCTAAACAAATATATTAACAACTTAAACGATTATCCGCAAGATCTTTCCTTCAAACATAATCCTGATCAGTGTTTGGACTTGACTAAAAAAACTAACTTAAATAAAAATGTAAATCATAGTGAGCAATTGCGAAATTATCTATTAAAGGGAGAGGAGACTATAAATACGTACAACAGGAATACGTACAGCCCCACTAACAAAGAGGTTACCGAATCAATAAAAGACAAAGCGTCTCCGGATATATATTCGTTTATGAATTCTTTGGACAACAAATTTTTGACTGCTTGGTATATGAATTCTTTGATGAATCCGCAACAATCGAATCAACCTCCTAATCCATATTTAAATATTCCTACTCGCCCAAACTCTGTCTCCCCATTCGAACCTAAAGCTAATAGTCCTACATCTAATCGTATTTTAAATAATCTGTTGGAAAAAAAGCCGTATACGACATATAAGTTTCCAAGTGGTTTCGATGCTCTTATTAAAAACGAAATGCAAGGAGAAACGACGGAAACGCCAAAGACCGGGTAAGATTTAAATGTGGGTAATTTAGAATTATTGTGAGTTGCATAAAGCATGAAATAGAATTTTTATTATTTTTTTTAATTGATTTATCCAATTTGGTAACTAACGGCTATGAGAGGGGCCGGTGCACCAACAACAGCATGTAAATTCCTTACAGAATGGATGAAGGTATCTACAAAAACGGAAGTTTACAATATACATACAATGACATACATACATCTCCACTTTTGTCCAAACCTCTTCTTTATTATTGACTCTTTTTTTATTAGTTCAGATTCTAAATCTATACAATAAGGTCAATTTAAAGTCATGTATACCTATTATAGTTTAAAAGGTTCTTTCCCTAAATGAAAAAGCATGTCTTTTATCCAGTTGGAAATGCATGAAAAGTTGGTAAAATAGCCGACAAACAAATTATCATGGAAAAAAATGTGTTTTTGTTCTTCTCGCACTCGCAGAATGTTATATATGTAGGTACCTACTCGTCTATAAAATATTTATTTTATAAAAAACAATAGCGGATTTATGGGTGGGTAATAGGTGTAAGATCCCCCCCTCCCCCGAAAACATATTTTCTCTGGACAAAAAGCTAAATCCGCCCATACTTTGTGCTTGGTAATTTTCATAACGGCACATTACCGGTAATTATTACGTTATACCTTTTGCTACCCATTGCAAAGGTTAAAAACAATAAACCAACGGTAAGTCCAACACTGCCTATAAACCACAATCTTCCGCGGCAAACTTTTGACGCTACTCGACCGTTAATCCGCCTCTGTTCGCCGGTCTGCCGCCAGTCCCCGGTCCCCTTCATCGTCCTTTGTACGATCCATAAGCTGATGCGCCGACGCGCAGTCGCCCAGACCCCGGCCGGCTTCAATAAAACGTTCGGTTGCCGTGCCTAGATGAAAGGGACCGACCGAAAGTTCCGCAAGGTTCTCTCCGCTTTCAACTGTAGATAGTGGATTATTTTTAACATGGCGTCGGCTAGTGCGGATGTGTTAGTGCACGAACTGAGTAAAATCGACAAGCTAGACATAATTCAAGCGTTAGTTTATAGAAAATATGGTACATCTATTAGCGGGAACGCTGTTTTAAGTGATTTTTTTAATAAGTTGTTTTACGTGAATTCTCAGTATAGTACAACGAGTAATACGGACGTCGTGTACAACCTTTGTAGCGATACCGACAGCAACAGTTCAAAGTGCGTGACGCCGAGCGTATTAACGGACTCTTTTAGAAACCAAATTAAGCAAGAAGGCGGGGTCGCTTCCTGTAGTAATACGAACTTATCGAGAAGCGGTGTTACTACGCCGAACATTTTAACGAATCCTATTGGAAATGAAGTTAAACAGGAATGTTTTGACAGTGACAGTAACGGTTCAAAGGGCATTTCCACGGACAGTTTAATTGAGTCTATTAGGAAGGAAATAAAACAGGAAATTGAAAACGAAACCCCGTATTTTAAGGAAAATCGCCCGGATTATATCACTCCGTCAAATATTTTGACAGAAACACGAGAAAATGACGACCCTTATTTGTACAGAGACGCGCATGCTTCAACGAGTAGCATGTTGTCAGAATCCCTTAGGAATGCTATAAAAGTTGAGAATGACATAGCGTTTATTAGTGATAGTAACGATTCTGATAGCGGAGTGGATCGGTTTTCCGAATTTCTTAGGAACGAGATAGGATTGGAAAATGATATTCCACCTTTTACGATTAAGAGGTTAGTGACGCACTAGGGATACCCCCTCTCCAGCACTATTTTCTTGCTGTCCACCATCTTGGGGCTTTATCCTTGCTGCCTATCCCCCCAAAGGGGACACGGAAGTTAACTAAGGTTTACAATTAGCAATACTTCTGCACAAACTCCTTATAATCTTGGTTATTTAAAATCGAAACAAAGTTAAATGTTAATAGGAGAAACAATGCATCGGGGCCACTCAACTTTTTTCCGATAGTTATTTTTTATTTGCTTGCAGCTAATAAAATAATACAATTTATAAATAAATAATTGCCTTGTTTATTTGTTTCGTGGCGTCCAGAACATGACCCATAAATTATTAAATTGCGCTAAGTAAATAGTTTTGTTTATTGTCGGTGATGATTTGATGATGACGTTTTTGCAATAAATATTAATATTTCTTCTTTTTTAACGCGACAATAAGGAGGGAGCCGATTCGAACCCGAAAAGTTAATTCGTGTAAACCTTAGACAAGGTCTGTTTTTCCTAGTTTTTTCACAACCAGCGCAGTCGGTTATGCGCGTTGTCGCGGCGTACAATCTACATAGGCGTAGAAACTCACAATGGCACCTTGTAATTTATATACTTTTTTATTTAATTGCAAAAATATAAATGTCACGATTAAAAATGTGACTCCTTTCCCTGGCAGTATCCGGAGAATAATTGTTAATAAGGAATATATTTTTAACTATGGTCTTTTCTTTCAGGTCACAAGACCACAAAAACAACGTCGACGGCAAAAACAACCAAGATAACGAGAAGAAGAAGCCACACATCAAGAAACCCCTGAACGCCTTTATGTTGTACATGAAGGAGATGCGTGCCAAAGTTGTAGCGGAGTGTACATTAAAAGAAAGCGCTGCAATTAACCAAATATTGGGGAGACGGGTAAGGATCCGTCCTTATTTTTAGGGCTACATCTGCCGTACAATTCTAAGAAAGTTAATTTTTTTTCCAAAAGCAAAATAGTTTGACCGAGCTATCGCCTATGTAAGTAATCAGTGAGCACAGTAATCATACTTTTCTGGGTGAAACCACTGGAGTTTACTTACATGGAGGATGCTTAAGCAATTTTTTTTTTGTGAAATGAATGAAAAAATAACTTTTTAGATTTGTATCACAGACCTATATTGTATGATTGGGTATGACTGTTTCTTCACAATATTGTAAAAGCAAATTACTGATCTTCATGTGTTTTAAAGTTTTAGAATAAACTGATTTTAAATAGTAGCTTCTTAACCTATTTCTTGATTTCTTTTTAATTCTAATCAATAATCGCTAACTTAGAATATTTTTGATAATGTGCCATTCACATACCTACGGAAACAACGTTTATAATCAATAAACTTTAGATTCTTTTTCATAATTCAATATAGACCTTCTCTATTAGAAATGGATAAATTCCCAGAAATTTTGTAACTACCCATCATTATCATCAATGTTTTTGTTTTGACGAATTCGGTTTGATTATGCTTATTAAAGTTTCTTAAATATTCTTGTCTTTAGATAGATATACATTTTTAAATATAGGGTAGGTTGCCTACCTTAAAAATGAGTATGTACCCAACAATGATCTTTTACCTCTAGATCGCACAAGTCCATTCATAAATGCTATAAACATATGTGGACTTCTCCAACATTCTTATAAAAAAATAGGCCTATAGACACAATAACTGAGAACATAAATAACCTTATGTGAATAGGCCTTTTATGTCTGGGCGGATCTTCTTGTTTAAGCTGGGGATCCTTTACCATTGCGTTGCCATACTGCTAAATTTTTACGTGGTTTTAGGTAATGCTTTTAATTTCTTACATCCTAATACTTTTAACAGCGTAATTTTGGCAACCATAGTGGAGGGGAGCAATTTGCATATGATTTACGTGGATGTCAATAGATTTATTTGTTATTATTGGATCTAGAGGTAAAATATCATTGGTACCTAATTTTAAACATAAACCCCAAACCCATGAAGATGCCGATATTTAATAAGTACATACATTTTTTGAACACTATTTTACTCACAGTAGTAGTAATTTTAAAATTTATTTTTGCGGAATTTTAAAAATTTGACATGGTATTCTTTTTTCGTCTTTTTTTTTAACCTTAGAGGTTAATCAAGAACAGATATATTTTTACTGCTATTTCCCTGTTCCACCTTTTTTTGTCTGAAAAGAAACTCCATAAAAATTGAAATTAATGTGTATGTCCATTGCTCTTTTTCATATTTATTACTGCTGTTTTTAATTTTTTTTAAATAATTAGTTGTCTACAAAGTAATGTAAATTAATATATCTCAGAACGTTTTTCTGCCTGGAGAACCCTTAACTTAAGGTAATTTATTCATTCCTATTAACTCTCCCTTGCTACTATATTCCCCACTGATAAGGAGACTGACTGAACTGCCTTTACAGCACTATTTTTTAATGAAATTTAATATACAGGCTGTCCCAAATTCAAGAGTGACCATTGGGTTGTCAAACAACTATTAGAGATATGAACAAGTTAAATTATGGCAAAGTTGCACAACTTGGTGCTCAA
Organism: Polydrusus cervinus; assembly: GCA_935413205.1. Taxonomy (NCBI): domain Eukaryota; kingdom Metazoa; phylum Arthropoda; class Insecta; order Coleoptera; family Curculionidae; genus Polydrusus; species Polydrusus cervinus. The sequence continues at coordinate 9,353,959 of OW284516.1, forward strand.
TCAAATTATCTCGTCTTTTAAAAATTGAGGATATTACTAGTACTTGTGGAGACAACTGGAAAAAAGAGAATTCTTGAATTTTTTCTCCTGACTATATTTGCATTTGTCAATGCCACTTTTTCTTCTATACAAAATAGCATTATCAGGGTTTGAATCCTATGCTTCGATGTTTTTGGCCCATTATCAACTTTATTTCTTTAAATACGGACCTGGACGTTTTACTTTGGATTTCGAAAAAGCTCTTTATTCTAAAAACGGAGATATGGAACGCACTTGTTATGTTATTGAACGGTTCGACGAAAAATTATTTATTTATATGGAGAAATCAGAGAGAATTTAAATAATGAATTAAAGCAGGTTATGAGGCAAAACATTATACGCTAAACCATTAGGGCAGATTTATGTTTACGTTGTTATTAGTTATAGAAATTAAAGATATATTTTGCTTTTGTAAATATAAACTCTAGAATTTGAGAGGGCATCAAATTGTACAACTTTACCTAATTTAAACTAACTCGTATCTCTTACAGTTCTCGACATTCTAATGGTTCCCTTGAATTTGGGGCACCCTATTTACATTTTTAAAAAAATCTGTTCTTGATAAACCATATAAAGAATGTGTAGGTATGAATGTGTGTGTGTTTATGTCTGTTTAATATGTGACAAGTAAAAGCTAAAAGTATGGTTGCATAGTGGCACTCGTTGAGCCGCGAGGAGCAAGCCAAGTATTATGAGAAGGCGCGTCACGAGCGCCAATTACACATGCAGCTGTACCCAGGCTGGAGCGCAAGGGACAATTACGGTTACGGCACCAAGAAGAAGAAGCGAAAGAAAGAGCGAGCACCGATCGAGTCGGGAGGTAGTTATTTTAAAAATTCGCGCACCCTTACTATTAGAGTGCCCATACCGATTCTGATCTATGTGTGCTGCACAATCTTCAGCGCATCGGCAGCAGGTTGAGCCGCTTGGTTAATTTCCTGCGACTGAATATTATAAAGCTTATACTATTCTACACTGGCGCTACAAAGTTCGTAATCCTTCAGCTTACAATTTGTGTAATCCAAGCTTTTGCTATAGTTCTTTAATTGATATATCGATTTAATTTCACAGTCAACAATAATTTACATCAAAACAACCTCAAATAACATGTAGTCTGTATCAGCTAAGACTTAAATGGAATCTAATAGGTTTTGTTAATATTTCGATGCGAAGTAGGTAACCATATAAAAGAGTAACATACGACTGTTTTTACTTGTTCGAGACGACAGCGGCGCTTTCGGTTCAGACCCAGTTTCATCAAAGGATATATACTGGTCGATCGATTTAGGGTCCCATGCAGAACTGTCTGAGGAAGCCTTCCAGACATCCTTAGATGACTCTGCATACCTCTGTTAGCAAGAGTTTATTCAGAAAAGGCTCACAGTATCTTGCAAAGGTCGACAACTCCAGTTGATTAAAGTCGATGTTGATACATACATATAAAGATACAGTGTTTTGGTGAATAGGAATTTTTTTTACTTCCAGTTTTTATTAACAAAAAAGCTTTATAATATTTCAAGTTGCAAGGGTTCTTAGAGTCATAGTAAAAAGCAAAGAGTAACACTGTCGGCCCGCTGCGCTTGTCAGCGCACATGGATCCGCTAGGGACTAACATTTCATTGCATTTCGATCTAACCCCTTCTAACCGACCGACGTGCATACTTACGTGCTGACGGCAGAATGGGTCGGCTGCTGCGGCGGGCCAACGACGATGACAACGGTTCCTGTCCTCGGGTTAACGCATAGGTTATTTGTCACACACGGCAACTTACGAGGTTGAATTTGTATGACTGCTGGATACAAATCCGATTGATTTGTCGAGCCCTAGAACTAAAGTGGGACTGTATGTCTTCTATTAGCTTCTAAAGCTATCCCAGATCCCTCTGAATCTTAACTTTTGCATGGTGCCGAAGTTAAGGTCGAGGTCATTTTGGCATAACTTTAACAACACGCCGCGGTATTACATTTGAAGTTATTTAAAGACACTGGTTCACTATATGGCTTAAAAACATTTCAATCGCATTGGTATGGAATAGCTGCACAACTGACAAGTGACTAAAGCGTTGACTCCTGGTTCGGGGCCAACCATGGTGGCGATCTTGCGCGCGGCTTCTTGGTGCCTGCCGATACGACACATTGCTGACTCTGTTCTGTTTAGTGGCACGCGCTGGGCCGCGAGGAGCAGGCCAAGTACTATGAAATGGCACGCCGCGAGAGGCAGCTGCACATGCAGCTTTATCCCGACTGGTCGTCCCGCGCCAACGCCACTCGCGGCAAGAAGAGGAAGCGTAAGCAAGACCCCCAAGATGGAGGTAGCCACCCTCGCAATTTACTTTACTCTTACTACCTCTTAACTTTTACTCCGAATGCCAACTCAATGTTCGTCAAACATAACCTTAACGAGATGGACTTGACACCAATCAACTGTTAAAGATCGAGTTTCGTTAATCGTAATCAGTTATTTCTGCGAGGAATCACGTGATAAAGTAAAGCAATCATTGATATCTGAAATCATGTGATGCCACGCTGTTTCAACTGGAATCCGTTCTGTAACAACTGATCGATGTCACCTACTATCTATTACTATAAAAGTTCTCTTATATTTTTTTTGTGTTTAAATTTGTAAAATGTAACATTTGGCATACATGTTCTTACTTCACTGTAGGTACGTGTGACTTCAAGAATTCCTAAACAAAAATGGTCCGTAGCAACACCCTAATAATATAATGTAGCTGAATTTATTACAGCAACAATTGCACCTAAAATTTTTCTTACACGGTATCACACAGCAGTGAAACGTTTAAGATTAAATTTTACTATAATGACATCTACTTTTAATACTTTCATAGCTTTCCGTTGTTTTCTAGTTCTTAATAAAATTCAAAAAAAAATTAATAATTGGCACTTGGGGTATAGTTAAGCCTTAGTGGTACTTAGTACTTTGCGGGCCGTCCTTTATATTATTATATCTATATATTGCATGCTTGGGGTTATCGGTTGGCCGGCCAAGGACCTATTCTGCAAAAGTCCTAATGCAGACGTTTTGTTGGACTCACCGTATGCACGTTTGTCGGGCTTGCATGTCAAAACCCCAGTTGTAGACAGAGCATTATTTTCCCAAAAAATTTATATTTTTTTTTAACCTTGCATTTCATTTACGCTTGTACTTGTAAGGGCAGAAACTTAGGCGGTAACATATAGTAAATGAAATGCAGGTAACAGAAAAGATGGTCTCATTCGGTTGCAAAGGATATTGACTTTAAATTAAGATTATGCTGTTAATTTTTGATCTATTCCACTAAAAAGTCCATGCCAGCAAAATTTTAAAGTCGCTCTGTTTATATGTAAATGTGCTCATTCCAGCATGGTCTATCTGTCCTTTAGATATTTTATTATTTTTATCCCTAGAACATAATTAATAGTTTTTATTTTTAAAATATACGTATAACCTTTAGAATTGGTGACGGTTTAAATTTTAGTTTTGAAAATGTAAGCTTTAATTCAATAGGTAGAGTTTTACTTCAACATTTTATTTATTATTTAAAATATGTCTTTTTTACCTGTAGTTTCGAGATTAGTGTAGTTGTTTCCTGTTTGAATATAAGTTTACATTCATAAGGCCTGGTTGTTCACGGTATTATTAATTTACCAATCTAAATAGGTTGTGACAAAAGCCAGCAACATAAAGTCGTACCTGTTATATTCTATAGCTACGCTTTTTGCCCCATCACAATATTTTTGACCGGTAATTTATTAACAGGTTGAAAAACCTAGCCTTGGGTGAAACTTAATTTTGGGTTAATCTCTAGTCGAAGTTAAAATTACCTCAACATTATTTTTTTAATAATATACGAAGACGTTTTATCACATGTTCGGACGGTATTACCTTTTTTTCTGTACTATTGCCTCTTAGTAAACTGATAAGTGTCTGTGTGACGAAACGTCTTTTACTGTAATTTTAATTAGCAAATTTTATTTTTCATTATACAGTAGACATCTTAATTAGCTAGATCATTTAAAAAAATGTTTGCATGCTAGTATACACTTCGAGGCAGCCAAAAAAATTCCTAATGTAATTTTTTTTTCACGAAATAGGTAATAATATGAAAAAATGCAGAGCGAGGTATGGATTAGACCAACAAGGCCAATGGTGCAAACCCTGCAGGTTAGTAAGCTTCATTTTCTTAATGATTGTTGTAGTTCTTCAACGATATAAAAAAAAATTATTGTGATTTTAAATGCATGCTTAGGATTAGAAATATTTCAAAAGGAAGGTGATAATAGACTGAGGACGGGTTTCTCATGATTATGTTGTTTAATTAACAGCGAGATGAGAATATCACAGAAGTAACCAATTAAACTCTCATTGATCTGATTGTTGACATAAAAACTACCAATCACATAGAATTTGACACATTATAGTTTAATTCTAACAACACTTGTCACATTTTATTTGGTTGGTATTTCTGTAAGTTCAAAATTTTTGTCAGTCATCCAGTACCGAAAACAACAAAGATATACAAGCGTGGCGTTTTTATACATCGAAAGAGTCGAATAACAGTCGACTGTACATTTAAAACAGCATCGTGATTCTGATGAACCTGAACTACGATTCTTGGAGCGAATAAAATAAATGTGGCAACACAGCATTACGCATTTATGACACCGCGAATAGCCCGAAAAATATGTTGTTCTAACGGGGTTTTTGCATTTTTTAAATTCATTTATTTATGATGGATTTGAGGGTCTAGCTTTGTTTATAAATAGTTATTAAACGGTTCAAAATATGGGTTTAAGGTTGCAAAGAATTCATTTGAAATCTGGTTTGTTCGCGTTTTACTTTACTTACTTGATAGCTATTATAGTACCTAATAATAAATACTAAATAAATTATTTAGTATTTCAAAAATACTGGATTTTTTTCCCCTCACGTTGCACAACCCGCTGCTATCTATATACAAGCGCTGGGTCACTAACAGAAATTTTAAATTTATAAGTATGCACATATTGCGAAACCCGTGCATTTACTTTTTACAGCCTAAAGATTTGATTGTGTTGTACTAGTGCACTTTTTCTACTAGAAGCTCTAATCTTCGTAGCAAATGCATTTTCTGTAGTATTAGTACCTATATTATTTATTGAATTAAAATATTTATCATTTCTACTAAATTTTAAAAAAAATGCAGTACAGCACATACAAATAAAATGGTCGCTTTCCTCCTTATTTTTCTGATTGTGTAGTAGCAGTAGCGTCACATTTTTTTCTTTTAAAACACCAAAGCATGTTATTATAAAGCACAATTTAAAAGCTAGCACTTATTTTGGAGATTATGATTTATTTTTGACATTGTATGGATTTGCAAAACTAACGGTCAGTACCATTATACATGATAACAGTTATCGAATAACTCTGGTCGCTGGGTTAAGTTATTACTTTAAATTAATAACTGTAGATTTTATCATAGACACTTTCTTGACAGTTTTTTTTTTAATTTGGAATGCAAATCCATTCAAGCAATTGGTGTTTCTTATCTATGTGGAAAGACTTGTTATTTTATTATTTTTATATACAGGGTGTTTAACAAAGTTATCAAAATGTATTTAAAATCTACACTTTGTAACAATAACGGAGATATACTCGTAAAAATCTATTTGAGGGAGTTTTTGATTTGGCCAGTTCAGCATTTTTGTATTCAAAGACTATGGCCAGATTACTTCTAATTATATACATGGGACATTGTAAAGAGTAGGTACTTACTGTCTTATAATATTTACAGTTCAAAGTAAAATGAGCCGCCAAGGCTCAGACAAGATAAGTCCTGTTACAAAATTGTATGTATATAATTTAAGGTGTTACATTTTATTGAATAAAATAAAGATTTCGTTTTATCAACTCAAACGATTGCAAAACGTCTTTGACTTTAAATGCCAAGGCACTGAAAAATGGCTAAATCAAATAAACACCACCTATAGTAACTTTTCCGATGTTTTTACACATATTTGTAATTTTAACGAAAAGCTTTTTGAATTTTTGTACATACAGAGTGTTTCGCGGTGGATGGAACGTTAGACGTTTATGGAAAACAGGTGATTTGTTTTCTTCAAACATTTGGTTGCTCAGATAAACAACCATGGTCTATCGTTTTAAAATATTTTCAGCCGCTTCTGTCTGAAACCGGTGGCAACATCGTTATTTTAAATGGAACACCCTATATATTATATTATTTTCTAATTCCCTATACAATTCCATGTATATTTTGTGTAAATAGTCATATATCTAACTTCAATTGTTTTTGAGATATTGACGTTTAAAATATGCCATTTTCAGACTGTGACAGGCTGTAGCATTGGAACGGCGCATCCAAGAGAAAAATGGTTTTCACCTCCCTATCTTAGTTTTTTATTCTGTAACCAAAAATACCAACTTCCGGTTTAACATGTTAAAAAGAGAAAACACTGAGATAGGGAGGTGAGAACCATTTTTCTCTAAGATGTGCCGTTCCAGTGCTGCAGCCTGTCAAAGTCTGAAGAAAATGGCATATTTTAAACATATCCAAAACAATTGAATTTAGACATATGACATTTTATACAAAATATACGTGGAATTATATAGGCAATTAGAAAATAATATAATATATAGGGTGTTCCATTTAAAATAACGATGTTGCCACCTGTTTCGGGCCGAAACGGCAACGCCGCATTGCTGAAAATATTTTAAAACGTTAGACCATAATCATTTATCTGAACAACCAAATTTTTGAAGAAAACGTATAACCTGTTTTCCATAAACGTCTAACGTTCCATCCACCGTGAACCACCCTGTGTATATCTCGAGAAAGATTTGTCCAATAAAAGTTGAAACTAAATAAAAGTGTAGATTTTGCTCTGAACTTTTCGAAACATCCTGTATTTTTATGGCGATGGCACTAAAAGGTATTATTATCTGCAATCTTTCTTTTAGATTTTCAAAAAATCAGAAAATGTGTCTTCCCACACAGAAAAAGTACCTAAGCAAACTTAGATATTGTGCACCATACACTGCTGTTGAGTAGCCGGAACAATTGTTAACTCAGTGCAAGGGGCCAAGCGATTCTCGCCAATTTCGTTTTTAATTATGTCTTAGACACATTTTCTGATGTTATTCTGCACTTTATCTATGTATCTATTTACTTTTTTTTTATTTATTTTTTTTACTTTACTATTATAAGTGTCTGTTGTAATTATTATTATACTCGTACCTTAGTGTCGCTTCAGTTGCGATAGATTTTTTTAAATTTATATTTTTCTATGCATCTTTGAGTGTATGTATGTTCTGTCTATGAGCCCCCTTGTACATTTAACGATTGTTTAGTCCCGAAAATAGTTCACACGGGGGCAACACCTCGGCCATCCACGGAAGTCATCTTCATGCCAGCGGAGCTGCTACTACCCAGTCGCCTCAGGAGCCGACATACGTCAATCTATAGCGAAACGTTGGTTAGTCAACAGCAGTGTTGGTGTTCGATGTTAGACTATAGATAGTTTTATTTTCGTTTTTTAGACGTTTCGTTTGGTTTTGTTTTATTTTCCTTAACCATGTTTTTAGAGTAATTTTATGATTTGATATAGTTTTGTCATAAAGGCGGTCCCTACTCTTAAGAACTACACTTTTCGGTGTATCTTATTGTTTATTCAACAGAAAAAGCTCTTTTTGGAATCAGGGGCGCACGGTCCATGCAGTGGCGGCTATAAGGATCCGTCACCCCTTTAAAATTTTGCGGTGGCCTTAAAAAAGTTAGTGTTCTTTTAAAAAAGGTCCACACTACCACGTGGCGTCCTATTACCAAAAGTAAGTTGTAGTACTCTGTAGTATTATTAAAGGTAGAAATGGGTTTAATTATTTTTTGGTGATTTTTTAAGTCACGGTGTGGATCATAGTCGAGGTTCTAGTCCCTATTAAGTTTTCTTTACAAGAATCTTTTTGTTATTCGCAGTTTGTAAATTATGGGCCATAATTATAAAATAGAGGAGCAGGCTATTATTCATTAACCAGTAAGTTAACCTTACCTCCACTTTTTTAAATTGTAAAGCAATTTATTGGTGCACAGACTGTGGGATGAATTGTATGTAGTACAAAAATATATTTACTCCATTAAAGAAAACAATATAGAGGTTATTATGCTGGTCCGTATTTCTACATTATTTTCTTCAATGAAGCGAATATATATTTTTGTACTACATACAACATACAATTCGTCTCACAGTCTGTGCATACATATTGCTGTACAGTAAAAATTGGAGATTCGTTTTTTACTTTACAGGTGCTTTACGGCCTCAACAATAACACAATTTATTAAATAGCCTGCCTCTCCATTTTAATTATGGCCTATAAATTAACAAACTGGCAAGCTACGAATAACAACAATATTCTTGCAAAAAAAATATAATACAGACTAGAACCTAAACTATAACTCACACCGTGAAGTAATAAAACATTAAAAAATAGTTGAATCCATTTCTAATATTTTAAATATCTCTACATCAGGTTATTCGCCTGACATGCGCAGTGTGTCTGCAATAGTGTTGGTAAATAGACGCCAGTATATTAGCTGGAAGCAAAAAAAACGATACGCTTTAGATGTACCTAGTTGCATCGATAATATGCAATTCTAGATAAAAAGGCAGCACTTTAAAACGATAACGATTTATGACAAAAACTATATCGGTACTAAACTGCTGGACAATTGCTTTCGAGAAAGAAAAATTTCGCCTAAATTAAATAGTTAATATTTTCTGAACCAGATATGATATCGACCTACGGTTTTGAATAGTTGATAGATTCATCCCTTGGGAAACAATTTTCAATGTTGGATTTTCTTTAACTATCAGAAAATTTTATATACAGGGTGTTAAAGAAGACGATGATTTTTGCTCCAATTTTAATGGTGTGTAACTTTCAGAATAATATTTTTAAACTTTATCACTCTACGTCAATTGAATCACTGGTTCATAGCAAAAAAAGTAATTTCTCAAATTTTTGATATCTGCTATATTTTAAGAAATACCGATTTTTTTGGAAAACCTTGCTTTATTTCAACTTATTATTACTTAATATTGTTTTTTTGTGATAATCTCGATTCAAATTGGTTTGACGGCAGCTAGTGATATTTAATATTAAAGTCTTTTTCAATGTAAGTTTAATTTTAGGAATAGTGTTAGAAAGTTAGAAATTAATAAATACTTTTTGTCCAAAAATTATATTAAAAAAATTATCTTTGTTAAAATTTTGTAAACACGCTGTATAATATACCTGTAGTGCTATATAGAAAACTAAAAAATAAGAAAAAATTTACCTTATCTAGGGACGCGTACTTTCCAATATAAAACAATCTTGAAAAATTGTGAGATACTCATGAACCATAGACATAAAGGTGTTTATAAGTACGCCACTGTACATCATAACATTTAGGTACAACTATTGTTACTGAACATAATCAAGCTTTTCATAAGGTATAATAATCACTCGCGAAGTGTGCACGATACAACGCACAGTGAGATCTAGCTACAAATAAAGCAAGGTTTTCCAAAAAAAGCAGATATCAGAAATTTGACAAATTACTTTCTTTGCTATGAACCAGTGATTCAATTGACGTAGAGTGATATAATTTAAAAATATTGTGAAAGTTACACACCATTAAAATTGGAGCAAAAATCATCGTCTTCTTTAACACCTTGTATATAAAATTTTTTGACAGTAAAAGAAAATCCAACATTGACAATTGTTTCCCAAGGAATGAATATATCAACCATTTAACCGTAGGTCGATATCGCATTTGGTTCAGAAAATATTAACTGTTAAATTTAGGAGAAATTTTTCTTGCTCGAAAGCAATTGTCCAGCAGTTTATATGCTTCATTTGCCCTATTTTTTTTTTAAATTAATTTATACAGCATGGATCAGCCGACATTTTTGTAACTCACACTAGGAAACTTCAACACGCAGTTTCTGTGACCCGAGCAGTGCATGCCGAGACTTTATTTATTAATTACTCACCAGCAGCATGGATGTGTTATATTTTATTGAAATTATTATTTGTATCAGAGATATTTAGTGACCACACTAATTGATATTCAAAGATAAATTGGTTGGGTTGAAGTCAATAAAACAACCTTAGATCATTCTTTGTATTGTAAGTTTGTTTTATTGACTTCAATCATAGAGAAATTAAACCAAGAGAAACCATCCAATATAAAAATTTTACCGCTCATAATTAATAAACGTTGCGGGTAAACATTTATCAAACTAAAGTCACGCGCCTCACTTTCTCTCATTTAGGTGGGATGTCTAGGTTTACTTACTTACTTACTGACCCAACCAATATACCTTTAAATTATTATTTTCCCAATAACGTATAACAGCTAAATTAAAATATTTTGTGGTCTTTACAGACGTAAAAAGAAATGTATACGATACATGGAATCAGGCGACAGCAACGACGGTAACCAATCAGATGACAATCTAGGTAGCTGCGGTAGCATGGGAGACGCGAACACCCCTCCCGACGACGACACCGAGAGTCTCAACCAATCCATGTCCAGTCCAGGAGGGCTCTCCGCGCTTAGTAGCCTCACCAGTCCGGGAGGCATGGTGCTGCCCAGCCCTTCTACAAGCGTAGCTAGCCCGTCGGTCAGCGTTTCAAGCCCGTATATGTTGCAGAGCCCGTTAACGCCTCACGATGGTTTTGACGTTAAGTTACCTCCGCCTCAGCTACACCATCCTTCACCTAGAAATCCTGTAGGGACTAATCCGCATGACATAAACAATCCTCTAAGTGTTAATCAGCTGACGGGGCAGTGTGTGCGGAACGATTCGTCTGAAACGAACGGTAGCAAAGAGACGGCTCGGTCTATCATTAGTGTCACGTAGCCCTCGCTAAGAGGGCTTGTGAACGTCAAGCCACCTGTGATTAAGATATGGGGCAGTCGGGCTGGCCCGGCGTGTATACGCCGCAATAGAACCTGGGTCTACGAGACATTTTTGAAAATTGTTTCGGAAATGTTTTTTCAAATTGCGAGGTTTTCCAAGTTGCATATGGTTGGGTTTTAAATTATTGAAAATACGTTTTAAATAAGTTTTCAACAGTCGTTACGTCAAGGTAAAATCTAAAATGTCAAATTAAATGGGCCTGATATTTTCGTCCCTTTATATTTGGGTTTGTTTAGATGTGATTACGTTAAAATTCAACTTGGAATTTTAGATAACCTCTCTAACTTGACAGTCTTGAATATACTAAAAGTATTTTCACAACAACTTCCTCTTAGTACAAGTCATGGTTTTTATCAAAATGTACATATATTTCAAACTACTTTTTAAATCTGTTGCAAAAAAAATATAATATGTAGTCTACCAATGAAACATTCTCAAACAATAATTTTTAAATAATAATAAATTCGAAAATCAATTTTCAAAACTATATGAACGTTGTCCGTAGACCTGCAGATTCTTTCTTGCGATTCGTGTTCACGCAAGTCGATCTCACTGGACAGAAGTGCTGCGAGGCACTAAGCAATTTTTTTTTACTATGTAACATAAATGTCATTTGCCAAAATCACCTCTTTATATATATTATATATATTTAAATACCTATTCTTTTTTTATCCTATAGTTGTTTATAGTTTTGTTTTTGAATGTTGGGGCCTGCAGGAATTTTGTACTTAAGACACCGTCTCATTTAATTTGTTGGGAGTAAGTTCAGTTTTTCCCCATTGACTGTTTGATTGAAGCTTTTACTGGGTCCCTAAATAAAAATTAAATTTAAATATATACTTATTAAAAGCAGCTATATCTCAAACTAACCTATGACGCAAGTTTCATGTAGGTATCTGATAGTTGAGTGCGATTCCATATTTTTAAATTTAAAAAATTTATAAAATACATTACTTTTTTATCCTTAACATCGTCATAAGGGCTACCTCATTTTTTACTCCCAACTAGTTATTTAAGGCCTCAACATTTAAAGGTACGTTCTCATCACATATCTAATTATTGTCGAAATAAATGTTCCTTGTGCCAATGCATTCGAAAAAAAACCCGGTTCCGGAAAGCGAATTTGTTTTTGCAAAATTTCAAGTTATTGAAATCATTTTAAGTTAGAAATTTTTAAGAATTTTTGAAACGTAAATTCTTCTTCTCGACGCACTTGCGCCATCTGTGGTGCTCTAACAATTTTATTCAATTAGAGAAAAATGATTTCTGTTATTCGAGAGTGCATTGGATGCATTGGTGCATGTATTGGAATCATTTTAAGTTAGGAAATTTTAAGAATTTTTGAAACGTAAATTCCTTCAATCTCAACGCACTTGCGCCATCTGTGGTGCTCTAACAATTTTATTCAATTAGATAAAAATGATTTCTGTTATTCTTTAATCATACTCCTTTATTTAAATTTTCCTAAACGCAGTTTTTTTAAAATTTCTGAATAAAAATTAATGTTTATTTTGAAGGCCAATAAACATCAATTTGTACGAATCGAATAAAATCATTGCAGTAGGGAATTATGTTATTTAAATTGTTCCCTGATGCTTCTTCGCTCCTAGCCGCAAAACAAATTTGCTTTCACTGATAAACTTTCACGAAAGCACGTTCATTTTATTAATGCATGTTCAATGACATATTTTGGTTTACTTTATTTTTCGAGTGCATTAATGAAATTGAAAAACCGTTTTCCCTACCAGTACTAATGAAACGTTACTAAAATAGCTGTAAATTGTTGAACAATATGTAAGTACTCTGTAAATATTCAAATGTTATATAAGATAATATTATAACTTTTTGTAAAATGTATTTTTTGACTTTTTAAAATTTTATTTGTTATTTTTGTAAGGGGCCGCGAGAGCCGCATTATTTTTCTTTAGGTGCAAAGAATAGTATATTCATTTTGGGAACAAATTGCAATAAGCAGCTTTATTGCAGAATTTTTACTTATCTTTTTAAGACGAAAATGTTTTTTTATCTCACTTTAGAATGCCCACCGAATGTTAAAACAGGTTTTTGTCAAATAAAAGTACACGTTATAAAGTCTACCTTCATATTGACAGTAAAAAGGCGAAATGCATAATACGGTGTTAAGCATAAGGGAGTATCAGCCATTTCATATAGAACCGTCTATATGCTTTGTTTTTATATAATTTCAGTTTTAACAGTAAAACATTTTTTAACAATTGGTGGCAGTTTTGATAGGTTAACTAATTTTTTTTTGAAGCCATTATTAAGTTTATTTTTCCTAGATGAAAAGAAACATGTGATATTTTATACTATTTACTAATACCTAAATATTATGTTTGGCTTCCTCAGGATTTTTGCATTTATGAGAGGATCATTGATTTTTTTTTCACAGTCTAAGTGCCGTATACAATTTGTGGTGATTAGATTGGTTCTTTTTAAAATGGTAAAATGTTTTTACAGTTTCTTTATAAGGTGAGAGATTAATAATGCTTCGAACTGTTGTTCCAAAAAATGATTATTACTTTTTTCGGCAAGGCATGTAATTTCTGAGTAGCTTACATGCAATACAAGATATGTATATCTAGCTTCACAAAACTTGAATAATATTTCCATATGGGCTTCTCACTTTATTCGATTTTTTTGGTATTTCTAAAAATCTGTTGTTTTTTTTAATTAAAATGTTTACAAAATTTTAACTGGTTTAACCTATTGATTCTTTTTGAACTAACAGATTTTGACAAAGGCTGTCAAAAATGTGTTATCTTCATAGGAATGAAGTTTTGGTTATTGAGTATGACTGACTCATTGTTAACTAGAAAGACAACACAAATTTTCTATATTAATTTTTCCGCAGTAATAGTATAAAATTTAATATATCTTTCACTTGATTTTATTGAAATTATTTCTATACTTTTTAACTGCGGTGCAGTTTATTTTTTTTTCTTCAAAAAAATCAAGATTTTTACTGTGTTCAATATTTGATATCTAAACTTGTATTTGAAAAAGTTTATTGCTATCATCTAGAATGGTCTTGTAAGGGGTAATGTTAGGGAGAGAGACAGTGTGTTCAGTCCCCCTAACTATCTTTACCGAGTTATAAATTACACTTTCAGGGACAACATCTAAATAGTTTGAAAATGTTGTTTTTAAATGTTAAAATATAATATTTTTCACTATTTTAAATAAAATTTGCTTAGGGCTTTGGGTTTTCCTCCCTACAAACAAATTTTGTAGCTGCGCTCCTGGGCCTTATGACTAAAACTTTTTCAATAGCTTTACCAAATTCACAAAAAAAAACATTATAAATTAAATAAAATTTTTCACATTTTTTTCTAATTTTTGAAAATATTTTTCTCTACATCGCTAAAAATGTTTCATGGGATGCCGATGGGTCCTAGTATAAATACTAAAATTTATATTATCTGACAATTTTCAATTTTAGCTTAAAATTGGAGAAAAAGTTTATACTAGAATCCCCTTTAAAATATGTGTATAATATCATCTGATTAAATTATATTAATAATAATAGTCCAACGTCCAACTTTATAAACGATACTGTAAAAACATTTTTCTAAAACCCAGTTTTTTTTTTGTTATTTCACCCACTTTCGATTTTTAAAAAACCTAATGTCCAAGGTACAGTGGTCTAATTTGCTCGAAAAGCGTTCCAAAACAAGAGATTATTGTGCCATATTTCCCGGAACGCAAAATGACCACTGTAGGATTTTTGGCCTTAGATTGAACATTGACATTTATAAATCTATATGTAACATTCGACGGGGCATAATAGTACTGTTATTCCGCATATTTCCGATAGAGATGTGATGCTCCGAGCACTATAAAATGTAGCTTAAAACAAAAAGGGACCATACTTGGTGTTTTTATTATGATTTTACCCGCCTTTGCTAACCTTCTTAAAAAAGCTCTCTAAATATTTATTTTACGAAATTTTATAGAAATTATCCTTTTGCTAAAAATAAGATAAATACTGTCACAGTATTTATATACAACTAAACAACTATCTATTATACAGGGTGTCCATGACATGACTGTACAACGCTTCACCACAAATTCCTAAACCAAAAATAAGGCGATCTAGGCAAACTAACCTATATGCAATGTTTCTTCGTTTTGCCGCTACAGGGCGCTGACTTCATGTTGAAACTTTTTTGTCTCGTAAAATTTTAGCCAGACATGCAGTTTCTCTGCAAAAGAATTATTTACGATTCAAAACATGAAAAAGATTCGAACAATTGTTATAAAAATCAAACTAGTTGGTAGTTATTTATAATTGAAATATTTTTCATGTTTCTCGTTTTGAATAAACAGCAATGATGAATTACACGGTATGGTAAATAATTTTTTTTGTAGAGAAACTGCACGTCTGGCTAAAGTTTTACAAGAGACAAAAAAGTTTCAACATGAAGTCAGCTAGTGTCGGAGAAATAATTAAAGTAATTTATACGGGGGGTAACAAAAAGAGGAACTTTTAATTACCAATCACAAGCCATTTTTAAATTTGCAGATATTAAAAAAATATGGCGCATACGTCAAAACACGCTATTAATAGTGGTCATTCTTAGTTCCAAAATTAGTGGAAATCGATAAAGGTGTTTAGAAATTATTCCGAAAAAAACAATATTAATTTGAAAACTTTAGCGCTCTGTAGCGGCAAAACGAAGCAACATTGCATTTAGGTAAGTTTGCCTAGATCGCCTTATTTTTGGTTAAGAAATTTGTCGTGAAGCGTTGTACAATCATTTCATGGACACCCGGTATAGTGCTGCCTGGCCAACAATAAATAAATACTGATTAACACAAGAAGTGACACCTGTCAATGTTTAACCTAAGGCCAAAAATAGCATAGCTTTTCACGACTGCCTAGTTTTTAAATTTGTATTTTTAAGATATCGGTTTTTGTTTTTTGGATAAGTGCAATGTATGTAACATGTCTAATTTTTTTTTCGTACGGGACAAGCTGCAATGTATTGTTCTATTTAAATAAATGAAATTTTTGTTTGGGATTTTCAAGAAAATCGTCTTTGTAAGTAATAAAGCCAATTAAATTTATTATTACACAGTACTTCTGTTATTAATAAAAAATAGAGATTTATTTGTTCCATATAATAAATAACTTTAATAATAATAATTACTAATCAAAATCCTACCTTTTTGTGCCAACTGGTATGTTACTGTCACCAATGGTTATTTAATTATAATATAAATTTTACAAATTTATTTTTTTTAATTAATTTTTTATTTAATTATATATAATTTATGGCTGTTTTTTTTGGCACAAATAAATATCTTTATTATTGTTATTTAACCAAGCATTATTAAAAACAAAAATTTTTGCTTACACCACGTTTTTTTACATAATTTGATAATTATTTATGCATTATTAAATACGACAAGGATGTCCTCTTCAACCTTGCCCTCAGAAACGTTATTCATATTTAAATAAGCTTTTTTTAAAAAAC
Source organism: Polydrusus cervinus (assembly GCA_935413205.1). NCBI lineage: Eukaryota > Metazoa > Arthropoda > Insecta > Coleoptera > Curculionidae > Polydrusus > Polydrusus cervinus. The sequence continues at coordinate 9,370,461 of OW284516.1, forward strand.
TACAGGTTTTACATAATTTTTCTGTACAAATTGATAAAGTGGCAAATTTATAAAATACTTGCTTTAAATCAAAGTTGTATCTTCTCTAGTGAAATTTATTACGATGAATATACTTGGATGTATTAAAATTAAACTAAATAATAAGTTTTAAAATGAACGAACTTGCTGGGTATTTTAAAACATTTTTCTCGTCGACCTAACGTAAATATGGAAAAGTTTTCAACAGATGCATCTTACTACAGTTTTTATTTGGAAAATAAAATGCAAGTAAATTATAGAAAATATATATAAAAACCATTTTTAATATTAAAAGTTTAGAGTCTTTAAAATAACCAGTACAAATATTTTAAATTACATTCAATGCCTATCTTATGTCGGATTGCACAAATAATTTTAATAACAATTAACTAACCAGCAAGTTTGACTGTGACATAGATGATATTGGCAGATATAATTTTCTCACAATCATACTGGCCCGGTTACCTTAATTTTTAATCTACTAATCAGGTACTTTTGATTATAAGTTCATAATGCCTGTCAATGTAAGTTATGTCACAGTCAAACTTGCTGATTAGTTAATTTTGGTTAAAAATCTTTGTGGAGCCCAACATAAGTTTACCTATTATAAATATAGAAATAAAATAAAAAACATAAAGTCTTTCTCCACTGGTTTATTAAACATAAAGTTAGAAGGTGGTAGATGTTCTACATGTTTCGGGTGTAGCAACACCCATCATCAGGAACAAAATATAAAGAGAAAAATTCATAGAAAGGAACAGACGTAAATGGTGAGTGATAATGAACCTCGATGGAGCTCTCATCGAGCCATGGAAGATTAAATGTTGAAAAATGGGATAGTGATTAGAAGAAAATTGACATATTTAAGTCTTAACACTGACCATGGGCAACAGGTAACAGTGGTAAGAAGGGGCCCGTTTGGGCAAAGAGAAAAAAATTTTAAGAAATGTAAAAAATGGAGAATCACAGGTCAGGGTTCTTGACCTGTGATTCTCCATTTTTTACATTTCTTAAAATTTTTTTCTCTTTGCCCAAACGGGCCCCTTCTTACCACTGTTAAATGTTGCCCATGGTCAGTGTTAAGACTTAAATATGTCAATTTTCTTCTAATCACTATCCCATTTTTCAACATTTAATCTTCCATGGCTCGATGAGAGCTTCATCGAGGTTCATTATCACTCACCATTTACGTCTGTTCCTTTCTATGAATTTTTCTCTTTATATTTTGTTCCTGATTATGGGTGTTGCTACACCCGAAACATGTAGAACATCTACCACCTTCTAACTTTATGTTTAATAAACCAGTGGAGAAAGACTTTATGTTTTTTATTTTATTTCTATAAATTAACTCCACTTTAAGAATGGACTACTTCTTCAATATTATAAATATGTTAATAATTAGTTTATTAACGTATTTAAATGGGTGTTAGATGAAAGAATGGCTTTATATACAGGGCGATTCGCAACGTCCGTTCGTTTGAACTTTCGGGAAAAACTACTGAAAATATTTTCTTGAAACTTTACGAGTTTATATTTTTTGATGCGCTTTTGTTTTAATTTGATTTTTTGCAATTAAATTTTGTTACCGATAAATAACTTTACCGGGATATTGTTGCAAAGAGTTTTAGTTCGATTAAAAAACACAAGACACATTAACCTACTCTTTCTTTATAAATTTAAACGAAAAAAAACAATATTTACAATACAAAACTTAGTTGACCTATTTTGACACTTCACTTTAAACCACAAACTTTCAATTTAAGACAGTTTTAAATTTCGAACTCTTTAGGTTCACTCGATCAATCTCTTGGTAACTTTGCCAACATTTTCTAAAAAAACTATTGTTGAGACAATTGTTTCCATAGAAATTATCTGGCTGATAAAGTTACCAACCAAATCTAGCGGACTTTAGTGGATACGGCTGTTCCAGTGTCAAGAAACTAGTTTTAGTGGTTTTCCCAAAAGTTTTAATTGCACTAGGATACAACTTTTAAACCGAAAATAATTTTTGAAACCCTGTAATTTTTTGATATACATACATAATGCTCTCTTTTAATTATAATATTAAGTGGAACTTAAGTACCTGCTGCAGTCAATCGATTAATTAATGCAAGATGAGGCCTTAAACTCCACTGAAAATTATAGTTTAAAAAGGTGGTGGTAGAACTGTCTCTAAGATTTTACATTTACAAAAACGATTTTTTTGAAAATCCATAATTCGGCAGCTTGATCTAAATATTGTACATTTCGAGCGGGTGCATTTCAAATGGCCCTTGTGTAATGAAACTCGATATAGAGTAATTAAAATATAAATATATAAATAAAATTAGAATTTAATATTTAGATGTTAATATTGTCTTTGTAAGTAGAATCTGTTCGTAACACCGTATAGGTTAGGATCATTCAATACAAAAAATCTAAAATACCAGTCGTGTGTTTTGTTTTATCCCTAAAATTGACATATTTGAACAACACTTACAATGCGGTCCGTTGTTGCCCGTGAAAAGCGTTATTATCCTTCGCCCATATTCCGAACACTGTAGTTATATTGCCGCCGTGCAATGACTCACAATAAGAAAGAAAACATTTCTTTCTTATCACCGAATATGCGTCACCAATACCTGATATTCTGCTTGTCCTGGGTTATGTTATTCATTATATTGTTTTGTGCGATAGACTCCGGTTCGTGCTTAAAAATTTTTACAATTATGTCGAAAAGAAGTCACAGTGAAATTTCGGTGGTTGTGAGTCGAGAAAACGTGAAAAGTTTATGAAGTTAAAGGAAAAAATGGCAAAATTGCAAAAACAAATTGAAATGTTTAGCTCGGATTCTGATGAGACAGGTAGGATACTATATACTTTATATGGCCAAGGGTATTCTACTGAATGGCTCACCGAATCTTTATGATTCTTTTAATAGGGTTATTTATGTTGTTTTTGAACACATAATTTAGGCATTCAGTTGAATGGCCGCCAAAATCTTCATGATTTTAACCCAACGATTTTTATACTTCGGCCACCCTAATTTACCTCAACTTTTTAGATGTTGAGACGGGACCTAACCATAGACATATAAAGAAGGAGACAAAACATTTCATTCATGAACACAATTTGTTTATGTTTTTTTAGTTTTAAGTAAGTTGAAAAAGGATGGCATAAAAAATGGCAACGCTGTAACTTGGCTGTCCCCTTAGCCGATTACCTTTACCAGTGGCGTGCGCTTTGTTTAGAGATTAGGAAAAAATAAAAGTCCATTAATTAAAAAATATTTATAATGTACTGTAAAATATTTTTTCTACCACTAACCTGGGAACTATTAGCCATAATTTACGCGATTTCTTGAATAAGAACAAAAATTTCTGTACAGGGTGTCCCATTTTCGACACTTTTATAGGGTATCTCCGTTATTGTTAGTGCTATCGAAAAAGTAATATAGGCGTCATGTGCTCTTTTTGGGTCAAACTTAAAATGGTAAAATCAAAATTTGAAAATTTTCGCTTGCTTAAGAGATACGAGGGAAAATCGAAAAATTGACAATTTCAAAATTACCCTATATTTTCGGAGTTAAAAGAGATACAGAAAAATATTTTATACGAGTTTCTTTATAATGATTGCTGAATAATCAGCCGGTTTCAGTATAAGTATACGGGGTCAGGTAAAAAAGTTATCGGACTTAACCTCATTTTTTAAAATGGAACACCCTGTATATTTTAATCTAAAAAGAAAACATTTTAAAATCTCTTTTTTATTTCTTCAGTTTTTTCATTTTCAACATAATATGATATAATATCAAACTTTTCATAATGCTAATAAACCATTTTCACAAACGAATAGATACAAATAAAATTGACGTTAAATGTTATTAACAACTGGACTGTTAACATAGTTGTTTCTAGGATATTAGCTTTTGTTTCATGGCCTACTGTGATTTATCTAATGAAGTTTTAATAAATCGCCTAGGAAACCAATATCATCCATAGTGTTATATATTTAGAAAGAGAATATAAAATGCTATCTTTTTAGATTAAAATATACAGGCTGTTATATACATATATACTCCACTTTTCAACGTAGGAATATAACACACTATTTTAATATACTTTTGTGTGTGTAGGTAAATTATTGGCACTGGTTTAAACCCTATCATAAAATTAGTACTAACCTATAGTAATAAGTGTATTACTTTTATTCCAAATTGAAGCACTGATAAACATATTGCCAGTATACATCAACTAACCATGGTCAATATTTATTCAATGTATACCGGCACAGCGTTTCATTATACTATGATTAAGTATACCCTTTATTTTCAAACACAGGAGTTAGATCTAGGGCACCCCGCAGAAATTTGTCATCATCGCTTTGTGTTAAAAATCGGTCTGATTGCGATAATATGTAAACAATTCTGTCTCTGTTTCTTTTATGTCTGTGGACCTAACTTATTAGTTACGGAAGCTCAGGTTCATACACCTCCGCCAGAACAGGGCAATTTAAATTTGGTTATTGACCCGCAGGTTTCCCAAGTAGAAAACCCTCAGGCTTTATTAAACAAGGATGTAACAGAGCCACTTGAAGAGAACCAGAATAATTATCCTTTGTTAAATATTTTTGGAGTGGATCCTCGAGAAAAACAAACCAAAATGGGGTGTTGCTTGATGGTATTGCTACTAGATGGGCCCATATTCTTACAAAGGGCTTGGATGACGAGGAGATACAAAGGCTTTCGGATTTATATCCGCCACCCAGCAACTGTAGCGTTTTGATTCCCCCAATTCTAAATGAGGAAATAGCTGTAGCATTGAAGGACAATAAAATTCGAGAAGATAAATTTCTGCAAAAATTGCAAATGGAAATTTCTGCCGGGCTTATGGCTTTATATGCCCCAATTAGTTCATTGGTACTACAAAACCAACCACCTACAGCTACTTTAGAGAATTTAGCTAATTCAGCTAATATTCTTTCTGATATTTTTCATCAAATCTCGCTTCATAGAAGATTTTTGCTAAGCCCCTTTTTAAACCCCCAATTTAAGAAGTGCTTGGGGAGCCACGAAATTGATAAATTTCTATATAAAAAAGAACAATTTAAACTACAGTGGCCAGTTCAACAAAAGCAGATACAAACCCGAAGCCAAGCAGTACAGACAAGCAGCGCCAGCGCCATACAATCGCAATTGGAAACAGGACAGCAGGGAGGCGGACACACTTCGAAGAGCCGCGACCGCGAAGAGAGACGGAAATCCTTCAGAAAACAACCCTTCCATCAGAGGAAGTACCAACATTAGAGTTAAATGTAAATAGTGCTGGGAGACTATTATATTTTATAGAAAACTGGAAACACTTAACTACTAACCATGTCATTTTAAGTTGGGTTCAAGGTTATAAAATACCTTTTTCACAGGTTCCAACTCAAATAGGGTTTCCAAAAGTTTCTATTAATAAAAAAGAGCATAATTTATATGATACAGCCATTCAAAGTCTTTTAGAGAAAGGTGCAATCACTTGTTGTAGGCACACTAAAGGTGAATTTTTATCTTCATATTTTCTAGTGCCGAAGTCAGATGGGGCTTTTAGATTCGTATTAAATTTTAAAAAACTTAATATGTTTATTAATGCACCACATTTCAAGCTAGAAGATTACAGAACTGTTAATTGATTCAGCCGATACTAGGTGGAAATCCATAACTATTATATTATAGGATACAGTAAAACAAAGTTGAACTTGTAAATTTCCACTATATTAAAAAAGAAGAAACATAACATGTTTCGCTGCACGGCAGCTTCGTCAGATGACAAAGTGAAATAAAATGTAAAAGGTATAGATTATTGACAATGTAAATAAAAACAGTGGGAGGGTTAAAAGCTAGGAAAAACCCAAAGAAAGGGTCGGTATAATTCAATTAAGTAAAATGATGGGTTTTTTCCAACCATTGTTAGGTATACAATTATCAACAGAATAAGTTTAACAAAGGTGAACTATTTAAATCTAATTGATCATTAAGTAACAGGTCCGTATTCTTAAGTTTATTAATTTCGACAGACTCTAACAAATTAAGTTTTAAGCCCTTATTTTCTGTATGTAAGATTTTAAAAGATGGATCAAAATTATGTTGGTTATTGAGCAAATGGTTAGCGTAGTTAGAATCGGTTTTATTTTTAATAAAACTATTATAATGTTCGTGTATTCTTTTGTTGAAGTTTCTCCCTGTTTGACCTATGTATGTTTTCGGACAATCCTTGCAATTTAATTTGTAGATGCCAGAATTTTTATTTTTATCACTTTTGGTTTTATTGTTTTTAATAAATTTACCTAAAGAGTTATTAGTTTTGTAAGCCACATTTATATCAAGTTTATTGAGAAAATTGCCAATTATTTTGCTAGGTTGACCAAAGAAAGTGACAAGTTTAAAATTGTTAGCGTAAGTTTTGATTTTGGGAAAAACTAGGTCAATAGCTTTTTTGTAGGTTTTCTTTTTTAAAATTTGATCAACAAGATTAGAGCTATAACCATTATTAACCGCAATTTGTTTTATGATGTTTAATTCTTTTTGAAAATTGATTGTGTTTAAAGGGAGAGATACTAGTCTGTGTATCATACTATGAAAAGACGCTAATTTTTGTTGTATAGGGTGACATGAAGAGTTGTTTATAACCGTGTCAGTATGAGAAGGTTTATGGAAAACTGAAAAAATGTGTCTACCATTTTCTTTATTAATATTTAAATCAAGAAAATTAATAGAATTGTCAATTTCATGTTCAATTGTAAACTTGATATTCTTATGTAAGCTATTGATATATTCTAAAAAGACTTGTAACTGTCTGTCAGTTCCGAGAAAACATGTTAGGACATCATCAACATACCTATGCCAATAAAGAAACTGTTTGAAAAGAGGATGTTTGCTGATTTTATCTTCTAAAAAATCCATAAATATTTCAGCCAACAAGGGGCTAAGGGGGTTACCCATAATAAGACCATTTTTACTTGTATATATTTTATCGTTGAACTCAAAGTAATTTTGTTCCAAGCATATGGTTAGTGAAGTTATAATTTCTTGTTTTTTGATCAAATTAACATTTTTTAGGGTGAGAAGTTTATTAACTAAGGTAATAGTTTCATCAATAGGTATGCTTGGAAATAAATTAGTCACATCAAAAGAAATTAGTTTCGCATTATTGGGTAAATCAATATTCTTAATTTTATTTACTAGCTCGAGAGAATTTTTTATTGCAAATTTTGCTGAAAATTGTGTGTTCATTATAATTATATCGATTAGTTTTTTTGAAAGTTTGTATGACGGTGCTGAGAAAAAAGAAACTACTGGTCTAATAGGGTATCCACCTTTATGGAGCTTTATTAGTGAATACAATTTAGGGGGTTGAGGATTCATGAGACTTAATCTGAAAGAATCTATGTCAGAAAATAAACTTTTACAATTCTGAATAATAGTTTTTATAGACTTTTGGAATATAGTAGTAGGGTCGCGTTTTAAACATTGATAATTATTAGGATTAAGAAATTCGAGAGTTTTTTGAATATAATCGATTTTAATTTTGGCAATTTTCTCAATAAACTTGATATAAATGTGGCTTACAAAACTAATAACTCTTTAGGTAAATTTATTAAAAACAATAAAACCAAAAGTGATAAAAATAAAAATTCTGGCATCTACAAATTAAATTGCAAGGATTGTCCGAAAACATACATAGGTCAAACAGGGAGAAACTTCAACAAAAGAATACACGAACATTATAATAGTTTTATTAAAAATAAAACCGATTCTAACTACGCTAACCATTTGCTCAATAACCAACATAATTTTGATCCATCTTTTAAAATCTTACATACAGAAAATAAGGGCTTAAAACTTAATTTGTTAGAGTCTGTCGAAATTAATAAACTTAAGAATACGGACCTGTTACTTAATGATCAATTAGATTTAAATAGTTCACCTTTGTTAAACTTATTCTGTTGATAATTGTATACCTAACAATGGTTGGAAAAAACCCATCATTTTACTTAATTGAATTATACCGACCCTTTCTTTGGGTTTTTCCTAGCTTTTAACCCTCCCACTGTTTTTATTTACATTGTCAATAATCTATACCTTTTACATTTTATTTCACTTTGTCATCTGACGAAGCTGCCGTGCAGCGAAACATGTTATGTTTCTTCTTTTTTAATATAGTGGAAATTTACAAGTTCAACTTTGTTTTACTGTATCCTATAATATAATACAGAACTGTTCTTAAATTATTAACTCAAGACTATTTTATGGCAAAAATTGATTTAAAGGATGCCTATTTTGCAGTGCCCGTAGACAAAGGCTCTCGAAAGTTTTTAAGGTTTAAATATAATAATATTTTATATGAATTTAAGGTGCTCCCATTTGGCCTAAATATTGCTCCCTTTATTTTTACAAATTTAATTGTTAAAACCAATTTTTTACCATCTAAGACATAGTTGTCTGAGGACGCTTTTGAAGTCCCCACGGCCGTATTATGACAGCGTAAGTCAGAGGTGATTGGTCAAAAGTTAGGTGATTGACATTGATTCTGTCAAAAAGACATCAAAAGTTTCCAAAACAGCCATTAAGCTTCAATGGAGGTCAGATTCGCAAAGCCAAATCTGAAGTGGAGGATGGACTTGAGTTGTCAAACGGAACTACTAGGCTCCGGCACTTTTAGTGATATTTACATTATTTACTTACATTTTCTAGCAAGAATGTGTAGGTCGAGTGGTAAGGTTAGGACCCGAAGGTTATCAAATTCCCAATAATAAATGGAAACGAAAATTAACAAACATTATTTTTACTTTACTAGGATACACATACACATAACAAATATTTTTGTAAACTACTAAATCCTAAAAAATATACATAAAATGTACAAAATATTTTAATAATTGTCCTTATCTTGTAGGCTAAAATGTTAAAATTAAAATACTTTTTCTGACTATTACAGTACCTGTAAACTAGGACGCCTATACGAAAAAATTGGCATCAAAATTAACAAGGAAGAAAAACGAGCCTATACTTAATTATTATTAATAATGGGTCTTCAATAAATTTTGATGTTGGTCCTACCACATAGAGCAAGAAAAAAGAAAATTTTCAATGGTTTTAGTTTTTAAATAAACTGCTGGACAATTGCTTTCGAGCAAGAAAAATTTCACCTAAATTTAACGGTTAATATTTTCTGAACCAGATATGATATCGACCTACGGTTTTAAATGGTTGATAAATTCATCCCTTGGGAAACAATCGTTATTGTTGGATTTTCTTTAACTGACAGAAAATTTTATATACAGGGTGTTAAAGAAGAAGATGATTTTTGCTTCAATTTTAATGACGTGTAACTTTCACAATGACGTCAATTGAATCACTGGTTCGTAGCAAAGAAAGTAATTTCATAATTTTGGTACAAGGTAAGCTTTGACCGATCTATTTATATGCTTTTATTCTGTGATTTCTTTAAATTACAGTTTTGCATGGGCATCTGGAAACTGACCAGAGTTCTTCCAAAGCAACAAAATTCCACTTCGCGCTTATAACACAGAAATAGCTATTGTAACACTAATGTCGGGTTGTATAAAGATTTTTAATCACAATAATTAACTAACCAGCAAGTTTGTGTAACGTACAGTTGTGTTCATAAATCTATAATACACATGTTTTAGTATAATGTAAACTGGTCTTCGAAATCGTCATCAGATGTCTCCCTGACAATGACTGGCGCTCAGTGTCAGGGAGACATCCGTTATTTTGTGTCAACTTATTTAACGTGATTTTGAGACAAATAAAATGCCACAGCTGAACACAGTTCAAAAGGCACAAGTTATTGCCTATGTGCAAGATGGAATGCCTGTGAGAGACGTCGCACAAGTAATGCATGTAAATAAAAACACAGTTCAGAAAATAAAACATCGATGGGAGATACATGGAACATTAGATAATAAAAAGCCGACGGGAAGGCCAAGGGCTACGACCCAAGAAGAAGATAACGCTCTCGTGCATTTTTTAAAAGAAAATCCATTTACGGTAGCGGTAAAAGCTATGGCAGAAACAGATTTTCCAGCCTCAAGATCCACAGCCTGTCGAAGAATAAAGAAATCACCCTTAAAAAATTATGTTGCTGTAAAAAAAACTATTTTAAGGCAAGAACATAAACAAGCTAGAATTATCGTCGCACTTAATAATATCTTGCGGGAAGATTGGAACAGGGTAATCTTTACTGATGAGAAAGTTTTCCAATCGTCATTTAATGGCCACATTAGAGTATATAGACCTCGCGGAACTAGATTTGATGAAAAATACACCAATAACTCGGAGAGATCTGGAAGATTTTCAGTAAATGTGTGGGCTTGGCTCAGCTATCAAGGTCTGGGAGTTTGCTGGGTAATTGAAGAAAGGTTTACAGCGCTCAATTACAGAAACATTTTGGAAAATGTTATGCTGCCTAGTGTTTTAGAACATTTTCCTACTCATAATTTCATACTTCAACAAGACAACTGCCCAGTTCACAACGCAGGAATGGTAAAAGAATGGTTTCAACAGAACAATATAGAAACTCTATTGTGGCCTTCAAAAAGTCCCGACATAAATATAATGGAGAATGTGTGGGGTATATTGACCAAAAAAATTTACGAGGTAAACTTCAGACCAGCCAACAAAAACGAGCTAATAAGTTTTTTACAAGAAACATGGGATGAACTCAGTGATAGCCAAGATTTGATAAGAAACCTTTATTCCTCCATTCCTAATAGACTAAATGAAATTTTAGGACGAAATGGAGCCATGACTAAATATTAATTGTTAATATATTTGTTTTTTCTTAATAAACTATATTTTATAATGTACCTAATTTAGTTGACTGAGGTTGAAAACAGTCTTGGAGGAACTAGATTCCACCTTAAAAATCAACATACTTGTACTACTTTTTTTTGAAATGTGGCGCACTATAGGCAGGTTTACATAACTCAAAACTTGTCCTACTTTTTTATGAACACAACTGTACATGGCATTGGCAGATTAAAATATTCTCACAATCATACTGGCCCGGTTATCTTAAGATACTAATCAGGCACTTTGATTGTGAGTAAATAATTCTTGTCAACGTCATTTATGTCACAGCCAAACTTGGTGGTTAGTTAATTGTGATTAAAAATCTTTATGCAATCCAACATAAGATTTTTAACAATAATTAACTTACCTACAAGCTTGACTGTGACATAACTGCCATTGACAGGCATTATGTACTCACAGGGTGTCTAGGAGCCGGGATATCCGGGAAAACCCGGGAATTTTACAAAACCGGGGATTCGACGGGAAAATCAAGTTTAAGCCGTGAATTTTGAATAAGCAGATAATTTCAAACTTAAAAGTTTGAAATAGATACTTATTTATTCCTATAAACTGCATTCGAAAAAAGACAAGTATGGTTTATATTGCAACCTTAAAAAAGTCCAAGAGATTGATCTAGGATATGGGACTAGAGCGGCTATCAAAAAATCCGTCGGAGTTAAAGATAAAGAAATGATGATCTTTTGCCAGAAAGAAATGATGATCTTTCGCCAGGATTGTCGAAACTGCTTGATGTATACAGTTTCCAAACTTTTGGAAAAATGTCCATTAGCATATAAATTAACATTAACTGAAGCTATAAGTTTCCTTAACCCTAATAAAACTGGCAGAGATCCAAAAAAATCCTTGCAACTGATGTCCAAAGCATCTGAAATTTTGTTAAATTCAAACAGATGCAATGCGACTAAATTGGAAGAAGCAGATAGAGCATTTAGAGACATTCTTACTGATCAGATTATGATAAATAAAATGAAAACTTATTCCAGATGTAACAGAGTAGATGACTTTTGGATGGAAACCATCACAAATGACAGTTTAAAAAACGTGGTGCAACTTCTTCTAACAATTTCTCATGGAAATGCAACAGCAGAAAGGGGATTTTCTGTTGATAAGGAGATTTAAAAGAAAAGTCACTTATAGGCCAAAGATTAGTGTGGGATTCACACACAAATTGGAGGAGTTCAAACTATGGAAATTACAAAATCCATGATATTTTCCGTGAGAAATGTCTATTCAAGGTACAACACAGCACAAAAAGATAAAAAGGCAAAAAAGGTTGACAGCGACTTGAAAAAAGCAGAAAAAAGGAAGCTGCAAACTAAAAAAAAAATTATCGAACAATCACACAAAGATTTGGCAGCTATAGAACCAGAAATCGTAAAATTAAAAAAGTAACTATATTATTTGGGTGTGTTTAAGCCACGTGTTTTTCAAATAAATGTTTCAAAATTTAACGACAGTGTAGTTAATTTAGGAAAACCCAGCCGGGAAATTTAAAAAACCGACCGGGAAAAACCCGGAATTTTGTTTTCGATTTTTGCTAGACACCCTGACTCACAATTAAAGGTGCCTGATTAGCAAATTAAAAATAAAGATAACCGGGCTAGTACGACTGACAAAAGTATTTCTGCCAATGTCTTATGCTCATTGGCGTACCGACTTTAATAAGAGGGGGACAGCTGTTGAAAGTGTAATCAGTTAAATCGCTGTAACTTATAAACGACTTATCCGATTTTAGCAAACTAAAGACTGTTTGGAAGAGAAATGTATGCACTTTCACCAATCGTATTTAGTTGTCCATAATAGTTCTCAAAAAAAATGCCAGATGGCGCAATTTGTAATAACACATTTTTTGATTTTACTCCGAAAAAATAAATCATACGGTATAATTATGATACCATAATTAAACAGTAGATGAAATTTGCTAGAGCAAATATTAAAACCGCAGCTCGATATCTCCGTTCGTTTCAGCGTTATCGCCAATAGAATAATTTTTAATGAAGAAGCGATTTATCTTATTAAAGTCGGTACGCCAATGAGCATAAGACCAAAATGATGCATAATTGTTCAAGCGTTTTAATGGTGTTATTAAAGATATACCTTAATGTGGAATTTTCGGAGATATGTAAAATTTTAAAATGTACTTTTCAATTACGCCCTCTTGCGGCAAAATGCGGAACTTAAAAATTATTTCCAGGATTTTCTCATGACCACTTTAGTTATAATTTTGTTTTCCTGAATTTCTATGCCCAGTAGTTTCCGAGATATGGCCGCTCTTCACCCTTAATGAATCACCCGGTACAATCCGATCTAATAAAATCATTATTTTTATCGCATTATTGGGGATATGTAGCCGAGAAAAATTTAAAGGTACTGAAATAGCTTACTCTAAATTAAAATCCAATATACAGCTTAGTTTATAGCTACACTGTGAATAAATTAGCTAACGTTAAGAATGAAGACATAGGACATAGACAATTTAAAGCTAAATTTAGTATCTTCACACTTTACAACAAAACATAAAGCTGTACACTATAAGCTATAATCACAAAAGTTGCAAAACGGGCGTCTCGAGCCAGTCTATTTGAAGTGTCAGATCAATAAGAGAGATATCGAAGTAATTAATAATTATTGTCTTCAAAAAGCCTAAGGAGGAATTTAACCAATGACGTCATTCGTTTTTTTGCCATCCTCCAACCAGTATGTGCTATCAACAGTGAAGTTTTTAAATTTTCTGTCAACGTAACAAACTGGAAAAATGAAGAGTCTGGCGATTAATGCATGTTATAAAAGGTTATGTAAAAGACCGGGGAGGTCGCCACTTGCCTCAGGCTCCTCCTTCAAATACATCTCCGCAACTATCTTCGTCTAAGTGACAAAATGATGAGCCATGAATTACTGTCTTACTTATTCCTTTTAAATCGAGAATGCTACAATAAGTATATTGTCACAGAGGATTGAAACAACGTAAAAAAAAACAATTTTTGAAAATTACCAGCTAATATTATAACCTTATCCAATATCTCTCTGATAACCAGGTTTATAGCATATGAAAAGTCGAACCTCTAATTTCCTTATTTTTATTTATGTTTAATGTAACTTAATGGCAAGTTTTTCTTCAAAGTTTTGGTCATTTACGTATGAAACAAGTATCCATTGTGGAATTATTTTAACAACAGATATTTCCAATCTTGCAAATAAATCCAATTAGAGACCATCGAACGATGTGTCAAAATGGCGACTGGATGGTAAATACTGCTTTGTAATTGGTACACGTGACTATAAAAATGACATTCCTGGTGGCATTTAACGGGTGACTCGATGCTTTTTGCTTATCAACCGAAATCTTGAATCACGTGGTTTGGATTCCCTAATGTCAGCAGACACAACAATACTTTTTTTGAGGTTATGTTACCTTTTTTTTCGAGTTGCTATTAAAAATTACTATAAATTTTATTAAAATAGCAGCATGCTATTTGCAATGAAATTAGAACATGCTCTAATTTTGTATAACGCAAGTAAAATTTGATCAGCAGCATAGACACAACTAGGGGAGGGGAGGAGATAAACCCCTCCTGAAGAGAGATTAGTCCCCCTTAGACCAAACATCCTTTTCTATACATGACGACTTTGTTTTAGAAGTAATCTTTTGGAGTGCTTTTCTTGGAAGACATTTTCAGGAGATTTAGTAGGATTATGTAGGATTTCAATACGGGGGGGCTTCATCTCCTCCCCCCTCAAGTATAGGTGTCTAGATGCGCCATTGCAACAGAATAAAAAGGTCAAAGGCCATTTTTCATGTACTTGCCTCAAATGTAAACAGACCATAAAGAAATCGTTAAAAATGCACTCAATCGATTCATAGCCTAGTAAACGCAATTTAACTATTAAGCCAGGCGCAAACCTTAAAATAACTTTTTTAAGGCCTCTAACTGTCCCTCAAAATACAGTCATAATGGAAGCAACAATACAGAACCTACATTTTGAAAATAAAATAGAACTTATCTCTATTATTAGTGAATACAATTCAATTTTTGATCAGGGATCACGTTTTTCTCATTATAAACTCTGGTCATCTGATAATTCCTCTGTTTCTCTTTTACTTTGTAATACCAAAAAGGACAAAGCAAAAAGCTGACAAAAACATAAATTTACTTTTTTTTTGACCTGCAGTAATATTCAGTCGAGTAATACATCAAACTGTAAGCTTACTTGTAATCCTTTTTTTTGTTGGATCCTTTAAACAAATTGTAACAAATCAAAAACTCATTTAAAGTCTGTCTAATCGTCTTTCAACATACTTAGGGGATTCTTCCGTCCCGTTCTTGGCGATATTTGTGTATGTGGTAACGAAGATAGCACCCCTAAAAAAAATAATTCTTAATCTAAACTGCTGGACAATTGCAGATATGATATCGACCTACAGTTTTGAGTGGTTGATAGATTCATCCCTTGGGAAACAGTTGTCAATGTTGGATTTTCTTTAACTGTCAGAAAATTTTATATAAAACGATGATTTTTGCTCCAATTTTAATGGCGTGTAACTTTCATAATAATAGTGATAAATTTTATCACTCTACGTCAATTGAATCACTGGTTCATAACAAAGAAAGTAATTTGTTAAATTTTTGATATCTGCTATATTTTAAGAAATACCGATTTTTTTGGAAAACATTGCTTTATTTCAACTTATTGGTAGCTAGATCTCACTGGGCGTTGTATCGTGCGTTTTCCAAAAAAATCGGCATTTCTTAAAATATAGCGGATATCAAAAATTTGACAAATTACTTTCTTTGCTATGAACCAGTGATTTAATTGACGTAGAGTGATAAAATTTAAAAATATTATTGTGAAAGTTACACGCCATTAAAATTGGAGCAAAAATCATCGTCTTCTTTAACACCCTGTATATAAAATTTGTTGACAGTTAAAGAAAATCCAACATTGACAATTGTTTCCCAAGGGATGAATCTATCAACCACTCAAAACCGTAGGTCGATATCATATCTGGTTCAGAAAATATTAACTGTTAAATTTAGGCGAAATTTTTCTTGCTCGGAAGCAATTGTCCAGCAGTTTATTTAGCTTTAAAATAATATGCAACTTTGCCTTCATTTAACCAACTCTCTATCTTTTACAATGCTAATGCATAGAATTTGTAACACTCTGACGTATACTCAAATCAGGTAATATACCTTGTTGCACCTGCACGTTAAGACAATCCAACCATTCAGTCATACTAATCTCTCTATCTTTGTTACTATCACAGTATCTCGGCAACTTTTTGCCGCATTTTCTTAACCCCTTAATAGGCGCGACCATGTCTTTAAAAATCTTCCATTCTGGCCTTTCCAGCATTTTATTTTTGTTTTTGTCCAGAAAGTTGAAACTCCAATGGGCTGCTTGCTCTTCTCTCGATTGTATCAAGGCTAAAACATGATTTTGATGTATTATACTATAGGTTGAAGGGGCTTTTAAGAAGTTTAACCGAACAAAACTCGACATTTTCTATCCACTTTTAAGAACGTTTCCCGCACTTTATTACAGTGGCTTGTAATGCTATTTTAACCAGGGTAGGCAAAAATTGCATTTAGGACAAAAATTTACCTTCCGTAGCATTCAAGCATCTAAATATCAAATTTTGTCAGAAAATGTCTTGTTTTTGAATTTGTGGAAAGAACACTGGCAGAAGAAGAATAAAACTACATTATTTGTAAATTACTTCAATACGGCGCCGGCGGTCTTTAAGTAAACATTTTTTTAAAACATTGTCATAATAATTGGTTTTAAATCCTGTAAAAGACCACTCTTAAGAGAGATTATTGTTAATAAGCGTGTCTCTCCCTGTGTGTTTTGTAAATAGGTATAAATTCTTTTTAATCCAGAAAAGGGTCGTTCTGCAGACGCGCTGCTAGCCGGAA
Source organism: Polydrusus cervinus (assembly GCA_935413205.1). NCBI lineage: Eukaryota > Metazoa > Arthropoda > Insecta > Coleoptera > Curculionidae > Polydrusus > Polydrusus cervinus. The sequence goes on from OW284516.1 coordinate 9,387,258, forward strand.
TAGTAACAATGAACGCCTCAACATTTCTTTTTATTTCCGAAAACCGACGACGCGAAGTCTACCAAAAGGGCGAAAACACTAATTATAAGTTAAAAATCTATCATCCACCTGATTGAACCAATATTGCCAAAAACGAGGTCAAGTATTATGTGAAATATGATGATAAGCTTACTGATTATTAAATATTATGAACCTATCAGCAAAAATTACTTTAATTGTCACAAAAGTGCTTCTTATTTTACGATACCTTATTCGTTATCCCTTTAAAAATATCCTAACTAAACTAATTACAAGTAAAACTTATAGAGGCATGTTCCATATTTTATATTGAGAAAGCATTTTCCAAACTACGGTAAAACTTAAAGATTGGCACAATGCACTTTCAAACCCGTGCTTTCTTAGCGCGGGCTGATAGATGAAGAAAGGTCGAAGATTGAGACGGGTTTATTTGTTACATCTCTTTCTACCTTACCGCCTACCGGCTCTCTCGCTTGCTTCCACTCGTACAAAAGCAGTGCTTCTACTTTTGCCATAATACGCTAATGTACAGCGAGATCTTTGCTTTTAGAACGGTCTTAGGAATGCTTATACAGGGATCTAGTTTACGATATAAATAAGCAAATAATCCGTTCGTGGAAATGATATAGGATTAATTTTTCGGTAATATATTATTATTATTGTATACTAATGTTTCTGTTATAAAACTTACCTAAAGACCCTGCGGGATTATTAGGGCTTACAGTATCCGCCATTCTTCCATGCAAATACTGTATGAGTTCCTGCAAAAATATGAACTTTTTCTCGTCGGGACAACCCTTCATCGGGTTCTGAGGTGCCTTTAGCAAATTGCAGTTGGGAATATCCCCTTTTATTGATGTCCCCGGTATATTTTTACCTGTATCTTCGTTTACACACCAGCAATATCCTGCAGATTTGTAACATTGGACCTGAAATTTATGTAAGTTAAAATTTTTAAAAACGTTGTCGATTAAGATATGTTTCTTTCTGACATTAACATCATACTTTGTACGTAACAACACATGAATAAGGCTCTTGTTTATACCTTTTGGTATCTTCCATCAGGAGTACATTCTGGTATATAAGTCGCTTCGTGCGTGCTGCCTTCTTCTAGCGCTAGTTTCCTATCGGCAAGACAATCCGTCACCTCTTCTTCCCTGGTGTCCACAACATAGTCGTCATAGTTCTGGTTAAGGGAGGGTAGAACGCTTGAATCAGGATTCAGCACTAAAAATAATAAATATCGTATAGAATACATAATTATTTTGGCACAAATAAAAACGATAGAATATAGATGTTACATTTTAGTAAGTAGTTTAGATGTAGAATGAAAGATTTAACAACCGTGTGTGAGAAGAACTGTTAATAGATATGAAATTAAAATGAATGGAATCGTGAAGAATCATTTAAGAAAAGATAATTGTGGGCTGTTATTTCAGAAACTATGGAAAAAGAAGTGAATGTAAGTGTGAGGAAGATAAATGTTAATAAAAATGTATTAAAATATTTTTTTCTCATCGTTCTACTCATTGAACCGTTTTTCATCTAACCTACAATTTTAATGCTCCGTTAAGGTGATATCCACTAGTTTCTTCTTTTTTTTATTTATTCTCCTGAAGATTAATGCTTCTGCATTCGAAACAAGTAGAAAATTTTTTTAAATTAAAAATATTTCATTAATATAAAAAAAAATAAAAACGAAGCTAAAGTTTTGCACAGATATTTATAATATTTGTATTTAATAGCAAAGGCGAAAAAATGCAATTCGGACCCTCATTAGCATAGGCGCAACAAAGGGGTGGGGGGCTAAACCCCCCTGAATCGAGATTAGACCCCCTAGACCAAATATTAGTGTTTTTAAAAGTCATTTTTTCGAGGTGCTGTATTATTACGCGGTCAACCTTTTTTTTAGAAGACATCTTCATGAGTAGTAATAGGATTGTGTAGCATATCTACATGGGACTCAAGCCACTCCAAATATAAATGTCTAGTTGCACCACTGCTCATTGGTTAATAAGTGGTTTGTACTTCTAAATATTTTTTTTTTACTTATTTTATGAGAGACAGGATAGAATAAGGACGACTTAGAATTTCCAATTTTGCCAAGGAAGTTATAATTTTTTAAATAAAAATATACAAGCAACACCTACAGTTGTGTCCAAAGCCAACAGCATTTTTCCTCCAAGGCTCAATTAGCTCGCGTCATCTTATAAACATCAATGATCAGAAAAATTAGAACCTCTTCTTCAATATACTTTATTTACCCTCTGAAAAGACTGTCACTACACACTGTGGGTAAGTAGAGCCGGTAAAAATAAATCTAATACACCCAAGTCCAGTCGGACTGGAGTGTTTACCCAGGGGAAACCTATATTATATCATAGGTTCAAAATTACTGTCAGTGACTTCTACGAAGTCAGAGGAAAAAATTTCATGTAAATAAATATTCCGCTGTATGAAAATTTCAAAATACTTTCCTCGAACTTCGTACAACCTGCTGTACTCTATATGAAAGCTAACAGTAAATTTTGACTTAGGGTATATATGTCTATGGTAGCCTCTCATACCTCTATCCTTCTACCTAATCACGTTTCGTATATACCAGTAATAAACCTACAATTAAAGTGTGCTTACCCCCATGTGGTGGTGCCGGTGGCGGATCGTACACGTCATAATCGTCCCCTCCTCCTGCTTCCTCAGTCTCGGACGTCTCCTGCTGTTTGCCATCTGGAGCCAGCGACAAAAACACACGCAAAGAAACTATTTAAGTTCAAAACAAAGTATGCGGGCTGTTTGTCCTATACTAAAGGAACTACCCACTACTGGAAAAAAACTAAAGCTAAGCTAGGCAAAAAATATGCAATAAGATTTTGGAATAAACAAGGCAAAAGCTAAATGAAACTGTTAAAAATATTTGCCCAGTTAAGTACATAAATCAATAAAAATCAGATAAATTATCAAAATATCAGATCTTTTCCATGTTTGTTAGGTTGTCAATGATGACAGGCCAGTTCAAATGTAACACCGATTCCCCATGGGTGTAAATTTAACGGCTTAAGTCATACGTGAGAAGTAAGTAAGAATAGGCGTAAGTAGGACATTTTTTTTTCTGGAGAAAGGGACAGTCGGGACTACATGTATTTCACGATATTGTACCTAGTGAAGAAGGCGGAAAAGCGCCGAAAAATCTTCTTTTTTTTTACTTTTAGCTCTTTATTAAAAAAAACATTTTTTATATTTGTGAAAAATGTGAATATTGGTGTCAATCCAAAATTTTAACATAAAAAGTATGTATGACTCTAACTAGCGTTTTTCGAGCTCGGTTTTTCATGATTAAAAATAAAGTAAACATCGCTCACCACGCCTAAATTGATGATTCTTTCAGAAATCATATATTTTAGGAGCGTAGATCTAAGAGCAGTTTTTGGTGCAAATGCTTAGGTTTTGAAATACTTCTTCTTAAGTGCCGTTTTGTATATTCATAATAAAGCATTCTCGTTTCTTCCCGAACTATTTTTCTTATTATAAATTATTTTTTTATGATAAAACACCTGCACTGTAGGAAAAATCCTTTAAGGCGCTCTAGGAGCGGTGCGTGTGCGAAGAAAGCGATTAACGTTGGTCTTGAAACGTTAAAGATTGTATTCATTGGGAAACACGACCTCAGGAAGATCATTCCACAAAGATGACGTTTTCCAGATGAAAGAATTCTTGAACAATGAAGTTCGAGGAGTACTAAGCTGAACAACATATGGATGAGCGGCAGTGGTTCGAAGTGAATTTCTGTTTTGCATTGCTCTAGGTGGAATCAAGTGGGCAATGTCAGTCGAACACCTGCCATGGAAATATCTGTAAAAGAGAGCCAAATCACCAACCTGTCTTCGATGCTCCAGGCTATCGAGGGTCTTGGTCAGCTCAGGGTCGCCGATCAGACGAACGGCTCTCCTTTGAATGGAATCCAGTAACCGAAGGGTGTGCTTGGGTGCAGAGCTCCAGACATGAGAGCAATATTCTAATGATGGTCGAATCTGGGCTTTGTAGAGTGTCAAAAGTTGATGAGGTGTGTACAACCTTTTGGTGCGGAAAAGTACACCAAGTTTCTGTGCAGCTGCCTTGGCAATTGCGGCAACGTGATCATGCCAAGACATATTACCTCCCAGCAAATTAATAGACGATGCCAGGGGAATTGCGTGTCCTGCCATGACTATATCCGGTTCTGTAATGTTAACCTTTTTGGAGAAGACTGCTGCCTGGGTTTTCTTAGCATTAAATTCGACTTGGTTACTGTCACCCCAAGACAAGATTTCTTCCAGGTCATTGTTGAGGCGCAATACTTCATGCTGCCTGCGAAGATGTGCGTCGGCAGCGGATGTTTGGGGAGTCAAGGTAAAAGATGAGACAAGTGTGCTGTCATCAGCAAAGCTATATCATATATCACACTTCTTCCATAAAAAATGTTTCAATTAAAATTTTTTACTTAAATACCTAAATGTTTTTTGTTTTTGTTGTAAAAATATTTTATTGAATTGGGTTATATTTTTGTTGATTTAAAATAGCTCTAAAAACAGAAAAACGGAACAGACAAGTATATAATAGAAAAATACTATAAAATATTATTCTTTTTACTCGTTTTTCTAAAATATTGCATAATAAATCAATAACTAAAACGATATGAGTCCGAAACCTTAATCTCTATATAAAACAGAACTTTTAGAAATAAAAGTTTAAAAACTAATCGTTTCCTACAAGTCCTTTGTAATCTAAGCCAAGAATACATTATTTAAAAATTTTAATTCAGAGTCCAAGCGTGAGACGAAAAATTAGGTTGTAATTAGACTTTTAGACCCGAGCTCCTAGGATAAATACGCCACTGCGGGTGATTGACAGTAATTCTGTCAATCAGCTGACTTTCGACCAATCACGTCTCATAGAATAGGTATTACGCTGTCAAATTTACGCCCATGAGGATCCGGTCTAAAATTTAAAGGTGTTAAGGGAGATTTTTCAACTAAACTCACACAGAAAAGAACTGGGTAGTGATAAACGTTTTTAGTTTAGCTTGCTGGCAGTTGTTAATATCCAGAATGCACTTTAACTCAAAAGTCCTCAAACTGCTGTGGAATCGATCCCACGTTTAATTTGTTTGTTACTCTTTTTTGTTATTCAAGTTCCAGTGAATTTTTGATATTCTAATACAATCCGCTGTTCTCAATATGACAGTTATTTTGGACCTGAAGTATTATAGGTAATCCTTGTTCCCAAACCACAACCTTTTCATTTCACACGACTTAACAGTTAATTAGCAAAATAATCCTCCTCTTAATATCCTAAAGCTTTTACGGCGGTATTTTCAATCTTGAAACAAAACTGAATCATTATTTAACCATCAATTTACAACCAACCAAATTTAACTAGCAAGATAAACAATGGAATCATTTCATCTATACGATATCAACATAGTAATTTAATAATTTGATTAGCTTTAATTGAATCAACTTAGGGGTTCTGTTGTGCTAGACATCAAGTAAGTGTAAATGTAATTTGTTGATAAGATAAATTAACAAATTCTTCCTGCAACGTTTGTCCACGATATTAGGGCCCACATGTAGCATAAATCATGTGATTTAGGTGCATTAAGGTGTCCACACGTTGAATTTTCAACGATTACTTTTAAAATCCAACTAACGGATAGGGAAGTGATTCGGATTTTTCAATTTTAGATCAGGTTGTACAGTTGTGTTCATAAATCTATAATACACATGTTTTAGTATAATGTAAACTGGTCTTCGAAATCGTCATCAGATGTCTCCCTGACAATGACTGGCGCTCAGTGTCAGGGAGACATCCGTTATTTTGTGTCAACTTATTTAACGTGATTTTGAGACAAATAAAATGCCACAGCTGAACACAGTTCAAAAGGCACAAGTTAGTGCCTATGTGCAAGATGGTATGCCTGTGAGAGACGTCGCACAAGTAATGCATGTAAATAAAAACACAGTTCAGAAAATAAAACATCGATGGGAGATACATGGAACATTAGATAATAAAAAGCCGTCGGGAACACCAAGGGCTACGACCCAAGAAGAAGATAACGCTCTCGTGCATTTTTTAGAAGAAAATCCATTTACGGTAGTGGTAAAAGCTATGGCAGAAACAGATTTTCCAGCCTCAAGATCTACAGCATGTCGAAGAATAAAGAAATCACCCTTAAAAAATTATGTTGCTGTAAAAAAAACTATTTTAAGGCAAGAACATAAACAAGCTAGAATTATCTTCGCACTTAATAATATCTTGCGGGAAGATTGGAACAGGGTAATCTTTACTGATGAGAAAGTTTTCCAATCGTCATTCAATGGCCACATTAGAGTATATAGACCTCGCGAAACTAGATTTGATGAAAAATACACCAATAACTCGGAGAGATCTGGAAGATTTTCAGTAAATGTGTGGGCTTGGCTCAGTTATCAAGGTCTGGGAGTTTGCTGGGTAATTGAAGAAAGGTTTACAACGCTCAGTTACAGAAACATTTTGGAAAATGTTATGCTGCCTAGTGTTTTAGAACATCTTCCTACTCATAATTTCATACTTCAACAAGACAACTGCCCAGTTCACAACGCAGGAATGGTGAAAGAATGGTTTCAACAGAACAATATAAAAACTCTATTGTGGCCTTCAAAAAGTCCCGACATAAATATAATGGAGAATGTGTGGGGTATATTGACCAAAAAAATTTACGAGGTAAACTTCAGACCAGCCAACAAAAACGAGCTAATAAGTTTTTTACAAGAAACATGGGATGAACTCAGTGATAGCCAAGATTTGATAAGAAACCTTTATTCCTCCATTCCTAATAGACTAAATGAAATTTTAGGGCAAAATGGAGCCATGACTAAATATTAACTTGTTAATATATTTGTTTTTTTTTAATAAACTATATTTTATAATGTACCTAATTTAGTTGACTGAGGTTGAAAACAGTCTTGGAGGAACTAGATTCCACCTTAAAAATCAACATACTTGTTGTACTACTTTTTTTTGAAATGTGGCGCACTATAGGCAGGTTTACATAACTCAAAACGTGTCCTACTTTTTTATGAACACAACTGTACAATAAGAACTTAAGTATGAGTTTTGTAAAGCTCTACTTAAAGTTGAACTTGGTTCTGCTGAGCTTTCATTTTTCAGGTAAGTTGTCAATTTTCTAGGCTTAAACCAAGTTATTAATGACTAATGACATATAACCCAATAAACCTTATAAAAAATTATTTTTAACTTTAAAATTTGTGGTAATATTTTAAAGTTATGAATGCGAATGATGAGGTTGAACACTTTCTGGATTTATCAGACAAATCGGATGATGAAGATTTTATGGATGTACTAGGAGCTATAGAAAACGTTCGAAGACGGCCTCAAAACTACAGACCGGCAGACATTCTATTTTTCTTTATTAGTAATATTATCTGTTTTTTTTTATTTTCCAAAGTACCTTTAAGCTCCTAAAAAAAGTTAATAGCAGACATTCTTCTTTGCAAGTAAAATTTGCATATAGTTTTGTGTTAGAATACATGGAAAAAGTAGCTGCAAATTAGGCAATCCAACGATGTGTCAAAGTGGCGGCTGGATGGCGAATACTGCTTTGTAATTTGTACACGTGACCATAAAAATAATATTACTAGTGGCATTTAACGGGTGACTCAATGCTTTTTGCCATCCAACCGCCATCCATATTAAATCACGTGGTTTGGATTCCCTAATTGTAAATACCCTAAACTTTGACAACAAAATAAAGTTTGATGGTTTTTTGACAGCGTAACCATTGTTATCATGGTAATTTAATTATTGATCCCACCTGTGCAAACCTGTGGTTAGGAATAGATTATACAACAGAAATACCTTTTTGAACCCAGTTCAACTTTAAGTGGAGCTTTACAAAACTCGTACTTAAGCTCTTATTGTACAATCGGATCTTAGTACGAATAGGTAAAAACATGTTGCATTATTTTTTCTTTCCAAAAAATTATCCATAAATATTGTTTTTAAATATGAAACTACTTCTTAATAAGGGCTCAATCAGTATCGAATCAGTATTGTTACACAATAATAATATTTTTATAGTAACGAACGATATTCTTTAAGAAATTTTAGTATAGCGCGAGTGGAAATTTCCCATTACGTTGATGAATTGTTAGAGGTCATTAGAACAAAAGTATGGTCTATTTCGAAAAACTAGACATTGCTAATTTTGTACCTTTTTTCTGCTTTCAACCTACTTCAATCAAGAGATTCTTTGAAATTTTAAATGGGTAAATATTTGGTTAGTTAATTATCATTTTAGTGTAAATTTTTTAGGATTTGTAAACGTTGAAACGTATGAATTATCCTAACAAAAGTTGAATGGAACCTAATTAGAATATGTAGATCACTTACAGCAATTCCGTAGATTTTGCTACAAAATGTAAATATTTGTTTACTTTATTACTATATATAATATGTACATATCTTTAGATATTGTCACAACGTTTCTTACTATACTAACAGCGGGTTGCATAAGGAAATATATTTCTCGATTAGCGTAACCACGGATTAAACAGACGAAATTTAATCAGAGGCTGGCAAGGCCAACTTTCTATTTATGCCAAATAACCTTATATTTTACAAGAACTGCGTATCTGAAAACACTGACAGTGGCCATCTTTCGCCAAATCTAAGGCAATTTTGCGCACACACGCAATAGGCATTGCCAACCTCAAATTAAATTTTGTCTTTTTAATACGCGGTTTAGCTAATCGAGAACGATTTTTGTAAGTAATAAATTGGGCGACTTTTTCATTACGTTATTTTTGAAATAGTAAAAGGCGTCATAACCGGCTGGATATGCCTTTCCGAGGATTATCTTTTTTAGAGTAATTAACAGATTTTAGTCTATTTCAGAAGATGTAGAGTAATAAAATGGGAAATTCCGTCCAGTTCGGCTCAATTTCGGCGTCGACCATAGACGCAGGTAAATTTTGTGCATTAAATTATTTATGATAACTAACCAAAGAAAAAAAGGAGATAATTTGATAAAAAAGGAACTATTAGCTATAGCAAATTTATATCGTATTATGAAATATGCCGTGGAAGATATAGCTGAAGAACATAGTGTAACTGTGCTCCGCACACCGTCATCTCATTGCGAACTAAATTATATAGAACTTATATGGGCGCAAGTGAAAGGATTTGTAGCAAGACACAACACAACATTCAAAATGAAATAAGTTAAGCTACTTTTTGATCAAGCCATTAAGGAAGTGACACCAGAGAACTGGCAAAAAGCAGTCCATCATGACATTAAAGAAGAGGAAAAAATATGGGATCTCGACCACCTGATCGATGAAACCGTCGACCCGTTAATTATAACGTCAAGAAGAGATGACAGTTCCTCGGATGACGAACAATATTATGATTTTTTATAATTTAATTTCTGAATAATGTATTTTTTGTATTTTTTTAATAATGTTTAATAAAAAATAAGTGTACCTAATACTATGTACATAATGCACACCTTTGTCACGCCATTTTCAGTGTTTGTGAATGGATAGCAATAGGCAAAACCCATAAATTGACCCAAACCCGGGTGGTACTATCTGCACTTGATGAAAATAAATAATTTTGCAATGAAATCAATGCCAAATTATGAAAGTGGCTTAAATATTCGTTGGGTCACTATGTAGTCCCTTTGCATACCTAATGAGCTTTTAATACTCTACACCTTTCTGAAATAGACTATAAAATGGGTTAAATGCAAATTTAAAAAAAAGCCTGTATCAGACCTTCCAAATTTCAAACTGCATCAAGAGCACGATAGAAAACAAAACAAAATCCTTGCGACAACAAAAAAACCAAAATGCCAAAAATAATCGGGACTAAAATTTATTCAAAAAATATTTTCCCATAATTCCCTTGATCTAAAAAGGTTGCTAGCATATTTGACAAAAATCGGGTGTGTCTGGGTTCCAGTACTTGCAAGTGACACTTCTAAACGCGGAACAAATGATTGCTGAGGGCTTGTGAGCGTTTCCGGGGGACTCTAAGAAGTGCCGGTAAGCAATACCACCCAGAAAGCAAGCTACTATACGCTATCCATGTGAAGAAATATTATATTTACATTTATCCGTAACACCATCTCTCGACAGACAATCCCCCCACTCCTGTAGGGTGATTATCGAATCTGAATCCACGTCACACAATTTCGGGAACGTTTTAGCACACTTCTTGGGCTTCATGGCCTTCTTGACTAATCTCTTGAGGTCCCTATATTCGTTCTTGTCCAAGGACTGGTCGTTATTGGCGTCTAAGGTTTTGAACTTCCATCTGATCACGGCGGGATCGCTGTCATTTTTCCCATGCTCTCGGTGATATTCCGAGTGAAAGCTGTTGACAAGATTGTTGTTTAGAAGGGATTTGTCTGGGAGCTTGCAGGTTTTATTTTTGGTTTTCCTGGCTGGGGATCTGGTTTTCTTTTTTCTTCCTCCGCACCTAAAAGCGAAAGAAATAATAAAATACTGTCGCAATAATGGATCTTTTTATTAAATATTAATTGATGTGACCCTAGAGGTTTTGAATTTTTGAATTATTTACTGAGATTACCGATAAAAACCTCAACCTACTTCACAACAATTCCAAGCAATCGGCAACAGGCGACTGCTCTTTCACCGACGCGTTTCTACCTGAATGATGTATGGAGTCAGGCCCGCGCCGTACATAAGGGCAAAGTCGTGTGGTGCACGACGGCGCCGAGGCGCCGAAAAGCCTTAAAACTAAACTAAAAACTAAATTATTTAAGATCGACCATGGGGCAAAACCGACTAAGTAATCTTGCTATCATTTCAATAGAATCGGACCAGCTAAAAGAATTAGACACCGAAGATTTAATTAAACAATTTGCAAAAATTAAAGCACGAAAAGCTCAATTCACTTAGCTAAAATATTAATAACAATACCTAATACCTCGATATTAACCTTAAAAAGGTGACATGTTGCATTATTAAAATAATATATTGTTTTGTTTTTATTTGTCGATCAGTTTCGTCCTGTGATATATAAACGAGTATTTTTTATGTTTTAAATATTTTTTTTATTTCTTGTGCTTTTGTATCATATATTACATTTGAAACTAAAATACAAAAATTTTGAGTTGTAATACTGTTAGAATATATTTCTGTTTTCTATAAGTTTATAATTATGTTATGTATCTCAATGAGAAAATACTTGTATGGCTTGTACTTGTAAAATATAAAAATAAATTTATGAATATACTTTTTAAAATTATTGTTCAATTCAATAGTGGATAATAATACCTAACTTAACCCGTATCTGAACTCACATATGAACGTTGAACGAATTTGGGGCGTTATTTTAAATTTGCACAAGGGCGCCAAAAGTGCTAGGCGCGGGCCTGTATGGAGTGCTATAAAAACTATACCCTACCCACCTTATAGGCTTACTTCCAGGCTTTTCGTTTCTTGTTTTTGTAGTATAAGGAATGGGAATGCCCTCAAGGGTCACACACCAACAATATCCCGTCTCAGGATGGCACTGTCCTGGCTCATACGCACCATTCTTTTTACACCTAAAAATAAAGCAAAAGTAATTTTCCCCAGTATTAAGAGATAACAGTAGTCGACGAGTCATCACGAAAAAATACTGCATTTTCGCCACATCACGCCCCACACCCACTTCGGGCGATGGCAATAAAATTTATTTTTTTATACAGGGTGCTACAAGTTCGTGTGCGTACAAGGGTATCTAGAAAACGTAAGAGATAAGAAGATGGTTAAATTGAGGCAAAATTGCGAATTTTGGGGCTTAATAATTTGGTGAAAGAAAATTGTAAATATTTCGAATACCCTCGGAGATATCCGAAAAAAAAACGAAATTTTTGATTTTGGTTTTAAATTTTTGCGCCTTTATTTTTAACTTAGGAAAAAACACTTTCTCATAGCCGTTCTTTAGGTTCTACAAGATAGCGTTATTAGTTTTCAAATTGGACGTTTCGTTCTTTAGATACCAACCTCAATTCATTTCTTTTAAATACGGATACAATTTAAAGGTATTTAAAATGTTAACATTTTGTCATCAAATAACACATCACTAGTATTTCAAATAATCCTTTCTTTACTATTACGGCCCTGGCAATTATTTTTAGGATTACTTAAATATTAAAATTACGTTATTTTTTCAATAAGATTTACCGTTACAATACTCTAGGAAGTAAGCAATTTTTTAAGGCATGAGAAGTAATCCTATTTTTTATTATTATGTTATTATTATACCGTATATCTTAAGTCCTATGGGTTTTGCCTTAGACCTAGACCGAATCACTGTAAAACAGAACAAACATAATGCTCCCGAGTGAAGAAAAGGTAACTGGAGTGTTAGTCTAGTTATGTTACTGTGATGCGTTTATGTTTGTTTTAAAAACAATTTGATTTTTTTTTTATAGATTAGAAGATCTGATGATGCTAGTTTCAGGCGAAACATTTAACAAAAATAAAAATAGGAATAAATAAAAACATGAAGTCTTTCTCCACTGGTTTATTAAATAGTAAAGTTAAAAGGTGGTAGATATTCTACATATTTCGGGTGTAGTAACACCCATCATCAGGAATAAAATATAAAAAGAAAATATTTATAAGTGAGAGGAACAGATTTAAATGGTTAATGGTAGTGAACCTCGATGGAGCTCTCATCGAGCCATGGAAGATCAAATATTGAGAAATGGGATAATGATTAGAAAAAAATTGGTATACTTAAGTCTTAACACTGACCATGGGCAACAGGTAACAGTGGTAAGAGGAGGCCCGTTTGGGCAAAGAGAAAAAAATTAAGAAATGTAAGAAAAATGGAGATTCACAGGTCAAGAGCTTTCATCCCGGAAACCATGGGGAGAAAGAAAGGTTGTTTATTTAACCTTTTTTATATAAAAAATTAGTTTAGAGGTAAAATAGTTAAAGGTATTGAACTGTATGAATCTTAGTTCATAGCAATAAAGGAAATTAGGGGAACAAGAACGGACTGGAACCCCAGTGGGTGTTAATTTCAGCATGGCTGGAAACTAGCTAATAGAAAATTTAAAAAACTTTTTAGTAAAACTTAAAAAAAGGACTAGAGAACAGGATTTCTTTTTGTTAGACCTTCATTCGACACGAGGTCAAAAAGAAAAAGCTTTTTCTTTTTGACCTCTGCTGAAATTAACACCCACTGGGGTTCCAGTCCGTTCTTGTTCCCCTAATTTCCTTTATTGCTATGAACTAAGATTCATACAGTTCAATACCTCTAACTATTTTACCTCTAAACTAATTTTTTATATAAAAAAAGGTTAAATAAATAACCTTTCTTTCTCCCCATGGTTTCCGGGATGAAAGTTCTTGACCTGTGAATCTCCATTTTTCTTACATTTCTTAATTTTTCTCTTTGCCCAAACGGGCCTCCTTTTACCATTGTTACCTGTTGCCCATGGTCAGTGTTAAGACTTAAGTATACCAATTTTTTTTTAATCATTATCCCATTTCTCAATATTTGATCTTCCATGGCTCGATGAGAGCTCCATCGAGGTTCACTACCATTAACCATTTAAATATGTTCCTCTCACTTATAAATATGTTCTCTTTATATTTTATTCCTGATGATGGGTGTTACTACACCCGAAACATGTAGAATATCTACCACCTTTTAACTTTACTATTTAATAAACCAGTGGAGAAAGACCTCATGTTTTTATTTATTCCTATAAATTAACTCCACTTTAAGAATGGACTACTTCTTCAAAATACAGAAAAATATTTGAGGTCGAGACTTTGGGTCTCTTTTCTTACAAAATATCAAATATCAAGCCTCTTTAAGCACGGTGATGGATTTTTCAAATCAGAAATTTTTTTTTAGTTTGGCTCTATTAAATGTTCAGGACCGTAATGAAATGAAAAAAATTATTTGCAAAATGTGTTCTTAGATGACAAATTGATCTCTGCTTTTTATATTTGTATATTCCAGATAGCATGTAACAGATGCCTGTAAAACAGAAAACAATAGTTACAAAATCATTTCTTACCTAGCTTTAAATCTATACTGAGGAAAATCCAAACTTAACGTTTCCCATTCTAAACAAGACCTCTGCCTTTTACACGGTCCTCTTTTTACTAAGGTGATATTTTGATTTTGACACCTGGCTCTTTCTAGCTGGCACCTATTTGGATAACTCAATCCATCCGATCCACAAACAGCTTTTTCGTTGTCTACTTTGAGGCAGGCTTTTGGATTACAAATGTTTATCTGTAAAAAAAGTAAATATTGGAATGAGAACATGATACAGGTGAAAAAAATAATAAGTCACATCATATTAATACGAAGTATAGTTTATATCAAAAAGGTGTAGAGTAATAATAGGCGCAGGTAAATTTTGTGCATTAAATTATTTATGATAACTAACCAAAAATTTTAGAGAATTTGGTTAATGGGTATTACGATAAAATTGTATTATTTGCGTAATTCAATTCGGGAGATTACCACGAGGACATGAATTCGAATGTTTTTGAGGACTATTTTGAAGAAATGATAAAATATCTTCCAGCTGATTCAGTAGTAGTTATGGATAACACAAGCTATCATTCACGACGCACAGAGAAGACTCCTTCATCTTAAAGAAAACAAGAAATTATCGACTGGTTAACCACCAAAAGTCAATTTGAAGATAATTTGATAAAAAAAGAACTATTAGCTATAGAAGATTTACACAAACATCGTTTTAAGAAATATGCCGTGGAAGATATAGCTGAAAAACATAGTGTAACTATGTAAATCCTATAGAACGCAAGTGAAGGAATTTGTAGCAAGACACAACACGACATTCTAAATGAATGACGTTAAGCTACTGCTTGATCAAGCCATTAAGGAAGTGATACCAGAGAACTGGCGAAAAGCAGTCAATCATGTCATTAAAGAAGAGGAGAAAATGTGGGATCTTGACCAACTGATCGATCAGACCATCGACCCGTTAATTGTAACGTCAAGACGAGATGACAGTTCTTTAGATGACGAAGAATATTATGATTTTTTACAATTTAATTTCTAAATAATGTATTTTTTCATTTTTGAAATAATTTTTGATAGAAAATAAGTGTACCTAATACTATGTACATAATGCACACCATTTTCAGTGTTTGTGAATGGATAACAATAGGCAAAACCCATAAATTGACCCAACCCCGCGTGGTACTACCTGCACTTGAAAATAAAGAGTTTTGCAATGAATTAATGCGTAATTATGAAAGTGGCTTAAATATTCGTTGGGTCACTCTGTAGTCCCCTTTCATACCTATGAGCTTTTATTACTATACACCTTTCTGAAATAGAATACAGATTTAAAAAACAAATTTGATTTCATAATACTTACTCCCACTACAATAAAAATCATTTGATTCATTAATTATTGAGACATTATTTCAATTTGATAACAAAATGTTATGTGCAATGTTTTTTTCATTAACTTTGAAATATACTAAAATTCTTACGCACATAATCATATAAACAATTTAAACTGAATTGTTATTAGGATGTGACCAACACGCTTGTTCTCTTATCTGACCCCAATAAATTATATTACATAATTTGTTTGCTTGTTGAGGGAACACTTTTTTTGGGGTCCCCTTAAGATATTATTCTTATTAGTTACTACTGAAAAAAACTGGTTTTACGAGTGTAGCGGAAGTTAAATGTTTGAAAAACTAAGACCGAGATTTGCCTTGTTAAATTGAGGTTCTTCCTAGCCCGAATTACAATAAAACTAAGCAAACTATAGAGTTTTTTTTTATTAATAAAAAGGTAGTATCTATACGGGTTTGGTCTAATTTAATATAATATATATTATATACAGGGTGTTCCATAACTTATGGACCGTAGAGTAACTGGAGATACTAGACATCAAACTAAGCCGATTATGTCATATAAGTTTTTTTTTGATAATTAAAATATTAATTTAATTATGTACTATGTTTTTTTTATGCTTTGGTAACTTTAAAGGGAAATATCTCGAAAACCGTTAAAGATATTAAGATCAATCAAGTATACCTTTTTGACTCAGAAAATGCCCTTCTTTAAAAAACTATAATTGAAAAACACCTAATATCACAGGTAAGAAAAAAATCATAGATTTATGAAGCCCAGTGCAACTAGCGCCCTCTAGTTTGCAACTTAAAACTACAAATTCTTATTTCTTGCTCATAAAAACATAATATTGCCTACTTTCAATTCGATTCATTAAACCGTTTTAAAATTATGGCTTACTTTAGAAAATAAACTTTTACTTTCAACACCCTTAATCTCTAGAACGAGTAACAATCCGAAAAAACTTATATGACATAATCGGCTTAGTTTGATGTCTAGTATCTCTATTTACTCTACGGCCCATAAGTTATGAGACACCCTGTATAAAGTGTGTCCACGGAGAGTTTGGAAGAAGAAAATCTTTTTTATTAGTAGGTATAAAAAGTCATTCTTTATAAAAACGTCTGCTTGTGCTGAAACTACAATTTCTAATATTAGATTTGTGATTACTATACAGGGTTCGTCAGAAACAATATTTTTAGTTATTTGGATTTCGTTTAAAATAAGTTAACGTAAAAACAAACATCTATTGTTGCCTTCTTACTTAGAATATGATTTTATATCTGGCCGAATAACGATTTTGTTGTAAGAAAACTATTTCTCTTTGTCTACTTTTGAAGTATTTTTATTAGTACATATCATATTTCTTTAATTTAAATAATCATAAATTATAAAAAATTAAAAATGTTTTTTCTGTCCAACCCTGTATAGTTATCGCAAATCTGATATTCGAAATTGTAGTTTCAGATTAAGCAAAATTGATTTATTAAATCAAGGAATTGAAAATTAGAAAAAAAATCCAAAAAACTAAAAATGTTGTTTCTGACGAACACTGTATAGTAATCGCAAATCTGATATTCTAAATTGTAGTTTTAACACAAGCAGACGTTTTTATAACGAATAACTTTTTCTTCTATAGCTACCAATAAAAAAGTGTTTCCTTTTCCAAACTCCGTGGACACACTGTTGATATAATTTTACATGAAGCTGGATGCTTTTAATAAAATTTTACTGTTCAACCATATACCCTGTATAATAATATCCAATAACCCAAATCCCACATATTTAAATACGAATCGTGTGTACTAAATCTGTCAAACGTCACCACAAAAGGTAAAAACGGCCCATATATTTTCCAGCTTGTAATTAAAAACCGCGATCGAGTATGGAAATAAAAAACGGTCAGTCACAACAATGAGATGATGGGGGCTCGAGGACGATCTGTTCAGACTCGGTGTCTTGGGAACAGACTTTTGAACAGAGATGTGTTCGGTGGAAATATAATGGGCTTTACACTAAATTTTAATTTTTGACCGTTGTATAAACCGAGCAAGAAAAAATAAAATTGTCTATGATTTAACGTCAATGGGTTTTCAGCGGCAAAATTTGGATAGATGTCAGGTAAAAACTATTGTTAGTCTGACAAATGTCATGCTGGCTTGAAAAAGACAAAATGAGAAACTTAAAAGAAAATGCAAGGTTTAGGTGCCAATCTACTCAAAAAATTATAAAATCGATAGTTGAAAATATTCCACTTAACACACGAAAGTCCAAGAACTCAATTTGGTCACAGTTCTCAGAGTTTCTAATGGCAAGAAATTATAAACTGGAAAAATGTACTACTGTGATGGAACTGGCGAAAATCCTCGATGATTACGCCTTTAATATGAAGAAGAGTAATGGAGAAGACCATAAAGAATCTTCTGTAAAGGCTATATGGAACACTACAGCAAAAATGATTCAAGAAATGTATTTCTTGAATCATATCATTTTTCTTCTTTTTACGGATATTTCCTTTAAAAATGCGCGAATGGCAAGAGACACAAAGAGAAAGCAGCTCCAAAGTTGTCAGGAATAGAGGAAAGTAAGTTCAAAAGCATTATCTACCAAAGATTTACTAACAATAATGCAAAGCTACAATGAAGAAAACCCGATGAAGCACAAAAAAAGTTCCATCTCTGCTCATTTGAACTACCTTGGAGAGGCAATGAGGTCGTAAATTGCAAAATTCAATATTTTCAAAAGAAGTTTGATAACATGGGAGAATTTACCGGACGAATTGAATATAAGCATATTTTCCAAGACAGCTCAAGGTGGGTCAAAAGGATTGGCAAACAGCAAATGTTTGGTAAGAAATTCATCAAACAAAGACTGTCCTGTAATATTATTTTTAAAATTATTGGAAAAAAGAGGACCAAACATTTCCACAGACAGATTATTTCTCTCCGTTCATCCACACTGGCAAAAGGGATGTTGGTTCAAACATACTCCACTAGGAATAAATACAGTATCTAAGTGAACCAAAACTTCAGCGGAAAGAATTGGAATTGATACGTAGAAGCATAAAATAACAAATCATTATCATCGATCTTCCGCTGTGTCTGCCCTATTTAAACAAGGTGTTGGGGAACAAGAGTTGATTAGGTTAACAGGCCACTCAAGAGCAAATGGCCCGAAACACGTACACCAATATTTCTATCTACAACAAACCCTTTCTAGGGTAAATAAAGAATTTTGTGGAGAAGACTTCCAGTTTTCTTTACCTCATATTTTTTTTTAAATCCGCCCCTGTAATGAACATTTAGCAGGTAGATCATCCGGGCGACACGACACAGGTGTGAACCACAATGGCCGCGAAAGCAAACGGTGCACACCTGTTCACAATAGCGGTGTAGGAATGCACCAGCCGATAGCTGAACACCTGGGCGATACAGTACAGGTCATAATCGTCTATTAAAGAGCCCTTGTGGTCGGTTTACTGCGGGCGTGCCCAGTATTTCACAGGAATTGTGATTATTCCTGAAATTTTTTTTAAAGGATCCGACCACGCTAACATTTACTATGTTAAATTGCGGTTCTTATTGGCCCGAATTAAAAAAAAACTAAACTAACTTTCGAGTTTTTTTTACCAATGGAAAGTTATATTCGAAGAAAATGAAATATACTAAAGTTGATTGTATTGTAAAAAATACTGAAAACCATTTGCTTTTTTACACAAAAATAACTTTCTGACACTCTAATATCTGTAAGGTTCCAATTTAAAAAGTTCATAAAAATCACGAACGATGCTCTGATATTATTTTCAAAATTTCCAGTGACGCCGCACCACTTAATTCTTGTGAAATTCGTTTATATAATATTTTGTATATAAAAAAAAGAATTTTATTGCCATCGCCAGACGCAGGTACAATACACACGATGTGATGGAAATGCAGTATTTGTTCGTGATAACGGAGATATCCGAAAAAATCTTAAATTTCTATTTTTGGTTTTTATTTTTTTACGCCTTCATTTTTGACTTGGGAAAAAAAAATAAAAAAACACTTGTTCATAGCCGTTTTTATGTTCTACAAGATGACGTTTCGTTCTTTAGATATCAGCTTCAAGTCAATTTTTTTAAATACGGACCTCGAATTTTAAATACAGTTTTAGGGACTTCTAAGCTTTAGAAATTTAATAAAATTTAAAGGGTTTTGAAGTTTTAACATTTTGTCACGTCATTTTAAATTATCTTTCTGTATCATTACGGTCCTGAACATTTGGAGTCAAACTGATGTGAAAAATTTTACTCAAAGAGGCCTGATATTTGATATTTTGTAAGAAAAAAAGACCCAAAATCTCGGCCTCAAATATTTCTCTGTTTATTTTTGTTACATGTTTCGCCTCAAACTATAAACTTATAAACAGTAAAATAATTTTTAAACAAACATAAGCGCATCACAGTAACATAACTAGACTAACACTTCAGTTACCTTTTCTTCACTCGGGGGTATTAATTTTTTTCTGTTTTACAGTACTTTGGTCTAGGTCTAATGTAAAAACCATAGGACTTAAGATGTTATATTAAAATAAATAAAGTACTTATAAAAAATTGAATTACTGCTCATGCCTTAAAAATTTGCTTACTTCCTAGAGTATTGTTACGGTAAATCTTATTGAAAAAATAAACGGCCTAAACACCATAACTTCCTGTATTGTAATTTTAATATTTAAGTAATCCTAAAAATAATTGCCAGGGCCGTAATAGTAAAGAAAGGATAATATGAAATACTAATGATGTGTTATCTGACGGCAAAAGGTTAAAATTTTAAAAACCTTTAAATTGTGTTTAATTTCTAAAGCTTAGAAGTCCCTAAAACTCCAGGTCCGTATTAAAAAAAAATAACTTGAGTTGGTATCTAAAGAACGAAACGTCGATTATAGCACATAAAACAGGTATTAAAGTGTTTTTTCCCAAGTCAAAAATAAAGGCGCCAAAAATTAAAACCCAAAACTAAAAATTTCCCCAAATGTATTCGGAATGTTTACAATTTTCTTTCATCAAATTATTAAGCCCCAAAATACGCAATTTTGCCCTAATTTAATCATTTCGTATCACGTACGCACACCTGTAGATATAATTTCGCATAGAAATGGAACCTTCGAGAAGAATTTAAAAATATTGATCTTAAATTCGTTCTTTAGTATCTCTGGTGACGGTTAGAATGTGAAGACCTAAGAAATACGGGGTCTGGTAGAGCTCCATATTTATTTTTCTCAAAAAATTTTAATAGCGATTTAAAAAAACACGGTATGTTACAAAGTGAGCACATTTAACTCATTTGGGAAATAACGTATTTGATTTACCAAGTCATTTTGGGTCACCCAAACCAGTATTCTTGTTGTTCCCATCTTCAAAAGGAAGAGACACCGGTTTCACGATATATGGGGTTTTCATTTCATGGCAACAAACCAATAAGTGGTATCTCACTTTAAAAAATGTACGGTCTCTTCTGATGTAGCTGCAAAATCTATGCATAATATAAACATATCAGAGAAAAATACATAAATACGTTATTGAAGTTGCGTAAGAATACTTTTCCTACGATCACCTATGAAAATTAGCAAAAATGATGGTTAATTTGGCTAGAAAGCGCCGTATATTACACGCGTTTTGAAAAAAAATATTTCAACACCAGTGTTGAAATATCAAGGCACACTATTTAATTTAAACATATGGTGCCAATTTGACAGACCACCCCTATTTATTAAAAAGAACAAATTTTAGAAAGCAGTTATTCTAAACTTATTAATCATGTATTTGTCGAGTGATTCAGAATTAAGAGTGTGAAAATACGCCATCTGAAAATGTGTGTGAAGAGAGCAACGAAAATTAGCGGCAACGGTTTTTTACCGTAAAACCTAGCCACGAATTTAGCGTTAAATTGTCAATTGCGCCTGCATATTTGGCAACGATTTATCACAGCAACGAAAATGGTTACATCTCCCTGTAGCCACGAATTTCTTAATCAGTTGGAAAAAGTGTAAATGTGGCCATGGTAGTTTAAATATTAACATCTTTTAACTTTAAATAATTAGCAACGAATCTTAACTTTACTATCAATGAAATTATTAATTAATTAACTAAACACACCTATTTTTTTATAAAGCTTAGCTTAAATCCTTACTATACTTTTAGCTATATAACATAATATTTCAAAAGATTCCGCTTATAAATTGAAAAAAAGTTGCAATTACATCCGAAATAAAAGTTTAGACGCCATATTTTAAGGGATGTTGGACTATACCTATAGCTTACGTATCCACTATATGACATATTCCAGAAAATGTGAGGGATTTTGTAAAAAATTAATAACTCCGAGATTCCGCTTATAAATTGGAAAAAAATTGCATTTACATCCGAAATAGAAGTTTAGACGCCACCATATTTTAAGGGATGTTGGACTATACCTATAGCGTACGTATCCACTATATGACATATTCCATAAAATGTCGAAGACTTTGTAAAAAATTAATAACCCCGAGATTCCGCTTATAAATTGTCTAAACTTTTATTTTGTATGTAAATGCAATTTTTTTCCAATTTATAAGCGGAATCTCGGAGTTATTAATTTTTTACAAAGTCCCCGACATTTTCTGGAATATGTCATAAAGTGAATACGCAAACTATAGGTATAGTCCAACATCCCTTAAAATATGCTGGCGTCTAAACTTTTATTTCGGATGTAATTGCAACTTTTTCCAATTTATAAGCGGAATCTCGGAGTTATTAATTTTTTACAAAGTCCCCGACATTTTCTGGAATATGTCATATAGTGGATACGTAAGCTATAGATATAGTCTAACATCCCTTAAAATATGGTGGCGTCTAAACTTTTATTTCGGATGTAATTGCAACTTTTTTCCAATTTATAAGCGGAATCTCGGAGTTATTAATTTTTTACAAAGTCCCCGACATTTTCTGGAATATGTCATATAGTGGATACGTAAGCTATAGGTATAGTCTAACATCTCTCAAAATATGGTGGCGTCTATACTTTTATTTCGGATGTAATTGCAACTTTTTTTCAATTTATAAGCGGAATCTTTTGAAATAATATGTTATATAGCTAGAAGTATACCTAGTAAGGACTTAAGCTAAGCTTTATAAAAAAAATAAGTGTGTTTATTAATTAATTAATTTAATAATTTCATTGATAGTAAAGTTAAGATTCGTTGCTAATTATTTAAAGTTAAAAGATGTTAATATTTAAACTACCGTGGCCACATTTACACTTTTTCCAACTGATTAAGAAATTCGTGGCTACAGGGAGATGTAACCATTTTCGTTGCTGTGATAAATCGTTGCCAAATATGCAGGCGCAATTGACAATTTAACGCTAAATTCGTGGCTAGGTTTTACGGTAAAAAACCGTTGCCGCTAATTTTCGTTGCTTTCTTCACACACATTTTCAGATGGCGTATTTTCACACTCTAATTCTGAATCACTCGACAAATACATGATTAATAAGTTTAGAATAACTGCTTTCTAAAATTTGTTCTTTTTTATAAATATACGCTATCTGAAATTATAAAAAATGTTAATAATGTACTGGAAAAACTATTACCAGAAAAAAACAAATTGCGCTGAAGAAAATGTCATGTATTAAACAACAAATGTTTATCGGTAGCCATAGCGTAAAGAATAGAGCTCTAGCCTACAGATCCCAAGGTCACAGGTTCAAATCCCATCAGGAGTATTTGACTTTTTTTTATAAAAACATTAAATAATTTATAGAATTATTTTGAATTGAAATCTTGCTTGTTGGATGGATTTTTTAAATTTATGTTTAATGCATCTTTCTTTGATTAAATTTAAAATTTTTCATTCTGGTTAATCTAGAAGTCAATCCAGGATTAGTTCTTTCTATGATATATAAAATATGAAAAAATGAAAAAGTTAAACTACAAATAAAGGAAAAGCCTATTAGCAAACTATGAAACCAGATATTAAGTGGAACATAATCTTAAGTAATCTAAGTATGCTAATTTCAACACTAGTGTTTAAACATTTTTTTACAAATCAAAGGCTTTTTTAATAATTCTTTGTGGTCGTAGGAAAAATAGTGTACATTCCTCGTGTGAAAGTGTTTATTCTACAACTCGGAGAATTTCCGCACTCGGCTGACGCCTCGTACTAAATATCTCCTCTTTTGAAAAGTATCACTTTCATCACTTGTTGTAATTTCATGCATATAAAAACCTTTTGAAAAATTCTCCAATTAAATTTCTAGAATAATCTAGAGCGACAAGATATTGACTATAGTACACCCCCGTAGTTAGGATTATGCAAAAGTGTAACTTTGCAGCTATAAATAAAGGAACTATACCCGGTTACTTTTTACATAAATCATAGCCGCCTTTGTTCCTGCGAAAGCTCGAAGCCGATCCGCCGAAAGAAAGAACTTTTTTCAGTCGGACGACCTCGCAGGCGGGCGTGGGATTTTGCGAACGAAGAAATGATACCAGTTTTGAATTTCGCCCCTCAGGGTATCGTTTTGGTGGTCAACGTTGTACGGTGGGAAACTCTCTTCTTACGTCAAACTTGGTCTTTGTAATACTGTATTGAGTTACAGCATACAGACATTTAATTTATATATTATATTAAAAGTTTAAATTTGGACTCTACAGATATTAAAGTGTCAGAAAGTTAATTTCGTTAAAAAAATAATTTTGAACTTTCCTTTTAACATTTTTACTTATTTCTATAAGTTAGAGTTGCTGTATGTTCTAATCAGTGGCGTATTTAAGAGGGGGCTGCCGGGCTGCAGCCCCCCCCCCCCGAGCCTAGGAGCTCGGGTCTAAAAGTATGTTCCTTTTTCCCCTTTTTATAGCTATTTTAATTCAACAAAAATATAATAATATGCAATAAGATACATATTTTTACAACAAACAAAAAAACAATTAGGTATTTTTTGTGTGTCCCACCAAGTGCTGCCTTAAGTAGCTTCGAGATCCCTTTTCTTTTCGTCGGATCCTAGCTCTACTGATGAGTCATGATATGACGAAACGCATCTAGAGATGGATCTGGCGAAATGAAAAGGAAAATCGTCTTTAATTAGGTATTTATTTTTAAAGAGAAAAATTAAAGTAAAAATTTTCATTAAAACATTTTTTATTCAAAAAGTGTGATCATTTATAATGAAAATTAATAGTGCGGAAAGAAACGAGAATGCTTTATTATGAATATACAAAACGGTACTTAAGAAGGAGTATTTCAAAACCTCAGCATTTGCACCAAAAACTGCTCTTAGATCTACGCTCCTAAATTACATGATTTCTGAAAAAATCATCAATTTTGGCGTGGTGAGCGATATTTACTTTATTTTTAATTATGAAAAACCGAGCCCGAAAAACGCTGGTTAGAGTCATACATACGTCTTATGTTAAAATTTTGCATTGACTATGACATATTCATATTTTTCACAAATTTAAAAAATGTTTTTTTTTTCAATAAAGAACCAACTAGGAAATTCAAAAAAAGTAAAAAGAATATTTATAAAAACAAATTAAATACAATCAAGCAGAGGGGGAAAATAATTTAATTTTCGAAATTTGAGAGTAGTTAAGTGAATTTTAAACGAACTTTGGGCGTGGCCCCGAAAATTTTTCGGCTGCGGTGCTTTTCCCCCTTCTTTTAGGTACAATATCATGAAATACATGTAGTCCCGACTGTTCCTTTCTCCAGAAAAAAATGTCCTTCTTACGCCCACTGAGCCCCCCCCCCCTCCTCCTAGCATATTTTCTGGCTACGCCACTGGTTTTAATGGTGTCTAACAGCGACACAGATGTCGCTACACGCAACATCTTGCTGGTGGTTATCACCAAATACTGCAATTTTTTTACTTTTACTTAAAGATACAAGAAAATGTGATAAACGCTAATAATTGTAAGGAGCAAATAGTTGCTTAAAAGTTTTATCCTTTAAAAATATATGTACTTAGTTTTTCGACAATTATAAGCGAAAGTGAAACCAACGTTCACCAATTGAAGACGCCCATAAAGCGAAATTTATTCTTCACGAAGCGACGTTTCATAAAATCTTGACACTAATTTATTTTACTACAAGATCATATTTTATCGCGATGGATATTACATTTATAATATTAAATTTCCTTTTTATGTGAAGAGCGCTTGGTTGACCATAAAATTTATGTGCTACTTCACAATCTCTAAGTGTTCATCTCGCTGTAAATATTTTGCTACAAATCTTCTTTTACATTCCGTTGCGATAACTTATTTCAAAATTGTTTATTTCATTGTTATTATTAAAACAGATTCAATTCAGTTCAAGTAAATATTTTTCAATAATAGACTTTTTCAATAAATTTTGGTTTTAGAGTATAAAGGACCATAGAAAATACAACAAGTATTTTTACTTTTTGATATATTTACAACAAAAACACGGACTTTAGAATATTTCCTAAATGCAAGAGAATCACGAAGATCTGTCTGGTTTATCAAAATAATTTACTTGTAGTTAAAGTAACTTTTCTGATTCTAGTTTTGAGAAAACCATTGTTTGCAGGGGCGGTTCTACAGGGAGGCCTGGGGGGCCCCCCCAATATTTATGAAAAAAACTATAAAATTTATGCCACTGGTAAAAAAAAATTCCGGGTGCTTTATTATTTACATAATTTGATACAATTTGAGCATGATCCTAAAACATTTGGGGCTGTGGCGTTATTTGCTTGCGAAGGCTACCAAAAATTGTGGCTGCCGGGCTTCATTTTCATCTCAAGCATGAACTCTTAATTTAAATCTTTAAATAATGTATTCTTGGCTTAGATTACAAAGGTCTTGTAGGAAACGTTTAGCTTTTAAACTTTTCCTTCTAAAAGTCCTGTTTTATATAGAGATTAAGGTTTTACACGCATATCGTTTTAGTTATTGATTTTTGATGCAATTTTAAAGAAAAACGAGTAAAAAGAATAATATTTTATAGAATTTTTCTATTATATACTTGTCTGTTTCGTTTTCCCTTTTTTAGAGCTATTTTAAATTAACAAAAATATAACCCAATGCAATAAAATATTTTTACAACAAAAACAATTAGGTATTTATTTCTTAAGAGAAAAATTAAGGTTTAATTGAAACATTTTTTATGGAAGAAGTGTGATAATTTATAATAAAAAAAATAGTGCGGGATGAAATGAGAATGCTTTATTAGGAATATAAATATACGGCACGTAAGAAGGAGTATTTCCAAATCTAAGCATTTGCACCAAAAACTGCTCTTAGACCTACGCTCCTAAATTACATGATTTCTGATAAAATCATCAATTTTGGTGTGGTAAGCGATATTTACTTTATTTTTAATCATGAAAAACCGAGCCCGGAAAACACTGGTTAGAGTCATACATACGTCTTTTTTTTTGAATTGACACCAATATCCATATTTTTCACAATTATAAAATACGTTTTTTTTTTAAATAAAGAGCTAGCTAGGAATATCAAAAAAAAATTTTTATCCAACCATGCAAAGGGGGAGAGGTAATAATTTAATTTTCGAAATTTAATAGTAGTTAGGTGAATTTTAAACGAACTTTGAGCGTGGCCCCGAAAATTTTTCGCCTGCGGCGCTTTTCCGCCTTCTTCACTAGGTACAATACCATGGAATACATATAGTCCCGACTATCCCTCTCTTCAGAAAAAAAGTCCTACTTACGCCCCCCCCCCGAGCATATTTTCTGGCTACGCCAATGTGGTGGCCCCCCAATATTTTGGGTCTAGAACCGCCCCTAATTGTTTGATCATGATATGAAAGTTTTCTATACTCTACTGACAAAAGAGTACAGTTTAAATTTAAAAGAATGATTCTCTAAACACACAAGTCTGTATCATAAAAGTTAAACCTTTATTTACTAAGTTAAATAATCTGAAAAGACCTAAATAACGTCTCGACTTCCCCAAAATTTATCCATTTCTTCTCAGGTCAAAAATGACTTAAAAAAAAAACAATGATATTTTCTGGATAGAACAATCCTCATTCAGCAATGAAGTTATTTCTTAATTACACTGTATTTAAATTGCATTCTATTCTAATTTAAATTATTTTATGTTAACAGATTTTAGCCTTTTTTACTGAAAAAAAATTACATTTGTGCAATATTTATAATCAAACTTTGAATTGTTTATAATAAAAAATTATTTAGGGTATATTTGACCGTGAATAAGCATCTGGCGAAATTACTTTCAAATGATTTGTTTTAAAACAACAAACTACCAATAACGAGAGTACTTTTAAGTATGTTTTGTCTGGAACATTAAAAAAGTTACTGACATGTTTATGCACATAATAGGTTATCTTTTGGTTTCTTCGAAATGATAAAAGTCATGAATTATTGATTAAATGTTGACGTGCGCCTCCCAGCCCAAGTGTTTTATACGCTACTGGTACCATTAGATACATTTAAATGATGTACTCAGTGGTGTGCATACAATATAGGCAAAAAAGCATTGCGCTTTTTTGTATTTTAGTTTTCATCCGTGTAATCCAACTTTGGCAATTTATCTCTACATGAATATAATAAATAATAATATAGGACCGAAAAATGTATCCTATATCATTTCCACGAACGCATTATTTGCTTTTTTATATCGTAACCTAGATCTCTGTATAAGCATTCTGTAAGACCGTTCTAAAAGCAAAGATCTCGCTGTACATTAGCGTCTTATGCAAAAGCAAAAGCACTGCTTTTGTACGAGTGAAAGGGAGCGAGAGAGCCGGTAGGCAGTAGGGTAGAAAGATATGTAACAAATAAACCCGTCACAACCTTCGACCTTTTTGGTTGACATTGGTTCAATCAGGTGGATATTATATTTTTAATTTATAATTAGTGTTTTCGCCCTTTTGCTACACTTCGCGCCTTCGGGTTTCGGAAAAAAAGAAATATGAAGGCGTTAATTGTTACTATTCCGGCTAGCAGCGCATCTGCAGAACGATCATTTTCGGATTAAAAAGAATTCATACTCATTTACAAAACACACACGAAGAGACACGCTTAAGTGAATTAACAATAATCTCTCTGGAGAGCGACTTTTTGTAGGATTTAAAAAGCAAAACCAATTTTTATGACGATGTTTTAAAATAATTTTTACGTAAAGACAGCCGTGTTGAACTAATTTACAAATAATGTCGTTTTATTCTTCCTCTGCCACAGTGTTCTTTCCACAAACTCAAAAACAAGACATTTTGTGACAAAATTTGAAATTTAGATTCTTAAATGTTACGGAAGGTAAATTTTTGTCTTAAATGCAGTTTTTGCCTACCCTGGTTAAAACAGCATTGCACGCTACTAAGATGTACGTTCTGCATTTGGCACGTATTTAATAAGATATGCATTTTGTTAAAAATGAGCCGATAGTCACATTACACATAATAAGCGATGCCAATAAAAACTTTAGTTTGAAAAATGCAAGATTTGGAGGAGGGGCTAATATAATTAATAATCAACGCCGCCAAAAGAGATAAGAATCCAATCGAAGAGCTAAAAGGTGTTCTTTTCAGACTCGGGCTGGTCAAAAATCGCCAGAACATTCTTCAAAGTCACTTAGCGGAATGTGGATGTGCAGGAATGGATTAGGTTTAAATTAAAAGAAAGTCCTCAGAGGAAATACAGGAAAAAAGTCAAGTCTATGCAATGTGTTCGTATCGGTTTTCCTCCTCCAAAAGAGACCATCGCACAATATTTGGCTGGAAATCTAACGGCAATCGTCACAAAAATGTTCTCAAAATTACGCGAGGCCACTAAGCAGCCAAAGTCAATAAAAAAAAAAACGATTCTTGATCTGAACCATCACTTATTTTAATTCATATTGAGATGTCTGAATACGTTCCTGTCCTGATTAAATATGCTAAAGCGACAATGTGCAAAACGTGTCTCTAGTTAACTGACCTAACTGATCAGTGTAATCACTTACCCCATCGCGACAAAAAAAAATCAACATCAACGAATTCTTTATTTGCATTATAAAACCGGTATGATTTTTTTATAAATATTTTTCTATAATACATTAATTGAGAGGTGACTTAATAATTGGACACAACCACTCATAATGGGCTCTTTCACTATTCATATTTGATAGTTTTGGCATTTATATTGTTAATTCGGTGCTATAATAGGAGTTTATCATCAATAAAACTATTGCTAGATCATACCATAAAATTGAACGCAAAACTGGCGCGATTACTCGATGACGTCGATCCGATAAAAATTTACAGCGATCTTTTACTTGGCATGTCTTGTGGTTTTGATTACATCCCACTTGCATCCGAGTTATTGTAGAATTTTGATGTATTCTTGTTTAAAATTACTGTTCTTTTTATTTATTTGCTTATAGAACAGAAAGATCGACAAATAACTTAGGTTAGACTTTTGTCAACTGCCATTTCATTAGCTTGGTCTTCTGTCAAAAATTTCGGTGTTGCCACATGTGAAACCTTTTATGCTAGTTAAATTATATATTTTACTCCTAGAATTTTATTAACTTGTTTTAAGACAAAATATAAATTTAGATATATGAATGTAATAGCTGTATGATGATTTTTTATTTTTCCGCATAAGTCCGTTTTGGACAATTATTTCTATAGGATTACTTTTCAGACTTTGTTATTGTATTATAACATAAACATTTTAGAGAACATTGTCAAGCTGTTATGTTGACGTATATTCGAGAAAGTCCGTGTTTTTGTTCCAATAGTTTTTTATTTATTTATTTTCTCACTGATGGCTTAAAAATATTAAAAAGTATAAACAATAGTACATTGTATACCTAGTAGGAAAAGCTGAACATTCCCGGACGACCGTAAAGATTGTATGTCGAGGTGCAAGCAGAGACTGACAATACGGAGTCCGGGAATGTGACTTTTTCTACGAGGTATACATACCATTTTTTCGTAAATCGAAAATTATTAAAAGGACATAACTTACAACAATCAAGTTGTTAAAATTGTGAAATAAGTATTATTAACTTTGTTCACATATAAAGGATGCCATTAAATATTTGTGTTGTAACTATGGAAACACAATAATATTGAATTGTCAAGCTTAACACATTTTAGTTTACAAGTAGCCGTACAGAATAGTGATGAAAATGATACTTTTCAAACGAGATATTTAGCACGAGGCGTCAGCCGAGTGCGGAAATTCTCCGAGTTTTAGAATAATCACTTTCACACGGGTAATGTACACTGTTTTTCCTACGACCACAAAGAATTATTAAAAAAACCTTTGATTTGTGAAAAAAATATTTCAACTCTAAAGTTGAAAAAAAAAAATATTTCAACTCTAGAGTGGAAATACAAGGCACACTATTTAATTTAAACATATGATGCGAATTTCACAGATCGAAAGGTCACAGGTTCAAATCCCATCAGGAGTACTTGACTTTTTTTTATAAAAACATTAAATAAATTATAAAATTATTTTGAATTGAAATCTTCCTTGTTGAATGAATTTTTTTATTTAATCAAGGAAAGATGCATTAAACATAAATTTAAAAAAATCACCCAACAAGGAAGATTTCAATTCAAAATAATTCTATAAAATATTTAATGTTTTCATAAAAAAAAGTCAAGTACTCCTGATGGGATTTGAACCTGTGATCTTTCGATCTGTAGGTCATGGCTCTAGTCACTACACTATGGCGACCCATAAACATTTCTTGCTTAAGTTTAATATATGACATTTTCTTAAGCGGGGCTTGTTTTGACTGTTAATAGATTTTTCAGTATATTCTTAACTTTTTTATAATTTCAGATTGCGTATTTTCACACTCTAATTCTGAATCACTCGACAAATACGTGATAAATAAACTAAACTGCTTTCTAAAATGTGTTCTTTTTAATAAATAGGTGTGGTCTGTCAAATTGGCATCATATGTTTAAATTAAATAGTGTGCCTTGTATTTCCACTCTAGAGTTGAAATATTTTCTTTCAACACGCGTGTGATATTCTGCGCTTTCAAGCCAAGTTAACCGTGCTTTTTTTCTCATTTCATAGGTGGTCGTAGGAAAATAATATTTCCTTACAGTACAATAATAAATATTTTCAACAGTTATTTTCCGTTGCCTAGCAACGACTAAGTGTAAGGTAATATTGACTTTTTCTTTCAAAAATGTTTTTTAAAATGTCAATATTTCCGATCAATTTTCGGATTTTTTTTGATTTTTTGTTCCTTTATACTTTATACACTACAACGAAAATGATAATTTAGTGTAAGAGCCCATTATCAGGATGTAGGGAGGAAGGGGGATGAAAGTTCTATACGTTTATTATATCTACCATATAAAAAAAATTGTAAAACGTTCTTGGTTTCTGGTGGATATTGTTTTTCGCGTACTTAACAAAATAAATTCATGTGACGTGTCGGCTAATTATGGCTCACTAAAAATTTAGGAAAATTGTGAGGGCCCGATATTAATTGAAGGAATTACTGCTGTCGATGTCGTCTGTCGGAAAACGAGAGAATTGAGGGGCCAGACTATACCTACTTTTTTAAGTAACTTTAATTTAAAAAAAAATATTATCGGTTGCTTTTTACCGATTATGTTCCTTTGAATCAATCTTTTAAATTTGCCTTCCTTCAATAATTTCTTGAGACAAACCAGACCAAACCAAAGATGTAATGTTTGCGAAATCTTTTCATCGCCCTGTCAGATCTTTTATACGTATTTATGTTGCAAATTTGTGGCGTTTAGGTTTAATATTCTTGGAAAATTACATAAAAGTTGGCAAGATCGTTACAACTAAACACCAACGGAAAATAGCTAAGGCAATTTAATTTTACGGTTGGTTTAATTTTCTTTGTTGGCAATATTGACATTTTTATCCATCTATTCTAAAATTGGAATATTTTTGTGATAATGTGTTACAGGTGAGCAGCCAGCACCTAAATGAAATAATTATCAAGTTGGTTCGAACTTCTTTTATTGGCGATCTAGATGAGATATAGGTCAAGGGAGCATTGGGACGAGGAGGATCTTGCGAACCAAAGCTTTCTCGATTTAAAAATAGTGAGTGAAACAGAATAACCACTTACTATAGTCTATTTCAGAAAGG
The DNA here is from genome assembly GCA_935413205.1 of Polydrusus cervinus. Lineage (NCBI taxonomy): Eukaryota > Metazoa > Arthropoda > Insecta > Coleoptera > Curculionidae > Polydrusus > Polydrusus cervinus. The sequence continues at coordinate 9,419,798 of OW284516.1, forward strand.
TGTAAAATAATAAAAGCTTATTAGGTATGCAAAGGGGCTACAGAGTGACCCAACGAATATTTTAGCTACTTTCATAATTTGGCATTGATTTCATTGCAAAATTCTTTCTTTTCATCAAGTGCAGGTAGTACCACCCGAGTTTGGGTCAATTTATGGGTTTTGCCTATTGTTATCCATTCACAAACACTGAAAATGGTGTGACAAAGGCGTGCATTATGTACATAGTATTAGGTACACTTATTTTTTATTAAACATTATAAAAAAAAAATACAAAATACAAAACATATATTATATCTACAGAAATTAAATTATAAAAAATCATAATATTTTTCGTCATCTGAGGAACTGTCATCTCCTCTTAACGTTATAATTAACGTGTCGACGGTGCGATCGATCAGGCGTTCAAGATCCCACATTTTCTCCTCTTTTTGAATGACATGATGGACTGCTTTTCGCCAGTTCTCTGGTGTCACTTCCTTAATGGCTTGATTAAATAGTAGCTTAACGTCTTTCATTTTGCATGTCGTGTTGTGTCTTGCTACAAATCCTTTGACTTGCGCCCATGTAAGTTCTATAGGATTTAGGTCGCAATGATATGGCGGTGTGCGCAGCAGAGTTACACTATGTTTTTCAGCTATATCTTCCACGGCATTATTATAAAACGATGCTGTATCTAATAGTTCCTTCTTTATCAAATTATCTTCTTTTTTTGTCTTTGGTTAGTTATCATAAATAATTTAATGTACAAAATTTACCTACGCCTATGGCCGACACTGAAATTAAGCCGAACCGCACTTAATTTCCCATTTTACCCATGCTACACCTTTCTGAAATAGACTTTATCATTTTCATTTAAGAACTGTGACAGATCCAGGTGCATGGACGTCTGTGAGGGGGGAACCTGGAGGCAAGTGGCGACCTTCCCATTGCTATACTATTTAGTAATTTAGTTTGTATCTTTATTAGCATTAGCCGAGTAGCAAAAGTGTGGCAAAAGTCAAATTCTCACTAGTTTTTTATGAACAGGTCTGTATTGTATATCTCTCACTCCTCCTTCAGTCGCAGAAGGCCTTGTTGTGTACCTACGCTTGTCAAAGCAAACAGCACAGTGAGATTGTTTCCTTTTTTTTAGACAACTGAAACACAAGCCTATTTATCGTAAACTTTTTAATCATGTCTCGTAGTAAAGCATGTTATCGATAAAATCGATCAAAAACAGATGGTACCAACGATCCAGTTTCACGCCTCCCATAACATGTATGTTTTAATTTATCGGCTATGGTACTTTACAGCAAAACAAATGTCTAGTTAAAGTTATGATTTATTCCAATTAATTCAAGACGTACCTTACCAGTGTGCTTATAGATAGATAGGTTTACAGTTAGAAATTATAATTTGTAATTATCAATACAAATATGGCGATTTACTGATATAGGTATACATAAGACCATTCATTGTAGCGAGATGACCTCGAATAGCGGGAGACGAAAAACCGATTGTGTTGCAATTATTTGCAACCTTCTCACAAAAATACAATTTTATTCTGAAGAGCTGGAGGGTTTTGATTTGCCAAATGCCAGTATGTTGGTAAGCAACACCTAAAGTTTCGAGTTTTTTCATTGAAAGCCCTACGTAATAACTTAAAAATATTTTATTTCATTAAATAACGCAACCATATAACCAATAATTGCAACCTAACTTTTAAACGCTTGGACTCTTAATTTAAATTTTTATTTTTGTATTCTTGGCTTAGATTACAAATGTCTTGTAGAAAACGTTTAGTTTTTAAACTTTTCCTTCTAAAAGTCCTGTTTTATATAGAGACTAAGGTTTCAGACGCATATTCTTTTAGTTATTGATTTATTATCCATTTGTAAAGGAAAACTAGTAAAAATAATAATATTTTTCTATTATGTACTTGCCTGTTCCATTTTTCCTTTTTTAGAGCTATTTTAAATCAACAAAAATATAACCCAATGCAATAAAATATTTTTACAACAAAAACAAAAAACAATTAGGTATTTATTTTTAAAGAGAAAAATTAAAGTTAAAAATTTAATTGAAACTCTTTTTATGGAAGTGTGATAATTTATAATAAAAAATTAGTGCGGGAAGAAACGAGAATACTTTATTATGAATATACAAAATGGCACTTAAGAACGAGTATTTTAAAACCTAAGCATTTGCACCAAAAACTGCTCTTAGATCTACGCTCCTAAAATACATGATTTTTGAAAAATCATCAATTTTGGCGTGGTGAGCGATATTTACTTTATTTTTAATCATGAAAAACCGAGCTCAAAAACGCTGGTTAGAGTCATACATACGTCTTATGTTAAAATTTTGGATTGACACCAATATTAATTTTTTTACAAATATAAAAAATGTTTTTTTTAAATAAAGAGCCAGCTAGGAATATCAAAAAAAAAAAGTAAAAAAAAGCATGCAGAGGTAATAATTTAATTTTCGAAATTTGATAGTAGTTAGATGAATTTTAAACGACCTTTGGGCGTGGCCCCGAATTTTTTTCGCCTGCGGCGCTTTTCCGCCTTCTTCACTAGGTACTAAATCATGAAATTTATGTAGTCTCGACTGTCCCTCTCTTCTGAAGAAAAGAAAAAGTCTTACTTTCGCCCACTGAGAGCCCCCCCCCCCCCGAGCATATTTTTTGGCTACGCCACTGAATTGACTCTGTCAATCAGCTTAGTTTTGATCAATCTCATCCATAATTTAGGTCCCGCTATGTCGGCGTTTCCCGCCCTTGCGGATTTATCACAATTCTCACAATGGGAAAGCAGACAATTCAACTAAAAAGTGCATCTTAACAAAAAATTGACTGGAGACAGCAAACCATCATCCAACCGACCGTGAAAAGAACCCCCAAAACTAACTTATATTAACTTTTATCCACGTAAACTCCAAAGAAAGCCGTTGTATTACATTATAACGAAAATACGAAATTTAATCTACTTGAACTTTCTACCTACTCAATATTAAACGGCCGTATAATGCAATAATAGGACTGGGTACCGCCCACCACCATATGGCTTTGTGCAGGTCCTTCAGTGGTTCCCTTGATCGGGACCGATTTCCTAGAACCAGGCCTAATGGTGCCAAGCTGTCTGCCGAGGGGCTGAGGTAGAAAGAAAGCGGCCCTAGGACGTGGATTATCCGCTACAATAATCGAATTCAAGCAGTTGAACGTGAATGGAAGCCCGTCATATTCTTTTAAAATTGAACGTAACCGCATAAAATTTACTGGATCAATGCCTACTCTCTGACACTTTGTCCTTGCCTATGATATTTTTCAATAATTTTTACGTCAATACAACCTTCGGAAGAAACAGCAAAACATGTAGTAACAGAACTTATCCTTCCGATTTCGTAAAATATGTGAGACCAATTCCTATTCTGTGAAGATATTAATATTTTTAAGTCAATAAAATCCTCAGAAGAGAAACGTGTGGTAACAAAAAGAAAATTTGTGAAATAGACTTGCCAGAAAAAATGAGAACGAGGCATAGTAATATAGTATATTTCAGAAAGGTTTAGGTTAATAAAATGAGAAATTCCTCCAGTTCGGCTCAATTTCGGTGTCAGCCATAGGCGCAGGTAAATTTTGTGCATTAAATCATTTATGATACCCAACCAAAGAAAAAAAAGAAGATAATTTGATAAAAAAGGAACTATTAGCTATAGCAAATTTACACAAACATCGTTTTATGAAATATACCGTGGAAGATATAGCTGAAAAACATAGTGTAACTGTGTTGCGCACACCGCCATATCATTGCGAACTAAATCCTATAGAACTTATATGGGCGCAAGTGAAAGGATTTCTAGCAAGACACCACACGACATTTAAAATGAAAGACATTAAGCTATTGTTTGATCAAGCCATTAAGGAAGTGACACCAGAGAACTGGCGAAAAGCAGTTCATCATGTCATTAAAGAAGGGGAGAAAATGTGGGATCTTGACCAGCTGATCGATCGGACCGTCGACCCGTTACTTATAACGTCAAGAGGAGATGACAGTTCCTCAGATGACGAAGAATATTATGATTTTTTATAATTTAATTTCTGTATAATGTATATTTTGTATTTATTAAAGCAAAGCTACTATAATTATTCAAAAAAAGTGCATTCTGATGTACCTAAATAAATTTACGTATTCTGCGTAAAGTTTTTAAAATAATGGAGATTGGTGGATATTGATATTTGACGACCCCCCCCCCCCCCCCAAAACTAGTACGACCCCCTTGAGGGTCGCGACCCACCGGTTGGGAACCACTGCTCTACACCTTTTTAAAATAGACTATAAAAAGTATACCCAATATACCAATCTATTCTACCTAATCTGAAGATATAAGAAACCGTTTTTTAGTAAATCTAAATGTTCATGAATAAACACGATTTTTTTTCTACATATATATTGTTTTGTTTTATTGAAACGGAAAAAGAACCATGATTAAGCAACATAAAGTAATAATCTTTGGTAATAATCCGATGTTTTATTTTGAAATAAAATGACTAACAGTTATGCATTGTTTTGTGGTTTCGTACTTTGCAGATAAAATAGGTACCGTTGTTTCTACAGAGTCGTCAAACTACAATAAAACATTTCCCTTTGTTTTTGTCGTATTCATCATTAAAATATGACATCATTTTATTCGATTTTTACTACATACTTACAAAGTATGATTTCAACCATTCAAAGGATAATATGTCTAAGCTTAAAACAGATTCATGGGAATGTTTTCATGGGCAAAATTCCATATTATAGTTTGCTGGGACCATTGTTGTTTATAATTTTTATTAATGACATTGTCTTTGATAACTTTGAAGATCTTTATCTTTCGTTGTTTGCCGACGATACTTCGATCTCTTGTGCTGGATCTACAGTCGATGAGCTTAGCAAGAGTGCGTGTGACGCAGTCTTATTAGTTCAGAGATATTGCGATAAAAATGGGTTAATCCTTAATGAAGGTAAAACTGAATTACTTTATTTTTGTCTTAGAGATCTAAATAAAAGCCTGTTAGTAAAATTAAACAACCAAACCATTGAGCAGTCCCATGTTGTAAAGTTTCTGGGAGTTTTTATTGATTCTAAGCTGTGTGGAGTCAGCAAATAGACTTTGTTCTGAAGAAGCTCGCTGTGTATTGTTTTGTCATTTGGCAGTTGCGCGATAAGATCGATATAAATCTTTTAAAGCTTTATTATTTTTTATATGTCCACTCTTGCTTGAATTACGGAATTTTGGTCTGGGGAGGTTGACCTAGGGCTGACGAAATCTTTATTCAGCAAAAAAGAATAATTAAAACATTCCCTGTTTATATTGAATTGTCTGACTTATGCTAAGGCAAACTTGGACGTATTTTCTCTGACCCGTGAATCAAATGAACATTATCATTTTAGACAGAATTTTAATATTGACGTGGTACATAGATTGTCTGCTGTGGCTCACAGTCCTTTAGTCCTACCCATTAAGTTATTTAATAAACTGCCACAAGGACTTAAGCAACTACATCATCCAAAAAAGTTTAATAAGTTAGTTAAAGGTATTCTACTAGAAAACGCTTTTTACCCCACTAATAAGTACCTTAAATTTAAATTTTGATTATTTAATCAATAATGTCCAAACTGATGGGATTGTGTACGATTTTTTTTATTGTATGTATTTGTTTACCTGTTCATTTTAAATATTGTTTTATTTTTTATACCTGTATATTATTAATGTATAATGACAATTTCCTATACTACCTATACAGTAGTCAAAAGGAAATAAAGGATTTTTATTTTATTTTATTTATATTCACGAGTATATTCAGCTCCCTTATTCCATCCTCTTTTCAAAGTACTATAGGATCTACAGCAATAATTAACGGGTCGACGGTCTGATCGATCAGGTGGTCAAGATCTCACATTTTCTCCTCTTCTTTAATGACTTGATGGACTACTTTTCGCCCGTTCTCTGGTGTCACTTCCTTAATGGTTTGATCAAACAATAGCTTAACGTCTTTCATTTTAAATGTCGTATTGTGTGTCTTGCTACAATTTTTTTTTATGATAAAACACCTGCACTGTAGGAAAAATCCTTTCACTTGCGCCCATTTAAGTTCTAGAGGATTTAGTTTGCAATGACATGGCGGTGTGCGCAGCATAGTTACACTATGTTTTTCAGCTATATTTTTCACGGCATATTTCATAAAACAATGTTTTTATAGCTAATAGTTCTTTCTTTATCAAATTAGGTATCTTCATTGTTGTTTCTTTGGTTAGTTATCATAAAGAATTTAAGAAAATTTACCAGCGCCTATGGCCGACACCGAAATTAAGCCGAACTGGACGGAATTTCCCATTTTATTACGCTTCACCTTTCTGAAATAGACTATAGTAAAATCGCGAAGAGTTTTGTCTTTTAAAGCCGAATATAAAATAAACTAAAGTTAACAATAAATATTTTTCTACTGACGTATTATAATAACCTCTTTTTGATTGTCATTATGATTTTTTAATAACCTCCTTTTAGGCGCAGCGTGCTTAACAATTTTTTAAGCACGTTACCAGGAACAACGTGCTTAAAAGTAACAAGTATAAACACAGACTATAGTTTTACCTATTTATTATAAATATTGACAGTACAGTTACTTATATTATTAAAATTAATGCTGGGGTAACCTAAAACAGTTTGTTGAGATATTTCTCTTTGTAAAATTGATGAGGAATTTGAACTTTGAATAGTAATAGAATCTGCAACAGCAATATCAATTAAACCCATACCACTAGTAGAGCTGGTAGAACACTCGGATTCATTACATTTAACACGTTTGTTGTTAGCGTCCAAAGATTTTTGACCAAGAATTTTTTCGGAAATTTTATTTTTATTTTCTAAAGAATCTTCTATATACCCCTCGCCACGGTATTTGACTGCCAACCTCCATGTCGCTTCAGCATCAATATATCCGCTCCAGAGTCAACTAAAAAAGTTGCTGAAGATCTTCGAAAGCAGTGGCCTGTATATTCTTTAGCGTTTGGAAGCTCCAAGAACTCAGCTATTTTCTTTGATGTTGCTCCAATGGTATTAATATCCACTGGAAGTCTGGAACATTTGGAGTTTCTGTATGCGATAAAAAATCTTTCATGGGTTATGTGTGCTGGACGTAACTGCGCGTACTTTCGGAAAATATTTAAGAAGTTGATGCCGTCAATAGAGCCTTCGCTAATTACAAAGCTTCTTGCAATATTTGTTTTAGTGTTTGGAATGGATATTTTAATTAAAGACTCCGAAATTTCGATATTATTCATATTTAAATATGTGAGTTCTTCTCTGCGACATGCTCCAGAGATTCCCACAATAAGTATGACTTTGTCCAATAAATAGTTCTTATCGTCTGCTTCTTTGACAAACCTTTCTATTTGTTCTTTAGAAAAAACTTTCGACTTTTTGGGCTTATACCCCGTAGATTTTGTTTTCAAAAATGCGATTAGGTTTGTAAATGTCTTCATCTCAACATTTTTATTCAAATAAACGATCGTTCGAAGCATTGAGTAAGTACTCCACAAAGTTGATGGCTTATAGGCATCGGATAATAGTGAAAAATATGCCAAAAAGACTTTTTCTGATAAGTTTTTTACCTTTTTTTCTTCACACCATTTTTTGAATTTTTCGTATGTGCATTCATACAAACTTCTTGATTTTTGGGGAACAAGGTACACCATTGCGTCATTTGCGGCATTTTCAATGTCTGAGTCCTCTAAATCACTCATTTTTACTTTTATATTTGTCGCAGTTTTTGACAAAAAAATCGAATTTTTTTTTGACAACTGTCGATTTTTTTGACATGAAAGGTGTAAATGAAACATAGGTAATAAGATGTTAGTAAAATTAAGTTTTTTATTATAAAACCTCAGTAGAAAAAATATTGTATACAACTCGTTACGAAACAATGTCTTTTAGTCACTTTGACATGTTGTCCAACTCGGCTTCGCCTCGTAGGACAATTCACGTCGCGTGCCTAAAAGACACTCATTTCGCAACTAATTGTATAAATAGCTATTGTATTAATTAATTAAAAAAACGGTCCGTACAACAAAACCCAAGCTTCGGGCATTTGAACCTCGACCTTGCCACTTAATAAAAAAAAATTGAAGTGCTTTAACTTCTACTTTTAATGGCGTTACAATCTATCACGCCAGTGTTAAATAAGTAATTAATTCTCGTCGGGATAAGTTATATAACAAGACAATATATAAACATCAACATACATGGTTAAACGCTGTTCAAAGATTTTTTTAATATTCATGTCTCGGGAGCAACGCCTTGTCAGATCGAATTAATAGGATATTAAAATTTAGTCGTAATTATTTCCAAGAATAATGCAGACGGGTGTGGTCTGTTTTTGTTTATTTCAGCAGTAATTAAAAATGGAGTTAAGTAAACGCCTGATTTAAATTAAGGAGATCCAACAACGTTGAAATTTGCCGTGGTAAATTGCTGTTCTTCTTCGCCCGAATTATGTAAAGACTTAACAAATTATTGCATTTTTTTTTACCAATGGAAACTGGGGTGAAAAGGCAAAGAAACAAAAAATTATTGTTGCCTATAATATATTAATTATCTATTTCAGAAAGGTGTAGAGTAACAAAATGGGAAATCCCGTCCAGTTCGGCTCAATTTTGGTGTCGTCCATAGGCGCAGGTAAATTTTGTGCATTAAATTATTTATGATAACTAACCAAAGAAGATAATTTGATAAAGAAGGAACTATTAGCTATAGCAAATTTACACAAACATCGTTTTATGAAATATGCTGTGGAAGATATAGCTGAAAAACAACAAACTGTGCTGTGTTCATTGCGAAATAAATCCTATAGAACTTACATGGGCCCAAGTGAAAGGATTTGTAGCAAGACACAACACGACATTTAAAATGAAAGACGTTAAGCTACTGTTTGATCAGGCCATTAAGAAAGTGACATCAGAGAACTGGCGAAAAGCAGTTCATCATGTCATTAAAGAAGAGGAGAAAATGTGGGATAGTGACCACCTGATCGATCGGACCGTCGATCCGTTAATTATTACTGTAGATCCTATAGTACTTTGAAAAGAGGATGGAATAAGGGAGCTGAATATACTCGGGAATATAATATGGAATTTTGCCCATGAAAATATTCTCATGAATCTGTTTTAAGCATAGACATATTATCGTTTGAATGGTCGAAATCATACTTTGTAAGTAGTAAAAATCGAATAAAATGATACGACAAAAACAAAGAGAAATGTTGTATTGTAGTTTGACGACTCTGTAGAAATAACGGTACCTATTTTATCCGCAAACATTAGAACATCACCTAACATTTGTTTTCCCTGGTATAATCCTTCCAGACATCAATATTTTTTAAGAATCGAATACTTTGACACGCGTAACCCCGTCTTCTATATATATAACACTTGAACAGCATAAAATTTAAATAAATTACTGCATATTATATTTTTCTTTTCTTGCATTCTCTATTTAGTTAGTCTTTCTTTCTACCTGGCGTTTTATTGCTGCTATTCAAACCAGTTAGTAACTAACAAGTTTTGGTTCAGTTTTTGATGTTGGACCACCTCACCCCTGACTAAACTTTAACAGCATCCACCAATATTTGTAAATTCTTCTCCAAGGTTACCACGCTACATGCGAAATTATATAATATATTAAATTGAACAAAAAACATTGCGTTTTGTTGACGCGAATCCTGGCCATATTTGTTAATGGATTTTTAACAACTTTTTAAATTTGGAATATACACAGGAGCGTAACTAGACACCTATATTTGGGGTAGAGGGCTTTAGCCACGGCGTATAGAAATCCTACACAATCTTACTACACCTCTAAGAAAAGAACACTATTCCGCAGTAGCGTGCAATGCTGTTTTAATCAGGGTAGCAACAAATTGCATTAAAGACAAAAATTTACCTTCCGCAGCATTCAAGCATAATAAATTTCAAATTTTGTCACAAAATGTTTTATTTTTGAGTTTGTGGAAAGAACACTGGCACAAGAAGAACAAAACGACATTATTTGTAAATGAGTACAACACGGCGGTCTTTACGTAAAAATTATTTTAAAACATCGTCATAAAAATTGGTTTTGCATTTTAAATCCTGCAAAAGTCGCTCTCCTGAGAGATTATTGTTAATAAGCGCGTCTCTCCTTGTATGTTTTGTAAATTGGTATAAATTCTTTTTAATCCAGAAAATCATCGTTCTGCAGATGCGCTGCTAGCCGGAGTAGTAACAATTAACGCCTCCATATTTATTTTTTTCCCGAAACCCGAAGTCTAGCAAAAGGCCGAAAACACTAATTATAAATTAAAAATCTATCATCCACCTGATTGAACCAATGTTGCCAAAAACGAGGTCAATTATTATATGAAATATTATAAGGTTACTGATTATTTAATATTATGAATCTATCAGCAAAAATTATTTTAAGTGTCACATTATTTTGCGATACCTTATCCGTTATCCCTTTAAAAACATCTTAACTAAACTAATTAATAACAAAACTTATAGGGGCGTGTTTCATATTTTATATTGAGAAAGCGATGTATTTTCCAAACTACGATAAAACTTGAAGATTAGCACCAATGCACACACCAAATGCGGGCTGATAGATGAAAAAAGTGCGAAGGTTGCGACAGGTTTATTGGTTACATCTCTTTTTACCCTACTGCCTACCGGCTCTCTTGCTTGCTTCCACTCGTACAAAAGCAGTGCTTTTACATAAGACTCTAATGTACAGAGAGATATTTGCTTTTAGAACGGTCTTACGGAATACTTATACAGGGATCTAGTTTACGTTATAAATAAGCAAAGAATGCGTTCATGGAAATGGTATAGGATTCATTTTTCGGTCCTATATTATTATTTATTATATTAATGTAGAGATAAATTGTCAAAATTGGATTACACCGATAAAAACTAATATATAAAAATAAATCGTTTGTGTTTGTTTTATTGTTTCCAGGGTAGGCAATGCCTTTTTGCCTATATTGTATACACGCCACTGCTATTCGGTCAAGTCGTTGCTTACACTTTATATGAATTGATTTTTTCTAAATTACATTTATTTTGTTCGTTTTCCGGCTATTTCTTTGAATTTTTCGAATAATTTTCTAATGGCGTGGTATGAAATATATCAAATAAATTACCATATAGCTTGTATACAGAAATAACAGCACAACAGAGTACATAAACCCGTATTTTTTATTGGTATAGTTAAATTTAATGCACTAAAAACCTGTGTTCACTCATAAAACTACAGACAATTTCGACCAGTAATATATGTCGAATTAAAAACCACTTTAAAGTATTCAGTATTAAAAACTAGACGCTCAACTTTGGTTAATCAGTTAAATCAACATGTTACCGTCAAAATATACACAAATATAAATGATTCCGATTGCTTTCGAAGCTCCATTGTTAAGAATATTATATAAACAAGACTCACCTCGATACTGAGCACTTCAAAAACAACATTCAAAATAAAAAATCCAAATTGAAAAACTCTAAAGGGCCACATCGCAACAAGTTCTAAGGCGTCAAACAGTTCCCTGTCAACCTCCTACTCACGCATAATTACGGAAAACCGTCGCGATAAGACAACGAAAACTTCTTAAAAAGAGTCAAATATAACGAAAAACTACGGAAAAACCGCTCCGCTAGCACAGTCACAACTTCGCCCACTGAAAGCTACGAAGATAATCGCCTGCATGGGCACTAGCTTAAAGCCAGCAGAGGTAGCTTTTATGTTTTAACAACTGACTGATGTTGTGTGTATGGTATCACGGCAAGTTTCTTGTTGTCTGCACCAAACCGTTATTAATGTCGGTCTGCTTCGCGAGTGTTATCTTTTTCGGGTTTTGGAAAATGTTAGTATGGGGGCAAAACACCGAAGAGGGCACCGGATCGGGAATACACGGAGTAAATTTGGAGAGAGACGTCTACTTCTGTCTGAGTATATGAAGTCTCCCGGCATATGAAATGTTACTGACTATCTATGTATACATTTTTGTCTGTTTATTGTATGTGTATATATCTCGGTCTGCATGTAGTATTTGCCCGTCATGTTTTACGTTAATTAAGTCTATTTCAGAAAGGTGTAGAGTAATAAAAGCTCATTAGGTAGAAACTACAGAGTGATCCAACGAATATTTAAGCCACTTTTATAATGTGGCATTGATTTCATTGCAAAATTCTCTATTTTCATCAAGTGCAGGTAGTACCACCCGGGGTTGGGTCAATTTATGGGTTTTGCCTATTGTTATCCATTCACAAACACTGAAAATGGTGTGAAAAAGGCGTGCATTATGTACATAGCATTAGGTACACTTATTTTTTATCAAACATTATAAAAAAATACAAAATACAAAAAATACATTATACAGAAATTAAATTATAAGAAATCATAATATTCGTCGTCATCTGAAGAACTGTCATCTCCTCTTGACGTTATAATTAACGGGTAGACGGTCCGATCGATCAGGTGGTCAAGATCCCACATTTGCTTCTCTTCTTTAATGACATGATGGACTGCTTTTTGCCAGTTCTCAGGCGTCACTTCCTTAATGGCTTGATCAAACAGTAGCTTAACGTCTTTTATTTTGAATGTGTGTCGTGTCTTGCTACAAATCCTTTCACTTACGCCCATATAAGTTCTATGGGATTTAGTTCGCAATGACATGGCGGTATGCGCAGCACAGTTACACTATGTTTTTCAGCTATATCTTCCACGGCACATTTCATAAAACGATGTTTGTGTAAATTTGCTATAGCTAATAGTTCTTTCTTTATCATATTATCTTCTCTTTTTCTTTGGTTAGTTATCATAAATAATTTAATGCACACAATTTACCTGCGCCTATGGCCGACACCTAAATTGAACCGAATTGGACGGAATTTCCCATTTTATTACTCTACACCTTTCTGAAATAGACTATAGTATTTCTACAGAAAAATAGATGGTTGCAGAAGTCTTGTGCGCCTACCCTATAAGCTCTACGGATCTACAACAGTAAAGTTGAAAAATAAGAATATCTAAAAAATTAGTGTTCCTCTGATTGATGTTTGACCAGCAGTTGAAATGTCAGGACTAGAGCTTATACTACAGAGGACGGACCTCGACTACTATCCGTTTTATTAACAAACAATGTAAAATGACCTGGTCAACAATAATTTATAAATGATACTGCCAGTCCAGGTGAACCGCCAAGTAATATGCAAATGAGGCATTTTTAATCACCGCCGCATAATGATGTGGTTTAGATTTTATATACATCATGGTACAGGGTGTCATTTTATTTCATTTAAGAGGAATTTAATATGCAGTTTGTTCTGCACGGACCAAGTTTTCTTTAAGAAATTATTTATTTTATATTTTAAACGCCTTGTATGCTTCTGTTACGGATATTTTAACTGATTCCTGAAATGGAAATTAAGACATATTCTGAAAACCATTTTAAAACCACAAATAAATTTGTTTCACATTTATTTTAGGAATTCTGAGTCCCAGTTGGAAGTAAACAGCTACCAAGAAAATCTTGATAATAAAAAATACAAAACTTTAAAAAAAATTTGTGTCGTAATAGTTAATTATGTTACTAGTACGGTATGAGCTTCATTACAGTAACGAGTCGTGGTAACCACACGAGTGCTGTAATGAACCTTACCGTACGTGTGATATAGAATATTTTATCCAAGACCCAGACCAGGTGCTGTCATCAGCATCAGGTATTAACTTTACTTTTAATATTTATAATAGATAAGCATTTTTTTGAATAAATAAATTGTAAAAAATTGCTGTTTTTTTACACAAAAATGAGTTACGTAATGAGTTTATTACATAACTAGTGATGTAATGAGCTCATTACATCGCTAGTTGGTTGGTTGGTTTAAGGCGGGGGTCGGGCGTTCGGCCCAAACTTCCTGCACTGCAGCCTAGTAGCTTATTGTGCTCCCCTATCTTGTTAGAAAAGATTTGTTCCCTTTATAAGGTCCAGTAAATTCCTACCAAGTTTGTCATGTGGGAGGTTATCCCCACATTGGATTCCTCCGAAGATTTTGAATCTTCCTCATGTCAGTGCTTCGCTGTTATGTATGATATGTGAGGCGATTTCGTCCTCTTCGCCGCAAAGTCTGCGTTCAATGGGACCATTGTAAATTCCTATTCCGACCACTTGTTTTAGCTGGGTGCGCGTTACAAGCAACATTCCAGTTGATAGCTTTTTTGGAGGGTTTCCCAATTATGGCCCTCGCTTGGGTTTGACCAGGTATCTTGTTCCATCGGAATAGGTGTTGTTGTGCCCACCTGTCTGATGTTGCTTTGGTTGATTGTTCTGATACGCCAAGGGCGGGTTCAAGGCCCCTGAGTTTTTGATATGATCCGGCTCTAGCCAGCTTATCAGCTTTTTCGTTGCCCGCTATCCCCGAGTGACCCCCCCCCCTACCCATGGGAGTTCTACCCTGTTGTTCCTTGCTGCTAGATCTTTCAGTTTGTTTAGGCACTTCATTGTGATCCTCGATTTAAGTCGATTGGAGTTTAGGACAAACATAAGTAGTACTATAATACAACTTATTATGTACTTAAACAGGCTAAAATAGGTTGCGTAATAAGCTCATTATAGTGTGGGTCTTATATAAACTAAATTATAACATTAGGCAATTATTATTATACTCCAATATCTCAGAACGCCGCCTTTTCGATTATTTAGTAATTTAATGTCAATATTATTTAACACCATCATTGGAATATCAACAGACTGCTCGTCTCGAATCAGAAATTACACGTCCTGTCAATAAAACAATTTAAAATGACCTAATAGTTTAGCCGTCAGGTAAACATTGGTTTATAATGAAGGGTGAAGCGAGTAAAACTTGACCAGCTTGTTACTTGTGTATTACACAAGTTACACAGGTTTTGGCTTTCTGATGAGTCCTAACAAGGACGAAACAGCTTGTCATTGTTTACCTGTGCCCCAGGGAAACCATTACCTTTGGCGTCCCTGTGTACTTTAATGCAAAAGGTAGGTGCACTACTTTGTCCGGCTACCGCTAAAAAACTTTCTATCCTTATAAGAATGTTTTATCACTTACATGTCTCCAAACACTTCAACTAATTATTTTTTTGGTCAAGTTTACAATAAAAATAATTATTGACATACATTTTAGGGACCACCTTACCCTAACTATTACTCATAACCTAGAAAAACACCTGCATCAAATAAATGACTATACTTAATGACATGACGATAAGCCCTTATCATTTAATTTGTTAACAAAAGCCATACAAGGATACCTGTTACGTTATACATAGGTCCTCTACTCATATGCGTGGCTGATGAGCAACCTAAATATGCTTTCATAAAATAAATTAATACAATAGCATCTTCTAGTCGGAACAGTATAATAATATATAGGGTGACGCACCAAAAAGTTTCCACCCAGGTTTATTAAATGAATAAATCAAAATACGAACGTAAACGATACTTTTTAGGAGGATTTTTTTTTTGCTATTTTCACTCTCTCCCCCTTACGAAGGAGTGTTTTCACTCTTAAAATCTTAAAGAGGAAGAGGGTTGAGTGATATCTTATTTTAAAGGGAGTTGTCCTTTCAAAGGGACCACTTTCATAGACGTTGCTCAAGAACATCCAACTAATATTACTAAGGTTAGAAGTTCCTGCGACATTTTATCTATTGTTTGTTTAGCCCATTGTGCTCACCCTGTTTGGTTGTTACGTTGTTACATCCACTCCGTGATCCTAGTTCCTTGTACTAGTTTATGTAGGTCAACTGGGGAGAGGGTAAGGATGTCCTCTGGTTCCAGTTTTGGTTGCCCGAGTATTTATTCCGATCTAGTTACTCGCAATAGCAAACTATGTGCTGTACAGTTTCCCTGTCTTGTCCGTATAATGTGCAGTCAAGGTCTCCATTGTACAGTTGCATTCTGTGCAAATGGTTCTTGACAGCCATGCGTCCTGTCAGACTACCTGTAATGGTTCTCAGCTGATTCCTGTTCATTTGAAGCAACTATTCCAAAAGTCTTGATCTGGATCCCCAATGTAGCTTTTGCTGTGGTGTATTCCCTGTCGGTTGCTCCAGTGGATTTTGTGTTCACTCCTGATCCATCGCTTTATGGCATCTCGTACTGTGCATCTTGGTACTCCGAGTGCCGGTTCTGGACCAATAATAGTAGATCCTGTAACGAGGTTGGAATGAAAATTTGATCCGAGTGGAAGATTCCAAACGCGAGCGTAGCGAGCGTGAGGAACTACGAGTATCGAATTTTCATTCTAACCGAGTAGCAGACTATATTTTCTCCACGATTAAAAATACTATTCGCAATATTTGTAATTTCAGGTGGAGTATTATCCAGTTCCATATCTGATTCATCCAATTTTTCACTCATATTTTGACTTGCACTAAAATTTGTCTGCTGACATTAACAGTTTCGATATTCATGGCAACCTATGTCGTTTAGATCAATTACAGAATATTCATTCCGTATCTTGTTATGGAATGAAAATACACGCAAAACGCATAAGAAGCAAGTGTTTCAGAATAAATATTCCAACTCAAGAGCGAGTATTTTTACATTCTATTATCAAAAATGATTTTGGAATTATTGCATTCAGTAATGGTCGTGGAGAAATGTATTTTCTGAGCCTTTCCTTGCAAGTTCATTGGCTTTTTCATTTCCTGTAATACCTTCGTGTCCTGATACCCACTGCATTATTACTTTATTTACTTTTGACAGGGCCTCCAGTTCCTCTTGAAATTCCCATACCAGTCTTGAAGTTACCTTGTTGCATATTAGCGATCGAAGGGCTGCTTGACTGTCAGAAAATATATGGATCCGCTTATTGAGGTAAGCCATCCTATTGTTTTTGTACGCACATTGCAATATGACGTAGATTTCTGCTTGGAACACTGTGGGAGACTTTCCCAGAGAGAAAAACGCATTTTTCTCCTTTCTTTCTCCGTGTATCCTCTTTGGTTTTGGAGTTGTGTGTGTACCCGATTATTACCCGTTATTCGTAATGGATTTTTAAAAAGTTATTAAATTTGGACTATACAATTATTGGAGCGTGTAATTTTCAATAGTTTTTACAATACAACAATGAACGTTAGTAGTATTTTTAGGGTTTTCATTGGCTTGATATTTTTCCTGCAGGAGTATTAACACTTGGAAGCGCCCGAAGCCCCGGGATATTTTTGCGCCCCCCTTCTACAGTGGCGGATTTAGAATTTGTTCTAAGAAGGGGGGGGGCGAATTTTTTGGGTGCCACACCCTTTTTTGGGTTTAAATAACCGTAAAGCTTAATCTGCGGCAATATGCCAGACTTTAAAAAACTCTTTTAATCTGTGAGTTTTGACCGCTAGGGGGGAGGGGGGGTTCGTTAATAAAGCACAAGAATTGACTTTGTATATTACAACTACCTATATTATGTATTGGTAACATAAAGTAAGTAAATAACTTTTTCAAGAGCTTCTTAAGTTCTTAAGATTAAATTTATTTTAGGGGGTCCGAAAAAACTTTTGGGGTGGCCCGGACCACCTCTGGCCCCCCTAGCGTAGCCACTGCGCCGCCCGCTGCCAAAGAGATGCCTATGTTGCGATGCGAAGCGTATTAGTCTGGGAAAATAAGCTACAATAATTATACATATATTATAATAATTATTACAGAATAATATACATGGCGTGTGGTGTTAGGTAACAAACGCCGTTTTTTTCTAACCACGGTTAAAATCGCTTAGTTTCATATCTTGTTTTTTGGTTATCTTAGTCTCTCATGGAGTCTTGGCGCTAGAAAATGTGGCGCCCTTTCAGATTTGGCGCTAGAAGCCTAGGCTTCTTCGGCTTCTACTTCTGCATGAAATTAATTTTCCCACACACCCACATAGATACCGCCTTTTCTATGGTGAAAAAAAGTAAATAATTTGCTTAGTTCCTTTTGTAATTCGGGTTTGTTGTTAAAATACGGAATACAATACCAAAATGTCGGCTGCTGAAATCATATGATTACTTTTAAAGGTTAGGTATTCCGTCCCGTGCGCTGTGGTATTTTATTTTAAGTACCATTAAAAATATATTACGGGTTATTAATAAACTAATGACATATCAACAGAATAATTTAAATATCTGCAAGTTTATTAGTGTCAGAGATCACTTTTAAATTAATTAACTCGGATTTTAAATACATAAATCATTTTCCCGCAATTATTACATTATATTTATAGATATATTTTATTTTTATCGAATTATATTGATTTAGTCGTAAACATTTCTATCTAGTTATGAAGAAGTACATTTCAACTTGTCGAAAATGTTAAAAAAATATTAGGTATGGAGAATTATATTTTGTTATTGTTACCAAACGACCAGCCGCGCCGAATGTAATTTTCACAGTGATTTATGCTTAATTAGCATAATAAAAATGTTAGGAAAATCCCTTTTTACCGACATGGTTTTACCTCTCTTGGTATTGGCCCGAATCCTGGCCATGTTTATTAACAGCTTATTGAAAACTTTTTAAATTTGGACAGATATTGCAGAGTGTCAGAATAATATTGTTACAAAAAAAAATAATTGTCAATATTTTTTTGCAATACAATGAATTCTAGTAATTATTTTCAGGGTTTTCATTGGCTTATTTGTTTCTTAAGATTGACACCTGCCCATTAGTAAAAAAAAACTCAATAATTCAGTCAGTTTTTCTGTTATTCCGGCCATAGCAATTTAACCAGTGGCGGCTCGCAGTCTTAAAAAATGGTGAAGAGCTAGGTATAGTGCGGGTACTTAAACAAACATTGACTGAAAACCCGTGTAAAAAAACGTCTCTCTTATCCTAATCTGTCCAACGACTGAATGGAGTTTCCAACAAGTTACAAACTATGCCATTTTTAAAACACACAATTAATTAGGTACGTACACTACTGAATTAAATGAAAAATAAAAACAAAATTTTTTAATCACACAGTAAATCACGTAAAAACGATATCTATAACCGTAAGTTTTGCTAAGCCTCAAAATAACGACCTTAAGGTTAGGCGAACCAATGCTAAAACAATGGTGCATATGACTGATCTATTCTTAAATTGCGCTTCATCATAATGCAAATTGTTTAATACTGTTTGCGTGACTGACGTCACGTAACCATAGCAACGGGGAATATCAAAGCCATGTTGGGCATTGGGTCTTCACTTGCTTTGAGCTAATCGACACAGCTGACTGGGGCGCGCCAAAATGCACGAGTGTTTATAATTATTGTCCATCGAAGTTAACCGTGGCCCAATTATGCATAGCTACATTTAGATTAATTAGTATTATTAATTCTAACATAATTATTTTTTAAGGGCTAAAATGGTAGCTGTATTGGTACATTAATATTTAATATGGTCGAAAAACTTTCCTCCTGGTTTTATTTATTTTTTTATACCTCACCTGACGAGCCGCCACTGAATTTAACACAGCAAATTTGGGCGCGGTCTGATCGACTTCAATGTTTCAACCCCCCCCCCATGATATATTACTTGACTGAACTACCCAACTCAAAAATCGTCTCCCTAGCCTTACTAGAGAAGATAGAAAAGATTCTTTTCTAAAAAAAATATTACTAAAATATATTAGATACTAAAAACAATATTACCTAAATGAATCAAGGTGTGTCCTTCCACGTTCGCTTTACCTCATTCATCACCTTAAGATATACTAACAATTTTATTTGTCCGTCCGTTGGACAACTTCCATTTCCGACAAGTGCGTTTAGTCGGTCCTGTTCTGTGGTCAGTCCGACCCAGTGGCGTATTTGGGGGGGGGGGGGGCTGCAGCTCCCCCCGAGCTCGACTCTAAAAATCTAATTGCAACCTAATTTTTGAACGCTTGGACACTTAATTTAAATCTTTAAATAATGTATTCTTAGCCTAGATTACAAAGGTTTTGTAGGAAACGTTTAGTTTTTAAAATTTTCCTTCTAAAAGTCCTATTTTATATAGAGATTAGAGTTTTCAGACGCATATCGTTTTAGTTATTGATTTTTGATGCAATTTTGAAGGAAACCGATTAAAAATAATAATATTTTATAGCATTTTTCCAATATATACTTGTCTCTTCCGTTTTGCCTTTTTTCAATCAACAAAAATATAACCCAATGCAATAAAATATTTGCACAGCCAACCAAAAAATAATTAATTGAAACTTTTTTATGGAAGAAGTGTGAAAATTTATAATAAAATAAATAGTGCGTGAAGAAACGAGAATGCTTTATTATGAATATACAAAACGGCACTTAACAAGGAGTATTTTAAAACATATAAGCATTTGCACCAAAAACTGCTGTTAGATCTATGCTCCTAAAATGAAAACATGATTTCTGAAAAAATCATCAATTTTGACGTGGTGAGGGATATTTACTTTATTTTTTATCATGAAAAACCGATCCCGAAAAACGCTGGTTACAGTAATACATATGTTAAAATTTTGGTTTGTTATCAATATTCATATTTTCACAAATATATAAAATATTTTTTTTTTTTTAATAAAGAAACAGCTAGGAATATCAAAAAAAAAGTAAAAAATAACATTTACCAAAACAAATTTAATTCAACCATGCAGAGTGGGAGAGGTAATAATTTTATTTTCGAAATTTGATAGTAGTTAGGTGAATTTTAAACGAACTTTGGGCGTGGCCCCGAAATTTTTTCGCCTGCGCCGCTATTTTCGAATTTAACAGGGCATGGCATCCAAAAAATGAAATTTTTTTTTAACTTAATAACCTAACCCCCCCATGAATAACGTCTAGCTACGGCCCTGCTCATTTGTAACATCATGTAAAATTAATCCATATAGCATGTTACTTTTTATTCGAAAAACCTAATGGTATGAAATAATTAAAATAAATGGGGCATAATTAAATTTGCATTTAATTATATATATATAACAATAATTAATATTTATCCAACTCAAAGAACATATTTCCGACATTCCAACATTCAAAACGAAAAAATAAATTTGACTATCAAATGATTTTTTTACGATGCTCGATTGGCTGAATACTAATTTTAGCCTACAGATATAAGAGACATTCTGAACTAATAGAATATTTGTATGTCTTTTACTTATTTTATAATTAATTTACTGTTTGCAAACTATTACGTTGTTAGCAGTATATACGGGGTGGTGTGTCCGAACAGGATTCATGGGATGTCCCATGTAAATTTCGAGGTGATTAAATATTCGCTCTCGAATTAATCCCAAAGAAAACTTTTCTAAAGATATTTTGAAGAGCTTAGTTAGAGTAAAATGTCTGGCAATTTTGAACTAAGTATTTTACACATACCGTTTTTAAGATAATAAGAAAACTCTGTCGTCAAACTAGCTTAAATCTGCAGTACGATTCTGTTTAATTTTAATTTAGGTAAAAATGAAAATATGTACACTGTGTTGACACTATAGTCTTATTTTTAGGTGCAGAGTAATAAAATGGGAAATTCCGTCCAGTTCGGCTCAATTTCGGTGTCGGCCATAGGTGCAGGTAAATTTTGTACATTAAATTATTTATGATCACTAACCAAAGAAGATAATTTGATAAGGAATGAAATATTAGCTATATCAAATTTACACAAAAATATGCCGTGTAATATATAGCTTAAAAACAGTGTAACTGAGCTGAGCACACCGCCATGTCATTGCGAACTGAATCCTATACAACTTATATGAACGCAAGTGAAAGGATTTGTAGCAAGACACAACACGACATTCGAAATGAAAGACGTTAAGCTACTGTTTGATCAAGCCATTAAGGAACTGACACCAGAGAACTGGCGAAAAGCAGTCCATCATGTTATTAAAGAAGAGGAGAAAATGTGGGATCTTGACCATCTGATCGATCCGACCGTCGACCTGTTAATTATAACGTCAAGAGGAGATGACGAAGAATATTATGATTTTTTATAATTTAATTTCTGTATAATGTATTTTTTGTAAAGTTAAAAAAAAATAAGTGTACCTAATACTATGTATATAATGCACGCCTTTGTCACACCATTTCCAGTGTTTGTGAATGGATAACAATCGGCAAAACCCATAAATTGACCCAAACCCGGGTGGTACTACCTGCACTTGATGAAAATCAAGAATTTTGCAATGAAATAAATGCCAAATTATGAAAGTGGCTTAAATATTCGTTGGGTCACTCTGTAGTCCTTTTGCATACCTAATGACCTTTTATTACTCTACACCTTTCTGAAATAGACTATAGTACTAGGACGCTAGGAAAAATCGTAGGCAAGCATCACAGTACTGCTTTACCAAAGAGTTTTTAGATGATGATAAAAGTTTTTCCGATGATCCTTGCTTTACGTTAAACCATGAACCCCGCCATGAACCAAACGTTCAAAACTTCAGGTATTGCAGAATTAGTTTTTATTTTTCATATTTATATAAATTTAATGTTACAACTTCGGGTTTAACATGTTAAACCGTAAAAATTTAAATTTTTTAAAAGTGCTTGCAATCCCTCGCATAGTAGCCCTCAACTGCGTCTCGGGCCAAGCAAAGTAATACTTTCGAAAAGGGGAGTATAAAACAAACAATTTGATTTAATTGAAACTTTTTTCATAAATAATTCTCTGGCGTTATAAACACATGGGAATGACCCATAATTCGTACGAGCGTAAATACATGGCGCCTATTTTATTTATTATTAATATGATAAACACGAATATTAGAAAATGTAAGCAATTAAAATAACAATTATATTATCACAGTTAGACGTAATGGTTTTGTAATATAATAAAATCGTTGAATAATTTTTCGTTTTTTTTTATAGTTCTAAATATAGCATACAAAAGGGGGTTATAAAAATGTGTTATTTTCATAGACATATAAAGAGTTTCTTTTATGTCTATGGTTATTTTATTAAATAGAATTTACTAGTGTGTTATAGCGGTTCTACTGTTGTGATATCGAAAATAGAAATAAGTAGATTAGACTGTATAAATCTTCAAACTCCAAACTGAGTTTATTGCAGTAGTATCAAAATATTACAGATCGTTTTTCCGCTTACTACTCTTCATTTATAACTATAACATTACTTCGTGGTTTATATAAGACCTTTTTCATGTAATGGGGATTTCCAATACTGGTCGTGATAAATCGTGCATTTTTTAACAATAATAATCCTTGTGTCAATAAACTTTTCATTCGCTTATTAGCGTTTATTGGCATATCACTTTTGAGAAGCATATTGTTTTTTTATTTTGTGGTATGTATATGTACAGGCAATATAGAGCCGGATCATCTCAAAAACTCAGGGGCCCCGAACCCGCTCTTGGCATATCAAAACAGGCAACCAAAGCAACAACAGACAGGTGGGCGCAACAACAACACCTATCCCGATGGAACAGGATACCTGGTCAAACCCAAGCGAGGGCCACAATTGGGAAACCCTCCAAAAAGCTATCAACTGGAATGTTGCTTTTAACGCGTACCCAGCTAAAACAAGTGGTTGACCTAACAGGCCACTGCCACTTTAGAAAACACCTACGTTGAATAGGAATTTACAATGGTCCCATTGAATGCAGACTTTGCGGCGAATAGGACGAAACCGCCTCACATATCATATATAACTGCGAAGAACTGACCCGAAAAAGATTCAAAATCTCCGGAGGAATCCAATGTGGGGATATCCTCCCGCATAACAAACTTGGTAGGAATTTACTGGACCTTATAAAAGGAACAAATCTTTTCTAGCAAGATAGGGGAGCACAATAAGCCACTAGGCTGTAGTGCAGGAAGCTTGGGCCGAACGCCTGACCCCCGCCTTCAACCAACGAGTCATATGTACAAGAAAAAATAAATCTTCTTGCCATAGCCATAGAAAACCCATTTAATATGTAAACTGGTGGGCAAGGACATAACGAAAGATTAGAAAAGAATTGCAACCACAATATTACACTATTATTTTAACAGAATCATATATTTTTTAAATGTCGACACTACTCTGACTTTTTAAATATCGTGGGATTTGGGTAATGGAATCGCAATCGCTAATATTCAGAAACAAAATAAATGTTATCGATTTTTGTTTATAAAGAATATCTTGTTATAATCCTGCAACCTGCATTATGCAACCAAAATAACAGTAATTTCATTCTATTTGCATGGAGGTTTCTGAACCAATATAAAATGAACATTAACAGGGGACAAATGTTTTTTAAAAAAAGTCAGCGCCCGTTTAAGACTCTATCGGGGCACTAGATAGCATGCAACAGTAGGTTGTATGTATGTTTGTATGGGGCCCCTTGGCCAAGTAGTGAGGGACGTAATAGCGCCGCAGGCGAACATAAATTTTGGGTACCGCGCCCAAACTAACTTTATTTCTTTGCTGTATTAAAAGAAAATAAAGGTAAAACAATTTTCTATTTTGAAATATTCTTTAGCTGTTGTAGGAGGGAGAGAAGTATTTCGGTGGAACTGTGTCGAGTTAAATATATAATTTTAATAAAAAGACATAAGCCTTTTACAGTTGCGTCTTGAGCCTTACGGCGCCGCGCTGCACAAGGTTGCCAAAAGTTTTTTAAATTTTTTTTCAATGAATTTAGGGGCCCCATTGAGCTCCCGGGTTCTAAGCGGCCGCCTAGTGGTAAAACAGGCGCTGTCCATAGTTGAAGTGTAGTGGTAATTTTTGGAAGGAAATGAAACACTGTAAGTCTTCCTCCATACCGTCATTATTATTAATGGAGAAAAACTTAAAGTGTCCCATTTCATACGTTTTTTTTTATTTGGAAAAAAATTCATTGTTAAAAACTTATTGGGCCGTTAAATATTTATTTGGAGCAGCTACGCAGAGCCACTTAAGGACGTCTTAAAGGATTCTTTGGCAAAGAGAATCCTTAAGGAGTCCTTGAGCGACTATACATATCAACGTAAATAGTAAGTACTTGTACTACACTCAGACCAATGACCATAGACAAAGTATTTAATTGTTTAAACAGTTATTGTTGTGCGGACACAGTTAACATTTGCAATACAAGTAAGTCTCCCACCTTTAAAAAGGGGGGATCAATGGGACGCGTGGGGAAGTGGATGAAACAGAGGGGAAACTACTTGTAAAATGCGACGGCCACAGTTCGTCAGGGCAGGAACAAGGCAGATTTTGTTCTCCTGTTGACCTGTGAAATGTTATTTCCGGTCTGAAATGGCTTAATTTCTTGCACACTTTAAACTGACGTGCCATTTTATTACAATATACCGTATATTTAATAGAAAACACTTCAAATTAATACAAAAAGGTAACTTTAAATAATGTATGCTAAAAACAAACTAACGCGTCAGCTGTTACCATTTATTAATAAACTAAAGCCACTATAAAATTTAGGCAACCATCAGATCGCAAATATAGCAAACGCGACGTTGTCAAGTTGACAAATTTGGAAAATAATAGTGTTTTTTTTGCTATTAGGATGAAAGTATTACTTTCAAAGTAATAATATATAGTTTATTAAAAAATGTTAAAAGTAAGATAAGGTGATAAATAAGTAAGCTAAAAATAACAAAAATACCCAACCACCAAGGATAGGAGAAAGGAGAAAAACCACTACAAAAAAAAATACTAAACTTCTTTTTCATTACTTTCTAAATCATTTATTGTCACGAGTTCAAATCTACTTTTATTTTATTACCTTCAACTGTTTGTTCATCGTTGTTATCTTGAGCGCCATTGATTTTTTCCCTCTTTTCCGAATAAGCCTTAGCCATTTCTCTTCTAGTCTTTACTAGTATTCTATGTCCCTGGCAATCTAGATTTTTAATAAAACATTTGTCTTTACAGCATTTCTTGCAGAGTTTATAGCCACACTTGGAACCCTAAAAAATAAACAGCTTATTTTTTGAAAAAATAAAGTTTCGGATAAAAATATAAAATTAAAAAACTATGCTCAGGAGAAAAAAGTTAGGATTATTTTCGTTATCAAGTTGAAAAATAAGACCAACCAAAGGATTTTCACAAATGGAACATTTTTCCATTGGCCTGTCAGGACAATTTTCCATTTTTTCAGGCCTTCTTAATATTCTTCTCAATCTTTTCATTTTTTTTCTACTAATTGGGTTTCCTTCATGGTCCTCATATTGTCTCTTACTACCTTCATTCTAAAAAAAAGTATTTGAATATTATTACATCATATACAGGGTGCTACAAATTCGTGTGCATACAAGGGGATCTCGAAAACGGTAAGGGATACGATTGAGGCAAAGTTTCATATGTTGGGGCTTAATACTTTGGTAAAAGAAAATTCTTAATATTCCGAATACATTCAGACAGAGAGAGAGAACAGACCCGAACTTTTCAGTTTTGGTTTTTAATTTTTTGCGCCTTTATTTTTGACTTGGAAAGAAAACAAAAACCACTCTTTCAAGGCTGTTCTTTATGTTCAACAAGATGTCGTTATTAATTTTCAAATTCTACGTTTCGTTCTTCAGATACCAACCTCAAGTAAATTTTTTCAAATACAGACCTGGACATTTAAATACAGCTTTAGAAATTTAACACAATTTCCATTCGTTTTTCGTTTTATATTTCTTTTATATTTCTTTTATTTATTTAGTTATCATTTCTTGTTAACAAGACTCTTACAAGCATTAACAACGTCTTCTAGTCTAGATATAAATCCATATACAGGGTGATTCCTAAGTTGATACTTATTTTTTAGCTGTGTATAGAAGGCATTAAAAAACAACATTTTCAAATACCTTTTTTCAAAAAATTAAAATACTTACATTCATTTATTATATTATGGATCAAATATGGTCCTGCCTAACTTAAACATAATCTCGAAGGAACAGCCGCACTTTGACGACACTCACCGTAAATTAACACCATATCTACTAGTTCATTGTTTTTAAATTTTACCATTTTCGCGTGTCACCAATTTAAAATTAACTTGCTTCAGAAAAACACACCGCAGCGTATTGCCAAATAACTGACCACCAAATTGCATGACTAATAATACAAACAACATAAAGTATACTAGGCTACGTTTTGATGACCAGGCCCGCACTTGGATTTTTTACTTCTGTATCTCGCCTATTTGTAAGTTTTTTGAAAAAAGGTGTTTGAAAATGTTGCTTAATTTAATGCCTTTTATATACAGCTAAAAAAAAGTATCAACTTAGGAATCACTCTGTATATAAACATTAAAACCATTAAATATTAGTACAATGAGAATATAAGAGAATCTATAATAAACTTAAACAAAATAAAAATATTTAAAATAAAACAAAGTTGGTGGACACAAACTAACCACCAAGATAATCATTAATACTATAAAAAGAATTTTCAAGCACCTGACAGACTTTCATACTTTTTAAAAGCATAAAAAGAGAATTCTGATTTAACATTATTTGGAAGTTTACTAAAAACATAACTACTTAAGGACTGTGAACGTTTTCTTACCTCGGCTTCCTTTAGCTTCACTTCAACTCTTCTAACATGGTTTTCGGGAGTATCTCGTACATAAGGCTGACACAACCAAGGAGGTAATATAAGGTTTTGGGTGTCTACTTCTACAGTTTGTTCCCAAGGTTTAGCGCCAATGTGATATGGCTCATACATTAACTTGATTTTAGTTGTTATATGTTTGAACTGATCCAGAGTGTTTGCTGCACCTAACTCAATACGTAAAGCATTATTTTCTGGAAGTGATAATCTAAAATAATATTAAACATGTGATGTTTTATTATTGAATATTTGTTACTCAAGAAATTTTATTATTTTATCAAATATTAATTTTCTTCTAACAAAAATAATAAAATTAACTATATATTGATACTCAAAACTTTATATAATAATTTTCTTTTTAATCTTTAGAGACTAAATTACTTTTTTTTTAATTATACAAGTACAATCTAAGCAGAATAAGCCACATACAAATTGTATTCCTGACTTTAACAATTAATTTTGATAAAACTAATCATCTTTCTTTTACTTTAAATTCAAATAACATACCACACTTTGACAGTAAATTAAATTGGAATTTTCACATAGAATATTTGATTAAAAAATTAAGAAGTTTACTACCAATTTTTAGAAACATTAAAAAAAATTTGTAAAACATATGGAAATATTATATTACGCATTAGTTAAAACTCAATTAAATTACGGAATTTTAGGTTGGGGAGGAATATATAGAACTTCAGTTAAAAAATTAGAAATAATACAGAAAAGGTTTCTAAAAATTATATTTAATAAAGATTATCTTTATCCTTCAATAAAATTATATTCTGAAACAAAAAAAAATGAATATTAGACAACTTTACATTTATAACGTCTTAATATAGGTACATATTTAAAAATAAAAATCTTATACAGTTTTAAAACCATAACATCATAAAAACATATTTTAGTATTCCTATATATTTATAATTTAAAATACTAAGATTTGTCCCTAACAAGCACGTCTTCGGGGGATCAAAGAAGAAGTTTATTGAAGAAGATAAATGAACACATTTATTATATTATAAATATTGAAAATAATCTTATTATTATCATTGCTTTAAATTTAATTCTTTAAGAAATCAATGATAGAATTATTTTTCATAAAAAATATAGAAAAAGCTATACTTACACATGGTGAAACAGCTTGAACAAATGTCCCCTTATATAACTATTTGGACATGGATATTTTTCAGTTAATTCCAGATATTCCAAGGCTGGCTCCCAAGCAGCAGGATTTCGGCACAGAAAAATAGCAGGATTATATAAATTTCCTTCTGCAGTCATAACCCCAAATGCCCCAGTTTCTTCTAGACATCTTTCCAAATCTTGCATATTTTGAATGTTACCATTGGATATTACAGGAATATTTACTGCTTCTCTGAGAAATGGCATACCAGTAATTATATTAAAAAATTAATTCTTTTTATACCATTATAAGATGTGTATTTAGGTTTATTCTACATTCCTACCTGACTGCTTTAACGTAACTCCAATCAGCTATACCAGTCAATGGTCCTTTTTGTTCCCTTGTTCTTCCATGAACAGTTAACATTTTACAACCTGCTGACTCCAACATTTTAGCATATTGAACAGTTTTCTCCTTGGTTTCAAATCTCCTTACTTTACATGTTACTGGTATCTTTAAGTTATCATTCAACAAACTAACTAAAAATACAACAAATTTCTGCCTTTAAATATACATAGATACCTAATCAAGAATAAAATGCTAAACTCTAGTGACATAATATCTACATTTGTTTTTCAACATTATATATCTGTAAATATACTTGCCCATTTTTTGTAAAAGAGGCCATTCATCCTGCAAAAAAGCGCCATAGTGTCCTCTCTTGGCAATAGCTTGAGGGCAACCCAAATTTATATCAATCGCAAGGCAGTGATCTTCAGCCAATAAGGCTGCATCTAACATTGTTTGTGGATCATTTCCACAAAACTAAAACGAAAAATACTAATTTGGGTAATTATCTGTTACAGCTACCACGCTAAAATTCATTTTTCCGCACCGTTTTGTGGAGGTTAAGTTTCGGATGCTTCCCGTTTCTCATGTTCCTGAAAAAATCATCAATTCTGGCGTGGTGGAGGTATAACAGATAATTACCAATTACCAAAAAGATGTTAAAATACATGAAAAAAAGGAGACCTACCTGAACAATCAACGGTTTATCTTCTTCACATGATGCCAGTGCATCGTTTCGATACTTAGGGTCTCTAAAAAATAGGGCACTATGTAACATGGGGGTATAACATAACTGGGCACCATATCGTCTGCTTAAGAGACGCCATGGGAGCTCACTAGCATCAACCATGGGGGCTACTATTTTGGTAGGAGCTCCTAAAGAATCTTTCCAAAATTCCATACTATCACTAGTCCTAACTGCAGCAACGATATCACAAAATGTATGTTTCGTAAAAATGTCCGTGAATCAACAGGTGTGTCTTATATAAATAAGAAAGAAATACGCTTTCTAAAAACAACTATTCATAATTATTGATGAAAAAGGCTGTTTGCGTAACCTAACAAAAAAACACCTCAAGAAAAGGATGTGAATAGAGGATCGGTAGTAAGAGCTTTATTCATAAATTAATTGGTAGCAAAGGCCATAAATAAAAGTCGCGTTCATGGACTCGCGAAAGTACAGACCATCGTTTTCATTGGTTGAATTTGGTTTTAATTATCCAATAAGGCTGTATTAACAGCGGATTTCAAGTCAATAAAGTTCAGTACAGATTGTACACCATTTGGAGCGATGGATCGGTAATTACTACGGTTATACCCTTGATTAACCTTGAATGTGCTCTTTTTAAACTATTTCGCCACACGGCACAAGAAACACTTGAACCATGGCCTTCTCAATGAACGCGAAGACAAGGAAAACACTTATCCCCTTTCGTGCATCACACAAAATGTTTTATGTTTGTTGATTAGCTTTAGTAATATCCCAATTTTTAATGTCATTAATCTCAAAAGCAGGAACTTTCTACGCTGAGCGAAACACTCAGCTGCTATCTAAGCAGTGGCACATTCAGCTGGGCCTCTAACTAAGCAGTTCAGCCGCTGGGATAGCGGACATCTTTACAGTTGAAAGAAGAACAAAGTGAACATACTTTTTTATATGTGTTATGTGTTTATAAACATTTCTCCCATGGAAGCCATGGGAGCATCCTTCGAAGATTGGGGTTGAAATAAAACTTTAAACCCAGAAGTCTTTATAAACATAATACTTTATTATAATTTTATAGTTTGCACATCTTATAAATTAAATTTAGAATAGTTTAACACTTTTATTGGATATTTTTATAAGACTTTGTAAGACAAAATAGAGATGTATTTCATCAACTCATTCGTAAATATATTTTAGCTCTTTATCGGCCTTGTAACAGAAAACCAAAGAGTTAATTTTATTTAAGAACCAGAAACAATTTTTCGCAAAGGTGTATTGTGTAAGTTTTTAAGACACCAATAAAAATATACCACAGAAATTATTTTAATCGACAATGAAATATATCTATTGACGAAACACTAAAAATCAAAATACACATTGCAAGTATGAGTTTATTTACATTAAGGAGCACCATTTTTAAAGCATACAATTTCTTTGGTTTGAACTTACTCGCGTCGAATGTGGGCGATCATTATTTATCTTGGGATTGGCATTATTTTGCAGTTTCTATCATGGAGCGGCAATTCTGAATCTCAATGTGGCCTAAGGGAACTAAAAGAACTAGAGTAGGTACAGGAAAGGGAATATGCTATAAAAGGGACCATCGAAAATTCATTTATAAAGGTTGCCGACATCAAACAGCTTAGCCGGCAACTACCTCTGGCCCAATAAGTTTTAAAAAATTGGGTTATTCTACACGAATTTCGAGTTTACTGATCGAAAAGCCAGAAAAAACGTTATAATGTATTATATCGGTGCTCGTCTAAAAATTTCTCTATCCAGAGAATCATCCATATATTTTGCTGGTCGACACCATGATACAATTACAAAGGTATGATATCGCGCAGGTGGGCGTGACTTACGTGATGTAACACAGCGAGTAAAAACCGCCATATTACGATATTCTTCGTTGTTTACTTACTATTTTCATGTAAAATTTTGGTCGAAACGAATT
This sequence comes from Polydrusus cervinus, assembly GCA_935413205.1. Taxonomy (NCBI): domain Eukaryota; kingdom Metazoa; phylum Arthropoda; class Insecta; order Coleoptera; family Curculionidae; genus Polydrusus; species Polydrusus cervinus. Next base: position 9,451,470 of record OW284516.1, read on the forward strand.
CCTAAATACATTAATTTTCCTTCCAACATAATCCCATTTACAAATTTGAGTTACAAGGAAGGTAGGTAAGTATATTAAGTTTTAAATCATGATGATCACAGTAATCGATCTAAAAGGTATGTTTCAATATTTCAGGCACAGTACAAATTCTAATGCTAATATAATTTATCATGAATTTATTAAAAATGTCATATAAAATTGCCTTTTAATAACGTAAACTAAGGTTGCCGTATAACTCGGCGCGTTCAATTCAAAAATTCCTCTCTGTGTGACGTCACGATCCACTGCGCATCCTGTTGATATCTTACATTGAATAGTTGTATCATGAGTCGACCAACATCTATATGAAGTGATTCTCTGAATAGAAGAATTTTTATACGAGCGCAGAAAAAATACATTTTAACGTTTTTCTGGCTTTTCAATCAGTAAAACCGAATTTCATGTAAAATAAGCCATTTTTTTAAAGTTTGTTGGGCCAGGTGGATGTCGGCTAAGCTGTTTGATGTCGGCAACCTTTAAATGTATTTTCGATGGTGCCTACTATACCATTCCTACTTTGACAATACTATAACCGTTGATGTAATTATTTCACATTCCCTAGACCTTTTATGACCAAGTTATGAATCGTTTGTTTTACGAAGACAGAGTTCCCACGAACGTAAATTTGACTGCGTGAGTCAGACGTAATTGGTCGAGAACCCAAGCCATTCTAAAATGGCATCACAAAATATATGTTACGCTGGCAAATTTATACGCCCGTGGAGATCCGGCCTTAATCTATACGGCCCGGCATACGGCTTGCTACATACTCAACTAGAGATCGAATATGAGTAAATTATGGACTAAAAAGTAAAGCACACACTGTGTGCAATTGCATAATTACAAAGGGACGATATGCCACAACATGCAGACACAATAAAATTTTAGTATAGTCAACAAAATAGAGTTTTTCTCTGTATCTCTGTACACATAATAACTCTGTGTTTTGACTGATGATTATTGAAATACCTATTTAAAACAGCGCTGTGTGTAAATTGTATATTATTTATGCGTTCGAATCCAGCGCCATAATTATGGCGAGGCAACGAGCCTTTACTTGTTATGAATGTAAAATAAAATCAAAATCTTGCTGGGCGCCAACGAACAACGCTCCACAGCACTAAACTAAAGGTACGTTTTCTTCCACGGTCGCTACTCATAGGAGACTACGACTCAGTAGCGTCGACTGATTATTCGCTAAGACTTTTTTTAAAGTTCAATAGCAGCGAATGGTCAGCTTCTAGGAATACAAATATGTTCAGGAACAATTATACATATATAGGTACGTCTTGGCGAATCGGTTGTTACTATACTAGGTCGTAGTCGCCAGCGACTAGCGACCGTAGAGAAAAACCTACCTTAGGGTGGTATGAAGAGTTGCTTAAAGATACCGCCGTAAAGGCTTCCTTAATCTATACCTTTGAATTTCAATATTTAAAGGACGACAGACCAGTGCAAAAATGTGGCAACCGTTTTTGGAGACGAACTAATGTTTGTCTCCATTTTCGATCGATTTCAGACACAAGATATTGTATTATTTTATGCAATAAAAGGCGGCGCGCTCCGAAGTCACGTCGATTCTTACGTAGCGAATGAATCATAGTGCGCCTATCTATTTGGCTTTCTTTAAAGTCGTCTTCAGGTGAATACTGTATGTGTATCGAACCTTTAAATAGACACTGGGGTCAACCTTATTGGATTATGTATCACCTAAGAGTCCTAGGACAGGTGATGCAATAAACAGACATTGAAAACAGACAATTAAATTCAAAAACTTGGCCAATTTCATATATCTTCCTTTCCACTAATCATCAGTAAAAACTCTTATTCTTCCTATTTAATTACATCACTATATAATAAAGTTAATTAAAGTACTAACTGGACCTAGTACACGACCCAGTAATAGCAGACACTGCACAAGTTTGTCTAGAAGGTGAGGCTGGATTACTAAGTCCGCTCTCTCGAATCGGCGAAAGCGCGGGGGTCTTAGGACGGTGCACAACACTACGTCTTCGTCGCCGGTAAGATGGACGCCTTCCACAACGCTGTTGCTGCTGAAGCAATGTTAGAGCGTTGGCAAGTTCTGTTTCACTTATCACTCGCCTGAAATAAAATAACGTAATAGTATAATAAAAAATAGAACCAAATTATATGTAAAGGTCAGACATACTGATACATCTATATTATTATACTCTTACTGAGGCCACAAAAGAGCCCTTGACTGAGGCTAATAAATCACATAAGAAGAATTTACCTTCTCTTTATTTTCAGTTTATTTTGGCCTCAGCTACTTGGTGATACAGCCAGGTGGATTGTGGATTGTGGATTATCTCCATACTACACTCATTACACTCTCCAAAGAGTAAGTCACAATCCAAAACTCAAATATATTAGGGATATTAAGATACCGCAGTTTTTGTGTAGAAGGAAAGATGAAATCCCTTCATACTATTCTTACCTTCTTGGAGGGGAAGATAATGATGGCAGCGTATTGGCTCTTCTGGATACTTCTGGGTAACAAGGTACTGGTACCAAGTTACTGACAGTCTGTATAGACGGGACGGCGCAATTCGGAGCTTCACCGGGTTGAGGTGCTACTTGGTTACTTTTGGCCAACTGGCTTTGGTTTGGCTGCGCTTGGTTTTGGTTGCGTCGCTTTTGTTGACCTAAGTTACCTAAAAAATTACCTTCTTTACCAAATAGACAGATAACATATAAGTATTTGAATAGGCACACATTTTTCACTTGATAACGCATTCTTATTTTTTTTTATGTTCAATTACTTTTAAAAAAGTTGAATTTACCTAAAACTCTAAATAACAGCCTAAGTTTAGCACTGGACCAGTGTCCGTGAGTCCTATGGGGGCGCCCTTCCAAAGTGGGGGGCAGTTTTTTACTCTTTGCCTTATGCCTGCAGAGGGACATTAGACATCTGGGTTCTGTGGGACTATGGGGATCGTCGGGACTGTCGGGCACTGATACGCAACAATTCCATTTTTTTCGTACTTTTTTGGGAGGTATTTTGATTTCCGGTCCAACCTGAAAAATAAGGAATACATGTAGGTACACTTAATAGAAAATACCTTTTTATAAAAATTTAAATTGGCACTTTTAAAAGTTGATTTTACTCCATGATCATTTATTTATATTTATAATGATTTTTCTTAGACTTTGAATTACATACTCCTGGAAATTTTTTCCAACTATTAAAAATTTCTCGAGACGATATGGCTGAAGAAACTTTCTTAAAAAATTCGCAAATGTCCGGACATTAATTCTAGTGAGATTTGGTAAAAATTTTTTAAAGATTAATATCTTCAGTAACAAAATGTTTAAATATGTTAATATGGTACTACGTAAATAAAACTGGTTTAAACTAACAATACGAAACAACCCTTATTATACAGGATGTTATAAAACTGGGGCATTAAATGTAATGGGTATCACAGAGAAACACTTCATACTTTTTTTTAATACACCGTCTAAAAATAAGTTGGGTAAGGAAAGAACCCCTACATAAGACCGAACTTGTATGCCCATGCACGAGAAAAGCTTATACTATAGCCTTTTCGAGTGAGAGAGACGGAAAACACCTTGTAGAATATATATTTTTTTTAATTTTAAAAATATAACTATAATATCAAGGGTAAGAAATCCTAAAAAATTTAATTTAAATTAAATTGGTGGTCATCTCGCCTGAAACAAATAGGCCAATAAAACAGAACAATTTATATTGAAAAAAAGTTTAATATAGAAATATCGTCGTAGCTTTTTTGAAAGAATAGTCAAATTTATTTTAATGTATACAATTTATTTTAACTTGACATTTTGTAGTCCTCTTTCCAGCTTCCAAATAATCAATTTATCTGTTAAAAATTGTTAGTTTTTAGTATTAAATTTATTTTACTCGCCAGTCAAATACAGGATAGAAATCTTAAGAGTACAAACAAATTTTTCCCATAACATTCAACATCTATTACCTATACTTGTGTTATGTGCTTGGATTTATTTAGAGAAAAAAGAGAAGAAAAACTATGGGGTTCTTTAGGACATATCAACGGTGCCCTGGTAAAAAGAATATTAAACTTACAATTCGATTAACGTAACATAAAAATGTTTTGTGTTAGTAGGGTCCACATACAAAGATCAAAATACAAATACAACATGACTTATTTTTATTATAAGCTAGATAAGCTAAGTCCAAACCGCCTTTCATAAATTCACTTTAACATCGTCTCCTTTTCCGAAGTGTTCAAGATGCGTTTCTTTAAAGTAATTTAACAAACATTTTTCTTCGGTAAGCTCTTGTATATTTTGTTTGTAAATGATGCTAGTTTAACCGAAGTTTGAATATATATGAATAAATAAAACTGAGGTTTACATAAGTTGAATAATAATAGCAGCTGTACCTACAAATGACAACTCGTGTACGGTATTAATAACTCGATTCGTAAACACTAATTACAAATAACAGTGAATGATTAATTAGGATTAGATTGTATTTTCGAGTTTTGATCTTTTAGACACGAGGAGACCAATGGGCTTTTAATAACGTGATCTAAATACAGAGTGTTCCTTAATGATGTGCTAATATTTTAGGGTGTGATTTCTAAAGTTATTTTATGAAGAAAAGTTCATATAAACATATGTCCTAAACGGCTTAAATTTTTTGCTACAGGGTGTTGAATTATTTTTTTTAATGCGTTTTTTGTAATATCTCCTAAAGCACTTTAGATCATATTTTCAATTTTGGCATGTGTTAATAGGACCCACCACATGTTTTAGTTATAAAAGTTATTTTTTTTACCCACCAGTGGTGTCCCTGCAAACATTTCCTCTGATATTTTTTAGAAAAAAAGTGGTACGCCACTGACATTTTTCCATGTGAATACTATTTCTGATTAGCCTGGTCAATTCTGCATAAAAATGTTTTCTTGCGTGTTTCTTTTCAGGCACACCGTTCTTAACTAAAATGTGTTTAACATCATATTGCGAGACTCTCGCGAGCCGAGAGAACACATCTTAGCGAGACGAAATTTGCAAAGAAATCGCGTCTCCGTTTACGAGAAGTTCAAAAAAACACCGCCTTGTAACGTCGTTAAGTTGTTTAGCGTGTTTTTATTAGACAGCGTATTTTGTTTAATTATTTTCTTAGTAAATAATTGAAGAATTTAAAAGCTGATACCGTAGAAAATTTTGTTTTTTCGTGCTCAATACGATTGAGTCAAAATAAAAATTTAGTGAATAAGCTCATTGTCAAGAATCCAAATAACGACTCTTATATAATAAAAATTACACAATATGCAGGCCTAGAATTCAATATATTCACCCACTATTTTAGCTATTTATGTAACTAAGCATATACATTTCAAGAAAAAAAGGGTTTATCAAGATATTGCTCGGTGTATTTTTATATTTAATATAACAGGAAAGTAGGTATTGATCAGAATTCGAACGTATTATTATCATCACGGTAGAGTGCTATATAAAACATCTGACACGAATTTATTAGATTTTATTTGTATTTTCTGTAATAAAAAAGAATTTCGTCAAAGTTTGTGTGTTATTAGGTAAAATCTATGTTTTTTATTGAATTGTCGGTGAAAGGAGTTGAATATAAGTAAAAATAAAAAAGCTTAAGTAGGTATGGGGGCTCGTAAGCCATATACCTAATAGTTTATTTGGTTCAGGGTCTAGTGTGTGGGCCTCGGTGACCCATACCATTGCTTTCAAGAAGAACCTTCTATAAATATACAAATAGTTAATAAACTATTTAATTTAATAGAAAACATCTAATTCTTATAGCTTTGTTTTTGAGAAACAAACCCGAACAAACCAGGAAAAAAGTTTATAAAAATTGTGAAAAATTGTTCCCCTTAAATTTCGTCGCACGCGACTCCTGCCTTTTTCCATTTTCCCTCCGAAACAAACCCGATTTAACTGTTAAACCCATTTTCCGAACATATCCAACGGCCATTTTCACATGATTAAAAAAAAATTATCTTCATAAATAACGTCTTTTTCAAAAACCAATTTGTTAACCTCTAAAACTGTTCGGCGCGTTAAAAGACTTTACGTAGTTCTTTATTAGTGCCCTTAATTTCCCCGAAGCAGCTTCGAGAACGACCCCATTAGCTTATTAATTTGACAACGGAGTAATAAAGCAGGCAAAATATCGGCATTATCGCTCTCCATTAATTATCTATTGTATTTCAGGATGATGCTTTTGTAATTAGTGGTTTTGCTCGTTCGATATTTGTCAGACGGGTTTTTGAACATTTAAAGTAAATAAAAGGAACTTTCGATATCATGTACTATTTATATAAATAAAATGGCACTTGCCTTTATAATATCAGTAAATTAATAAGTAAATGTTTATTAAATTATATATTAAAAAACTCCTTGCCCGGGTCTCTATGAATATTTCAATAAATACTCAATAAAGTCAAAGGGTTATCGTTATTACTAGATAAATGTATCGATATTTATCACACTGAGTGTATTTGCCTCTATGAAAAATAAGTAGATATATTATCGGATATGGATTGGTATCCTTAAGGATGGATTACTCATCTAATACTTCGCTGTGAAGTTAAGACTCTTAATAGGTGATATATAGGTGTAGTGGAAAGATAGTGCATAGAACAAGGACAAGAACATTTCTAGTTTCGTAGGAAGAGTCAGTAGACAAATGTTTATAAAAATAACTTGTTTGTAATTGGTTAAAGAAAGGGTTCCATTTTGAATAGTACATTTAGGAAGCTTTCCTAATGTTAATAATTCCTGATACAGCAAAAAGGAACCCCTTCTCTATTTTGGTAGTGGTTACAAAACATTATAAAAACTCGAAGAAACACTTACTCAGTGGAGTTAGTTAACGTATTTAAGTGTAAGGGTAACCTCAACCCGCTTGGTCACCCAAGTCTCTCTAAATGATGTAAAAACTAAATCTCAGAATCAGAGCAGTTTACAGCCAGTGAGTAAGTAATCTTTGTAATGTTGATTTACGTGTAAACTGTTTATTTCTCTTTTGTCCTGAGTTGACTGTAAAGCGGATATTGTTTCTCTTGAACTTACTTGAAATAGCATCGTATGTGAATTTTAAGGGGACAACTCTTCTTTAGAGAAAATTCTCTTAATTTACTGATTTAATAAATTTATTTTTATTTCTTAAGACTTGTATGTTATTTATCATAATATAATCGTCAATGCTTTGCTTCGCTTTAACAAAACTATTAAAAATCTTTGGTGTTTCAGTAAAGAAATAGCGCACAACAAATTAAACCGTAATTTTCAAGTTCCCGTCGCCTACCATTTTGATACGCGACAATATTGATGTAACAGAAATGAGTGAAACAAAAGCACTTCTTGCTTACCCACCTTAAATTATAGAATACCTTAAGTAAAGGGATGAAATGTCTCAAAAATCTCAATTCATCTTGAAACTAACCATTACATATTCACCTTTTTGCACTACCAACGTTTTCTCTAGTCCGGATTACTGGTCCTATACCTACTATAGATAAAGTGGATAGTAAAACAAATACATCTTACATGATTATTCGTCATTACACACATCTGACAGTCCTGCGGCGTACTTGGAGGCGTGGGGGTCGGTTCAGCATTACAATTTGAAAAAGTCTCTTCCAAAACAGTACAACTAAAAAAGGTGGTTCTGGTTCTTCCCTCGCACTGAAGATTCACAGGCCTATATAAAACACCTTAAGTTAGGTTTATTTACTTTACTTTGTCCTAACAATATAAATTTATTTTATATACACCTCCCAACAAACTCCAGGTACAACTTATTTGTGTAAGTAAGCTGAGTAAACTAACCCGACCTAACTGAATTATCATTAGCTCTTACCGCTAGCTTACCTATGCTTTAAAACAGAACTTCTCTCAATCTCGCTACTCTGTTCAATGCTCCCTGTTTCCGCCTGACTAGGCATGGGAAGCTGTGAATTTGTTTGTCGCTGTTGTCGTATATACTCGTACGTCGTCAATCCCAGGAATGATATGTATATGTGGAAAAAGCACAGATGGAGAAGTAGCCCAGCTGTGATAGCGGCTAAAAGTCCTAGGGCTGCAACCACTGCCAGAAAGGCTGCGTCGCTGGAGGGGAGGGAGGAAGGAAATGGTAAGGGGGCGGTTGTGGTTGTATTGAGCTTGGTAGCTGATTCTTCCTGAAAACAAATTTATGATTAATGCAAATAGAGAGGGTCAAAATATGGGAAATCCGACGACGCCGTCATCGACATACCCCTAAAAATTCTCTACTATGGAAGACACACACATATCACTCGAAAAGAGGGATTTAATTATTAATAGAGCTGTAAGGAATCCAGTAGAGATAGTTCATGTCAAGATAAGACCTAGAACTGTAACTTAGATGCCAAATTTAAAATCATAGATCAAAAACCGTTACAATTTGAGAAAAGGTAGAAAAAATAATAATTATGCACTGCATTCGAATACCATCCTTCTTGGTTATCAAATAGCAGAAAATTTACATCATTCAGAAGGAACCAATTATTGTAATATTTTCCCTACCCTTAGTAACGGCACTGCTCGAAAACTTATCATCAAATACTAAAGCGAGCTGTAAAGGCTATTTTCAGAAATAATAAAAAACGCCAGTGCTAAAATAAAATATAAATCGATATTATGCAAATTTGCAAAAAAGCTACATTGCAAGCCCTCGCTTAAAAAGGCACTAAATTTTCATGTAAACAGCGAGCTCAGGGAATTATTCAGCAACACCTTTTTGATGTTTCGTGATCTGCTTCAATTTAAATATAAAAGCGGTTGAGTGCGACTACTACGCGCGTCGCAAATAAAATGTTTAATAATTTTAAATTTTAATATAATTATTAGAAAATTCCTTACCTGCATCAATTTGAATTTTTCTTAGGCGTTTCATTTTAATTTGGATCAGTGGTTTTAAAAAAATACATCAAATAATTGGAGTTAACTAAAATCTCTATGCGATTGTTTTATCTGTGAAAAGGAATAATATAGCAACATTATCTTTTTTTTTAATTATTAAAGTTTTTCTGGCTAATCCGACTCTGGTTTACTTAATTCCTGTTGTCTCTTATTACATTTCCACTTTTCTTCTCTGAGCCTGAGAGAGTTGCGACAACTCTCAAGACTTTAGAAAGTTTGTTAATTAGGACTATCCCTGTTTTTACTTGACAGCTCCGTTTTATCAATATACACAGAGTCCATTAAATATAAAATAGATATAGAGATACTGGCATTTCAAACACCCATATTTTCTTTAAGATTGATCAATCAGCTCTTTAACTCTTGAACTTCTTGGCACAATATAGAACAATTCTATAAAGAAATAATGTTAAGCCAAAATACTATTTTTGGTTGGGATTGCTCTTCTTTGAGAAAAATTAATATAACAGCTGTTCTTTTAAATTACCTACCACAATATTAAGTCTTAAAATTATAATAAGAATAAAAGAATTAATTGCTGCAAGCAGACATACATCATCTTCTTTGAAAGTGACGCTAAATTAATTCTTTGTTACAAAAACCAATGTCAAAACTGGAAATTTATTTCCCGGAGAATTTTATTAACTTTTATCTTCATTATGCTTTGCATCTTTTCAAATGTTAAAAAAATAGGATTAAAATTTCCGTGAAATATGATTTTATTATCCTGAAATTACTGGAACATAAAATGGTGGCATTACATTTTAAACAATTTGTTTGTGTTGCAATAAAAGTATCTGTCATATGTTTAAGGTTTTTAGACAGAAATCGGGCGGTAATAAATAGTTTTTGATTAAATCAATTCTAGTTTTACACTAGAATATCTAGAAATAGATTGTTCATATAATCATAATCAATATAAGATGAATTGGTTTTCTTATCTTATTTTTCCGTGTAAGATAACATGTTTTAAATAAATCTCTATTGATTCTGCAATAGACCGTTACGAAAGCTAATATCTAGGATTTAGTAAATTAATATCAACTGATTTAAGTTTAGTTTTTTTTTAAAGTTATTGGTTCACTCTCCGAAAATAGTGATTCTTTATGTGCTCTTGTCATTTCTTGACATTCTTTCGAATTAGCCTTTTTTTCTCTTCTTTCGCTGCCAGGGCCATTCCCGAGGGGACCTACAGCTTAGCGTGGGTTCCGAACCACGATCCTCAGTAATGCGACATTCCCCCCAAGGGCTAGGTTAGGTTAGGTAAGAGTGGCAGACCCTTGGTTCTGACCAAACAGTCTCACATAGTCCTGATTAGGTCCGTTGTGATACCACACGTGTTCCGTAGAACCCACCTTCATCAGATCTCTGATGGTTTGTGCGACATAACCGCGGAAGGATTTTAACAACTCATTCAAACCAGCCACTACTGTTCAGAAATCTGCTCAGCCGTCCAAGTTGTAAGTTGCTTAGTTCCTCCAGGCTATCGAAAGATGACTCACCCAGAGTAGTGAACCTCCTTCTTGCGAGGCCAGGGCATTCACACAGAAAATGTTGAATACTTTCTTCCTCTTCCTCATCTCTGCAACTTCTGCAGAAGTCGTTAGTGGGTATTTGCATACGTTCGGCATGTCTACCAAAGAGGCAATGTCCGGTAACAACCGCAGTAATATTTCTCACGTCTTTTCGACTGTGTCTCAATAGCTCTGCGGTTCTCTTTTTATCGAATGTGGGCCACAGTTGCCTGGGTGTACTACAGGTTGTCAACCCTGTCCATCTGTTCTGTGCAAGCTGCTTGGCCGTGTAGTCAATCTCCTCTTTGACCAATCCCAGTGGTTTGTTCACTGTATTGTCTGCTAGATCAGCTGGCATGCCTGCCCCCCCCCCCCCCAAGGGCTAACCCTCGGTTTCTTGCGCCATTGCATGACCTACCGATTGGGGAGTGTGTACCTTCTTCCGCACCCCACGAGATATCCGATCTCATCCGGTCTGGTTATCGGCGTGAATGGGGTGGGTTAGGAGATGATACATTTTACACTCTTCCCTGCATTCTTAAACCTACTAAAATTCGGACGTACTTTTTTTATTGTGTGTATGCCCACTCCGAGGATCGAACACGGTCGAATGCCAGTGACTCACAGCTGAGCCACCACCGTAGTTCTATATGGCCTTAGAAAATCGATTTTACCAGTTAGAAGTATGATTGTCATAAACTCAAGAATGGTGCATAAATATGTACATATGTGAAACAACGTGTATATCATACCATTATAAATTGTTACCGAATATTTGTCAATATTTGTACAATAAATACCAAACGCTGCAGAAATTTCAATGTATTTGAAACCAGCTTGCTTATAATTTCATTTTATACCCACCGCTGAGAAAGGTCAACTTTGCTGTACACAAAGACGAGATAATAATTGCATTTAGTGGAGCAATTCAAACTTTATAAATATTCTATGCTACAAACCACCCTGTCATTAGCATTCCATGCAATTTGAAACAAGACTTAGTTAAAATTTATTGGTTGTACTGAGCTTTGTTAACATTTTAAAGCGACTATGTTGGAAATACTGATGAAATATTAGTTAGAAAACAAAACTTAAATATAAATTCAATATATTTTTTAAGTTGAAAGAAACATAAATCAACTTCTAGCCTGCCTTCTACCCTTAAGAAATTCTTAGACAGCATCAGAACTTTCTAACGATGAAACTTTTGACATCAAAAATATCCTAAATAAAAGTGTCGTAAACACGTCAGATAAGTTTTATTTTTCCCAGTACCGTTCTTGTTGTTTTGCTGTCTTAGATTTTGCTCTGAATTCCAGTTCAAGAATACCGAACAGGGACTACTTGTAAAGGTGAAGTATTTATCAGTGGTGTAACAATACAGAAACGGACCTGTGTTTAAAAGATTTGTCGAACCCTTGTGCATACTTATTAAATTATACATGATGTACATGACTCTGTTACAAACTCTGATTGTGGGTTTACTACACTATACTAAAGTTTATAGAAATCCTTCGGCTAGTTGTGGCGAGAACGGACCTTCAAAGGGACTCCATAAGGAACTTTTTTATAACTCTTTGTTGTAGGAGACGAACATCAGATAGTAGGTTAGACCATTTTTTTTCGAACTTACTTTTTTTTTAAGAAGTTGTATAGACCATGACATTGCTCAATCTGGCGGAGGGCAAATTCTTATCATCGCCACTGCCTTGGGCTCGCACTAGTTACGCCATTGATGCTTATAGTGTAAAACTTATACAATAGCTTTGCAGGGAAAAAACTTCGTTTTTGTCATTTCAGTGTTGTATTTAGTATATTTTTACAAAGAAATTTGCGTGGGAAATCAATAGTGGAAGGTTTTTAATATTATGCCTGATTATTACTTGGATTTAGAGGAGATAGACAAAAGTTTGTTTTATTATAAAATCCTTATTGAAAGGTTGGAGACAATGACGTTTCTTGAATGGCAGTCGAGTTTTGGACTTACATTGTCTTTATTTTTTTTTTAAACCACCACGTTTCAACTGGTAAGCATCTCTAGTCGTCTTCAGGTGAATACTAAGTATTCACCTTAAGGGTCTACTATCACATTTGAGGATTTTTCACTCACAACTAACGTTTATACCATTTACTAAAACTACTATTTGTGTATTAAAAATTAGTGAGATAATTTTTGTATATTTGACTTTAGTCCGCTTTCAATGAACTCCTCAGAGGCATTCGACCGTGGCGGTCCGAGTTCGATCCTCGAGGTGAGCATACGCACAATCCAAAAAAAAAAGCATGTCCAAAATTTGGCAGGTTTAAGAATGCAGAGAAGAGTTAAAAATGTATCATCTCCAAACTCATCCCATTCACGCCGGTAACCAGGCCGGATGAGATCGGATATCACGTAGGGTGCGGAAGAAGATACACACTCGCCAATCGGTAGGTCATCCAATGACGCAAGAAACCCAGGGTTATCCCTTGGGGGAGAGAGGGTTGCATTACTGAGGATCGTGGTTCGGAACCCACGTTAAGCTGTAGATCCCCTGGGGAATGGCCCTGGCAGCGAACGAAGAGGTAAAAAGCCGAATTCGAAAAGAACCCCAAGAGAACTATTTTTTATAATAGTGACAGGCGTTTGGCTATCACTATTAAAATTTAAAATTTATTGTACAAATGCAGTGATGAAAAACACACTATAGTATGCTTCGGCCCTGTTTTTCCCCAAGATTGATTAATAATAGCGATTGAATTACAAAGTTATTGCCTTTTAGCTACCTAATTTCTGGAAAGTTGCCACCCCTTCATAAAAGGGAAATCAAACTGAAAAGGGTACAAGACGCGGCACATGCCAGTATGAATTCCGAGCACGTGAGAAGGGCTCATTAGGCTCAAAAAATTCCTTTAAAAATTGATTTTTTTAAAGGCCTGGCAACCGGTTGTTATCGGCAAATTGGATGGCTAATAATTTATGATGTTTATATTTTTTGTGTTTGAATTTGATATTGCTTTCTTTTGTTAATTTGTTTTTCTATTTAAACTAGGATTACAATTGGTTTAGTCGAGTGGACCAGTTATATTTTGAGGCTTTCTAAAGTACTTTCTTGTACTATGTTTGATGTTATTTAAAAACATCCTTTCGTTTAGGGGTCAGTTAGTTCTCTCATCTCTGGATCCGAGAAATATATCTAAATTCTTCTCCAAAATTACCAGCTCCATATACGAAATTATATGTATATACAGGGTGATTCCTAAGTTAATACGTCTTTTTTAGCTGTGTATAGAAGGCATTAAAATAAACAACCTTTTTTCAAAAAACTCAAAAATAAGGTTCTTACATTCATTTATTACACTATGGATTAAATACGGTTCTGCCTAACTTGCTTGTTGAATAACATTAAGAAAACTTTTGGGTGTAGGATGAGCCCGCAATAAAAATCGTTCTGCGTATAATCTCGAAGCAGCAGCCGCACTTTGACGACACTCACCTTAAATTAGCACCATATCTACTAGTTCATTGTATTCAATGTTTACGATTTTCACGTGTCGCCAATTTAAAATTAACTTGCTTTAGAAAAACGCACCGCAGCGGATTGCCAAATAGCTCACCACCCTCACTTACATTTTTTACTTCTGTATCTTGGCTATTTTTAAGTGTTTTAAAAAAAATATTAGAAAATGTTGTATATTTTAATTCCTTCTATACACAACTAAAAAAGAAGTATCAACTTAGGAATCACCCTGTATATATTTAAAACATTGCGTTCTCTTGAAGCGAATCCTGTCCATGTTTATTAATGGATGGAAAGATATTGGAGAATGTGAGAAAGTTATTTTTTTTTTAAAAATTATTCTCAATATTTTTTTAGAATACAATGAATTTTTGAAATTTTCTTAAAAAATATAGTCGGAATATCTCTGCTAGAGCTAACCATAAATCTCGCAGAGTTCATGGCGCCACAGGACGAAGACACCACTTCTTTTAAGTCGGCTATATGCGGGCCATTCCAATCTTCGTAACCTCATCTAGATATTCACTCACTACATTTGCAATGTGGGGTCTAGGATTATCATGCAACAATAAAAATTGGTCCCCAATTTCCCCACTTTCTCCTAATTTACCTGCAGTAATCGACTTTCTAAGCGTTAAAATAATTTTTAATTTCTTCTATATTCTGATAATAGGCTGCAAAGCCTTCAAGGCATATCGGCTTAATCTGGAAGTCATTAAAAATCAAGTGTGCTTAATTCTTGCTGCACTTAAAAGATCCAGCTAAGAAAATGGTTCATTATTCTTTAGAAAAGGGGTATTCTTGCCACTTAAAGTCTATAATTCTTTTCTGAAATAATTTTAAAGAATAAAGTGGACTCTTAGAAAGAATTTCTAATTAAAAACTCTTTAAATACGACCTTGATTTCAGTTCTAGTAAATGAAGAATTCCTTAGAAAAAAGGCTGCCTCTGCTAGACTAAAGGAGCCAATTTTGGACAAGGACAAATTGTACTAAGATATAATACAATAGACAAATTATTGGGTAGAAATAAAATACCTGTACGATATTCCAACATTTTTGATCCCATAATGAAGACAATTTCACTTTATTATATTGTTTATTACACAGATCGTAGGGTATTATAGAATTGACGCATTATATTTAAATGGAAAACCCCCTTGAGCGATCTAGAAGAACACTCATTCTTTTTATTTTTTAATCAACCGCATTAAAAGTCGGGTAAGGACCCCTAAATAAGACCAAATTTGTCGCACGCTCGTTTTAAAAGCATAGCCTTCTCAACTAAGAGAATACCAAGGTGTAGAGTAGGAGATGCCATAAAGCAACAACAGACAGGGATTACCTACAGCCAATGCTTCATTAGGGATCCAAAGAAACTAACGAAACAGCTGCTTCAATTGAACAGGAATTAACTGAGATTTATTACAGAAATTCTGACAGGACACATGGCTGTCAAGAATCCTCTGTCCAAAATGCAAGTGTACCTTAACTGCAGCCCAGCAGCCTCCCCCCCACCCCTAAATACGCCACTGATTCTTTGGAAATCCTGTTAGAAAAAAGTCAATGAGTAGCACTAACTAAAATTTAATACTCCACAATCCCATTTTTCGTCAGTTCTTATAGTTATTCCTTAACCATTACTTTATCTAGTAATACAGGGTGATTCACGTTGAGTGGCCTATTAGAAGATCTCGGAAACGAGTAAACTTATCTTTATAAAAATTTAATAGCAGGTATAATTGGTTTTGAACTTTTAAAATATTATATTTTGACGTTTTTATTACTTCCGGTTATACCGAAAGTTAATGCCAACTTTGTTATTTCAAATGAAACACCCTGTATGTTTTAGCATTTTTGATTACCTTATTAAAATCTAAATAATTTTTGTTAACAACAATCTATTCCTATCTCTAACCGTTTTTGAGATATGAATTATAAAATAATTTTTTTGTGTAAAAGCGCTCTGAGAAGAAAGTTTAGTAACTCTGAAACTAATAAAGGTTAACATTTAAAATTTTGTAAGCTTTCAAGTAATACACATATCTTTAGTTTAAATTACTTAGGTTTCACGTTTTTTATACAGGGAGTTCTTAAAATTGTGTCAATGTTTCCATTCAAGTAAATGTGCATAAGTCAATTTTTGCAAATGGAACACCCTATTTTTTTGCTTATTAACGTGTAGAGAATTAAATTTCCTATCTAAATGCCTAATAAGTTACAATCCACATTTTTAGTCGTTTTGGAATTATGAGCAATTTAAATAAAAAATCTTAAAATTTCTGTTTGTGTTAATGCGACATTATTTTTTAAAAGAAGGCTTCGACTAGGATTTTCATTTGACTTTGATGTTTGTAGCCAATTTGTAAATTAGGCTTTGACTAAAATGATTTTAAAACGAAAATCCCAGTCAAAGCCTTCTTTTCAAAAATAATGTCGTATTAACACAAACAGAAATTTTAAGATTTTTTATTTAAATTGCTCATAATTCCAAAACGACTAAAAATGTGCATTGTAACATATTAGGCATTTAGATAGGAAATTTAATTCTCTACACGTAAATAAGCAAACAAATAGGGTGTTCCATTTGCAAAAATTGACTTATGCACATTTATTTAAATGGAAAGATTGGCACAATTTTAAGAACTCCCTGTATAAAAAACATGAAACCTAAGTGATTTAAACTAAAGATCTATATATTACTTGAAAGCTTACAAAATTTAAAATGTTTACCGTTATTAGTTTCAGAGTTACTAAACTTTCATCTCGGAGCCTTTTTACACAAAAAACCCTATTATAATTCATATCTCAAAAACCGTTAGAGATAGGAATAGATTATTATTAACAAAAGTTATTTAGATTTTAATAAGGTAATCAAAAATGCTAAAATACACAGAGTGTTCCATTTGAAATAGCAAAGCTGGCATTAACTTCCGGTATAACTGGAAGTAATAAAAACGTCAAAACATAATGCTTTAAAAGCTCAAAGCCAATTATGCCTGCTATCAAAGTTTTAGAAAGCTAAATTTACTCGTTTCCGAGATCTTCTAATAGGCCACTCAACGTGAATCACCCTGTATAATAGATAAAGTATTGTATAATTAGTCTAGGCATATAATATTATCGCACCAGTTGCACTTGCTTGTTTATCACAACGCCTACAGCGTTAATTAATTATCTCAGTTTTATGCATTTAATTAACTAAAACATTTAACATCTCTATAATAAAATTACTTGACGAATTTGATTCTAGCAAACCAAAATTTCGCTGTACAACTCTGTCTTAGATTTTAATAAAGTCGCGTTTTTGAAATTCTTATTTTTTGTCACATTAACGGTTTCACATTTTATTTTTTTGGGCAAGGGCCTGTCCACATATTAAGCACCGGTTCCCGCAGATCACCGAAGTTAAGCGGTGTCGAGCGCGGTTAGTACTTGGGCGGGTGACCGCTTGGGAACACGGCGTGCTCTTGCCTCAGGGAAGAGTGTAAAATGAATCGACACCTAGCCAGCCGGACAGGCCGGATGAGATCGGATATCTCGTAGGATGAAGGTGCCGTTCCACACTCCCCAGTCGGTAGATCACATTTGTGGTCGATGACCGGTTCAAGATGGCCTACGTAGTCGGCGAACCGTAAAAAAAAACATTTTTTTTTATGTGAATTTCTTGAGTACCTATCTCCTGTACAAAATACCAAATCTGTATTAAAATACACGAGGTGGTTTAAAAATAATACAAAAAATTACTGGCTTGGTCTCATCGTGTAGTCCGATATTTCATTCAGGAGCACTATAAAAAATTATATATATAAAATATTTTAGAAAGTAGTTTATTTCAAATGATGTTTGTTAAATTTTACGAAAAAGAAAAATATAACAAGGGCCCTTATGCAAAAAAACTTAAATACATTTTTTTAGAGTTTTGGACTTGCATTGTCAAAACTCTTCAAGAAACATTGTCTCCAACCTTCAAACAGACATTTTATTTCAGCTAACAAAATGATCATGTTTCACAAAGTTAGATTTATGTTGGGTAATCCGCATTTTTCCTTTAATATTTAGTAAAGAATTCACTTCCACTTTTAACTCTCTAACGTGTTATATAAACCTGAAACGGGATACTTAAGAAACCCAAAGGATCGCTTTATAGGCCATTTTAGAGGTATATGAAAAGCCATGGGGAATAAAACCCTATTTAGAATTTTATCTTGAATCTTCTTTATTACAGACCACTATCATATCATAACATTTATTCTTTATACATATCAGGTTTTGAACGTATTTGGTTCTCAACAGGGGCGTAGCCGTGTAATCAAGAAAATTGCGCCCTCTCACTTACAGTCTAAGAAGATATTTTGATGAGAGGAAAAGTTTTGTATAGAAGACACCGTTTTTTTAGAACTTACTTTTAAGAGAAAGGTTTCTGAAACCGAGGGACGTATATCATACGTATCTAATCACAAATTTGTTTATGGATAAATCTAAATATTTAATTAAGGTTTTTGCAAACTATAAATAGGTACAATTGAGCGAACTGGCAAAAATCTATAATTATAATATTGATGGCATATAATAATTTTAAAAAAAACCTTAAAAAGTGTCTCAAAGATCAATAACCATTATTTATTTATTTTTAAGTACTTTGCAAATTAATGACCCAAACTTGTAACTTAGAATAAACTAGTATTTGGAACTGTTAAGTGGGCTTAAATGGAACACATTTTGGTGGAACAATTTTTATTTTTAAAATGTTTTTGTCCGTAATAATTAATTTTTAATAAAATTAATTAAAATCGCAGACTGTTGTAGTCGATGGCAAGATGCATGCCCTGTACTAGATGTGTAGGGTACCGTTGTCTTGTTTTTCTCTAGTTCACGTTTCTAGTGGATTGGTCTTTTGCATTGAGTCGATTCCTACTAGATTCCAAGACATCATAGTTTAAGGACGATATTTTTTGATCTTACAATAAATATTTGTATTATAAACAAACTTTATTTATTACTCCTTACAAACTCCGTCCACTTCTGCTTAATTCCGGAGAAGAAAAAGTTCTCCCTCAATAATTCCTCCCACGCTTTATCAATTGTTCATTCCTTTTACGTTCAGATCGGCTTAAATTAGGCTTGATTATCGAATCAAAACACATTACTGGAATGACTGAAGCTTTTAGACAATAGAACTCCGGGTCGCTGAGTGAATGTCTGTTGCCATTTACCCTCGTCAAACCTCGTTATTGACATTTTCTACTGGTTTGTCGGCGATGCTTTCAGTTTTCCGGTGTTATGTTTCACTGTTAAGTCGCTAGGGCTGGTTGGTTCGTAAATGGAATAAAGATATTATATATTTTTTGTGTAAACATCTTTGTTCGACTACCCTTCCCTCGGAATTTCCATAGGAAAAGATAATAAAGATAACTAGGGACAAAGGAAAGTGTTTTGTTGAAAGCTATCCTAAATAGTTTATTATTTGACAAAGGATACTGGATTGAAAACTAAATTGAGACAAGCATTAACCTACAAGAACAAATAGAAATAGGTGTATGTTACAATATTTTACTGCTTATAGAAATATAAAAGTTCAAGAGCCATCAAGACCTACCTAAGAATCTCCATGAATTGACGTCTAAAATAATAAAACAACAGTTTGCAGTAGATAAACCTCCTCTCTGTCATACCCCCCACTCCGACTACTCTGTACTCCGGCCACGTGGCAGACCAATATACGAAGTTGCGGCCTACTTGTCCAAGTCTGTAAAGAGAGGGGCTAACGGACAGTGGTGACCTCCAGCTTAGCGTCCAAGGGTTTAACTAAATAGTTTAGGATTAGTTTTCTTTGTCAAAACATGACAGGACATTGACAGAGATTAGTTTTGACGTTGACATTTTTATATATTGAGATTAGTTTTGTTTGTTACAATAAACCATTCCATGTAGTCAAAAAATCAGCTGCTATTTTGGTTTGTTTCTTTACTCCCCGAGTAAAAGCAGGTTGTGATCTATACGTCATGTATGGGGTAAATGTCAAGTTTCAACTTTTTTTATAAGTAGTCCTGTATTCTGTTTTACTCCATTTCTCAAATCCCAGAAGGCCTTGGGTAGAACAATTATTTTAGTGGTGAACTTGTTTTAACTGACTTTGTCCAGACATAAAAGGAAGTTGGTAAAAAGGAACTAGGCATACTAATGCTTTTATGTTTTACTTACTACTTTTCTTCATTACAATTACTAATTTGAATTAAGAATTATATAAAATATGCCCGAAAATACATATCAACATAAATAAATCAAACCAGTACGAAAATTGAAAGTGACGGCTTGTTAATTCCTAAAATACCAGATTCTATATTAAATTTTCGTATCGAAAAGGCACTAACCTTAATATCAGTTTCCTCGCTGGAATTGCCGGGTCCCAGATGATGATAAATCAAATTGGCAATGGCCAGGGCGGCCACTAGAGCTGCGGCCGCGACCGCGCTCGAGACGCACATCAGAAAGGACCCGTAGTTGCGACCGCCGATGCAGTGGTTTAGCCACTTGCAGTGATGATCGAAATTGGCCACGCACTTGTTACAGGCGCTGAAAACAAAAGCCAAACTTATACTTTGACAACAGTGTAAATCGACAAATCTTTTGTGATTGGTCAATAGGCAACTGATTGACATCCTTCATCCATCCTGTCAATCAGCTGACTTTCGACAATAAAAAATACGCTATCATATTAACGCCCATAGGGACTCGGGCTTAGTCTCTGTATTAATAGTAAATATGATTCGCTGATCATTTCCAGAACTGTTTATGTATATCACCTACCTACCTTCTATGGTATAATGCTTTCTTAATCCTAATAATAAATAATTATTTTAAAACTGTTCAGACACTCGACATAGTACGCTCATGATTTAACCAAAAGTTCAACCCGTGTTTCTGTGCATTTTCAAGATGTACTCTCCTAATATACCTTTAAATTTTGAAAGTAAACTAAAGCTGTTTCTCTGGTGCACGTTTCTCTTACCTCATGAAAGCACTTTGTAGAATCAAGGGAATGATTTATAATGCATCAAAGCATCGCCGCAATATGTGACATAGCAATTGAAGCAATTTTGAGCGCATATACAACTGCTTTTAGGAAAATGATATGTTTAGTCTTTTTGTGTACTTACAGAAGCGGAAAAACCATCATTATAATAAATAAGAGAGCTATGCTTATTATTTAAAGTGTGACTATTCTATATGCATTTTTTTCTTGGAAGTTGTTGTTTGAAACCATATAGTACCATTATATCTTCTTTTTTAAACAGTTAAAAAACTGTAGCTGAAACGGTTTCTGCACTTAAATTTTTTTAATGGACTGTAAAAAGTGACATGACAGATCAGATGTTAGATACAACATAATTCATTTTATCATTCATCTATTCAATTATTTATACACATCAAGGTAATACAAGCATGAAACACAACTGTGATAATTTGTCTTGATATAATGGGATTATATTATACAGGCATATGACTGGCATTGCAAATAATAGGGACAATTCCTAATAAACATATTGTATAGGCTTTGTTGGATAGGATATGTAATTTATTTAATAACTTGTCACTTGTCTGTTTAATTAATTGGTATGTAACTTACAAGCTCTTAAAACCACATAAATATATAAAACCAATAATAGATTTCTGTACTAGCTGCTATGCTACTAGTATGTACAAAATTTGTGATCCAGATGAAGGACTAAAGAGAGATACAGAATTTGCGTATTTCACATCATTTTGTAGATCATGTAAACAGTGAACAGTGAATTACGCAGCACGTAAAAGACACTATATCAACCACAGTTTTATAACAACGCATAAATTGTCCTAAATAATATTTTTCTACAACAATAACAACACAACACTTAAAAATTCCTCAAAAATACACAAAAATAATTTTCCTAAATGGGCACAGAGGAATAATAGGTCGTCGCTGTCGCGGTCCAAAAAAACTTATGTCTGAGCTCACTCATACTCACACTACCTAAACCTTCCGATATCGGGAAACTAGCGAACGGTATAAATAAACGTGAATTATAATTTCGTAAGTTGTGAAAATTTAAATTTAAAAATTTCAGGTTATCCAAAAGGCCTGAATAAATAATGTAAATTTTATCTACTTGACTCCAGAATACTTAAATTATAAATTCACTTGCACATGTTGCTCTTTGAAAGTAAAGTATATGAGTTTAAATATAAATCTACACACTTATCATTATATATTATGACACTAGTAGCGGATAGGACCAATAAAAATAGTTTCTTATTAATTAAAAAATCGGCGACGTTTCGACCTTTATTTTAATTGTTTATCAAGTCTATTAAGTATTTTATCAGTGTTATTTGTAAAGAAAAGGAACATTCGTCAGCCAATTAATCATAGTATCATATCCAGTGATCAAACGGAAAAACACACACCGCTTAATATAGATATTGAAATAAACATTCATGTATATACGCAAACATGCAACACAAAGATTAGTACTTTTATATATTATGTAATAATTTTGATAAACAATAAAAAAATGCAGACATTTTTTTTTTAATTTTTGGTATTAAATATCTAAGACTGGAAAATGTTTAGTGGCATGAAGAATTGTTTCAATTAAAGCCTTTTGTCTTCATGACGGCTGTAAGGTAGTTACTAAAAATCCATGTACTGTAGTTGGACTGGCAGGATCGCCATGTAATGTAACTACTTGGTTCGATAAGAGAGAGTCATCAAGACGTGTATAAAATGTATATATTTCTATTCTTCTATTCTCTTTCTATCTATCTCTATTTTACAATCAGTCGTAGTTACTTATATACTAAACTTAACCTTAAACTCGTAACCTTACCTCTAAACTTAACCTATGATTATATAAATGTTATTGTTACATTTAATATACAATAATATATTGTTACCTTTAATAGAGGGTTATACCCTCGACTATATCCTCGTTATTGATATCAGGGTTTGGTAACAATAATATTATACATACCATTAAATTGTATAATTAGGTAAAATAAGGTAAAGCCTTATTATTACCCTACACGGCGGCGTATTTACACACTTTTCAGAAATATTTTTTTTCTTGACAATTACTCGTAAATTTTTATATAATCTAACAAAAGGAAATTTCAAACACTTTCCCAGGCAAATTCGAATATTTTGAAGAAATTCTTGAACGTAATAATTTTCTTTAACTATTTAAAGGATATCCATTTTTGTAAAATTTTGTTGTGTTTCTACAGACCCAGATTAAAAAGCACAATATATAAATTAAAATAAATCATTATAAATGATGTTTCTTTAAGTTACAACCATCTAACTAAAACATTTTTAAAATTACTTGCTAAGAAGCTTTGAGTAAATAATGTAAAAATAACATATTTGACAACTTATTATTTTTTAAGAAAGAAAAATGGCAAAATAAATAATTTTTGCTATGTTGCTTTCAAGAAATTGTAAAAGAAGCTTAAACTAAGAAAATAAATCCTTTACATCAGATTACATATTTTAAATTTTTACAATAAACAATTATTTACAATAAGTGATATATTTTCAAATGATTCGGCCTTTTTGATCTTTTAGAGTTAATAAATTTACCAATTTTAAAGCTCCAATGTATACATTACAGCACCACTATTATTCTAGAAGCAATCAAATGAATTTTTTTATCAGCTCTGAGTATATTTAAGTGCCAAGAAGCACTGAAGTAGAACTCCCCGTTCGCTTATAGAATTTGGAAGATTATTAGGTTTTGATACTCTTGGTAAATAATTCATGAAAATGTTTACACTGGTAAAAAAGGAATATATTTTATATTGTGAAAATGAAAATTTGCGTTTTTCTAAACAAACCTTACCGACTTCGTAAGCCTCGAAAAAATCTTTAATGTTTTACATATTGCCAGAAAAAAAATATTCTATGATAGCAAGATAAACATTTAGAATTGTACTATCTACTTTATGCGAAAGTACTTAAATGGCATGGCATAACATCTTGAAACCAATTATTGTATATATTCATTAAAAGGAAGATCTTGGGTAAAATTAACAGTAGCGCTGTTGAAAAATTTCGTAAGTTTGCCAGATTGAAAATCCATTAAACTTAACTCTTGAAGCAGCCGCAACCCAATGAATTATATATGAACATCGAGAAAGTAAAGTATCCAAAGTCCAAAGGAATTGATTAAAAAGCTTCCATTTGTTCTTAGAATTGTTATCAAGTTTTAAGAGTGGAAAAATAAGTCATGCCTTTATCAGTAGCGAATACAGGATTTTGGTGTGTGTGGGGGGGGGGGGGGGGGGGGCTATTATATGGGACTACAGAGACTGGCCTTTATCAATACGCTGATAAAATAAAGTAGACGTTTGTAAAAATATAACTACGTGTGGATAATATTATATTATAGTTATACAGAACTTATGGGCCGTAGAGTAACGGGAGATACTAGATATCAAACTAAGCCGATTAAGTCATATAGGTTTTTTTTTGATAATTTATGTACTATGTTTTTTTATGCTTTGGGATGTTTAAAGGGAAATATCTCGAAAACCGTTACAGATATTAAGATCAATCAAGTACACCTTTTTGACTCAGAAAATGCCCTTCTTTAAGAAACTATAATTGAAAAACACCTAATATCACAGGTAAAAAAAAAATCATAGATTTATGAAGCCCAGTGTATGCAACTAGCGCCCTCTAGTTTGAAACTTAAAAATTTCTACAAATTTTTATTTCTCATAAAAACATAATATTGCCAACTTTCAATTCGATTCATTAAACCATTTTAAAATTATGGCTTATTTTCGAGAATAAACTTTTACTTTCAACACCCTGTATCTCTAGAACAAGTGACAATCCGAAAAACTTATATGACTTGATCGGCTTAGTTTGATGTCTAGTATCTCCAGTTACTCGACGGCTTATAAGTTATGGGACACCCTGTATATTGATAAAACTATAAATATTTAAATTAAAAAGTATATATATACAATATATTTAACAAATAAATACACTTATTTTGGTTATGTTTTCTGAGAGAAATTTTGAATAACTTTGTCAAAGTTATAAAGCCGTATACATAACAGTATCAAGTTTTATGCGATACTCCAGAGACAACCGAATGAATTAAATATGAGCTCAGAAAATATTAAGTGTCAAAAAGCACTGGGAAACGCAAGAAAAACTCTCTGTTTCCCTTTAGAACTTGAAAGATTATCATGTTTTGATACCCTGGATAATTTAACAAATATTTTTAGAAAACGTATGACTTTTTTATAAAGTGACTGTCGTATTATCGAAAATGATGAATAGAATAAAGAACTGCGAATCATGTTCTTGCAAATTGTGAATGCTCATTTTTAACACAATTATTTAAGATCTGTACTCAGCTGTTACTGCTTTATCTCAAAAAATCATGGCCATACATTTTTGTAATTAAAATTCCTTAAAATTATTCTTTATTACAAAACGCTGTTGATTGCTACAAATTAAATTAAACTACCGCAAAAAGCAAAAACTAATAAAAGTAGTTACGAGGTTTGCCTTTACGGTAATCTACAGCAAATGTGCCTAATGACCGACAAAGTCCACAGTATGTCTACTGTGCCGTTTGGCCCCTAATTACCCCATGAAAATATTATTACAAGCAATTTGTAGGACGTCAGGAGGGTGTGCCTCTGATAATAATTACGATAGGCCTCCGTAAAATGGAAAACATTTCCAATAGATGGTAAATATTGATGTCCTGGATATAACGCAATGCTTTCAATATAATTTATTTTATCCAACTACTGTTTTATATTACTGAATTGGTAGGCATAGTATTTTTTCTGGGGTAAGTAAATAATCAAGGTAAAAAGGAATTTTGCTTTGCTGCTTTTATCATGATTTAATTTAATAGTCACTATTTTTATATTATCTTCAAAAAATGAATCATACATTTACTATTTACCACAAAACTAAACTAATTTTACAAATTTACCTGCAATGTTTAGTTCTTGAATTCGTAACTTTTATATGACAAAGATGGCAAGTACCACCTTCTATCACATGAGCGTGTTTGACTCTATCGAGTAGCGGCAATGGCAGCACTTCCCTCTGACGAAGAGCCTCCTCGGCTGGGTCTAAGAGGGCAGCGGCCAGATGGGTAGCAAGATGAATCTAGAAGTAGTTTTAAAAAATTATTGGTTAAATAAGACGATTGACAGAAGTAGTCATTGCGGGACTTGAGCCAGACAGTGACGTCATAGACTATGGCGCCAGCCTCTGCGCATGCGTCTGTCAGCTGTCATACGTCATCTGTCAAACTTCATACTCTTGGGCGATAGCTATTTAAGCATTATCTACTTAGGCGTTAGCTACTTGGGCGTTAGCTACTTGGGCAATAGTATCATTGGCACTAGTTGTCATTGGGTAAACGTCATCCATCATATGTGATACGCCATCTATTACATGTCACTTGAACCTTACCTACTTGGGTATTCATATTTGGGGGACCCAAGCCTACAAGTCGAGGCTCCGCTAAAAGCCCTACCTCTAAGAACCGGTACCCCATTAATTTCTAAGTGGGGCCCTTATTGAAATTAAATGATTAAAAAAAGTTTTACCTGCGTGGATTCGATCCCGGGTCACTGGATTACAATTCTATTGTCGTACCACTACACTAGCGAGCTATCATAGAAAAATCTGCTTTTAACTTGAAGGTTATCTAGGTATACGGTTGTCCCGCCTACGAGAGTCATGCATTATGACGCACCATGATAAGTAGTTTTTTAAAGGGAACGTAAGATTAATAATAATATATTTGTTAAAGTGTAGAGGAAACATAAATAGAAAATAAAATTAGCTGTAACTATAATTAAACCCTAAAGTTTGTCAATGCCTATATGTACAGTATGATTTATAGACACACAAAACCTCTATGAAGTATCTGTATCTATAACGATATAATATTGTCATATAAGATAGAAAAGGATAGCACTAATTACATTAACAATCAATGGACTGTTAAAAAACGTGTCACGACATGTTTTTGACTCATAGGTTTAGGCCACATTAATGAGGTGGGTAGGTAATTTGTCATACAGTAATCCATCAGTTGGTTAGATCAGTACAATAAGTAGACGCTAACAAAAAAAAAAAAAGGGTAGGTACAACCCCTGCACTAATACTTCTTGGTATCAAATTAAAGGTAAAAATGTCAATAACAGGAGTTTAATGGTTATATTTCTAACTGAAGTACCATTTAGAACTTAATAAATTGATAATATTTTATGTTTTAATCTAAAAATTACGATCAATGCAACGTTCCAACGGTACTTATATAGAAGGTCAACTGCTTAATATTAAATAACAAGGTGTATTATATAGAAAAGACTCGTTGTACCTGGTAAAATTATATGTCTACAATAGGGTTGATATGGAACCCCGTAGGTAAAAATAGACCAAAGGGTAGTTTTTAATAAATTTCTTAAGTTTTTAATGTACATTCCTAAACGTCCCTAATAATATAAGATACCAATGCGTGTAAAAAATAAGTAACCGAAGTAATCATCAAACTAATGTTAAAAATATGGATAATAACCCCCAATTTTATTGAAAAAATTAGAATGTAAGAAAAAACCAGTAAACCCAACTGGCCGCACGACCAAAGGCTCACGAAATTTTGTAAAAATTTTGGGAGAAGGTCGTGTGGCATTGATGTAAATAGTTTTTCTACGTTTTATTACACCTATATGGATTCAAAATTATATCAAGCAGAAAATACAGGTAATTTATACATTGCTATGGGTAAAAACAAAACTCATTAGGAATTTTTAATAAATATATTATCCATGTTTAATACAAATAAAATAGTTTATAATACTTTAATGGCTGGCTGCACGACCAAAGGCTCACGAAATTTTGTAAAAATTTTGGGAGAAGGTCGTGTGGCATTGATGTAAATAGTTTTTCTACGTTTTATTACACCTATATGGATTCAAAATTATATCAAGCAGAAAATACAGGTAATTTATACATTGCTATGGGTAAAAACAAAACTCATTAGGAATTTTTAATAAATATATTATCCATGTTTAATACAAATAAAATAGTTTATAATACTTTAATGGCTGGCTGCACGACCAAAGGCTCACGAAATTTTGTAAAAATTTTGGGAGAAGGTCGTGTGGCATTGATGTAAATAGTTTTTCTACGTTTTATTACACCTATATGGATTCAAAATTATATCAAGCAGAAAAATACAGGTAATAAATATATTGTCAAATGCTAAAATTAAAATCTAACACGTGAAATGTATTCAGGGTGATGTCATAAGTCGTTTAGAGAAAACCCAAAGTCGATCGGTCAACTGGTTCGGAAGATATAGTTTATTGCAATTAGTGTCCTTATGCCTCGAAGTGGAGTGCTGAAATTCTGGTTGCAGGCAGAGGTATATAGGACCTATCTAGAAGTGAAAGATTTTTTCAAATATCTCAATTAATAACAGAGCTAGATGTATTAAACCATTAGGGCCTTAACACGATAAAGTCGTGCAAAGCACTGACACTATTTATTCCTTAACGGATCAGCAAAATGAACCGTAGAACCACTAAATGAACCACTAAATGAACCACTAAATGATCCGCAGAACCACTAAATGAACCACTTAATGAACCGAAGAACCACTAAATGAACCACTTAATGAACCGAAGAACCACTAAATGAACCACTTAATGAACCGAAGAACCACTTAATGAACCGAAGAACCACTAAATGAACCACTTAATGATCCGTAGAACCACTAAATGAACCACTTAATGAACCGAAGAACCACTAAATGAACCACTTAATGATCCGTAGAACCACTAAATGAACCACTAAATGAACCACTTAATGAACCGAAGAACCACTAAATGAACCACATAATGATCCGCAGAACCACTAAATGAACCACTTAATGATCCGTAGAACCACTAAATGAACCACATAATGATCCGCAGAACCACTAAATGAACCACTTAATGATCCGTAGAACCACTAAATGAACCACTTAATGATCCGTAGAACCACTAAATGAACCACTAAATGAACCACTTAATGATCCGTAGTACCACTAAATGAACCACTTAATGATCCGAAGAACCACTAAATGAACCACTTAATGAACCGAAGAACCACTAAATGAACCACATAATGATCCGCAGAACCACTAAATGAACCACTTAATGAACCGAAGAACCACTAAATGAACCACATAATGATCCGCAGAACCACTAAATGAACCACTTAATGATCCGTAGAACCACTAAATGAACCACATAATGATCCGCAGAACCACTAAATGAACCACTTAATGATCCGTAGAACCACTAAATGAACCACTTAATGAACCGAAGAACCACTAAATGAACCACATAATGATCCGTAGTACCACTAAATGAACCACTAAATGAACCGAAGAACCACTAAATGAACCACTTAATGAACCGTAGAACCACTAAATGAACCACTTAATGAACCGTAGAACCACTAAATGAACCACTTAATGAACCGAAGAACCACTAAATGAACCACTTAATGAACCGAAGAACCACTAAATGAACCACTTAATGATCCGTAGAACCACTAAATGAACCACTTAATGAACCGAAGAACCACTAAATGAACCACTTAATGAACCGAAGAACCACTAGATGAACCACTAAATGAACCACTAAATGAACCGAAGAACCACTAAATGAACCACTTAATGATCCGTAGAACCACTAAATGAACCACTTAATGAACCGAAGAACCACTAAATGAACCACATAATGATCCGTAGAACCACTAAATGAACCACTAAATGAACCGAAGAACCACTAAATGAACCACTTAATGAACCGAAGAACCACTAAATGAACCACTTAATGAACAGTGGAACAGCTAAATGAACAGCTAAATGAACAGTGGAACAGCTAAATGAACAGCAAAATGAACAGTGGAACAGCTAAATGAACAGTGGAATAGCTAAATGAACAGTGGAACAGCTAAATGAACAGCAACATACCGGTAATGCAACAGCTACACAGTAGCACCATAACCATGAGACAAGAATAGGGCTCAAAGTCATTTATTATAATATAACTGATACATACATATTAAATCTTGTTTTCTATGTCTATTCGTCGAGGTTATATGCAGTCCTCCTCCTTCAGGCCTCATCCAGGCACCAGACACCATTCATACCGTCCAGGCATTCTACATACGACGAACGACTACTCTTCAGCTACCATCGTGAATAAACTAATGCTAGTGAAGATTTAAGGGTAGAGAGCGCAGTGTTCTCTAATTTTCTCTATCGTCAACATAACCTTTTTTTCACAGTCCATTAAAGTATTATAAACTAATTTTATTTGTATTAAACATGGATAATATATTTATTACCTGTATTTTCTGCTTGATATAATTTTGAATCCATATAGGTGTAATAAAACGTAGAAAAAACTATTTACATCAATGCCACACGACCTTCTCCCAAAATTTTTACAAAATTTCGTGAGCCTTTGGTCGTGCGGCCAACCATTAAAGTATTGTAAACTATTTTATTTGTATTAAACATGGATAATAAATTTATTAAAAATTCCTAATGAGTTTTTTTTTACCTATAGCAATGTATAAGTTACCTGTATATTCTGCTTAATATAATTTTAAATCCATATAGATGTAATAAGACGTAGAAAAGCTATTTACATCAATGCCACACGACCTTCTCCCAAAATTTTTACAAAATTTCGTGAGCCTTTGGTCGTGCAGCCAGCCATTAAAGTATTATAAACTATTTTATTTGTATTAAACATGGATAATATATTTATTAAAAATTCCTAATGAGTTTTGTTTTTACCCATAGCATTGTATAAATTACCTGTATTTTCTGCTTGATATAATTTTGAATCCATATAGGTGTAATAAAACGTAGAAAAACTATTTACATCAATGCCACACGACCTTCTCCCAAAATTTTTACAAAATTTCGTGAGCCTTTGGTCGTGCGGCCAGTTGGGTTTACTGGTTTTTTCTTACATTCTAATTTTTTCAATAAAATTGGGGGTTATTATCCATATTTTTAACATTAGTTTGATGATTACTTCGGTTACTTATTTTTTACACGCATTGGTATCTTATATTATTAGGGACGTTTAGGAATGTACATTAAAAACTTAAGAAGTTTATTAAAAACTACCCTGTGGTCTATTTTTACCTACGGGGTTCCATATCAACCCTATTGTAGACATATAATTTTTCCAGGTACAAATATTTTTTGGGCCTTAATGCCCATATTACTGAACAATAGTAGGGCTATTTGACCTAAAATACATGCGGTAATAAGAATATTTACATGAGATTTTTCTATTTATGCCTTTTTCATACGCGTTTCTCAAACACTACCTACAACTATTTTCGTTACAACGAGTCTTTTCTATATAATACACCTTGTTATTTATGCTAAAAATTGCAAATTCAATAAGCAGTTGACCTTCTATATACCTAAGTACCGTTGGAACGTTGCATTGATCGTAATTTTTAGATTAAAACATAAAATATTATCAATTTATTAAGTTCTAAATGGTACTTCAGTTAGAAATATAACCATTAAACTCCTGTTATTGACATTTTTACCTTTAATTTGATACCAAGAAGTATTAGTGCAGGGGTTGTACCTACCCTTATTTTTTTTGTTAGCGTCTACTTATTGTACTGATCTAACCAACTGATGGATTACTGTATGACAAATTACCTACCCACCTCATTAATGTGGCCTAAACCTATGAGTCAAAAACATGTCGTGACACGTTTTTTAACAGTCCATTGATTGTTAATGTAATTAGTGCTATCCTTTTCTATCTTATATGACAATATTATATCGATATAGATACAGATACTTCATAGAGGTTTTGTGTGTCTATAAATCATACTGTACATATAGGCATTGACAAACTTTAGGGTTTAATTATAGTTACAGCTAATTTTATTTTCTATTTATGTTTCCTCTACACTTTAACAAATATATTATTATTAATCTTACGTCCCTATAAAAACTACTTATCATGGTGCGTCATAATGCATGACTCTCGTAGGCGGGACAACCGTATACCTAGATAACCTTCAAGTTAAAAGCAGATTTTTCTATGATAGCTCGCTAGTGTAGTGGTACGACAATAGAATTGTAATCCAGTGACCCGGGATCGAATCCACGCAGGTAAAACTTTTTTTAATCATTTAATTTCAATAAGGGCCCCACTTAGAAATTAATGGGGTACCGGTTCTTAGAGGTAGGGCTTTTAGCGGAGCCTCGACTTGTAGGCTTGGGTCTCCCAAATATGAATACCTAAGTAGGTGAGGTTCAGGTAGCATGTAATAGATGGCGTATCACAGATGATTGATGACGTTTACCCAATGGCAACTAGTACCAATGATACTATTGCCCAAGTAGCTAACGCCCAAGTAGCTAACGCCCAAGTAGCTACGGCCCAAGTAGCTAACGCCCAAGTAGCTACGGCCCAAGTAGCTAACGCCTAAGTAGCTACGGCCCAAGTAGCTAACGCCTAAGTAGCTAATGCCTAAATAGCTATCGCCCAAGAGTATGAAGTTTGACAGATGACGTATGACAGCTGACAGACGCATGCGCAGAGGCTGGCGCCATAGTCTATGACGTCACTGTCTGGCTCAAGTCCCGCAATGACTACTGACAGAAGTAGCAGTGGCGGCTCATCAGGTGAAAGAGGTAAAGGGGCTCTTTACCAAAAAAAAAAATAAAACCAGGAGGAAAGTTTTTCGACAATATTTAATATTAATGTACCAATACAGCTACCATTTTAGCCCTTAAAAAATAATTATGTTCGAATTAATAATATTAATATAATCCGAATGTAGCTATGCATAATAGGGTCACGGTTAACTCCGATGGACAATAACTATATACACTCGTGCATTTTGGCGCGCCCCAGCCAACCGTGTCCGTTAGCTCAGAGTAAGTGAAGACCAAATGCCCAACATGGCTTTGATATTCACCGTTGCTAGTTACGTGACGTCAGTCACGCAAACAGAATGTAACAATTTGCATTATGATCAACGGCAATTTAAAAATAAATCATTCGTATGCAACATTGTTTTAGCATTGGTTCGCTTCGCGAAAGTAACGGTTATAAGATATCGTTTTTACGTGATTTACTGTGTGATTAAAAAGTTTTGTTTTTATTCTTTAGTTTTTCCAGTAGTGTAAGTACCTACTTAGTTGTGTGTTTTAAAAATGAACCCAATTAATTACATAGTTTGTAATTTATTGGAAACTCCATTCAGTCGTTGGACAGATGAGGATAAGAGAGACGTTTTCGTTCGAAAAGGTCGTTAAAAAGAACTCACGCAAATGTCGCTCCCGGAATATTTCCCGGCATTTTATGTTATATAAAACTCTCAAATTAAGACAGATTGTGACGTGCAGTGTCCCGATCCAGGGTTGTGGCATCCCTCTTCTCTAGGATCAAGTTGGTGGCCACCAAGCCGTAAGGGATGAACCAAAGGTAGGCCATTTTTATACTTTTTGTCACGCTGCCGCCGTACTGTTTTATTTAAACCTCTAAGTGATTTACTCATCTCCTCAACCAATCATATATACAGTCCATTTTTTATGCTCTTTTTAATTCAAACCCCTACATTTTTGGTTTTGTTACACGGGGTTTTAGTCAAGCTTGTTTAAGTACCCGCATTATTTTTACTATTTTTAAGACCGCGAGCCGCCTCTGAGAAGTAGTTTTCACTTTTAAATGAAAAGACTAACGGGAAAGAGTTTTTAACAACCGGCAATCCTAAAAAACCAAGACATGCAAAATACTAAAAGGGATTATTAGAAATTCGTCTCTTTTTCACTCGCTTGAGGGAGGGGATCTATAAGTCCTTTATCCGCCAATGGTTCAAGCCATATTTAACTTAGAGCACTATATAGCACTCTGTTGACTGGGCCTAGTAATAATTATTGTGTTATGTATATTAAATTTAAGCTAACGACAGAGTTTAATTAACAACCCAAACTAAAGCAATTAAAACAACGAACTAAGCGAAAGTTATGAAAATTTATATTCACACGCGAACCCCAATTACATTTTGGTAATTCTAGCTTTTAATACGATTAGACATTTACGTAGATATACGTATAGTCAGCCCAGAGGTAATGGGAACATTGAGTCATCACCGAATTCTAGCTTTTAGTACTCGGGGGGATGATTAGAAAGTGCTTTGTGATAGTGACTTTTGATGGAGGTTCTTCGACCGCCATTATATAATTTGTTTGTGGTAAAACTGATAATTGGATTTATATTTACTGATCCTACGTTTAATAATGATTCGCGAAAGGTGTTCTCTTAGTGGAAATCACAAGGAGATATAAAAAAGAAATAGGGTGACAAGACCCTTCCTTGAGGCACACCCGATTATGCTTTTTTAAATCTTTCTGATTTCTCTCTTTTAATTGGAGTTGTGGCATTTTTTTATAGGTCCCAACATGCCGAGTGATCAGTGGCATAGCTAGACTCTAGGACCAGAAGGGGCGACATTTTTTGGAGGTGCCGTGTTGTCAATTTTATTGTTATATCTATATTATTTATTAGGCTGGAGTGAAGTTAATCTTGGCAATTTTTTTCTTTGGTTTTTGTTTTGGAAAGGTGGTATGTATGTGGATGTGCGAAAGTCATTTTCTGCAGAAAGAAATCATAAAAAAAAGTATAACTCAATGAAAAGCCTAAAAATAATTACTAAAATTCATTGTGTTGTAAGAAATGTCTTTAATAAAAATAACTTTTTCACACTTTCCACTATCTGTAGGGGCCAAAATAAAAAGTTTTAAAAATTCCATTAATAAACATGACCAGGATTCGGGTCAAGAGAACACAATGTTTTTGGTTTTTAATTTATTATATTTAATAATATAAAATTTTGCTTCGCACCTCTTCGAGTTTCTTTGCCCTCTTCGCCCCTTTTCACGTTCCCAGTCACTTTGCAACATTAAAAAATGTTTTTTTTTTACTTACCAATAAGAGAACGGAAACCGCAGCGGCCGCAGCGGATTGTGCGTGTAAAGGCAGAGCCGGAATGAGAAAAAGGAGCGCGCCGCCTGCCAGAGCGGCCAGGGCCAGCCAGCCACACAACTGCAAAGGATGCAGGGGCGGCTGAAGCCCGTGTTGCCTGCGCAGTCGGACTGAGCTAAAAAAAACAATAAATTATGTAAGTATTCATAAATATTACTTTAATATATATAACTAAAATATGCTAAGCAATAAATGGTCAATTGTTACATCCTTCTATAATATCTTTTCTTATATTGAAATACCCCGTCCCCCACGGAAATTGCATTAATAAAGCGAATCCCTCAATTTTAGGTAGGCACCCATGTTTTTAGGGTGCCCACCCCTAGCGCCGCCGCTGCTATATCCAAGGAATTTCTCAAAAAATACGTTGCTTACCCCTAATTTTTTTTTAATATGGTAGATTTGTAAAGAATTAAAACTTTTTCAAAAATTTGTAGTTTATATTTTTTAAGTTCGAGGGGACCTCCTTTAAGTGCCCGCAAAGGGCTATTTTAAAATTAAAAATTGTCTGCTTGACGCTAATTTTTCTTTTTATTAAAAATTAACATAAACAAACCTATACGCCATTTGAGGAGTTCTTTCATAAACAGGATAAAATGGACAGACGCAGAAAAGTTTTACTAAAAAGAGAAACTGAAAGAATAATAAAAAAGGAACTGAATAAAGAAATAAGACAGGTAAAAGAAGAAAAAATAAATACGAAAAATAAAACGATAAAGAATTAAAATCAGGTAGAAGGGGAAGTAAAACAACTGAATCAAAAGAAAATTATAAAATAAAAAAATTAATAAGGTAACAAATAGAAATAAATATAAAGGTAAAAACTAAAAGAAAATCGGGAAATAAAAAATTAAGAAAAAGACAAAAATAATAAATTAAATTTTTGTTTAAATATTTTTAAACAGTGAAATATATTCATTATAATAATCTAGTATAATAATATTAGTAAAATAGGTTCTAGGAAATATAAAAAATAATAACGAAAGTAGGCCCTACATATGTTGACCCCCTTAACTTATGCAATACATATTTATTTTTATCATTTATTTGTATGTTCGATTACTCATTTATATAACGTATAACATATTTTTTCTTAATGAGTTAAACCTTATTTTAAATATATTTTTATTTTGCGTCAATGCAGATACATAAAACACCTCATACATTTTCCAAGCGACTTACCCAGATCTGCGCAGCCGGCCGCTTGGGCGGCCAAAAGGCGGCTCAAGGGCGGCCTGCGGGGCCTCGATGGGCGGCATCGCAACTACGAGCGGCAGCCATGTCGCAGCAATCGGGCGGCATCCGATCGGCGGCGCGATCACGTGTACACTGACGTGAGGGTTGACGGCGCTAAAATAGGGGCGGTTGTATCGACCGCCACCGGTATAGCACAAGGGCGTAGAGTGTAAGGGGTTTGTTTGACAGAGACGTGCGGTTTTAACATAAAAATATCGCTGTATATTTAAAATTTAAATTAGTACTCAGACTTCTGGCATGTAGGCAAAAAAAACAATTAGAATAAAAATTATCCGTATCCGTGTTCGAGTAAAGCTCGAAAGGGGTTTAGTCATTTCTTGTCATTCTTTCAAATTAGGCTTTTACCTCTTCGTTTGCTGCCAGGGTCATTCCCTAGAGGACCTACAGCTTAACGTGAGTTCCGAACTACGATCGTCAATTATGCAACACTCCCCCCAAGGGCTAACCATCAGTTTCTTGCGCCGTTGCGTGACCTACCTATTGGGAAATAATATGTACCTTCTTCCGTACCCCAAGAGATATCCGATCTCATCCGGCCTGGTTACCGGCGTGAATGGGGTGGGTTGGGAGATGATACATACTTTTCCCTGCATTCTTAAACCTACTAAAATTCGGACATACTTTTTTTTATTGTGCGTATGCTCACTCCGAGAATGGAACTCGAAACGCCACGATTGAATGCCAGTGTTAAAAGGGGGAAATTATATTGCGGTACCTTCTTCCTCCTTCAGCAAAATCTTGTACTTAATATCATCGATTTATTTTTAAAAATATCGACAAACAAAACTAAGAAATGTTCCACAAAAAAAACTTCACACAAGATTAACGATTGTTTTGCTGCAAATTATTTATTAATCAGAAAATGCAGTAAAAAATATCCGCTGTACTAGCCAATACCAGATGTTTTTAATTACTTTTACTTGTTATTGCTTACTATTGAATGAATCAATTCTGAAAATTTTTCCATGGAATGAGTGGAAATTAAAATCATCACTAATTAGTTAATTTGATATGTATTTTAATACTTATTATTTAATAAATCTATAACTCTCAGCCCTGGATTAGTACCCGCGTTTGTAATCTTAATAAATGATACTCATTAATTTAATTTTTTCAGTGAAAAGAGCGTAGGTACCTAAAAAATGAGTCCCAATATAGCACCAATAAAATAAATATAATGGGCGCTACAAACATAACTGCCTGCATACAAAACTAAACTTACTTGTTAGATTACGTCGCTGTAGGTCGCCTCGCCGAAACCGAGAACAAACGAGGCGAATCCTCTTTTTTCACGAGTCCAATCTAATGGCGTCATTTTGAATGTTATAAAGTCTTTTGGCACAGTTGTATTTTGTGTTTAAAAGAAGTAAAAGTTTATTGTAATATGAAACGCGACAAAAGTATTAATCGTAGATTTTATTTATAGCCATTGTTTTTATTATAATTATGCTAGTCTTGGATGTTTGAGGAGGTAGGTTTGTTGGGTTTTTATTTCTTAACTTGAAACAGGTAATCCCCGATCACTGACCTCTATTAATTGACATTTCAAATAAAAATAAACACAAGACATGTCATTCTTGTCTTGTCATTTTTTATTTAGAACACTTCCAGTGGCGTGGTCAAGCTATAATACCAAAAAACCAATAATAATAAGTTTTCTGGTTTATTATAGCAATGATAAGATATTTAATAATACATTTTCCTTGAATGTTGTCTAAAACTTATGTGTTTAGAATAATGTATCAATTTCGTGACGCCTTGTATTTAACTACAGATAAATTTTAAAATAAGTAATTTTTTAAAATTTCTTGGTAAAAACTACATATTGGTACATACAACATAGTGTAATTAGATAAGTATAAAACTTATATAGGCGCAAGTGAAAGGATTTGTAGTAAGATACAACACGACATTCAAAATGAAAGACGTTGGGCTAATGTTTGATCAAGCCATTAAGGAAGTGACACCAGAGAACTGGCGAAAAGCAGTCCATCATGTCATTAAAGAAGAGGAGAAAATGTGGAATCTTGACCACCTGATCGATCGGACTGTCGACCCTGTAATTATAAAGTCAAGAGGAGATGACAGTTCCTCAGATGACAAAGAATATTAAGATTTTTTATAATTTAATTTTTGTATAATGTATTTTTTGTATTTTTTTTATAATGTTTAATAAAAAATAAGTGCACCTAATACTATATGCACGCCTTTGTCACATCATTTTCAGTGTTTGCGAATGGATAACAATAGGCAAAACCCATAAATTGACCCAAACCCGGGTGGTACTACCTGCACTTGATGAAAATAAAGAATTTTGCAATGAAATCAATGCCAAATCATGAAAGTGACTTAAATATTCGTTGGGTCACTCGGTAGTCCCTTTGCATACCTAATGAGCTTTAATTACTCTACACCTTTCTGAAATATACTATACATTTTGGTAGATGCTGTCTATTTAGAACTAATTAATTATTTTGCATTTTCCCAAGATCAAATTTTGTAAATTTCAAACTTTTAAATAGTGCATTTTTATCACACCCTATATATCAATGTAGGTTGATAAAAAATATCATTTTGATATAAAAATATTTATGAAAGAAATATTACAACCGATATAATATTGTATTGGGTAAAAATAAAAATATATGTAACTGATACGATACGAATAACTTTTTACTTATTATTTTATTAATAATTTTTATTGTATTAATATTTCAAGGTTGTACCTCCTACCTGTATGTCGTCGACCTTAAAGACCCCCTACACAAATTCGGGATTTTAATTTTTTATTATGAACCTCACAGACCAACCGGAACCCGTTGTTTATGTTGTTTCAGGCAAGCATTGCATTGGCGACACTAGGGTAATGGGGGGGGGGGGGGGGCAATGTGTTTACTGGCCAAAGTGCATACACAATTGTATTTAGGGGATTAATTTACGTATTATGTTTACCGCTTGGTTACCTTTTTTTTAGAAATCCCTGTTGATCGGCAAAAGCTTTTTGGGAAAGGAGATACGTTTTTTTAGAAGTCACTTCTGAATAGGAAAGTATAGTTGATCCAGTGCTCATCCTAATAATATCGGGCCCACGTGTGCCCACCCACTACAATTTTTCTTGCGTCACCAATCTAAACTACTCAACTTTTAAATATTTTTTAAAAAAAGAATTATAAGGAGGCATTAGATCTACAATCTAAAATTATTTCAAATTATACAAGGTGTCCCAAATAGTCAGGGCACATGCAACATATTTTTTTTTAAATCGAACACCATATACAGGGTGTTACAAATTCGACATACCAGCATTGGAATCTCGGAAACCATACGAGTTAGAAAAACGGTTAAATGGGGGCAAAGTTGTGCAATTCGGTGCTGATTATAATGCCGCTTTAAAAGTTTTCAAATTACGAATACATCCGATTTTATTCGAAAGAAACCGAAATTTTGCAAAATCGTTTTTATTTTTTCCTGAGCTCATTTCACTAGCTATTTAAAAATAAATGACACTTTGTCATTGCCACTTTTTCTCCCCTACAAAATGACGTTACTAAACTAAAGATCCGCCGTTTCGTCTCCGAGCGGCCATCACCAACTTTACTTTTTTAAATACGGACCTGGATTTTTTTAACCGATTTTTAAACCCTCCTACCCTCAAAATGTAATGGCGATACTACTTTCTCATAATGATGAATTGTTCTTGCTTATTTTCTTAAATTCATATTTTTTACACTTCTTCTCAGTCCGGTCCTGGCAAGATATTTCACCGCTGGATTTCTTTTTATGGGGGCTTTAAAAAATGTTATTTATAAAAATGACGTAGATACTATGGAAGAACTCGAAGAACGCATACAGGCTGCATTTAGTAGGATAAGGAGAAGATCGGTTGAAAGGGCTGTCGCCAAAATGGGAAGAAAAATCGATCGTTGTACTGAGCAAAACGACAATCTCTTTGAACATTTAGAAAATTAGGATTTATAATTAGTAAATTTAGCATTAAGTATTAGAAAATTCCTGTAAAATAAATTATATTACTTATGTATGAATGTTTTAAATAAAATAAAGTTTTTATTTAATATTGTGATTCGTTGCTAGGACCGGACTGACAAGAAGTGTAAAAAATATGAATTTAAAAAAATAGGCAAGAACAATTCATCATTATGAGAAAGTAATATCAAAAATCCAGGTCCGTATTTAAAAAAGTAAAGTTGGTGATGACCGCTCGGAGACGAAACGGCGGATCTTTGGTTTAGTAACGTCATTTTTCAGAGGAGGAAAAGTGGCAATGACAAAATGTCATTAATTTTTAAATAGCTTGTCAAATGAGCTCAGGAAAAAATAAAAACGATTTTGCAAAATTTCGGTTTTTTTCGAATAAAATCGGAAGTAATCGAAATTTGAAAACTTTTATAGCGGCATTATAATCAGCACCGAATTACACAACTTTACCCCCATTTAACCGTTTCTCTAACTTCTATGGTTTCCGAGATTCCAATGCTAGTATGTCGAATTTGTAACACCCTGTGTATATGTATTTTTTTCAATTCTCTTAAAAATTCCGCGTATATTTTGTGTAAATAGTCATATATCTAAATTCAGTTTTTGAAATATTGGGGTTTAAAAATGCCATATTTAGACTTTGACAGAGTGTAGTATTGAAACGGCGCATCTAAGGAAAAAATGGTTTTTCCCTCCCTATCTTAGTTTTTTATTCTCTATCCAAATATACGATGTTCCGGTTAAACAGGTTAAACCAAAAAAATGGTGTTACGGTTAAACATGTTAAACCGTGTAGGCCCTTTTTTATCAGTAATAGAATTTTAACTTTGATATGTTTGTTTTTGTCAAAGTCATCCTGTTTGGTCTTTAAAAAGCATAGGGAAGAATTGGGAGCGGCCTCGGCATACAATACGCGTCAAGCATTTAATCTTAATTTACCTATACCTACTTCTACTCAAGCAAGTATATAAGAGTATTGTGTATCAGAGTAAAAGAATCTTTAACCACCTCCCAGAAGGATTTTAAAAAATCCAGTGTGAAAGAAAATTCCGGGCTAAAGCCTACTATACACTGGGCGAGTTTCTTAATGATATTATTGACTTTCCTTTAGGTACTGGATATATAGCATGCAATTAGTATTATTTATTTTACAGCTTACATTTTTCCTTTTGTACTTTTCAGTGTTAATTTTACATTGTTCGTTGGACTCTATGTTTACTAATGACACGACTTTTAGAACTTTATGTATTACGACCCTTAAAATGTTACTGTAGTTTCTGTTTATTTTTTTTTTATATTTTAGAATATAAGATTACCTATATGTGTGTATTATTTATTGTTAAACTTTTTTGCTTTGTCAACGAGACACTGTCTTAAACAATAAAATTTTTTTGATTTGATTTGAAAATTGTAACTTAGATAGAGAATAAAACTGAGATAGGGAGGTGAAAACAATTTTTCTCTAAGATGCTTGTCAACGTCTGAAAATTGCATATTTTAAACGTCAATATCTCAGAAACAATTAAATTTAGACATATGACATTGTATACAAAATAAGCGTGGAAAGCCTTAAAATAAACAACATTTTCAAATACCTTTTTCCAAAAAACCTAAAAATAGGCCAGATACAGAAGTAAAAAATTTAAGTGCAAGCCTGGTCATCAAAACTGCGATACTTTATAATGTTTGTCTTCTCTCTTATTAGTCATGCAATTTACGGGTCGGTGGTTAGTTATTTGGCAATACGTTGCAGTGTGAAGCAATTTAATTTTAAATTGGTGGCACGTGAAAATAGTAAAATTTGAAAACAATGAACTAGTAGATATGGTGCCAATTTACGATGAGTATCGTCAAAGTGCGGCTGCTGCTTCGGGATTATACGCAGAGCGCATCCTTTGCGGACTCATCCTATACTCAGAAGTTATCTTAATGTTATTCAACGGGCAAGTTAGGCAGAACCGTATTTGATCCATAGTGTAATAAATGAATGTAAGTACCTTGTTTTTAAGTTTTTTGAAAAAAGGTATTTAAAT
Source organism: Polydrusus cervinus (assembly GCA_935413205.1). NCBI lineage: Eukaryota > Metazoa > Arthropoda > Insecta > Coleoptera > Curculionidae > Polydrusus > Polydrusus cervinus. The sequence goes on from OW284516.1 coordinate 9,493,880, forward strand.
ATGTTGTTTATTTTAATGCCATCTATACACAGCTAAAACAGAAGTATCAACTTAGAAATCACCCTGTATAAATTCAAAAACTATCCATAGTACCTGGTTTCTTCAATACGCCTAAAATGCTTGCATATAATGCGATACCTGTGAATTTTTAATTAAAAGTATCGAACCCACTTAAAGTACTTTAGAAAATGATACACTTTTTTCTCATTAAACGTCAAAAACAAATAAACTGTATAAGGTATATATAAAAATGTAAAAACCTTTTTAAAACGTCTTGAACATAATCCAGGGTACCAATTTATTATTGTATTTAATTATTTTTAATCATCATTTCCAGATGTAGTTATACCTTCAGTTTAATATTTTATTTGTTTTAAAAAAAAGTTGGATAAGATCGTTTTGACCTTTTTCCTTTAAACGCGCGAAAAGTAGTGAAAGTACACCTTTCTCTTAAGAGCATCCGACCAATTTTTCTAAATTCTTACAAGAAAAAAGATTGAATTAAAGAGCTCAATAAGTGCAGCCATAAAATCGTTTTGAGTGGAGCAAGCAAAGTTACAATAGAACTAACCAGTTACCTAATAATCCACGCGCCCACATGTAATGCGTTCGGTTGCGGCTCCTCGGTACCGAATTCTCTACGGCAGCTCCGCGTAAAATCAGCAACATCGCTGTGTAACTGGAAACAGGCTGAAATCTTGTTGATTTTTCCGCGAAGGTATAGCAGTAAATGAAATAACACCTTGTGGGAGACGCGGAAAGTGGATTACAAAATTGAATTTCTGTGTTTACGAATGGAAAGGTGGCATCGAGGGTGGCATCTATGTGGGTGTGAGAGAAGCCGTCACTGGGAGTAACGCAAAAAAATTAGTGATAACTATGGGCAAGGGGGCTGAACCCTATCCCCCCCCCCCCTCCCTCTAACAGCACTAACACACATAAGACCCATCTAGATGATTATCAAACTTCTTAAAATATCGGTAACAACATAAAAATTATAGACACTAAAAAAATTAATCGAAACTACAAAAAATGTATCTATTATTTAGAATTTTTTACGAAACTGTTGTGTTTTTTTATTAATTCGAGAATTTTAAGTGATTTAATTTTTCTCAGTGGCATTCTATTGATTTTTGAAAATTTATGGCGAGATGTATATATTATTATATTCTCACTATAGTCTATTTCAGAAAGGTGTAGAGTAATAAAATGGGAAATTCCGTCCAGTTCGGCTCAATTTCGGTGTCGGCCATAGGCGTAGGTAAATTTTTATGATGACTAACCAAAGAAAAAGAAGAAGATATTTTGATAAAGAAGGAACTATTAGCTTTAACAAATTTACACAAACATCGTTTTATGAAATATGCCGTGGAAGATTTAGCTGAAAAATATAGTGTAACTGTGGTGCGCCGAACCGCTATATCATTGCTAACTAAATCCTATAGAACCTATATGGGCGCAAGTAAAAAGATTTGTAGCAAGACACAACATGACATTCAAAATGAAAGACTTAAGCTATCGTTTGATCAAGCCATTAAGAAAGTGACACTAGAGAACTGGCGAAAAGCAGACCATCATGTCATTAAAGAAGAGGATAAAATGTGGGAACTTACCTGATCGATCGGATCGTCGACCCGTTAATTATAACGTCAAAAAAAGATGACAGTTCCTCAGATGACGAAGTATACTATGATTTTTATTAATTTAATTTCTGTATAATCTATTTTGTATTTTTTTATAATACAAACAATAAGTGTACCTACCTAATACTATGTACTTAATGCACGCCTTTGTCACACCATTTTCAGGGTTTGTCAAAGGATAACAATAGACAAAATCCATAAACTGACCCATGCCCGGGTGGTACTACCTGCAGCTGATGAAAATAAAGAATTTTGCTATGAAATCAATGCCAAATTATTAAAGTGGCTTAAATATTCGTTGGGTCACTCTGTAGTCACTTTGCATACCTAATGAGCATTTATTGCTCTACACGTTTCTGAAATAGACTATAGTTATTTTGTAATTTGGGCCAAGAAGAACTGTAATTTAACACGGCAAATATTAGAAGAGGCCAGATCCACTTAAATAAAAAACTACCTGTTGGAACTATGCCATCAATCAAAATTGTATCAATTATCAAATAATAAAATTCTTCTGATCAGCGCGAAAACAGCATTTTCAGTTCCGCAGGCTCACTGAAGTGGGGGATACACAAGCTTATATAAATTCATATGAATTATCGGCAAAAATTTAATATTACACCTTCCAATGCGCAATTATGATTCGTCGTTTCTTATCGTTTCTTCACCTCTTTTACAAAAATCTGTAGTGAGCGCGAAAACAAATTCGACGGGAGAAAAGTTTATTGAGGCTAAAAAAAGTTATATAAGAAAATAAAACCGCGCGAGAAACTCCAAACTGCCAAGTGAATTTTTATTTTTTAAACTTTTTTTTTAAGTTAAAAAGTGATACTTGTATATATTTAAGTTATAAAAAGTTAGTTTAATCATTTTTTTGTTTGATTCTTCGGTACAAAAAAGTTTACCAGATGATGTTAACATTTTTTCTTGTCGGAATAATATCGTTCGGTGAAATACGTGACGTTTTTTCGAGGAGTTTTATTCCGAAGGTTGAAATAATGCCTGTTATTAGAGAGATCGACTTTCGAAATGTTGCTGGAAGAAATCCTGAAAATCACTTGTACATCATTGTAAGTATTCTGTAAATAATAATTTAAGGCTATACTATTCTACTTTAGTGGCCCCCACTCAAGTAAGGGGAGGGGGGACATGACCCCCTTTCCCAAATTTTAATAAAATCAATATTAATTATTATATCTATTAAATTAATGTTCTTTTTCTCATATGGCACTATTTATTCTTTGTTATTTTATTACCATAATATGCAGGGCGCTAGAAATTCGTGTGCGTACAAGGGGATCTCGAAAACGGTAAGAGATACGAAGATGGCTAAATTGAGGCAAAGTTTCGTATTTTGGGCTTAATAATTCGATAAAAGAAAATTGTAAATATTTCGAATGCTCTCGGAGATATCCGAAAAAAACTGAAATTTATATTTTTGGTTTTTAATTTTCTGCGCTTTTATTTTTGACTTGGGAAAAAACAAATACACATTTTCATAGCCATCTTTTATGTTCTACAAGATGGCGTTATGTTTTCAAATTCAACGTTTCGTTCTTTAAATACCAACCAGCAGTCAATTTTTTTAAATACGGACCTGGAATTTTAAATACAGTTTTAGGAACTTCTAAGTTTTACAAATTTAATACAACAAGTTTTTGAAATTTTAACGTTTTGTCATCTAATACCACTTTTTTTAGGTTATCTTTTTATGTCATTACGGTCCTGAACATTTAGAGTCAAACCAAAAAAAAATCCTATTTGAAAAATACTTCCAATTTTACTCAAAAAGGCCTGCCTGGTGTTTGATATTTTGTAAGAGAAAAGACCGAAAGTCTCGGCCTCAGATATTTTTCTGTCTGTTTATTTTTGTTACATGTTTCGCCAGAAACTGGTATTACCAGACCGTATAAACAGTAAAATAAATTTTAAATTGTTTTTGAAATAAACAACTTAAGCGCATTACAGTAACATAACTAGACTAACATTGCTTTACCTTATTTACTAGGGAGCATTACTTTTTTACTGTTTTACAGTATTTCGGTCTGGGTCTAAAGCAACACCATATCACTTAAGATGTTATATTAATAAAATAAATAATATTCTAATGAAAAATAGAATTATGTACTTTTCATGCCTTAGAAACTTCCTTACTTCCTAGAGTATTGTTACGGTAACTCTTATTGAAATAAAACGGCCTAAACGCCATAACTTCCTGTAATGAAATTTTAATTTTTCAGTTATCCTAAAAATAATTGCCAGGGCAGTAATAGTAGAGAAAGACTATTTTGAAATGGTACTGATGGTGTGATATTTGATGACAAAACGTTAAAATTTTAAAAATCTTTAAATTGTATTAAATTTCTAAAGCGTAGAAGTCCCTAAAAATGCATTTAAAATTCCAGGTGCGTATTTAAAAAAATTGACTTGAAATTGGTATCTAAAAAACGAAATGTCGAATTTAAAAACTAATAATGCCATCTTATAGAACATAAAAAACGGCTATAAGAAAGTGTTTTTTGTTTTTTTCCCAAGTCAAAAATGAAGGCGCAAAAAATTCAAAACCAAAACTAAAAATTTCGGTTTTTTTTCAGATACTTCCGAAGGTATTCGGAATATTTAGAATTTTCTTCCACCAAATAATTAAGCCCCAAAATACGCAACTTTGCCTAAATTTAACCATCTTCGTATCTCTTACCGTTTTCGAGATCCCCTTTTACGCACACGAATTTGTAGCACCCTGTACACTGTAAAAATATTACACAATTAGTTGTGTAAGACATTTCTGTAGATTACATGTAATTCTTTATTGTTTTAAGTTCTTTGTAAGAGTACACTTTACTAGGGTAAATATGGGTTGTAAAACTACCTCATTTTTTAAAAAATGCATGAAAACTAAATTTCAAACCACCTGACGGTACCTGAAGTGAAACTTGACTCTTGGTAGCATGAGCATGTCGCCACCTGCAGACCGGTTTCGAGCTCTGTTGTTCTCGTCATTACAGAATATGTGTTCATACCATACCAAACGAAAGTTTTTATTTTAAAGCATATGGTATCAACGTTCTTTGGGTACGCAGCACCAAATCTTGGTAGTCCCACACCAAAAATTAGTAGTTCAACAAATATTTTCATTATAAATAGCTGGAATTTTGCATAACAAATAGCGGAAAACATATTTTTGGATAGTAACTTTTTATTAAAGTTTTAAATTTACAATATCCGTAAAAACATATTACTTACTCGTCGAAAATTTCTGATTATATATCGTAATTATATACAGTAAATATTTTCATATTTTACAGTATACAAAATCTTTTTAGTGCAGTTTTATATTATGCACTCAAAATATTGACATTTTATTTAATGTTAAATATCTTTTATATTCAGGTACACCACCACAAAATTGATTATTTGTTCAGAAAATAGGTATTTTGGGGCGTAGATTATGAATATGAAAAAAAAATGTTTCAATGAGTGAGTGTTTTGTTACCGATTTGTAACCTAAGCCCCAAAATACATCATCAGTTTTTTATTTTATTTTTCAGTACAATTTTAGCCTCCGGCCTTTCTTTTATACAGGGTAATTCCTAAGTTGATACTTCTTTTTTATCTGTGTATAAAAAGCATTAAAATAAACATTTTTAAAAAACTAAAAAATTACTTACATTCATTTATTACACTATGGATCAAATACGGTCCTGCCTAACTTGTCCGTTAAATAACATTAAGAAAACTTCTGGGTGTAGGATGAGCCTACAAGGGAAAGCGTATAATCTCGAAGCAGCAGCCGCACTTTGACTACACTCTTCGTAAATTTGCACCATATCTACTAGTTCATTGTTTTCAAATTTTACCATTTTCACGTGTCACCAATTTAAAATTAACTTGCTTTAGAAAAACACATCGCAGCAGATTGCTAAATAAATAACTAATCACCGACCCGTAAATTGCATGATTAATAAAACAAAAACAACATAAAGTATAGCAGGCTACGTTTTAATGACCAGGCCCGCACTTTTTTACTTAGTATCTCGCCTATTTAAAAGTTTTTTGAAAAGAGATATTTGAAAATGTTGTTTATTTTAATTTTTTCTATACACAGCTAAAAGAGAAGTATCAACTTAGTAATCACCCTGTATATTCACAGTGACGTATTTACAAATTTCGCCTGGGGGGCCCAGGTTATGGAAAACGCGAACGCAAAAGAGCGCAACAGGCGAAATTTTTTTGGACCACGCCCATATTCCGACAAGAATTCACCCAACTATTATCTAAATTCATAAATTAACTTGTGGTGGCTGCCTCCACCCCAAACATTTATTTAGTATTCACCTGAAGACGACTGGAGATACCTACCAGTTGAAACGTTGTGATTAAAAATAAATAAAGACAATGCAAGTCCAAAATTAAGAGATATGTACTTATGTAATTGGTAAACGAAATTTCACGTTTTGTAACTTTTAATAAAATGACGATATGACAAAATAATTGAAGCAGCAATAAAGAATTAGATTTGAAATTACGCAGTAAATATTCGAAACAAAGAAATCGAAAGTCTTATCGAATTTTGCATTTTTACCAAAAAGTAATAATATTTAGGCATCAATGTGTTCTTGTTTATACACATTTTATCAATTTTCTGACACCTTTTTATCGGGCAATTAGATATGTTCGTATATAGAACTGACCAACTCGACTTTTAATCATTTAGTACAGTGAGATAGCAATAGAGAATTTCTGCGAATTGGCATGACGCTTTAACAACGCTAAAATCAATAGAATAAATCATACTTCTCTTCTTTTCACTAAATTTTGATTTGGACCCTACCGCATAGAGCGAGAAAAATACAATTTCCCACGGTTTCAGTTTTTAAATTCCTAAAATATTTATTGAGAAAATAATTAACCAAAATACGCTCTCTAATAAAAATACTGGAAACTACTTACCGATGTTACAAGAATTCCGACGCACTACTATCTAAATGATGCTTCGAGTCTTATTTCCCGCTTTAAAGATGTCCTTTTCTATTTAAATTGTCTACACCAAATAGTAGTTTGTACAACAAGAGTGGATATGATGTCCATATCGCACGAGGAAGTAAATTGAGCACGACGCCGTAGGCGGAGTGCTCAAACTTCCGAGGGCAATATAGACAATCCACTCGAGTTGAACAGTATATTTTTTCCACGACCTTATGCTAAAAAATTTTTTAAAAAAGTTTGTAGGTTGCCGGGCTTGAACTCACGACCATTGGTTCCATAGTCCAATGCTCTAACGTCTGGACTATCGAAGCGTTTAGTTAATTATCGGAAAACCAACTGATGAATGATGCTACATGAAATTAATTTTCTATGCACATTCAGCAGGTTGCATTATTGATAAATCTATTATAAATGCGTCTAGATTTTATTATATTGAACAAATTAATAACGAATTGTACCTATGCATTTAAATTATGTAATTTAGTGTCTTGAAAAAGAAGGCAGAGCCTCAGTAAAAATATTATACTGTGATTGGTCAGTACAACAATGTATTCTCTGTAATTGACTACTGTGATTGGTCAGTTTCATTACCTATCTAGGATGGATATAAGATTTTCCCGCACAGTTAACTGGAATAGCCTACTTTACTCGCCACTTAAGTGTAAAGGAAACAGCAAATTTCCATGTGGGAGTAGAAAAATACAATTATAATCGGTTGCACGTCTGGGAAATAAAAGAATGGCGCAGTTAATACGATGACTTATATAAGAAATGAGTAAAACATGAAAACAAACAATAAATCGGTAAGTCTGGGTTCGTTTGACATTTGTAACTTTAAAAAACAACATCAGAGAAGATCCACAGCCTACTACTTGCAAAATATTTAACAATAAACCTATGAGATAATAAAGTTTACAAAATCATGTGCACTGAAACCGTGTATCTCCTCTAATAATAGAGGTAATGAAGTGAACCAAAAATGATAATGTCATGGAAAGATGAAGCTACAGTGTTATTTTAACTGCCACATGTTACATTTGCTAGTGTGATACGAATTTTCGAAAAAAAAACATTTCTATTAAGTGAAGAAATGCAACAAAAAAAAGCAAAAATAAATCATTCAAATTGTTTCATAGGTTAGTAGAAAAATTTTAGCATGTGGAAAATTTATGATGTTGCGTTAATTTTGTCCCGTTCCGTCAGTCAACGCAAGCTAGTCAGTTCATAAATGTTTACGTTTAAAGAATCCCGCTAAACCAATTGCAAAAAGTCGCTGGTGGTTACAGAACTCTATACAATGGACCACCCAAAGAGCTCTGGAAAAGTACACGCGTCTTGAACGTTTTTTCAACCCAGAGGATGATAATACAACTCAATAACATATTCCTCTTTCCTAAACACTCTTGTATTTAAATAATATATAGATCAGACGGGGTCATTTGTAATGGGAACAGGGTTGTAATAAACGAGTGGCGAAGGGGTACATATCAGCGGTGGCGAGTCGAGAGTATGGGAGGGGCCCAGACCCAAGACTCACAAAACAGCTGCTTCAAATGAATAGGAACCAGCTGAGAACCATTACAGGAATTCTGACAGGACACATGGCTGTCAACAACCATCTGCACAGACTGCAACTGTACAATGGAGACCTTGACTGCAGATTATGCGGACAAGACAGAGAAACTGTACAGCACATAGTTTGCCATTGCGAGTCACTAGATCGGATGAGGCAACAAATACTCGGGCAACCAAAACTGGAACCAGAGGACATCCTTACCCTCTCCCCAGTTGACCTACACAAACTAGTGCAAGGAACTGGGATCATGAAGTGGGTGTAACAACAAAACAGGGTGACCACACAAGGCCAAACCGGGCCTAAGTGCATCCGGCGCACGGACGGGCCCTCAAAAAAAAAATGGGAGGGGTCGGGTCCCCACTTTCTTTAAATTCGCCCAAACTTTGATCATCTTAAGAGTACAATCTTCATAGAATGGTTGAGATGTCAGTTCTTTTCTAATATGTTTTTCAGTAAAAATATTATTAAAGAACTAAACAGTTCCCCTACTCTCTCTGGAAGACCCCCATATCTTTCTGCCTCCCCCTCCGGATTTTCGAGGCGCGATCTGCCCATAGGCGTAGTTGGACGGTCAACACTGGGGGTGCTGAAGTAAATATAGGTTAGTTCTAAAATTGGCCTATGGCCTATGTATTGTGAATGTAATTTTTTTTTGGGGTGCTCCCCCCTCCTGCACTTAGATGCGTCAAATAGAAGACGCGAGGAAAATACCCAACGGTGATCATGGACCCTTAAATCATGACAATTGTCTTACAGAGAGTGCATTGAAAATAAATAGTATAATTTATCAGAAGTATGAAAACAGATCTTATTTTTTAATAATTTTCGAGATCACATGCACCATAGGCCAATGAAATCATGTGAGGATGATTGATCGGATCTAAGGTCATATTAAGAGGGTCACAAATTATTATTTGTTTTTTAAGATACAAAATTTTCGGTTTGTCATTTCAAATTTTAATGAGCACACGAGATTTAATAATATGTGATTATTTGTTGACTCTGATATGATAAAACGCAGAAAGTGAGATATATATTCAATTAGAAAAAAAAATTATGTAAAATACCAAGCTGATTTATGGCCAATGAAGTCATACACGATATTAGAGTTGTTGTCAAAATATGAAGTAATTTTCGGTTGATAAAACTTAACCTTACGATGAGAACACACCATGGTTTAGGATTTTAGAAATAAATAAATATAAAATCATATTATTTTTTAGTGCATAGCCTAGGCAGGACCTGGAAACCTTTAACTTTAATTTTTTACTTTGATTTTGACTTTAACTTCTTCATAATATTCATAATATTAAATAAATATGCCTTGAATATAGGTACATATACAGTGTGTCCAAAAAAGTATGCAACATATGTAAACGTTTTTTATTACCGATTTCTCAGAAAATTTTATTCTTGATAAAAGTTAGTGCATGCCTTGAAACTATAAATTCATATTTCACATTTCACCTGCGTCTAATAGTAAGGGAGCAAATGCCATTTTTTCGAAATTGCATTAAAAGTAAAGTACCTTAGTTATTAGAAATACAGCAAAATTTAAAATGGAAATGTTATTGCAAATTAAAAACATAGCTCAAATACGAAATTTGAGTTACGTATCTTAACTTTTATTTTATTTTTTCTAATCTCTAATTTCCCCTAAACGGTACGCCTATGGTCGATTTTTCGTTTACGCAATTTTAGTATATTTATCAAATAACTTAAACGTGGGTTTATAATAAAAATGCATTAAGTAGTTGCAAACTTTTAAAAACTTTTCAATGAACCGGGTCGGTTTAGATATAAGCGTGTTGCACGCCTACTTAAACACATTTTAGCCAACTTCTGTTCGAAACTAAATTATAATAAAATACAACCCTTTTCATAGTACTGGAAATAACTACTAATTTATTTGTCATTTTCACCCAGTACGCTAAAGTCCAAAAACCTACTTTAAAAAAATGCATATAAAATTAGAGATTAGAAAAAAAAAAATTGAGACGTAACTCAAATTTCGTATTTGGGCTATGTTTTTAATTTGCAATAACACTTCCATATAAAATTTTGCTGTATTTCTAATAACTAAGGTACTTTACTCTTAATGCAATTTCGAAAAAATGACATTTGCTCCCTTACTATTAGCCGCGGGTGAAATGTGAAATATGCATTTATAGTTTCAAGGCATGCAACAACTTTTATCAAGAATAAAATTTTCTGAGAAATCGGTAATAAAAAACTTTTACATATGTTGCATACTTTTTTGGACACACTGTATAGTTCAGTGGCGTGCATATAATATAGGCAAAAAAGCATTGCCTACCCTGGGAACAATAAAACAAACAGAAGCAATTTTTTTGTATTTCAGTTTTTATCCGTGTAATCCAACTTTTGCAATTTATCTCTACATTAATATAATAAATTAGGGCCGAAAATTTAATCCTATATCATTTCCACGAATGCATTTATATCGTAAACTAGATCCCTGTAAAAGCATTTCGTAAGACTGTTCTAAAAGCAAAAATCTCGCTGTACATTAGCGTCTTATGCAAAAGCACTGCTTTTGTACGAGTGATAGCAAGCAAGAGACCCGGAGGCAGTAGGGTAGAAAGAGATGTAACAAATAAACCTGTCGCAACCTTCGACCTTCCTTTATCTATCAGCCCGCGCCAAGAGAGCACGAGTTTGGTAAGTGCATTGGTGCCAATCTTCAAGGTTTACCGTAGTTAGGAAAATACTTCGCTTGCTCAATATAAAATATGAGACACGCCTCTATAAGTTTTATTATAGAATTATTGATTAGTTTAGTTAGGATATTTTTAAAGAGACAACGGATAAGGTATCGTAAAATAAGAAGCACTTTTGTGACAATTAAAATAATTTTTCTGATAGGTTCATAATATTTAATAATCACTAAGCTTATCATCATATTTCACATATTTGACCCCGTTTTTAGCAACATTGGTTCAATCGGGTGGATGATAGATTTTTAATTAGCGTTTTCGCTTTGCTAGACTTCGCGCAGTCGAGTTTTTTAATTGTTACTACTCCGGCTAGCAGTGCGTCTGCAGAACGATCCTTTTCTGTATAAAAAAAATTCATACCTATTTACAAAACACACAGGAAGAGATACGCTTATTGACAATAATCTCTTTGGAGAGCAACCTCTTGCAGGATTTAAAACGACAAAACCAATTTTTATGAAAATGTTTTAAAATAATTTTTACGTAAAGACCGCCGTGTTGAACTAATTTACAAATAATGTCGTTTTATTCTTCTTCTGCCAGTTTTCTTTCCACAAGCTCAAGAACAAGACATTTTGTGACAAAATTTGAAATTTAGATGCTTGAACTATGGAAGGTAAATTTTTGTCTTAAATGCAATTTTTGCCTACCCTGGTTAATACAGTATTGCACGCTACTGGCAGATTTACCATAACAATTCTCAAGGAAGTAAAATAATTGTACATTTCTTTATTGATATGTGGTTTTAGTTAACAATTAAGATTATCTGGCCAATAATATTTCTAAATCCTTCTTCAAGCTTACGAGCTCCATGCGAAAATATATCTACAGGTCATGCAATGTAGCTTGAGCCCTGAGATGCGCAGATGATAGAAAAGGAGAGTCGGTGTACGACAGAGATACCTAATACCGAATTTTAGTAAAGTACAGTCCGCGTAGAAAGTAAAAGTGGGATTTGATTGATAAAGCCGTAGTGACTGCTAATCTTGTTTGCTAATTGGACCCTTTTATGCAAAAATCAACAAACCAACAAAATTATTTTTATAATAATTTAAATTATCGGAAATTTTTTTAAAACTAAAACTTAACTATTCAATATGTAAATTATATTGTATTGTGTGCTTGATACAGGTTGTTTTACGCCTTCATCTGTTTCATCGCTCCAAGCTTTTTGATGTGTATGTGATAAATGTATATACGTTTCATCCATATTAACAATTGGCCGTCCTTCTGAACGGAAAACTCCCCTTTTCTTTAAAAATTGGATGCGGAGATGCCTTACGTCAGGTTTCTCCATTCTTTTCTTAAACTGTTCAGGCATCCCTGGTAATTGCTATCATTTTGAATTTTCGCTAGAGTTGGCACTTGCTTTTCTGTTATATGAACATTGTGAATTGTTCTGAGTAAAACACCTTAAAAAGCAACGTCCAAGACTATTTTGCTTTTTCTGTTTTCACGCTTTTTGTTTGGCTTGGAAAAAGATTTAACTGCTCCGGATTCGATATTTTTGGCTTCCTGCTTAATTCGTTTAATTGCGCTTAGACTAATCTTTGTAGCGGCTGAAACACGTTCGTGAATCTTTCTGAAGTCAATTGCTGGTCTTCCTGTATCTGCCTCTTGTTGCATAAATTGTATTAAATTATAAACTATTTCACGGCTTTGACCGCCCAATACTCGGTTTAAGACTTTACTTTTAAAATGCATTATTACAAATAAATACAGTAATAACTTTTTTTCCAATGAACGTCCTACTTTTCTGACAGACTGTACAGAAGTGTGCGTTTCAAAGATCATTAGATTAATGAGCTCTTGGATATTAAATTAAACCCTTAACATGGCGTTCTCTTGGCCGGAATCCTACCCATGTCTATTGATGGATTTTTAAAAACTTTTTAAATTTGTCCTCTACTATAATGAAGAAAGTGAGGAAGTTATTTTTATAAAAAAATAATATTCAATATTTTTTTTGAGCCATGAAGACCACAATTTAACATGGCAAATATTATACGGTCTGATCCATTTAAGTACCTACTAAACTGTACAAATAAACTCTTGGACTATACTTCCTAGTCAAAGTAATCATCAGATAACAAATAATATCCAGTAACATTCATTAACTTGATTTATGACAATATTTTTTTCTTACAATAACAATAATATTTAGTACAATGTAAATAAAATACATTGATATGAAAAACTACATTTTTAAATTACTAAATTGATTAGATAAGCGTGTGGCATGGATGGGTTTATAGCGCCCAGCAGTCTAAATCACTTTCAATAAATTTATTTATAATCTTTATTTGTGTAAATAATATCTTTTAAATAGTAATAAAGTAATGACCAATTTGATCTCTTGACTTTGTTAATTAACTAAAATATATACAACATAAGGGAAAGTTTTTTTATGGGTTCGTAGACATTTGCTTGTTGGATTTGAGTTCCCATGTCAGTGTTTTCAAATGTTAATTTCCCTTAAATACTAAAAACTGGTTTTATCTAAAAGCAGTTTAATATTTTATGGCCTGACAAAGATAGCAGTAACCATTAACAATTAAGTAAATAAACACAGATTAATTGGTGAAAGAAGACTATTTATTTCCATAGCAACAAAAACAAACCCAAATTTAAAAAAATATATTCAAAATCCCTTTTAAGTTAGGTAATAGTCAGTAGCGGCTCGTCAGGTGAAGGGGCTCTTCACCAAAAAAAAAGTAAAACCAGGAGGAAAGTTTTTCGACCATATTAAATATTAATGTACCAATACAGTTACCATTTTAGCCCTTAAAAAATAATTATGTTCGAATTAATAATATTAATTTAATCCGAATGTAGCTATACATAATATGGCCACGGTTAACTCCGATGGACAATAATTATACACACTCGTGCATTTTGACGCGCCTCAGCGACCGTCTCCGTTAGCTCAAAGCAAGTGAAGACCCAACGTTCAACATGGCTTTGATATTCACCGCTATGGTTACGTGACGTTAGTCACGCAAACAGCATGTAACAATTTGCATTACAATGAAGGGCAATTTAAAAATAGATCAGTCGTATGCACCATTGTTTTAGAATTGATTCGCCTAACCTTAAGATATTTGGCTTGCTTGGTTATGGCTTTGCTACTAGGCAATTGCCAACCTTAAGATATTTATTTTGAGGCTTTGCGAAACTTAAGGTTATAGATATCGTTTTTACCTGATTTACTGTGTGATTAAAAAGTTTTGTTTTTATTTTTCAGTTAATTCAGTAGTGTATGTAACTACTTAGTATTGTGTTTTAAAATGAACCCAATTAATGACATAGTTTGTAATTTGTTGGAAACTCCATCCAGTCGTTGGACAGATGAGGAGAAGAGAGATGTTTTGTTACACGGGTTTTTAGTCAATGCTTGTTTAAGTACCCGCACTATACCTAGCTCTTCACCATTTTTTAAGACCCACTGGTAATAGTAGCTAGTTCCATATTATTAAAATTATTCAGAAGACGCAACTTCTGCACTGCACATAAATTGGGTTTCGAATGTTATCCTTGAACAGTTTTTTCTGATGAGAAACAACTGTTATATTCCAAACAGTGCTTGTAACAAAGTGTGAACATTTGTTTCAGGAAAATCAAGAACTTCTGAACGTTCGGGTACAAAAATACAATATGAATAGAGTCAACATTGAACCACTACAAGACACTATCAGTGATGAAGTTGAACAGTCTTATCTTCTCGTGAAAACCAAAACAACTAGAAGCCATAGGACGAAGAGGCATAACCCGCATACTATTCAAAATCGTAAGTGTAAAACTTAACTTTATTAGGTACACTTTATGACTTATTTTTCGCAGATATTGATAACCTTCAAGTAAAAGGGCTAAAAGAAAGGAGTTTAAATACTATTTAAGTACATCATAGTCGTCATTTTGAAATACCACAATCAAATGTTGTTGATAAGTTTGAGGCAGAAGTTGCCATTTATCTTCTTGAAATAATTGTGGGCTTTTTGTATTTATTTTATAAATAGTTGGCATAGTTAGATAGTCATTCCTTTTATGCTGAACCTGGACTTTCGGCCTTTGCACATTCTAAACACTGCTATTCTTAGCGGCTTTTCAGGGTCATAAAACTGTATATAAACATACATACATTACATTTGTTGACATTCTATGTGTATAGCAAATCCGGTTATACACTGTACCATTTAAAACTGTATCTAATTCCTCCTTTGGAAAAATTAATACATATCTTCTAGTTCCCAGGGTCAGGGTAACAAAATTTTCATTGGCCTCATATGTTAACCTTAAGTAATCTACTTTTAATACTATATGTACCGATTTAATTACGTATATATATATATCAAATAAGTACCCTTGAAATGAATAGAAATATTGAAGTCTTAAGGTAAACAGAAAAATATGTTATAGTAAAATATACATATAAAAAAATTAAGGTGCATCGAATTAAGAATAGCTTTCAAATGAAATGGCCAAGCAAACTCTATTACCCGTACGCATAGTCGATCGCCATTTAATCGTATATGAAGAATTTTCTTCAATATACAGAATTATTTAGGTCAAATAAAAAAAATCGCAAAAAAATCTGATAATACTGCATTGAAGATCGGTGCCGCTAGTCACACCCACAAGGCCACGTATTTGTTATGGAAGGAATTTCAAATACAACTCTGCATATGTATGGGTTTTATTTATCTGGAGAACCCGGGGCCCCTAATCATGGACGCCTATTGAGTCAATTTCAGGCGAGGAATGTAACCAGCCAAAAAAACCGTGGCTATGGTATTCGAGGGTACCGTCCCCTCGCCCTATAGGCGCCCCTTCTCAAAAAAATATGGCATAAAAAGAAGCAGACATTGATTAAAGAACAAATGCTAGACTAGTAGGTGGAAATATTCTTGTCGAGCTCTGTGATCCGTTCGCCTTTCTTTGTGTGGCTATTCTTATTTAAGGCGGAACTTTGTGCAGCAAGAAATATATTTGCAAGAGAGTCTCACCCGAAGTGGGCATACTAGCGAGCTTATGACGTGGTGAAAAATATTCCGTAAACATCGACACACACTGAAAGCACGATGCAAGGCGGTAGGTTCTTTATTATGCTAATGAGTTTTGGTTGATTTTATTTCGGAGACGAAAAATTTGTTTTGTGGAAAATAAGTAGGTACTTGTTATTGTATTCTTAGTTAAAATAATGTACCTAATCGGTATACGGATATATCTTTTAAATTTTGTCTTATTTTATTATTAAAGCTATAGAATATTTACAAAAAATAAAATTAGGTAGAGCAGAAAGTTTGAAGTGTTAATTAATAATAGGTATAAAAGCACCTGCAAACAGGGTGTTCGTGTTCCACCGGGAACTGCTTCGAACTATATATGGAAAACTATACATAGGAAAATTTTCAAAATTTGCCATCGTGGTAATGCTGATAGGGACGACCGGACTAAAAATTTTTTATAATGGTGGTACTTCCGGTTACACCGGAAGTTAGTGTTAGCTAGGGTAGCCAGATTTTAAAAATTGAAAAGCGGGAAGTAGATAGTGCCTGGAGGACAAGTTTTTTTTGAGGTGCTCAAAATAATTATTATATTGATGATTTCTAAAAAAAAAAGGTCGATACCCCGTTGACCTTACGCTGTGGCGTGCCTTTTATATTTCTTTCTCCTATCATCAAACGTGCTTTCTAAAAAAAAAAAGTCGCCCCTCTCTAAGGCAGCTGTACAGTTATTAGGCGTCCATCGTGTTATTGGAAAAAACCGGGAGTTTTGTTTAAGTGCGTGGGAGGCGGGAGGTTAAAAGTAAAAAAGCGGGAGCATCCCGACTAAATCGGAAGGGTTGGCAACCCTAGTGTCAGCGTGTTTATTTTAAATAGAACATCCTATATATTATTACATTTTTGCATTCTACGTAAGATTCTAGGCAGATTTTGTACAGGGTGGGGACTTTAATTGGAATAAATTCGATATTATTAAAACTGCTGAGGTTACGCCTACAAAATTTAGTATGTATGGTTTTGAAGCATGCGGAATTGAATTATAATGTCGGCGCAGTTGCCAGATTTCTCAGCTTTCCGCTACACGTAGTAATTTTAATATTTTAAATGGAATGCCCTATTTATTTTTATTGCAGTGCATTGGGCGTGTCCAATTTAATAAGATGCCAAATTAACAAAATTATATCTTCACTAATTGCTGAGCTATGGCAATACTGTAATTCCATTAAAAAGTACCATGAGAATTTCTATTTTTAAAGTTTAAGTTAAATAGGCCATATTGAAAAGACAAGAACTTTTCTTGAATCTTGTCAATAACTTAGTAACTATGGAGGTAGACAAGCGTCCTGGTACTTTTTAAGGGAACTTCAGTGTTGCCATAGCTCAGAAACTAGTGAAGATAGAATTTTGTAAATTTGAGATCTTACTAAATTGGACACTACCAATTCACTGCAATAAAAATAAATAGGGCATTCTATTTAAAATAACAAAATTACTACGTGTAGCGCAAAGCTGAGAAATCTGGCAACTGCGCCGACATCATAATCCAATTCCGCATGCTCTAAAACCCCCACATACCAAATTTTGTAGGCGCAACTTCAGCAGGTTTAATAATATCGAATTTATTCCAGTTAAAGTCCCTACCCTGTATGCCTATACCTATAAATATCTAAGCGTTTTTGACATATTTGAATTTTTCTGTTAAGAATGACGTTTGCAAGCCTTAAAATAATTATCAATTTTTTCTATAAAGAAGCCTTATATTTATTTAATTTAAGCGGGATTCCTTGTTATAAAGGACCTGCTTTATTAATTTTTTTATAATATTTTGATAACTATTAATTCAGGGTGTTTAAACAATAAGATTGAAAAAACTGCAAAAAGTCTAAATTTTCAAAGGGAAACACCCAAATTTTATAATTACTTTTAGTTTAGCATTAAAAAAGGATAAGTTTGTATATCCCAAAAATGTTGAACATTATTAATAAGCACATTGTGATGGCTTCTGTTTTGCGGATATCGATTGGCTAATGTTTCCCATGTTCTTGATATAACTTTAACACATTTTCCATAAATAATAAATAAATTTAAATAATCTTCGTTTGTATGTACAATTTAAGCGCACAGGCATGAGAATTAATGATGTTTTAATGGTAAGTGACAGCTTCATAAATTTTTCTCGCATTTGATTGTTTTTCAACGCCGTTATAGCCAACTAAAAGTAACTAAACTTAAAATCTGCAGCAAAATCGCCATATAAAAATATTAAGTTGGCAATGTTTCTAAAACTAAAATTTTTTGGAATACACAAACTTACCCTTATTTTTAATGCTAAATAAGAAATAATTATAAAATTTGTGTATTTCCATTTGAAAATCTAGTCTTTTTGTAGTTTTTCAATTTAATTTTTAATCGTATTGTTTAAACACCCTGTATTAATAGTTATTAAAATATTATAAAAAATCTATTAAAAATATCTAAAACGCTTAGACATAGGTATAGGACATGGTATAGAAGATATGCCTAAATTCTTGCGTAGAATGCAAAAATGTAGTAATATATAGAGTATTCTATTTAAAATAAGCAAGTTGACACTTACTTCCGGTATAACGGGAAGTGCCACCATTATAACTAAAGGTTTTCAGCATTGGTTATCAAATACTTCGTAAGGTCAATCGTTTTTCAATCAAAATTTTCTTATATTACAAATTTTTCACCATGTTTATTAGATAAGTCCCGCTGGTTCCAGGATTTGTTGACTGTGGTTACTAACTCGCGCAGTATTTTGTCCGTCGCGTTCCGTGCCATTATAATTAATTTTTTTTAAAAGTGGTATGTTTTTGACGATTAGTTGCGCTGCACCTTCAAAAGAAAAAAAAGTAAGTACCTAGATTTTTTTTTAGTAACACAGAAACAACAGGAGGTAGTACCGTATCGTCGCGCCAATCCGATACAAAATCACGGTATTAATGTTTCTTATAAACATAAAGTGATAGGGGGGTAGCCAAAAAAACGTGTAAGTTCTCAAAAGTTAATTCTATAAAATAAAATACTTCGCAGCCTTTTCTACACTTTCTCCACCGTTCAAAAGTGGCTACAAAAAAAAAATTGCGTTTTCAAGAACTTCTATCAAAAGTGATTCCTACAAAAAAAAATGTCGCAGTCGTTTCAACTCCCCCTAACAAAAGTTAGTAAAAAGTATATTTACCCCCCCCCCCCCCCTCTCCCCCTTGGTCAAGAGACAGGGGCAACTGCCCTCTTTATGGACGCTCATGCCTAACAAAAAATTGTATTTTATTACTCTGCGTGGCATACTGTCCAATTTTTATTTATTACCTACCTAGCTTCTTAGAAGCATTGTCACTATACAGTAGTCTCGCTGCACCAAATTGTAGCTACGAGCCAATAACATGAACAGATAAATGTCATGTGACCAACGCCAAATTCGTGCCTGACAACTACTTTTAAATCGTTAAACCATGGATAAAATAATAAACACATTTCACCTTTAAAATTAATTTATATTTTAACAGGTTTAGACAGAAGCTCACTATATAAACAATATATAGAGCCTGTATAATAAGCATAAAATATAAAAACAATCGAATAGAAATAGATTCATTATGCAACAGTTGGTTTCTTTACTCACTAAGAACCTTCATAAATGGCTTTATTTTATTGCACCTATCACCCTTTACCAAGACAAATTAAACTTTAATTTTAGATCTAAGAGTTAATATACCAGGGTTACCATACATCCTTAGATTTGTCGTAAGTTCCCGGTGACCCAGTTTGGGCCTCTAATACCGATAAGCTATTTACCTTAGTATATTTTGTTCACTATCAAGAAAATAACCCATTTCGATAAAAAACGAAACAAAAAATTCAATATAGCCCATTTTTGATTGCAACAAATCGACTGGATTTCGTTCAATTCTTATCCTTACCTAACATGAATAAGAAATTTTGAAAGTTTAAACACCAGTTTTGACAAAATGGTGAACGCGCCTTGAACATTTTGCCCTGCGGCGCATTATAAACCATCCCGGTCTAAGCCGAAAAATGTATGGTAACCCGGAGTTAATAGCACAACTACTAGTTACGTCTTTTTAATATTAACGCTTAGATATTCTGTTATTGGCACAGACAATCCAAAAAGGAAAACATAAAATTTAGCCCAAAATTACCCCCGAAAACACTTCTTGTTCGACCACCTATAACTTTTTTCAGTGTATCATTATTCTCTCTGGATGTAAATTGTTTCACGTCAGCCGAGAATAAATTCAGCTGTATATAGGCAACTTCTATAACATGACAACAAAATTTACCCAAAACATGAGTTGCGCGCTGCAAGATAACGGACTTATTACGACATTGTTTTGTCTCAATTTTTGAAGTCTTAAAGATAAGACATGCAAGTTCTAAGGTACATGGCTATTTTTTTGAAAAAAAAAATCTTAGCTACGATATTAACCTTGGAAAAGTGCCTAAAAATACGCACCTTTAGTGGGCATTTTCTTATACATATTCTTATTTTTTTCAAAAAAGGGCTTTGTACCTTAGAAATACAAACATTCCTTTATTAAATTTTAAATTGTCCCGACAAATATTTCAAATAGCCTTTGCAGAATACTGCAGTAGCGAAACGGTGTTTTTCATCCTCTAAATTTGCGCGTGGTAGAGCCTTAATAATATTTTTTAATTAAAAAGATAATGTTGGATATATTTCTTTTAAAGTTGCATTTTTATTCTTGAATGAATTTAAATCGAGCTAAAAACTCTCCCTTAACTTGTGTAAAATAATTATTTTTTAAGATATATACAGGGTGATTTCTAAGTTGATACTTCTTTTTCAGCTGTGTATAGAAGGCATTAAAATAAACAACATTTTCAAATACCTTTTTTCAAAAAAACTCAAAAATAAGGTACTAACATTCATTTATTACACTATGGATCAAATACGGTTCTGCCTAACTTGCCCGTTAAATAACATTAAGAAAACTTCTGTAGGATGAGCTCACAAGGGATAGCGTTCTGCGTATAATCTCGAAGCAGCAGCCACACTTTGACGACACTCACCGTAAATTAGCACCATATCTACTAGTTCATTGTTTTCAAATTTTACCATATTCACATGTCACCAATTTAAAATTAACTTGCTTCAAAAAAACACACCGCAGCGGATTGCCAAATAACTCACCACCGACCCGTAAATTGCATGACTAATAAGAGATAAGACAAACAACATAAAGTATAGCAGGCTACGTTTTGATGACCAGGCCCGCACTTAGATTTTTTACTTCTGTATCTCGCCTATTTTTAAGTTTTTTCAAAAAAGGTATTTGAAAATGTTGTTTATTTTAATGCTTTTTATACACAGCTAAAAAAAAGTATAAACTTAGGAATCACCCTATATATCATATTTTCCCAGAAGCTTTAAAGACGGCGCCACCGTCACCGCGGCGTGTGATTGAATGAATAGCAGCAAGTGTACGTCGCCGACGACTTCTTTTTAGTTCTCGCAAGAGAATAATATTAGGTTTTTTCGCGCAGTCGATCTCGAACATATTTATAAGTAAATTATTTTTTACAATAAAAAAGTTTAGAAGAATCTCGGTTTCGTAAATGAAGTATTCTGTCTTAAACTGTTTGAATAAGTATAGTGTTGCTTAAGCCGAGAAATGGGCCCCCTGAAAGCGGGGCCCTAGCCCTAAGCTCGGGACTACCGGGCCCTGAGTGGAGCATAGCATTATTACTTTTATTTTTTGTACCTCCTTCTTCTTCTTATAGTACGTCAAATATGTTTACAGCGTTTTTTACTGATGCTTATTTTCCTTATTACTATATTATACATATTACTTATATGCTTCAAATTAAATATTTATAATTTTTTTTTTTTTAGAATTTCAGTTCAGATAATAAATGTACTTCCTACGATGGGGATGTTATCTGGCTTAAATGTACCTCCTACGATGGGGATGTTATCCGGCTTATTATTTATTAACGCGATAAAAACATTTACCAGAATTTTTGCCTACAGCTTTTAGCGATCACATTTCTCTTGTTTTCATAAAACTGATTTATCTTTTTTTTTCTTATATTTAACAAAAATAAGTATTAGGATACTTACATAAATGTACATGGTGGCTCGTTTATAAGTCGTCGCATTGTGGTTATTGAGCTAATAAAGTTTAGAAAGTAAAATTGACATTGACAAAGCAAAAAATCGTCTTAGAATAACATATTTTATCTACTTTCATTTAGTAATATGAATTTTACAGTTCTGTAAATCGTTTTGTAAGGGCATCTATTACAGCACTAGTGCTGTAATAGATGGCTTTACAGCACTAGTGCTGTAAAATGGAAAAGAAAACGGTTTTATTAAAATGTTGCTGTTAAATAAAACCACACTTTTTAGAAGAAAGATTTATTATTAACAATTATAAAATTAATTACCAATTATTAAATAAAATATAACACTTAAGGTTTATTATAAACATTAATAATACACTTTTTACAATTAGAAATTTGTATACCAGAAGTGAATGTGATGGAGCCCTTTACGTTCGAATTTCCAATAACTAAATCCGTGTCTGACCCCATGATCTTCTTTGCTATTTGTTTATTATTTTCTAAAGAATTCTCAACGTAGCCTTCTGCCGTAGAAGAGGATTTCCAGCCCCCATGACGCTTTAACATCTGCATATCTGCACCACCATCAACTAGAATGGTGGCTGAGGACCTCCTAAAACAATATCCTTCGGGATTATTCAATCCAAGTTTTGTTGCAATCTTTTTTGGTATACTTCCAAAACTATTAATTCCGACAGGCTGGGAGGTGCATTTTCCTTTTCCATAGAATACAAAAAACCGCCTTTGAGTTGAATTAAGAGGACGAAGTTTAGCATAGTTTCGAAAAATACTTAAACAGTTGACATCTTTCACATTTCCTTCTGTTATAACAAATTCTCGCATAATTTTGGTTTTCGAGAATGGAATCACAATTTTTATATACAAATCATTGTGTTCAATATGATCCAACATTAACTTAGCTAGTTCTTCGCGCCGACAAGCCCCAAAAATGCCGATTATCATAACAACCTTTATAAGTAAATATGTTTCATTATCTGCAGTACTAAGAAACTTACATACGTCTTCCTTTGTGAAAACTTTGGACTTTTTGGCCTTGTAACCCTCTGAACTTCTTTTCAAAAATGCGATTAGTTGAGAAAATCTGCTTATATCTTGATTTTTCTTGACTGAAATCATAGTTCTCAACATTGAGTAGTGAGTCCATAGTGTAGATAGATGGTTTCTGGAAGCGTTGCTTTACGGAAAAATAACCCAAAAGGATTTTCTCAGACACCTCCTTTATTTTGTTAGCTTTGCACCAATCTTCAAACTTCTGATACTCCAACTCATATCGCGCCTTGGATTTTGTCGGAACTAAACTTGAGATCGCTTCGTTTGCCGCTGCTTCTATAGCAGAGGGTAAACTTCTATTAGAATCGTTCATTTTGAAAAACGCTTTTTATATTTTTGAATTTGTTTGACAAAGTTTCGACAGTAACCATGCGAAACAGTAACTATGCGAAAGGTAACATAAAAAACTTGATTAGTAAACTTAATAGCAGGTGCATTTTTACAGGTGCATTTTTATTTTTTTAAATGCCTTTTGCCAAAAATTTTTATTCATAGATGAAAGTAGATCAAATTTTGTACAATATTCTTGTTGTAAATTCATATTACTACACTCGATGTTTTATTAAACTCGGCTGACGCCTCGTTTGACAACTTTAACATCTCGTGTTGTAATATGAATCTTTACAACACTTATATCGAAAATAACTATTACCTTTCAATCTTAGATT
This sequence comes from Polydrusus cervinus, assembly GCA_935413205.1. NCBI lineage: Eukaryota > Metazoa > Arthropoda > Insecta > Coleoptera > Curculionidae > Polydrusus > Polydrusus cervinus. The sequence continues at coordinate 9,517,694 of OW284516.1, forward strand.
TAATTCTTTAAACATAAATGACTTAACTTAATGCAGTAGCGTAGCTATAGCAGTGACCAAGGGACCCGGCGGCCGCGAGATATGAACGAAATATAAATAGTCCCACGAAAACCATTGGAACGAACATTTTTATATCATATATTGTTATTTATTTCATTTTTTTTTTGTGTAATTATGTTCTCTTCGTTCGCTGCCGGGGCCATTCCCGAGGGGACTTACAGCTTAACGTGGGTTCCGAACCACGATCCTCAGTCATGCGACACCCCCCTGCCATTGCATGACCTACCGATTGGGGAATATGTACCTTCTTCCGCACCCCACGAGATATCCGATCTCATCCGGACTGGTTACCGGCGTGAATGGGAGATGATACATTTTATACTCCTCCCTGCGTTCTTAAACCTACTAAATTTCGGGCATACTTTTTTTTGGTGCGTATGCCCACTCCGGGGATCGAACCTGGACCGCAACGGTCGAATGCCAGTAACTCGCCTCTGAGCCACTGCCACAGTTATTTATTTAATTAGATTTACAAAATTATTATTTTTTGCTACTCTTCTTTCAAAATTTGGGTCAGTTAAAAAAAATGGGTTATTACATGATAAAGCGTTAAAATTTCAAAAACCTTTAAATTGTATTAAATTTCTAAAGCTTAGAAGTCCTCAAAACTGTATTTAAAACTCCAGGTTCATATTTAAAAAAATTGACTTGAGGTTGGTTATCTAAAGAACGAAACGTCGAATTTGAAAACTAACAACGCCATCTTGTAGAACATAAAAACGTCTATGAAAAAAGTTTTTGTTTTTTTGTTCCAAGTCCAAAATGAAGGCGCAAAGAATTAAAAACCAAAACTAAAAATGTCTGTTTTTTTCGGATATTCCCAAATTCGGAGTATTAAAAATTTTCTTTTACCAAATTATTAAGCCCCAAAACACGCAACTTCTTTTGAGTTGATGTATAGGGGGGCCCCAAGAATATTTGCCCTGGGGCCTCATAATTTCTAGCTACGCTACTGATTTTGACTGGGCCTGTATATAAAACCAAAACAAAAATATAACATGCTTAGAACTGGGAAAATTCCTGAAATACAAACCCTTTTTTCGAAATAAATATACTATTCGTAATAAGTAAATTAATAATTTCTTTTTTTATTACAGATTTCACGCCGTGTCATTTTAAGATTTGCATAATGGGTGGTAGGAGAAGACACCATCGATAGCCGCAGCTGGGAAAGATGTGGGGAATTATCCAGCTAATTCTACAAACAAGGGCACTAAATAATACCTCTGGATTTAGTTTTTAAGATATTTATTGCCAAATGATATTTTAGGTTTACTTTCACTTGTGCAATCTATCTAATTGCAACAAACGTTTTGAAAACATACTATATAGTCGAATAACAGTAGTATTATTAACAGTATCATATCCTTTATTTTACAAAAAACAAACTGTCTCTACCGGTACTAATGCAGAATTAAATAAGTATGAAGCTTTTACCTTTTTTTGGCATGGGCTTGTTCGAAGACAGGATTTTTTCTTAACTTAACATTAGGCTGTTAGACACTACAATGCGTTGGGGTATTTAAAGTACCCAACAAACCCACTAAAATGTCTACCTAATAATAGTTGTTAATCAACCTCTAATAAAGGACAAAATGTCCGCCTTATCAACGTTGAAATGAAACAACTTGAAACTAATTACAAAAACTAAACAAATTATCGATTTTTTTACCAATGAAAAGGTGGTATCTATGTCGTAGGTGTGAAAAAGTTACTGTCATCAGAAAAATATAGAGGAAAAAGATATAAGCCATTAAAAAACTTAACTAAAATTTTAATTAATTTATCAGTGAAATAAAAATATCATTGTATCTATTTCTTTTTTTTTGAGCGTCTGATTTAAATTATAAGAAAATATCTGTACTTACTTACTGTACTATGTTGTCTAGATCTAGATTACTCATAAGACCGATTATTTTAAGTACCTACTACCTTAATGTATAACATATTTTTGTACCTTTTATTTATTTTTAATATAAATATATTTTTGTATGGTGTTCGAATTTTACTGTCCATCCCAATAAGCGTTCGTTTATATAGTATTTTAAGTACTGTACGATTTTTTCTAATATTTTGATCATCAGTCACTGGTCGTGAGGTAGTGTAACGCAACGCCCAACAAGCCATTATGATAGGATCCCCTTATTTTCTGTAAAAATACATTTTTCAATTTCTTTTAAATCGCAAAAACATATTTTTTATGTATTCCTCCATTGTGTTCATAAATTATATCGAGCATGGGCGTCCAAGGAGGGGGGGGGGGGGGGGGGGTACACCCCCTTGCCTACAGAATTATATGCTATTTAACATACTTCTTGTTGGTACGTGTGGGTAGTAATTTTTGTGGAGAGCTGGTGAAGATGCTACAGCACAGTGGCGGATCCAGGATTTTGTTGAGGGGCGAAAAAAAGTGACTTCTAAAAAAAAAGAGCGTATCCCGGCTCTAAAAATCTTCTTAGTCCCAGAAGTCACTTCTAAAAAAATTCTGACCCTTCATACAACCTACAATTTTTAAGGCTCAAAGTAAACAAAACACTAATTTTGTGAGGCTCAAGGGGGGGGGGGGGCAGCCTCCTCCCCTGGATTTGCGCCTGCTTCAGCGTGCCAGGGACATTTTTAAAGTCTCTTCGGAAAGGCGAAGAGGTTTCGGTCACCCCAGGGACTTTTTTTAAGTTACCTAGAAACTCTTCGCTCGCACTTTTTTTATGATTTTGAGTTAGCAAAAACAAAGTAGAAAGGTGGTGACGGGTGACTACGTACAGTAGCGCAACTATACACCTATCTTTAGGGGGGTTCAAGTACTATGTAGAAATCTTACACAACCTTACACCTCCTGAAGATGTCTTCTAAAAAAAAGTCGTCCTATATAGAAAAGAATGTAAAAACACCTATTGGTCTAGGGGGGCTAATTAAATAAAGAACTATAAGCGGCCAAGAACTAACTGTAAGTTATCTTCCATAACTTTTTAACTTTGATCTAATATTTTGGCATTACTTGCCTGAATGCATGAACCGCTATTGATTTTATGAGTTTTTTTTGTAAGTTTTATAGAGCCTTTTACACCGTACTTCACTGAGCTGAGGCTACAAACCCGATCAAACTTGACGCTCATCGGTCTATCAATATTACCAGTAATGAAATCATCAAAAAATAAAACAAACATTTTTAAAATGTATTTTTTATTGAAAGCACCTTAAAAGCACATATACAAATGTTTACAAAAAGACAAAACTAAAATACATATATAAAAAAAACAAAGTTTATGACAAAACTATATGAAAAAATTAAAGTATATAAACTCCTTGCACCCCAAAATACATGAAAACGTAACATCAATAAACTCTTTTTAGAAAAAAAAAATACAAATATTTTTCTTAGTAATATAAAAGTATATTAAGGTTATAATAAGGCTACGGCTAGGCAAGCCAATGTATTATGGTTTTCATTCTGTTAAGGCCACAAACGTAACCTAAATTTACACATAGATATTAAGAAATACATAACCTTTAATTTACGGTATTAGAATAAATATCTCTTTTTCTTTTTTTAAATATATCATTTTTAACGTGACCTGAGATAATTTAATGGACACCTAGTAGGAAGCAAGAACTGTCAAAACATATCTGATGTCGCTACCTACGTCATCCTGAAAAATATATAAAAATACTAATCACGTGACTATATAGTAATTGTATGTTGTTAATTTAAACGACTTACTTGGGTTTAACTCTCTAACGCTGTTTCTACAACAAGCCCAACAACTAACAAAGCAATTTTTTTAAATTGACTTAGTAATTTTGGAATGTTTACTACTTTGACACAAAGGATTTTTAAAAGCTCTATAGTGTAAACCTTTCCTTAGTAAATCGCTTAAACCAAACCCCAAAAAGCGTTACTATGTATTTAACAACATTAAGTTTTTATTGACTAGTGGCAGTTGATGAGAAAGCTACTTAAGATGTTTAATGCTGAATTCGCAAGGGCGGAATTATCGGAACCTAAATTAAGGATGAGATTGGTCAAAAGTAAGCTGATTGACAGAATTAATGTCAATCAACTGACTTTTGACCAATCACATTCATAATGTCGGCGTTTTCCGCCACCTGCGGTTTCAGACTAAGAGTACACATATACAATATATTGTTTATTAGTGAGATTTTTTTGAGACTGACACTGAGTGATTACATTACGGAGTGCGTTTAGACAGAAGTGTGTGAAGTTAGTCGATAATGGCCAGGAGAACACGCTTGTAGTCGCCCGACGTATCACCCTGCAAAGGGAAGGAAATATTAGTACAAGGCTCTGCTTCAGAGGGAGCCAAAAATCCATTGTAATGCTGACCCGCAATGGAGGAAAACGCCGGTATAACTTTACCTAAATTATGGATGTGATCAGCTGACTTTTGACCAACCACATGCTTAATTTAGGTTCCGCTATATCGGCCTTTTACACCCTTGTGGAATTAGCATAACGCCTTTAGAGTGTACTTAGCAACAAACCTTTTTTTAATAATTTTTAAACTTAGAAACTTTAGAATTGAAGTGAACATGTATGTTTGAAAGACTTGACGTTCTCTGACATATGTAGTAAATATTTCGGCTCTATAAAATATCTTCATTATATTAAAATAAATTTAATTTCTTTGATTTCAATGGTACCTATGTTTAATTCAATCATAGAAAAGGTAGGCAACACTTCTTCACCTGCGTAGCGGGGATGAAGGACATATTTTTTTTTTGGCTGTCGTCGCGTTGTCGCCTTGCCTCCTATAGTGTTTTTTGTTGCTTTGTTTATTTTGTAAGAATAAGCGATTTTTATATTAGTTCGTTGGGTTACGGAATATTTACTTGTCTGCTGGACAATTTTTTAAGCAGTGGATATACTAAGGTCCAACATAGTGAGCAAGATTTGAAAAATATTTTAAATTGCATGTTAATTGCCTATTTCTATCACAGTATTGAGAAGAAAGATCAGGTTTTATAAGGTTTTGTGTGTGGTGTTTAACATTTACAAGAAAGCAACAACCCCACATATATAAGACCATTACATTCATCCCCTGGGAACTCTACCAGAAAGGTAATTTCCAAAGAAACCATTGTTGAGACAATGGGCTTTTCCACTACATTTTTATGCCCATTGTTTCCATTGAAATTATCTGGCTGGTAAAGTTACCAGGAGATGGATATAACGGACCTTGGTATGTCCAATTTTACCAACTTTCAGAAGTATTTCACTTTCCAAACGCGCAATGTTCATTGGTCTAATAATACAAAATTTGAGAATCTATATGGAACCATAAATATAATAATATAACAAATTGTTCCAAAAGCAATATAATTTTTGAACCAAAAAGTTGTTGTAAGCACCTCCCATAATAAGACGTATAATATTTTTAGCTCACCCTAATATTACCATGCATATTTAATATGCCCAAGACCAGAAAGTAAACTAAGCATAAGTATTTCAATCATTCGCATTAAGAAACCAGAGGTTTTAAGGCTTTAAAAATTAACTGATTCTAAGGCTCGATTTTCCAACAATGGTTAATAAAACGATAGTAAAAATTCTGCGTTTAAAAGTATTTTTTACTTTTAAAGAATTAAGTAATCGAAGGTTTATCATATTGTGTGAAAACGGGCCTTCCTAAAATATAATCGTGCAATTTTTCTATGTATATATATGTTTCAGATCAACGAAAATTGGATATAGAAAAAAAATGGTCAAGTACATAAATTTTAAAATTAAATACTGCTTAAAGCGTATTTAAAAAAACTCCTTTTTCGTAAAGATAAATGAAATTTCCCTGCTTTGACATCAGGATTTCTGAGTAAGTATCGTACATCCAATTTTTAAAAATACTCACAAGATCCATGATCCATGTAAAAATGCAGGGACACCGTTAAATATGTATGATTCTAATGATTTGTTTATTATTACCTAAATATTATTTGAACCATTCCAGCCATCATGCGTATTATAAAAAGAAAGCATCAGAATTACAATAAGAATTATTTTACTTTTTAACAATTAAATTTAGCTAACGCTCAGTACATCCACTATTTATACAGGGTGTTACAAACTGGAGGCATTAGCAATGCTATCTCGGTAACTACGAGAGATAGAGAGTTGGTTAAATGGAGGCAAAGTTGCATATTTTAATGCTGAATAGTTTGTTAAAATGATATTTAAAAAATTCCGATGACATCCTGCGATATCCAAAAAAAACGAAAATATCCATTTTTCATTTTATTATTTTACGACAAAATATTGATTATTTGAGAATTCCAAGAGCACTTTCTTAGGCATTTTTTTTCAAGAAGATAATTTTATTTTTTAGCTACGACGTTTCGTTATTTAAATACCCACATACATTTTTTTAAATACGAATTTGAATGTTTTTTTTTTAATTCTTGAGTGGCTTTTAACCTTCAAAATTAATGATTAATTACAACTGTAATACATCATTAACTTCGGGACGTCAAAAGCTACTTAAAAATAAAAAATAAATGAAGTGAAAAAGTACTCTTGGTTTTTCAAAAGAATCAGTATTTTGTGGTAAAAAAAATAAAAACAAAAATTGATTTTTTGGGATATCTCCGGAAATCATGGAAATTTTTTTAATATCTTTTTACTAAATTATTCAGCAATAAAATATGCAACTTTTCCTCCATTTAACCAACTCTCTATCTCTTCTAGTTACCGAGATAGCAATGCTAATGCATCGAATTTGTAACACTCACCGGAAATTCGATTCGAAATACTTTTAAAATATGGTTAATTGATAGTCTTGGCGAAAAATTATGAGTATCTGCTGCGCGGTCACTCGCATATTAACGAATCTACCAGTGGCGGCTCGTCAGATGAAGTGGGTGAAGGGGCTCTTTACCAAAAAATAAAAATAAAACCAGGAGGAAAGTTTTTCGACAATATTAAATATTAATGTACCAATACAGCTACCATTTTAGCTCTTAAAAAATAATTATGTTCGAATTAATAATATTAATTTAATCCGAATGTAGCTATGCATAATAGGGCCACGGTTAATTCCGATGGACAATAATTATAAACACTCGTGCATTTTGGCGCGCCCCAGCGACCGTGTCCGTTAGCTCAAAGCAAGTGAAGACCCAACGCTCAACATGGCTTTGATATTCATCGTTGTTATGGTTATGTGACGTCAGTCACGCAAACAGCATGTAACAATTTGCATTATGATGAAGGGCAATTTAAAAATAGATCAGTCGTATGCACCATTGTTTTAGCATGGGTTCGCCTAACCTTAAGGTATTTATTTTGAGGCTTCGCGAAACTTACGGTTAAATATCTCGTTTTTACGTGATTTACTGTGTGATTAAAAAGTTTTGTTTTTATTTTATTTTTTTAAATGAACCCAATTACATAGTTTGTAATTTTTTGGAAACTCCATTCAGTCGATGGACAGATGAGGATAAGAGAGATGTTTTGTTACACGGGTTTTTAGTCAATGTTTGTTGAAGTACCCGCACTATACCTAGCTCTTCGCCATTTTTTAAGACCGCGAGCTGCCACTGGAATTTACTCGTCGTAGAAAAAAATGATCAGAAGTAAAATCATGTTAAATTATCTTACCTTTCCAATACCGATATTTTTAAAAATAATTGAAATATGACGAAAAAATTGGCAATAAAAAAACTCGCATAAGGATAATTTTACAAAGAGTTGCAATATGTTCATCTGCACATATTTACCTAATTTTTTTATTTATTTCAACCCTTCAAACCTAACTGGCGTAAGGCCTCCTCTACAGTGAAGAGAGTATATAAAGTCCATTCGATACGTGTAAAGTAAAATAGAAGAAAAAAGTGAAAGAGAGGGTTACTTTCTACGCCCCCACACCCATACCAACAATATATTAAAACTGGACCGTTCTAATTGCAAGCTAAACAAAATAAGACATACCTGAATCCAACTCTCCAAAGTTTTTCCATATTTATCCAAGAAAGCCTGTTTGATATCAGCCAGATCGATTTCCGATCTCGATACGACAATTCTGATCAAGGTCTTATCAGTAGTTCCCACACCAGCCATCGATTCGTGGAGGCGTTCAGCGAAATAGCCTACTTTGCTCTTTACACATTTTACTAGAAAAATGAATAACCTTAAGCGATATGTTTGTTGGTTAAGAGATAATGAAGTAATTTTTATATTTTTCAACTTTAAACCATTAACGAATACCGAAATAAAAAACAATCTTTGGTGAGTCATAAAGAATTCAACTTACCAATGCCCAAAAGTCCCTTCTCAATACTTCCAGAGAATTCTTTTTTAATAACTTGTTCAATATCCTTTCCAGTCAATCTTTCGTATTCGGCGAATGTTGCTCTGAGTTGTTGGTAGCTTCTGGTGATCAGAATGGAGTTGAAGACTGACTCTTCGGTGCCCCATTTGCCTTCGCCAGCTTCAATTATGGCTTCAGCGTCGGCCTGTGCTTTCTGTTCGTTCACTCCTTGGTTTTCGTCCCTGTTAGCCTAACATATAAACGAATTTTCAATTATGGAGGGAAGAGAAAGAAATTGGAAGGAAAAATTAGACTTAATTTTTTTAAATTTTCATTGCAGACTAATTTCAATCCTCCCTTGTAGGTGATTTTAAACTGATAAAAATGGCAAAATATTTATTTTTCTATTTTAGAAAGGTGTAGAGTAATAAAATGGGAAATTCCGTCCAGTTCGGCTCAATTTCGGCGTCGACCATAGGCGTAGCTAAATTTTGTGCATTAAATTATTTATGATAACTAACCAAACATTCTAGAAAATTAGGTTAACGGGTATTATTTTATATAAACGTCAATATTGGAAGCGAAGAGGGTTTGTCAAAAGAAGGTTTGCTGACCTTTCAGTAGTTTAATACGGGAGATTACCACGAGGACATGAATTCGAATGTTTTTGAGGACTATTTTGGTGAAATATTTTCCAGCTGATTCAGTAGTAGTTATGGATAATGCAAGCTATCATTCACGACGCACAGACAAGGCTACAAGTTTATCTTGAAAAAAACGAGAAATTATCGACTGGTTCACCACCAAAAATATTGAATTTAAAAATAATTTGATAAAGAAGGAACTATTTATTGTTTAATAAAATATGCCGTGGAAGATATAGCTGAAAAACATAGTGTAACTGTGCTGCGCACACCGCCATATCATTGCAAACTAAATCCTATAGAACTTGTATTGGGCGCAAGTGGAAGGATTTGTAGCAAGACACGACACGACATTCAAAATGAAAGACGTTAAGCTACTGTTTGATCAAGCCATTAAGGAAGTGACACCAGAGAACTGGCGAAAAGCAGTCCATCATGTCATTAAAGAAGAGGAGAAAATGTGGGATCTTGACCACCTGATCGATCGGACCGTCGGCCCGTTAATTATAACGTCAAGAGGAGATGATAGTTCCTCAGATGACGAAGAATATTATGATTTTTTATAATTTAATTTCTGTATAATGTATTTTTTCATAATGTTTAATAAAAAAATACCTAATACTATGCACATAATCTGCGCCTTTGTCACACCACTTTCAGTGTTTGTGAATGGATAACAATCGGCAAAACCCATAAATTGACCCAAACCAGGGTGGTACTGCCTGCACTTGATGAAAATAAAGAATTTTGCAATGAAATCAATGCCAAATTATGAAATTGGCTTAAACATTCGTTGGGTCACTCTGTATCCCCTTTGCATACTTAATGAACTTTTATTACTCTACACCTTTCTGAAATAGAGACTATAGCATATTTTAAAAATCCCTTTGGGCCCCACTGGCAGATTGGATCAATGGTTATATTACCTGGCAAAGGGAAACTAATAGTCTCTTGAAGTGGCCGGATGTATCGTCTTTTAAGTCTTTTTCCAATGGTTTACCATACACTGAAAAAAAAATGTTTATTTTACTGAAAACATATTTTCTTAGGTTATTAACACCTCCATATAAAAAGTAATATAAATTTAAAAATAATAATGATGATAATTTAAGTTATTAAATCCACCATAAACGTATCTTTCATCTATAAATCTTTCAAAGGCGCCTAAAAATAAATCGTTATAAATAGATCTTGTATAATAGCAATAAAACCTACAAATAAGGTGATTACTGATTATGAGTATAGCTCGACTTCCAAAAAAAAATGTCATAAAATAATTATGACAAAATAATTTTTAAATGTTTATCAAACCACAAATAAATTAAGTCAACAGCGCTTTAATGCGCAAACTTGTTGTTTTAGCAGTCAAAATTTAAAAAGTAAAATTTATTACTTTAAGGGGGATTTCTAATGAATTTTTTTTACACGTTTTTCGACTCTCTATAGTCTCTAGAATAACCGTGTGTAAACGTTTTTACTAAATCTTCTCCAAAAAAAAGTTACATCCAATTTTAAGATTGCCGGTCAGTTGTCACCACTAGCCGCTTTTGAGTTAAGCCGCATTCTCAGAGCTACGTTCTGTCGCCAGCGACATCATCTCGACCAATCAGGATCGCCAGGCCAGGCTCGCAAAGAGGCAGGAAGAATCAGCTCGTTTATCGTTTTTCGAGGAAGAGGAGGGTTTAATCAACGGGCCAGGCATCGCAGACTAAGTGACAGTGAGACTATTTTGTTGTGAGCCACCGTTGAAACTTTAAAGTTGTTTTTCTCGAAACCCTGTTTTCGCGCTGGCGGAAAGTACCTCGGTATGTTCAAATTATCAGAATTTAATGATTTTAGTCTTAAAATGCTCAGAATACAAGTGGTTATAGCCCCCTCTAGAATCAAGTATTTTGCGATTTTACAGAAAATGCAACGGCCCTTAAAATACAAAAAAAAAACGGTAAATTTTCAAAAAAAAATTTAAATCTCGCGCCATTTTAACAGTAACTTGAGTTTTGACTTGATTCTAGTGGAGGCTATAACTACATGCTTACAATTGAAGAATCTGGGTCAATTTTATTTTTGTCATGAATAGAAAAATTTATTTGAATTCCGCCAGCAAGTTACGTTTCTTTTGAGGGGGTAACTTCAGCATCCTATAGCACCCTCAAGTTTTTAATTTTTTGGGGGTTGAAAAATTTTTTTTGGTACATCTTATCTTTAATAAAAAGTCATAAACTTGTTTTTCTGCATTTGTCTTATTATCCCCAGAAAAAAAATCGTAAAGAAACGATGAAAATAGGACCATCACAGTAGAAATCCCCCTTAAGTCTTTCAGCTCTGGGGTGAAAACTTTGCGAAGTATTTTGCCGTTACTTTTCAAACGAGGAGATATTTAGCACGAGGCGTCAGCCGAGTTTTAAAATAATCACTTTCACACAAGTAATGTACACTATTTTTTCTACGACCACAAAGAATTATTGAAAAAGTCTTTGATTTGTGAAAAAAATATTTCAACACAAGTGTTGAAAAAAAAATATCAACACTAGTGTTGAAATTAGCATACTTAGGATTATGTTCTACTTAATATCTGGTTTCATAGTTTTTCAATAGGCTTTTCCTTTATTTGTAGTTTAAGTTTATCATTTTTTTCATATTTTGTTTATCATAGGAAGAACTAATCCTGGATTTACTTCTAGATTAACCAGAATGAAAAAAATTAAATTTAATCAAGGAAAGATGCATTAAACATAAATTTAAAAAATCCACCCAACAGGAAAGATTTCAATTCAAAATACCTAATTCTATAAATTATTTAATGTTTTAAAAAAAGGCAAATACTCCTGATGGGATTTGAACCCGTGATCTTGCGATCCGTAGGCTATAGCTCTATTCTCTATGCTATGGCTATCGATAAACATTTGTTGTTTAATATATGACACTCTTCAGCGCGATTTGTTTTTTCTGGTAATAGATTTTCCAGTATATTTTTATAAACAATTTTTATAATTTCAGATGGCGTATTTTCACACTCTAATTCTGAATCACTTGACAAATACATGATAAATAAGTTAAACACTTTACAATTATTGCTTTCTAAAATTTGTTCTTTTTGATAAATAAGGGTGATCTGTCAAATTGGCATCATATGTTTAAATTAAATAGTGTGCTTTGTATTTCAACTCTAGAGTTGAAATATTTTTTTTTTCAACACGCGTGTGATATTCGGCGCTTTCGAGCCAAGTTAACCGTGCTTTTTGTCTCATTTTCGTAGGTGGTCGTAGGAAAAGATACATATAACAAACTTTTATTTCCGTGCAATGGAATATCGGTTTCACCAGAAAAGTAATCCAAAACAAGTTAAATCAATTAATTTGTTAAAAGAAAAACAGATTTAACTAATTTACAATAATGCGTGTTAAGGAACATAAATTTAAAGTTATAGTGTCAGTACTTACATTGTTCATAAAATTGGGCAATGGTTTTGATCCCATAATTAGACAAAGTGCACAAAATTTCAATAATAGCCTCCTCATCAGTGCCCAACCCAGAAACGGCATCGTGCAGTTCTTTGGCGTAGAATTGAGGAAGGGGGGTCATAAGGGCAACGATGACGTCTTCGAATTTGCCTCCAAGTTCGCTTTTCAGTTCTGAGATTAAGTCTTTGCCGTATGAAGTCTAAAGAGAAAAAAAAATATAGTACTTAATGTAGGTATTTACGTTTACGAATTTTCATATTTCATGTCAGTTCGCCATTGAGTAAAAGTATCCAAGAGAATTGTGGTTTTTAATAAAATATTAATACATTTTTTATGTAATAAGAATTAAAGATATTTAGACGTGGGTGATATAAAAGGTAGACTATTTGTAGTGGGTGTAGTCAGGGCGTGGGAATTAATATACAGGTCTGTCAGGCATTCCTTTGGGTTTATTCGCATTTGCATGTGTAAAAGTAAATAGAGTATAAGAATCAATATATGTATTCCCATGGCAAGAACGATGGTATTTTAGCAAATAAGTGAGCACGGCAGGTGATTCACATTGAGTGGTCGGTTTGAATATTTCGGAGACGATTACAGTTATCTTTTAAAAAATTGGTAGCAAGCGTAATTGACTTTCAACTTTTAAAATATATTCTCCGGTTATACAAAATTGAATACCCTGTATATTTTAGCATTTTTGCATACCTTATTAAAACGTAAGTAACTTTTGTTAATAATAATATATTCCTATCCGTAACCGTTTTTGAGATATCTATGAATTATAAATTGAATTTTGTATGTAAAAACCTTACCGAAAAGAAAGTTCCGTATTTTTGAATCTAATACAGATACATTTTTAAAATTTTGTAAGGTTTTGACTAAAACATAGATCATTAGATTCCATAACTCAGATTTTACGTTTTTCATACAGGGGTTTTTTAAGATTATGCCAATCTCGCCATTTAGATAAAAGTGCATAAGTCAATTTTCGCAAATGGAACACTCTGATGTTTTATCTTACCAACGCGTGGAGAATTAAATTTCCTATACAAAGTTGATACTTCTTTTTTAGCTGTGTATAGAAGGCATTAAAATAAACAACATTTTCAAATACCTTTTTTTCAAAAAACTTAAAAATTGGCGAGATACAGAAGTAAAAAATCTAAGTGCGGGCCTGGTCATCAAAACGTAGCCTGCTATACTTTATGTTGTTTGTCTTATCTCTTATTAGTCATGCAATTTACGGGTCGGTGGTGAGGTATTTGATATTCCGCTGCGGTGTGTTTTTCTGAAGCAAGTTAATTTTAAATTGGCGACACGTGAAAATGGTAAAATTTGAAAACAATGAACTAGTAGATATGGTGCTAATTTACGGTGAGTGTCATCAAAGTGCGGCTGCTGTTTCGAGATTATACGCAGAACGCTTTCCCTTGCGGGCTCATTCTACACCCAGAAGTTTTCTTAATGCTATTCAACGGGCAGAACCGTATTTGATCCATAGTGTAATAAATAAATGTAAGTCCCTTATTTTTGAGTTTTTTGAATAAAGGTAGGTTTACACACAGCTAACAAACAAGTATCAACTCAGAAATTACCCTGTGTAAATGTCTAATAAGTCACTATCCATATTGTTAGTCGTTTTTGAAATGATGAGCAATTTAAAAAATCTTAAAATTTCTGTTTATCTGTTTGTTCATCAGACGTTGTTTTTATAAAGAATGCTCTGACTGTGTTTTATTATTTGACTGTGAGCTATTATTATTTAGCTAGAACACTGTTAAAACATAATTAGGCGATAACACAATTAACTGGATATACTGGCTTGATTTTAAGGCAAACGAATTCTACCTTGAAAGTTTCGGCGATTTCCAAACGTTGGACGATCCCTCTGCGTGCTAAGATATCGATGATGGCCTTTTCATCGGCACCAAAGCCCTTCATGGCCTTCTTGAGAGTGGCGGCATCAGCGACCGGGTCGAAGGGATCAGCTGGGAAGACCGTGGGGGTACACTAAGGAAAGATAGAAAAAACCGTTATAATTTTTAAGTACATAATTCACAAAAAAAATAACGTATCAGGGGACAGCAGCCTCCCCCCGCAGCCTTATCTAATAAGCTGTCTCTGTCATTTGTCATTAAGGTCAAGACAGATAATACTACCAAAAATCTGAACATGGATTTAAAGAAATAAATAAGTCAATGTATACATTTTTGACTCGCGTCTATTTCCCGACACTATTGCAGGCACACTGCGCATGCCAGGCGGATAACTTGATGACGGGTTATTTAAAATATATGTAGAAATGGGTTTAATTATTTTTTGGTGATTTTTTAAGTCACGGTGTGGGTCATACTTGAGGTTCTAGTCCCAATTAAGTTTTTTTACAAGAATATTTTTGTTATTTGCGTTTGCCAGTTTGTTAATTTATGGGCCATAATTATAAAATAGAGGGGCAGGTTGTTACTCAATGATCAGTAAGTTTTGTCGTCGAGGCTGTAAAGCACCTGTTAAGTAAAAACCTTACCTTCACTTTTTTAAATTGTAGAACAATTTATTTGTGCACAGACTGTGGGATGAATTGCATTTAGTACAAAAATATATTTACTCTATTGAAGAAAAATATAGAGGTTGCTATGCTGGTCCATATTTCTACATTATTTTCTTTAATGAAGCAAATATATTTTGGTACCACATACAATTCATCTCACCGTCTGTGCATTACATAAATTGTTTTACAGTTAAAAAATTGGAGGTTAGGTTTTTAATTTACAGGTGCTTTACGGCCTCAACAATAACAAAATTTATTGAATAGCATGCCCCTCCATTTTAATTATGGCCCATAAATTAACAAACTGGCAAGCTACAAAAAACAGCAATATATTCTTGCAAAAAAAAATGAATAGAGACTAGAACCTAAACTATGACTCACACCGTGACGTAATAAAACATTAAAAACTAATTAAACCCATTTCTACATATATTTTAAATATCCCGCCATCAGGTTATTAGCCTAACATGCGAAGTATATCTGCAATAGTGTTGGGAAATAGACACGAGTAATTTTTGTAATAGTTCACAGGGTACAAAAATTTATCATAATTTGTAAATACGCCACTGGTGTTAGGCCCCATTGGTGGTAAACATGTAAACCTTATAATTAATGACAATTTTAACAATAGAATGTGTTTATAAAAAATGCCTGGGATTCCGGAGATTTCATCGAAGAAAAGCGTGGGCTCGATGAGAATTTTCTTCTGTATTACACATACACACAACAAAGTTCTTAAGTAACATTCTAAAAATAACTATCACGGTTTTAATAGCATCATCCATTCACATTCAGTAGTAAAATAAAATGGAAAATTTGTTTGGCATTGAAAATGATTTATCCAAAAAAAAAACGTACTATTAACGTAATAATTACATTAATTATCAACAATAGATAGTTTTTTGTTTCTTTGTTTACCTTGTAAATTTTTACCCTAACAAAAAACTATTTTTTGAAGGCATCTAAAAAAGACTAGAAAATATTATTTATTTAATATTATCACCAATTATTTATTATAATTTTTCCAGGGAGTTTGAAAATGTTTTTTCTCTTGTAATTTCTTTGCTTTCTTTCGAATTAGGCTTTTTGCCTCTTCGTTCGCTGCCAGGGCCATTCCCGAGGGAACCTACAGCTTAACGTGGATTCCGAACTACGATCCTCAGTCATGCGACACCCCCAAGGTCTATCAACACTTGGTTTCTTGCCATTGATTGGGGAGTGTGTACCTTCTTCCGCACCCCACGAGATGTCCGTTCTCATCCGGCCTGGTTACCGGCGTAAATGGGGTGGATTTGGAGATTATACATTTTACACTCTTTCCTGCATTCTTAAACCTACTAAATTTCGGACATATTTTTTTATTATGCGTGTGCCCACTACGGGGATCGAACCCGGACCGCCACGTCGAATGCCAGTACCTCACCTCTGTGCTACCGCGGCGGTTTTTTCTTATCTTGCAAAAAGAACAACTAGGTAGTACCTAGACTCAGAGGTTGGTATTGAGACGTGAAATTATTAATTTTAGGACAGAAATTGAAATTAAAAAAAATTTTTTTAACTGACCTAGTTATTCAAAAAATATATGTTGTATATATAATATATGAAGGCATATAAAAAAATTAATAGTCAGTCAAACTGGCTTGTAATATAATTTTTATAACTGTTAGTTATATTACCGAATAGACTATAGGTAAACATCGATTTGTGAACAAACTATAGTTACGTTACGAACCAAACGAGTAAAGTTCCTTTTAAGAAACGATAAGGGATAACGGAAAGTATCCCATTTCAAAAGCAATTAGTTTTATGGTGTTAATATAAACAGATTGGATTCTTGGCATGAATAAGAGGCCAGATTAGGCATATTTTGGCTGGAGAGCAGTTTTTAAAGAATAGGCATTCGTTGTTAGATTGTCGAGGGATACGTCGTGTGATAATCTTTGTATTTGCGATTTTATTATTAAACTGTGGAATTAAATAAGCGATACTCTAAAAATACTAATATTTTATTATAGTACCTATCCCGTATAAAATTATAGATTATTTTTTATTCTATTTTTGTCGTCTTACATAGCAGCGGTGGGATAGACCTAAGTGCTAGTGTTGCTTGGTTTTAAACATTTTGTGTAATCACTTTCTCTCACTGAATGTAGTGTTTTCTGCTGTATTAAGATAATAGTGTTGGTGCAGTGATTATTTAGTTAAGTTCCTTTCTGTGAAAAATGGGAAAACGACGTGCACGCAGATCCCGCGCAACCTCGTCCAGTTCTTCATCTTCGGAGGAGGAAAGGCAAAGTAAAAAAATAAAAAGACTAAAGAAAAAGATAAGTGAGCTCAGCAGACAAGTAAGTGCTAGTAGTAGCGTTCAATCGACGTCATTTAATGCAGTTATTAACGAAAGTGTCATACCAGAGTTCGATCCAAACGCGGAAAACTTAACAATTACTGAGTGGGTTGAAAGGGTAGACGAATTAGCTTTATATCATAACTGGAATAAGGTGCAGACTTTAAAATTAGCCACCTGTAGATTACGTGGTAATGCACGCAAATGGTATGACACTGCGCAAATTTCGAGATTAGACTGGGACGAGGTAAAAGAACTGTTACAACATAATTTTCCGGGAACCATAAAATTTGGTAAATTGTTGGTGGAAGCTGCTATGTACGCTCCACGGCCAAATCAAAATTTGGGTGATTATTGTTTTGAAAAAGTTGCAAAATTAAACAAACTTCACTTACAAATTCCAAATATTTTTTTAATAGATAGCGTGATTGAAGGTATAACGGATAAGAACGTAGCATTAGCAGCTAGGGCAGCTAATTTCAATCTATTGGTGAGCTAGCAGGGTACCTAAGTAATGTTGGTAATTTAGTTAATGTAAGAAGTGGTCAGCCACCCACTACAAAGGACAGTTTTACCAATAAAAGTGAACCATATCGTCCGCGAGTGTCGAGTAGTAAGCGAGAGCAAAAACAAAATGTTGCATGTTACAATTGTGGTGAAAATCATTTCCTAAGTCAATGTCGTAAACCAATAATAAAGTGTGTACTTTGTAAAAAATTTGGTCATACACGTGATCAATGCTCGAATATTTCTCGAAATAAAGGCAGCGTGTCAGTAGCAGTTTGTGACGAGTCATTAAAGCATAATAATTTGTTTGTAAAAAATGCACGTATTAACGGGTTTAAAATAAAGTGTCTCGTGGATTCAGGCAGTACTTGCACTTTATTGAGATTATCAACAGCGAAGAAATTGCAGCTAAACCTCATAAACTGTGAACCAAAAGTCTTAAGATCATTCAATGGTAAGACGGTAACTAGTGTAATGTCAGCTACAATTCACATTACCATAGAAGAAGTGAGTGCTACGGTGTTAGCGTGCATACTTGAAGATAGCCTACTTAACCACGATTTATTAATAGGAACAGATTTTATTAATCAGAACAGTAATGATTAAAAGTAAAAACTTAGTTGTTCTGCGTACCTTGAAACCGTTTGATGTTAAGGATATACCAGAATATGAAGTTAGCGTCGTAGATGAAAATTCCATTACAATGACCATGTTAAAGATTGGTGACCAAGTTACTGAAAATCAGAAAACTGAATTGATAAATGTAATGACCAAATACCGAGATTGTGTTTCATTTTCATTACAAGATTTGGGTAAAAAAATGGCCCATGTGGATGCATTAAGTCGCAACCCTGTTACTGAAGAAATCAATAATGTAAACCTAACAGAAGCTGATTGGGTCATGGTTGCTCAGATGCAAGATGAAGAAATCGCAAGAATTAAAGGAATTCTGGCAAAATCAATAGAATGTTCCAATTCTAAGCAGTATTTCAAACATTATCAACTAAAGGAAGACAAGGTATATAAAAAATTGGAGAATGGACGGTTAGCGTGGTTAGTCCCTAAGACTGCAAGGTGGCAGATTTGCAAGTTATGCCACGATGACGCCGGCCATTTAGGAGTAGAAAAGACCTTGGAACGTGTGGCAGATAATTACTGGTTTCCAAAAATGAGGAAATTTGTTACGAAGTATATCAAAGCTTGCTTGAATTGTTTATATTACAAGCATCCTTCAGGAAAACGGCCAGGTAAACTCCATCCGATAGAGAAAATACCAGTACCATTCCATACACTTCACCTCGATCATTTAGGTCCCTTTGTATGTAGTGAAAAGAGAAATCAATATATTCTTGTAATAGTAGACGGATTCACAAAGTTTGTTTTCCTAGAACCAGTTAAAAATACTAAAGTTCGTCATGTTACGAAGACAATAATGGATATTACGTTCTTGTTTGGAGTTCCGGTTAGACTAATAACCGATAGAGGTACAGCCTTTACCTCAAGGACTTTCAAAATATTCTGTTCGTCATATGGAATTCGACATGTGCTCAACGCAGTTGTCACACCTCGAGCAAATGGTCAGTGTGAACGAGTGAATAGAACAGTGCTAAATTGTTTAGCGACCGCAGCTGGCGGGCAACCGGAAGAACTTTGGGACGTTCATGTGAAACAAATACAAAGTGTACTCAATTGCAGTAGCAATAAGACTACAGGAACGTCTCCATTGGAAGTACTCGCTGGGTATAAAGGTCGAACTATTGCTGAATCAAAAATTTTAAATGAAATAAAAGATTCATTGGATCGAATTGATGTTCATCAGCTACGATCTAACATATCCGAGAGAATAACTACAGATCAGATTACTCAGAAGAGACGGTTCGATAAAAACCGAACTGAAGCGAAACAATATGGGGAAGGCGATGTTGTCATGGTTCTAAAGACAGATAGTCCAGCAACCGGTAGAAGTCGTAAGCTCTGTCCAAAGTTCAAAGGACCGTTTCGTATCAGTCGTGTATTGATAAACGACCGTTACGAAGTTGAAGACTTAAGGGAAGGATTTAAGAAATATAAGACCGTGGTCGCAGTGGATAAAATCAAGCCATGGATCATGATGAGGGAATAATGCAGTTAGTATTATGTAAATCACAGTTGGTGATAATGCAGTTGGCATTGTGCAGAACGCAGTTAGCGATAATGCAGTTAGTATTATGTAAATCACAGTTGGTGATAATGCAGTTGGCATTGTGCAGAACGCAGTTAGCGATAATGCAGTTAGTATTATGTAAATCACAGTTGGTGATAATGCAGTTGGCATTGTGCAGAACGCAGTTAGCGATAATGCAGTTAGTATTATGTAAATCACAGTTGGTGATAATGCAGTTGGCATTGTGCAGAACGCAGTTAGCGATAATGCAGTTAGTATTATGTAAATCACAGTTGGTGATAATGCAGTTGGCATTGTGCAGAACGCAGTTAGCGATAATGCAGTTAGTATTATGTAAATCACAGTTGGTGATAATGCAGTTGGCATTGTGTAGATCGCAGTTAGCGATAATGCAGTCAGCATTATGTAGATCACAGTTGGTGATAATGCAGTTGGCATTGTGTAGATCGCAGTTAGCGATAATGCAGTTGGCATTATACAGTTCGCAGTTGGCGATAATGTATTTTGCATTAGGCAGTTCGCAGATTCAATAATACAGTTAATATTTAGCAGTTCGTAATAATGCAGTTGACCTAAAGCAGTTTGCAGATAGTGATAATGCTGTTGGCATAAAACAGTTCGCAAGTGCAAATAGTGGTAGTGTTAGTTAATAATAAGCGGTTCGTAGATTGCAATGATGCAATTAGCATTAAGTAATTCACAGGTAGTGGAAATGTAGTTCGTATTTAATAGTTTGTAGTTGGCAAGGATACTCTGTTAATACGTTAAATACGTTAACTTTTAAGTGTAGTTTAGTCTTTTGGCATTGTAAGTAAATTTGCTTAGATAAGTCCTGAGGACAGGACGATTTACAGGATGGCCGAATGTAATATAATTTTTATAACTGTTAGTTATATTACCGAATAGACTATAGGTAAACATCGATTTGTGAACAAACTATAGTTACGTTACGAACCAAACGAGTAAAGTTCCTTTTAAGAAACGATAAGGGATAACGGAAAGTATCCCATTTCAAAAGCAATTAGTTTTATGGTGTTAATATAAACAGATTGGATTCTTGGCATGAATAAGAGGCCAGATTAGGCATATTTTGGCTGGAGAGCAGTTTTTAAAGAATAGGCATTCGTTGTTAGATTGTCGAGGGATACGTCGTGTGATAATCTTTGTATTTGCGATTTTATTATTAAACTGTGGAATTAAATAAGCGATACTCTAAAAATACTAATATTTTATTATAGTACCTATCCCGTATAAAATTATAGATTATTTTTTATTCTATTTTTGTCGTCTTACAGGCTCGGCTTCAAAAAATAATTACGCGAACATTTTTAAATTATCAAAAAAATAAATAGAGCTTAATTTTTTACGTGTTTGTAATGTACATATTGTTAAAATTTTAAACAGTTTGATGCGTTAGAATTGCCATAATTTCGTTTTAAAAATTTATTGTTATTAACGTAAAATCCAAACACAAATAAAAATGTTATTTTTCTATTTTGTTTAGACCTTTAAACGTTTATAGTGTATGTGCTAAACTAAATAGATGAATAATTATTCCATGACTTCATGACTAACATTTTAAATTTGAAGGTTGCATTCCGAAACCGAGGTTTCGAGACCAATGTGATGATGACTCATCAATCCAAGAACCAACGAATCACGTTTTTATTGTACCCATTGGTAGGTACCACTAAAATGTTTTAATAATGGTATCGGTATTTATACAACTATTAGCTCCCGTCCAAATGAAAAAATCCCATTCAAATCAGTAAAAAAAACACACCACAAAGTACAGTCAGTCGTTGGCATCATACCATAATATTTCATATTTTTAATTGTATACAAACAAACAAATGAGTACCTAATTTAAAGTTACTAATGTTTTTAATCAGGTGACGAAATTTTCCGCCTACAAAATTTCCTTTACAAATTATGTCGTAGCGTTCTCTATTTTTCTAAAATATTTTCTTTGTAGTGTGTTACATTTTCATTTCGTTTCGTGCGGTAAATTAGCACACCGGAGCCTCTAAGTCTCGGAATTATCGAACCTTTTCCTCATTCCTATATGCCCGTTCTCCGGTTCCCCAGTATGACTAAATAGATCGATAGGTTTTCTATCCTATCTTTTTACCCTATTTTTACAGTATTTTATATGGTTAGTAAGTATTTTATAAGAGGTGTACTTAAAATAATGTATGGGGTAGGATTATTTTATTACTTTCAACGTTGCATACCCATTAAAAGTAAATAATATTAAAGTTTTCAATTTATTTATAATTTTCTTTAGAAAATTGTTTTTAAACACGCAAACTATGTGTGTATCTACAGGGTGTCAAAAAGGAGTGTTATACCAATATTTCTAAATTCTTCTCCAAGGTTACTAGCTCCATGCGAAATTATATCTCAAATCCTGACCATGTTTATTAATGTTGACAGGTTTCAATTAAAAAAATATTCATCAGAAAATAAATCTACTTAGGTAGTTGATAATTGGAAGTATTTTTAGAATTTATTTAAAGTATGACAAATTTGACTTCATTATATTTTTAATTAATTATCAATCAGGTTCAGGATTATAGTTAATTACGGAAAATAATGGAAACCAGTGGCGGCTCGTCAGGTGAAGTAGGTGAAGGAGCTCTTCACCAAAAAAATAAATAAAACCAGGAGGAAAGTTTTTCGACAATATTAAATATTAATGTACCAATACAGCTACCATTTTAGCCCTTAAAAAAATTATGTTCGAATTAATAATATTAATTTAATTCGAATGTAGCTATGCATAATAGGGCCACGGTTAACTCCGATGGACAATAATTATAAACACTCGCGTATTTCTACGCGCCCCAGCCGACCGTGTCCGTTAGCTCAAAGCAAATGAATACCCAACGTCCAACATGGCTTTGATATTCACCATTTCTATGATTATGTGACGTCAGTCACGCTAACAGCATGTGACAATTTGTATTATGATGAAAGGCAATTTAAAAATAGATCAGTCGTATGCACCATTGTTTTAGCATTGGTTCGCCTAACCTTAAGGTATTTATTTTAAGGCTTCGCGAAACTTACGGTTATAGATATCGTTTTTACGGGATTTACTGTGTAATTAAAAAGTTTTGCTTTTATTTTTCAGTTAATTTAGTAGTGTACGTACCTAATTAGATGTGTGTTTTAAAAATGACCCCAATTAATGACATAGTTTGTAATTTGTTGGAAACTTCATTTAGTCGATGGATAGATAAGAATAAGAGAAGACGTTTTGTTACACGGGTTTTTAGTCAATGTTTGTTTAACTATCCACGCTATACCTAGCTCTTCACCATTTTTTAATACCGCGAGTCGCCACTGATGGAAACACATATTTGTCGAAAAAGTTTGTGAAAATATTTATTTAACACCCTTCAATATCTGTAGAGTACAAATTTAAAAGGTTTTTAGAATGCATTAAGAAACATGACTAAGATTCGGTTCAAGAGAACGCAATGTTTTTGGTCTTGCATATTTACCCCCCCCCCGAAATATGCACACATTCTTTTTTAATTAAATTTGCGGAGAAGACTGGTTTTTCATTTCATATTAAATTTTAAAAATTATTTATTTAAAAGATATTTTCTAAATCCGCTTCTTGCATAGCTATTTATAGATGAATGACAAAGGCATAATAAATTTTGATAAGACGATCAAAATTACAGGTTTAATTTTGAAAACTTCTGTAAATATTTTTCATTTAATACTTTGTAAATAGAAATAAACGACCTGTTATCATCTTTAACGGAGCATATAAATACTTTTAAAATGATACGAAAATATTACCCAAATATTAAGAGTGAAGTCTACTGATGCCCTCGCCATTTCATTTTTGATCAAATTTCTTATCCTTTTCGCTTTATTCAAAAAGCGGTAAAATAGCCGTACTTTAATAGCAATTACCTACAGTTTTGAACTAAAGAAATTTTTATTAATGACTTAATAAAAGTATAATACGAAAATTTGTGAAATTTTTCTTTTTCTGTTTTTATCACTTTATAAATTCAAACTTGTTTAACTTAAAATTGTAGATTGTGTTTCAAATGTCAGTATTTAGCCGATTTTTGGATAAAAGGAAAAATTAACGAAATATTGATCAAAAAAGGAAATGACGAATGCGTCACTCGAGATACTTACTATAAAGTTTATAATAGGTTTTTTATAGAGTACTCGCCTTATAGCTAGGGTTGCCACCCCTCCAGGTTAAAACGGTATCTCCAGGTTACGGCTTTTGTCGTCGGGCTTCGCCGTTGGCGTAGGTTAGGTAGGGCTTGTTTGGGTTTGTTAGTGTTTTGATGGGACCTTTTTCCTTTTTTTTTAGAAATCACTTTAGATTGAGGGAAATATAAAAGCCATAGCGGAAACTCCAGGTTAACAACAATAAAAAGGTGGCAACCCTACTTATAGCTCAGTAATCAATTCCCTGATCAAATCATTTGAAAGTAAAAATTTAGCATCATTATCAGTAAAAGTCAAAATAGAAAAATTTAGGTTCTGGAACACTTATCACGCAAGGTCCTCTCGCTCGTCCCAACTCATATAATAATTAAATAAGCGAGTTTGTAGGTATACATATGCGATATTTAGTTTCTGACATAAAAAAAATTGCATTTGCCCCTACAAATTTAAAGGGCTATAAACATGACATATATGGACGTAGTAGAGTGGATATATAAGGGGTTAGTATCAAACTAACCCGAAAACATGTATTAATAGTTTTTCGGAAAGATTTCTAAATTTAAAAAAAAATCGTTTTAAAAAAATGACTAAAAGAGTAAATTCTTACCTTGAATGGATAATACTGCTGGTTGCTCATGGTTGTTGAGTAATAAAACTATAAATAGAAAAAACAAGAACAATTAAAAACTAGTGATATAAATAAAATATTAGGCAGGTACGTTGGTAGGTCGGTACTACTTCAGTCGACAAGTTATCAGTCTCAACTAAACTTCAACCTTCGAATGTTCAAGAATAAATATACTAAAAACATTAACACGAAAATATGACATCACCGATTTAAATAAAACATTACTACCTTGCAACAGTGAATAATACAATATTAGTAATTAACATTTCAAAGAACTCTCTGGGATGAATTATAAATTGAATCTAATTTTCTATTATCATATCAATTGCATTGAGGTTCAGTATTAATCATAAACGTGCATTAGTCAAAATTTATTTTTTGTCGAAGAAACATACCGGCCGAAACATACGCTTTTCTAATTTTATCTATGAGAAAGTTCGTGCGCTATTTATAAAAATAAAAGTATCAAGAAATTAAAGGATGGACGTGGCACACGCCCAGCTATATTTTTTTAATAATTGCTAAGTGCCCTCAGGTGACCGGTGAAAAAGAGGTCAATTTCGTTTATTCATTTATTACATATTTCGGTCAACTTATGGAGCCTCGCCTTACCGGCTGAAATAAATTTTATATGATAATCCAACTCGTACTAACTAAATCGATAGGAAATCGTGAAATGTATACTTTAATATTGAAAAATAACAGATAAAACATACTCGAGATAAATCTTTAATCGAAAAAATTAAGGAAATTGTACTTACAACTTCTCAAGAATGAATAAAATCGCCGAAAAAAGTCACACCCACTTTGAATGCAGAGATATTCTGGCCTTCTGCTGTGTTGATTGTGTGGCTGTGCGCACTAGCAGAACTTGAAAACCTGATTCGTTCCTGCAATACTGTGCCGAGGTCGCTTCGGTGCTTGCTTAGTGGCAGGATGTGCATTTTTCCATTGGCGTAACATCATCAGAGTTAAAATCAGAAAAATCCTGCTGTCCTAAGGAATTATTTTAAAACGGGACGTTTAGAAAGCCTGCATACCTTCAGAGCAGCCGACCAATATATTAAAATTCCACGTATTTTTGTATAAAATATCGTCACATGTCTAAATTCAATTGTTTTTGAGATATGGACGTTTAAAATATGGCATTTTCATACTTTGACAGGCTGTAGCATAGGAATGGCGCATCTTAGAGAAAAATGGTTTTTACCTCCCTAACATAATTTTTTATTCTCTATCCAAAGAGGCCAACTTTCTGGTTTAACATGTTAAACCGGACGTTATAACTTTTAGATAGAGAATTAAAAAAGACGGACGTGAAAACCATTTTCCTCTAAGTTGAGCAGTTTCAATGTTACAGCCTATCAAAGTCCTAAAATGCCATATTTTAAACATGCATCAATATTTCAAAAAAATATTAAATTTAGACAAATGACATTTTATATAAAATATACGTGAAATTTTATAGGGATCTTAGAAAATAATATATTTAGGGCGTTCCATTTATAAAAAGTATCTTGAATATGACCCGACTATTTGGGGCATCCTGTATAATTTAAAATAATTTTAAATTGTAGATCTAATACCTCCTTATAACTCGGTTTTTGAAAAAAATTAAAAAGTTAAGTAGTTTGGATGCTATGGAATTATGCGTTGACAGCAGGCCACCCTGTATATCAAATTAGACCAAAAGCATTGCGTTCTCTTGGCCTGAACCCTGACCATGTTTATTAATGGATTTTTAAAAACATTTTGATAAACTTGCAAGAAAAGGCTCATTGGTCCAGAACCGACACTCGAAGTACAGTACGAAATGCCATAAAGCGATGGATTAGGAGGGTACACAAAATCCACTGGAGCAACAGACAGGAATACACCACAGCAAAAGCTTCATTGGAGATCCAGAAACAGCTGCTTTAAATAAACAGGAATCAGCTGAGAACCATTACAGGAATTCTGACAGGACACATGGCTGTCAAGAACCATCTGCACAGAATGCGACTGTACAATGGAGACTTTAACTGCAGATTATGCGGACAAGACAAGGAAACTGTACAGCACATAGTTTGCCATTGCGAGTCACTAGATCGAAAGAGACAACAAATACGCGGGCAACCAATACTGGAACCAGAGGACATCCTTACCCTCTCCCCAGTTGACCTACACAAACTAGTGCAAGGAACTGCTATCACGGAGTGGGTGTAACATCCAAAGTCCAAACGGAAAAAAATGTTCCAAAATTTAAGAAAATGATGTTTCTTGAATGATAGAATAGTTTTGGACTTGTATTCTCTTTATTATATTTGTTTTTAAATGACACGTTTCAACTGGTAAGTATCTCCAGTCATTTTATTTATTAATGCGGTTTTAAATTTAGCCCATTATGATGTTCATAACTTTTATTCAGGCCAGTAGTTTGTTAATGGTGCCATTGTATATTTATCTTCATATCCCATTTACAACTTTTTGTCTCTCTTAGCCTTTTGATTAAAAAATATTTTAAGTCGGCGCTACTGTGATATTCTGACCACGTCTACATTTTTGATGCGAAATCTTGTTTTGATCACTATTTTTGTGGTCACAAGATTACTGTAACAAGTAATAATAACTGACTAAAAAATAATACCCATCTACATAATATATAGTAATTATTGTTATAAAAATTAATAAGTGAAAATATTTCGATATTTCAGTAGCTATTTCACAGCCTCAGTCGTTGAAATATTTTTATAGAGAAATTTCAAACAGTAAATTTTCTAATAAACAGCTTTTATAGAAAATTTTATTAAAAAAAACTTTTTAAATAAAACGATAAATATGCCTTGTTAAAAACTTTTATATTTTAGCGAAAATGAGTTACACTGTATAAATAATATAACAAATCAACCAATAAAAATGAATTTTTAAACCAGCTACAATCTTTAAAAAAAACTATATTCACAAACTTGATAGAAGGCTGCAACCAATCGAATTCAAACTGTTTTCTTGCATGACGAATAAGGAACTTGCATAAAAATTTGAAAATAACACTATAAAACCATTGATGACATTGTAATAAAAAATATACTTATGATTAAATTTAATTGGTGTAAGTAATAAAAAAATTGTTCAGGAACGCATCATTATTAGTTGTGAGGTCAAAAAACACCATCATATTTGGCGAACATAAATTCAGACGTACCAAAAATTAAATTCTATGTAGGTATTTTTAAAAAATTGGCATCTTTAGTAAGGTTAGGCTTACTTGTTTGTGTTGGTCAGTGGCGTAGCCCGGGGGACCAGGCCCCCCCAAATTCAAAAAACCAGAAGATTTAAAATATAATTGAGAAAATAAATTGCGACAATAACGCACCAAATGAAATAACACATCATCTTACATATACAAAATACTTGTAAGATAAACTGTCATCCACGCAAATCTTAAAACTTTTAAATACACCCGCGGCGCGCAACACCCTCTTCCGATTTATTAATTTAAAAAGTTTTATTGGTGTTGCATGCATAATGTTTACATAAGTATGGCTTCTAATCATTATCGATTATAGTTAATATATTTTTGGGTTTTCAATAAATAAAAAAGAAACCCTATTTTTAATGTTTTTTTGTTCAGTTATGCCTATTTCATAATTTTTTTTACAAGTTTTAAATTATTTATATAAGTGCATCAGTATAACTCCCTACAAGTTTCTATAAAAATATTATATTTTTGAAATTTTTTTTGTATGGTCCAAAGAAGAGTTCGTTAGTCGGTTTAAGATCCCCCCCCCCAAACTTAATACATCGCCTTTTCACCATAATCTAATTTAGCTCGAACATCCTCAATTAAAACCTAATGA
Organism: Polydrusus cervinus; assembly: GCA_935413205.1. NCBI lineage: Eukaryota > Metazoa > Arthropoda > Insecta > Coleoptera > Curculionidae > Polydrusus > Polydrusus cervinus. The sequence goes on from OW284516.1 coordinate 9,546,356, forward strand.
AAATATATCTCAAAAATAAAAATCTTCCTACAACTGCTATAAACTTTTTCTAAGAACAATTAACAAGCCGCTGCTTAAGCAAAAAGTTTGAAAACATAAGATGAGAAGAGATGTACGTCATCCTACCAACCGCGCAATTCTTTTATTCGCCAGTCATGAGGCCGCTTATAATGGTATCTTTGTCTCGATAACTTAAATAGAAAAGAACGGGGCATGACTCGCGACATCAGTCAGGTAGGAACGCGTCACCAGCTGGGGATTGCTTGGAATTGTTGTGACGTAGGTAAGAGGAGCCGCATGTTTTTAATAGAGAGCGTATTTTATTTATTTTCATAGTAAATAATTTAAAAAGTGAAACAGTAGAGTTTTATTTTGCTCTATGCGGCACGATCAAAAATAAAATTTAGGGAAATCCCCACTGGAGTTAAAGAATTCAATTTTACATAAAATACTTAAAAGTGAAATAGGATAAAACAAGAGATAATACATATACAATACGTATGTAGTTTTTAATGTTATGAGGACCAACAAAATAAAAAAAAAACACTTATTGTTATTTTTTCGACACATTTTTGCTGATGTATTGTTATCCTTTTTCGACAGCTTTCTACAAGTTAAATAAATATAAGGAAAGGGTAAATGCACCCAGATATACCTTTGCATATTTTTATAAAACTCATTAAATTCGTGCCTAACCATTTTATTAAATTTCAGCTGTGGATGCTTAAAAAATTATTAGTAAAGGTGGCTTGCTTAATTACTCAAATTAGAAATAATTAGATGATGTAGCTTTAAATCATACAAAACACTGTTGCCGAATTGCTTGCAAGCATTGAAATTATTGGTCAAAAAAAAATTATGGGAAAAAAATTAAATAAATATGTAAGAACTTATTACTAAACTCTTTACGGTTGCATACAAATCTGTTACAACTTTTTGCAAGGTCAAAACACAGCTTAACAAGTGCATTTACCCTAAATTGCTTTTTATTATAAAAAAAGGAACAGTATAAAAACCAGCAAAATTCTAATCCTCCAAAAAGAAATATTGTCCTGCGCGTTTCTGTTCCACATCCTTCACCGACTCCTGCTTGTTAATCCTGGGTCTAAAGTTGTTAGGATCCCTTCTGAAAGTGATTCCTAGGAGTTCCAAAAATCGGTTCATTCCAGCCAATAGGGTTTGTGGAGTATTCGCTGTCGTATTGACAGATGGTTGACCTTCGAATACTATTACACGATCCGCGAGGTAGGTGGCCATTATAAAATCGTGCTCGACAACGAAACCTGTCTTTTTAGCGTGGAGGATAAATCTACAAAAGGAAGACAATAAGTCTTATGATAAATAGTTCTATGATGTAGCAATAAACAACGTTGTGATTACATATTTTTTTTAAATAAGGCATTTTCAAACTTTGACAGATTGTAACATTGGAACGGTTCATCTTAGAGAAAAATGGTTTTCACTTCCCAATCTTAATTTTTTATATAGTTGTGCGGTTGTTTATTTTCAATATTTATAATATAATAAATGTATTTATCATCCTTAATAAACTTCTTTGATCCCCCGAAGACGTGCTTGTTAGGGACAAATCTTAGTATTTTAAATTATAAATATATAGGAATATTAAAATATGTCTTTTAAAAATATTTGTTAATATTATATAAAAGTTAAATTGCAAATAAAAAAGTTTAACTATATGTATTTAAGTATATAACTTTTAGAAACCTTCTCTGTAATATTTATAATTTTTTAACTAAAGTTTTATTTAATTCTCCCTAACCTAAAATTCCGTGATTTAAATGAGTTTTAACTAATGCATAATATATAATATTCCATATGTTTTACGTTCAAAATTTTTTTAATGTTTCTAAAAATTGGTATTATTATTATTATTTATTTTAGGTTTTATGGTTATTTCATTTTTATGACGTTTATTATGATTATGGTTTTTAAACTGTATGAGATTTTTATTTTTAAATATGTATATTAAGATGTTATAATGTAAAGTTATCTAATATTCATTTTTTTTATTTCACAATATAATTTTATTGAAGGATAAAGATAATCTTTATTAAATATAATTTTTAGAACTCTTTTCTGTGACATTTCTAATTTTTTAACTAAAGTTTTATTTATTCCTCCCCAACCTAAAATTCCGTAATTTAAATGAGTTTTAACTATTGCATAATATAATATTTCCATATGTTTTACGTTCAAAATTTTTTAAATGTTTCTAAAAATTGGTAGTAAACTTCTTAATTTCTTAATCAAATATTATATGTGAAAATTCCAATTTAATTTACTGTCAAAGATTATTCCTAAATATTTTACTTGATTAACTTTCAAAATTTGAATGTCGTCATTTATTTTAATACTATTCATATTTTGTGGTATGTTTTTTGGATTTAAAGTAAAAGATAATTATTTTTATCAAACCAATTTTTTATTATTTTAAAATCTTTTTTAATTTTGTTATTTAAGTTGTCCCAATTTGTATCTGTATAAAAAATTGCAGTAAAAAAATGTCTTCTTTAAATTGTTAATTATGATGGATATTTACACCCATATACTTGTTATAATTTTAGAATCCTCAGGATGCTAATATAGTCCGAAATGTCGATTATTAAATAATTTAATATTTTAAGCTTTATTATTGACCAACATCCAACCAACTCTTCATAGATAAAGTAGAGTAACTTTTAAAATACCTCAAGATTCCTTACAATATAAAAAATAAGTTATCTTACCTTTTGATTACTTTAGCTGCTACCAAACGTTGCTCAGAATCAAGGTAAGCGCTGGGTTCATCAATAAGGTATACATCAGCAGGTCTTCCTAAACAGAGGGTCATTGCAACCCTTTGCAATTCTCCTCCAGATAAATTCTGAACTTCCTGGTCGATTATATCGTCAATTTTTAGAGGTTTCATTACATCGGCGATAAACTAAAATAAAAATAAGGATACATCATCTCAATAAAATAGAAGTTCATATATACAGGGTGTCCCTTAATGACGTGGTAATATTTTAGGGTGTGATTTCTCAAGTCATTTTATGAAGAAAAGTTGATATAAACATATGTCCTAAACGGCTTAAATTTTTTGCTACAGGGTGTTGAGTTTTGATTTTTTTTTAATGTGTTTTTTTGTAATATTTCTGAAAGTACTTCAGATAATATTTTCAATTTTGGCAAGTGCTAATAGGGCATAAGAACACATGTTTTAGTTATAAAAGTTATTTTTTTGTCCCACCAGTGGCGTCCTTGCAAACATGTCCTCCGATATTTTTTAGAAAAAAAGTAGTACGCCACTGACATTTTTCCATATTATTTCTGATTAGCCTGGTTAATTCTGCATAAAAATGGTCTCTTGCGTTTTTCTCCTCAGCCACACCGTTCCTAATTAAAATAATTAAATTAGCTCTACTAATTATTATTAACATTGATAATACAAAATTTTGTTTTATAAAAATTGTTGGAAATGACCACCTTCACTTAATAGGCATACATGAGGCTTATTTAATTAAATTATTTTAATTAAGAATGGTGCGTCTGAGGATAAAAACGCAAGAGGTCATTTTTATGTAGAATTAACCAGTCTAATCAGAAATAATACTCATATGGAAAAATGTCAGTGGCGTACCACTTTTTTTCTAAAAAATATTAGAGAACATGTTTGCAGGGACGCCACTGGTGGGACAAAAAAATAACTTTTATAACTAAAACATGTGGTTTTATGCCCTATTAGCACATGCCAAAATTGAAAATATTATCTAAAGTACTTTAGGAGATATTACAAAAAACGCATTAAAAAAAATAAAATGCAACACCCTGTAGAAAAAAATTTAAGCCGTTTAGGATATATGTTGTATGAACTTTTCTTCATAAAATGACTTGAGAAATCACACCCTAAAATATTAGCACGTCATTAAGGAACACCCTGTATAAATGAAAGTCAATAATATTTTATTATTGATTACCTGTGGGTGAATGTAAGCATCCCTTATTTTCTCATGTAGTAATTGCCTAACTAACCCTTGCGATTTTGGACTGATCTTTTGAGGTTTGTAACTTATGTGTAGTTGTAGTAGAGTGCCTAGAATAAAATATACTCAAATATATCATAAAATAATCATCAGCAAATTCTGATACAGAATGGCAACAACTACTTAACTAACCACTATTGGTATCTTCTAAATGGTAGTTACAAAAAAGTTGATTATATTAGTAAAAATTGGGCCAAACTCTAACTGATAAAAATATAAGTATGAAGGTTATAAAATTACCAGAGCCTGCATCAGGTTCCAAATTCCCAGCTAACATTCTGATAAAAGTAGTTTTTCCAGTACCATTCTCACCAAGCAGCACCAAAATTTCTGAGTCTGAAAATTGTCCCTTCTTCACGGCAAGTTTAAAGTTACCCATCGTTTTTGACATGGAAGGGTACTCATAATGGTTCATTCTTTTGACTTCTTCTTCAGTGGCGGATTCGGCGACTTTAAAGACCAGGGACTCGTCGCGGAAACGGAGATTTTCCGTCGGAACGAAACCATCCAAAAATATGTTGATACCTAAATATATATAAAATGTCACAAATATAATTAAAATATAACTATAAAATAAATTATGTTTTTTATGCTGGCATAAAAATTATTGATACTTACCTTCACGAACAGAGAAAGGCATGGTAACTACACCATAGGCACCAGGAACACCGTACAAACAGCAAATAAAATCTGATAAATAATCTAGAACACTCAAATCATGCTCTACCACAATGATAAATCTACAAAAAAGAAAACAAAGGTTATTTACATGTAGCAATAAATAAAGGTTATAAAAACCCATTACCATAAAACAAATATATTACAATCCTTTTTTAACTTACTTAGATGGATGCAACAAAGACCTAATAGTCTTAGCAGCATTTAAACGTTGTTTGACATCCAGATATGAAGACGGTTCATCAAACATAAAAATATCCCCATCCTGAATACACACCATAGCAATGGCAAAACGTTGCAACTCTCCACCAGAAAGAGCACTGATTTCACGTTCTTTAATATGGCTGAGGTCTAAAATATTATTAAAGTTTATTAAGTGTTTTTACCAAAAGGTTATGTAGGTCCATACCCAACATGTCACAGATTTCATTCTGGTTTCTCAACTCATCCTTTTTATCCAACAATTGACCTACAGTGCCCTTAACAGCTTTTGGAATTTGGTCCACATATTGAGGTTTAATCAGGGCCTTAAGATCATCTTCCAATATCTTGGTGAAATAGTTTTGCAACTCGCTTCCTCTGAAATGACTTAAGATTTCTGTCCAGTCAGGTGGATCCTAAACAAGTCATTATTAAAGATGCTATTTTATTGGTAATATGACAAAAATCCTTACCATGTATCTGCCTAGATTAGGCTTCTGTTTACCAGCTAGAATCTTGAGGGCAGTAGATTTGCCAATACCATTGGTACCTACAAGTCCTAAAACTTCTCCAGGACGGGGTATAGGTAAACGATGCAACTTAAAAGAGTTTTTACCATATCTGTGAGTGGTTTCACGTTGCAAATTACTAGGTAAATTGATAATATTAATAGCTTCGAAGGGGCATTTCTACAATACAATTGACAGAAAGAAATATTACACAATTAACTGCAACAAAATAAATTAAGGACAATAATTCCGTACCTTAACGCAAATACCGCATCCAATACACAACTCTTCAGAAATAGCAGCAATTTTACTGTTGGGTGATACCTCAATACACAGTTTACCCATGCGAACTACAGGACATGATTTTTTGCACTCCTGCCTGCACCTTTTAGGTTTGCACTTGTCGGCGTTAACGATAGCAATACGAGTGAGCTTATCGGTCTCCTCAATTTCGCCCCTTCGCCTAGACATTTTCCTTGAAAATAAAAACAATATGTTAGCTTTCCAATATAACCTAAAAACGGACACGTAGAAAACTTAAATATTTATGAGACCGGTATTGCACCATTAATTTCACTAGGACACGCACTAAACGTAAGAGATATATGTACTTAAATTAAAATAGATATATACCTAGGTTTTATTAAAAAATAAATACACGAAAATCTTTATGCACGATCTTTTCGACCGGCCATGAGGAAAGGGTTGCACAAAGGAGTTGTCAAAATTAGCATATGAAGTTAGCTCGGAATAACAACCGTCATGGTTTTGTGCCAAAAATTGCCTTTTTATATTTAGCCAAGATCTCCATCAAAAAAGAATATTTTGTCTTTGTCGCCCTATCCTAACCATGAATATTTTGAAAGACTTTTAAAATAAAAAATGTTGTTTCGTGATTTTATTATGAAATTCGTTGAATAGAAGACACTGTTACTATTATTTTAGAATATAACATCATTCGTTATGCCCAAAGAACAATATAGAGAGGCCGACGTGGCCAGGCAAATGTAAGATTTTACTAAATAATAATTTGCGACCAAGATCAAATTTGGAAAGCATTGAACTATACCTTTAGTTTACATTTTTATTAACGAAATATGATCATTTTTCATCCCCATTGTAGTAGAGCCAAATAAGGTTTTCTTATTTTCTTCGAGAGACCAGAGATAACTAGAATAATGATTTAAAGTTGACCATAATATCCATTGATGCTAACAATTTCATTTTGTGTTTTACTTACAGTTCACACTTAAGTTTTGGTGTAGAGAGTGCAGAGACCATGCAACAGCAGTCCCATATCCATGTTGTTGCAAAAAATCTTTATAACCAAGATATTGGTAGAACTCCTGTCCCATTTGGAGTTCTGGATAAAAGATTAGTAAGTGCCAGTAATAGTTGATATATCAGTTATATAATAAGGTACACAATCCAATAGGTTTTATATTTTATTCATGTGTTGCAGGGTACAAACTCTAAAGAATCGCCTTGTCAGACCTGTGGTAAAAATATCAATGAATGTGTGGGCCACTTTGGTTACATAGATCTAGAGCTGCCAGTATTTCATGTAGGCTATTTTCGAAGTATCATTAGCATACTCCAGTCAATCTGTAAAAAATGTGCTCATGTCTTACTTGAAGAATCTGACAAAAATCAGTACAGATTCAGACTATCCAATGCCTACTTGAGTTATATGACGAAGAAAACTATTAGGAAGAAAATCGTAGACAAATGTAAAAAGATTACCAAATGTCCATACTGCAAAGCTGTTAATGGGTTTGTTAAAAAAATGACTGCATCTAAAGGGAGCACTAACAACACAGTTTTAAAAATAATCCATGAAATCTATCGTGAGAAAGACAAAGAAAAGCTAATGGAAAAACTTTCAGATGAATTTAATTCAGCCATTGAAAATAATCCAGATATTCAGTCAGCACTGGGAAATAATGTTTCGCATATTTTAACTCCCATAGATGTTTTGAAACTTTTTATGAGGATTCCTGAAAGTGATATTCCTTTATTAGCTATGGATACTGAAAAGTATGTTTAATACTTTTTAATTACATACTTATATTATAAACATTACATTTATACTCTAAGAAAATAATGTAACTTATTTCTAACTATTTTAACAGGTCTCAACCCAAGGATTTGGTTTTCACTAGAATGCTTGTACCTCCAGTATCAATAAGGCCTTCTGTAGTTTCTGATTTAAAGGCGGGAACGTAAGTATCAGGCATTACCTTGTATGCTAAATCAATTTAAAGTAAAAATGTAATTATACTATAGGATAATTGTTAAGTACAGAAAATGTATTTTAATTGCACACTGGGTCTTTGTATACTTAGGATAATTACTTAATATTTTATTTCTGTTTTTTTTGTAGAAACGAAGATGATTTAACCATGAAACAGTCTGAAATAATTTTTATCAATGATGTGATAAAGAAACATAAGTTGTCAGGTGCTTCTGTAAACATGTATCAAGAAGGATGGGATTTTTTACAACTACAAACTGCCTTGTATATTAATAGTGAACTTTCAGGTGTTCCTTTAAATATGATGGTATGGTATTTTAAAATAAATTCAATCCTAAAGTGTTTTTATCAACTAAACAATTATTTTAGCCCAAAAAACCTGGTAGAGGACTTGTACAACGTCTTAAAGGCAAGCAAGGTAGATTTCGAGGTAACCTCTCTGGTAAGAGAGTTGATTTTTCCTCAAGAACTGTAATTTCCCCTGATCCCAACCTAGAGATTGATCAAGTAGGAGTTCCTATGCAAATCGCCAAGATCCTTACTTTTCCTGAAAGGGTGATTCAAGCCAACATAAACATGATGAGACAGCTCATTATTAATGGACCTGATAAGTGGCCTGGGGCTAACTATGTGCAGCAGAAAGGTTCTGCTTTCAAGAAGTTTTTAAAGTATGGAAATAGAGAAAAACTTGCTCAAGAATTAAAGGTACTGCAATATTGAAAATCTTTTATACTTTATTTATTTTATAATTGATTGTTATTAAAGCAAGATGTGATTATTTTATGAGATCTCTTAAAAAAGCTTAACTTTTACAGGGTCGTAGAGTTTTAATTGTTAATATTATTCAGTGGCCTATTTAGGCTGCAGCGATATTTACTTTATTTTTAATCATGAAAAACCGAGCCCGAAAAACGCTGGTTAGAGACATACGTCTTATGTTAAAATTTTTTATTGACACCAATATTGATATTTTTCACAAAAATGTTTTTTTTTAATAAAATACCCGCTAGGAATATCAAAAAAAAAAGTAAAAAAAACATTTACAAAAACAAATTTAATCCAACCATGCAGAGGGGGAGAGGTAATAATTTAATTTTCTAAATTTGATAGTAGTCAAGTGAATTTTAAACGAACTTTGGGTGTGGCCCCGAAAATTTTTCACCTACGGCGCTTTTCCGCCTTCTTCACTAGGTAGAATATCATGAAATACATTTAGTCTCGACTCGAACAGACCCGAGCATATTTTCTGGTTACGCCGCTGACATTATTATTTCTTAGCTTGGAGATATGGTTGAACGCCACCTACACGACGAGGACGTAGTTCTCTTTAATCGTCAACCCAGTTTGCATAAACTCTCTATCATGGCACATCGAGCTAAAATTCATAACCACAGAACCTTCAGGTTCAACGAGTGCGTATGCAACCCGTACAATGCCGATTTTGACGGAGACGAAATGAACCTACATCTGCCACAGACCGAGGAAGCCAAGGCTGAAGCATTAGTTTTAATGGGTGTAAGTAAACATGTTTAATATTATTATGATGTTTATTTGAATATGTACATATTTACTTGTACAGAACTTGTTATTCTTGGAGAAACAGGAAAGTGTCCATGAAATGACTGTACAACGCTTTACCACAAATTCCTTAAGCAAAAATTAGGCGATCTAGGCAAACTTACCTATATGCAATGTTCCTCTTTTTGCCGCTACAGGGCGCTCAAGTTTTCAAATTAAATATTGTTTTTTCGGAATAATTTCTAAACGCCTTTATCAATTTCCACTAATTTTACAACCAAGAATGGCCACTATTAATAGCGTGTTTTGACTTATGCGCAATCTTTTTTTAATACCTGCAAATTTAAAAATGGCATGTGATTGGTAATTGGTCTTTTTATTACCCCCCCCCCCCCCCCCTTATTTCTGTACTTTACTTACTTTAATTATATCTCTGACGCTAGCTACTTCATTTGAAACTTTTTTATCTCTTGTAAAATTTTAGCCAGACATGCAGTTTATCAACAAAAAAAGTTATTTACAATGCAAAACATAAAAAGTTTTGAATAATTGTTATAAAAATCAAAACACTTGGTAGTTATTTAGAATTTAAAAAATTTTCATGTTTTCTCATTCTGAATAAACAGCAATGATGAACTACAAGGTATCGTAAATAATTTTTTTGCAGAGAAACAATATGTCTGGCTAAAATTTTACAAGAGACAAAAAAGTTTTAACATGAAGTCAGCTAGTGTCAGAGAAATAATTAAAGTCATTTATACGGGAGGTAACAAAAAGAGGAACTTTTAATTACCGATCACTTACAATTATTCACAGATAGTGAAGATTTACATGCATCATTAGGAACTATAATAAATATGCTGAACTTTCCTGATAAATTTGCAGAACAAAAGTAATTTGGTTACACCACGAAACGGGGAACTACTGATAGCAGCGACTCAAGACTTTTTAACAGGAGGGTATCTATTGACCAAAAAGGATACCTTCTTGGATTTCTCACATGCAAGTCAACTCGCGGCGACGCTATTGGCTGGGGTTGATGCCAATATGCATATTGATTTACCTCCTCCATGTATTATAAAGGTAGGTAATAATAAGTTTATTTTCAATATTTATAATATAATAAATGTGTTTATTTATTTTCCTCAATAAACTTCTTCTTTGATCCCCTGAAGACGTGCTTGTTAGGGGCAAATCTTAGTATTTTAAATTATAAATATATAGGAATATGAAAATATGTTTTTTAAAAATATTTGTTATTATATAAAAGTTTTTTTGCAAATAAAAAACGTTTATGTATATAAATATAAACTCAGTTTATTAAAACATTTTTAAAAATATTTTTAAATTATCCGTTTCCAATATCCATGCTTTTATTTCGACTTTATATTTTTTTAATGAAATATATTTTTTTATTTTTGTTGGTAAATAATCGTTTAAATAAAAATATAAATATTTGAAATTTTTTATTTCTTATGGACTTATTTATTTTAGGTTTTATGGTTATTTCATTTTTATGACGTGTATTATGATTATGGTTTTTAAACTGTATAAGATTTTTATTTTTAAATATGTATATTAAGATGTTATAAATGTAAAGTTGTCTAATATTCATTTTTTTTGTTTCAGAATATAATTTTATTGAAGGATAAAGATAATCTTTATTAAATATAATTTTTAGAACCCTTTTCTGTAATATTCCTAATTTTTTAACTAAAGTTTTATTTATTCTTCCCCAACCTAAAATTCCGTAATTTAAATGAGTTTTAACTAATGCATAATATAATATTTCCATATGTTTTACGTTCAAAATGTTTTTAATATTTCTAAAAATTGATAGTAAACTTTATAATTTTTTAATCAAATATTCTTTGTGAAATTCCAATTTAATTTACTGTCAACGATTATTCCTTATTATTTTACTTCATTAACTTTCAAAATTTGGTAACTTAACAGAAGTTTTTAAGACCCTGTATCTTGTAAAAACGTAAATTTAATTTAATTACATTAAAAAAATTTTGTTTTTAAAAAAACTATACAGTGCTACAAACTTGTGAGCGTAATTTTAACTTATAAATTACCATTTTTTAGCCAAAAAGACTCTGGTCTGGTAAACAAATCATGTCACTAATATTTAAACCCAACAAAACATATGGAGTGCTGGCAAATCTAGAAGCTAAAGGCAAAGCCTACACCAAAAACCGAGAGATGTGTGTAAAGGATGCATTTGTTATCATCAGGAATTCACAGCTGATTGCAGGAACATTGGACAAAGGACACTTGGGCAGTGGTGGTAAAGGGGGGAATATATTTTATGTAATTCTTAGGGATTTTGGACAAGAGTATGCAATCAAAGCTATGTGGAGATTAGGTAAGTATTGTTTATTTCTTATTGCATTAACTCGCTGGCATAAAATTTCGCCACCTCGAAATTTTGGCTAAATAATAATAATTTTATTTTCAATATTTATGATATAATAAACCTTTCCTGTAATATTTCTTATTTTTTAACTAAAGTTTTATTTATTCCTCCCCAACCTAAAATTTCGTAATTTCAATGAGTTTTAACTAATGCATAATATAATATTTCCATATGTTTTAGGTTCAACATTTTTTTAATGTTTCGAAAAATTGATAGTAAACTCCTAAATTTTTTAATTAAATATTCTATGTGAAAATTCCAATTTAATTTACTGTCAAAGATTATTTCTAAATATTTTACTTGATTAAATTTCAAAATTTGAATGTCATGATTTATTTTAATACTATTCATATTTTATGTTATGGACTTTCTAACTATATTATTTAATCCGATCTTGAGTTTGTAAAAAATTGGATAAATAAAGATAATATTTTTTGTGATAATTTCAAAACACTCTGTGGAAAAATTGAGGCGGGTAATTTTGTTTAAATTTTTTTTTACAATCTTAGGTGTATTCCATTTTGTTTTTTAAATTGAATCATCCCGTTATTTCATTTTACGTAGGAGCTGCACAATTTTTAATAAATACTAAAAATATATTTTTTTTAAATGTTGACATAATAGCTTACCCAAAGTTATGTGTTTCTGGAATTTTGTGCCACGTAGTTGACTATATGAGGTTTTTACTTGACTACAAATACTGTATAAAGGGGATAGTAGGCTAATTTTTACCTTTTTAATTTTAGCTAGATTGACATCAAACTATTTAATGAACACTGGATTTTCCATTGGCATTGGTGACGTAACACCTGGTGAAGAGCTTGTGAGAAGAAAAAATGCCTTACTAAAAGATGGGTAATGCACTTTTAGCTGAAACATTGTTTTTAGTGGCTAAAAATACACTAAAATACTAATTTTTTATTGTAATATGTAGTTTTATAAATGTTTTCTGGTTTTTTAGATATCAAAAATGTGATGAGTACATTAAGCAAATGGCTCAGGGCAAACTACAATGTCAACCAGGCTGTACCCCAGAAGAAACACTGGAGGCTATAATTTTGAAAGAACTCTCTGTGATTCGAGAACACGCGGGTCAAGCTTGTGTAGCCGAGCTGTCGTCAACAAATAGCCCTCTTATAATGGCTTTGTCAGGTTCTAAAGGTTGGTGGACTGTTTTTTTGAATATAAAGACTTTTATGATTTAAGAAAATCAAGCCTTATTCCCGATTTAGTCTGGATACAAGTGTTCTAATCTTTTTTCTAGGTTCCTTTATTAATATATCACAAATGATTGCCTGCGTTGGCCAGCAAGCTTTAAACGGTAAAAGAGTACCCAATGGCTTTGACGATCGTTCTTTACCCCATTTCCAGCACCACTGTAAGTTTTTATTAACTTATAATCATGTCACTTAACAATTTTCAATTTATATCGAAATTTATCTGACAGCCTTGCCTAATAAACGTATTTTACCCTAGTTTATTAGACTTGTTTATCTTTTAGCTAAAACACCAGACGCTAAAGGCTTTGTAGAAAATAGTTTTTATTCAGGCTTAACACCGACTGAATTCTTTTTCCATACAATGGGCGGTAGAGAAGGTTTAGTAGATACTGCTGTAAAAACCGCCGAAACCGGTTATATGCAAAGGCGATTGGTAAAGGTAAGTAAGTAATAAGTTTAGTTTTAATGGAGATGTATCAAAATATCGCAGTTACTTTTCAGGCGTCCCCCGTAACAGCAGTAGTTCAAATGCACCGGTGTTACAGAGGGCGTATAAAAAGTTATAACATCAATTAATGTGCGCCGTTCTATAGAAACTGTTTAACAAGTTAACTATATAACTTTGAATCAGCGGCGGCGCCAGAGGGGTGGAAGGGTGGGCACCGGCTACCCTACAAACACGGGTGCCCACCCAAAATTGAGGAAATCGATTTTGTAATGGAATTTCCGTGGGGGAAGGGGTATTTCACTATGACCTTTTTGATGAGAAAGGAAGTGGTATTATAGAAGGATGTAATAGAGAGAAAGAAAACAAGGTTGACCTTTTTTTTTTAGTCAGTCAGTTTGGACAAGAGGGGAGTTGTTTACCCCGATTATGCGTTATAGAGCATGGAGGAGGCAACGACCTTTTTTTTCTTAGAAGTCATTTTTGATTTGGGTAGTGCCCACCTTCAAATCATCGGGCCCGCTTGTGCCCACCCATCTCGAAAATCCTGGCGCCGTCACTGCTTTGTATTATAAATTAAATGTACTTGTGTATAATAGAAAGAACTAAAGTTATTATATTCAGAGGCTGCGACGTCATGTGATAAGTGAAATTTCTATTTGAAACCATAAAAATAACCATCGATTTGTCGGGTTCCTTACGCATGACATCACAGTCTCTGAATATTCTTTGTGTCATAATACTTATATATAATACTTTATTTTTTAGTCTTTGGAAGACTTGATTGTTCATTATGATAAGTCTGTTCGAAATGCTGAGGGCGACATTGTTCAAATGACCTACGGTTGCGATGGTTTAGATCCTGTTTATATGGAAGGTATATATTTAAGACTAATTTATTCAATAGAAAACATTACTGCAATAAAAATAATATTTCTTAAATTATAGGTAAAGATTGTCCAGTAGATTTTGAAAGAGTCCTAAGCCATGTTAAGGCCAAATGTCCATATCGAAATGAAGTTTCTCTTAATGGAGAACAGATACAAAGAGCCACAAAAGCCTTTTTAACAACAGGCGCTTTGGATGAATGTCACGACGATTTCAAATCTGAATTAAAGTAAGATATTGTAAAGACAACAAAAAGTATTACTGGTTTTTGTCATTGGTTATGAATTTTTTTCCTTTAGCAAATTCATGGTAGAGGTAGCAAACAACGTCGATCGAACACTGAATAAATTCGGATACACGAAAGTAGTGAAGGAAATTGAAAGGTTAACCTGTAGTCAGCTAGTTACATTCCTAGAAACATGTGGTCTGAAGTATACAAGGTCCATTATAGAACCGGGAACTGCAGTGGGGGCCTTAGCCGCTCAGAGTATCGGAGAACCCGGGACGCAGATGACTCTAAAAACTTTCCATTTTGCAGGTGTTGCCAGTATGAATATTACACAGGGTGTTCCCAGGTATGACGGAGATCTCTAAAGCGGTAGGAGATACGAAGATATGTTATAGAATGATCTTTTAGCTGTCTTTCTGCGCAATATCTCGTTATTTTTTTACGGCCAATCTCCAGAGCTTAAAAAGTGTGTTTTTCAATACTTAACAAATTAATTAAAAAAAAATATTTTCCCAAGACTGACATCGAAATGGAGTTTTTTCTCGTTCTTTTCATACTCTAATTGGTAATTAAATTTTGGACAAAGTTTAAATTAAGGCAAAGTTGCGTATTTTGGGGCTCAATAATTTGGTGAAAGAAAATTGTAAATATATTAGCAGAAAAAAACGGTAGTTTATTTTACCACAGTCAAAAATTACGACTCAAAAATCAAAACGAAAAATGTTTTTTTTTCGGATATTTCCAAATGTGTTCGCGATATTTACAATTTTCTCTCAGCACATTATTAAGCCCCACAATACACAACTTGGCCTTAGTTAACCATCTTCGTATCTCCTGCGGCCTCTTTTATGCAAGCGTTTTTTGTCACCTGTCGCGCTGCGTTTTCTAAATACATTGTTCTTTATGTGCGCTTTTATACATCTGCCGCCATCGACAGGTGACAAAAAATGCGTGAATAAGAAAGAAGATCCTTTTGTACTCACACGAATTTGTAGCACACTGAATCAGTTGGAAGTTTACAAAGTAATTAATGGACATTTCCCCACTTTTTTTTGTAGAATTAAAGAAATTATTAACGCAACAAAATCTATAAGTACCCCAATTATAAACGCAAGTTTAGTTAACGATGCAGATCCATGGTTTGCCAGGGAAGTTAAAGGACGAATCGAGAGGACGACTTTAGGAGAGGTACTGTATTAAGAACATACAGTTTAGGAATATAAAAAATGTATAATGTATTTATAGACTCTCTCTTATTCAATTTTATGTTAAATCTTTCTGTGCTGTTATTTTATTCTTGATATTGTATCAAAAATAGTTTTTTGTATACATAATTAAAACCTACCAATACTACCGTGCACATACAGGTATTCAGTTACCTAGGTGCACTCTTTACATCAGGGATAAATTTATCACATCTACAAGAGATTTGTGAAAGTTTTAACCAATATGTAATATACAGGGTGTCCATGAAATGACTGTACAACGCTTCACCATTAATTCCTTAACCAAAAATAAGGCGATCTAGGCAAACTTACCTACATACAATGTTGCTTCGTTTTGTCGCTACAGGGCGCTAAAGTTTTAAAATTAATATTGTTTTTTCTGAATAATTTCTAAACGCCTTTATCGATTTCCACTAGTTTTGGAACTAAGAATGACCACTACTTTTGGTTAAGGAATTTATGGTGAAGCATTGTACTGTCATTTCATTTTCATGGACACCCTGTATATTATCATTATTATTTAAAAATTATTAAAAACTCAACCTTATTTTCTGTTGCAGATTTCAACATTCATAGATGACGTCTATACAAAAGAAGAGGCCTTTCTGTTAATACAGCTAAATTATGAAAGAATCAAACTGCTAAAACTTGAAGTAAATGCAGAATCTATTCGATACAGGTAATATTATTTTTTAAATTTACGCAAGATGGAAGAGTAAGTCAATAACTATAATTGTTTAATTTTTAGTCTTTGCACTTCAAAACTTAAACTGAAACCTCAGGATGTTAGGGTGGAGAGTGACACGATAATAACAGTACATCCAAATAAAAGTCAGCATTCCAGAAGACTTAATTTTGCGCTGAGCGAACTTAAGGATCAGATTCCTAATGTTGTGGTAAAGGTACATATTTAAAAATAATAATTCTTCTGTCTGTCTGTAATAAAAATTAGTTCCTTCTTTCCATGGCCCATATTTATCCAAAAGGAATAAGACAAAATTTCTCACCAGTGGCGTGTTGGGGGGGGGGGGGGGCTGCAGCCCCCCTCCCCGCCTAGGAGCTCGGGTATAAAAGTCTAATGGCAACCTAATTTTTCGTCTCTCGCTTGGACTCTTAATTTTTAATTTAAATTTTTAAATAATGTATTCTTGGATTAGATTACAAAGGTCTTGTAGGAAACGTTTAGTTTTTAAACTTTTCCTCCTAAACGTCCTGTTTTATATAAAGATTAAGCTTTTTGACGCATGTCGTTTTAGTTATTGATTTATGATGCAATTTTAAAGGAAAACTAGTAAAAAGAATAATATTTTATAGTATTTTTCTATTATATACTTGTCTGTTCCCTTCTTTAGAGCTATTTTAAATCAACAAAAATGGTAATAAAATATTTTTACAACAAAAACAATTAGGTATTTAGTTTTAAAAAGAAAAATTAAAGTACACATTTTAATGGAAACATCTTTTATGGAAGAAGTGTGATAATTTTAAATTTAAAAAAAATAGTGCGGGAAGAAACGAGAATGCTTTATTATGAATATACAAAACGTCACTTAAGGAGTATTTCAAAACCTAAGCATTTGCACCAAAAACTGCTCTTAGATCTACGCTCTTAAAATACATGATATCCGAAAAATCATTAATTTTGGCGTGGATACGCCTTTTGGATTGACACCAATTTCATTCATATTTTTCACAAATATAAAAAATTATTTTTTTTAATAAAGAGAAAACATTTACAAAAACAAATTTAATCCAACGCCCACTGAGCCCCCCGAAGAACCCCCCCCCCCCCCCCCTATAACTGCAGCTGTTTAGTTTGTATACAAGCCAGAAGACTGCAAACCAAATTCTTACTTATTTATTTTTATGAGCAGGCCTGTATAATTATGTCTTTTCCACTCCTTATATTACAGAAGGCCTTTTGCTTCTTCCAAATAGCACCTCCATCCAATTCCCAAAAATTCCACACTATATTTAGTAAAACTACATTTTATTTTTCTGAAATGCGTCTTAGTTTTGTTTACTAAAAAACTTATCTTGAAGGGGTTACCTACTGTCAACAGAGCTGTCATTGCAAGATCCGATAAAGCGAATAAAACAACTTATAGTCTTTGTGTGGAAGGAAATAATCTTAGGGAAGTAATGGCTACGTATGGAGTAGAGGGAAAGAAGACAGTTTCTAATAATGTTATGGAAGTTTATAACACTTTGGGTATTGAAGCGGCAAGGTATGGAACCTTGCTTACCTACATTCAGTTTTGATTTTTTTAGTTATTGTTTATGAATTTTTTGTCATAGTGGGAAGAGGATCAATTCAAATTTATTAGTCTGATTTTAACCAACTTCTAAAAGAGATTATCAATTTAACAGACTCTCACTATTTTTTTTTTTACTTTTTACTTAACTTAAAAATATATTTATACATTATTGAAACATACTAAAATTAGTTAAAAAATTATTTTAGAGAAACTATTATGACGGAAATTAAAATGGTAATGGAAAACCATGGTATGAGTGTTGACTATAGACATATTATGTTGCTGGCTGCCCAAATGACCCATACAGGGGAAGTACTGGGTATTACTAGACAAGGCCTGTCTAAAATGAAACAGTCAGTTTTAAATTTGGCTTCGGTAAGTCTTATTTCGAATTTTCTATATAAAAAATTATTTTTAAACTTTTTTTCAGTTTGAGAAGACGGCTGATCATCTTTTTGATGCAGCATATTATGGACAGACAGACAAAATCAGTGGAGTTTCTGAAAATATTATTATGGGCATGCCAGCACCTATTGGAACCGGTATATTTAAACTACTACACAAACCTCAAAATGTTGACCAGAATCCCATAACTGACACTTTGCTGTTTGAATCAGCAATATCTTAAGACCTAAACTTGTTTTATATTATTTAAATAAAATAATTATATTTGTATGTTGTTTTTTTCTATGGTATACCTAGTAGGGATGGAACAAAGGACACATCTATAGTATAAATGAAATATGTATTTAAATTAAAACTTTTAAATTAAAAAAATGATATAAATAAAAAGATTCACAGGTTTTAAGATTCTTTCTTCTGCTGAACTAATTCTCTTAAACTATTCGTAGCTTCTTTTAAGGAATTTTCTAGGTATCCCATTTGGCCTTCTAGACTTTTAATTTTTTCTTCTGCTGCAGCTTGCTTCTTTCTTATATTTTCTTCAACTTTTTGTTTAGGTGCTAACACGAACATTCTTCCTACTGATTCGAAAGTTTTAATTTCTGGTTCTAATGCAGAGATTTCCCTAAAAAACTTTGTTAATTAACACATGTTCGTAGTAGCTCTTATAACCCAATTTTTTTATGTTACTGTTTTGCAATAGTTAATAATATATAAAGTAAATCTTATTATCAACAAACCTTTCTGTAATTGCAGCATGCTGTTTGGCCCTTTTTAACGCCTCAATTTGAATTCCTGATATTCTAAATTTTTGTTCTGTTTCTATTTTCTTTTCTTGCAACTCAGCGAAAGCCTAAAATTTCAATGTGTTAATAGAAGCTTAAAATACTTGGTAGAAAATTACCTTTTTTAATTCTAAATCGACCTTTGACATGATTAAAAGTGAATTTTCTTTTATAAAAATGTGAATTTCCAAATACGGTGTTCACAAATCCAAAATAAATTTTTGACAAGTTGTAAATGTCAGTTTGTTAGGAGATTTCAATTGAAAAATGGCCTTAACTTCCTGTTACCGAAAAAATGTTATTTAAAATCGCCTTAAGGATACCCGAATCGCCATCGGTAAAATAGCTCTCTCTTTTTGGCAATAAAAGCTAACCTCACTTTTTTTCGTGAGTTTTCCATACATATTTTTTAATTTTATTTAGAAAATACTGTATTTTCGTGTCTGTTCTTAAAAATATCAGCATGGTAAGTAGTTTTCTTATTTCTCTATCCAAATGGCTCTAACCTTTAATGATTTGCCTTCTTGAAAATAATAATTAAATTTTCTGTTTAGAAACCTCTAATTCTAAACGGCCACGAGCGTTCTATAACGCAAATCAAGTACAATCGTGAAGGGGACCTCCTCTTTTCCTCTTCGAAAGACAACAAACCCAATGTATGGTACTCATTAAATGGAGAACGTCTTGGCACATTCAATGGCCATCAGGGTGCGGTTTGGTGTATAGATGTCGACTGGACGACCACCAAGTTCATGTCTGGCGCTGGTGACAACAGCTGTAAACTTTGGGATTGTGAAACAGGGAAAGAAATAGGAAATATTGTCACCAACTCGTCTGTAAGAACATGCATGTTTAGTTACTCAGCTAACATGGCAGTGTACACAACTGATAAGGCCATGAAACAGCCATGTGAAATTTTCATTATTGATGTAAGAACTATAGATGAAAGTATTTCTAAGCAAGATCCTATCTTAAGAATTCCAATCACCGGTTCCAGAGTGTCGTCAATATTGTGGGATCACTTAGATGAAATGATTATTACAGGTCATGAAAATGGAGAAATCTTTCAATGGGATCTTAAGGTAAAAGTTAAATTTTTCAATTTAGATATAACATGCTTTGGACTACCACAATAATCTGTCAATATCACTCTCTCAATGCTATATTACCTATAGAACTTTGTCTCTATTTCAGACCGGTAAAAAAATTAACAGTGCAAAAGAACATGAACAGTTAATTAATGATATGCAATGGAATAGAGATGGTACCATGTTCATTACAGCTTCCAAGGATCACACAGCAAAGCTTTTTGATGCTGAAAGTCTTGCACTTCTTAAAACCTACAAAACAGAGCGACCTATAAACTCTGCAGCTATAAGCCCCATTGCTGAACATGTAGTATTAGGTAAGACCAGATTTACATACAGCCTTATATTGACCCATATCTTGTAATCTTTGTATCATGCCTTAATAAATCTTGAATGCACCATTATCTTAAAACTGATTTCTTTTATAGGCGGTGGTCAAGAAGCTATGGAAGTAACAACTACCAGTTCAAGGGCTGGTAAATTTGATTCCCGTTTCTTCCACTTAGTCTTTGAAGAAGAGTTTGGCCGTGTAAAAGGTCATTTTGGCCCTATTAACAGTGTCGCTTTTCACCCTGATGGTAAATCGTATGCTTCAGGTGGTGAAGATGGTTATGTCAGGGTACACAATATGGATCCATCTTATTTTGAATATAACTTTGATTACTAAAATATTTTTATTGTAATTAAGTTTAAAAAAAAGTATTTTTATTTGTAAACCAAATTTGTATTTATTTTATTATCCTCACAGGCCTATGTAGTCAAAGAATTCAACTAAAAGTTTATATTTCAAACTTATTAAACCATTTTATTATGACACAGTCCCTTGGACTGAGAAATGGTGTCCACTATGTGGGTTTAAAAACAAAAAGAATATTTTAATTTAAGATTTAGAAACAGTATTACTATTGGTTAATAGTGGTATATAAACTACATTCTACACTATAAAAGAAGTTTAATATCAAAAAAATATAACTCATATAACATAATTTTTAAACAAATAATCTCTTTGATAATGTACCACCCTCTGCCGCGTCAAGCAGCTTTCTTTTCAATGAAGGTCTCTCAATTTCTGCTATTTTTCTAATACTCTGTGGCAATGGCAGCTTTGGCCCCACCGTTGGTGCAGGCTTATTACTAAAGAAAGGCATCTTTAGACATTCGGTACAATTTTTTCTACTCAAAGGATTGAGTATGAGCATAGTTTCTATGAGATGTAAAAGATCATCCCCAGCAGCTGTAAATATAGTTTTAAGGGGAATAGGAGCAAAAGGTTTAAACTCTATGTAATCAGAAAGCTTTGTAATACCAGGCCAATTATCTTCAGTGGGGTTACCAAAAACATTAAATATTTTTGTCAGTTGATCCAAGTCGGACTCTCCAGGAAATAAGGGCAGTCTTAGAAGTAGTTCGGCTAAGATGCAACCAACAGCCCAAATGTCAATACAAGTACCATATTGTTTAGCTCCAAAAAGTAGTTCTGGGGCTCTATACCATCTGGTAACAACCTAAGGAGTATAATGCTTTAAGTAGTCAAATTTTAAAAATTCTACTTTTAAAAGAATAAAATTATTTCAAGTTGTGAGTCACATCTTCTCACTCTGTTATAATTTACTTAAACCAGGAATATTGGTCTAAATCCTTACCTGATGTGTATTTATTCTGTTTGGTGATCCATACATTTTGGCAAGACCAAAATCACCAATTTTTAATACACCACTTGCATTTACTAACAAATTGTTGGGTTTCAAGTCTCTATGCAAGATCCAGTTTATATGTAAATACTCCAAACCCTGTAATGTCTGTAAAATGTAAGACTTTATATTCGCTGTTGTAAGAATAATTGTATTATCTTTGATAATGACTTCCAAATCTGTATCCATAAAATCGAAGACCAAGGAAACATTTGACATGTGTCCAAAGACATCTAGAAGACCTATGAGATTATCATGATGTAATTCTTGTAGTAATTTGATTTCTCTTAGGGCAGTTCTGTTTATACCGTCTTGTGCCTCCTCACGACTGCCCAATTTAATTTTTTTTACTGCCACTATATTGTCCGTTTCTATGTCTTTAGCTTTATATACCGTTGCGAATTGACCTTCTCCTAAAAATTCGATTTTTTCGTATCGTTTCTGTTTATTTTCCATTATTTTAGATTTTATTTGAATTCAACGGGTTATTGTGAGGTTATGTTTTGAAAAACGTATGTGTCACATATATCACAGAGTAGATGTAGGCATAACTAACCACAGAAGAAAAAGGGTTTTATAACTTAAATCCAATAATTCATTCCTTTGCTGGTTGTCAGCCAAACGCACATGGTTATACGCTGACAGATGACATCATTCAAATTTAGGTTAACCTCTTCAGATTATTTATAAAAGAGATTTAAATTGATTATCAATATTAATGGTGTTATTTCTAGGTATTTACCTATGTCATTCCTAGCTAAATGGGTCCGAAAGTCAGCACCAGTATTAGCAAACATAGTGAACAAAATGTTTAGTGATAAATACTTGTTATACACCAACGTAGGCCTTTCCTTAACTCTCTCTGGACTGGGAGACATAATAGAGCAAAACTATGAAATAATGACAAAAGATTTACCTGAATGGGACAGGAGAAGAACTAGAGACATGGCCCTAACAGGTACCAGTGTAGGAATAGTAACCCATTATTGGTATCTTATATTGGATCGGAGAATACCCGGCTATACCATTCGCATAGTTTGTAAAAAAATCCTAGTAGATCAGCTAATAGGATCCCCATTATGTATCAGTGTATTCTTTACGACAATAGGTATTTTAGAAGGAAGTACATTTGAAGAATTCATTGAGGAAGTTAGACATAAAGCATTGAGACTATATAGAGCAGAGTGGATGATATGGCCCCCTGTACAGTTTATAAATTTCTATATTTTATCAACAAAGTATCGCGTTTTATTTGACAATGTAGTTTCTTTAGGATATGATGTTTATACATCTCGTGTAAAACATTTTAACCCATCCAAGATAGAAAGTAAAAAGTAACGATTTTGAAAATTTAGGTTATTTAATGGGGCTTTAGTATAATTGGGGAATTACTTCTAATGCTACTACAAATTGGGTACATCATAAACTTGTTGCTATATTTTTTATGAAGTTATGATCATTTGCATTATTGACATATATTTTTATAAACTTTAGACAATTAAAGCATTCATTAACAAATCAGAGTTCTTACATTAAAAAAAATACATGTCTAATGCTAATGTGTTATAAATTTTTTTAAACATTTACTTAAACATAAAAAAAACTTAGTCACCATGAAATAACTCTTTCAGTGATGAATAAGTATGTAGAATATTACTTTCTAAATTTAAGTCCAAAAGTACTAATGAAATTTCTGTGATAATTAAATTCATAAAAATAATAATAAAATTAAGTTTAGACAAATTTTGTAACATGTACAAAGCATGTACCTATACTTATATTATATTTATTAACGAATAATGAGTACTAGGTAGTAACTACTCAACCAAAAATTTTAAATGTTTATACAGCAATAAACAATTGGCAATGTTTTTAAACACGGTTATTATAGACATATATCTTTTATGTCTGTGGTTATTATAGTATTAGTTTTCTACCAATAGCTTGTAGAGATACTGCAAGAAATCCATAGGTACTGACATTGTAATTTGTCAATGATCATGTAAAAAAATTTAACATTTTCGTTTGGGAAGTGAGAGAAAAAAATTATTTTATGTACCTACATGTAATAT
The DNA here is from genome assembly GCA_935413205.1 of Polydrusus cervinus. Lineage (NCBI taxonomy): Eukaryota > Metazoa > Arthropoda > Insecta > Coleoptera > Curculionidae > Polydrusus > Polydrusus cervinus. The sequence continues at coordinate 9,570,285 of OW284516.1, forward strand.
GTAAATAAAATATAATTATTTATTTTCGATTGTATTTTATTACTTACATTTACATTTTATAACTATTTTGTTGGAGTTGGATATGAGCCATCAAAATAAAATGAGGCTTTTTCACTATCACTAATCTATTGAAAATATATTCCATAGTAAAACTTTTCAAAAAACAATTAAAAAGACGCTGTGAAAGCATAAGGTTTCAATACTAATACTAACCACATATGTGATACTAACTGACCTACTCCTCACATTATCCATTCTTTTATTGCCAGTGAAGCAAGGCTGTAGCTAGAGGGGGGCTGGCCAGGACGAAGCCCTGGTAAAAAAATATTGAGCCCTGGTAAAAAAGATTTTGAAATAGAAGAAAATAAGTGTCAAAAATGTCTGGAAGTTATGGGGTAAGAATATAAGCCCTGGTAAGAAATCGAATAGCCTTACCAAAAATTTGGTTCTGGCTACGGCCCTGCAAGGAAGCGAGCATTATGTTAGTTATTATCTTTGTTTCGATAATGTAAATAAAAAAGAACAGCTTAGTAATAGGACACAAGACTTGAAACATCATTTAGGTAGAAGCGCGTCGGCCAAAATGCTGCCCGAAGCGGCTATTACGTGGACATTTTTTTTATTAGAGGGAAATTTGTCAGCAAATAATTCAAGATAAAAAAACTAAAACTCTAGAAAGCTTGTTATATGAGATAGGGTCAAAATTAAAATTTAGTGGGAAAGCCCATAGACTCCAAAATATAAATTATTTTTTTTAGTTCACGTTCACGTCATGTACTGTGGAACTATCAGTGACATATTGACCCACTTATCAGATTTTAATACACGCTTTGAAAGTTGCGAAATAATTTAAACACCAAAACATTTTAAGGCTTTTGTGGCTTGCCGTTTCATTAAAAAACTACATTCTGGCTGTTAGTTTATTTAAAAATAACACACAATTTAAAAGTAAGAGAATATTTTAGTTTACTCTTACCAATAAGAACCTAACAAATAATAACAATAACTGAAATATTAATACATGTTATAGTCCTTGATTTTAAACTTAAATTTTTTATGCCTCATTTTCCCTGTATATGTATACAGGGTGTTATGGAATTGTGTATGTATAGGGTGTCCGGTAACTTATGGGCCGTAGAGTAACTGGAGATACTAGACATCAAACTAAGCCGATTAAGTCATAAACGTTTTTTCGGATTGTAACTTATTTTAGAGATACAGGGCGTATATAATTTATGTATTATTAATTTAATTATGTAGGTACTATGTTTTTTTATGCTTTGGGATGTTTAAAGGGAAATATCTCAAAAACCGTTAAAGATATTAAGATCAATCAATAAGTATACCTTTTTGACTCAGAAAATGCCCTTTTTAAGAAACTATAATTGAAAAACATCTAATATCACAGGTAAGAAAAAAAATCATAGATTTATGAAGCCCAGTGTATGCAACTAGCGCCCTCTAGTTTGAAACTTAAAAATGTCTACCAATTCTTATTTCTTGCTCATAAAAACATAATATTGCCAACTTTCAATTCGATTCATTAAACCGTTTTAAAATTATGGCTTATTTTCGAGAATAAACTTTTACTTTCAACACCCTGTATCTCTAGAGCGAGTAACAATCCGAAAAACTTATATGACATAATCGGCTTAGTTTGATGTCTAGTATCTCCAGTTACTCTACGGCCCATAAGTTACCGGACACCCCGTATGTAGAAACTATGATAAAAATTAAAACCCAGCTTTTTAAGTCTAAAATATTTTATTTTACAAAATTATACAAATACTTGAGAATTTCCTAATATCCTTGGGTCTTGTATAAGTGACCTATAAAAAAGAAAATTAATTACAAATATTACCTATTAATTATCCTAATTGAAAAAAGGAGGGGTAAAAATTCCTGAGAAAATAGATTTAAAGTCAAATTTTTCTGTTTATTATTTACAGTTTAAAATATATTTATTTCAAACTAACTATTATAGTTCATTCCCATGAAAAATTACAATAAAATAGAGAAAAACCAGGGTTGCGACGATTTAAATCAACTGATTTTTTCGATTTTAATCGTGATTTAAATCAAATTATAAATTGCTGTAAAAACAAATCGTCGAAATTAAAAAAAAAAAGAAAGATAGTTTATTTAAAACGAAGTGTTTAGATACATTATGTAAGTGTAAAAACATAACTAATCGTCGTCAGTCCAGCGTAAAAAATATACATAAATTAAGCTACGCGCTGCCGAAAATTTTCATGTTAATAGAAGTTATTTTGTATGTCGCCGAGGAGATTTTCTAACTGTGAATGTAGACAACAAAAATAGCGAATAGAGACAAATTAATGAAAATAAGTTATTTTAAAGTTCAATATATTGCCATATTTATTTCAGGTTTATTGATTTTTTCAAAAAAAATCGTGATTTATTGCAACCCTGGTTTTAAATATTAATTATTCTCATTAAATTTATACAATCCAAGGCTGAAGGACCTCGGTCGATGGCCTATTGAGCAATCAATAAAGTTCTTATAAATAAAAATTATACAATCCATTTAAAATTTTTAAATCAGCTTAAAGGTATCATCACGTTTTTTATAAACAGTGACGTACCTACCTACTACTTTTTAATATCCAAAATTAATCTAACAAGTAACAAAGCCCCTGGTACTTTCCTATGGCATTTTCCCGTGCTTACCTCCTTGACCACCACCATATCCACCTTGACCACTACCATATCCACCTTGACCACTACCATATCCACCTTGACTACCTCCTTGACCACCGCCAAATCCACCTTGACCACCACCTCCTAGATGGCCACCCTGGCCCCCGCCAAATCCACCTCCTTGTCCGCCGCCTTGACCGCCACCAAATCCACCTCCTTGTCCGCCGCCTTGACCACCACCAAATCCACCTCCTTGTCCGCCGCCTTGACCACCACCAAATCCACCTCCTTGATTACCGCCACCACCCACTTGGCCACCGCCATATCCACCTTGGCCTAAATAGATAAATAAAAAAAACAGTCACGACAAAATATAATTATTTACGCAACTAGTGTGAGAGATGAATATTTGCGTAAAAAGTGTCTTTTAGAACGAGCTGAGAACCCAATAAGTAACGTTTCAGTAAGTTTTTTCTTCAATAAGTTTAGATTATTTGCATAATCGGTTTTGCTATCCAGACTACATAAAGAAGCGTTTCCAAACTTAATATTTAAATAGCTATATTTAAAAACATAAGGTTCTTACCGCCGCCTCCTTGCTTTCCATAGCCACTACCTCCAGTACCATAAGGGGTGGAAAATACTGTGGCTATGCATAGTGCCAAAGCACCTACCTGTAAAATAGTTAAAAAGTATTTTTTTTCGCACATTCACTGTATACACAGTATACATCTTTGAATTTCAATATTTAAAGAAAGCCGAATAGATAGGCGCACTATGATTCATTCGCTACGTAAGAACCGACGTGACTTCGGAGCGCGCCGTCTTTTATTGCGTAAAATAAAACAATTTCTTGTGTCTGAAATCGATCGAAAACGAAGAAAACATTAGTTTGTCTCCAAAAACGGTTGCCACATTTTTGCACTGATCCGTCGTTCTTTAAATATTGAAAATTGAAATTCAAAGGTATACATATAATAATATATAAATGTTACATCACCTTTTAAACATTATGTAACTAAATAAACCCAGCTACATAATACATATAAGTATTGTAATACAATTTTATATACACAGGCAAGTATACAGATTTTGAGTTTATAAGGCATAAATTATTGGAAATATATAACAATTTAAATAATATAATGTTAGGTACTTACTATCAATAATTTTGTCATGTTCAGTCACACTATTCTCAACTGCTAGTAAATATTGTTATTCCTAATTATAAAATTGAACTTATATAGAAATCAGGATGCGCTGATTATTAATTACTTCATAATAATTAAATATTCCTCATATATAATCCATATATTTGTTATGTATCTTTGGAAGGGTCAGTGCGCAGTCACCTGATAATAAAGAGCAACTTTGAACCTAAACAATTAATGATTTAAAAAATACATAACATATACCCAATGCGATATGGGCAAACACTTATTTTAAAGCATTGGTAAATTTTAAATTTCAACCTATATGTTCTAGAGTCTATAAGCAATTCTTTAGAATTAGGTTAGGGCCGTTCCCGAGGGGACCTACAGCTTAACGTGGGTTCCGAACCACGACCATCAGTCATGCGACACTTCTCCCAAGGGCTGACCCTCGGTTTCGTGCGTTATTGCTTGACCTACCGATTTGGGAGTGTGTACCTTCATTCGCACCCCCACGAGATATCCGGCCTGGTTACCGGCGTGAATGGGGTGGGTTGGAAGATAATACATTTTACACTCTTCCCTGCATTCTTAAACCTGCTAAATTTCGGAAGTAATAGGAAAATGCCAATATTTTTACAGTTTTAAAAATTTAGTTTTAGAAGCGTTTCCAAAAGTTCTAACAAATGCTCATCGTTAATCCAAGGCCGTAACCAGAACCAAATTTTTGGTAGGGCTATTCGATTCCTTACCAGGGCCCATATATTCACGTTGAAATATAATGATATTTGATTTTTAAGGGACGCTGTAGAATTTTTTACATTTTAGAACGAACGACATCCGTATGTATTATATTTATTATAAGCAGTGGCGTAGTTAGAAAATATGCTTGAATGGGCGTAAATAGGGCTTTTTTTCTGGAGAAAGGGACAGTCGGGACTACATGTATTTTATGATATTGTACCAAGGAAAGAAGACGAAAAAGCGCCGCAGGCGAAACATTCTCGGGGCCACGCCTAAAGTTCGTTTAAAATTCACCTAACTACTAACAAATTTTATCAAAATTATGAAATTTTTTTTTTACTTTATTTTTTGATTTTCCTAGCTGGCTCTTTATTAAAAAAAAACATTTTTTATATTTGTAAACAATATGAATATTAGTGTCTATCCAAAATTTTAACATAAGACGTACCTATATGTATGACTATAACACGCGATTTTCGGGCTCGATTTTTCATAATTAAAAATAAGTAAATATCGCTCTCCACGCCAAAATTGATGATTTTTCAGAAATCATGTATTTTTGGAGCGTAAATCTAGGAGCAGTTTTTGGTGAAAATTCTTGGGTTTTGAAATACTCTTTCTTAAGTGTCGTTTTGTAGATTCATAATAAAGCATTCTCGTTTCTTCCCGCACTATTTTTTTTTATTATAAATCTTCACACTTCAATAAAAAATGTTTCAATTAAAATGTTTACTATAATTTTTTTCTTTAAAAATAAATACCTACCTAATTGTTTATTGTTGTATTGCATTGGGTTATATTTTTGTTGATTTAAAATAGCTCTAAAAAAGGGAAAACGGAACAGGGGCAGGACAGGACTCTACCCGTATAATGAAATTATTTAATTAATTTTATTTTATTAAACTTATCAAATAACTTGCAGACATTTTTGATTTTTCTATTTCAAAATCTTTTTTACCAGGGCTCAATATTTTTTTACCAGGGCTTCGCCCTGGCCAGCCCTTCTCTAGCTACGGCCCTGCGTTAATCACCCTGTATATAGCGTCTCTTTTATCATCATATCATAACGCGACTTGTAACTGTGTGATGGTGTCGCCTATCTACTATGACCTGTATTTTATATTTTACTCGCAAGTATTTTCTTATTGATTTACATAGTTATAAACATTTTTCCTTTCGAATGTCGGCATCGATATGTATATTCTCGGAGGAATATTGTTATTGTTAAAATGTTTACAAGAATTTGTTTTAAAAACTCAAAAATACCAGAAATAACGAACAGCATTTGTGTTTTCCAAATAATAAATATTATTTTACGATTACGACATACTTGTTTGTTATGCTGCAAAAAAATAAAACAAGTGTAAGTTTGTTTTATTGATGGAAATGTGTTTCTTTCTTTCGAATTCGGTTTTTTTGCCTCTTCGTTCGCTGCCAGGGCCATTCCCAAGGGGAGCTACACCTTACCGTGGGTTCCGAATCACGATCCTCAGTCATGCGACACGCCCCCCCCCCCCCAGTCTAACCCTGGGTTTTTAGCGCCATTGCATAACCTACCGATTGGGGAGTGTGTACCTTCTTCCGCACCCCTCGAGATTTCCGATCTCATCCAGCCTGGTTACCGGCGTGAATGGAGTGGATTGGGAGATGATACATTTTACACTTTTTCCTGCATTCTTTAACCTACTAAAGTCCGGACATACGTTTATTTTATTGTGCGTATGCCCATTCCGGTCGAATGCCAGTGACCATATTAAACACACGCCGTCAGATGCACATTCAGTGGCGGCGCTAGGATTTTTGGAACGGATGGACCCGATGATTTTAGGGGTAAACATGATCTTCAAAACTTAACCGGAAGATAATTTTTTAAGTAGAAAATAAAAATTTAAGGACGTGGTTTCCAGGATGCTACAGTTAGTCAGAGTGCCAAAATTCTATTTTTTTTTTAAGTGTTAATATCCCAAAATTTATTCAGTTTAGTCGTTTGACGTGTTATACAAAATGCAATAAAAATAATCATATTCTATTTAAATGCAACTAAGTTGACAGTTACTTTCGGTACAACCGGAAGCGATAAAAAAATGTCAACATTTTAGTTCAAACATCGAAAAAGTTTTAAAAAATATTTCTAGAAGTTTTTCCCAAAAGTTCTAACGACCGCTGATCATGTATCACCCTGTATATACCAAAACATTTTAAGGCCTTGTAGCTTACCACTGCATTAAAATAAACCTTCTGGCTGTTATTTTATTTAATATTTTGAAAGGTAGGAGAATATATTAAACATTACATATTACTTTATAAGTATCTAAAAAATTATAATAATAACTAAAATACAAATAAATTCTGAATTATAATTTTTTTTATTAATATATTATATTGCGTTTGTAGAAAAACCAGTGGCGGGTCGCGGTCTTAAAAATTTATGAAGAGCTAGGTATAGTGCGGGTACTTAAATATACATTGACTCAAAACCCGTGTAACAAAACGTCTCTCTTATCCTCATCTGTCCAACGACTGAATAGAGTTTCCAACAAATTACAAACTGTCATTAATTGGATTCATTTTTAAAACACACAACTAAGTAGGTACGTACACTACTGAATTAACTGAAAAATAAAAACAAAACTTTTTGATCACACAGTAAATCACGTAAAAACGATATCTATAACCCTGCGAAGCCTCAAAATAAATACCTTAAGGCTAGGCGAACCAATGCTTAATCAACTGATTTATTTTTAAATTTCCCTTCATCATAATGCAAATTATTACATGCTGTTTGAGTGACTGACGTCACGTAACCATAACAACAGTGAATATCAAACCCATGCTGGGCGTTCACTTGCTTTGAGCTAACGGACGCGTTCGACTGGGGCGCGCCAAAATGCACGAGTGTTTATAATTATTGTCCATCGGAGTTAACCGTGGCCCTATTAAGCATAGCTACATTCGAATTAAATTAATATTATTAATTCGAACATAATTTTTTTAAAGGGCTAAAATGGTAGTTGTATTGATACATTAATATTTAATATTGTCGAAAAACTTTCCTTCTGGTTTTATTTTTTTTTTTTGGTGAAGAGCCCCTTCACCTACTTCATCCGACGAGCCGCCACTGTTTCGATCTTAATGAAGTCCCCCAGGCCAGGCTTGTCTTTGGGCGCCATCCATTTCCCCTGCTAATTCGTTAGACCCCAAAAGATGATGGTCACTACCCCCAATTGCAGCTCCACAGAAGCATATGGCTACTTGCATAGCCCCACCGCATTCTCCAATCACATAAGGGTGTCCATTGGGACATTTAAACCAATGACCTTTGGCTAAACCCATGGCTCTAACTATATCCATTCTTTCTTTATCGTTGATTTGGATAGAACTTTTTACTTCAGTGCTCCAGTTAGTAAGAAGGGTTTTAATCCTATTATCTTGCTCAGTGTTATATCGCGTTTGCGAAAAAAGATATATGGAGAGTTTTTGTTCAGTTGATAGTACTTGTAGACTTGGAAAATAACTAAAGGACTTCTTAATCTTGTCGTATTGGACGATTCTGTGCAATCTCTTAATTTCCAGTTCCAGGTCTTCGACTTCCTGCAATTATTGAAATGAAAAGAAATAAATAAATAAATTTTACTTAAATAATTTTAAAAAACGTTTCAAATTGGACAGATAATGGAGTGTTGTGTTATTTTCATAAAAAAAAATTTTCATTTTTTTTTTTACACAATTAATACAACTTTAGTAATTATTTTTATGGTTTATGTATAGACATACCTGATCTGTAACGTGATCCACCGATCGCATCAACACTTTTAAAAGCACATCAAGATGTAAAATCGATGCATCTTTTTTACTATATGCATGTTCAACACCGTCAAAACAGTTCAGAATGTACGTTAGAGTTTGCAATTTCGATTGTATAGCGTTGAGTTCTATATTATTTATTGCTTGCCTTCGTCTTCCTACTATTGGTTGTAACCTGGTCGCTAGTTTTTCCACACCTTCCTCTAGTTCAGGGGATACTAAAATATAATATTAACAATCAATGTTGGAAAATTAGTTGTAATATGTGGATGAGAAAAAAGGCAAATTTTGTTGTCATTGTCATTTCTTGTCCGTTTTTCGAATTAGGCTTTTTATCTTTTTGTTCGCTGCCAGGGCCATTCCCGAGGGGACCTAATGTGTGTTCCAAACCACCAGTGGCGGCTCGCGGTCTTAAAAAATGGTGAAGAGCTCTAGGTATAGTGAGGGTACTTAAACAAACATTGACTAAAAACCCGTGTAACAAAACGTCTCTCTTATCCTCATCTGTCCAACGACTGAATGGAGTTTCCAACAAATTATGTCATTAATTGGGTACATTTTTAAAACACACAACTAAGTAGGTACGTACACTACTGAATTAATTGAAAAATAAAAACAAAACTTTTTAATTACACAGTAAATCACGTAAAAACGATATCTACAACTACAACCGTAAGTTTCGCGAAGCCTCAAAATAAATACCTTAAGGTTAGGCGAACCAATGCTAAAACAATGGTGCATACGACTGATCTATTTTTAAATTGCCCTTCATCATAATGCAAATTGTTACAATACATGCTGTTTGAGTGACTCACGTCACGTAACCATGGCAACGGTGAATATCAAAGCCATGTTGGTCGTTGGGTCTTGCTTGAGCTTATGGACACAGTCGCTGGGGCGCGCCAAAATGCACGAGTGTTTATCATTATTGTCCATCGGAGTTAACCGTGGCCCTATATACATAGCTACATTCAGATTAAATTAATATTATTAATTCGAACATAATTATTTTTTAAGGGCTAAAATGGTAGCTGTATTGGTACATTAATATTTAATATTGCCGAAAAAGTTTCCTCCTGATTTTATTTTTTTTTGGTGAAAAGCCCCTTCACCTACTTCACCTGACGAGCCGCCACTGCGAACCACGATCCTCAGTCATGCGATACCAAAATTATTTTGTTGTATTTTGGAAATGTTCCTACATCATTGTTTGAAATAAATACGTTCTAATTTATAATGTCAGTGTTGAATATGATAAATTCAATTATAGTGAATAGGCTTATTGACTATTTTTAACAGGCTTCAACTTACCTAAATATAATTGTTTAGAGCTATTCAATTCATGTAACATTCGTAACTCATTTTCAAGTTGCGACCTGAACTCTTCGTTTGCCCTTTGTATACCAAAAGATTTCTCCTTTGCTGAAACTACATCTTTTAGGGCTCTTTTAATATAATCACTGTACCGAACAGTTGTAGTTATATTCTTGGTACACCTAAACAAAGAGATTGGTTGAATATAATTTTAACATAACATTTTATTTTTGAAGCACCAAAGTTTAAAAAAGTATCATCTGTTAGTTTTAGTTCTAATACACAAAATGAGACTATAGGTCTAAAATTACTGTCAGTGATTCATCGCTTTTATATCGAGAGCAGCGGGTTGTATGAAGTCAGAGGAAAATAAAATAAAATAATTGAGTTAATTAAAAATGATCTAAGAGATAGAAAAACTTATGTTCAAATGTATAAGGAAAAAAACTATCCTAAAATAATTAAATATGGTGTTCAACAATTTTGGGACCAATATTTTTTAATATCTATATTGACATTAATGTATATTGTGATGGAGAAATTCAAAGTTTCGCAGATGACACTGCAATTTTTTATACAGATACAAATTGGGACAACCTATATAACAAAATTAAAAAAGATTTTAAAATAATAAAAAAATGGTTTGATAAAAATGTATTAACAATTAATTTTGATAAAACTAATTATCGTCCTTTTATTTTAAATCCAAATAACATACCACAAAATATGAATGTATTAAAATAAATGATGACATTCAAATTTTGAAAGTTAATATGTAAAGTAAAATATTTAATATAAATAATCTTTGACAGTAAATTAAATTGGAATTTACACATAGAATATTTGATTAAAAATTAAGCACTGACTAGGAATTTTTAGAAACATTAAAAAAATGTTTAGCGTAAAACATATGGAAATATTATATTATGTATTAGTTAAAACTCATTTAAATTACGGAGTTTTAGGTTGGGGAGGAATAAATAAAACTTTAGTTAAAAAATTAGAAATATTACAGAAAAGATTTCAAAAAATTATATTTAATAAAGATTATCTTTATCCTTCAATAAAATTATATTCTGAAACGAAAAAAAAAAATATTAGACAACTGTACATTTATAACATCTTAATATATATATTTAAAAATAAAAATCTTATACAGTTTAAAAACCATAATCATAATACACGTCATAAAAATGAAATAACCATAAAACCTAAAATAAATAAGTCCTTAGGACAAAAAAATTTCAAATATTTATGTTTTTATTTAAACAATTATTCACCAACAAAAATTATAAAATATATTTCCTTTAAAAAATATAAAGTAGAAATAAAAGCATGGATATTGAAAATACATAACTTTAAAAAATTGTTGGAAAGGTGTTAATTAATATTGTTATGAATAATATATTTTTTTAAATTTTATTATACCTATACCTAAATTCAAAAAAATGCGTTTATATTTATATACATATATTTTAGTTTTTATTTGCAATACCTATAACTTTTATATAATATTAACAAATATTTAAAAATATGTATTTTAATATTCTTATATATTTATAATTTAAAATACTAAGATTTGCCCCTAACAAGCACGTCTTCGGGGGATCAAAGAAGAAGTCTATCGAGGAAGAACAATAAACACATTTATTGTATTAAAAATATTGAAAATAAACTAATTATTATTATAAAATATTCTGCTCTATTAGAATTTCAAAAATACACTGGAATTGTTTCCTTTAACTTCTCACAACCCGCTGAACTCTATATGAAAGCGATGACTCACCGACAGTAATTTTGGACCTTAAGTATAGACAATACTTACTCAGTATTTTTGATATTTAAAAAAATTCATCGTCGTCATTATTAAAATAAAATTTTTAAATATTTTTTTACCTGGGACAAACTTTAAACTTAATTTCGTTCTCGTTCTGATTCAACCACTCGTTTAGATCGGTACTTTCGAATATATGACCACAATCGTTCAACATAACATATGTGGCGTCTGGTTTGTCCTCATTATGAAGGAATATAGTAGTCAACTCCTCTTTATTGCAGATCCTGCATAAGACTGGACAAGGATCATTACAAAAACCGACACATGGATGACCACAATTCAGTGTTTTTTTGCACCTAAAAAAATATTTTTAAAAGTGTCTCTACTAAATATTTTATTATCTGAATTTCCCGTTATGTTTTATTTAATAATAACATAACAATACTTTATACTTTTTAGACCAAATTGTAAAAACAGTGTCCAAATATGATTACCAGCTCCATAAGAAATTATATCTAAATATATTAAATTATACCAAAAACATTGCATTCCCTTGCCCGAATCCTGGCCATGGTGTCACGAAGTTATTTTTATTAAAAAAATAATTATGAATATTTTTTACAAATACAATAAACTTTTGTAATTATTTTTAGGATTTTCACTCATATTTTTTTGTCAATTTTTTTTTCAGCATGAATTCATTCTATTCATTACGGCAATAGGGATGAACAAAATAAGTATTTTTTTAAATTTTATAAACAAACTCTGCAAACATGTTCAAGTTCATACCTAAAAAAAAAAACGTAATAACCAAATAAACTTACTTTTCAGTACATGGGGCAACATCGCATATTGACCCACACGGTCTACTGCAGCGCACATGTTCGCATCGCCTCGAACACGGACTTGTGCACGGTGTACACGGCTCTCCGCACTTCTTCTTGCACTTATTATGCTCACATTTCATTTCGCACGTTCGAGTGCACGGTTTGCACGCTTCCCTGCATGGTATGGGGCACTCGTGATTACATACGAGTGGCACTCCGCATTTTTCGGTGCACCTCTTATGCATACGGGACTGTAGGCACTCGCCACAACTTCCCGTACATCGGTGCTTGCACTTGAGTTCGACACCGCAAGGGTTGCTGCAATGCTTGATGAGTTCCTGTGGATCAGCTAAAGAAAAAGAAGAATATCGAATTTTGACGTCCGAGAAAGATAGACTACATACTCATCACAACAATTAGGAAATATCCGTGGCGTATTTAGGAGGGCATGGGGGGGGGGGGGGAGGGAAGGAGGCTGCAGCTCCCCAGAGCTTAGAAGCTCTGATCTAAAAGTGTAATTGCCACTTAATTTTTCGTCTCACGCTGGAACTCTTAATTTAAATCTTTAAATAATGTTTTCTTGGCTTAGATTACAAAGGCTTGTAGGACACGTTTAGTTTTTAAACTTTTATTTCTAAAAGTCCCGTTTAAGGTTTTAGTTATTGATTTATGAAGCAATTTAAAAGGAAAACGAGTAAAAAGAATAATAAGTAGTTATAGTATTTTTCTATTATATACTTGTCTGTTCCGTTTTCACTTTTTTAAAGCTATTTTAAGTCAACAAAAATATAACCCAATGCAATAAAATATTTTTACAACAAAAATAAAAAATAATTAGGTATTTATTTTTAAAGAGAAAAATTAAAGAAAAAATTTTAATTGAAACATTTTTTATTGAAGAAGGGTGATAATTTATAATAAAAAAAATAGTGCGGGAAGAAACGAGAATGCTTTATTATGAATAATACATAACGGTACTTAAGAAGGAGTATTTAAAAACCTAAGCATTTGCACCAAAAACTGCTCCTAGATCTACGCTCCTAAAATACAAGATTTCTGAAAAAATCATCAATTTTGGCGTGGTGAGCGATATTTACTTTATTTTTAATCATAGAAAACCGAGCCCGAAAAACGCTGGTTAGAGTCATACATACATCTTATGTTAAAATTTTGGATTGATATCAATATTCATATTTTTCACAAATATAAAAAATGTTTTTTTTTTAAATAAAGAGCCAGCTAGAAATATCAAAAAAAGTAAAGTTAGGTGATTTTTAAACGAACTTTGGGCGTGGCCCCGAAAATAGTTCGCTTGCGGCGCTTTTCGCCTTCTTCACTAGGTACAATACTATGAAATACATGTAGTCCCGACTGTGCCTCTCTTCACAAAATTTTTTTCATACTTACGCCCACTGAGGAGCCCCCCCCCCCCCCCCCCCCCCACCCCGGAGCATATTTCCTGGCTACGCCACTGGAAAAGGTGTTAAACTTATTGGTTAAGAGGAACATCTTCAGTAGCAATGAACCCCATCAAAAAATGTTTTTAAATGTTTAAAAGAATCAGAAAAAACAAAAAAACTACAAAACCCTACTTACCAGTATTTTTAAGGTAACATTGAATTTTTGTAATCCTATGTCCACAGGGACTGTGCATATTACAATCGACCATCTCCATACATTTCTGAGTACAAATAGATTGACAAAACTTAGTACACTTGTGTCCACATGGCAACAGTATTGGACAGGTCTGAGACTGGCAGTATTGTCTATCAGGAGACTCGCTACATTTTATTTTTACTGAATGACCACATTCCGGAATAACTTTGTTCATCTAAAATTTAAACAATATACAAACTTGGCTGACATTTTTATCTATCAGAAAACCATAATCAAACATTTTTTTCTTTGGCTTTGGCAGATGATTAAACATAAATCTATGGACACTTTTCAGGCTTACCATAGCGTTACATGGTCCACATTTTTCAAAACACTTATTTTTGCATAGATGTCCACAAGATAAAAGTCTCTTGCACGGTTTTAAGCATTGTATTTCTTCAACATCCATATTGCAAGCAATAGTATAAACATGTCCACAAGACCTGTGTTTTTTCACTTGTTTGGTGCAGTCTTCGCAATCTTGATAGCAGGCTCTTGAACAGATATGTGGCTCCGCAGTATTGTTACAACCACGACGAGGTTTGGCACAAGGCTGTGTACACCGATACTAAAATTATAAAAAAAAAGTTTTTAATTACTAGAAAAACTGTAAAAAAAACAGTGTGTCCAAAAAAGTATGCAACATATGTAAAAGTTTTTTATTACCGATTTCTCAGAAAATTTTATTCTTGATAAAAGTTGGTGCATGCCTTGAAACTATAAACGCATATTTCACATTTTACGTGCGGCTAATAGTAAGGGAGCAAAGGCCATTTTTTCGAATTTGCATTAAGAGTAAAGTACCTTAGTTATTAGAAATACAGCAAAATTTTATATGGAAATGTTATTGCAAATTAAAAACATAGCCCAAATACGAAATTTGAGTTACGTGTCTCAATTTTTATTTTTTTTTCTAATCTCTAATTTCCCCTAAACGGTACGCCTCTGGTCGATTTTTCGTTTACGCAATTTTAATATATTTATCAAATAACTTAAACGTGGGTTTATAATAAAAATGCATTAAGTAGTTGCAAACTTTTAAAAACTTTTTAATGAACCGGGTCGGTTTAGATATAAGCGTGTTGCACCTTAAACACATTTTAGCCAACTTCTGTTCGAAACTAAATTATAATAAAATTCTACCTTATTCATATAAATTAGTAGTTATTTCCAGTACTAGGAATAGAGTAGAATTTTATTATAATTTAGTTTCGAACAGAAATTGGCTTAAATGTATTTAAGTAGGCGTTTAAGTAAACGAAAAATCGACTAGAGGCGTACCGTTTAGGGGAAATTAGAGATTAGAAAAAAAAAATTGAGACACGTAACTCAAATTTCGTATTTGGGCTATGTTTTTAATTTGCAATAACATTTCCATATAAAATTTTGCTGTATTTCTAATAACTAAGGTACTTTACTCTTAATGCAAATTCGAAAAAATGGCATTTGCTCCCTTACTATTAGCCGCACGTAAAATGTGAAATATGCATTTATAGTTTCAAGGCATGCACCAACTTTTATCAGGAATAAAATTTTCTGAGAAATCGGTAATAAAAAACTTTTACATATGTTGCATACTTTTTTGGACACACTGTACAGTGTGATTCCTAAGTTGATACTTCTTTTTTAGCTGTTTATAGAAGGCGTTAAAATAAACAACATTTTCAAATACCTTTTTTCAAAAAACCTAAAAATAGGCGATACAGAAGTAAAAAATCTAAGTGCGGGCCTGGTCATCAAAACGTAGCCTGCTATACTTTATGTTGTTTGTCTTATTAGTCATGCATTTTACGGGTGGGTTGTGAGCTATTTGGCAATCTGCTGCGGTGTGTTTTTCTGAAGCAAGTTAATTTTAAATTGGTGACACGTGAAAATGGTAAAATTTGAAAACAATGAACTAGTAGATATGGTGCTAATTTACGGTTAGTGTCGTCAAAGTGCGTCTGCTGCTTCGAGATTATACGCAGAACGCTTTCCCTTGCGGGCTCATCTTACACCCATCAATTTTCTTAATGTTATTCAACGGGCAAGTTAGGCAGAACCGTATTTGATCCATAGTGTAATAAATGAATATAAGTACCTGCCTTATTTTTGAGTTTTTAAAAAAAAGGTATTTGGAAATGTTGTTTATTTCAATGCCTTTTATACACAGCTAAAAAAAGAAATACCAACTTAGGAATGATCCTGTATTAAGGAAAACTAACCTCCACATGATCAGGATCAACTCTAACATGACACAATCGAGTACAGGCATGTCCACAAGGCTCAACTCTTGTATCGCAAGGATGTGGACACTTAAATGTCAATGGGTCACGGGAACATGGTTTATCGGCTTGGTGTTCGCACTGGAGCCTCGTGGGTACCAATTCCATGCACTTGTACGTGTCCGGATCAATGTGACAAGCGATCCGAACAAGATGGGCGCAATCCAGGTACCGTGGCACCATATATGTACAGGGGCCGCAGTCTTCGAAGCATAAATTCAGGCACATATGTCGAGGATTATCGCAAAGTGACCTAAAATACATTTTAAAACCTGTGTCAAGATCAGCACTTGCCCTGTTAATGTAAGTATTAGCAGCTATAAATATAGGTCCCTCAGTTCTGTATATTCTAAAGATGGTGCTACAGTTTAATTTCACCTCCAAAATGTTCCGGTTTCTATAGTCTATTTCAGAATGGTGTAGAGTAATAAAAGCTCATTAGGTATGCAAAGGGACTATACAGAGTGACCCAACGAATATTTAATCCACTTTCATAAATTGGCATTGATTTTATTGCAAAATTCTTTATTTTCATCAAGTGCAGGTAGTACAACCCGGGTTTGGGTCAATTTATGGGTTTTGTCTATTGTTATCCATTCACAAACACTGAAAATCGTGTGACAAAGGCGTGTATTATGTACATATTAGGTACACTTATTTTTTATTAAACAATAAAAAAATACATTATACAGAAGTTAAATTATAAAAAATCATAATATTCTTCGTCATCTGAGGAACTGTCATCTCCTCTTGACGTTATAATTAATGGGTCGACGGTCTGATCGATCAGGTGGTCAAGATCTCACATTTTCTTCTCTTCTTTAATGACATGCTGGACTGCTTTTCGCCAATTCTCTGGTGGTACTTCCTTAATGGCTTGATCAAACAGTAGCTTAACGTTTGTTATTTTGAATGTCGTGTTATGTCTTGCTACAAATCCTTTCTCTTGCGCCCATATAAGTTCTATAGAATTTACCTCGCAATAATATGGCGGTGTACGCAGCATAGTTACACTATGTTTTTCAGCTATATCATCCACGGCATGTTTCAAAAAACGATGTTTGTGTAAATTTGCTATAGCTAATAGTTTCTTCTTTATCAAATTACCTTTAAATTCAATACTTTTGGTGGTTAAACAGTCGATAATTTCTTGTTTTCTCCAAGATGAAGTTGTAGTCTTCTCTGTGCATCGTGAATGATAGCTTGCGTTATCCATAACTACTACTGAATCAGCTGGAAAATATTTTATCATTTCACCAAAATAGTCCTCAAAAACATTCGAATTCATGTCCTCGTGGTAATCTCCCGTATTTAACGACTGAAAGGTCAGCAAACCTTCTTTTATACCTTTCTGAAATAGACTATAATGTATACTCCACAGGGTTAGCCGAATTAAAAAAAAAAACATTTTGATTATACACCCGCTACTTGTAATCAAACTTATTTATCAAAAGCAATCGTATGCAGAAATTACGATAACTTACTTGTCACATTTTTCCATACATTTGCTCCGATTATGGTCCCTATCTTGTATGTGACAAGGTCTTTTGCAATTATGCCCGCAGGTTAATTCTGCACCACATGGCAGATCACAGCCTCCCTCTACGACTTTGTTAAAGTCCTCACTTGTTGACACTTGCGTAAACTTGTAAGGATGTATTTGGCATCTTAACGTTAAGTGAGACCCTATGGCCTCTTGGTTTATTAGAGTCTGGTTCACGTTGCTCCAAATCTATAAGAAAGGATATTGTCAAGGGTAGAGTTACATGTTACTATAACACACAGTGTATACACTAAAGTGTATAATGGACAGGTAATGTTAGTTCTATAGGTTCAATTTTCCGAGGTTATCAGTGGCATATTTAGAAGGGGGACTGCAGGGCTGCACCCCCCCCCCCCCTCACCCCGCCAGGCTAGGAGCTCGGGTCTAAAACTCTAAATGCAACCTAATTTTTCGTCTTACGCTTGGACTCTTAAAATTTTTAAATAATGTATTCCTGGCTTAGATTACAAAAGGTCTTGTAGGAAACGTTTAGTTTTTAAACTGTTCCTTCTAAAAGTCCTGTTTTATATAGAGATAAAGGTTTCGGACGCATATCGTTTTAGTTATGATGCAATTTTATAGGAGAACGAGTAAAAATAATAATATTTTATAGTATTTTTCTATTGTATACTTGTTTGTTCCGTTTTCCCTTTTTAGAACTATTTTAAATCAACCAAAATATAACCCAATGCAATAAAATATTTTTACAACAAAAATAAATAACAATTAGGTATTTATTTTTAAAGAGAAAAATTAAAGCAAAAATTTTAATTGAAAC
This sequence comes from Polydrusus cervinus, assembly GCA_935413205.1. Taxonomy (NCBI): domain Eukaryota; kingdom Metazoa; phylum Arthropoda; class Insecta; order Coleoptera; family Curculionidae; genus Polydrusus; species Polydrusus cervinus. The sequence goes on from OW284516.1 coordinate 9,588,804, forward strand.
ATTTTTTATGGAAGAAGTGTGATAATTTATAATAAGAGAAATAGTGCGGGAAGAAACGAGCATGCTTTTTATGAATATACAAAACGGCAGGAGTATTTCAAAACTAAGCATTTGCACCAAAAACTGCTCTTAGATCTACGCTCCTAAAATACATGATTTCTGAAAAAATCATGAATTTTGGCGTGGTGAGCAATATTTACTTTATTTTTAATCATGAAAAACCAAGCCCGAAAAACGCTGGTTAGAGTCATACATACGTTTTATGTTAAAATTTTGGATTGACACCAATATTCATATTTTTCACAAATATTATAAAAAATGTTTTTTTTTAATAAAGAGGCTAGGAATATCAAAAAAAAAATTTACAAAAACAAATTTAGGCCAACCATACAGAGGTAATAATTTAATTTTCGAAATTTGATAGTAGTTAGGTGAATTTTAAACGAACTTTGGGCGTAACCTGCGGCGCATTTCCACCTTCTTCACTAGGTACAATATTATGACATATATATAGCCCTGACTGTCCTTCTCTCCAGAAAAAAAAAATGTCCTACATACGCCCACTGAGCCCCCCCCCCCCCCCCCCCCCGCCACTGAAGGTTACGAGAGATAAATAGACACAGAAGTGACTACAAAATGTTCAGTATTTTAAATTTTGGTACAAAACCTGAAAATAATTAAGGACTTACCTGGTTTTCACTTTTACTGTTCAATAACAGGGACATGTTTCCCATTATATAAAATCCATCCCTTGCTCTAGACAGCGCCACACAAACTCTGTTTTGAATTTTTAAAAATCCGGCTACATCTTCCAAATTACTTCTCACCAAAGAAAGCAATATAATGTCAGATTCTTCACCTAAAAATAAATACTATAGAAAACACGAAAATACACTTTATATCACAAATAGCGAAATCTATGATAGTATCAAGAAATCAATCTATAATTTAAAAAAAATATTCAAATTTTTTATTAAAAAAACATTTTGGAAAAAATGTATTAAGACTTGTGACTTAATTTACTGTTCTTACCTTGATAATTATCCAAGACTGAAATCCGTACATCTTGTAAGAGCATATTGTGTCTCTTCTTTTCCCGAACCATCTCAAACATTTGTCCAAGATAAGCAGACAAAATGGTAATTTGTTCGGGTCTGTAGCCATTTAGAATCAGGTGTCTTGCGAGGGATATCAAAAATTTGGCTTCGTGAACGTTTTTCTTGCTGGCGTCTTGGCAAAGTTCCTCCTTTACATTGTGGTCGATAAAATATAAACATTTGGGTATCCCTGTGAATAAGAACATATTTATAGAAATACAAAGGCAATATGGGTAGCTTCGATTTTAATTTAAATTTAGTTGAAGTCACAGTTTTGGCCTCAATTTATGAGAAATTCAGATTTTGCTCTCCGCTGCCTCCGATTCCATTGTTATCAAGTGATCAAAGTAAATGGTAAATTTATTATTATATATTGTAACATATTATAACATAGCAAATATTGTACGGAATTAATTAAAACAATTATTGACAATTTAATTAAAATTAAAGAGTGTTGTGACCTCTTTTTGACCTACTTTCTTTTAAGAGCATACAGCCAATATTTCTAAATTCTTCAAGATTACCAGTTTCACGCGATATTATATCTACAGGGTGATTCCTAAGTTCATACTTCTTTTTTAGCTATGTATAGAAAAAGCATTAAAATAAACAACATTTTCAAATACCTTTTTCAAAAAACTTAAATATAAGGTAAGTACATACATTCATTTATTACACTATGGATGAAATATGGTTCTGCCTAACTACCCGTTTAATAACATTAAGAAAATTACTGGGTGTAAGATGAGCCCGCAAGGGAAAGCGTTCTGCGTATAATCTCGAAGCAGCAGCCGCACTTTGACGACACTCACCGTAAATTAGCACCATATCTACTAGTTCATTGTTTTTAAATTTCACCATTTTCACTTGTCACCAATTTAAAATTAACTTGCTTCCGAAAAAAACACCGCAGCGGATTGCCAAATAACTCACTACCGACCCGTAAATTGCATGACTAATAAGAGATAAGACAAACAACATAAAGTATAGCAGGCTACGTTTTGATGACCAGGCCCGCACTTAGATTTTTTACTTCTGTATATCGCCAATTTTTAAGTTTTTTGAAAAAAGGTATTTGAAAATGTTTACTTTAATGCCTTCTATATAGGTACAGCTAAAAAAGAAGTATCAAGTTAGGAATCGCCCTGTATACTATACATTTTAAATTAGACCAAAAACATTGCGTTCTGTTGGCCGGAATCCTAGCCAGGTTTATTAATGTATTCTTTAAAACTTTTTAAATTTGGACTCTACAGATATTGACGAGTGTCAAAAAATTATTTTAATTAAAAAAATAATAATTTTCAATATTTTTACAATTCAATGAATTTTAGTAATTATTTTTAGGGTTTTCACTGGCTTATATTTTTTGTGTCTGCCAGTATGAAATAAAAAATGTTTCTGAACATAAACTAAGAAAACATTACCCAGTATTGGATCTCTTTGAAGCGTAGACTCATGATCTTCTAAGTTGCGATATATATGAGGTTTTATAAGGCTAGAAATTTCAGGTCTCATACGATGCTGTATATTTAAGGTGTGACATTCAATCTTGTTATTGACCATTCGTTCAAATAAACTTACGCCTAAAAATAAAAAAATAAAAATTACAAGGCAACAATTTTTGTAAATTATCCATGAAAGGCGTTACTCAAACAATACTGACAAGGAAAGTAAGCGTCGCAGGCAAAAAAATTTTAGAATTAAAAAAAATCGCCCCCCTTGTCTCCACCTCTAACTATTTAACTAAACAGTAAGGTATCCTACCCAGTTTATAATTCGTTTCAATTCGGTAATCGGCAGCTCCAGGTTTTAGCTGTAGATGATCCCCAATTAAGATAAGATGTTGACAGTAGTGTGTCAAAGCCGCGACTATATGGGCTTCTAGAACTTCAGCTGCCTCTTCAACTATCACTATTGGACTTCTAAGAGCCTAAAAAACAAGAAAACATGGTAGAGAAGCCGCTCATCACTTCTAAAAACACGTACATTATGTGTCTCAACCCACAGGAGGATCTCCTTCTACTCTCACCCTTTTACAAATATTACAAATTTTTTTTTTGATCACAATAACTCTAAAGGATATGCCTGCTTACTTCCATAACATTTATTACAATTTTTCTATTGCACACCACAAAGGTGACAGTTAATAAAAAAAATTGAATCTTATTTTGAATGTAGACATGCATCGTTTGTTTTTGAATCTTTTCATTGAAAATCAAAACTTTCAAATATTTGTAAATGGAAATACTTACCTTTAAAGATGATTGTAATCGAGCTGCTCCAGTTGTAGTCATCCCGATGACAAGATTTTGCCTCATTATCTGTGTGTCCTCCATCTCACGCATTTCGTCGTATACCCGATAAACTTCTTTAAATTTGACGTCGCTTTCTCTATATTTTTCTCTGAAATAAAAAAAGAAAAATTTTAGAAAAAAAATATAAGGAAACCTTAAACCAATTACCTTGGACAAAGTATTTCATTCATAAAAATAATAATTTTTCTTGCATAAGGATGCCTATTACTTTCAAAAAATTAACATAGTCAAAAAATATTAAAAGTAAAATAAGGAGTTCAGTAGGTATAAATATTTATTATTTTTACACATTAATGATTTTTCAAATTTTTTATTGCGTACGTGCTTTCTCGTTTACCTCTATTGCTTATACAGGGTGATTCCCAAGTTGATACTTCTTTTTTAGCTGTGTATAGAAGGCATTAAAATAAACAACATTTTCAAATACCTTTTTTCAAAAAACAACAAAATAGGCGAGATACAGAAGTAAAAAATCTAAGTACGGGCCTGGTCATCAAAACGTAGCCTGCTATAATTGTTGTTGTTTGTCTTATTAGTCATGCATGTCAGTTATTTGGCATTCCGCTGCGCGTGTTTCTCTAAAGCAAGTTAATTTTAAATTGGTGACAAGTGAAAATGGTAAAATTTGAAAACAATGAACTAGCAGATATGGTGCTAATTTACGGTGGGTGTCGTCAAAGTGCGGCTGCCGATTTGAGATTATACCCAGAACGCTTTCCCTTGCGGGCTCATCCTGTACCCAGAAGTTTTCTTAATGTTATTCAACGGGTAAGTTAGGCAGAACCGTATTTGATCCATAGTGTAATAAATAAATGTAAGTACCTTATTTTTAGGTTTTTTGAAAAAGGTATTTGAAAGTGATGTTTATTTTAATGCCTTCTATACAGAGCTAAAAAAGAAGTATCAACTTAGGAATCCCCCTGTATATTTAGTGCAGCTTGGTAACATAGTGTTTCTTATTACTACAAAGCGTAAATTCTTAATCTATAAACATCGGACGTCCTCATGGCCTAATATTAGATATAGGTACTAATATACAATTACCTTAACTGGAGTTGATACCTGTCCAGCCAATGAAAGTAGAGGAGCCATCTGTCATTTGGAATCATAACAAATGGATTTTGTAAATCTACACGTAAAGGTCTTAACGGAGTTGTAGCGGCTTTATAACGAGCAAGTTGATCCTACATAAAGAATAAATAAATAAAAAATTAGTTTTGTCAAAACGCCCATATTAATTTTTCTGCTTTTATTACTTAAGTATTTAATAAATGCAAACTATGTATCTTGAAAATGTAGGTAATATTATGCTTTAAAAAGGGCCGAATTTTGAATAAAATAAAAAGTAACGAAATACTCAAAAAACTTTGGTGTACAGTAATAAAATGGAAAATTCCGTCCAGTTCGGCTTAATTTCGGTGTCGGCCATAGGCGCACGTAAATTTTGTGAACTTAATTATTTATGATAATTAACCAAAAATTTTAGAGAATTAGGTTAACGAGTATTAAGATAAAATAGTATTGTTTGTAATATTAAAATTTCAAGTATTTGCGTAAGTGGATTAGGAAAGGTATGTTTTCTGGCATAAAGTGTCAAAATCGAAATTTGTGTAGGTATTAGGTAGTAGATTATAAAGTTGCGTTTTGCGTTTAACAGGTACCTTATAGAAAACAAGAAATTATCGACTAGTTATAACCACCAAAAGTATTGAATTTGAAGATAATTTGATAAAGAAGGAACTATACACAAACATCGTTTTATGAAATATGCCGTGGAAGATATAGGAAAAACATAGTGAAACTGTGCTGCGCATACCGCCATATCGTTGCGAACTAAATCCTATAGAACTTATATGGGCGCTACTGAAAGGATTTGTAGCAAGACACAACACGACATTCAAATTAAAAAACGTTAAGCTACTGTTTGATCAAGCCATTAAGGAAGTGGCACCAGAGAACTGGCGAAAAGCAGTCAATCATCTCATTAAAGAAAAGGAGAAAGTGTGGGATCTTGATCACCTGATCGATTGAACCGTCGCGTCGGCCCGTTAATTATAACGTCATGAGATGACAGTTCCACAGATGACGAAGAATATTAGGATTTTTTATAATTTAATTTCTTTATAATGTATTTTGCATAATGCACGCCTTTGTCACACCATTTTCAGTGTTTGTGAATGTATAACAATAGGCAAACCCCATAAATTGACCCAAACCCGGGTGGTACTACCTGCACTTGATAAAAATAAAGAATTTTGCAATGAAATCAATGCTAAATTATGAAAGTGGCTTAAATATTCGTTGAGTTACTCTGTAGTCCCTTTCCATACTGAATGAGCTTTTATTACTCTACACCTTTCTGAAATAGATTATAAACTTTATTTTATTAGATATCCATAAAATTAAAGGTAATCAATTTACCGTTATATAATCTATGAAGCCTTCAGTCTCCCATATATCAAATTCGATTTTCTCTTTTTGCAGCAAACTATTTAGGTCATCTTGAAAATTTAAATCCTCCAATGCGTTATACAAAATCTTGAGATACTCCTGCAATTGTTTTAGGGAAACCAGTGATCCATCACCCTTTACCGTGATATTATTGAAAATATCGTCAACATCAACTTGGCGGTCTTCATTTTCTTTAAGATCCTCAATGTTTTCATCTTCATCCTCTAGATCAAGATTTTCCATACCTTCTTGTATCTAAAAAAAAATATTTTTATTTAAGTGTAAAAAAACTAATTACCTAATAGGAGAAATAGACCTGTAATTTTCCTACGACCACCTATGAAAATGAGACAAAAAGCACGGTTAACTTGGCTCGAAAGCGCCGAATATCACACGAGTGTTAAAAAAATATTTCAACTCTATAGAGGTGAAATACAAGGCACACTATTTAATTTAAACATATGGTGCTAATTTGACAGACCACCCCTATTTATTAAAAAGAACAAATTTTATTAAGCAGTAATTGTAAAGTGTTTAACTTATTTTTCATGTATTTGTCGAGTGATTCAGAATTATAAAAATGAATCGCGCTGAAGAAAATGTCATGTATTCTAACAAATATATAAGGGTAGCTATAGCATAGAGAATATATCTCTAGCCTACAGATCGCAAGGTCGCAGGTTCAAATCCCATCAGGAGTATTTGACTTTTTTTATAAAAACATTAAATAATTTATAGAATTATTTTGAATTGAAATATTCCTTGTTGGGTGGATTTTTTAAATGCATGTTTAATGCATCTTTCCTTGAAATTAAAAATTTTTCATTCTGGTTAATCTAGAAGTCAATCCAGGATTACTTCTTCCTATATGTTATATAAAATAAAAAATATGAAAAAATAAAAAACTTAAACTACAACAAACTATGAAACCAAATATTAAGTGAAACATAATCCTAAGTATGCTAATTTCTACACTAGTGTTGATATATTTTTTTTCAACACTAGTGTTGAAATAATTTTTTCACAAATCAAAGGCTTTTTTTAATAATTCTTTGTGGTCGTAGGAAAAATAGTGTACATTACTCGTTTCAAAGTGATTATTCTAAACCTCGGAGAATTTCCGTACTCGGCTGCCGCCTAGTGCTAAATATCTCCTCGTTTGAAAAGTATCACTTTCATCACTTGTTATGTAATATACTATTTACTTACTTTTCGTGTAGTGGCTCTTTCAATCGTCCTGTCACGTACACGGACTATAGCACCTTCTAACAGCCACCTCCGAATATCCTCTTTCTTAGCACCAGCAAACCAACTGCCCTGATATTCCTCAATGTCTCGAAACACATTGAAATTCAAAACGCTCTCATTGGCATCAATGGTGTTACGTGTATCGTTCAAAGTTTTGATGGTTCTCATAAACTTCCTTACCTCATCCCTCTTCTGAAATATAGCCTTCTCAACACGTTCTTTTTTACGGTACTCCAGCCGTTTGCTTCCTATGGTATAAGGCTTTAGATTTTCGTTTTTAGACTGACCCCCGACTCTGAGTATCTTTTCGGTTACTGGGAGTAGTCCTTCCAAAAACTGATCTAGAGCGTGATTGGTGTAACATATTACCAGTATCGGTGTATTATCGTACCAAGTATCACTGTTTTCTATCAAAGTTTGACCTATTTTTAGACCTGAAAGTGAAAAGGTGTTAAATGAAAAATCTTGTGAAAACACACGTCACTATTAAGGCGCACACAGGCGAAATCGTGGCCATCAGTGACGCACAACAAGACATCTATGTATATTTCAAGTTTCAAACATCCTGAAGATGTCTTCTAAAAAAAAAGTCGACCGCGTAGACAGCACTCCAAAAGATGACTTCTAAAAAAAGTCGTCATATATAGAAAATGATGTAAAAGTACCAATTTATCCTGGGGGGCTTAGCTCCCCCTAGACAAAAAATGTTTTAAATTGTAAGAAATCTATATAAATATGGCAGTAGCCAGACTCTAGGAGCTCGGGTTTAAAAGTCTAATTGAAAACAAATTATTCGTATCACACTTGGACTATTTGTACTGTAGTATTTTTCTGTTATATACTCGAATACTTGTCTGTTCCGTTTTCCCTTTTTTGGAGCTATTTTAAATCAACAAAAATATAACCCAATGCAATAAAAACAATTAGGTACCTATTTATTTTTAAAGAGAAAAATTAAAGTAAAAATTTTAATTGAAACATTTTTTACGGAAGAAGTTTGATAATTTATAATAAAAAAAAAATAGTGCGGGAAGAAACGAGAATGCTTTATTATGAATATGCAAAACGGCAAGTAAGAAGGTTTATTTAAAAACCTAAGTAAGCATTTGCACCACAAACTGCTCTTAGATCTACGTTCCTAAAATACATGATTTCTAAAAAAATCATCAATTTTGGCGTGGTGAGCGATATTTACTTTATTTTTAATCATGAAAAACCAAGCCCGAAAAACGCTGGTTAGATTCATACATACGTATTATGATAAAATTTTGGATTCACACCAATATTCATATTTTTCACAAATATAGAAAATGTTTTTTTTTAATAAAGAAGGAACATCAAAAAAAAAAGTAAAAAACATCTACAAAAACAAATTCAATCCAACCATGTAGAGGGGAAGAGGTAATAATTTAATTTTCGAAATTTGATAGTAGTTAGCTAAATTTTAATCGAACTTTGGGCGTGGCCCCGACAATTTTTCGTCTGCGGCGCTCTTCCGCCTGCGCCCCCCCCCCCCCCCCCCCCCGAGTATATTTCCTGTCTACGCCACTGAAATATGGCAACTTTGAATTTTTTTAAATTTCTTCATTAGGCTTATACACATATAAATGCTTTTATGTAAAACGTATATTATGACTCTCTTTAAATATTAATTTCCACCAAGATCGCAAAATATAGCAGAACATTTGAACTAAAACTAAAGCTTGGCCGAAATTATGAGGATAGGGATTTTAGCATCGAGTACGACGCGCCGCGCTTCGCTAAAGTTCCCGGATTCACATTATTACTTACATGCGATAAATCCCATTGCACCGTTTTTCTTCGCGCGCCAAGCTTTACTTAGGGCTCTTTATAGTTTCAACACAATTTGGGCGCAAAGATAGTTGGAACTTTTTTTAGTTCTCTACACAAACACATATGTTTTTGTATGTTATGACTACACCACTTTGAAAACTCGATATTAAAAAAAATCTCGATACATTTTTAAAACTATTCAAAATTTCTACTTACCACTAGCAATAGGCTATAAAATTTTTGAAAAAATTACAATGGAAATCACAAAAAGGTAAACTTTAAACAAAAATATTGTTAAAACGGAGCTTGCTATAAATATAAAAAGTAGCCTAGTTATCAGGTAATACAATGATAATGAATTTACCCCATAATTTTTCTGTTGGGTTTTCCGATTCACGGCCAAGATCTGGGCAAAATTCGTTTGTGTGCGGCGCGGAGCTGTAAGTAAAAATCAGTTTAAATTAAAATAACCTCACCTAAGTGTGTTTTTCCGGTGCCAGGAGGTCCTTGTATAATGCAAAACTCCTTAGTTAAAGCAGCCTTGAAGGCCTCAAACTGTGAATCATTGAGCCCATACAAATTTGTAGGAAAACGCAATAAAGGATAAAAGCTATGTCCTTCAATCTTATAAATAGACCTGTTCCGTGCTAAATATTGAGGAGGAAGTGAATCCGTTTCAACATTTATTATATATTTTTCCATAGAAAATCTATTAGCTTGTGATTTCATAGTTTGCAACGCTTTTAATACTTGATAGTACGGTTCAAAGTACACGCTACTTTCTACCATTAAATAGTCACAGTCATATCTGATAACCTCGTCCTGCTGAAAGCCTACTATAAGTTGGGAATTTTTCAATAGTTTCTCATCTCTATCAACAATTTTTCCAAATAACAACGTATCAAAGTTATCACTTGTAAAACAAACCAGTGATCCAAACATAAATCTCTTAGAATTTTCATATTTAAAAGTATGTTTTTTCTTGCTAAAATCAAACTGAATCCGATAACAATTACATTCGTTTACGGTTTCGACATTTAAAAATCGTACCGGATTGTACATTTTTATATCTTTCGGTTTTTTATCGTTTTCTAGATAAGAACGAATACCCCGACGTAGAGGCGCAATGAAGTCTTCTCTCAGAAGCCTGAATTGTACATCCAAATAGTGATCGACGTTATTATAAGCTCCTTTCACAACATTGGACCGCAAAAACGGTGATGTATCCAAGGTGACTTCAATGGCTTGAGGAATAATACTTATATCAAGAAAATCATTTGGAGGTTCCATAGTATCATCGAGAATTATACCATCTCTTCTTGCGACTTGTTTAACTTGACGTTTGACTTCGTAATCTTGAATGGTTTTCTTCACAACTTCCAACAAATTGCGTGCGTCCGATTTTATCGAATCAGATATATGCATAGAGTGGTTCTGTTCTATAAGAGGAATAAAGGTAGTCACTATTGTCAAAAGTTTCTGGATTGCTTCGCATTGTGACGGGATTGTTGCTGTTACTGTTTTGCCAATGCTTATCAAATTGTCCCAAAAGTTATCCGGATCATTCCAGAGGTATTTGTTTCTGGTTTTTTGATGATCATTCTGGAAATTATAATTATTAATAATAATAAGAAAAGTCCTGGAAAAAAATTAACGCAACATCATAAATTGCCATATTCTTATATTTGATACAAATTTTTTTCTGGACCTTGATATTGATGTTTTTTTATAGCATTTTTCTATTATATATATTTATTTTTAAAGAGAAAAATTAAAGTAAAAGTTTTGATTGAAACATTTTTTATGGAAGAAGTGTGATAATTTATAATAAAAAAAATTGTGCGGGAACAAACGAGAATGCTTTAATATGAATATACAAAACGGCACTTAAGAAGGAGTAAGTATTTCAAAACCTAAGCATTTGCACCAAAAACTGCTCTTAGATCTACGCTCCTAAAATACATTATTTCCGAAGAAATCATCAATTTTGGCGTGGTGAGCGATATTTACTTTATTTTTAATCATGAAAACCGAGCCCGAAAAACGCTGGTTAGAGTCATACATACGCCTTATGTTAAAATTTTTGATTGACACCAATATTCATATTTTTCACAAATATAAAAAATGTTTTTTTTTTTAAATAAAGAGCCAGCGCTAGGAATATAAAAATGTTTAAAAACATTTACAAAAACAAATTTAATCCAACCAAGCAGAGGGGGGAAGTAAATTTAATTTTCGAAATTGATATTAGAATTTTAAACAAACTTTGGGCGAGGCTCCGAAAATTTTTCGCCTGCGGCGATATTCCGCCTTCGATCTTTACTAGGTACAATTTAGTAAAAATGCCCATTAGGGTTAAGAAATTTCTTGTTAACTTGGAAACTATTCTGTACAGGATTATATTAGATAAATAAATATACCTGTAACATAATGCCGTTAATATAAGAAGTCAACTTATCCATAAACCGGCTATCCAAAACAGAAGTTAATATTTCAATTTGGACACCTTGAAATTCAAAAGTACAGACTAATGTCAGCAGCTTTACAAGACTGACGATCATATCATCGCTCATATCTTTATCGTCAAGGAGATTTTTAAAACCACTAGAATCATTAGACAACTTAAACATGACAGCTTGAAGATCATTATTGTTCAGTAATTCCTCGACGTATCTGAAGCCCATAACTCTATCCGGTCTGTTCCTAGGGCGATTATTTCTTCTTTGATGATCTCTTTGGTTATTGTCATTATTAGAATTGTCGTTACTATTTCCTCTGTCACTATTAACTTGTCGAGGGTCATTGTTTCTGGGATGGTTGTTTCTCCCTTGGCTGTGGTTATTCCGATTATAATCATTATTAACTTGTCGGACATTATTTCTAGGGCGGTTATTTCGCCCTTGATGATCCCTGTGGTTGTTGTCATTATTGTGATTGTTATTTCCTCCGCTATTATTTCCTTGTTGTCTACCTAAAAAAAAGTTGGAGATGAACCACAATGACCATTCCAAGTTAATGCTATTTTATCACATATATTAAGAAGGCAGGATTGAAATAAGTCCTGACTTCTATAAAAAAGTTAAAAAAAAATTGACTTTTGGAATGAAGTTTTTGAATTATTTAAAAAAATCTGTTGACACCTGCATAAAAATAAGACTAGGTGAAAAACCGTAAAATTTCTCGTCCTATCAAACTTCTGCAAAAAAGTCGCAGCCGTTTCAAAACCTTATACCAAAAATGACCTAAAAAAAGGGTGTCATGCCAATGCCCTTTCCCAGGATACAGGGGGGCCGCTACTCCCTTTGATCCAAAAACAGTTTTTGGCTATTTTTGTCTTAAAATGAAAATTTTACAGCAACTATGCTTTGTAGATAAGAAACATCCCAAAGTTCCCAGAAAAATTATGAGGATTTTTAAAAAGAACCCATAAAATTTCTATATAAAATAAATTTCCTTTTTTTGAAAAAACAATTATCTTTCACATTTTTGTAGGCAAATTTTTTATATATTTATCTCAATATTTATCTATTTATTATGTAGATGATAGAGTATTGTATACCTACTATAATTATGATCATTTTTATCAATATATTACTTATCAATATTGAATAGTCAATAATTCTAGAAACAAAAGGTTTGTTCATAAAAGATTATAGATGAGCACCTTAAAAATACCTAATATCTGTCTCTTATAAAAAAATATATAATATAAAACACAAAAATAATGTCTTAGTAGTTATTTATTTTTTAAGTTCTTTTCACTTACAAAGATCAAGCCCAATAAGTACAATCTACGAGGGCGTTCGAAGAAACTTTTCCAGGGGGGAAGCGCCCCCCCTTTGGACGCCCATAAAAAATCTACCTTTGACAACAACATTTTACTCTTAGTGTAGAGTATTACAATTTTCGATAAGTTATAAATAATATAGTATGTTTTAACAATTATATAGATGCACTCTGGGTGGTAAAACAAAGGTTTTTACTATTAAAGGCATTATTAAAAAGAGTATGCTAGTTCATATAGGTATACCAGAATATAAAGACTCTGTGACCTTTTTACTAGGTACCTCTATGGTTTTATAATAGTACTAGGGATGTAAAATATCCACACTTTTAAGGCCTTTTTACATTAGGTGCAATTTTAAGAAAAATTTCCTGAAAGCATAATGCGTTTTGACGACGTTTTAAATCAGCTGTTGCAGATTTAAAATTCGAAAACTTGCATCAGCTGATTAAAACGCCGTCAAAGCGCATCCTTTCAGGCAATTTTTCTTGAAATTGCACCTAAATATGCCTTTTTACATTAGATGCAAGTGGTCGCTTCAAAAAAAGGCCTTTTACACTATCACTACCAATTTATCATCAATTGTTTAACTTACCTCTTGTAGGTACATTATTTTGTGTGTGATGGTGTCCCCCTCGGCCTCGATTATTATGTCCTCCTCTACCAGACCCAGACTGTTGTCCTATTCCTTGTAGATTTTGTATCTCGTTGTTTTCACTTTCTTGATTGTTCAACCTAGCACGGCCCCTTGGTCTTGGTCGCCTGTTCGTCGTTCCAATTTCATGATTTTCACGTGGATAATTATCCATAATGGGGCAGACCAATATCAAGGGAATCTTTTTGATCTATCGAGCGGTACACGGTATTTAGCGATGTCGACGATTTGATTGTTGAAACTACCATTGAAACTGAATGAGTAACACTCTAGAATATTCAAATTGTAAAAGCTTTTATCAAATTATCGATGTTTTCCCAGGCACTGACATAAAAATAATTACCAGTTTACGAACAACATAACCTTTAGGAATCTACTTCATTCTAACTGTCTAATCATAATCCTAAATCATAATTAATTTCATGAAATCATTTACCAGGTAGCTATTTTTATAGTTTAATCTGACCATTATTTTTATTCTATTTAAACCTTTTACAGTTGTATATCTCTAAAATAGTTTAAAATTTAATAAAAAGTAAAAGGTAATTAATAAACCTTGGAACGTGTCAAGATATTTAGATTGAAGTATTTGTTTAAAGATACGGGGGATTCCCCTAAAAGCACTCGCGTCTATATTCTAGTCTGCTGCGAAGGTCAGGCGGATGGCGGGACATTTAAAATTAAGGTTGAAATGGATTTTATTATTTTTTACGTCACGCTTTCATTACAATTCTTGCTGGACAGTTGCATCCAATTTTATTGGAACCCTTAACTTTCGGTTGTCGCGCTTTTTGTGCGTTTTTAATATTTTCAGTGTACCTTCCTGAACGGTGACAGACATATCTTTGTTAGGAAGAGTTCTTGATTGTACAATAACAAATGATGACTGACTATTTGCCTCTATTGTAAGCTTCCACTTTTTAAAATCTTCAACGGAATTAAATTGCAGGTCTTCTTATTATATCATGGACATCAACAAAATGAAGATCCAGTTCAGCCAAGGATGAAAACAAAGTTCTACATAGAGGGCATGTAATTGTCTTTAAATGTGATTGTATGAAGACTTTGTGTTTTAATTTCATGTGAGCACTAATATTTGATTTTGTACTGCATTCCCTTCCACATTCTGTGCACACATAAACTGTTCTACAATTTAAAAAATGACGGTTAGGTTTTTACTTTCAAAATATTTAATATTTTGTGTCAGCCGCATGCCATAACAAAACTTACTGATTAATAACTTGCCCCTCCATTTTAATTATGCCCCACAAGGCCACAAATAAACCGGCAAACTGTTCTTGTAAGAAAACATAATACCTCGACTATGACTCATCACCGTGAAGTAAAAAAATAATTAAATCCATTGCAACCACTCGTTTAAATCTATGATAAAATTAGGAATATTCTGCGGCGATGACATAACCCCCCTAAGAAAAATAACACCTGAAGAGGGAATAACTCAAAAACTAAGAGTTTCCGACGAAAATCGTTTCAGATGCTTAATCTACGCCTTAAAATTTGTTATTCCTGAAAAAACAATTTAAGCGTGGTGTTCACAGGTGATAAAAATAAAACTGATTGTTTAATTTTGACTTGTCCATCAAGGTATTCTTTGATCATGTCGAATAATAAACAAGAAACACGATTCTCCCCCTTTTTTCTCACATCAAAATGGCCTTGCTTTCAATAGTTTTAAATCAAAAAATATGTCAAGATAAATAATAGATTTATTATTCCATTGCTTCCAAATTAAAAATACAACGCAATATATCATAAGTTTTTAAAATCATGGTATTATTTATATAAAAAGCAGGAAAACAGCTTCTTTAAATACACTTTTATTTAAAATTAATTTTCTCTTAAATTACAAATCATTTTCATCAAATCGAAGGTGCTTGGCAGATTCCTTCTCAGCTTTTTTAAGTAATTTTTCTCTTCCCCTTTGCTTCTTAGTCGATTTTTGGAACTTTACCGTTCTGTCATTTTCAATCTTTTCCCAATACTGTTCCTCTTCCTCACCTTCGATTACAGTTTTTTCCCCATTAAAATCCTTGTTGCAGAAACCTTTCGCCGCTTCACTTGTGGTAAATCTTATAAACACTTCTTCGCTGCCTGCTGGTAAAGGAATATCAACATATCTTACTTCAGGAGATACAGACTTTATTTCATTCTAAAACAGTAAAGGTGAAAATAACAAACTGTTTTCATTTTAACTTCAGCTATATCAGAACAATTCATTAATTTTGATGTTTACCTTTAGTTTTTTCACATCCATACAAGGTTCCTGCAATTTTAACTTTACAATAACACCAGGAACGTAACTTAATTTTTTTACTTCCTCCAAAACTTCCTCTTTCTCTTTATTGTCCTTGAAACCTTCTTTCTCCTCAGATTGATTCTTTTTCTTGTCATAACTTTTTTGACTAAATTTCTGTCTATTTAAATACTGTTTAAATTCTTTCATTTTCTTTTTTTGTAAGTTTAAATAACGGTTTCTTAATTTTTTCCATTCTTTCCTAAAAAAAATGTATGAAAGTATTGACAGGTAAACAAAAAGGTGTTAGAGCAGTTCTAACACTACTGTGGGAAAGTCATTTGATCAACTTCAGATTGTATATTATTTTTTTATTAGATACACAATATGTAATTTAACTTGTCAACAAAATAAAGTAAAAAATAACTTAGCTTACTTTGTTAAAATTTGCATTCCTAAATCCCTAATATAGTTCTTTCTCTTTTCCTTCTTGTTTTTCTTCTTTTTTCCATCATTTTCTTCATTTCCATCTGGTTGATTTGCATTGGCCACCTCATCACTTGTCTTCAATTTTTTATTTTCTTCACTATCTTCAGTACTGAGCTTCCTTTTTTTTGAATTTTCAGAAGATGTTTGCATTTCCTCATTTGTACTTTCTTCAATTTTCTCGGTGGGTTTACTGGTAGTAGATATATCAGAAGAATCATCCATTTTTTCAATTTTAAGATCTTGATTTGCTTGCAATACTTTTATTGATTCGTCCCTCTCAAAAGTAGCAATACTTCGGAGGTTCTCTGGATTTTTTTCTGAAGATATTTTACAACCTATACTCTCAAAAAATGAGATGGCTTCATTTGCCTGTTCCTCCAGTTCATACTCAACAAAAGCAAAACCCTTATTAGCTCTATTATGTTTATATTTGGGAATGGAAACGTAAACAACATTACCAAAATCTGAAAATATCTGAGACAAGGTATCATGTGTGGCATCAGCTTTAATATTTTCGATATATATTGTACAGTTATCCACATTTTCCTTTACGCTTATTGGTCTCTTTCTACATATTTTCATACCATCTTCTGAGAGTTCAATAATCTCAGACTTTTTAATAGCTTTCTGAATATCTTCTATGGTGCAGTTTAGTTTTATTATTTTATTAAATTTTAGAAAGACTTCTATGTCAACATCTAGAAAAACATACTTAGTTAATAATGGCAAAAATATTAGAAAACTGTATGTATTTGAAATTAAATAATTACACCTATAATAGGAAGCACACAATGGTGTACCTACATGATTATCCTTATTTTAGTTCACTTCTAGAACACGAGTTCGAAAGGAAAAGGTAATAAGTCTGATAGGGACATGAACAGAAGTTCAAAACAAGTATATAAATAACTTCCTGTGAAACCAAGCACAAATCAGTCTTACATTCCCATATCTTTACTTTGCAATCCGACCATAGTTGATAGATTTACTAGTAATATTACCAGGAGCACAGCCAGGCCTTAAACCCCTAACTAAATACTTACAGGGACTTTCTGTTATCAACTGAGCTAAGAATCTATCTTTAGTAAGATTGGAATCGCTAAAATAAAACTCCATTTGGTGTAAAATCATGTTGTACAAGTGTTTCTTGCGGTGCCTGGATTTTTTTGGTTGTTCTTCGGGAAGAGGTTCACATTCTCCTTCACCCATTTTAATAATATTTTGAACCGAAAAATATTAAGTTTCAAAAGTAATTATTTATTTCCAAATACGTTTATCAAATAAACATAAACAACAAAGGTGACAGGTGCTAGGTTATGTTCATAATTACGCTTATCATCTTTTACCACAGAGGAATGATAGGTCGTCGCTGTCGCTCTTTTACCATATTGGCATCTGCTCTTTGACCGAATTGCCAGCGTACTGAGGTGGCCATAACCTTCTTAGTTTAAGAAGGGCATGGCCCAAATACCATGGCATGGCCTGGCTGTTACTGAATCGCTATTGACCCGGGTTCAGACCATAAATAAATCACCTCTGTACCATATGCATTGTAGAGAAATATTATTACCTCGTCTTCGTAAAACAAAGGTATGATATGAACACAAAATAACCGCGGCAGTGGCTCAGAGATGAGTTACTGCCATTCGACCGTGGCGGTCCGAGCTCGATTCTCCGCACAATAAAAAAAAGTATGTCCCAAATTAAGTATCTTTAGTAATGCAGGGAAGAACGTATAATGCATCTTCTTCCAACGCACCCCATTCATACCGGATGAGATCGGACATCTTGTGGGGTGCGGAAGAAGGTACACATTCCCCAATCGGTAGGTCATGCAATGGGATAGCCCACGAGGGGGGGGGGGGGGGGGGGGGGGTCCAAGAAGCAAGCCTTTGTTCGAGTTCTGTGAAGCAAGCTGGCTGAACAGCCATTAGTAACACAGAACAAACAATAAGAAACAGTATCAAAAATTATTTTATTAACAAAATAAAAAAGTATTAACAAAAAAGGTTTTTATGCTTCTTTAGGACGTTTGTCTACCCAAGCCTTAACATTTGGGATATCGAGAACGTTCTTCCTTACAACCAAAAGACTGGGATAGCCAACAAGGGGATCCCTTTTCAACATGAATGTTAGGAAGTCAGTAATGGCCACGAGGTATAGGTCTGCCCATGATAGCTGGAAAAAAAAATTAATTTTAATTTTTTTTTGTCTTGTGGTTTGTGTGTTTATCATATTAAAATGTTAACTTCTACTATAAGTAGGTAAATTGACATTATACAAGTTGCTACAAATCGGTGTACCTACAAGGGGATCTCAAAAACGGTAAGAGATACAGCTTAAATTTAGGCAAAGTTGCGTATTTTGGAGATTAATAATTTGGCGAAAGAAAATTCCCTTGTACGCACACGAAATTGGAGCACCCTGTATATACCACATTATATAAATATTTATGTGTTAAACAAACTGCTTTGAGAAATAAAAAATGCAGTATTACAAGGTTTACAAGAATTCCCTGATCTCGCCTTACAAATATAATCTGATTGCCTTTCTTTTGCCAAATGAAAATAGTATGAAGCTACTTTTTACACAATTATTCTGTTTATTAAAATTTCGTCCTTATACATCACTTACAGTAGGGTGAGGTATGGCCACGGTGCCATGCCTGCCGTATCAAGAACACCATTTGAAGCTGATCAGGTGTTATATTATTGGATTTGCTTTAAAAATAAGAATAGAGACCGTTATCAGTTTCAATTAGTAAGGCATGCGGGGCCATCGCACCGTGGTCCCACCTCACGAGCCACCACTGGGTTACTGTATAGGGCTGGAATCCTGTATTATAATCTAAATTTAGGACAAGAATTAAGTTTACCTTTCCATTGGCAAGATATCCACCATTTTGTTTTGCCCAAGAGTCCAATTTGCCTAACAAAAATGGAAGACCTTCCTTTTCAAGAGGTTCCTGCAGTTTTTCTTTAACTTTTTCGTCGGCTTCCCAGAACCATGTTCCCACCTCTGAAAATAAAATATAATTAAGAGTGAAGTCTAGTGATGCATTCGCCATTTCGTTTTGATCAATATTTCTTATCCTTTTCGCTTTATTCAAAAAGCGGCCCAATAGCCGTCCTTGAGTAGCAATTACATACAGTTTTGAACTAAAAAAATTTTGATTAATGAATTAATAAAAGTAAAAAACGAAAATTTACTCTTACACATCAGTTTAAAGAGTCAACGAAGACAAACATAGACTGGGAGTAATTTTCATTGGATTTCCATAGTTATGATATTACTATACAAAAATTTACTCTTACACATCAGTTTAAAGAGTCAACGAAGACAAACATAGACTGGGAGTAATTTTCATTGGATTTCCATAGTTATGATATTACTATACAGGGTGTTTTTTAATGAGTGCCTATACTTAAGGTTGTGAATCCTTGGGTGATTTTAAGAAGAAAAGTTAATATTAACATATAACCTAAAGCTTTTCATTTTTGAGCTACAGGGTGTTAACATTTTTTAAAAAATATAACTTTTTTGTCATAATTATTATATAACTCTTAGATATTTTTATGCAATTGTGTACACACCTCTTAATCATTAAGGAGCATTTTTTGACCTAAAAGATTTTTTTAAATTTTTACCAGTGAAGTCCGTACGGGGTTTGAACTGAATATTTTTACAGAAAAAAATGGTAGTGCACTGATTTTTCTAAAAACCAACTTATATTTAAAA
Organism: Polydrusus cervinus; assembly: GCA_935413205.1. Lineage (NCBI taxonomy): Eukaryota > Metazoa > Arthropoda > Insecta > Coleoptera > Curculionidae > Polydrusus > Polydrusus cervinus. Next base: position 9,608,632 of record OW284516.1, read on the forward strand.
TCTTCATTTATTTTGGAGCAAATTTGGTCCATAGACTTACTTTCGTATGATGCACCCTTTTTGCATAAAAAATAAAAACCAAAAAAACAATTTTTTCTTCGGTTCATTGAGACTGCTATAGATATTTTGTTGAAAAAAAAATGAAGAACTTTAGGACATATGTTAATATTAACTTTTCTTCTTAAAATCACCCAAGGATTCACAACCTTAAGTATCGGCACTCAATTAAAAAACACCCTGTATATCACATGGCTAGTAATAATAGAAAAACTATACTCACTAGTTTTAAGATCGTTTACGGTATCAACTGCAGCATCAATTTCCCAATTTTCTAAAGAAGTTTTACCAACAAGCCCGACAACGTTTGCGAGGTATCTGACAATAGCAAGGCTTTGATACAAAACCTTTCCATCGACTTCTAGAAGGGGCATTTGACCAAGAGGAGTTTCTGAAAAAGGAATTAAATTATCTTTCTTGCATTGATCTATATTTAATTTTTATAAGGATGAAGGTCCACCTTTAGGTTGAAATTCATACTTCATATTTACTCAAAGATTTAATATATACATATACATATACCTAAGCCAAAGACAAAATTTGATGTTAATGTCAGGGAGAAACATCTCTATAGCGATTAATCGTTTAAAAATTAAAAATTAAGTAAAAATAAAATATCACAGTAAAAACAAAATAAAACGTTTTATTTTTTACTTACTTGATTTAAAAGTTCCCCATTCTTCACCGGATAGACGTTGGTCTACAAATTCGAGTCCTCCGTAGCTCAAAATGTATCTAATTGGTTCTCCAAGACCAGTAAGGTCGAAGTAAGTGAGTTTGTATTGAGGGGCCATGTTTCTAATAGAAAGAAAGTTAACAGATAAGTATATACATATGTATACTGTTGTTTATTATATTATACTTATATCTTCGCACAATAAGAGAGTATTTAGCTTGTTGTCTTGGAGGAACGCGGGGGGTGGGGGGGGGGGGGATAAGGAAGATCAAGGGCACCTTTGTGTCATTCCTGGGAAGAGATACTGTGAGCAAAATGAGAGTACAGTTAAGAGTAAAAAGTTAAAAAGAAAAACCGTACCACAACACTGAACTAACTGTACTAGTCCAGCGCACAATTACACTTACATATTATTTTCTGCTGGTAATAACAAAGGTAAATATAAAAAATCAACCATTATTATGTCAAAATTGACTAGCAGATAATAAAAGGCTATTTGTTTTACTAAGAACGTCTTATTAAATTATTCATTTCTTGTAGGGGCATGCATTAATTAATAATTAAGATTAGGTATTTATACCAATGTTTTCAAAACAAGTTACATAATAATTTTGTTATCTTTTTCTAAATATTAATAATTTGATAACATTTTATATTACATGTTTGTTTATTGTATAATGTATTTTTATTACATATAGCTTATTCAATTGATACCCACAATCGTGCCCACAATAGATACAAAAATAAAAATGTAATCACTTTTTTTTCTGCCCTAAAAATTGCCCCTTAATACTTTAATACCATAAATATTCAACAATGAATGTAGGTGGATCAGACCGCGTCAAAATTTGCCATGTAAAGTTGCGGATTTTTTGGACCCGAATTATAAAAAAAACTAAGCAGGATATTGAATATCAATTTTCACCATCGTCGGTATGAGAAAGTTATTTTCATGCAAAAAAAATCGAGGAAAAAATTATTTTTTTATTTAATTGTATTTTTTAAAATAGGTACCTAAAATTATTTTTTCTAATGAAAATATATTAATTGAAAAAAAGTTGGATATGCCCCGACTATTTGGGGCACAATGTAAAATTTAAAATAATTTTCAACTGTAGATCTGATACCTTTTTATAACTCCTGTTTGAAAAATAATAAAATGTTGAGTAGTTTAGAAGCTATGGAATCCTGCATTGAGCGCGAACCCCTCTATAATGCGACAAGGCGAAAACTCGTACGAGTTCTTTTCTATAACTGAACTTGATCTGCTAGGGTCTCTAATGATCGACAATGCCAGTGGCGGCTCGTCAGGTGAAGGGGTTCTTCACCAAAAAAAAAAAATAAAACCAGGAGGAAAGTTTTTCGACAATATTAAATATTAATGTACCATTACAGCTACAATTTTAGCACTTAAAAAATAATTATGTTCGAATTAATAATATTAATTTAATCCGAATGTAGCTATTCATAATAGGGCCACGGTTAACTCCGATGGACAATAATTATAAACACTCGTACATTTTGGCGCGTCCCTGTCGACCGAGTCCATTAGCTCAAAACAAGTAAAGACCCAACCCCCAGCATGGCTTTGATATTCACTGTTGCTATGGTTACGTGACGTCAGTCACGCGAACAGCATGTAACAATTTGCATTATGATGAAGGGCAATTTAAAAATAGATCAGTCCTATGCAACATTGTTTTAGCATTGGTTCGCCTAACCTTAAGGTATTTATTTTGAGGCTTCGCGAAACTTACGGTTATAGATATCGTTTTTACGTGATTTACTGTGTGATTAAACAGTTTTGTTTTTATTTTTCAGTTAATTCAGTAGTGTACGTACACTTAGTTGTGTGTTTTAAAAATGAACCCAATTAATGACATAGTTTGTAATTTGTTGGAAACTCCATTCAGTCGTTGGACAGATGAGGATAAGAGATACGTTTTATTACACGGGTTTTTAGTCAATGTTTGTTTAAGTACCCGCACTATACCTAGCTCTTCACCATTTTTTAAGACCGCTAGCTGCCACTGGATAATGCACTTTTCCACTTATAGTTCTGCCTGTATGTTGATGTGAAAATTCAAACTACTCGACATGAAAAGACGAAATATGTGAATCAACCCCATTATGTCTATCTGATAATATTTAATAATTTATTGCCGGTCGATATAGATATATACACAAGGAAGTCCCTTGGGTGGCCCTCAACAACATAAGCACAAGATACGTACAATGTGGCTATTTTTATTTAAATGGTTATATATTTTTAGGGCCTTATGCACCCCTATAATTATTATCTCAAAAACAAACTTTTATGCAATCTATAAAATCACAGTCAAGTACAAGGTTTTGTTTAATGACACACCTATCAAAGCAAACAAAAATACAAGTTACCTTGAAAATCGGACTTGGGTTTATTCACAAACTTAGTTGAAGAACCACAAAAGTAGACTGGAATTATTCTCAGGCTCAGCTAACTAATATACCATTTAAAAAATTCCTTGTCACTTTGGGTACTAAAAATGATAACCTTTTTAAAGGATTACGTGTATAAAAATAAACCTGTAATAACAATTTTTATAAGGTCGGACAAAAGTCACGCAACAAAGCACTATTTAATAGTTGACTGAACCATACAGAATTGAAATTTGTAATAGTTAATTATGACGACTTAAATATGTCGATAATTTTAAAATGTTAATTCATTTTAAAAAATAATGGCAAAAATGTATGTAACATAGGCGAGCTACAGAAGACCAAAGAGCAGTGGCGGCTCGTCAGGTAAAGGGGGGCTCTTCACCAAAAAAAAAAATAAAACCAGGAGGAACGTTTTTCGACAATATTAAATATTAATGTACCAATACAGCTATCATTTTAGCCCTTAATAAATAATTATGTTCGAATTAATAATGTAGCTATGCATAATAGGGCCACGGTTAACTCCGATGGACAATTTACATAATGATGAAGGGCAATTAAAAAATAGATCAGTCCTATGCACCATTGTTTTAGCCTAACCTTATTTTAAGGTATTTATTTTGAGGCTTCGCGAAACTTACGGTTATAGATATCGTTTTTACGTGATTTACTGTGTGATTAAAAAGTTTTGTTTTTATTTTTCAGTTAACTCAGTAGTGTACGTACCTACTTAGTTATGTGTTTTAAAAATGAACCAAATTAATGACATAGTTTTTAAATTGTTGGAAGCTCCATTCAGTCGTTGGACAGATGAGAATAAGAGAGACGTATTGTTACACGGATTTTTAGTCAATGTTTGTTTAAATACCCGCACTATACCTAGCTCTTCACCATTTTTAAGACCGCGAGCCGCCACTGCCAGAGGGAATCCTGAAGATGTTTTTCTCAGTATTTTCGAAACTACTGTCTTAAAAATGTCGCCAAACGAAAGCGAGGGCTGAATTAAAATATATCTAACATTTGGGTATGTCTAATCTACTAACTTGTGGACTAACATTTAAATCGTGCCACACGCTAGACGAATTGAGCCAGCTCATACAAAATGGGTATGGATGATTCGAGTTAATAGAGCTACTTGCTAGTACCATCAAAACCAGCTTAGTATCATACTATATGTAGGTAGTATTTTATTCTTATCAATTTTGAAAAAAATCGAGCCACACGCTAGACGAATTGAGCCAGTTCGTTCAAAATATGTATGGATAATTCAAGTCAATACAGCTATTTGATAGTATTATCAAACCTAGCCTAGTATCATACTAGGTAGTACTTTATTAAAAAAAAAACGTGTCACACTTTAGACTAATTGAGCTATATCATTCAAAATCGGTATATTATTATACAATTCGAACCAATACTACTTGGTAGTATCATCAAACCCAGCCTAGTATGAAACTAAGGAGTACTTTAGACCAGGGGCGGTTCTAGACCCAAAATATTGGGGGGGGGGGGCACCACGTGGGCGTAGCCAGAAAATATGCTCGGGGGGCGTAAGTAGGACATTTTTTTTTCTGAAGAGAGGGATAGTCGGGACTATATGTATGCCATGGTATTGTACCTAGTGAAGAATGCGGAAAAGCGCCGCAGGCGAAAAATTTTCGGGGGCACGCCCAAAGTTCGTTTAAAATTCACCTAACTACTATCAAATTTTGAAAATTAAATTATTACTTCTCCCCCTTTGCATGGTTGGATTAAATTTGTTTTTAATGTTTTTTTTTTGATATTCCTAGCTGGCTCTTTATTTAAAAAAAATACATTTTTTATAATTGTGAAAAATATGAATATTGGTGTCAACCAGCGTTTTCCGGGCTCGGTTTTTCATGATTAAAAAAAAAGTAAATATCGCTCACCACGTCAAAATTGATGATTTTTTCAGAAATCATGTATATTTCAGGAGCGTAGATCTAAGAGCGGTTTTTGGTGCAAATGCTTAGATTTGGAAATACTCCTTCTTAAGTGCCGTATATTTATATTCCTAATAAAGCATTCTCATTTCATCCCGCACTATTTTTTTTATTATAAATTATTACACTTCTTCCATAAAAAATGTTTCAATTGAAATGTTTACCTTAATTTTTCTCTTAAGAAATAAATACCTAATTGTTTTTGTTTTAAAAATATTTTATTGCATTGGGTTATATTTTTGTTGATTATTTAAAATAGCTCTAAAAAAGGGAAAACGTATATAATGGAAAAATTCTATAAAATATTATTCTTTTTACTCGTTTTCCTTTAAAATTGCATCAAAAATCAATAACTAAAACGATATGCGCGTGAAACCTTAATCTCTATATAAAAGGGGACTTTTAGAAGGAAAATTTTAAAAGCTAAACGTTTCCTACAAGACCTTTGTAATCTAAGCCATGAAAACTATATTTAAAGATTTAAATTAAGAGTCCATGCGTGAGATGAAAATGCAGCCCGGCAGCTCCCCCCCCCCCCCCCCCTTTTTATACGCCACTGGGCGCAGCCACAATTTTTGGTAGCCTTCGCAAGCAAATAACGCCACAGCCCAAAATTTTTTAGGATCATGCTCAAATTGTATCAAATTATGTAAATAATAAAGCACCCGAAATATTTTTTTATCAGTGGCATGAATTTTATAGTTTTTTTCAGAAATGTCGAGGGTCCTGGGCCCCCCAGGCTCCCCCGTAGAACCGCCGCTGCTTTAGACCTATCAATTTTTTAAAAAATTTTACCACACGCTAGACGAATTGAGCTAGTTCATCCAAAATAGGTATGGATAATTCAAGTACCGTATATATAATACTGGACAAGATTTTTTTAAAAATTGATAAGAATAAAGTACTACCTACACCTAGTTTGATACTAGGTGTTTTGTCCAATAGTGTATATAAATCATACCAGGATCTTTATATAAAAGATAGTAGGAAACCGGTTCATTCTGAAACTTTATTTGCTGTATTCATAACAGATAACTCCGTATATTATTAATCCGTGTAATTTTAGAGATTTGGTATAATTTATTAATGTTAGCATTTTGTTTTCGTATAATATAGTATTTATATATACCCACCCAAAAAATAAACTCCAAATAAAACAGAATGACGGGTATATTAAGAGACCCGTGATACGAGAGAAATGTTTTAATTAATATATGCGCCGCAGTCGGAGTGTCAAGACTCTTACAGATTTAGTTAAATTCAGTGGCGTAGCAACCGCTGTATCAGCTATATCAATGATACAGGGCCCACGCACCAAAAGAAGGAAAATGTTTTTGCTGTTTAGCAAATATCAGATATTTAGTTTGGGCCCACCACCTGGCTCTTGATACAGGGCCCATTCAATGCTAGATACGCCACTGGTTAAATTACTTATTTTCTTACTTGCAGTGACGTATTTTAGGGCACGTTCTGTGGAAGGGGGCTTGTACGTTTAATTTATACACAAAGCTTAGTTAAAATTGAAGGGGGGGTATGTATTAAGAATTATTGTGGAAATGTATGATACATTGCGCAATTTTATTTAGTTTAGGCGATAAAATGTACTTGCGGTATCATATTACAAATTATTAAATATAGCACATGACTGATGTGATTAGATATTATATGAAGTTAAAAGTCATTTATAGATACTTTACAAAAAAAATAGATCAATAGCACTTATAAAAATTTAAAGTAGGTACCTACCTTACTGAACATTTTACTTTTGGTTTGCCGACAAACCGTCAACAAAAATGGGAAACTCGCTCTAACAACTCATAATTAGAGCTGTTAAAAACTCAAATTCGTAAGAGTAATTAATGTCTTTCCCTATTGATAACAGTTTCGTTTCCGCAAAAAAAAATAAAACCAGGAGAAAAGTTATTCGACAATATTAAATATTAATGTATCAATACAGCTACCATTTTAGCCCTTAAAAAATAATTATGTTTCTAATTAATAATATTAATTTAATCCGAATGTAGCTATGCATAATAGGGCCACGGTTAACTCCGATGGACAATAATTATAAACACTCGTGCATTTTGGCGCGCCCCAGCCAACCGAGTCCGTTAGCTCAAAGCAAGTGAAGACCCAACGCCCAACAGGGCTTTGATATTCACCGTTGCTATGGTTACATGACGTCAGTCACGCAAACAGCATGAAACAATTTGCATTATGATGAAGGGCATTTTAAAAATAGATTAGTCGTATGCACCATGGTTTTAGCATTGGTTCGCCTAACCTTAAGGTATTTATTTTGAGGCTTAGGGTTATAGATATCATTTTTACGTAATTTACTGTGTGATTAAAAAGTTTTGTTTTTATTTTCAGTTAATTCAGTAGTGTACGTACAGTTCTGTTCATAAAGACCCGTACAAGTCTTATGATTAGTTTTTGTATTAGTTAAGCAGTTTGAAACAGGCTTTTGTGATTATTTCTTTTAGGTTATCAGAGACGTATGTTTAAGGTTATATGCAATAAATGCAAATCATTGGCGTAAAAAAAATTACGTAAAATGGTAACTAATATTTTATATTTATAATAATTTTATAAAAATGCGAACAAATTGAATATTATATTAAACAAGAACAATAAGATAGTAGGTATAAAAATTAATATTTGGTCATTGAACCTTGTTTCTCGATCACTTGAGCCAATCTATTAGGCATTGAGTTAATCAAATTTCTTGGGTCAAGCTCCTCCCAGCATTCATGAATTATTTCCCACAATTCAGTAGAATTCTGTTAATTTAATTTTTTTCGCCGCAACGCGATTTTTTAACTCTGATTCATTAATTCTTCTACTGGCGGTAGGTCGAGAGCCAGAAAATTCTGTGATATTTATAGCCTCCCTCGCGACTTCAAAGGGATGATCTCTTAAGTGCTCCAGAAGCATAGCATCCTCTTCGGGACTGGTAACCCTAGAACGACCGGAACCCTCCTTTCTTTTCAAGGGCCCTTTTTGCTCCCAACGCTTTTTAATTTCTAGAATTGTGCTCTTAGCTCTGCCATAAAATTGTGCTAGGGCACGAATTGACCATCCTTCTTCAATTTTTGTCACTATTTGTGCCTTCTCAACTAATGTTAAAGGACGAGGCATTTTAAAATGTTTGACTTTTAGACGTCTATCAACAATTGCCACCATGCACTTTTAAAAACCTTTAAAATAAAAAAGAACTATTTACACCATGGCAAATTAAGTGTACGGGTTTTTTATGAACAGAACTGTACCTACTTAGTTGTGTATTTTAAAAATGAACCCAATTAATGACAGTTTGTAATTTGTGGGAAACTCCATTCAGTCGTTGGACAGATGAGGATAAGAGAGACGTTTTGTTACACGGGTTTTTAGTCAATGTTTGTTTAAGTACCCGCATTATACCTAGCTCTTCACCATTTTTTAAGACCGCGAGCCGCCACTGAACAATTATTGAACTAAACTTGAAATAATGCAGAACAAGAATTTCCTTTCATGAAATAATATTTTATTAGGAAAATTAAAAGCACAATTATTTAACTTATTCAGTAAAAAATAAATATATATTAATCCAAGAAGGTTTCTTTAGGACGCCTGTTTACCCATGCCTTGATTTTTGGAATAGCTAGAACATTTTTCCGTACAGCCAAGAGATTGGGGTAACTGGCAATAGGTTCGGTTTTCAAAAGGTAGCTTAAAAAGTCTATAATAGCGACGAAGAATAAATCTGCCCAGGTCAGCTAAAAAAAAGTAATATATGTACATTTTCAATTTTGGGTAATGAGCGTCATTCTGTCATTCTACAATGTTTTTATAGTCCCCAGAAAGCATGTTTCCCATACGCAAAACATGTTGGAAACATGTTGTGCTCCCCTATCTTGCTAAAAAAGATTTGTTAATTTTATAAGGTCCAGCAAATTCCTACCAAGTTTGTCATGTCGGAGGTTATTCCCACATTGGATTCCTCCGAAGATTTTGAGTCTTCTTCGGGTCAGTGCTTCGCAGTTATATATAATATGTGAGGCGGTTTCGTCCTCTTTGCCGCAAAGCCTGCATTCAATGGGACAATTGTAAATTCCTACTCGACATAGGTGTTTTCTTAAGTGGCAGTGGCCTGTTAGTAGGCCGACAACTTGTTTTAGCTGGGTGCGCGTTAGAGGCAACATTCCAGTTGATAGCCTTTTGGAGGGTTTCCCAATTGTGGCCCTCGCTTGGGTATGTCCAGGTATCCTGTTCCATAGGGATAGGTGTTGTTGTTGCGCCCACCTGTCTGATGTTGCTTTGGTTACCTGTTTTGATATTCCAAGGGCGGGTTCAGGGCCCCTGAGTTTTTGAGATGATCCGGCTCTAGCCAGTTCATCGGCCCTTTCGTTGCCCGCTATCTTCAAGTGACCAGGAACCCGCAAAACATGTTAATACGAAAGTTGAAGATTAGCAAACTATCCAACAGACAGAACAGAATAACCTATATTTCATAGCTTTTTTAAATAAATTTGCAGAATTACACAATAACCCATCCATAACTTTACTGTAAGGGCGAAATATAACCTCCCCCCAAAAATTTTCAGGGTTCAGACGGAGGCGAAACTCCCTTCATCCCCCATTTTGTTAGGTATCTACCCCTTACCTTTTTAAGGGCAAGATATCCACCATTTTGTTTCGCCCAAGAGTCCAATTTGGATAATAAAAATGGCATGTCCGTTTCAAGGGAGCCCTTCAGATTATTTTTAATATTTTCGTTGGATTCAAAGAACCATGTTGCCACTTCTGCAAATGATAAATTAAACAACCATTAAAAGAAACAATAATATCAATCGTCACTGAAAATATAGTGTTGGTAATTAAAAGTACCTCTAAGAGTATTTAAATATTAAAAATAGAGTACTTGTATGTAGTGTATGATACAAAGAATTAAAGATAGGATAGTCAGAAACTGTGACGTCATGTCGTGAGTGAAATTTTTAGTCGTAACCACGGTAAAAGATTGTAAATTACCATTCGTTTCTAGCGTTACTTATTCACCAATGATCAATCCTTAAATATCGTATCTTAGTAATATTCTTATCAATCTGTAGTTGAAGCGTATTAACTGTTATTTGTTACTGATAATAAAAGTAATCGCATTCACAAGTTAAATGTTTTTTTTATTTGCTTTTCTTGCCTTTTAATGATTATAATTAGATAGCTTAGGTATTTAATAAAGAAATTAAACTAATTTTAAATAGGAATTTCTTTCTCTGACATGGCTATACTTGATAAAAATTTAATTAAGAGTTTATTATCGCACGTAAAAAAATATTTTTCGTCTTCCCGTTGTCCTGAATGACTCCAAAATGAACATGCGTTTTACTTATGTCTAAAAACCTGTACCTAGCAATATTTTATGTGGAAATGTTCTACCCTAACTTCTCCAAAAATAATTACTATTACATATTAAAGCGGCAAAGTTAATTAAAAGCAATGTTTTTAAATTACATAATTACTTACTAATTCTAAGATCATTAATGGTGTCAATCACAGCATCAATTTCCCAATTTTCCAAAGGTGTTTTTCCAACAAGCCCGACAACGTTTGCAAGATATCTGAGGATCGCATTGCTTTGATACAAAACTTTACCATCGACTTCTAGAAGGGGCATTTGCCCTACAGGGGTTTCTGAAAAACGAAGTTTATTTATATTACTGTCATGACAGTGACGTATTTAGAGGGGGGCTGTCGAATTGCAGCCCCCCCGCCCGAGACTAGGAGCTCGGGTCTAAAAGTCTAATTGCAACTTAATTTTTCGTCTCACGCATGTACTTGTACTTTTAATTTAAATTTTTAAATAATATATTCTTAGCTTGGATTGCAAAGGTCTTGTAGGAAACGTTTAGTTTTTAAACTTTTCCTTCTAAAAGTCCTGTTTTATATAGAGTTTAGGGTTTCGGACGCATATCGTCTTAGTTATTGATTAATGATGAAATTTTAAAGGAACACGAATAAAAAGAATAATATTTTATAGTATTTTTCTATTATATACTTGTCCCTTTTTTAGAGCTATTTTAAATCAACAAAAATATAACCCAATTCAATAAAATATTTTTACAACAAAAACAAAAAAAAACAATTAGCAATTTATTTTTAAAGAAAAAAATTAAAGTAAAAATTTTAATTGAAACATTTTTTATGGAAGAAGTGTGATAATTTATAATAAAAAAATAGTGCGGGAAGAAACGAGGATGCTTTATTAAAATATACAAACCGGCACTTAAGAAGGAGTATTTCAAAACCTAAGCATTTGCACCAAAAACTGCTCATTTTGGCGTGGTGAGCGATATTTACTTTATTTTTATTTATGAAAAACTGAGCCGAAAAAACGCTAGTAAGAGTCATACATACGTCTTATGTTAAAATTTTGGATTGAAGAGCCAGCTAGGAATATCAAAAAAAAAGTAAAAAAAAACATTTACAAAAACAAATTAAATCCAACCAGAGGGAGAGGTAATAATTTAATTTTCGAAATTTTATATTAGTGAATTTTAAAGTGAACTTTGGGTGCGGCCTCGAAAATTTTTCGCCTTTTCCACTAAGTACAATATCATGAAATACATGTAGTCCCCGACTGCCCCTTTCTCCAGAAAAAAAATTAGTCCCCCCCCCCCGAGCGTATTTTCGGGCTATGCCACTGTACAAGGCGTTACACTTATATTAATGGGTGATTTCCTTGCCTAATTTGTTTTTAAGTTGAAAAGTTTCTTTACTAAATTTCCAGGCAAAAAAAAACGACCGCTAAAATTTGTACTTTGATTTTTAAAAGTAATCATACAAATTTTAACTAACTTGGTTTCAAAGAGGCCCATTGTTCCTTTGTTATGCGGTTGTCTACAAATTCGAGTCCTCCATAGCTCAAAAGGAATCTGATTGGTTCTCCAAGACCAGTAAGGTCGAAGTAGGTGAGTTTATATTGAGGGGCCATATTCCTAAGAGAAAAAATTAATTTTTAATTCTACATAAATTCCAACGCAGATTTTTATAAAAAAAGTTTAATATCGACAAAATGTTTTCTTAACATTCCTATAAAACTATTTGTTAAACTTCATAATGGTACCAATTCCTTAAAAATATTTTTTGCTTACCTTGTAATTAGTCCCTTGGATCACAAAGTTACTTTAAGAACCGCGGAAGCAGAGTACAACATACAACTATTTTCCTACGAAGCTAACTAATATGCACCAGCCGGAAAATTCCATATCGGTTCTATATTCTATTATTAATCGATGACCTTGATTATACTTATTATGATTATGAGTTTAAACACAGAGCATAACACTTTTTACCGATGTGCAGGACCGTCGAGGTCTGGAACGAGCCCTGGGGCACCCAGGTTTGCGGGTCCCTTTAATTCAACACAAAAATACGCGGAAATAAAATGTCAACACACTCGAAAAATAATATACATATGTAAGTATTTGATTATTAACAATGATAAAGTGAATACAAGATGTAAAAGTAATAAGAAACAGTAAGAATATTTAATTCAAACTTTGTACATACCACTATAATATAGCAATAAAATATAATGAATCTTTTATAAAAATTAAACACTTAACAAAATACCTATATTAGTTCCGCCTTTTGAGCTTTCTGATGATCGGCAAAGTAGGCTTACTAATGCCTCTTCATCGAAAGCTGAAGCGCCTAAACTCGTAAGACGATCCTGGCACATTGTAGAACGAAGTAAGTTTTTTATACTCGCGGGAATACTTAATAATCGTTTACCTTCAGCCACACTTACTGGAACAATAAATTCTTTAAAGCTTTTACAACATTCGAAAATAGGACTTTTGGATATCACAAGCCTGTTTAATAGCTTTAATAAATTAACCAAGGTTAGCATTGTTTATTATTAACGCATCCAAATGCGAGTATTTGTACTCGGCTGTTAGGCGAATATCTTCTCCTTTAAGGACAAAAAAAGTTAAATTGATCGTTTTTTTTTTAGGAGTGAAACGTGTCGTATCAAGATTCAGGGGCGGTTCAACGGGGGGCCCAGGACCCCCAACATTTCTGAAAAAAACTATAAAATTCATGGCACTGATAAAAAAATATTTCGGGTGCTTTATTTACATAATTTGAGCATGATCCTAAAAAATTTTGGGCTGTGGCGTTATTTGCTTGCGAAGGCTACCAAAAATTGTGGCTGCGCCCAGTGGCGTATAAAAGGGGGGGGGGGGGGAGCTGCCGGGTTTAAATCTTTAAATATAGTATTCTTGGTTTAGATTACAAAGGTCTTGTAGGAAACGTTTAGAACTTTTCCTTCTAAAAGTCCCCTTTTAATTAGAGATTAAGGTTTCACGCGCATATCGTTTTAGTTATTGATTTTTGATGCAATTTTAAAGGAAAACGAGTAAAAAGAATTATATTTTATAGAATTTTTCTTTATATACGTTTTCCCTTTTTTAGAGCTATTTTAAATCAACAAAAATATACCCCAATGCAATAAAATATTTTTACAACAAAAACAATTAGGTATTTATTTCTTAAGAGAAAAATTAAGGTAAACATTTCAATTGAAACATTTTTTATGGAAGAAGTGTGATAATTTATAATAAAAAAAATAGTGCGGGATGAAATGAGAATGCTTTATTAGAAATATAAATATACGGCACCTAAGAAGGAGTATTTCCAAATCTAATCATTTGCACCAAAAACTGCTCTTAGATCTACGCTCCTAAAATACATGATTTCTGAAAAAATCATCAATTTTGGCGTGGTGAGCGATATTTACTTTTTTTTTTAATCATGAAAAGCCAAGCCCGAAAAACGCTGGTTAGAGTCATACATACGTCTTATGTTAAAATTTTGGATTGACACCAATATTCATATTTTTCACAATTATAAAAAATGTTTTTTTTTTTAAATAAAGAGCCAGCTAAGAATATCAAAAAAAAAAATTTTATCCAACCATGCAAAGGGGGAGGTAATAATTTAATTTTCGAAATTTGATAGTAGTTAGGTGAATTTTAAACGAACTTTGGGCGTGGCCCCGGAAATTTTTCGCCTGCGGCGCTTTTCCGCCTTCTTCGCTAGGTACAATACCATGAAATACATATAGTCCCGACTATCCCTCTCTTCAGAAAAAAAAATGTCCTACTTACGCCCCCCAGCCCCCCCCCCCCCCCCCCCGAGCATATTTTTCTGGCTACGCCAATGTGGTGCCCCCCCAATATTTTGGGTCTAAAACCGCCCCTGCAAGATGTTATTAATAACTTTGATTTTTGTTATACACGGTGTCCCATAACGTAACTGGAGATACTAGACATCAAACTAAGCCGATTAAGTCATATATGACTTAATGTCTTGTATTTCCAGTCACTCTACGGCTCATAAGTTATGGGACACCCTGTATACAGGGTGGCGCATCGAAAACGAAACAGACATTTACGGGCAGCACATTCTTTTTTGGAAAAACGCTCAGACCCGTCGATTTTGTTTTCGAGGGGGACACAAAATTTGCAAAAAATCACATTAACACGTGCAGCCCCCTGGGCGGGGGTGGTACCACCCCAAAAATCTTAAATTGAAAGGGGGGTCGAGTGATACCTTAATTTAAAGGTCTTTCAATTCCCTTTATAATGATGAATTACTTTTTTTCATTTGTTCTAATCTAAACCCCATCCGGACATACTGAGTAGCCGGACTTCACCGGGCTCCTCGACTTGCCCTGGCCGCGAGGATACCACCCCTCTTCCCCTTTCGACGGTCCTGTCACCGACATATATGCACAAAATATCGGTATTAGAGACATGGTAACTACATAACTCAAATAGATTGCATAAATCCATATAATTTTGCAGATAAATGAATAAGATTTCCAGAAATTTCTAGTTTTCGAATATTGTTTATACAAAGCAAGAAATCTGTGCCCCGAGAAAAATGTAAAAATAAAGGTTCAAATAAATTAATCTTATATGTTAATTAAAATGTCAGGAGGTGACCTCATGAAATTCTACGATATCGAGTAAATTGCCTATAAACGTTGTTTTAACTACATTACATTGTTGTTGGTTGTCAAAATGAAGTTCGAGCTTGGTTCAACGTTAAACTAAACTTAAGAGGTAATTGTACAACCGAATCTTAGCCATATATCATAAAGATTGAAATTTGGCAAGTTTTATCTAACAAATATTGCACAATTTTATTTACTGAGTCTATTAAAGCACGTTATTATAGTAAAAAGTAAGTATCCTCATATACTTTTGAAAAAATGTTTACTTTTCATATCAGATAAAATTTAGCAAGTAGATTTTTTTTTAGTTTTGTAATGTAATAGGTTGTGTACAGACAGTAGTTAAAAAATAAATCGTTAATTTTGAAAAAAAAATGCAGAGTAACCTATCCAACGATGTTAGTAAGTTTATTATTTTAATATTATTGTAGGTAGTAAATATGTCTGTTTAAAGGTTAAAGACAATTATATTACTTGAATGATAGAACAGTTTTTGGACTTCCATTGTCTTAATTTGTTTTTGAATCACAGCGTTTCAACTGGTATCTCCAGCCATTTTTAGGTGAATAATACATAAAGTATTCAACTTCAGAGGACTGGAGATATCTTACCAGTTGAAACGTTGTGATTTAAAAACAATGAAATTCCAAAACTCTACTATTGTTACAGAAAGGTTATATATCTTTAAGAGTGAGGCCTAGTGTCGCATTCGTTATTTAGTGTTTTGATCAATATTTCTTTACTTCTTCCTTTTATCCAAAAATCGGCCAAATACCAAGCATAATTACCTACAATTTAAAGTTAAACAAGATGAATTTATAAAGTAATAAAAGCAGAAAATGAAAAATAAACAATTTTCATAAATTTTCGTTTTTGCTTTTATTAATTCATTAATCAAAACTTCGTTAGATCAAAACTGTAGATAATTGCTACTCAAGGACGGGTATTTGGCCCCTTTTTGAATAAACCGAAAAAAATAAGAAATATGAATCAAAAAATTATATGGGGAATGCATCTCTAGACTTCCCTCTTAATAAACTTATTTATCAATTCCCTGAAATCTTGCTTGTTGGAGCAAATTTTTCTTTGGTAGGTACTTAAAATTATAAATAATTATGTATGTATGAAAAGAAAATATTTTTTTAAATAAGAACTCTAGTCATAAATTAAATTATAAGCAAAAACATGCTATATACATTAACGCATATTTTGACAATAATGACATTTGAAAGTGGTGTTTCAAAATGGCTACTATGACGTAATTTCCGTCGTGGTCAGAGAATAGTATTTAAACTCTTCTTCTATATTATCATTCCCTTTTAATAAATTTATTCTATGGATCAAACAAGGCTAATAGGCTTTTTCACTATGAATTTAAGAATATACAGGGTGATTCCTAAGTTGAGACTTCTGTTTTACCTGTGTATAGAAGGCATTAAAATAAACATAAATTTCAAATATATTTTTTTTAAAAACGCATAAATAAGGTAATACATTCATTTATTACACTATGGATCAAATACGGTTCTGCCTAACTTGCCCGTTGAATAACATTAAAAAAACTTCTGGGTGTAGGATGAGCCCGCAAGAGAAAGCGTTCTGCGTATAATCTCGAAGCAGTAGCCGCACTTTGACGACACTCACAGCAAATTAGCACCTTATATCTACTAGTTCATTGTTTTCAAATTTTACCATTTTCACGTGTCACCAATTTAAAATTAACTTGCTTCAGAAAAACACGCCGCAGCATGACGCCAAATAAATAACTGACCACCGACCCATAAACAGCATGACTAATAACCACTAATAAGACAAATACAGCATAAAGTATATCAGGGTATGTATTGATGACCAGACCCGCACTTAGATTTTTGACTTCTGTATCTCGCCTATTTTTAAGTTTTTTAAAAAATGGTAAGTATTTATAAATGTTGTTTATTTTAATGCCTTCTATACACAGCTAAAATAGAGGTATCAACTTAGGAATCACCCTGTATATCAATAAAAATCTTCCTCGAGTATTACAAACCTTTTCTGGAAACAATTAAAAACACGGCGCGAAAACAGTGAGTTTAAAAACATAAGATGAGAAGAAATGTGCGTCATCGTATTAACCGCACCATTATTTTATTTGCCAGTCGTGCGACCGATTATACTGATATCTTTGTTTCGATAACTTAAATAGACAAAGAGAGTTTAGAAATAGGAAACCAGACTCGATACCTCAGTCAGGTAGGAGTGCGTCGTATACAGAGCGATCGGCTGGTGCCATTGCTTGGAATTGTTGTGATGTCGGTAAGTAGTTTCGCGTGGTTTTATTAGACAGTGAGCGCTAATAACTGAAACTGTAGAATTTTTTTTTAAATCTCCAAATCACAATTTAGAGAAATAGCCTATTGCGACAATACACAAAACAACATAGAAAACATGATGCAAAAATATATTCCAGTTTATTTATTAAACTCCAAAAATAGTGAAACATTTAACTATTTTGACACTCTTGACATAAAAGTAATACCATAAATTGTCAACATTGGCATTTCAAATGATTTTCTAAATATTTTAAACTCTTCGTGTTTCTAATAACATTGCTAAACATCAAAAAACGTGCATTCACAACAAAAACCTTAAAACTAGTTTGTATTATGAAAAGGATCCAATTCAAATAGAAAACAATTTAATGTTTAATGATTGTTTGGGCGTTTCTCCATATATTCCTTGATAGTGGGTACAGACACCACATTTTCTTTAACTTTTTGCAAAATTGGAGAACCAGAAAGCAAATCTTTCTTGGCCATAAAATTCATGTAGTCAATTAGTCCTACTAATACCAAGTCGGCCCAGGTTAGCTAAAAAAATTATATGCCTGTAATATTGATATTGCCAATAAGACATTTTTGTTGACAAAATCTTTGCTGTATTTCTTTAAGTTTTTTTTATGGAAACATTAGGACTTACCTTGCCTCCAACCAGATATCCCCCATTTTCTTTAGCTTGGGCTCCCAGTTTATCCAAATAGAATGGAACAATTTCATTAAACAAAGTTTTCCCATATTCTGCTTTAGTTTCTTCATTATTTTCATAGTGGTATTTTCCTACTTCTAAAAAAAAATTAATACGTAGTTATTAACTTAATTTTTTTTTAAATTGCCACTTACTCTGTCTAAAATCATTAATAGTATCGACAGCAGCATCAATTTCAAGATCCTCCCAATCATCCTTTCCCGTCAATTTGACTTGTTTAGCTAAATATCTAGCTATTGCCAGACTCTGGTGAGCCGTTTTGCCATTGTACTCCAAGATGGGTACCTGCCCATAGGGAGTGCCTAAAAGTTAAATAATAAAATAAAATAGAAATGATCGAAAGTGCATTTCATAGTTTAAAAAGTTTCACAGAATTTAATAATTCAAGCATGTAAAAATAATCTGCCATTCATGTTCATTTCATTGCTATTTATCCATTTGTATGCAAAACATTAATTATGGATATTAAAAAAAACAGTGTAATAATGATTTGAAAAGACAATCTCCAGGGTTCTTTGCACAAACAGTTTTGTTATATGCAATACTAGCAACACAACTAGACATCTTTGAAGAAATGTCTTGTTCTATACATACTTGGTTTTAGGGTGGGCCAGTTTTCCTTTGGGACACGACTGTCTTCAAAATCTAACCCTCCATAGCTTAAAAGAATTCTGAGAGGTTCGGCAAGACCCATGATATCAAAGTAGGTAAGCTTGTATGGGGGAGACATTTTTGATATTATGTAGGTACTATCTCACAAATACTCTAAAATAAATGAACAATATATTTTTTAACCGCTTTTGGATAGTGTAAATTATCTGTATCACACACAAAATAATTATTAGTACCTAATCCATGCTTTTGGAAAAATTGTTTATATACCAATGCATTGAAAAAATTGCTTAGATAAGAACTTGCTGCAATATTTGTTAATTGTTGAAAAAAATCAATAAATGGGGGCTACTCAAAAGATTAACACATTAGAATTGAACTGATAAATAAGTAATGTCAATAAAATGCAATTATGAAAAGAATAGGATCAATCAAATTGTGACATTATACAGGGTGCGTACGTTTGATGACAGAGCCCTGGAGTCAAAATAGTTATTTTCGAAATTGCTTTGTTTAGCCGGTAGAGGGCGCAAAAGTAATTTTTTTTTTGATATTGTAATAAAAAAATTATCTGATAGTCATTTCCGATATAAACTAGCTTGGCTTAAATTGATCTGTTTTGATGTCACAACTGTCAAAAGTTGTATACATTTTCAGAACACCCTGTATATTTATATAGTATTAGATACAATTATTGTTGTTAAAATTCAATAGGTTCTATGTCAAAGTTGCAGGTGCCAATGTGGTTACCTCAATATGTTTTATTGAACATGTAATAAATAGGTGAGAAATTTTCGACATAGGACCTATTGAAGTTACCCCTTAATTTTATAGTTTCTATACGCCCATATTATTAATGTCCTGGTAACTTTACCAGCCAGATAATTTCTAGGGAAATAATTGTTTACCGGGACATTAATAACACAGGCCATAGTCTTATACATGCTGATGCTCTTAACATCTATACATAATATGCTATGCTTGTCAACGATGTTTTGTAAAGCACCGAAAGTGTGTAAAATGCTAGTTTTGTAACTCATTCCGAAAGATATGTCTACTAGTACATAATATGAAAAAATGTGTGGAAAAATTACATTCTAGTGGCAATTGAGACAGTATAAAATTATGGTATGTCCTTTAAGAACCATTCTTGATTATTAATTATTCATTTAGACTGAGTAGGCTTGTGTCGGCAATTTTGCATTGTGGATTCATTGACTGATGATGATGTAAGCTACTTTTTCGTCATATTTTAGATTATTATTACATAGACATGGTAAAAATTATTTAAATTAGCGCCAAATGGAACTAGTCTAGCTCCAACAAGAATTCTAGTTGTATAAATAAAATAATTGCTGAGAATATAAAAGTACACCTTACTATGCCCTATGTATAATGCAGCAGGTTTAATAGGCGTTAATAAGCAAAATATATTTAAACGTTTAATAATTTAAAAGTTGTTCTTACCTAAAATTGTACAAAAACTGACAAAAGCGTGAAAGCAAGCAAGAAAAATCTAGAACTTCTTCAGAATTTAAACTTCCGTTTCCGGTCCGATCTCAGGTCGTTTGAAGGTGAGGTTGGAAACCCTTTTTCCTTTTTTTCTTCTGTGAGGTTGGCGGTCGGTTCTTTTGACGCATGATTCAGGACTTTTTACATCCTCCGAGTGAACCGGAAAAATGCCTTTTATCTTTGTTCGAGTTCTGTGCTTTTATTCAACTTAACCTAAACTAAAAGAACTGTTCAATGGGTCTTCAATTTTTTTTTAACGTCGATTCTTGTTCATGAGATCAATGGTTTTCTTAGGGCCGCTATATCCATGTCCTGGTAAACTTGCTGTTACATTAATCTAGCTGTTAACAACAAAAGTAAATATATCGATCTCCCGATATCGTTATCATTGGGTTAAATACCTTCTAACAGGAAGATAAAGTACCGGTTGGTAGAAGCGACCGCTAAGCGCTATCTGGGAGTTTAAAACGGCGACTTCACACGAGGATTTCCGAATAGTGACATTTGCTTATTATTTTATTTTACTTCTACTTACATCTTACATCACATCAAGAATTAAAAACAATTAAGGTTTTTTTGTGAATGCTTGAAAAACCACTCCAGGTTTTATTAAGTTGGGGCTATTTTGGTAACTAATGGATCTGCCTTTTGACGTGAATATATTTCCTTCGGATAGTGAAGAGGAGCTTGATGAAATGGAGCTCATCATAAATAGAAGGCCGTACACTGTAAGGCCCAGAACCGAACATATTTATGAGTGGGACGATTTTGACTTTATAGCGCGATTTCGTTTGAATAAAGGAACCGTCCAGCAAATACTGAATCGTATTGAGCCTCAAATCCGTTACAACACAGAGAGGTTAGTGGAATATTATTAAAATATATCATTAATACAAAAAACAAGTCTGGCTACTCATAAGTACAGTATCTTTCCATAATTTTTTTAACCTTGTTTCATACAATTTTTATTTACAGAAACTTCGCACTGAGTCCCCTTCAGCAACTACTAATATGCTTACGTTTTTATGCTACTGGAAACACATTAATGTCTGTGGGAGATTTTTCTGGTGTTCATCCAACTACTGCATCAAAAGTTGTAAAAAGGGTTACAATAGCTATTTGTTCTTTAAAAAGGGAGTATATATATTTACCAGAACCAGATAGTGAAGAATATTTGCAAGGTCAGCAAGGCTTTTACCAAATTGCTGCCTTTCCGAGAGTGCTACTAGCTATAGATTGTACCCACATACGTATTCAATCGCCAGGAGGCGATCAAGCCGAAACGTTCCGCAATAGAAAAGGTTGGTTTTCCTTAAATGTGCAGGCAGCTTGTGATCACAACTTAAAAATACGTAACATAGTGGCCAGGTGGCCAGGTTCTGCCCATGATAGTATTATTTTTCAAAATTCACAGTTGAAGGCTATATTTGATGCTGAACGATTGGGAAATGCTTTACTTCTTGGTGATGGTGGATACGCCAACGAAAGATATTTAATGACTCCATTAGAAGAACCTGTGACAGATGCAGAGAGACTGTATAACCAGTCCCAAATAAGAACACGCAATGTGGTAGAGCGATGCTTTGGAGTTTTAAAGCGGCGTTTTCCAGTACTTTCTCTTGGCATAAGGTTAGACATTTTAACAGTACAGGACATAATAATTGCTACAGTTATATTGCACAATATAGCCATTCAAAACAATGAACCGGAATTGGGTGTCAACCCAGAAATAGAGGCTCTTATAAATGAGGCTGTTGATCATGATATGTTTAATAACGAGTTAAATGCACACAGAAATGAACTAATTCACCAGTATTTTGCTAGACTAATTCATGCTTAGGAACATGAACAAAACACATTTCTATTTCTAAAACACCATATGTGTATATGAAAAACTTTATATTGTAGGGATTATGCTCTTAAGTGTTATAGTTGATAATAAAAAACTGATTTCGAAACATGAGTACTTTATTTCTTAAAATATCCACAGAAACAAAAGATTTTCCATTAAAAAATCAAAATTAAAATCGTAAAGGTACAATTTAGAAAACTCTCATGCACTCTTCATGAATCCAGAATTAAATGACCATTTAACATTTTTTGAAGCATGGTGCATTTTATTTTTTTCTCTATAGTTCTAATTTGAACATCAAGCAAAGCTGATTTAAGTTCTGCTTTATTTTTTTTCATTTTGGCATCATGTTCAAGTTTTCTTAGTCTCATTTCTCGAATTAAACACTTCTTTTGAAGTAACAGAACTTCTTTTTTTGACAAAGCCATGGCTGAAACAGCGGTTATAGCATCCTGTCGGGGGGTAATTTTTCTTCCTAAAAGTTATAAAAAAGCTACAAAGGCGTAGAAGGGCTACATGCAATAAAAAATTTTTAATTTCTTAAAATTTCGACTAATAACGCGAAATTTCTAGTTATAACTCAAAAATTTAAAATTTTGTGTTATAAGTCAAAAATTTAAGAAATTAAAAATTTTTTATTCCATGTGGCCCTTCTACACCTTCGTAAAAAGCAATATTTACTGGTTTTTTGGTTTAAAACAGTAAAAAACTAATAATTAATTAAAAGCAATTATTAAAATTATTAAGTAATACTTTTAATTTGAAAAGCAAAATAATAGTCAGTGCACTTTTTACGTTTTCAAATGATTTGTTACCTACTTTTAACACATTGTATGTCAAATGCATAGGTATCCAGAAAACAATTTTGTTTGGCAATTATATCAGAGTTAAAAAAGGGAACAATGCTTATTGCATGGTCCAACAAACCCATTGTTAAATAAATATAGCAACAGCTAGTGGATATACCTACCTCGTAATATTTTTTTTTGGTTTGTAGTGGGAGTTTTTTGAATTTTTGGCTCCAAGTTTAGAACTGCGTTACTAGGATTGGTTAAGTTGTCAATATTTATAATTTCAAAATTCTGTAAATAAAAACAATATGTAAACAGAATGAATCACTAATAAAAAAATATTTTAATTAATGTTTTATATGTTTAATAATATTTTTTGTGTCATATCCAATAATGAGTCAAGTATTTTTGTTGACTACATTTAAATACCAACATAGTTTATTTGATTGTATCTACCTGATTAGGTTCTTCCACTTGCAGAAAAACTGGTAACAAATTATTTGGCGCTACATTATCTGTCAATCCCTCGGGTAGTTCATCGAAGTTTTGTTCAATCACTAAAAAAAATCTTTATAGAAACAAAAAAAAATACCTTAATTCAAAAGCAACTTGCATATATTTGAGTTTTACAAATGATATTTTATCTTTATGCAATGTGATATGTTATTAATTTTATGCCTACCATCATCATCATTTCTAGAAGGAAGTCCCTCAACACTTAACGCAATGTAGGGTAGTAGCTTTTCTTCTGGTGGTGTAAATATTACCTCTATGAAATTTCCACCGCCTGTTTGGAATTTCAAGTTTTTTTCTTTTGCTTTTTTTTTCCTTAGCTCTTTTTTAAAACTTTCGTACTTTGATCTTAAGCTTTTTGTTGTTCGCATAACAGATGAACTCTTGCTATTAAATTCTGAACACATCTTCTCCCAGATATCATTTTTGTCTTTCCATGAGCAGGCATCTGTTTGTTTGCATTCAACTATATGACGATATTTTATAACTAAATCGATTAATAAATCAACTTCTCTTAATGTGAAATTGGACGCACGATCCTTTTTTTTCTCGTTGATAGACATTTCATACCACCTTGAAAGAACAGTATCAAAAAAGACCCAATAAAAATTACAAAGTGTAAAACTCAGTATTACTTTTCGAACGAAAGAAAAATTTTAATACATAACCTAACAATCACAGAAGAAAAAAGGGTTTAACATATTTCCATCCTTGTCTATTTTAAATTAAAACAAGAATAGTATGTAATTTTTGACTGTCGTTGACATTCTTGTACTCGCCGTTTTATCAGCTGATTCAGGATTTCTTCTTTTTTTCCAACATGGGCATTTGGAAACCTAATGTTAGTTAACAGGAACTTAGCTATGGTTGGATATACACAAATTCATTAACGGACGTTTTAGCTGACAGATAGATTTTATCCGACGGGCAAGTAACAGCTGCATTACCAGGACTTGGATATAGCCACCCTTATTCTTACCTATCAGCTATCAAGAATCAAAATCGATAGCCACCAAGCCACTATTATTTATCGGGGTACAACCAGTGGCGAAGCCGTATAACCAAAAGGAGGGGGCAATAGCTCCTCCCGCCCGGCGCCCCCAACAGACTGGTCGATGGTTATTAAATTGCTTGTTATAATTTTTAATAGTTTTTAATGTTGTGGCCAAGTGGTAAGATACTGGGGTTTGAAGCGTAGGGTCGCTGTGTTTCAGACCTTCTTTGTGATTTTAACATTTATTTTACAATTTTACTAACATTACAAGGTTCGTAAATCTAATAGGTATTCTATATTGGTCTTCAAGGCCCAATTTCTGCTCCTTATTGGCTTATTTAGTTAGGCCCCGCTATATCCTATAGTTACTTCACCAGGAAGGTAAGTTCCAAAGACACCATTGTTGACTGGAATTACCAGGCGATGGATATAGAAATTAATATCACTGCAAAACTCGCCCATTCGACGATATTTCTGATTGCTTGTAGCCGAAGCGCCACTATGGCTTCGCTCTATTCTTATCTATGTATCACGTTAGAAAGGGATAGGACAAAATCATACCAGTGTCCGGCAACCGCAAGTAAAATTGTAACGAAAAAGTATTGAGTCAAAAATTAATATAGCGTATTATTTACTCCGGGAAGTTTTCGCTAAATTTTTAAGTATTATATTTATTAATTTCGGTATCGCGTTGCTTACTCTACCAATCCAAGATGACGGATTAACTAACTGGTTTGACTTCGTCTGTCCTAAGCATTTCTTTCTATAAAGCGATGAAAGCAGCTAATATTGCGTAAGTAATAAATATATAGCCTTTTCGACTTATATAAAATGCTGCTAGATTTAAAATCATTCCTCTGTCTCCAGAGAACTACATGCGGTTGTAGTTCTCTGGACCTATCATTCCTCATGATACAACTACATCATTCTTCTGTCTACCGCGCGTCCAAAAGCTCGATTTTTTTCAAAACCGAACGCAGTAATTATTGACCATCGAGATAGAATAAACATCTATTTCATTGTATTGTCCTATCGAAACAGGTGCAGCACAGAGTAATAATAGGTTGACGCTGTCAGAACCACAGGCATAAATATATGTCTATGGTCAGAACCTTGGTCGAGGAGGGCCCACATATATGTGGGAGGGCCACCGTTTTTATCGTTAAAGTCACTGTGGCGTATGAGACGACCTATCATTCCTCTGTGCTGTGGCGGAGGTGGTCCAAAACAAAATATTATAGCCCGAGCAGCTGAAGCCAATAAAGGCACCAGTATGACAGAGAGAAAAAGAAAACAAAACATCGTGACTTTGACGTTAATGTAAATAATAATAAATAATCAAGTTTTTTACAAAATAATGGTAATTAAAACGCTTTTTTTTTAAACAATTACACAATATGTTTCACTTATTTTCAGACATCCCACAATGGCACATTTTGTATCAAGAGCGTAAAACCCCAAAAACAGGAAGTAAATATTGCTCCCACGGAAAATTTTAACTTTGGAGAAGCCCTTAATTCCGTATATCCTTTGCTGGACCTGGTATTTAAATATTTACCATTTAATGACCTAAAATCATGCATGAAAGTATGTAAATCATGGCGAGATAAAGCAGAAAGAATATTATCAAAAAGGACTGCTCCTAGTTGGTTTACCTGCTATAAAGCAGGCACCAAAGGCCACAAAGGAAATGTCTTAGTTCATAGTGACAACTTAAACTACAATAATGTAGGATTAGGTATTATCTTGTATGACAATTATAGAATCAAGATTAACAAGTATATTTGTTTACACAATAACATAGTGGAACTAAGTAGAAAATCAGGTTTGTGAATTTTATGTTACCTACTTTAATCTTTGTACCTACTAGAATATATAAATTATTTTATTAAGTTCTGATTACTGGGTTTTCTAGTTCCGGAATATTTAGAGGAAGAATTGGTTCCCAAGTCTGTTGATTACTGCTTGCTTTCTGTACACAGAGTGGTGTCATATTTCAACAATGATAGAACCACAAAAGATATTCAGGTATTATTTTTTTGTTTTGTTTGTAAATATTTCATTATATATTCAAAATGTCTCATGTTTCAGTACCATGGGTCCATATTTGATGGTGTCTTTATTCCTGAAATTCCTTCTGTGAGGACTGTAATGTTTCACTGCAATCCTAGCAAGAAAAAGGAGGTAGAAGATACCTTAAGACACTATATTAGACCTAATGAAGAGGCCAAATGCCTTCTTCTGTTTTGCAAGACACAACTACACGAGAGTTTGTATAATTTATTGGAACATTTAGTGCCAAGGTAAGATTAAAAGATATTTAAAGGGGTAATATATTTTTTTGTAATACATATGGCCAGCAGGACTTAACATACTGATTTTGTTTCAGAAATAAACCAAATTCTGTTGCTCTAGGAGGGGGTGTCATAAGGGGAACAAAAACTTTTCAACAAATAAGCCCTGAGAAGAAAATTTATACCGTCAAAGATACTGTTTGCATACTCTTTTTAAAGGATACAAATAAGGCTGTGGAAAATTTTAATGCCTACTCCTGTGTAATCAAAGGTAGTGATTTGTCTAGAGAGGAATTTAATCTGGAACTTCAAAACGTATGTTAAAAATATTTGATATCCAAGAGATATTTACAATCAGAGCACAATACAAATCTTATACATGTATTTTCAGCCTAAACTTATTTCCCAATTGAACATTTTTTTAGTTTAAAAAGAATATTGAACTCAAACACCATAGCCTGGGATTTCGGTTATGTTGTTCTGCCAAATATCAAGAGACCGAACTTCAGTCTTTTCAAGAAGTATTACCTGGGATTCCCCTGCTTGGATTGGATGCCTATGGAGAAATTGGTTGGAATTGTTATCCCAATGCCATTGAACCACTAGATTCAAGTATGTATTATTTATGTCTATTACAAAGTAGTTAATTGTTGAAGATAAATTTAGAAGTATGTACTAATGTTGTAAAATGAGAATTAGACAAGTCATCTTTTAAACAGTTAAATTCATTATTTCTTTACAGACGAATCTCAAAAGGCAAAAAGATTAAAGAGATCCAAAGACTTTCCGAATGCAGAGAACTACTTTTCAACAATATTTGTTCTAGTTACTTGGGATTGAACTCATTGTTGTATTTTATACTTATATTCTAGTCATTTTTAATTCTGGACAGGAAATTTAACTATCAAATTAACGTTTTATTAAAAGAGAATTCTTATTTTTTTCTAGCCATTACATTTGTAATTTTAATTGAATTTGACTACTCCTATTGCAGTGAGACTGAAGTGTAGGAATAATTTACTTGAATCACTAATAACTTGAGTTGATGAATTCATTACTTGTGGAATGGTAAATGGAATTTTGACAAATCTAAGGCAAATTTATTTTAAATTTTAACAGCAATTACAGTTTTATTTTTTCTTTATTTTTTGCAGCCGGCTGACTTAAAATTTTTTTAGTAGACCTTCCGTTGGTTTTTTAAAAATTTTAACGATAAGAATTCTCTTAAAACCTATACCATTGTGGTTTTAAAAATTTTATAATAAAAAATGTCCTTGTTGAAAGAAAACTTGTGGTATTAAATATGAAGAGCCCTTGTTATAGGTCTAAAGGGTGTATTAGTTATGTACTTAATTTTATAACATGATTATTTGGTATTATGTGCATTTTAAAAATATTGATGTATTTTTTATAAGGAATTGTGGCCTGGTTTCTGTATTATTTTTTTACTTCTTTATAATGTATAAATGACAGTTTTTATTTTACCTTTTTTACTATGAATATGCAATTGGTGTTGTATTTTTAATACTTAGTGGTTGTATTTTTCTGTTTTAAAACTTTATAATAAATGTTCTACTAAAAACGTGCCTCTTTTTTAAATTAACGAATATACACATATTTTGCCTATGCATTTTGTAAATCTAAATTGTTACCAACTACTACTACTACTACTACTACTACTAAAAAAAAAAAAATATTTTATAAAAAGTATCTTTATGTTTCAGACTTACATTTATTATTATTTATACATGTCATAGACGCTGAACAAAAAATATCCTTAAAATTACTCTACCACTTTTTAAATCCACCTCCTCCCCCACTATTTCTGTTATATCCTCCTCCCCCACCTCCGCTGTTTCTGTTAAAGCCCCCACCACCTCCGCCACTATTCCTGTTAAAGCCTCCTCCTCCTCCCCTGCCATATCCACCCCCTCGGTCGCCTCCTCCTCGACCGCCCCTTCCTCCGCCTCGTCCCCCTCTACCACCGCCAAAGCCCCCACCCGAGCCGCCACGACCACCGCGGCCTCCACCCCCTCGACCGCCACGTTTTTGGACTGAACCTGGAGCCCTAGGTAAGAACCTCTGAAGAGGTAATAATTTGGCAGGATCGATGAATAACTAGAGAGAAAAATAATTTTTTATTTTTGAGAGTTCTATGTAGTTAAGAAGTAAAGTAAGGCTTTGTATAATTTCTTAAAATAACCTTATGTTTCTCATACATCTTACATATTTTTTTATATAAAGATATAAAAAGTCCCTTCTTAAGGGAGAAATTTGTAAAGTTTTGGCAATCCTTTCATATTTAGATGTTTACAATATTAACTGAACCTATATCTCAAATAAGTTAAGTTAAAAATGAATTAAAATTAATTACAGGTTTGGATCCTTACCTTTTGGTTTTTCTGAAAACTACTAGAATTCATATTTTCTCCCAATCTAATGGAAACGGAATAGTCTCTAATATTGCCAAATATTTCATCGATCTTCCCTATTTGTTCTTTGTTTTGCAAATAAATTGGTGCATTAAAGAATGGTACATCTTCTATTTCAACTTTGCATATCAAATCATCTTGTACACTGTAATCAAAAAAGCCCAAGGGTACAACCTAAAACAGTAAAATGTTTTGTGACAATTTAAGTGTCGACCTATAGCTTTTCTAAATTAATTACCTCCTCAGGGGGTCCTTGGTCAAAATTTCTACCCCCTCCACCTCCTCGGCCTCCACCAAAACCGCGGCCTCCGCCAAAACCGCGACCACCCCCTCCTCTTCCTCCACGGCCTCCGCCCCCACGACCCCCTCCAAAACCTCTTCCACCACCTCGGAAGGACATTCTAAAATATAAATGCATTGCTTTAATATTTTGTAAGAAAAAGACATAAAATCTTAGCCTCAAAAATTGTTTCATATATATAATATCAGGTCTCTTTGAGAAAAAAATGGACGAATTCTTCGAACTGCATGGCTTTAACAGAAATGTATTGTGTATTAAATAAGGTTTATTTAATTAAAAAGGAATGAAGGGGATAAATCTCAACAGTGTTGATAAACAAGTGATTCATGAATTGATGCAAAGGGATATATGCTAAATTGTTGACAATACTGGTAACAACTGCAAGTTAATCGTAATTCTTATTAGGTTGGTTCAATTTCTAAAAAATGCCATTTTCATTACAGCACGTGAGACACGTTAAATTCGAGTACATACATAACCTCTTTTTTGCGTTTGCAGGCGTAACATTACAAAAACGATTTTAATACTTACCTAAGGCAAGAAATTTGCTTTTATGATTTGTATTTCCTTATATCTTATACCAAATTTTATAGTTTTTCTTTTAAAAATAACGAAATAGGACAGTACACAACTTTACAACATAACCTAAATTAAATAGTTTGAGACCGCATAACCAAACTTCTTCTTCTTCTTCGCTTCAAATAATGTTTTTTAATATCATGAATTAGGCATTTTCTTCCACGCTACAACCAAAAAGGCAAATTTAAATGTATAATTAAAACGAATAAAAGATGTTACTATAAAAAAAATGTCTCCAAAACCTCCAATCCCCCAAAAAATTAAGCCATAAATCTTCAAAATTGTAATTTTAATCTGCCATGTTGGAAAAATTCGAAGAAAATTTGTGCAAATCTCTAACTAATCTTGGCTCCAAGACGGGCTCCAAGTTGATGAGAATGTTGTTTATTCTTCCCATTTCATATTACTGGCCAGCATTATTATTTCTACATCTGAAAGTTGACCTGCAGGTTTTCCGTGAGGATGACCACCTTCTGTCTAATTGAAAACCGGAGATCGAATGCTCACTTATTTAAAAATGGGATTGATGCTCCTTTTTGGGCCATCAAACAGTGGGTACCCCAGCCAGTACCCCCCCTATCGGAGGGATGGTTACCCGCTTTTTTGACCTCACCGAAAGTGTTCTTTCTAATCCAGAGACATCATCGACCCATCATTGCTCTGTGGTAATGCAGCAATCAATTTAGACCAGCCCTTAAAATAACAACTGTTCTATGAATTAAGAATTATTAATTATTATTATTGTTTGCTTAGACAAGGTAAAAGAGCTTTGTCTAAGATTGTTTGATTGGGAAATCATAAATTATTATATGATAGAGTTTTATAACAAAGATATACTGAGAAGTCGATATGAGATATAATATAACTTTCGTTTGTCATTCACAAAAATGTTCCCATTGGTATACAAATAAGATACCAAATAATGGATATAATACCTAATAAGGGTATAATTTAACCAATCAATGTAAATAGTAAAGTAAATAACCAGAATATTTAAATCCAAATATTCCTAAGAATCCTATTAGTATTATTAAACAATTTTAAATTTCAATAAAATTTTTCTTTATTATCTGTAGTATAGATATATACTTGATATAAAGTTGATTTCCTTAGACATAGACCTTTACAGCAGATATAGAAACTGTTGAAATATTTTTTTTTTCACGAGGACATTTAATGATATCTATTTTAAGATATGAAGTAACCCCAGATAAGTGTTTATAGTATCTGCGTATATAGTTATCTTGTATCTATGTGTCAACAGTATCTGGTGAACCTTGAGATCTCGAATACAAATTAAGTCAGATTTTGATGTATATAAGCTGTTGGCAAGATATTTAGTGCATAGTCAAAGTTTTGATTTTCTGTGATTTGATTTATATTATCTATATTATAGTATAAACATATAATTTTAAACTGGTACCTACCTACTCTATTACCGGTAAGCTTTATTAGAGAATGATATAGAAGTTAAAAGTCCCATTATAATTTCTAAGCAAGCCCGTAATTTTTATCGCGATGTGGAGAAAAATTGTTTCAAAAATTAGAAAATTATGTAAACGATTTTATTATAGTTTAAATATGTTTAGTCCCTGTGAAAAATTGTGCTTTTTTAAAAAATTAATTTTAAGGAACTTTCTAAACTGGAACCAGGGAGGGGCGAGCGCTCCCCTCCTTTGACGGACGCCGATGTTGATCACACATCAAATAACTGAACTTTAATATTAGAAAAAAAACTTTCTAGTTTTATTAATTATAATTTATATATAGGAAGGTTTAAAAAATTTGCTGCTCATAGGTAGACTTACAATAAAAATATATTATTGAAAATTCTATTTTTGAGTAAAGCATTTGTCATACAAAGTAAGTTTAAGTGTGTACCTTTTAAGATTTGCTAAAATAAAAGGTCAAAAATATTGAAAAAAAACTTCTCGGTTGTAATCTATTTTAATTTTTCCCACACAATAATTAAGATAAAACAAGGTTACCGAGTAGGAATGCGGCACTTTTAAAGTTTATAATGTCATTTAAAAATAAAAATATTATGCTAAATTATGATTTAATTGGTAATTGTTTCGATGTACTATGTTACTGGACCATTTAATGCTTGCAAGCACTTTTTAACGGACATGCATTTACTTTTTCCAACGTGCTTGGTGCTAGCCAGTTTTGCCCAGCTCTGATACAGGGTATTATGGAAATTATACCTTATATTTAAACGGACGATTCCTTGGGAATCCTGAAGAAACACAACATACCTTTTATACATATAAATCGACCTTCTAAAATACTGGATCAGGATCCGTAAATTCCGCGCGCCACACGCTATGAAAAAACCAATTATCAAAGATGTGGCAACATTTTTCGTGTCTTTCTAATACTGTAATGCGACAACGCTGTATAAACTGGTTGACGGTTAGTATAAATCACAATCGTTTCGTGACTTTTATAATATCGAATGTTCCTAGAGAGAATCATTGGCGTCCATTGAGGAAGGGGGGGGGGGGGGGGCAATAATATAGCAAAGATAGAGTTAAAAATGTATTTCTATAAATTGTTTCTATATATATAAGTATCAGGATTTGCGGGGTTAAAATATAAAACATCCACCATTTTCCATAACATCATGTTAGTCTATCAGTTTAATATCAATCATCTATCTATCAAATTGATTTAAAATAGTATATTACACAACAAGTGATGAAAGTGAAACTTTTCAAACGAGGAGATATTTAGCACGAGGCGTCAACTGAGTGCGGAAATTCTCCAAGTTTTAGAATAATCACTTTTACACGAGTAATGTACACTTTTTTTCCTACGACCATAAAGAATTATTAAAAAAGCCGTTGATTTGTGAAAAAAATATTTCAACACTAGTGTTGAAAAAAAACAATACCAACACTAGTGTTGAAAGCATACTTAGGATTATGTTCCACTTACTATCTGGTTTCATAGTTTGTCAATAGAACTAATCCTGGAATGACTTCTAGATTAACCAAAATGAAAAATTTTAATTTTAATCAAGGAAAGATGCAATAAACATAAATTTAAAAAATCCACCCAACGAGAAAGATTTCAAATCAAAATTATTGTATAAATTATTTAATGTTTTTATATAAAAAGTCAAATACTTCTGACGGGATTTGAACCTGTGACCTTGCGATCTGTAGGGTAGAGCTCTATTCTCTACGCTATCGATACCAATAAAGATTTGTTGTTTAATACATTACACTTTCTTCAGCGCGCTTTTTTTTTCTGGTAATAAATTTTCCAATAATATTATTAACATTTTTTATAATTTCAGATGTTGTATTTTCACACTCTAATTCTGAATCACTCGACAAATACATGATAAATAAGTCAAACACTTTACAAGTACTGTTTTCTAAAATTTGTTCTTTTTAATAAATAGAGGTGGTCCGTCAAATTGGCACCATATGTTTAAATTAAATAGTGTGCCTTGTATTTCACCACTAGTGTTGAAATATTTTCTATCAACACGCGTGTGATATTCGGCGTCTTCGAGCCAAGTTAACCGTGCTTTTTGTCTTATTTTAATAGGTGATCGTAGGAAAAAAAATCAATTAAGTTACCGCACACACTGGCGTGGCTAAAAGAGGCCAGCAGTCTGCCCCCCGCCACTCTCAGTTCTTTATTTACTGAAAAAAGTCTTGTGACATCTAGGGCATGTTAGTTAGTTAGTTAATGTGTCAGTGTGGGTTGAAGCGAGCTAGTTTTAGCTATCTTATCTATGAAAACAATTATAAAAATCAAAACTAACAATCCTAAAATTGAAACTTCAAAAATAATTATCAACACTTACTTTAAGCCTTTTAATGCATACTAGGGATTAACTCTTTAATGTAGATTTAAATTTAAATTAGATAGTGTCACTTTTATCAAAATGCAACAAAGATAATAATTTTCTAATTTATAATATTAGATTTTTTCGGATAAAACGATGATAAAATATGCAGATGTTTAAATCTATAGGCATTACAAAAATACTGATGGTGCAACCAATGAGGGGTGGAGCTATAATCACGGGCGTCCGAATAGGGTGGGACAAAGGGGGACATATGTATGTTTTAAGTTTTTTTTAAAGGGGGATTACCTTCTCGACCCCCTTTCTCATGTCTACGCCCATGCATTAGCTGCATTTCTTAAATCTGCCCTGACCTAAAAACTCCTGAAGTAATAGCACAATATTTGTATGTCCTTAAAATGTCGCTGCCAAACAAAAACTCCCTATTAAAATATAACAGAACTTATTAATAAAAAAAGAACTATTAATAAGTTAAATTCGAGTTATGATATAATTCTGCTTTTTCAGGTTTTCCGAAAATTAAGCAGATGTTATCTAATAGCAATACATTTTTATGGACAAAAAAGTCAGAAAATTAACTTCATTTATTGCCTTTTTTATTGTGAAACGGCTGTCCTAACAAGAAGAATATTATTTATCGTTATATATTTTATAATTTTGAATTTTAAAAATTAGTTATTTAATTTTATAGATTCAATTTTATTAATTTTACATTGTTATAATAATTGATAAATAAATATTAAGTAAAAACTTTTTTTAATCTATATTTCCAGTCAACTGTAAAGCTCATTACTGGAAATGTTAAACTAACTTACATAATATCTAACTTTTAAAGTATTTTTAACAAACAATAAGTTTAAAAATTAATAAAATATCTAGGACGAAATAAAAATAAAGCTTGGCGCGCACTTATGCTCGCCGAAACGCGGAGAAAAACGGTGCATTGGTATTAATCGTATTTGGTATAATGTGGGTCCGCGGATTCTAGCGAAGCGCGGCGCGTCTATTTCAATACTAAAATCCCTATCCTCATATTTCGGTGCGCGACAAACCTAATATGCCTTCCATACCAGCGTAAAACGCGGCATCGGTTCCTGGCTTGTATAATTGAAAATTTAATATAAAAATGTTACTAAGGAGTTAAAAAAAAAAATTAAAAATTTTAAAGTTTTAATTATATAGGTTTTTTCTTTCGAATTAGGCTTTTTTCTCTTCGTTCGCTGCCAGGGCCATTCCTGAGGGGACCTACAGCTTAACGTGGGCTCCGAACCACGGTCCTCGGTCATGCGACACTCCCTAAGGGTTATTAACCCTTGGTTTCTTGCCTACATGACCTACCGATTGGGGAGTGTGTATCTTCTTCCGCACCCCACGAGATGTCCGATCTCATCTGGCCTGGTTACAGGCGTGAATGGGGTTGGTTAAGAAATGACACTTTTTACACACTGACGCCACTTAATTCTCGTGAAATTCGTTCTTATAATATTTTGTATAAAAAAAAAGACATTTTATTGCCATCGACAGACACAGATACAATATTCGCAATGTGGTGAAAATGCAGTATTTATCCGTGATGACTCGACGAATGTTTGCTCTTTGTCTGTAATCTTTTTTTGTAAATATATAAATATATACAGGGGGAATTTAACTGGAACAAATTCGCTAGAGAAAATCTCAATCGACGTGTTTTTTCCCATTTTTCAAAAATATTTTATGCTAAACTTCTAGAGAATTTGTTCCAGTTACAGTCCTCACCCTGCATAACTGTTCCATTGTATAAAATTGATATTATCTCAAAATTACTCTTTACAGAAGAAGTCACGATTTCTTTATATTTACTCGTGTTATGTTTATGGAAATGTACACATTTTAACTGACTGTATAAAGATTAAAATATCCAAATATTATTGGGTTTATACCATTTTTTAATGTAGTACCGGGTGATTCAATAAGAAAGGACGCCGGCTATATCTCGGAAACTACTGGGCATAGAAACTCGGGGAAAAAAATTATAACTAAAGTGGCCATGAGAAAATCCTGGAAATAATTTTTAAAATTTTAAATAAAGAATATTTTTTAGAAAATAAGTGGGACGCCACTGATATTTTTTCATGTGGATATTATTTCTGATTAGCCTGGTCAATTCTGCATAAAAATGGTCTCTTGCGTTTTTCTCCTCACGCACACCGATCTTAATTAAAATAATTAAATTAGCTCTACGATTTATTATTATTAACATTGATAATGAAAAATTTTGTTTTATAAAAATTGTTGGAAATAACCACTTTCACTTAATAGGCATGCTCCCGCCCGTCTAATTTAATTTAATTATTTTAATTAAGAACGGTGTGTCTGAGGAGAAAAACCCAAGAGACCATTTTCATGCAGAATTGACCAGGATAATCAGAAATAATATCCACATGAAAAAATATCAGTGGCGTCCCACTTTTTTTCTAAAAAATCGCTTCTTCATTAAAATTTATTCTATTGGCGATAACACTGAAACGAACGGAGATATCGAGCTGCGGTTTTAATATTTTTTCTAGCAAATTTAATCTAATTTTCGATTATGGTATCATAATTATACCGTATAATTTATTTTTTCGGAATAAAATCAAAAAATGTGTTATTATTACAAATTGTGCCCTCTAGCATTTTTTTTGGGAACTATTATGGACAACAATACGATTGGTGAAAGTGCATACATTTCTCTTTCAAACAGTCTTTAGTTTGCTTAAATCGGATAAGTCGTTTATAAATTACAGCGATTTAACTGATTACACTTTCAACAGCTTCCCCCCCTCTTATTAAAGTCGGTACGCCAATGAGAATAAGACCAAAATGATGCATAATTGTCTAAGCTTTTTAATGGCGTCATCAAAGATATACCTTAATGTGGAATTTTCCGAGATATGTAAACTTTTATAATTTACTTTTCAACTTAAAAATTATTTCCAGGATTTTCTCATGGCCACTTTAGTTATCATTTTTTTCCCCGAGTTTCTATGCCCAGTAGTTTCCGAGATATAGCCGGCGTCCTTTCTTATTGAATCACCCGGTACATAGTTTATTTTCTAAAAATTGTTATAACTTTATAAATTTTCGCATTATCTTTAGTTTGGTACAAACAAAACATATTTTGTTTCTATAGCCAATTTTTGAAAATACACAGATAGAAAATTGCTACAATCCCCTAAACATATTATACAACTTTTAACAAGAGGATTTAAAAGGTCAATTTTTGTCCCAGTAAAAAAATGTTGCTACACCCTCTACTTTCTTTAGCCCTTTAATATATGAGACAGCCGGTATACAAAGTAGGATTTAAGTGTCTGAAACAGGTATATATTCACTAATAATGAACAGACTAATCTTAACAAGTTTTATATTATCTCATGTCCTTTATAAGATTCTGATTCTTATATAGTGAGATTAGAGTCGATTTGTTCAATCTTGAATAACCATCTTCCTAGACAACCATTCAGAACCATACTTCTACAATTATTCTTATCGTTGTTTCATCGGTAATTTAGAGATTGTTTTATTTTATACGGGTATACTGATAATTTTGTGACGATTTTTGCGCAATAAATTAAGGTAAATATTTTATTTTTATTTTGATTAATTTAAAAAACCAATTTTTGCATTTGAATATGAAGAAAAATCCTACCTCGATTATTTTTTACCTTTCGTTTTACTTATTTCCCTGTTAGTATTGCAGTTGGTTGCACACTTTAAGTTTTCTCCACTGGTATATTTAAGATTTTTTTTAGGATAGTGCATGTTTCGAATGCATCATCGGGAAAAACAACTGATAGTTTAAATAAAATTAAATTTAAAGAAAGTTGATTATCATCTTAGTGAAGCTTTGAGAAAATTGTTCATGTAAAAGGGTTAAACGAAGAATCATACTATGAATGTGGAGAGTGTAAATTAAATAATAAAGTTTAGATCATGTTATGTGGTTAATATTTTGGGAATCTTTTCTAGTTTAACACAATGAAAAAGTTGTGGTATTAATAGGAGTTCATTTTATTTTGAAGCGGAAGGATAAAATGTAAAAACCTGAAAAATTGGATAAATTACATAAATCAGACAATCATTAGGTTAGAAATTAACCAGACTAATATGTTTTATTAAATGTGAGGAACAATCATTTTAATATATACTTAGTAATAATTGAAATCATTAATTACAGAAAGTAGGATATTTTAGTGAGTAAGAAAAAGTTTCAGAGTAGATGTAGCGAAGAAAATTCAAAACTGTAAACTGCTATAGAAAAAACCGTAAATAATTTTTCTTTTCCAAAATGTAAAAGTCCTTAATCTATAACTATGCATGCAAATAACTTTTTCGATAAAAAAAAGTGTTGAAATAGTGAGTATTCATTGTATCCTCACTATTATACATGTCATAGTTTTCATATTTTTGCGCACTGTTCAGTTATTGTTTCAATTTAAAATTTTTTTTAGAAATCACTGATACGCATCGTATTAAGATTCGTTGACTTCCTGTTTAAGCAATAATATAAAATATATTCTTTTGTTTCATATTTATAAGTATCAATTAAAAATTTCAGATTTATTAGCACTTTACTGAGGTTTTTTCCCCTTTTTAAGATTCACGTTTTAAAACGACGTAGGACCATATTGTTTAGTTTTATTAAAATTTAATAAAAATAATACATGATACGCATTAGTTTTTTTAATACATTTATAAAAATTAATTAAGTAGATTTGACCTCGGCAAAATTTTCCGTATTAAGTTGCGGTTATTCTTGACCAGAATTAGAAAAAACTAAGCAATTATTGAGCCAATGGAAAGGTGGCATCTATGTGGGTGTGGGAATAGTACATTGTATACCTAGTAGGAAAAGCTGAACGGACGACCGTAAAGATTGTATGTCGAGGCGCAAGCCGAGACTGACAATACGGAGTCCGGGAATGTGGCTTTTTCTACGAGGTATTCATACTATTTTTCCGTGATTTGAAAACTATTAATAGGACATAACTTGTTATAAGCAACTTGTTAAAATTTTGAAATAAATATTATTAAACGGCAGTAGAGTTTTGGACTTGCATTGTCTTTATTTGTTTAGAATCACTACTTTTCAACTGGTAAGCAGCTCCAGTCGTCTTCAGGTGAATACTGTATTGTGTATTCACCTGAAGGCGACTGGAGATGCTTACCGGTTGAAACGTAGTAATTCTAAACAAATAAAGACAATGCAAGTCCAAAACTCTACTGCCGTTCAAGAAACGTCATTGTCTCCCACCTTTAAACAGACAAATATTATTAACTTTGTTCACAAATAAAGGATGCCAATAAAAATTTGTGTTGTAACTATGCAAATACGGTAATATTGAATTGTCAAGCTTGACACATTTTAGTTTACAAGTAGCCGTACAGAAATAATATTTACTTACAGTACAATAATAAATATTTCCTAACAGTTATTTTCCGTTGCCGAGCAACGACTAAGTGTAAGGAAATATTGACTTTTTCTTTCAGAAATGTTATCAAAAATGCCAATATTTCCGATCGGGTTTCGGAAAAGTTATTTTCATGCAAAAAGAAAAGATAAAAGCAATGAATGAAACTGACACATGTAATGATCTCAATCCATGTAACTATCAACTTTTTGGTGTTTACCACTATCTGTCATTATTTACGTTAATAATCATACATTTACTGAAGTTGTCGACCTGAGAAAAACAATGCAATAGTTTATTTACTTATTTATATATGACGAAGCTAATTAAAAAAATTCTTTTTAACATTTTTATCGAAGGTCATTATTCTTTACTTGTTGTTTTAAAGATAAGAACACAATACATACAATTATTAATTTTTCAATCAGTGGGAAACTTTCTGGCGACAGTTGAAAAAAGTAAGTGAAACCCCATTAATTTTATATTGTCTTATCAAAAATATCAAATAAAAATGTCCAATTATAAATCTTCTGTGATATATTTTAAATATCAAGAGCCTTAAAAAGATCTCTGTCAAATCTCAATATCTCAAATATAACTATCACGTTTTCTTTATAGTCTGAAAGTATTAACTAGTAATTTAAATACTCTTTATCGATTTTTTCAGGACAAAACTCCACAATGGTAGAAATTTTGACAGTCCCAGTACGTCATAGTCACCACCATGTTACCAGCGGAAGCGATGACGGGGGAGACGCAAACATTGCCAAGGCTACAGCGATGTGTGTGTTGTTTATATGTTCAATGGTTCTTGGAACCTTACCCATTCAGCTCAACAAATGGTTGACTAAAAAGGAGGAAGAAAAAGGGAAATCCCAGGAAAACAACAAATACGTACAAATGATGTTAGGTAAGCAAAATTGAAAAATTGTTGTTTTCTTCAAGGGGATTTAATTTATTATTTGCTAATACAGGGTAACGGTTTATTAAGATTTTGTAATATTTATTATTTGTTTCCAGGTTTGGGGGGTGGTGTATTGCTTTGTACAACCTTCATTCATCTTCTGCCAGAGGTCGCCGAAACTTTCGAAGAACTAGATTTGACTCCGACAATGGATATCCATTTAGCAGAACTTCTAATGTGCATTGGCTTTTTCCTGATGTATTTGGTTGAGGAATGCGTACATGTATATTTACACAGGTAAGCCATTCACCCCATTAGTTACCTCTACCTTAAATAAGTCATAGAGTTCTTTGGAAATACTATACAGAAATGTATCTGAATTTTTCCCACAACGCTGACGATTTTTTTTCTTTTTTTTCAGAAGAGAAAAAGAAGCCGAACTTTCCCCTCTTGTCAGGAGTCTTTCCATTCGCCGAGGAGAAATGGACACTCCCAGAGCATCAGAAACAGATACCTCTAAGCTCAAAGAAATAGTAATTAATGGGCTAGTAGAAAAACACGAGCACAGACACGATGGTCACACTCACACTCATATTTTAACCAACGAAGTGGATTCTACAGTTAAAGCTATACGTGGACTACTCGTAGTCTTAGCTCTGTCAGTCCATGAACTCTTCGAAGGACTAGCTGTAGGACTAGAAGCCAGTGCTGCCAACGTTTGGTACATGTTTGGAGCCGTCAGCGCTCACAAACTAGTCATAGCTTTTTGCATAGGCTTTGAGCTAGTCACTACTAAAATGAAGACTTTTCTAATTATTATCTATGTGTTTACCTTTGCTGTAGTAAGTCCTCTGGGAATTGGTGTAGGTATGGCGATTAGCAATATGGAACAAGATGTTGCCGACCTGGTTTCTGTATTCTTACAAGGTCTAGCCTCTGGTACACTGTTGTATGTAGTCTTCTTCGAAATCCTGCAAAATGAGAGGAAAAGTGGACTAAGGCAGTTTTTAGCCGTATTTGTTGGATTTATTGCTATGCTAGCTATAACTATTATTTAAAAATTCAAGTAAGTTTAAGAGAAGCAAGAGGTTTAAAGCTACTGTGATATAACTTGGACTATGGACACCCTGTGGGACATACAAAAATGTCGTTTGCTGATTGTATATGACATTAAGATGCAAACATAAAGGCCTGAGAAAAATGGAGCTACTTTCGGCTTAGGAATTATGACATATCGTTAAAGACTTTATGAGAAAATATCATGGATCTTCGGTGATATTGTCGATTTTATTGGTATTTATTGACAGTATCATTTATCGACTATGCGGGAGGTCGAAAATTATTATGCTTCCAATTTATGTAGTATCTGATTTTGTAAGATACAACTATTTTTATGAAATGCTTGTCCAGGTGATCTTATCAACTGTATCAGTTGTTGTTATTAATATATATTTTGTATTGTTATATACTTGTTTTATTTTTACCAGGTGTAAAACTACCTAACGATTTCTAGGTGGTAAATAGCCGGTGACCCAGAGGGCACCAGAAACTTGCAAAGCCAATATTTTTTTTTTAAATATCGAGAAATACAAATCAATTCATTTTATTCCATTACAATAATTTAGTATATGTATGTATATAATGATCACCCAATAATTATGTTAATTTTATTTACAAATGCAAACTTAAGAATTAAAAATTAAATTTATCGGTGATTAAATTGCTAACTACTTATTCATTTTATGCCAATGAACTTAAAACGTAAAAAAATGTTGCCTTCGCCTCATTTTAAAAACTAACTTTTGGGATCCTGGTGCCCCCTCCAACTGGCATATTTAGAAGGGGGTCTGCCGTGCTGCAGCGCCTTCCCCCAGCCTAGGAGCTTGGGTCTAAAAGTCTAATTGCAACCTAATTTTTCGTCTCGCGCTTGGACTCTTAATTAAAATTTTTAAATAATGTATTCTTGGTTTAGATTACAAAGGTCTTGTAGAAAACGTTTAGTTTTAAAACTTTTTCTTCTAAAAGTTCTGTTTAATATAGAGATTAAGGTTTCGGAAGCATATTGTTTTAGTTATTGATTTATGATGCAGTTTTAAAGGAAAACGAGTAAAAAAAATACTATATTATAGTATTTTTCTATTAATACTTGTCTGTTCCGTTTTCCCTTTTTAGAACTATTTTAAATCAACAAAAATATAACCCAATGCAATAAAATATTTTTACAACAAAAAAAAAACAATTAAGTAAGTATTTATATTTAAAGAGAAAAATTAAATTAAAAATTTTAATTGAAACATTTTTATTAAAGACGTGTGATAATTTATAATAAAAAAAAAAGTGCGGGAAGAAACGAGAATACTTTAATATGAATATACAAAACGGCACTTAAGGAGTATTTCAAAACCTAAGCATTTGCACCAAAAACTGCTCTTAGATCTACGCTCCTAAAATACATGATTTCTGAAAAAATCATCAATATTGTCGGGATGAGCGATATTTACTTTATTTTTAATCATGAAAAACCAAACCCGAAAAACGCTGGTTAGAATCATACATATGTCTAATGTTAAAATTTTGGATTGACACCAATAATTCCTATTTTTCACAAATAAATGTAACAAATGTTTTTTTTTTAATAAAGAGCCAGCTAGAAATATCAAAAAAAAACATTTACAAAAACAAATTTAATCCAACCATGCAGAGGGGAGAGGTAATAATTTAATTTTCGAAATTTGATAGTAGTAAGGTGAATTTTAAACGGACTTTAGGCGTGGCCCCGAGAATGTTTCGCCTGCGGCGCTTTTTCGTCTTCTTTCCTTGGTACAATATCATGAAATACATGTAGGTAGTCCCAACTGTCCCTTTCTCCAGAAAAAAAATGTCCTACTTTGGATCCAGAACCGTACCTGCATGTGCTTTGAATGAATAAAAATGACTGACGCAATTCGTTTTATTGTAAAATGTTCCTCTAAAAATTCAATTGTTGCTAAAATAGTCACTATTTTATTCTGACTTTTTACATTACAGAAATGCAAAGGTAAATATTGGGTCGTATTCCCTCTTTTACGCCCTTTCACAATACCCCACAACACCCCCTTACATTTGAAAAAAAGAGTTGGGGGCGGTTTCCACCCCAAAACGAGGGGTAAATTTCATGACGTAAAAAGTATGCCAAGCTTTAAATAAACGCAGCCGTAGTTCTGTAATTTTTTAACGAATAAAGAGGCTTCCTAATACTGACTTTATTCCAGTTACAAATTCCACCCTGTATATAGATATAATTTCCCATCGAGCTGATAAACTTGGAGAAGAATTTTCCGATGCTCCTTATACTGCTTTTTAATTTTTTTTCTCAAAGTGCCTTATGTTCAAGATGTCTGCGTTTCCAAGAAGACAACTGAATACATAAATATACACAATTAGTTTTTATTTATAATCATGATAAAGATCAATTTTTTTATTGTTCAATTACAGACAAAGTAAATATTTATTTCTCATTTTGTTTAAACTTAAACGCAGTATTTAAAAGAAATTGTTCTTTAAATATTGATGTGCTTAATTTTTAGTACATTACCATCTCCAATAAAAATTGACATATTGCAGTTAGAAGTGGAAAAGGGGGGGGGGGGCTCAGTGGGCGTAAGTAGGAACTTTTTTTTCTGGAGAGAGGGACAGTCGGGACTAACTTTATTTCATGATATCGTACCTAGTGAAGGCGGAAAAGCGCCGCACCTAACTACTATCAAATTTCGAAAATTAAATTATTACCTCTCCCCCTCGGCCCCTTTGGTTGAATTAAATTTGTTTTTGTAAATGTTTTTTTTTACTTTTCTTTTGATATTTAAAAGAATGGGAATTCTTTATTTAAAAAAATAAACATTTTTTATATTTGTGAAAAATATGGATATTGCCTATGTAATATTCTGACCAGCGATTTTCGGGCTCGGTTTTTCATGATTAAAAATAAAGTAAATATCGCTTACCACGCCAAAATTGATGATTTTTTCAGAAATCATGTATTTTAGGAGCGTAGATCTAAGAGCAGTTTTTGGTGCAAATGCTTAGGTTTTGAAATACTCCTTCTTAAGTGCCGTCTTGTAAATTCATAGTAAAGCATTTTTGTTTCTTCCAGCACTATTTGTTTTTATTATAAATTATCACACTTCTTCCATAAAAAATGTTTCAATTAAAATTTTTATTTAATTTTTTTTTAATACCTAATTGTTTTCTATTTTTGTTGTAAAAATATTTTATTGCACTGGGTTATATTTTTGTTGATTAAAAATAGCTCTAAAAAAGGGAAAACGGAACAGAAAAGTATTTCTAATATAATAGAAAAATACTATAAAATAATATTCTGTTTACTCGTTTTCCTATAAAATTGCATCATAAATCAATAACTAAAACGATATGCGTCCGAAACATTAATCTCTATATAAAACAGGACTTTTATAAAAAAAAGTTCAAAAACTAAACGTTTCCTACAAGACCTTTGTAATCGAATCCAAGAATACATTATTTAAAAATTTAAATTAAGAGTCGAAGCTTGAGACGAAAAATTAGGTTGCAATTAGACTTTTAGACCCAAGCTCCTATGCTCGGGGAAGGGGGGGCTGGCGCTTGGCAGCCCCCCCTTCAAACAGACACTTCCTGTAGTTTATGTTACAGGTACTATTAAAAAATATCATATTTTTCTTGTCAATATAAAAAAGTACAGAGGTTTTATGTTTGTCCAAATTAACGATAAAGCGAGATGATAAAAATTAATTAAAATACTTATATCCTTCATA
The DNA here is from genome assembly GCA_935413205.1 of Polydrusus cervinus. Classification (NCBI taxonomy): domain Eukaryota; kingdom Metazoa; phylum Arthropoda; class Insecta; order Coleoptera; family Curculionidae; genus Polydrusus; species Polydrusus cervinus. Next base: position 9,653,612 of record OW284516.1, read on the forward strand.
TTGTTTGGATATCTACTTATAAATAACAAGCATCTAAAGAGAAAAATCAGGTACCTATCAAAGATTACAAATAATAATTTTGCATATCCGTCTTATGCTCCATACGCCGCGAATTACATCATCTTCTTTTGCATTAGTACATCGATAACGTAACTTCAAGCCCTTTACGTCACTGAATGTAAAGAACTACTAACTTCTACGATTGGTCAGCCGTAGGCGAGCTCCTCTAGCAACGGAAAAATGCTTGCCGACAGACGATGTCCATAAACATATACGATGTCTTAGATGTTTGAAATCCAACCAATTTAATCAAAGTTATTTTCACGCAGGAAAAAAATTGAAGGAAAAGATATAAGCCAGTGAAAACCCTAAAAATTTTAACACAAGTTCATTATGTATTGTAAACAATATTGAAAATCATTTTCTTTTAATCAAAATCTCTCCAATATCTGTAGAGTATAATTTACAAAGTTTTAAAAATCATCGCCAGGATTCAGGCCAAGAGAACGCAATGTTTTTGGTCTAATTGGAGTAAACTTCCTGTATGCCACGACTGATATAAAACAAAGTGTGATAATCACGAATACCGGTCATGAAAACGTGACGTCATAGCAAAGTATATCACAAACGAACAAAATGGCGTTGGTATTTCTATTTTTGAACTATGAACCAGAAAGTTCAACGGTTTGAAGAAGAACACAAACAAATGATTTTGATATTGACTTTAATTAAATAAAGGCGCTAATTTTGTCGAAAAACGTAGGCGCTGACAGGTTTATTAAATAATGGTAAAAATTTAATGCAGTTACGTATGATAAACGAGAAGATTTTTGCTTATTTATTAGACCATTGGTGCCGAGAAAATATTCATCCTAAAATGCGATATACCAATAAAGCACACATTTCAAAATGACAACTTTATTTGACAATCATCTTTTTCCTTGACTGGTGCCCGCAAATACGGGGCCATAAAAAGGAGAAATAGTTAAAAAGAAATCGGCGATAACCCGTAAACGGGCTCATCAAAAATATCTAAAGTTATTCTTTTGAATGTGGGTTTTAATGCTCTTTTTAAACCTAAATAGAATTTTTCTCTAAAATAATTAGGGAAGCCAATAATTGACCCCATTTAAAATTACATGGGACTTCCTATGTCCCGCTCGACGATGCAACACCCGGTATACATATTGTTATTATAAGTGTGGCAAACGCAAGGTCCTTAGATAGATAGGTTGTCTGGTAACTTTGGACCAATCAGATGTTCGCATTTAATGCGCGGGAATGCGTCATTTAGAGGAACTTTTTAAAATCTCTTGATATACGAATGCAAGCTAAGGAGTTTGGAAATGTAATTTAAAACGTGTTTAAATTTAAATCTCTCAGCCAATATTGAGATATTGTGACTCTTTTACATAGCTTAAATTTAAAAAATATAACTTCTGGCACATGATCACGAATCACGTAGTTACCGCAACTTTAAAGAGGCAAGTGTAAATCATACATATATAGAAATGAAGAAATATAGTCCCGATGGACGAACCCTATTTAAGAGGGGAAATAAACTGAATCTAGCCCTTAAAACGCTTTTTACAAATCATTACTATTATCGTAACAAAATATTTTTCTGATTGATTTTCTTTTATTGAAGAATTTATGATTGCGGTAATATATAAAAAAATCTTTTAATAAACACCTTATTATATTAATATTGTGATTAAATAGGTCTATCAGAAAATAGCCCCAGAAACATTATAGGTCCAAGTGCTAAAATTATTAAAAGAATTGGACTTGATAGTGTCAAAAAATGTATATTTAAAAAAACACGTTTTATCATAAATAGGAATTGTGGAAATTGCGAGAAATAAAACTACACTTATACCATAAATTTAAAAATACTTTTAGTGATGTACTCCATGTAAAGGGTGTAAAGGGGATGTAGTAATGATACACCAGAGTGATCTTTAAGAACTGAATTTATTCTCTTTTAAATTGTTTGTGAAGGCATGGATTTGCAAGTCTATAAAAACATTGTTTATTTTATTTTAATACCTGTTTGTTGGGTATTTCTAGTTCAGGTTAACTTAGAGATAACTATACTAAGTTAACCAACCACACCCCACCACACTTTCATTTTAAATCACTATTAAAATGTATTGGTGGTATAAAAATATTTCTGAAAATATGGTTTAATAGATTGTTTGATATTTGACAAATATATTTTTTTAAATGCATTGGTTGGAAATTCATTATCCTAGCTTGAACTTCGTCATCGTAATCGGTTAAAAGAACATGCTTACTGCATAATCGTTTGTGTTGAGGCGTCCAATTGTCTTTTCGGCAACATTTTCTAATCCAATCTTTCAAAATATTGGGGTTTTTTGGAAATGTAAAAAAAATTATCTTTTTTCCATCTGGATCTGGCCTTTTGGAGTTACTTTTGCATGTAGCTATGCTACAAACATTGCCACCACCCATTATCTAAATAAATAATCACAGAATTCGTTTGAAACTAACGATTTAGCGTGAGAATCTAGTTTAATAAACTAACCTTAAAATACACAAAATTAAAAATTTGACCACTAAGGCCACCCAAACGAAATAGAAAAGAAGAAGAAGAAAACTTTGATGAAAATTCAGTATTTTTAATAGTTTTTCCACTAAATGTTATTATCAGTTCAAAAACAAATATATTCACACTTTAGAATTTAACGTTAAACACACAAATAACACTGAAAACCGTGTTTTGCGTTGTATCTAGCTTAAAACACATACAAATCAGATGTAAACAAATGTATTAGTTCCTCGTGATGACGCGGACACCCCGCTCATCGTCGCTTCCGCCACCATGTTACCAGACAACCTATCTATCTAAGGACCTTGTGGCAAACGTTCTTTAAAAGGGAGAGTAGCGACATCTGTTGATGAACACCCCCTGAGATAATAATAGATTTTAACTATTAATTAACCACGGAAGTGGCTAAGAGGTGAGTTACTGACATTCGACCGTGGCGGTCCAAGTTCGATCCTCGGAGTGGGCATGTCCACATTTAAAAAAGTATGTCCGAAAATAAGCAGGTTTAAGAATGCTGGGAAGAGTGTAAAATGTATCATCTTCCAACCCACACCAGTCACGCCGGTAACCAGGCCGGATGAGATCGGATATCTCGTGGGGTGCGGAAGAAGGTACACACTCACCAATCGGTAGGTCATGCAATGGCAAAAAAACGAGGGTTGATAGACCTTGGGGGTCTTGCATGACTGAAGATAGTGGTTCGGAACCCATGTTAAGCTGTAGGTCTCCTCGGGAATGGCCCTGGCAACGAACGAAGAGGTATTAATTAAAATACCTAGTTTAGGATTATTCAGTTTGTGTCCTACACTAGTAGTACGTACACTACTGATATTTTTTTATTAGTCTGGGCAATTCTACATGAAAATGGTCTCTTGCGTGTTCCTTGCAAGAAAACTATGCTAAACTACGGTAGGTAAAATAGCTCTGTTAGACCTTCATCTTTTTTTTTGTAAAAAATTCAACAACCTGTAGTAAAAAATTAAGCCGTTGCTTACTTTTATTATAAAATAACCTGAAGAATCACTCTCTGAAATGTTAGCACGTCATTAAGGGAACACTCTGTATAGTCAGGGCCGTAGCCAGAACCAAATTTTTGGTAGGGCTATTCGATTCCTTACCAGGGCCCATATTCTCACGTTGAAATATAATGATATTTGATTTTTAAGGGACGCTGTAGAATTTTTTACATTTTAGAACGACCGACATCCGACATGCTTCATTCATATGCATGTATTATATTTATTATAAGCAGTGGTCTGAATGGGCGTAAGTAGGACTTTTTTTCTGGAGAAAGGGACAGTCGGGACTACATGTATTTCATGGTATTGTACCTAGGAAAGAAGACGGAAAAGCACCGCAGGCGAAACATTTTCGGGGCCACGCCCAAAGTTCGTTTAAAATTCACCTAACTAGGTACTAACAAATTTCATCAAAATTATTAAATTTTGTTTTTGTAAATGTTTTTTTTTAAATTTTTTAAATTTTCCTAGCTGGCCCTTTATTAAAAAAAAAACATTTTTTATATTTGTAAACAATATGAATGTGGATGTGTGTCAATCCAAAATTTTAACATAAGACGTATGTAGGACTGTAACCAGCGTTTTTCGGGCTCGGTTTTTCATGATTAAAAATAAGTAAATATCGCTCTCCACGCCAAAATTGATGATTTTTCAGAAATCATGTATTCTTGGAGCGTAAATCTATAAATTCTTAGGTTTTGAAATACTCTTTCTTAAGTGCCGTTTTGTATATTCATAATAAAGCATTCTCGTTTCTTCCCGCACTATTTTTTTATTATAAATCATCACACTTCTTCAATAAAAAATGTTTCAATTAAAATGTTTACTATGATTTTTTTCTTTAAAAATAAATACCTAATTGTTTTTTGTTTTTGTTGTAGAAATATTTTATTGCATTGGGTTATATTTTTGTTGATTTAAAATAGCTCTAAAAAAGGGAAAACGGAACAAACAGGGGCAGGACAGGACTCTACCCGTATGACGAAATTACATAATTACATTTTTTCTATTTCAATTTTTTTTTAACAGGGCTCAATATTTTTTTAACAGGGCTCGCCCTGGCCAGCCTCCCTCTACCTACGGCTCTGTGTATAGTTAAGTTAAAAAAGGAGTCGGGTTATGTATTTATTAACCAAATCCTTTGCTATAGCTATGACGAATCTAAGCTTTCTACGTCAAGCGGTATATCTGAGAATTATAAAATGAACAAAAAATACATTATTTAAACAATGAATTATTTAATGAAACTATTAATGTATGTGTTCATCTTATAGCAAAATAACAATTTTTTACCGCAAATTTCTAGGAGCGTCTTTCAACACGAATCCGTATATAAAAAATTGCAATGATTTATAGACGCAATAAAAAATATTAATGACGATTATTGCCTCTTGCATGTCTTAAGACAAATCTTTGATTTTCTCAGATCATAAACCACAGTTTGCGTAATATCTTTAAGGGGGATTTCTATTGTGATGGTCCTATTTTCATCGTTTCTTTACGATTTTTTTCTGGGGATAATAAGACAAATGCAGAAAACCAAGTTTTCAATTCTTTTTATTAAAGATAAGAAGTACCAAAAAAATTTTTCAACCCCCAAAAAATTAAAAATTTGAGAGTGCTGAAGTTACCCCCTCAAAAAAAACGTAACTTGCTGGCGGAATTCAAATAAATTTTTCTATTCAGGACAAAAATAAAATTGACCCAGATTCTTCAATTGTAAGCATGTAGTTATAGCCCCCACTAGAATCAAGTCAAAACTCGAGTAACTGTTAAAATGGCGCGAGATTTAAACTTTTTTTTGAAAATTTACCATTTTTTTTTTAAATTTTAAGGGCCGTAACATTTTCTGTAATATCGCAAAATACTTGATTCTAGAGGGGGGTATAACCACTTGTATTCTGAGCATTTTAAGACCAAAATCATTAAATTCTGATAATTTGAACATACCGAAGTACTTTCCGCCAGCGCAAAAAACAGGGTTTCGAGAAAAACAACTTTAAAGTTTCAACGGTGGCTCACAACAAAATAGTCTCACTGTCACTTAGTCTGCGATGCCTGGCCCGTAGATTACACCCTCCCCTTCCTCGAAAAATGATAAACGAGCTGATTCTTCCTGCCTCTTTGCGAGCCTGGCCTGATTGGTCGAGATAATGTTGCTGGCGACAGAACGTAGCCCTGAGAACGCCTCTTAACTCAAAAGCGGCTAGTGGTGAGAACTGACCGGCAATCATAAAATTGGATGTAACTTTTTTTTGGAGTAGATTTAGTAAAAACGTTTACACACGGTTATCCTAGAGGGTGAAGAGAGTGAAAAAACGTCGGAAAAAAATTTCGATTTTTTGAAAACCATCACAGTAGAAATCCCCCTTAAGGCTTGGTTCGATGGGAGGTGCTTCCGTGTTCATATCCATATAAATCCAATAAGTTCTTTAATTCTTTTTTAATTTTTTCCAATAAATGTTGCCGTTATTTATAAGTAAGAGGGGGCTGCGCATAAAAGTATATACAGGGTGATTCATTAATGGTGGCGAGCGGCTGTATCTCGAAAACCGTAATTGCTACAACTTTGGGGTAGGTACCTACATTTTTTTAAAAGGACGATGACTCGCTGGAAAAGGTTTATAAGTAAGAATAAATTTATTTAAATAAATGAAAATAATTTTTTTTATACAAAATTTCCTATAAAAACTAATTTCTTATAATTAGATAAGTACACAGTATCATATTGCCTTAAGTAAATTATGGTTTCTATGATTTCATACTCATAAGGCCAACCACACCTACGTAATATTTCGCTTCACACAAGGTTTTATGGTTAAAATTTTCAGGTACTCTTTGATTACCGCAATTAATTAATCGGTATGGGAAATACCTGGCAGGTATTTTTTTTCTACACATTTTGTTAGGATGATATCAACCAATAAAGGTCACAATCAGAATTGGGGGGGTAGCCAATTGAGTGTAGAAGTGTTAAAAAAATACTCTGAGATGCATATTGAGCAAACTTTTTTTTTGGTTCCGTAATATGACAGCTGCGAAAAATATAATTAGATATAAGCCCATGAAAACTCTAAAAATAGTTGTCATGTCTTCCCAATCTTTCGAATTAGGCTTTTTATCTCTTCGTTCGCTGTCAGGGCCATTCCCGAGGGGACCTACAGCTTAACTTGGGTTCCGAACCACGATCCTCCGTCATGCGACACTCCCCCCAAGGGATAACCCTCGGTTTCTTGAGCCATTGCATGACCTACCGATTGGGGAGTGTGTACCTTCTTCTGCACCTGGTTACCGGCGTGAATGGGGTGCGTTGAAAGATGATACATTTTACACTCTTCCCTGCATTCTTAAACCTGGTAAAATTCGAACATACTTACTTAATAGTTCGTTGTAACGTAAAAAATATTGAAAATTATTTTTTTTATTAAAAATAACTCTTAAATATCTGCAGAGGCTAAATTGAAAGGTTTTTAAGAATACTTTAATACACATGGCCAGGATTCGGGCCAAGAGAATGTAATGTTTTTGATCTAATTTAATATATATATAAATATAAAGTGGGGTTAGGAAAAAGCCCTATCTTCCTTCTTGTAAGAAGAAAGATAGGTATTCTTGTAAGAAGGAAAATAGCGCTTTTTGTTCCAAACCCCACTTTATCATGTCCCTTTTGGAGAGTAGATACGACTTTGTTATATAGATATAATTTCTCACGGAGCTGGTAACCATGGAGAAGAATTTAGACATATCGGTTGGATCCTATTAAAACTAACATGATTGACATATTTTTATAGAATAAGAATTAAAGAATCCCACAGATCCTCAGTCTGGTTCTCGACGAAATTACAGATTTTTTGACTGCGTGCGGCAATTACTCTCGTTTTAATTATCAAATCAAATCAAATATAGCTTTATTATCACAAGAACAGCTTCTCATTGACAAAGCAACTTAAAATGATAAAGTACTATTTCAAGAACCAAACATGATTACAGTTAAAACAAATTAAAATCAAACAAACATAGACCAGATAAAAACATCCTAAAAACAAAGACCCTGGCAGCGATACTTTGAAAAATTCATTTATTGAAGAGAAGGCTCTCTCGGTTAACAATTTTTGTAGGTCCCTCCGAAACTTTCTATGGCAAACAATTTTACGTAAACTAAGGAGCAAATAATTAAACAATTCTTGCTGTTATATTAAAGCGAATTTTCTGTTGAAGCAGAAGAGGGAATCGGCAACGCTATAACGTGTGTCAATGGCGGCTCGTCAGGTGAAGTAGGTGAAGGGGCAAAAAAAAAATAACACCAGGAGGAAAGTTTTTCGACAATATTAAATATTAATGTACCAATACAGCTACCATTTTAGCTCTTAAAAAATAATTATATTCGAATTAATAATACTAATTTAATTCGAATGTAGCTATGCATAATAGGGCCACGTTTAACTCCGATGGACAATAATTATAAACACTCTTGCATTATGGCGCGCCCCAGCCGACTGTGTCCGTTAGCTCAAAGCAACTGAAGACCAAACACCCAACATGGCTTTAATATTCACCGTTGCTATGGTTGCGTGACGTTAGTCACGCAAACAGCATGTTACAATTTGCATTATGATGAAGGGCAATTTAAAAATAGATCAGTCGTTTGCACCATTGTTTTACCATTGGTTCGCCTAATCGGTATTTATTTTGAGGCCTCGCGAAACTTATGGTTATAGATATCGTTTTTACGTGATTTACTGTGTAATTAAAACGTTTTGTTTTTATTTTTCAGTTAATTCAGTAGTATACGTACCTACTTAGTTGTGTGTTTTAAAAATGAACCCAATTAATTACATAGTTTGTACTCCATTCAGTCGTTGGACAGATGAGGATAAGGGGGACGTTTTGTTATATGGGTTTTTAGTCAATGTTTGTTTAAGTACCCGCACTATACCTAACTCTTCACCATTTTTTAAGACCGCGAGCCGCCACTGACGTGTGTTCTTCTTGTGGGCCCCTCTTAAGGACCATAACGGCACTAAAGTATGCCACTTTTCTTGGTAAACCCCATCGTATTGTTCTTTTTTTTCTGGTAATTCCCTCAACTCTTCCTATATATAACATCAAAATCGCTTCTCTGATGTTCTGTAGTGTAGCGCTCTTTCTTCATATCTGTACCCACCATTGAATTAAACTGTTGAAAGTGTCTGCTAGTTGTTAATAACCCTTCTTTGAGTTTATTAATGCATACATCAGCAGTGAATTACATAGTACGCGGTCGGTGTCTTAGTAGGTATACAGTAAATAACCTCTCGCGTAAACCGCATCTGTACAGCTTTATTTTATACGAGTTTAAAAATTTATATTAATTGTTGATTTTTGCAATTTGAACTTGTCGGTCGAGGAATAATAAGAAAACCGCGTTTAAAATGTGATTGGTTCGGTACTTGCTTATTTTGGATTTTGTTGTTGGTGACTTTTGAAAAAGTAGGTAAAGTCTTATTTTTTTTATTATTGGTATAATTTTTCGATTTTTTTAAGCGCTGTTTTAAAAATGTTTAATGACCTACCATTTTGGTAATATTTTTTACAATAGGCTGCTGTCTAAATGTCAGGAATGTTGATTATTGTGTTGATACTTTAGTGCAAAATTGTTTTTTATAAAGATGTAATAATATACAAATACCTTCCCTATTTCCAATTTTTAAAAATATTTCTACCAGGGATACGTCTGGAGTCTGATAAATTTATTAATTTTAAATAATTTCTAAGCAGTGTCCTCTTAAATTTTATAACTTTATTATAATTTTAAAAATCAATTATTGTTGTAGAATTTACATTTATAAATATTCATGTAATACCTTTTGATTTTATTATAAACCATTTTCCAAATATTTCAGAATTTTTCTAATATTTGATTACATAATACTTAATGGTTTACTAATGGCAAAAATAAATTAACAACATTTTTGATAGTAATAGTTCTGCTTTAATTTATTTTTATTTATATTGTTATAAACTTTTTTAAATAACTCCATAAAAAATTTACAACAGGATTTGTTTTGTTGTGTAAGTTTTTGCTCTTGGCACGCTGCCAGGGCCATTCCCGAGGGGACCTACAGCTTAACTTGGGTTCCGAACCACGATCCTCAGTCATGCGACACCCCCCATGGGCTATCAACCCTTGGTTTATTGCCATTGCATGACCTTCCGATTGGGGAGTGTGTACCTTCTTCTGCACCCCACGAGATATCCGATCTCATCCGGCCTGGTTACCGGCGTGAATGGGTGGGTTGGGAGATGATACGTTTTACACTCTTCCCTCCATTCTTAAATCTACTAAATTTCGGACATACCTTTTTTTTGTGCATATATGCCCCCTCGGGGGATCGAACCCGGACAGCAAAGTTTGCTAGATGAAGTGGCGCGGCGGTGGAGGGTTTAATTAACAGAATTGCCTTGAGTATACTGTTCAAGAAGAATTTTTTATATTATATTTTAATTTTGTTATATTTAAACATCAGTATAAAAAATTATAATTCGTCCAGCATGCATGCTAATATCTACAATGTACGGTTTTGTTGATTTAAATTTAATATTGAAATTTTGTTGATATTTTTAATTTGAACTTTCCGCTTGACTAGCAGTAATAATTGGAAAAGTGTGGACAATGTTTAGTTAAAATTGTTTATTTTTAATAATCGAGTATACTATCAGCATAAGTCAATATTTAAGTACAGTAAATAATATCAAATCCCCCCCCCCCCTTCCTTGCACCCTCTTCTTCTAATCAATCGATAGATTTTATTTTGCATCATTACCGTGACAACGAAGAAAATTTCCGGAAATACTCATGCTCTTTGAACTTCTGGCGGCCAAATTACACTGGAAATTTCCCTTTGTCACTTTCATCAAAATAGTGACACGAAATTACAGAATTAAATTATTTGACAAGGCAAAAAAGCATATTTTTGGTTGCGAAATTTTCTTCCCTCGAGCTTGAATTATAAATCCGAAAATTTTAACTCAATCGCAAATTCTTTAAGAAAATGTCTCTCAGCTGGCGCCTCGTGAAATTTTCAAATATTTCGCGACCTCGAAAAAATTTCCAAAAATAATTAATGCTCCAGGGAGATTATAAGTGAAAATTACACTACTATCATTAACATTGCATAATATAAAATTTAAAAAATATATATAACAAAACTCTTAAAAATTATAAACTTAATCCAAATGAGAGTCGTTTTCACCGTCTACTTCCAAAGATGTTCCTATTCTTCCTTTTATAGAATTGAAAACATTAGTGAGCACTTGATGGGGAGTTGTTAATCTCCTAAAATTTAATCGGAATTATCAGAACTTGGCAGCTCTATTTTTACATATCATTTCTATCGAACGGTAGGTGTATGTTCCCCATCCCCCATCGTAGAGAATTGTTCGGGGGTTGTCACTGTTATCGGAATTCCGACATTTTAACCTTCTCTACCTCTTTTTTTCGAAACGGTACACAATAATAAAAATATCTCAAACTAAATACAGCTTCAAGTAGTTCTGTTGGCTTCTGTAAACAATTTTAAATTGAAAAATGTTTTTGCCGGCGTACAGACACGATTAAAATTGAAAAAGTGTTATGCCTCCGCTGGGAATCGAATCCAGAACCTCTCGATTACATGTCAAGCGCGCTGTCAATTGCGCTACGGGGGACCTGAAATTCTCTCACCAACTTCGGTCATATAACTTATTCAATTTTATGTTAGTAGTAATAGTCTGGAATCTCCTGTGATTCACAGACCGGGGAGGGTGTTATAAGGGAAAAGGGAACTCACTCACTACCACTGAACATTAAGATCTATTTTTCTTTTATCCGTACATCGACGACATATAGCGTTAGTTTTCTGATTCCGGCTAATGACGCTATATGTCGTCGATGTACGGATAAAAGAAAAATAGATCTTAATGTTCAGTTCCCTTTCCCCTTATAACACCCTCCTCGGTCTGTGAATCACAGGAGATTCCAGACTATTACTACTAAAATAAAATTGAATAAGTTATATAACTGAAGTTGGTGAGAGAATTTCAGGTTCCCCGCTGGCAGCGCGCTTGACATGTAATCGAGAGGTTCTGGGTTCGATTCCCAGCGGAGACATAACACTTTTTCAATTTTAATCGTGTCTATAAACCGGCAAAAACATTTTTCAATTTAAATACAGCTTTGTTAATGTATTCTTTAGACAATAAGTATTCTTCATCTAGTCTGTACACATGGCGATGATGATGATGATATGATCGATAATATTTTAGAACAATACAAGGTAATAAACTCATTTAAAATGTAAAGCGATCTTTACGTAAAAAATTACATGATATTTACACGGATAACATTCATGCATGGACGTGATCCGTTCGTTATTTATTTTGATCACGTGCTCTGCTTAAAAAGTACAATATTGGTAAGTACCAGGAAAATTACCATAGAAAATATTACCATCAAATAGTAGAAACAGTTTAAGATGTGATCTTGCATTTTCATTAGTATGACAAGATAATCGTAAGAAAGTACAATATTATCCTATTTAGTTTGGTGTATTGTTCCGTGAGGTCGACCTCTGTCACTGTATAGTCCAGATTTAACTTCGTTTTTACTGAGGAATTTGAAAATGAACCTCATAGGAGCTCAAAGTGAGTTATTTTTCCAGACGCTAAATAATTGATACACACCTATAGAGTTTTTATTGTTCAATTGGTAAGTTTTACGCTTTATTTTGGGTTTGGTTGTTGAGTTAGGGTTTGTTGAATTGAATGGAGTAAATTCTTAATTAGTACCTACTTATACCTTATCTAAACTTATAACAAAAAATAAATTCTTTAATCTGTTCCCGGACATACCAACTCAACCAATACTTTTAGCAATTCTAGGAAAAGCCACTTCTTGAATGCCATTCTTGAAAAAACTTTTACTCTGTTGGAAAGTACAGCACATGACTAGATTTTAAATTATCATTAAGGTGGCGCTAGAACAGAGAGTGTGGCTAGGCTATGCAATATACGAAGAAACCGATGAGCAAAATTTACAAAAAAAAATATGGATAAAACTTGTTTTACCGTGTGAAATTTGAGCAAGGATCAATATTGAATTAGTAATGTGCAACAATGAATAAGTTATTGTAAAAAATATTGTGCTATTTAACGTCGTTTTTCCCGACTGTTTGGATTTTTGCACTATTTACTTTAACATTATGTGTACATTTAATGTTCTACAATAAAAGTTAATAACAATGCTAAAGACTATTAACTTCGTGTAATATTAATATTTATTGTTTAAATTTACGTCTGAATCGTGTCTGAATAACATATATACTTATTAAATGATAAAAATGCAACAAAATATAACTACATTATGTAGAATAATATATTTTGCAGTAATAAATAATATTTCTAGTTGGTGAGAAGTGGTAATAGAAAAAGTTTTTGCAAATTGTAAGTTGTTTATCACCGCATTTGAAATAAACCCATTTTTTCCATAAATTAGAAGCGATTGAAATATAACTCAATAATAAAAATTCTTCCTAGAGTGTCATAAACTTCTTAGGTATGCAAAGGGGCTATACTATAGAGTGACCCAACGAATATTTAAGCGGCTTTCATAAGTCTATTTCAGAAAGGTGTAGAGTAATAAAAGCTCATTAGGTATGCAAAGGGACTACAGAGTGACCCAACCAATATTTAAGCCACTTTCATAATTTGGCATTGATTTCATTGCAAAATTCTTTATTTTCATCAAGTGCAGGTAGTACCACCCGGGTTTGGGTCAATTTATGGCTTTTGCCTATTGTTATCCATTCACAAACACTGAAAATGGTGTGACAAAGGCGTGCATTATGTACATAATATAAAGTACAATTTTTTTTTATTGAACATTATAAAAAAATACCGAGAAAAATACATTATACAGAAATTAAATTATAAAAAAATCATAATATTCTTCGTCATCTGAGGAACTGTCATCTCCTCTTGACGTTATAATTAACGGGTCGACGGTCCGATTGATCCAGTGGCGGATGGGAGGGCACAAATGGGCTCGGTGATTTTTGAGTGGGCACTATCCAAAATAAAAGTGACTTCTAAAAAAGAAAAAGGTCGCGCCTCCCGACGCTCTAGAACGCTAAGCGCATAAACAATCTTGTTCTAAGTGATAAGTATCTAAAAATAAAAATCGTTCTCTTCAAAATACCATACAACCACTCATCAAAACTTTTATAGCCAAGTCCCTTACAAAACCGGATCCATCAATTTTGAGGGGGCACCAGGGTGCACTCATGTTTTTAGGGTGGGCCGGTGCCCACCCTGCGGAAACGTATTTCTTTAAACGCCATATATTCACAATGTAATATTAATTTATTTTATTATTTCGAATAATTTAACTCAATTAATTCAAGACAATGCCTAAAAAATAAACATGCACCCTGATACAGACCATAAAGAGTGTTTCCGTTGAGGAATAAGTCCGTTGAATTAAACATGATCTTGAATCAAATAGTAATACGTAATTAATATAAACATATTTTACGTTAATTTAAATCAATAGTCGATTTGATTAAAAAAAATCCTCTTAATTATACTTATGTAATTAAAAAAAAAATATAGCATTCTTCTAGAAACTTTTGTTTCATACGATCTTTTCCTCTCCTCCCGCCAGGGCACCTATATAAATACCCTACTTCCGTGGTATGGAAAATGGAAGTTAGAAATAAATGAGGATAAATGTGAGTGTTTGGTTTTAACAAGAAAACACAATAACACTCACATTAATCAACATATACAAATAAATAACAAAAAAATTATACCGACAAACACACTAAAATACTTAGGGGTGACACTAGACAGAAGACTACTATTTATAGAACAAATAACAAACATAACACGGAAATACTATGCAGCTGCAAAAACTTTACACAGACTAATGAGACATGGATCCTTCTTATCACCAACAAATAAACTTACAATATATACAACAATAAACCAGCTCTGACGTACGCCGCCCCAATTTGGTGCAGTATATCAGACTGGCAATACAGAAGACTACAAAAATTACAAAACATAGTACTTAGACGAATATTATCAGAAAGAAGACTAACGCCACTGCGACACTTACATCAAGCGACAAACATACAATATATAAAAGACTACGTATTCGACATATCGCAACAATTTTACGAGACACAACCATAGAACGCATTACTAACAAGAGACTTAACAAGAATAAGACACCAGGACGGCCCATTACACAGACCTATATACCATAGACTTCCAATGTATTTGCAAAACAGGCCAAATTAATCTTATTAAAGTTTTAAAAATAAGTTATATAACAAAACCGAACAAAATAAAATAAACAGTATAAACTTCCATATAAGGTAATAATGATACCAAAATCATAGATATAATATGCAAAATCCACGACAGGGCAACGTCCACTTTTAAAATGAAAGGCAAATAAATTGAAAAGGACACAAACAGACGGACAAGACAGTAATCCCATTTTTCTATACCACGGGAGTAAGTCCCGCCCACTCCCAAATCCCGATAATTTCTAACTTTTAGTCAAGTCTTAAGACAAAAACCTTTTGCTACACATGTACCTGAGTAATTAAAACTGTTTTTTTCGTACCGTTTTTCCAGTGAAACAAGCGCAAATTTACTATAATAGCAACCAATTAATAACCAAATTCTCGTAAAGTAAAAACAAAACTCTTTCATGGCAGTAAAAGATTACTGGAACTGGCCGAACAAAAACAAAAGTAAAAACAGGATCCTTTTTACCAGGGTCAAGACCAGCCCCAACGGGGTGTTGCCTCGTTGTAGTGTCCTGGTTAGCATGACTAACCAGTCGAACTTAGTTTTAAGGCATATTATGTAATAATAATATAGTTTAGTAAAAGAACCTGATATGTATAATATACATACGGCCATACCCGAGTGGACCTACAGCTTAACGTGGGTTCAGAACCACGATCCTCAGTCATGCGACACCCCCCAAGGGCTCTCAACCCTCGGTTTTTTACCATTGCATGACCGACCGATTGGGGAGTGTGTATCTTCTTCCGCACCCCACAAGATATTCGATCTCATCCGGCCTGGTTACTGGCCTAAATGAGGCGGGTTGGGAGATGATTTTACACTCTTCCCTGCATTTTTTTTTTTTTTTTTATGATAAAACACCTGCACTGTAGGAAAAATCCTTTAAGGCGCTCTGGGAGCGGTGCAAGTGCGAAAAAAACGATTAACGTTGGTCTTGAAACGTTGAAGATTGTATTCATTGGGAAACACGACCTCAGGAAGATCATTCCACAAAGATGACGTTCTTAAACCTACTAAATTTTATATATTTTTTTCCCCATTCAGTTCAGTTTTTTCTACATTCAGACAGAACGAGTTACCCAGCTGTGATCTACTAAAAAAATTAGCATACATTTTTAAAGATACATTATATTTACATAACTTTATAATATATAGGACAGGTGTGTTGTAAAGATGTTTCTTGTATTATTTATTATAATTAAAAACCTTACCCAAACTGGTAATAACTATTTGGATTGAAGCGAATTCAATCGCTCTAAAATTTGCCATGTTAAAGTGTAGTACTTCTTGGTACGAATTATAAAAAATATACTATATACTATATGTAAGTCCAAATTTAAAAATTTCATAAAAAACATGGATAGGATTCAGTTCAAAAGAACGCAATGGTTTTTTTTTTTAATATATATAATTTCGCTTGGAGCTGGCAACTTTGGATAAGAAATTTAGAAATATTGTTCGGATCCCCTTCACAGGTGACTTAATACTTTTTGTCAGCTTATTTTTTAGTTAAATATGTTGTTCGACTGGAGTTTTCTACTGACTCAGTGGCGGCCCGTCAGAATGTAGCTATGCATGATAGGGCCACGGTTAACTCCGATGGACAATAATTATAAACACTCGTGCATTTTGACGCGCCCCAGTCGACCGCGTCCGTTAGCTAAAAGCAAGTCAAGACTCAATGCCCAACATGGCTTTGATATTCACCGTTGCTATGGTTACGTGACGTCAGTCACGCAAACAGCATGTAACAATTTGCAATATGATGAAGGGCAATTTAAAAACAGATCACTCGTATGCACCATGCATTGTTTTAGTATTGGTTCGCCTAACCTTAAGGTATTTATTTTGAGGCTTCGCAAAACTTACGGTTATAGATATCGTTTTTACGTGATTTAATGTGTTATTAAAAAGTTTTGTTTTTATTTTTCAATTAATTCAGTAGTGTACATACCTACTTAGTTTTGTGTTTTAAAAATGTACCCAATTAATGACATAGTTTGTAATTTGTTTGAAACTCCATTCAGTCGTTGGACAGAT
The DNA here is from genome assembly GCA_935413205.1 of Polydrusus cervinus. NCBI lineage: Eukaryota > Metazoa > Arthropoda > Insecta > Coleoptera > Curculionidae > Polydrusus > Polydrusus cervinus. The sequence goes on from OW284516.1 coordinate 9,670,583, forward strand.
GAGGATAAGAGAGACGTTTTGTTACACGGGTTTTTAGTCAATGTTTGTTTAAGTACCCGCACTATACCTAGCTCTTCACCATTTTTTAAGACTACTGTGCTGACTATTAATAAACAGTAAATAAGGTATTTTTTAAAATAGAATAAATCTGGTTCCTCTTCTCAGTATATTCCCGTTGGGGTACACAATACCTTAACGTGCTGTGCACTTTAAATGTGAGAGAAATTACTTAAGTAACGGTCGGTGTTTTAAAATATTTCGACTACAAAACTTTGGTCATTAATAACAGCTTATAATTTCAAGGTATCCAATTCAATTTTGAAACTTCACTTCCCACCAAGGTTAAATCAAAACTAACAGACATACCATTAAAACGGGCTTTTACTATTTAAAAATTATTGCAACATAATATTTACTAACTTAACAAAACCATAATAAACAAAGGATTTCAGTAAATCCGGTGATTTCTATTGAGCAATAATTATTAAATTATTATTAACCAGTAAGGTGAACTAGTATCAATAAAAACTCAAATATTTTAAATTGTAAGGTTGTTCACCTGAATAAATTTGTATAGTATTCTTAAAATATGCTTAGAATATAGACATGTTAGAATTAAAGATTGAAGTTTAGTAATGGTATGCGGGTATATCTAATCCTATTTACCTATGCATGTCATAGGTTGGTAACTCCTGGGGAATAATTACCATATCTGGTTATGACATTAAGTATTGGTTCAAGGTTAACGGTTAAAAAATCAAAATTTAATGAATGACTCAAATAATTTGGTAAACCTGCCACATTTGTATATTAAAGATTGATCCTTTGTTTCAGATTACCACGCCGATATCAAAAATAACTCGAATGAACTGAACGAAACATCTCCTGAAATTAGGGACGTCAGTCATTTCAACCATTAAATTAGTAGAAACTGAAAAATGGACTCCTTACGAACGGATCAAAACGACCAACTTATAATTGCCAAAGTAATAGCTATGGTAGTCCTGGGAACAACATCCTTTATCCTAGGACTTATACCTTTGAAATTAGCAAAACTCACCTCAATGAAATCCATCGACGGAGACAAAAATCTTTTTTTATCCCTTCTTCTATGCTTTGGCGGTGGAGTTCTTCTATTCACCACCTTCATTCATCTCCAACCAGAAGTACGGGAGCTTTTTGAAGGACTTCAACACCATAATAAACTACCTGAACTGGGATTGAAGGGGATCCCCATTTCTGAAATCGTTTTTTGTTTGGGATTCTTTTTCGTTTATTTAATTGAGGAATTGGTTCATTTCTTCTTAGATAGGAAGGTACACAATGCAGCTTTGCATAGGTAAGTTATAATAAATCATTAACATTACTATTCGGTTTTAGTGCTTAACGGGGTTTTAAACAATAAACTTTCAAAATGGCTTGGGTTACCATTTACGAAATATTTTTTTTTTAAATGCCAGCAAATTTCTGATAAATAATGTTGCTTATCTTTCTTTTCATTTTTCTGATTATTGTTGCCATTACCACAACTGTTAGATGAATGTTTTGATTATTAAGTCACTTAAGAGCTTCCTCATTCAAGCCATGTCAGGGCCAGATTATATCAGGTCCTTCCTTATATATAGTCATTTATATTTTTTACATACATATTGAAGCTTTATATTTTTACAAATTTTAAACCAAAGCTTTTTAAATGTATCAATTTCCATAGCGTTTTAATATTATGGCAACAATTCCACACATAATTCAAAATGCAAAAACCTTACTAGGCACCCATTTTTTTTAGATCGCTTTCAATTCGCTGCAGTTCCCGAAAAACCGATAACATGACCATACCCAGAGTAACCCTAGCCAAATTCGATGACGGCAACATTAGCTTCATCTCCACCTCCAACAAAGAACTCCTTAACTCTCAGAGCACAATAGACTCAGAGAAAGGCGGCCACAGTCACCATCACCTCGACGAGTCCATCAAAAACTCTTTTAGCGGATTCTTAGCGGTGTTAGCGCTGAGCTTCCACGCTGTGTTTGAGGGGTTAGCCGTGGGACTTGAGGGTAGTGTACAAAAAGTGTGGTATCTCTTCATGGCGATAGCCACTCATAAGTTGGTGATAGCGTTTTGTGTGGGGATTGAATTGGTGTCGTCAAAAACCAGGTGTATGTTGGTGGTGTTGTACATTGGAACTTTTGCTGTGGTGACACCATTAGGTACGTTATCGATGTTTTATAAAAAATAATAATATAAACGTATTAGAAGCATCATTGATTTTGCCAAAATAGTTTTTGATGAATGAATGAATTAATATAATAATTAATTGACTTAATTGAATGATGGGACCAGTAATATTAACATACGCCAAGAAAGCTTTGACCCTTTGGCTTCAATTTTAATAACATCAATGTCGGAGCAGGAGAAAGTCAATAGCATTAAAAAAATCCGTTGAGTCTTATGCTCGAAAGACAATCTGGTATAACCATGATAAGCAAAATATTAATACCCATTTTGCATCGACCATGGGCGTGGTTCCTGAGTCACTTGTTATTATGCATTTGGGTTACTGAATCATTTATTATAATCCATTAATATGTAAATTTTATATTTCTGTATTTGTTTATTATTGAATTAAATTATAAAATGGTCATATTTGTTTTGGATCATTAAGTTTGGATAGATATAAAAATAGAATCTGATGGTTGAAATTATATGTCTCTAGAACTAGTGGTTATTGTTATTTTATTTAGAGGGATATATCTTTCTTTTAGGAATAGGCATCGGCATTATTCTAAGCGACCTAGGCAGCGACCAAGAAGACATAACGTGTGTCGTTCTTCAAGGAATGGCAGCTGGAACTCTTTTGTATGTAGTGTTCTTTGAAGTTTTATCCAGAGAACGAGATAATAGACACAGTGGCATCTGGCAACTCATGGCTATTTTGGCAGGTTTCCTGGTTATGTTCGCGTTACAAACTTTAAGTAAGTAATGTTTCTTTATTTTATATGTTGCACAATTTACAATAATAAGTGTCAGAGTGATGTACCATCTAACCACATTTAAATTTTCAAATGTGTTTTTAAGTGGTTAATAAATAAAACAATATAAACTTGACCCGAATAGAGATGCAAAACTGCAATTATCACTTGCATGCTTATCTTTGACCTATTTAGGGATGTAAATTTTGACGAGCCTTGGACATTTTTTGAAACCAAATTAATAAAACAAATTAATGGATAATATTGCTTTTTTAACAATGTTATTGTCTATTTCAGAAAGGTGTAGTGTAGAGTAATAAAAGCTAAATAGGTATGCAAAAGGACTACAGAGTGACCCAACGAATATTTAAGCCACTTTCATTATTTGGCATTGATTGCATTGTAAAATTCTTTTTTTTCATCAAGTGCCTATTGGTATCCATTTACAAACACTGAAAATGGTGTGACAAAGGCGTGCATTATGATGTGTGTGAAGAAAGCAACGAAAATTAGCGGCAACAGTTTTTTTACCGAAAACCTAGCCACGAATTTAGCGTTAAATTGTCAATTGCGCCTGCATATTTGGCAACGATTTATGACAGCAATTACATCGCCCTGTAGCCACGAATTTTATAATCAGTTGGAAAAAGTGTAAATGTGGCCACGGTAGTTTAAATATTAACATATAACGAATCTTAATTTTACTATCAATGACATTATTAAATTAATTAATTAATTAAACACACCTATTTTTTTATAAAGCTTAGCTTAAATACTTACTATACTTCTAGCTATATGACATATTTCAAAAGATTCCGCTTATAAATTGGAAAAAAGTTGCATTTACATCCGAAATAAAAGTTTAGACGCCACCATATATTAAGGGATGTTAGACTATACCTATAGCTTACGTATCCACTATATGACATATTCCAGAAAATGTTATTAATTTTTTACAAAGTCCCCGACATTTTATGGAATATGTCATATAGTGGATACGTAAGCTATAGGTATAGTCTAACATCCCTCAAAATATGGTAGCGTCTAAACTTTTATTTCGGATGTAAATGCAGTTTTTTTCCAATTTATAAGCGGAATCTCGGAGGTATTAATTTTTTACAAAGTCCCCGACATTTGATGGAATATGTCATATAGTGGATACGTAAGCTATAGGTATAGTCTAACATCCCTCAAAATATGGTAGCGTCTAAACTTTTATTTCGGATGTAAATGCAGTTTTTTTCCAATTTATAAGCGGAATCTCGGAGGTATTAATTTTTTACAAAGTCCCCGACATTTGATGGAATATGTCATATAGTGGATACGTAAGCTATAGGTATAGTCTAACATCCCTCGAAATATGGTAGCGTCTAAACTTTTATTTCGGATGTAAATGCAGTTTTTTTCCAATTTATAAGCGGAATCTCGGAGTTATTAATTTTTTACAAAGTCCCCGACATTTGATGGAATATGTCATATAGTGGATACGTAAGCTATAGGTATAGTCTAACATCCCTCGAAATATGGTAGTGTCTAAACTTTTATTTCGGATGTAAATGCAGTTTTTTTCCAATTTATAAGCGGAATCTCGGAGTTATTAATTTTTTACAAAGTCCCCGACATTTGATGGAATATGTCATATAGTGGATACGTAAGCTATAGGTATAGTCTAACATCCCTCGAAATATGGTAGCGTCTAAACTTTTATTTCGGATGTAAATGCAGTTTTTTTCCAATTTATAAGCGGAATCTCGGAGTTATTAATTTTTTACAAAGTCCCCGACATTTGATGGAATATGTCATATAGTGGATACGTAAGCTATAGGTATAGTCTAACATCCCTCGAAATATGGTAGCGTCTAAACTTTTATTTCGGATGTAAATGCAGTTTTTTTCCAATTTATAAGCGGAATCTCGGAGTTATTAATTTTTTACAAAGTCCCCGACATTTGATGGAATATGTCATATAGTGGATACGTAAGCTATAGGTATAGTCTAACATCCCTCGAAATATGGTAGCGTCTAAACTTTTATTTCAGATGTAAGTGCAACTTTTTTTCAATTTATAAGCGGAATCTTTTGAAATATGTCATATAGCTAGAAGTATAGTAACGATTTAAGCTAAGCTTTATAAAAAAAAATAGGAGTGTTTAATTAATTTAATAATTTCATTGATAGTAAAATTAAGATTCGTTGCTAATTATTTAAAGTTAAAAGATGTTAATATTTAAACTACCGTGGCCACATTTACACTTTTTCCAACTGATTAAGAAATTCGTGGCTACAGGGAGATGTAATTGCTGTGAAAAATCGTTGCCAAATATGCAGGCGCTAAATTCGTGGCTAGGTTTTACGGTAAAAACCCGTTGCCGCTAATTTTCGTTGCTTTCTTCACACACATGCTTTATGTACGTAGTATTAGGTACACTTATTTTTTATTAAACATTAAAAAAAAAAATACAAAAAATACATTATACAGAAATTAAATTATAAAAAAATCATAATATTCTTCGTCATCAGAGGAAGTGTCATCTCCTCTTGACGTTATAATTAACGGGTCGACGGTCCGATCGCTCAGGTGGTCAAGATCCCACATTTTCTCCTCTTCTGTAATGACATGATGGACTGTTTTTCGCCAGTTCTCTGGTGTCACTTCCTTAATAGCTTGATTAAACCGTAGCTTAACGTCTTTCATGCTACGAATCCTTTCACTTGCGCCCATAAGAATTCTATAGGATTTAGTTCGTAATGATATGGCGGTGTGCGCAGGCAGCACAGTTACACTATGTTTTTTAGCTATATCTTCCACGGTATATTTCATTAAACGATAATTACGTAAATTTGCTATAGCTAATAGTTCTTTCTTTATGAAATTATCTTTTTTTCTTTAATTAGTTATCGTAAATAATTTATTGCACAAAGTTTACCTGTGCTTATGCCGACACCGAAATTGAGCCTAACTGGACGAAATTTTCCATTTTATTACTCTACACCTTTCTGAAATAGACTGTACATGAACATGTTTTTGTTTTCCTATTTACAAAAACTGCACGCAGTTTTTAAGTATTTTTCGTAAATACAAAAGTAAAGCTTTACAAAGGGGGATAGCATTTAAAAACAGTATTATTTCCCCATTAACTACACAAAAATTTAATTCCACAAGAAACTGCATTCCATCTATACAGATTAAGCGGGTACGATAAAAATAACGTAATAAAACCATTGAAAATTCCGTGTACACGTTTACTTTTGAAGTTGAAGGTTAACAAATTAAAGAAAAAGTTGTTGTCGTCCATGAAAATAATCATCTAGATTTAAATAATTATAGTAAGCAGTACTTCGTAATGCTTCTGTATCACCAAATATCCGCATTCGACAAAATTTAATTCAATAGGTCTACATGTTTACTAGTACAGAACGTATTAAGTAAGGTCCAATTTTATAAAGTCGATTTAAACCGATCGAGGTCCAGTTTAAATCGAAGAAATGATAGAAATGTGCATTTTATAACATGGAATTGAAAGAAAAGCTCGAGCTAAAGTAACAAGTTATGATCAGGTTGATCATTCTTAACTCGAGCTTTGCTTGCAATCCCACATTATAAAATGGTCATTTTTAATATTTCTTGGCTTTAAATCGACTTTTGGATCTAAAAGGTTTAGTTTGTATTTTCATTGATCATGTTGAACTACCTTATTCTTTTAGTTTATCCCCACGTGTGGTCTTGTTGATCTTCCCAAATGTTGCTGATCAGTGATCTCTGCACGTGTATTTGCTTCGCCGTGCTTTTGTAAATCATTCTGTAAACATTATTTCAAAAATAGTTGCAAAAGTTATGCTTAAAACTTGATAATTGATATGGCAGCCTTTAGCTGTTTCAAACCAGTTGTGAAACGACCTCTTGTGTGGCACTGTTTCGTAATAGAAGCCATACAATTCTAAAATATATTAATTAAGCTTAACCTGAGTCTATATTTAGAACATTAAAACCAGTTGGGAGGACATATAGGGGGAAATACCTCAAGAAAAGTTCAATCACCAGCGATAGAAAACTACACTAGTAATATTAACAATATACCGATGATAGAAAGTAGGGTATCCACCTAACTAACACCATCAAGTGGTATCACTAGCTGTAAAAGCAAAAGTTTCTGAAGGTTATACGCGGTCACTTGTTTTCAATTACCTACCTTTTATGCAAAATATATTAAAAACTGTTGCTTGTTATCGTGACAAACCTATTTGCTCTGAGAATACTTATTAAAACTTAGTAGAATGATAGAATAGTTTTGGACTTGCATTGTCTTTAATTTGTTTTACATCACAACGTTTCAACTGGTAAGTATCTCCAGTCGTCTTCAGGTGAATACTAAATAAGTAAAGTAACTACAGCTCTATTTATACTAGCTAGATGTACTGGAGCATGACTGAGATGGGTGCAGTCATGCGTTTAATTCTTGTGCGGTATTTTAAGTTTACATCTACTTAACAAAGGTTTCCAGATATTTCTTATATCTAATGATGGCTTACTAAAACAATCTGGGTTCTGGTATATGATAGCAGCTTCCTTGAACTTCCTCTTCCTCCAATGTGGTTCTTTGTGCAGGATTCGAGCTTCTGTCCACTTAATGTGATGACCGTGTGTCCAGGCATGGTCAGCTGCCCCTGATTTTTCGGTTTCTCCTTTAAGCGTGTTGTTTCTGTGTTTCTTGACCCTAGTTTCAAGTGGCCTTAGAGTCTCACCAATGTAGGATCTGCCACATTCGCAGGGAATCTGATAGACACAGTTTTTCCTATCTTTTTGACTTGTTGGTTTCGTTCAAATGAAGCCCTCAAACAGGAAACTAACTACATCAAGACCGACCTCAACAAAAATGGCTACCCCGGGCATCTAGTTGATAAACTAATGGAAAATCGCAAGAATCGGTCAAATACACAAAAGAAGCCAGTAGAGTCACAATCAACACTCAACATTCCGTATGTCAAAGGAGTATCTGAGAGAATTAGAAGACTAGGACAACGATACAACATTAATACGGTATTCAGCTCAAAAGACACTTTAAGAAGCCACCTGACGAAGACGAAACCAACAAGTCAAAAAGATAGGAAAAACTGTGTCTATCAGATTCCCTGCGAATGTGGCAGATCCTACATTGGTGAGACTCTAAGGCCACTTGAAACTAGGGTCAAGGAACACAGAAACAACACGCTTAAAGGAGAAACCGAAAAATCAGGGGCAGCTGACCATGCCTGGACACACGGTCATCACATTAAGTGGACAGAAGCTCGAATCCTGCACAAAGAACCACATTGGAGGAAGAGGAAGTTCAAGGAAGCTGCTATCATATACCAGAACCCAGATTGTTTTAGTAAGCCCTCACTAGATATAAGAAATATCTGGAAACCTTTGTTAAGTAGATGTAAACTTAAAATACCGCACAAGAATTAAACGCATGACTGCACCCATCTCAGTCATGCTCCAGTACATCTAGCTAGTATAAATAGAGCTGTAGTTACTTTACTTATTTAGTATTTACCTGAAGACGACTGGAGATACTTACCAGTTGAAACGTTGTGATGTAAAACAAATTAAAGACAATGCAAGTCCAAAACTATTCTATCATTCAAGAAACATCATTGTCTCCAACCTTCAAACAGACAAAACTTAGTAGGTTCAGGGCACAGCCAAATCTATGCCCCAAATTTGGTTCACCTGTAATTAAAATTTGACAACTCAAACATCATCTAGCATTCATCAAGGGTTCATAGAACGTTAATGGAAGGGGAAAGGGGGGGGGGGGGGCGAGATCACTGGTCTAAAGGGACTTATGAAATATGACCTCGCAGTATTAAAAACATTTCCCCTCCTCAAAATTACTTTTAAAAAAAGGTACACGACCGAGCGTTAAAACCTCTCCACCTTCGCGTAGTGGTAACTTGGGTGGTTAGCGGGGGGCCAAGTATCAATAAACAAAACTTTTAGTAAAAAAGTGGGTTCGTATGCAAAAACGGACAAGTGAGGGGGTTGCCCCCCATGGACGCCCATGACACTCATAAACACACCTGTTTGTGCTCTGCTTGATCCTATTAATAATGATAATGAAATAAACTAGTTTTATAACATTCCTATATTTTGAACAGCTGTGGCAATTGAGCCCAATTTTTAAATTGATGAAATTGACATTTATTTACTTAATGAAAATTTACTGTTTTGATAAACGAGAAAATCGGGTTTTTAAGAGAAAGCTGTAATAGGTTATATAAGATATTAAAATTAAATTGGATTTTTACACAATTCTCAAAAAAATGTCACGACTTATTATAAACTTCTTTTAAAAAATAAAGAATGCATTTTAGTAAAAAAAAGCAATAATGACTTTTTCTGGGGTGTGTGGGTTTGTATCCCATATTTTTGTAAGAAGCATTCTCACCGCGGCAGCGATCCCCGAAGTGGGCATACGCATAATAAAATAAGTATGTCCGAAATTAAGTAGGCTTAAGATTGCAGGGAAGAGTGTAAAATGTATCATCTCCCAACCCACCCCATTCACGCCGGTAACCAGGCCGGATGAGATCAGACATCTCGTCGGGTGCGGAAGAAGGTACACACTCCCCAATCGGTAGGTCATGCAACGGCAAGAAACCAATGGTTAATAACCCTTGGGTGGTGTCGCATGACTGAGGATAGCGGTTCGGAACCCACGTTAAGCTGTAGGTCCTCTCGGGAATGGCCCTGGCAGCGAACGAAGAGGAAAAAATTACACAACAAAAAAAAATGACTTTATTTGGAGTTTTTTGTTCATTCTCCAATATTTTTTAAGATTCTTTGTTTTATTTGAATGGAAAAATACCAGTTTTTGCACGCTTGTACAGAAATATTGTTTAGCCGTAAAATTATTTCTGTAAAAATAGAATGTATTCAAAAATTGCACAAGAAAAAAACCGATTGTATAGCTTCAAACTATAGGCGCATTGTCATAACAGGAAACAATTAAGATGTATTTGTTTTACTCTCGATAGCACTCCATAAATGGCTAGACGACTGGAACAGTATGATGAAATGACTAAAGAGTATAAGATAGAGTATAAATTACCTATAGTTTTAAGAATAAAAAAACGGAAACAACAAATGCTAAAATAAGGATATGTATTGTTTTTAGGCTATACAATAAAATAGTATAATTTAGTCATAGTTTATATGAATCGGCGTTTTAGTCAAACACAATCAAAATTGTGTAGTGGATCTGAATGCGCAAAATTTTTTATGTTAAATTGGGGTTTTTTAAACCGAATTACAAAATAACTAAGCAAGATTTTGAATATCTGTTTTCACCAGTACAAAGGTGGTGTCTATGTGGGCGTGATAAAGTTATTTTTATGCCGGAAAAAAAATCGAGAAAAAAGATATAAGCCGATGAAAACCCTTAAAAAAAAAAACTAACATTGGACTATTGGGATATATTTTTTTAATGAAGATAGCCATCTCACATTCTCCAATATCTGTAGAGTCCAAATTTAAAAAAAAACAAGGGCAATTTAAAAAGTTTTTAAAAATCCGTCAATAAACATGAACACGATTCGGTTCAAGAGAACGCAATGTGTTTTTCATGGCGCTGGTAACTTTGGAGAAGAATTTAGAAATATTGTTCGGATCCAGTGGTGGATCTAGGATTTTCTGAGGGGGGGGGGAGATTAAAAAAAATACTTTTAAAAAAATAGCGTATCCCGGCTCTAGAATGCTTCTTACCCTCAAAAGTGACTTCTAAAAAAAATTCTGACCCTTCACTCGCCCTACAATGTTCAAGGGTATTAATTTAATCCGAATGGAGCTATATATAATACGGCCACGGTTAACTCCGATGGACAATAATTATAAACACTAGTGCATTTTGGCGCGCCCCAGCCGACGTTGTCCGTTAGTTCAAAGCAACTGAAAACCAGACGCCCAACATGGCTTTGATATTCACCATTGCTATGGTTACGTGACGTCAGTCACGCAAACAGCATGTAACAATGCATTATGATGAAGGGAAATTTAAAAATAGATCAGTCATATGCACCATAGTTTTAGCATTGGTTCACCTAACCTTAAGATATAGATTACATTTTTACGTGATTTACCTACTGTGTGATTATAAAGTTTTATTTTTAACGTACCTACCTACTTAGTTGTGTGTTTTAAAAATGAACCCAATTAATGAGTGTGTAATTTGTTGGAAACTCCATTCAGTCGTCGGATAGATGAGGAGAAGAGAGACGTTTTGTTACACGGGTTTTTAGTCAATGTTTAAGTCCCCGCACTATACCTAGCTCTTCACCATTTTTTAAGACCGCGAGCCGCCACTGGCCTTGCCCCCCCCCCCCCCCCCATTCCTTGGATCCGCGTCTGTTTGGATCCACATAATATAATAGATTTTTTCCAAAGTGCACAGTTATAATATTAATTTAACCCATAATAAGTTCAGAGTTGAGATCAATCGGTCCTAAAGACTATGATTATTTTTTCATTAAATTATATGTTTTATGTGGAAATGCTAAAGTCCTGGGATTTCTTTACAAAATCTATAGCGAAATATGTGAACAAATTTTGCTGATTTTTATTTACTTTAACTTTTGATTCTTATGCAATATTTATTCTATTTTATAATATAAATAAGTATATAGTATCTCAAAAACATCATTGCATTATTTCTTATCCTAAAAACCATCATTAAATTTCATATTTTTAATTGAATTACAAAAAATATGATTATGTAAAAATGTATTGGCATAACAATTACAAAAAAAAAACGGCGGAATTCGATTAAAATAGAACGCAAATTCAGGAAGTAGTCTTACAGTCACTTCTTGTGTGATTGCAGGAACTCAGAAATAAAATTAGGAACTGAATTTTGCAATAGATTAAGGGTCCACAATCATTAAAAGTAAAATAAAAACATTCGTCAACTAGTCACATAATACAGCGTTTATGGTCAACGATAGAGGCGCACCTAGGTTTTGAGGGGGGGGGGGGTTAAATCACTGTTAATTCTTTCATCAGATACTAGCCCTATTATTGAGCCATGGCCATAGTATGGCGAAATAAAAGAGATTTTTTTCAAGAGTATCCCTGTATGGTGGTCTAAGTTTTAAGAGTAGTTGGGTTGCACAGACAATTTTAATAATTTTAATAATATTTAACTAACCAGCAAGTTTGACTGTGACATTAAAAACATTGTTAATAATAATTTCCTCACAAATCATACTGGCCCTGTTGCCTTAATTTTTAATTTACTAATCAGGTACCTTTCATTGTAAGTTCATAATGCTTGGCAATGTCAGTTATGTCACAGTCAAACTTGATGCTTAGTTAATTCTGGTTAAAAATCTTTGTGCAACCCAACAGTATTACCGGGCTCTTAAAAGTATACTTTATAATAATAAGAGAATGGTATGGTTTCTAATAGTTTGATGACATATACGTAACACAGATAACACTGGTCAACAAAATTTAAGATTTTTTTTGTCCCACGAGCTGAAGTGGGTGTACTTGGTAGTACTTTTTAAACATATTTCATATATGTTTTCAGAATTTTTCCATCACGCAGGGTTTTAAAGTGACAAAGCAATGAATTTTTGTGAACGTATATATTATAATATGGGTATAAGTTATGAAAAAATAAAGTACAAAGTGATATATTTACTTAGAAAATGTGGTCCTATATGACTTTCGACTGTACTTTGCATCAGAAACATCTCTCTTCAGCGTCCAGCAATAGTCTGCCAACATAGCGGGGCTCCATTTGCCTTGGTATCTCTTCTCCATGTCCAGAATGTCCTGGTGAAATCGCTCGCCATGTTCGTCACTTACTGCTCCAAGGTTTTTCAGAAAAAAGTCCAAGTGTGAATGAAGAAAGTGTATTTTTAGACTCATGTTGCAACCCATGGCTTTATATGAGGCCAATAAATTGTTAACATTCTCTACGTAATTTTCGGATTTACGATTTCCCAAGACGCCGTTGCAAATGTCCTTGAAAGAAAACCATGCTGCTTTTTCGGACAAGGTCGTTAAGTTCTTCTTGACTTAGAAGATGCGGCGCACAAGAAGACGAATCTGGTGTAAATGTTGGATCCAGATCAATATTTTCGGCTGAAAAACTTTCGTTGTTTACTTCGTCATCGGCAGTTTCATCGTCGCTCGGTGTCATATTTTGTGGGGGGTCAGGCACAGGTAATTCCGGACTGTGCGGCACTGGTCTCAGTGCAGATGGAATATGAGGATATTTAACAGTATGTTTGGATTTAGAAGTTATACCACTGATATTTGTAAGACAAAAATAGCAATCGGTAATATGGTCTGATGGTTCCCTCCAAATCATGGGAATAGCAAAAGGCATATGTCGTTTACCTTTTGCCCACGCTGTAAGAAGTCTGACACACGTAACACAGCAAATATGGGGAGCCCAGCTTTTGTCTTGATCGCCGACTTTACACTTGAAATACTGTTCATAGCATTTATTAACGAGAGGCGTGAAAGACCGTTTTTGAGATTTAAATGTCAATTCACCGCAGATGTAGCAAAAAGAGTTCGGGTGGTTTACACAATTTCTTGGCATTTTTACAGGTGAGTTACACTACAATAGCTTAAAATGCACCACAGCACATTCTTCAAAACGTTAAAAAAGTCTGCGTATATGTTCATTCACCGAGCTCTAGCCGATAACTAAAACAACAATAAATGTTATGTACGACTCGGAACTGCTTGCAGGTCTCAACAAGCCAAGACATGTTCCGCGTGACACACAGAGCACACTTTGTTATTTCTAGTCACAACAAGTTATTGTTACAATACACAAATAATAAAATAGCAATGCCTGACACAAGTTTTTTGTTAGATGACTCTTATAGTACAGACCTATGCGTGCATTTTATAGGTAAATAATCACATATACTGGAACATAAAAACTAAGGGTGATGGAGAAATTCTGAAAACATGATTGATTTCAGCATGCAAAATTATATTGAAATCAGACATTTTTGCGCTTGGGACAAAAATCTTGTTAACCAGTGTAATCAGGCTATTTACAATACTATCTTAGATTATTTAAATTTAACTATTTTATTAGGTATAGAAAGCTGAGGAGTGTCCGAATTATTATAAACTAGAGTTCCCCAAATGGTGTTTGCATAAACTGCGCGATGAAAAAAACGATAAATATCGTCAACACCTTTTTTTATGCGTTCATTGTAGCAAAAATGCACCCTAGGGGGAAAGTTTAGGAAAAATCAAGTGAAATTGGAATAAAATAAAAAATTCTTGTAGATTGTAGAGACCACAACGATATTTTTGTAATAGATAATTTTTGGCCTCAGGGGGAAGGTACCACCACCTCAGACGCTTCTGCCTCTTTATAGATTAATAAGTAACAAGTACAGTAACAATACTAGGCAGAGTGGTAAAAGTACAAAAAATGTAAATTTTTTAAGTGAGTGATTTTTAAATCGTATATATAACAACAAGTTTAATGATTGAACAAATCATTAATTTGTCTTATAATTATGAATTGTTTTTACACCATCTGAGCATAAAAAATGCTAATAAAAAATAATAATTTGGCACATCCGGCCATTATAACAAGGGGGGTATCCCTTGATAATGAATATAAAACAATTAAAACTAATTGACATGAAAAAAACACTTTGTACCAATAAATACATCCAAGAAAACATCCATTTAAATACATTGCTTAGTTTTTTTGAAATTTGGGCCAAGAAAAAACTGTAATTTCACAATGCAAATTTCAGCGTGGTCGAATTCATCACTTAAGCTGGTGCAGTGGCGGCTCGCGGTCTTAAAACATGTTGAAGAGCTAGGTATAGTGCGGGTACAAACATTGACTAAAAACCCGTATAACAAAACGTCTCTCTTATAACCTCATCTGTCCAACGACTAAATGGAGTTTCCGACAAATTACAAACTATGTGATTAATTGGGTTCATTTTTAAAATACACAACTAAGTAGGTACGTACACTACTGAACTAACTTACTAAATAAAAACAAAACTTTTTAATCACACAGTAAATCACCTAAAAACGATATCTATAACCGTAAGTTTCGCGAAGCCTTAAAATAAATACCTTAATGTTAGGCGAACCAATGCTAAACAATGGTAACTGATCTATTTTTAAATTGCCCTTCATCATAATGCAAATTGTTACATGCTGTTTGCGTGACTGACGTCACGTAACCATAGCAACGGTGAATATCAAAGTCGTGTTGGGCGTTAGGTCTTCACTTGCTTTGATCTAACGGACACGGTCGGCTGATGCGCGCCAAAATGCACGAGTGTTTATAATTATTGTCCATCGGAGTTAATCGTGGCCCTATTATGCATAGCTGCATTCGGATTAAATTAATATTATTAATTCGAACATAATTTTTTTTAAGGGCTAAAATGGTAGCTGTATTGGTACGTTAATATTTAATATTGTCGAAAAACTTACCTCCTGGTTTTATTTTTTACTTCACCTGACAGTGTTTTTTTAAATTACATCTTCATTTTATAACAACTTAGTATCATTTTTAGCTGGACATGACCACTCCCATGGAAATGGAGGACACCATCACCATCACGAGTCTCATGTAGAAGTGACGACGACTCATGTCCACGAGGCTACAGGTCATATCCATCGATAGTATAGAATTTAGAAACTGGATAGTGAAATAGTTCTTCAAGAAAATGGTTAAAGAATCATTTAAAAATAACAAAAACAGGAAGCGAAACCTGTATTGGAAAAAATGGTAGCATTAGCTGGTAATGAGCACGAGAAAATAGTAGTTAGCCTTTTTATATTACAATATGATAATGAATCAAACAGTGTTTAATAAGCTTTGATAATATACTAGTGTAATAGATAATAGATAACTGATTTGTATCTAGGTATGTGCCATTTGTTCTTTTATAATATAAATAAGACTGCCAGTGCAGAATTTTTTATTTTAACTATAGAACTGACTGTTCTGTATGCAATATTACGATGTTCTTAGGATAATCTGTAAATCTCAATAATAGAGTGTTATTTAATGATTCCTGGACTAATTTTAAGTCAAAAAGTTCATACCTATATGCATATGTCCTAAAATGCTTTTTTTTTCATGTTAAAGTTATATTTTTTTCTGGGTTTTATCAAAAGGCTCGAAGACATCTTGAGATATTATAATAAATTTTGGTATAGACTATTACAATATAGAAACACATCTTTTTATCCCAAAAAATGTTTTCTTTTTCAAAGCAGTGGTGTAGGTACAACTGCGCCCCAATAAAATTTTAACCAAAAAATATGTTATGCCACTGATATTTTCAAAACAATTGCTTTATTATTACTTGTCATTCAATTTTAAACAAAAAAGGTCTCTTTTATCTTTCTTTTAAAACTTACGATTTGAAAGAAAATTTTTAAAATAATAATTAAGAATCCCTGATTGACATAATTTCTGGTGACGTTTTTTGATCAATATGTCGTAACTTTTTCCTTTTATCCAAAAATCGGCCAAATACCGACATTTAAAGCATAATTACCTATATTTTAAAGTCAAATAAGAATTTATAAAGTAATAAAACCAGAAAAAGAAAAATAAACAAATTTCACAAATTTTCGTTTTTTGCTTTTATTAATTCTTAATCAAAATTTCTTTCATTCAAAACTGTAGGTAATTGCTACTTAAGGACGGCTATTTGGCCCTTTTTGAATAAAACGAAAAGTATAAGAAATATTGATTGAATCGTTTAACTAAACTGTTAGTAATGACTCGGTAATAATTATTATTTTAATTGTTTTTCTCCAAACGGTAAGTTTTAAGGGGAAGATGCAACAGACCTTTTTTATTTAAAATTAAATAATAAGTTAAAAGATAAATCAATTGTTTTGAAAATATCAGTGACGTATATCTCATGCGGTTTTCGAGAATTCTAATAAAAACCTAGATAATATTATATGAATTTTTCAACTTAAAATTGGTCCAGGGATCACCTATTAAAATAAATACATATTAAGTAACACCCTGTATGTATATAATCTTTCAATTTAATTTAAAATACGATTTTTTTATATAAAAACGATTTGGTTCCTAAGAAAAATAAAGCAAGTTGTTGATAACTTAGACTTAGATTATAGAAGAACCGTTTTATATTAACGATTCAATGAAATAAATTATTATTTTTTATACGAATTTGGTATGCGTTATTTTGTTGTACCGTTTGGATTTCCTATTCAAAACCTTGCTTTCACTAGCACACAGGTGTGGTTACTATAACAGAACTATCAAGAAAACAAATATAAATAATATACCTTTATTACCTTTAAGAGTGATGTCAGTGATGCATTCGTCATTTAATTTTTTGATCAATATTTCTTATCCTTTTCGCTTTATTCAAAAAGTGTCCAAATAGCCGTCCTTGAGTAGCAATTACCTATAGTTTTGAACTAAAGAAATATTGAATAATGAATTAATAAAAACAAAAAATGAAAATTTGTGAGATTTGTCCATTTTTCTTTTTTTGCTTTCATTACTTTATACATTCAAACTTGTTTAACTTTAAATTGTAGGTAATTATGTTTCAGATGTTGGTATTAGGCCGATTTTTGGATAAAAGGAAAAATTAACGAAATATTGATCAAAAAACGAAATGGCGAATGCGTCACTAGGCCTGACTCTTAAAATACACAATATTAGAGATAAAGAAGAAGCTCTCCAATTTTAAAGTAAGATCTCCATTCTTTTTTAAATCTAGACCCTTCAGATTTATACTATTTTACCAAAAAAGAGCATCAATCAATGAAATCTTTGTAAGAAAATAGAGTGAGACGCACTATAAGCGTGATACAAAGAACTAAATACCGGGAGACACAAGAAAGTGAAGATTTAAAAATATGAGAAGTATGTAAATTGCCATCTTTCTGCCAATTTAAACCTCCGAAACCACTTCCGGTTTAACTGGAAGTGAAGTCAACTTTTAAATATTGGTGACATTTTGCAAACCAACAAAATCCCTCTAAACGCTATTTCAAACGTGATTTTCTCGGAATCCACACACACAATTTTGTAAAAACCTGTTTCATATTCATCGACAATTATAATTATTTCTAGCGAATCGAGAATCCAGTTTTAGGTATCAGCCAGTGTTAAGATTTTACGGCCTGAAAAATCAATTAGCGGGATTTTGTTGGCTTGCAAAATGTCACCATTAAAACCCCTTATTTGTATTCTATTATTTAAAAATTCTCTTTTCAAAGACATATCACACTTTATCATTTGTTTTAAAAACGGCCGCCTAGATCAATTTTTCTTTGTTTTTTAAAATGTACATAGTTTTGGTAAAACAAGGTAAGTAGTAAAGAGTAGGACATGGAAACGTTAAAAATGGCTCATTTTAACCAACTTAATAGATACTTAGTATAAAATTAAGTTACTTGAGAAAAATGTATCCGTTAGGGCACAGATCTGTGCTTAGGGCTATTTTATTTACAATGTGTTTTCTAAAATAACAAAGCGGAATTTCTACATTTTTTTAAATGGCAAACCATCTTTGTTTTAATATAATAATATTGTTCATTTAAATTTCTTTCTAACGATGTAACCCAAGTTAAAATTATTCATTAGGTAATAGTAGAAATTACCAATAAACATCATAAATGTAATTTCTAGACTCTAATAAGCTATAAGAGTTTTAGTCAAGACCAGTCTAGTATGCAAAATATTATTTCTGCGTTTATAAGGTCAAAATGTTAAATGGTTTTAAATAATAATTACGAAGATTGAAATAAATATATTGTTTTCCACGGCATATTTAACATAACTTCTTATCGCTTATACGGGCCTAGAAATAACATTTTTATTAATTTCCACTATTACCTAAAAAATAATTATTAACCGTTAGAAAGGAAATAAAAAAAATATATTTATTATAATAAAACAAAACACAGATTTTAAATATGCCCTAACGGACACATTTTTCTGAAAAAAGTCAATTTTATATTATAAAGCCGGTTTAAATGAACCATTTCAACGTTTCCGTTGCATACTCTTTACTACTTATCTTGTTTTATTAAAGTTATGGATATTTTAGAGAACAAAGAAAAATGGATCTAGGCGGCCATTTTAAAAACAAATAAATGATAAAGTGTGATATGTCATTGAAAAGAGAATCTTTTATATAATTCAGAGGGAGGTTAAACGTGGAGCACAACCAACCCACTGGGTCGTGTAACCTAATCATAAATGACAATAACTTCATAACTTTGGTATATAATTTTATTGCCTATTACTTCCAGAATATACTTAATAATTTTTTTTATAAAAGTATGCACGTTCTAGAGATACACAGCTTCAATAGTAGGTTATTTTTTAGGTATCAAGCTTATTTAAATTAATGGTATAATATATCTTTGTCTATTATAGCTATAATCTGGCTGTGTATCATAAACTATAACCTATTCATGTACCATATAATCCATGGGTGTAATTACTATAGCTTCACACAAATAGGATTTCTTCCATGCTGTTTAGTATATGTCTCAAATCTGGATAAAATCAGTCCGTTTATATTATCCATATTCTTCTATCTGTCTAGGGTGTTCTAGGTCAGTTCAGTTCTAAATATACATAATGTCAATTGAACTCTCTACTGTATCTCTAAGACTTGGATCCAAACAGCTAAGGTCCAAGTGAAGCAAAAAAGTCATTAGGTGTACCATGAATATTCTACCACTAAGATAACCTAGTAGAGTCAATACGTATGGTCTATTGCCCAGAGACTGTTTTAGCCATTGAAAAAAAAGTATGCTTGAGTAACTAAAGGATAGCGATAATAGCAAACTGAAAAAAAGTAAATAGCTGTCAAAAATGAGTCAATATTATTAATACCTCCATTTGTCAGTTTGACAGATTTATACGTACCGGGTGGTCAACTAAGATTGACCGCCGGCCATATGAATATAAAAAATAAATTTTAAAATTTTACATATCTCCGAAAATTCCATATTAAGGTATATCTTTAATAACACCATTAAAAAGCTTGGACAATTATGCATCATTTTGGTCTTATGCTCCTTGGCGTACCGACTTTAATAAGAGGGGATTGAAAGTGTAATCAGTTAAATCGCTGTAACTTATAAACGACTTATCCGATTTTAGCAAACTAAAGACTGTTTGAAAGAGAAATGTATGTACTTTCACCAATCGTATTTAGTTGTCCATAATAGTTCTAAAAAAAATTCTAGAGGGCGCAATTTGTAATACTAACACATTTTTAGATTTTACTCCGAAAAAATAAATCATACGGTATAATTATGATACCATAATCGAAAAGTAGATGAAATTTGCTAGAAAAAATATTAAAACCGCAGCTCGATATCTCTGTTCGTTTCAGCGTTATCGCAAATAGAATAATTTTTAAAACTTTAAATGAAGAAGCGGTTATATATTTTTCAGAAAAAAAGTGGGACGCCACTGATATTTTTCCATTTGGATAATATTTCAGATTAGCCTGGTTAATTCTGCATAAAAATAATCTTTTGCGTTTTTCTCCTTAGGCACACCGTTCTTAATTAAAATAATTATATTAGATTAGCTCTACTATTTATTATCATTATATAATATATAAAAATATATAATCGCTTCTTCATTTAAAGTTGTAAAAATTATTCTATTAGCGATAACGCTGAAACGAACGGAGATATCGAGCTGCGGTTTTAACATTTTTTCCAGCAAATTTCATCTACTTTTCGATTATGGTATCATAATTATACCGCATGATTTATTTTTTCGGAGTAAAATCAAAAAAAGGGTTATTATTGGAAATTGCGCTCTCTACTAGAGAGCTACTATTGCTAGAGAGTCTCTAGCAATTTTTTTAGAAATATTATGGAAAACTAAATACGATTGGTGAAAGTGCATACATTTCTCTTCCAAACAGTCTTTAGTTTGCTAAAATCGGATAAGTCGTTTATAAATTACAGCGGTTTAAATGATTACACTTTCAGCAGCTTCCCCCCTCTTATTAAAGTCGGTACGCCAATGAGCATAAGACCAAAATGATGCATAATTGTCCAAGCTTTTTAATGGTGTTATCAAAGATATACCTTAATGCGGAATTTTCGGAGATATGTAAAATTTTAAAATTTACTTTTCAAGTACGCCCTCTTGCGGCCAAATGCGGAACTTAAAAATTATTTCCAGGATTTTCTCATGGCCACTTTAGTTATCATGTTTTTCCCTGAATTTCTATGCCCAGTAGTTTCCGAGATATGGCCGCTCGTTGACCTTAAATAATCACCCTGTACGTTGGAATATTTTGAAAATCATCACTTCTTATAATCACATAATTCTCAGCTTTGAAACACAAAAGTATACAATTACCTTATAGAGAACCTTTGAGCTGGTATTAATGTCCTAACACTTGGTCTGCAAATTATCATTACAGAAATGCCACTGACCATACTACATATTAGAAAATGCTGTACATTATATTTCGTGAAACTAAAAATGAAGAGAATCTTGTCAAAATTAAAACTGGCTGCATGACAGCAGTTTCATGCGAACAGAATGTTCTAAAGAACTGAGGAGTTGATACAGGATACCCCCTTATGTTTATTTTTCAGAAAATACCTTTCTAACTAGGTGAAAACTCCGCAGGAGGAAAATGAGAATGAGAAAAATTATGTTTTATTGTCAGAGAGAAAATATTTGTAGTTTAACACTGTTCACTAACTAAACTTACTATCTCACCATACAAGGATTAACTGTGTGAATGGACATTATTGCGTAAGCTAATCGCCCTTGGAAGACAGCTGCATCGCTTAATCTTGTATAAAATGGTACAATTTCCTGTACATCCACTTCCTCTTCTGCTTCAGCTTCTGCTACAGCTTCTGCTTTAGCTTCTGCTTCTGCTTCAGCTTCTGCTTCAGCTTCTGCTTCAGCATCAGCTTCAGATTTTGCTTCAGCTTCTGCTTCAGCTTCAGCTTCTGCATCTGCGTCCGACATTTTGTTAATTCATACTTCCTTTTTTTTTAATATGTTTTAATTTACTTGTAATTTTAAACAATTTTTTGGGTTTTTCAATTTTTGTGTTTTGACATTTTTATAACTTGTCAATGAAGTTTCCTTTAACACCTTTATATAAGAGTTGGTGGTAAAACACAGACAACCAGACATACTTTTCGAACAGCATGTGATTTACCCAGTGGCGGCTTGAATATGGGAGGGACCAAGAACGCAAAAATCAGCGCATGGGGAAATATTTGAATGAGGTAAAGTTTAAAATCCATGTCCAAAAAGTTATTAGCTAGAAAAATATATTTCGTAGAATTTTCTCACCTTGCCGATGCGAATATAGTAATACGATACATTTAAATAATATTGAGAGATAAAAATAATATTGTTACTTACCTACCCACAACAACACAGGAACAATTAAGTCAGTTCAGATTAAATTTTTAGAAAACCATAACTGAAAATGGCACAGCGAAACGAACACAATTTGTTTTTTTTAGTAATGTACAAGTTAGGATTAGAATTACAGAAATAAACACTGTAATGAAAGAGTGCCTCATTACGGTCGTTTTAAATATTTTTATCTGAAAAATGCTCAAAGTATACGAAAACACGTTGGCCATAACTCAGTGACGGTGAAGTAGGTAAATGGGCTCTTCACCAAAAAAAAAATGAAACCAGGAGAAAAGTTTTTTTGACAATATTAAATAATAATGTACCAATACAGCTACCATTTTGACCCTTAAAAAATAATTATGTTCGAATTAATAATATTAATTTAATCCGAATGCAGCTATGCATAATAGGGCCACGGTTAACTCCGATGGACAATAATTATAAATACTCGTGCATTTTGGCGCGCCCCAGTCGACTGCGTCCGTTAACTCAAAGCAAGTGAAGACCCAATGCTTAACATGGCTTTGATATTCACCGTTGCTATGGTTCCGTGACGTCAGTCACGCAAACAGCATGTAACAATTTGCATTGGGATGAAGGGCAATTTAAAAATAGATCAGTCCTATGCACCATTGTTTTAGCATTGTTCGCCTAACCTTAAGGTATTTATTTTGAGGCTTCGCGAAACTTACGGTTATAGATATCGTTTTTACGTGATTTAAAAGTTTTTTTTTAGTTAATTCAGTAGTGTACGTACCTACTTAGTTGTGTATTTTAAAAATGAACCCAATTAATGACATGTAATTTGTTGGAAACTCCATTCAGTCGTTGGACTGATGAGGATAAGAGAGACGTTTTGTTATACGGGTTGTTAGTCAATGTTTGTTTAAGTACCCGCACTATACCTAGCTCTTCACCATTTTTTAAGACCGCGAGCCGCCACTGCCATAACTGGTTGTTTGTACCAAACTGAGCCGATTCACACTTAGATTAATAAATTGCATTAATTAATAAAACTTCTTGCCATATATTTTTATTATGTACCCCATAAATTGTTTAATAAGATATAGATCCATAAATGTATACATAATCCAGCATACTCGGTCAGTAGTATGTTCTTAGTGTACATTCATAGTCATATGAGGTGTACCACAACTCAATCATTGGGTATAATTATCATAGTTTCAAAAATAATTTCTTCTATCCCTTTCTTCTATACTATTTTAGAGTCTATATCAACTCTGTATAGAAAAGCATACAGTGTCTCTTGAACATTTTTCCTCTAAGTTTTTCTGGATAGATTCAGTTCATACTAATATTTCAATATTATTTGCTACTATACTTCTAAGTTCTGGTTCAACACATACAATGTCCATATGTTGTAAAAAGGTAATTAGGTGTAGCATGAATATTCTACCACTAATATAACCTAGAGGAGTCAATATGTACGGTTGATCTCCAAGGATATCTCTGAGCCATTGGAACCAAAGAATGCTCGAGCAACTAAAGGATAGAGATGCTAGCAAACTAAAACAAAAATGCAATTCATTACCAGTAACTTTGAATTTCAACATTTAAAGAAAGCCGAATAGATAGGCGCACTATGATTCATTCGCTACGTAAGAACCGACGTGACTTCGGAGCGCGCCGTCTTTTATTGCGTGAAATAATACAATATCTTGTGTCTGAAATCGATCGAAAACGGAGACAAACATTAGTTTGTCTCCAAAAGCGGTTGTCACATTTTTGCACTGATCCGTCGTTCTTTAAATATTGAAATTCAAAGCCAGCAAATATTATTAAGTGTTATTAAATTTCAATAGGTTAAAGTGATAATTATTCGTAATGTTAATTTGTACTGAAAATTTACATCAGAGCGGCAATCAATCCTATTGCTGCCATTTTCTTAGCAAGAATGTACGTTTTAATGATCGTGAAGGGTCTGCATTAGGGGCCCTTAAGGATGTGGGGGAAATACAATTAACTTTAATAAAAAATTAATATTATTATGGTCTATTTCAGAAAGGTGTAGAGTAATAAAAACTCATTAGGTATGCAAGGTGACTACAGAGTGACCCAACGAATACTTAAGCGACTTTCATAATTTGGCATTGATTTCATTGTAAAATTCTTTCTTTTCATCAAGTGCAGGTAATACCTCCCTGATGGTTTGGGTCAACTTATGGGTTTTGCCTATTGTTATCCATTCACAAACACTGAAAATGGTGCGACAAAAACGTGCATTATCTATGTATTAGGTATACTTATTTTTCATTAAACATTATAAAAAAAAATAGAAAATACAAAAACATTATACAGAAATTAAAGTATAAAAAACATCATATTCTTCGGCACCTGAGGAACTGTTATCTTCTCTTGACGTTATAATTAACGGGTCGACGGTCCGATCGATCAGGTGGTTAAGATCCCACATTTTTTCCTCTTCTTTAATGACATGATAGACTGCTTTTCGCCAGTTCCCTGGTGTTACTTCCTTAATGGCTTAATCAAACACTAGCTAAACGTCTTTCATTTTGAATGTCGCATTGTGTCTTGCTACAAATCCTTTCATTTGAGCCCATATAAGTGCGCAGCACATTTACACTATGTTTTTCAGCTATATCTTCCACGCATATTTCATAAAACGATGTTTGTGTAAATTTGCTATAACTAATAGTTCCTTCTTTACCAAATTATCTTCTTTTTTTTTCTTTGGTTAGTTATTATAAATAATTTAATGCACAAAATTTACCTGCGCCTATGGCCAATACCAGTTGAGCCGAACTGGATGGAATTTCCCATTTTATTACTCTACACCTTTCTGAAATAGATTATAGCACGAATTGCAATTTCATAGAAAGAAAAAATAACAATTACCTAAAAGAGATCCTTTGAGCTGGTATCAGTTGCTTTATACAGGGTCTGGTATATATCATAACACCAATGCCACCGACCATTCCACATAGAAGAATATTTTGGGGATCAAACTTGGTGAAACTAAACATAAAGAAAATATTGTCAAAATGCATATGGCAATTTGTCCAACTCAAGAAATGACTGCCTCTTTGTAGTGAACTCGTGAAGGAGCTAGGATTACGGTGGTGTGACAAAAACCTGGTGGTTTTGATCAACAGCAAAACGTTAATTCAGTAGCGCACTAAAGTTTTTGCTTTGGGGGTGGGCTCATATGATCCAGATAAAAAATGCGTCTCCTTTCCAAAGCTTCGATCAAAAGTTACTTTAAAAAAAAACAGTTTACTCTCCTCCTGAGAGTGACTGTTACAAAAAAAGTCTCTCGTTTTCAAAAACCTGCTTCCTTCTCTCAAAAATGATTTATTATGTCGTAGATTTAAGGGTCAATTTATGATGAAATAAAGTCATAGCCAGCAAGCTAACATATTAAAAGAGACAAAAGAGTTCGTTAAAAAGTAACATTATTAGAACAAAATAGTTTTAAGTAGTTTAATAATCGCTTTAATAACTAAAAGCACAGACTATATTATGTGCTATAAGCTTACTTTTGTACTAGCAGTGGATTAACTGCATGCACGGACATCATACAGTAAGCTAATCGCCCTTCTAAGGTTACTGCATCGCATATTGTCTTGTAAATGGGCGCAATTTCTTCATTTCCATTTCCAGCTGGCATTTTTAAATTGATAAATAACTTATTTTTTTATATATTTTAATTTACTTTTAATTTTGATTATTTTTCTGGGTTTTTAATTTTTATGGTGACATTTTAAAAATTTGTCAGTGTCAAAGTTTCGGTGATATAAAATACCTTTATACCATTTAGGTGGTTGGTGGTAAAACACATTCAACCAGACATATTTTCAACCAGCTTGTTTTCCAGAAATTGAACAAGAATGTCAAGTTTCTCGTATTAATTGCAGGTTCCAAAATATCCTAGTATTTTAGCCCATTCCTGACCAACCATCAGGTTTTCAGGTTTATTTTTATTTTCCCATCCTAGGTCAAAAAAGAAACTTTCTTGTGCCTTCATATCTTTTTATATAAATATATATTGACGTGTGTTAATGGTATAAACGCTAGACGCGAGTGGATATTTCCCAAAAGCTATGATAGCGCAACAAATATAAAATTATAATTTACATTTCTGTTTTCTCTATAAAAACTTCAGCAAAAATGCCGTCTGTTTGTAAGCTAGAAGCGATAGACTATTGAATCTTTATATTTTGTACAGCTCAAATAAAGTAACTTCTTAATTCATAACCTTTGTGATATTTCTGCTGGAGTTTTTTTAACAGGAGACTGACATGTAAACAACGTTATATTTGTGGCGGTTACGTTAAACTCTTAATAAAACAAGTGGTGTATACTAGTTTTCATAATTTCTCCTATATTTTTTGAACTATACAAGATACTATGCCAGTATTTCATATTGGGATGGGTTTGAATATTTTTCTGAGCCAAAAAAGAGGATATAATTTTACCAACAAATGCTCAAATTAGGCCATATAAAGATATTGTCGTTTGAACCAATTATATCATAACATCATTTTACCTACCAAATACGATCAATGAACGGCAATAATTATTACTATTTAACTTCTTGGGTATATAATTTTATTAAGGACTTTCGAGAATCAAACTAATAAGGTAAGTTTATGAATGTACGTACATTCTAAAGATACAGCTTTAAAAGCAGATAATTCTTTAATAATGACGCTTGCTCGGTAGTATATTTTATGCCATTGCTTATATTGTGGCTTGAACTAGGTGTACTACAACTCAATTATGTATTTTACCCATGCGAGTATAAACTAGCTTTAAAAACAGGATTTCTTCCATGCTGCGTATGGAAAAGTCAGTCAGGCTATATTTTCTTTACTACGATCCTCTAGAAAGGTTTAGTTCAGGTTCTAAGGGTACATAGTTTCAAAATCAGGATGTCTTGCACGTCTAAGGCTTGAATCAGTACATCTTGTGTCCATGTGGTAGAAAAACGCAATTAAGTGTACCATGAATATTCTACCAGTAAAGTAACCTAGGAAAGTCGCTAGGTATGGTTTTCCTTCAAGGGAGTGTCTTAGCCATTGGAACCAAAAAAAGCTTGAGTAATTAAAGGCTAGGGATGTTAGCAAACTAAAAAAAATATAAAGTGTAGTCAACTGGGCTTCAAGTAAAATATTCTTTGAATTGAGAATATATTTATCTGTGCGCCGATAAGTTTAATTTGTGATGCTTTTATAAGTATGAGCTTGGTAACAGAAAACGCGAATTTCAATTTTTTAAAAGAATTATTAATAATTACCTAAAAGTCAACCTATGGCCTGGTAAAAGGGGCCTTAACGAAGGTCTGCAAAGTATCATAAAAGTAATGCCATAGATCATATTATAAAATAATAAAGGCTCTGGCTCATAGTCAGTGAAACTAAAAAGAAAAAGAGAGTCATTCAGTAGATTAAGTTTCAGATTTAATGTTGAATAAAATGGTGCAATATTTTCTACTAAAATCACATCTTTAAGTGACCACTTAGTCGTCATTGCTTTTAATAATCATTTTGTTCCACTTACTATTGCAATATTGACGGATTAACTGCATGAATGGACATCAAACAGTAAGCAAATTTCCCTTGAAATTCTGCTGTTTCGCAAAACGCCCTATAAAATGTCTCCCTTTCCTCTTCATCGGATACCTCATGTGGAACCGTATCATGATGTGGAACTGCCATTTCTTTAATTCATCATTACTTATGAACGGAAATAAAATTGTTTATTATATTCCCATAGAAGTTTAAGTATAAAGTAAGTATAAACGGAAGGATTATTAAAAAAAATCTCTTAAGAGTGACGTCTAGTCAGAGCTGTGAGTAACTTAAGTAACTAGATACTTTTTAGTATCTAGTTACTTAAAGTAACTAAATACTTAGTAACTTAGTTCTTTTTGGAATCATGCCAAAAGTAACTGTAACTTCGTTACTTTTGAAAAGTAACTTGTATCTAGTTACTTTTTAGGAGTAACTATACACTTAAAAAGTAACTAGATACTTTAAAAGTAACTATAAGTTCCTTTTAAAGTAACTAAGTTCCTTTTAAAGTAACTAAGTTACTTTTAAAGTACCTAACCAAGTTATTGTTTTACTAAGGTAAGTTAGCACAACATTCTATAATTATTTTTTTATTGGGGGTTGGGGGTAGTAAGGACTATCACGATTAGTAAGTAAGAGTGGGAAAGTATGTAGATCGTATATAGGTGCATGTAGGAGGTAATTTTTGTGTTTGTTAAGAAAATCAATGAAAGGGAAAAAGACATGTCCTCTTAGATGAGAATTTTGAAAGATTGGTACTTTTAAAAGCCAACGGGGCATTTTAAAAACCTTCTGAAATTTGTTGGTTCTTTATAAAAGTTCCTAGTATATTTGGATTTGTTACTTCATTTATATTTATTTAGTTTTGTTACTTATATTTATTTAATTGGTTTTTTGTTACTTATATTTTCTTTCTACTTTTATTAGAAATGCATTAAGTTTGTAAGTATAATAAATTCGTATTCGTTATACACTTTTCATTTACATGTTATCACTACCTGGTAAATTTATGGTATCTTGTTCAAAAGCATCTTAGTAACTTTTAAAGTTTCGTAGTTACAATTAAAATAACTAGTTGCTCAAAAGTATCTTAGTTGCTTTTAGAGTATCGTAGTTACAATCAATGTAACTTCTAAATTATCGTAGTTACAATTAATGTAACTAGTTACTGTAAAAGTATCTTAGTTACTGTAACTAGTTACTTTAACTACGTAACTAAGAACTAAGTTACTTTTAGGTAAAAGTAACTATTCCTTATAAGTATCTAGATACATTTGTGCAAAAGTATCAAAAAAGTAACTAGTTACTTTTCTGAAGTAACTTTCACAGCTCTGTGGCGAATGCGTCACTAGACCTCACTCATAATGTGAGCAGATCAATTCAAACTGATCAGTTTTAACTGTACGATTTTACAATTTTATAGCAACAAAAACTAACAATTACCTAAAAGAGACCATTTGTATGAGCTGGTATTAGTTGCCTTATACAGGGTCTGCAATATATATAACACCAAGGCTACCCATCATACCACATTATTAGAATATCTTTGGAGATCGATTGGTGAAACTAAAAATGAAAAAAAATGTAAAAATCAAAGTCTCTTCTTCCCATAACGTCGATCAAAAGTGACTAAAAAAACAGCGTCTTCTCCCCAAACTTCTCAGCCCTTCAAAAGTGATTTCTACAAAAAAAGCATCTCGCTACCAAAAGCTTTCCTTCTCGCAAAAATGATTTACAATACCGTAAAATACAGGGTGATTCACGTTGAGTGGCCTATTAGAAGATCTCGGAAACGAGTAAACTTATCTTGATTTCTTTGATTTGATCTTCTTTGATTGCAGGTATAATTGGCTTTGAGCTTTTAAAACATTATCTTTTGAGGTTTTTGCTACTTCCGGTTATACCGGAAGTTAATGCCAACTTTGCTATTTCAAATGGAACACCCTATATATTTTAGCATTTTTGATTACCTTATGAAAATCTAAATAACTTTTGTTAATATTAATCTATTCCCATCTTTAACCGTTTTTGAGATATGAATTATAAAATAATTTTTTTGTGTAAAAACGCTTCGAGAAGAAAGTTTAGTAACTCTGAAACTAATAAAGGTAAACAGTTAAAATTTTGCACGCTTGCAAGTAATACATAGATCTTTTGTTTAAATTACTTAGGTTTTACGTTTTTTATACAGGGAGTTCTTAAAATTGTGCCAAGGTTTCCATTTAAATAAAGGTGCATAAGTCAATTTTTGCAAATGGGACACCCTATTTTTTAGCTTACTAACGTGTAGAGAATTAAATTTCCTATCTAAATCTCAAAAGTTATTTAGATTTTCATTTAGATTTTAAATGCTCCAAGCCAATTATACCTGCTATCAAATTTTTAGAAAGATAAGTTTACTCGTTTCCGAGATTTTCTAATAGGCCACTCAACGTGGATCACCCTGTATACCTATAAAGGCCAATTTCTAATGGAAAAAGGGGTAGCCAGCAAACAGATGGCGGACGTACGCACATATTTTGTGGAAGTGCGTTGAAAATAATGGAGTTCGTTAAAGATAAAATAATTAGAAAAAATAGTATAATCTTACTTTTGTGCTAGCAGTGGATTACCGGCATGAAAAACCATCAAACAGTGCTATTCGCCCTTCGAAGGATACTGCAGCGCATAATAATATCTTGTAAATAGACGCGATTTCTTGACCATTCGTTCCCTTATTTGTTGCTGGCATTTTTTAATTTATAAATTGCTTACTTTAAGTTATACTTTGAATTTTGAGATTTTTTTGGGTCTTTAATTTTTATGATGACATTTTAAGAATTTGTCAGTGACAAAGCTTCGGTGGTGTAAACCACCTATATGGGTAGGTACCATTTAGGCGGTTGGTGGTAAAACACAGACGTATATTTTCTACAAGCTTGTTTTTCTGAAATCGATCGAATGTTATTCTCGGAGCAATTGTAGGTTCCAAATTACCCTCTCTTAGTATTTTAGCCTGTTGTTGAGCAACCATCAGGTTTATTTTTATTTTCCCATCCTGGGTCGGAAAAATAGGTTTCTTATGCCTGTAACTATTTTTCAGTGGCGTATTTAGAGGGGGGGCATAGAGGGCTGTTCCCCCCCCCCCCCCCCCCCCCGAGCCATGGAGCTCGGGGTCTAATTTTTCGTCTCACGCTTGGACTATTAATTTAAATTTTTAAATAATGTATTCTTGGCTTAGATTACAAAGGTCTTGTAGGAAACGTTTAGTTTTTAAACGTTTCCTTCTAAAAGTCCTGTTTTATATAGAGATTAAGGTTTCGGCGAAGCATATCGTTTTAGTTATTGATTTATGATGTAATTTTAAAGGAAAACGAGTAAAAAGAATATCATTTTATAGTATTTTTCTATTATATACTTGTCTGTTCCGTTTTCCCTTTTTTAGAGCTATTTTAAATCAACAAAAATATACCTCTATTGCAATAAATTTTTTTTACAACAGAAAACGAAAACAAATTAGGTAGGTATTTATTTAAAAAAAAAAAAATTAAAGTAAAAATTTTAATTCAAACATTTTTTATTGAAGAAGTGTGATGATTTATAATTTTAAAAAATAGTACGATAAGAAATGAGAATGCTTTATTATAAATATACAAAACAGCACTTAAGAAGGAGTATTTCAAAACCTAAGAATTTGCACCTAAAACTGCTCCTAGATCTACGCTCCTAAAATACATGATTTCTGAAAAAATCATCAATTTTGACGTGGTGAGCGATATTTACTTTATTTTTAATCATGAAAAACCGGGCCCGAAAAACGCGTGTTAGAGTCATACATACGTCTTATGTTAAAATTTTGAATTGACACCAATATTCATATTTTTCACAAATAATATAAAAAATGATTTTTTTTAATAAAGAGCCAGCTAGGAAAATCAAAAAAAAACATTTAAAGAAACAAATTTTGATGAAATTTGTTAGTAGTTAGGTGAATTTTCAACGAACTTTGGGCGTGGCCCCGAAAATTTTTCGCCTACGGCGCTTTTCGGCCTTCTTTACTAGGTACAATATCATGAAATACATGTAGTTCCGACTATCCCTTATTCTGTATAATAAAACTAAGTTTATTCATTCATTCATTATCAAGTTATGATATAATAAATATATAAGAATATTGAAATATTTATTAAGTTATATAAAAGTTAAGTGGTAAATAAAAAACGTTTAAGTATATGTATATAAACCCCATTTTTTGAGTATAATAAAATTTTGAAAAATTTATATATAATAATCATAACAATATTAATTAAAACAAGAAGCTATAAATTGTTCAATCTTTATATTTCATATAGCTCAAATAAAGTAATTTCCTAATTCATAACACCTTTGTAATATTTCTGCCAGTGGCGGCTCGTCAGGTGAAGGGGGGCTTTTCACCAAAAAATAAATAAAACCAGAAGGAAAGTTTTTCGACAATATTAAAGTACCAATACAGCTACCATTTTAGCCCTTAAAAAATAATTATGTTTGAATTAATAATATTAATTTAATCCGAATGTAACATTTTGGCGCGCCCCAGCCGACTGTGTCCGTTAGCTAAAAGCAAGTGAAGACCCAACGCCCAACACGGCTTTGATTTTCACCGTCGCTGTGGTTACGTGACGCCAGCCACGCAAACAGCATGTAACAATTTGCATTAAGATGAAGGGCAATTTAAAAATAGATCAGTCGTATGCACCATTGTTTTAGCATTGGTTCGCCTAACCTTAAGGTATTTATTTTGAGGCTTCGCGAAACTTACGGTTATAGATATCGTTTTTACGTGATTAACTGTATGAATTAAGTTTTATTTTTATTTTTCAGTTAATTCAGTAGTGTACGTCCCTACTTAGTTGTGTTTTAAAAATGAACCCAATTAATGACATAGTTTGTTGGAAACTTCATTCAGTCGCTAGCCAGATGAGGATAAGAGAGACATTTTGTTACACGGGTTTTTAGTCAATGTTTAAGTACCCGCACTATACCTAGCTCTTCACCATTTTTTTAGACCGCGAGCCACTATATTTCTGCTGTTTTTTTTACACGAGACGAAAATGAAACCATGTTATACTTGTGGCGGTCACTTTGGACCATTAATAAAACAAACGGTGTCTACTACTTTTCATAATTTCTCCTATATTTTTTGAACTAGGTATACAAGATATTATGCCAGTGTTTCATATTGAGATAGACTTGAATATTTTTCTGAACCAAAAAATTGAACAAATTTTTACCAACAAATGCTCAAATTAGGCCATAGTAGATTTTCTTTACGGCCTGAGACTTGGTTTAGTAATATATTTTATGCCTTTGCCTATATTGTAGCCTGAACTAGGTGGACTAGCTTCAAAAATAGAATTTTTTCATTGGTGCGTATGAAAAACCCAGTCAGACTATATATAGCCTTTTCTTTACTAAAGTTTTCTAGGACGGCTCAGGTTCTAAAGATACATAACTTCAAAGTCAGGATGTC
Organism: Polydrusus cervinus; assembly: GCA_935413205.1. Classification (NCBI taxonomy): domain Eukaryota; kingdom Metazoa; phylum Arthropoda; class Insecta; order Coleoptera; family Curculionidae; genus Polydrusus; species Polydrusus cervinus. The sequence continues at coordinate 9,704,029 of OW284516.1, forward strand.
TTGCAGGTCTAAGACTTGGTTCGGTACATCTTGTGTCTATATGGTACAAGAACGCAATTAGGTGTACCATAAATACTCTACCAGTAAGGTACCCTAAGAAAGTCGCTAGGTATGGTCTTCCTTCATAGGAGTGTCTTAGCCATTGGAACCAACAAAAGCTTGAATAATTAAAGGCTAGAGATGCTAGCAAACTAAAAAAATATAAAGTGTTGTCAACAACGCGTCAATATTTAAATATTTTATTCAACACCTCCAAAGTAGGTGATAATCACACCTCTCTTTAATTTTTATTAAGGGAATGTTTTTTTCTGTGCTCTGTTATTACTATAAGATACATTTGTGATGCTTTTAGATCTTTTAGCTCTGAGCTTGGCGACAAAAAAGGCAATTTTTTTTTTTTGAAAAAGAATTATTAACAATTACCTAAAAGTGAACCTTTGAGCTGGTATAAGCGGCGCTAAAGAAGGCCTGCAAACTATCATAATAGTAATGCCATAGACCATATTAAAAAATAATAAAGGCTCCGCATCATAGTCAGTAAAACTAAAAAAGAAAAGAAAGTTAATATTGTCAAAATAAAAAAAAGGGTTCGACCACAAATGTTTCTGCTATAAAATTATTACCTTAACAAGGTTTAATAAAATAATAACTTAACTCTCCACATAAAAACTGCAACACAGTATCTAATACCACATAATAAATATTTTGTTATTATTCAAGAAAAAAAATTATATATATATATATTATATATGAGAAAATAGACTACATTGTTTAAGGTCTGGTAAAATTTTTAAGATTAAAGTAATTTTCATGTTGAATGAGAATTTTTTTAATAGAATCCTCACAACACATTTATAAATTACTAGTCGTCAATGCTTTTAATAATCATTTTATTCCACTTACTATTGCAAAATTAACGGATTAACTGCATGAATGGACATCAAACAGTAAGCGAATCTCCCTTGAAATTTTGCTGCATCGCAAAATGCCCTGTAAAACGTCTCCCTTTCCTCTTCATCTGCTACTTCATATGGAGTTGCCATTTCTCCAATTCAATGTTACTTTTTCTTATTACATTTTAATTTACTAGTAATTTTAAACATTTTTTTTTGGATTTTTAATTTTTGTGTTTTGACATACCTAATATTGTTGCGACTTGTCAGTGATTTGGTGTTACATAACACCTATGCATGCAAGTTGGTGGTAAACTGGTAGTAAACCACAGACAGGAATTAATTATAAACAAAAGCTTTAATACGTAAGACTTACTAATAACTTTATTAGAAACACACATTATTTGGATACAATTACTCCTAAAAAAATAACAAAATATAGTGCTTCAATAATTTATACTTTTTTCACTTGACTATCAACTGTACTGGCATAGTTTTTACCAATTTTGATCAGTGCCAGACCAGATCCTATACCACAGGCAGTGCAAATGGCTACATTTTGGGGCACTACACTTCTTATTATTGCCCATATGAGTACTGAGCCTAATGAGAATGTCACAGCTCCAAATGAACTAAAATTAATTATAAATTAACACACTTTGAACTTTTACCGACCACTAAACTAGGCCCTTACCTGTATAATAATTTTTCTTTGGTTGGCAACGCTGCTAAATGGGGCCTATTGTAAAGGTAAAGTCCTGAGCCGACTAGAGTGTTGAATAGAAGTACGTTTGTTATGTCTCGTTTTGGAAATATCCTAAAAGATACAGCACGATAACATTTTAGGCTTGGTTTCATATTTATAAATTTATAAAAGAAAACGGATCTCATCTTACCTTAAAACTAGTGAAGGATTCATCACATTTACCGAAAGGGCTGTATAGCTAAGAACCCCTTGTGCCGGGGCATAGTAAAACAGCAAATTTTGTGATGTAAGAGGTTTTAACCCCAATTTACCACAAAGCGATACTTTGGACTCTGGGGCCGACATTTTTTCTTCCAACTTTAACTAGAAAATTACGTGAAAATTTGGGTTTTCTTAATTTCCAAAAATAAAATCTCAAATGTTGCGAAATATTTTTTGACTTTAAAAAAATGACGTATTACTTGACTTTTTAAAGATTTTAGGAGAGCGTCTTCTACATGGGCTACTGACTCACCTGCGAGCATGATGAACTGCGACCTATTACTACTCTGTGTTAAAACTAGATAACCGCGACGCCCCAAATTTACCTATTTCCCACAGACATAAAAGGAAGAATTTTTATATTTTTAGGTTATGCATACATTTTTTTGAGGTTGGTGAATCTATTATTATAGACTTATAGATTTGTTTAAAATGTTGTTAAGAGCCATATCTAACAAGTTACCGCATTTTAAAGGCACTAAAGGACTAGCCTGTGCATGTAAACCAAGATTTTTGTCATCCGATGCACATCAAGATAAAGCTGAATCCAAAACTGGCGGTTATGCAGAAGCTTACAAGAAATTTCAAACAATAAATGAGCCTCCCGAAGAACAGCCTCAGACCTTTGCTAGTTTGTTAAGAAATTCAAAGTTTATTGATGTAAGTAGTTCTTTGTCTTTCATGAAGTTAATAAAGCTAATAATAAAGTAGGCTTTTTAGATCTTTTATACCTACCTAACGCTTCATATTTTTTACAGTTAGGGGATCCCGAGGACAAAATAGTGACAGGGCATATATTTCATATTGTAGACAATGATCTTTACATAGATTTTGGGTGGAAATTTCATTGTGTATGCACAAGACCAAAGACTAATGCCAGGTAAGCTAACATGTATGTAGGTGTAGGAACACTAAATATTTCAGTTTATTGCATTAAAATCTTAGAGACTAGTAACTAGTTACTAGTTGTTACATCAACTTGTCATTTAGGTAAATATAAGAAACTATCTAGAAATATTTTTTTTTTATAAAAAAAATTTTAGTAATTATGTTCGAGGGGCCAAAGTGAGGCTACGCATTAAGGAGTTGGAGCTATCATCGAAATTTCTTGGTTATGAAAGGGATTTAACTCTCTTGGAAGCAGACTGTGTATTATTAGGATTAGTTCAAGAACGTAAATAAGAAGTTATGTTTAATTTTAGGTTTTTGAAATAAAAAAATTAAAATGCATTGCCAATTAGTTAGTTACCCTGATATAGGCCCACCTCGAAACTACATTGCCAATTTGAGTTTTCTTTAATTCCATTTGTTAAGTGATCAAGAAGAACCAAATTGCTGTCATTATGCATCTGAAATGTAGGTAACCTCTTCAAAATGGAACTTTAGAAAGGAATATTTTAAAAACAGCATTTTCGAGAAAAATGGGGTTCAGAATCGTAATCTACGCTCCAAAATATATCGTTTCTAAAAAATAATGAATTTTGTCATAAATTCCTTAATTAATGCAGTGCCCAAATTATTTTGTCGCCTGTCATTGCTTGCACGCGTGCCATTGGTTCGCCATCCCTGGCATAGACTTATCGACACTTAACATGATTTCGACTTGCATATTTCAGAATCATCAATTTTACAATATAAAAAGAGGGATTTAAACAGAAAATGTAGCTGAAGGGTTTTATTTAAATAAAACACAAGAAATGCATTTTTACAAATAGCTGTTACGTTTTTTACATTTTCTGGCAAGAAATTAGTAGAAATTACAACATAAATGAAAAAAAATTATGTTCTACAGAGTATTCCCAAAATTTGTATTTTAAAATAATGCATGAAAAACTTCTCGAGCTACTTTTAGGTATAGAATAAACGCGAAAAAAACTTCTTGATTCAAATTTTTTATTTTGACCTAATTTAAATAAAATGATTTTAAAAACACGGCATTTTTAGCTGCTTGTTTTATATACTTCTATACCTAAAACGGCTTTAGAAGGAGCACTTTTTAAATTTTAAACTAAGGAAACTCTGTATAGCCCAATAAATAAAATAACTTTTAAAAACATTTTTATAAACTGAGCATGTTTATTGTGTTATAGCCATATTTTTGAGCTGCCAAATATTGGTAAGTCAACTTTACTTTAAAAACAAAAATTAAATTATTTAAAGCTTTTTTTACCAAAATATTTTATATATACATTATACAAACAAAAATTACCTAATAATATTACAAATTTTTACACACTTAATGATAAGTTAAGTATTATTTTAATAATATAAGCTTTACATACAATCAGATCCATGAACATTAGAGTATTTCTTGTGAGGTATATTATTAATGTAAATGACAAGATATATAAAAATAGGGGAATAAAAATATTTAAGGCACATTCAAAATTGTGACTGATCAAAACTTTCTCCATATTTCCTTTTGGTAAATTGACACATGGAGAAGGCCTTCTTATAGATGAATTAATGATAGAACAGAGCAGGTTTTAAACCCTAAAGATTGAAATCTTTGACATTCTCTGTCAGCTGTAGTATATAGACATATTCAGATTATTTGGAACAGTATTAGACTGTGATTGCATTTATGAATAGGTATTGCACATGTGTAACATCATAATGCTGAACAAATAAAGAATGGCATCTTTGAAGAATCTTCTTAAACCTAAGGCACTGGTGGCAACTTAAATAGAGTACTTCTAAATTGCTGTAGACTTCTAGAAATTAATACACTGTAACTAAAAGCACGTATGTATATAAAAAAACAGTTATAAAAGTGTGCATGGTAAGCCACAACACAGAGGTAAGCAAACTGGTACTACTGCCATTCCTTTCTTAGTTTTTGTTTTGGAACCACTTTCAGCTTCATACATGTATTTTCCAGAGCCCTTGGCATATTCACCCTAAAATTTATGTTTATAGTAAGATAATATAAAAAAGGTTTGCAAATAAAGCTTAGAAAAAAAAATCGTATACGTTAACTATTCTGTTTTTAAACAAATTCTATGAAATGTATATCTTTACAATATGATGAAATTTACCTGCGCTCTCCATCCTCCCCCTCCTTCCTCCTTCTTAGCAAACATATCATGACCTGGAGGGTAATATACTGCTGGTCCAGTGACATTTTTCGTCGGTGCCTCCTTCTTTTGAAGGTCCTCCGCTTCAGCGCTTTGCTGCTTAAGACCTTCCACGACCTTTTTGTGAGCTATTTCTCTTTCGTGAGCGGTGAAGCTGGCATTAAGAGGACTAGCTGGAGGCTAAAAATTTTACAGACAGATGCGTTAAGTAAAATCTAAGAAATGTAAAAGCTAGTTATCAGTGATAAGATTATTTATGCGTTATGTCGTTTGATATCTAACTATAGTCTATTTCAGAAAGGTTAGAGTAATAAAATGGGGAATTCCGTCCAGTTCGGCTCAATTTCGGTGTCGGCCATAGGCGCAGGTAAATTTTGTGCATTAATTTATTTATGACACCTAACCAAAAAAAAGAAGATAATCTGAAGACGTTAAGCTACTGTTTGATCAAGGCATTAAGGAAAAGACACCAGAGAACTGGCGAAAAGCAGTTCATCATGTCATTAAAGAAGAGGAGAAAATGTGAAATCTTGACCATCTGATCGATCAGACCATCGACCCGTTAATTAAAACTTCAAAAGGAGATGACACTTCCTCAAATAACGAAGAATATTATGATTTTTTATAATTTAATTTCTGTAATGTATTTTTTGTATTTTGTATTTTTTTTTTAATGTTTAATAAAAAATAAGTGTACCTAATACTATGTACATAATGCACGCCTTTGTCACACCATTTTCAGTGTTTGTGAATAGATAACAATAGACAAAACCCATAAGTTGACCCAAACCCGTATGGTACTACCTGCACTTGTTGAAAATAAAGAATCTTGCAATGAAATCAATGCCAAATTATGAAAATGGCTTAAATATTCGTTGGATCACTCTGTAGTCACTTTGCATACCTACTGAGCTTTTATTACTCTACACCTTTCTGAAATAGATAACACAGTAAATTTAAAATCTGAAATATCTACATAATATATACCTCATGTCCTATCGTAGCCATGAGGTCATCAATTCTCTTTGGAGGTCCGTCTGGGCCGTCATCTGTAGGGAATTTACGTGGTAAAAGAACCTGGGTGTCGTCACCAGGGGGATACCCTCCTGTATATCTACAAAATATTGGCATATGAAAAACCTGTTTTTTAATAAAAAAACAGTCATAACTTGTTCATGATTACCTGTTTTGAGTTGTATTAGTTGACTTGTACGAGTATTGAATATTAATCGGTTCTTGGGGTTTCTTTCCAAAAGGCGGGTTTTGCGGAGGAAATGTTTCTACTTCCCTAGAAGGCGAAGGCTGCCGATTAGGCGGATATCCATTTTGATAGTTAGTCGTGTGAGTCTCTTTTAATATATAAGTTTTTTTGTCCGCTGGAGGTGGATTATATACAGGGTATCTAAAAATTATTGGTTATTTTTATGATGTTAGGCTGTTAAATAAGTTAAAAAATGTGATTAAACTTTAAAGATGATTAAAATTCTTTCCCTGTAATATAGAATTATTTATGGATTGGTTGAGCTGTTATTTTTGAACTGTTAGAGTTTTTATACGTTATTTATTAGCGTTGTCTAATTTTTTTACCTACCCTCTTTCTGACATGGGCGGTTCTCTTTTATTAATGATATTCGTTTCCTTGTTGATTATATACTCTCTAGTTTCTTGAGTAGGAGGAGGGGGATCCCTCCTGTTGATAATGTTTGTCTCCTTGTTGATGATGTACTCACGGTGTTCTTGCGGGGGAGGTGCAGGTGGATAAGCATTTTGAACGTTTTTCGTTGTTGTAGATTCATTGTAGATGTAAGTTTGATTTGGCCCTAAAAATTAAATTATATTTTAGATATCGATGATGTTGATAATCCAACATTGATACCAACACAAGATTAGACAAAATTTAACTACCTGGTGGATCTAACTCTGGCTGATACCCTGGTTGATAATTCCTGGTAGATACCACTTCCTTGACAGTTGTATACCCCCCTGGTGGTGTCGGCTTTTGATAGGGCGGGTAGTAAACGACGTCATCCTGAACCATTTCCTTGTACGATTTCTTGACGTTAACGTCTTTCCAACCTGGGTCGTGGGGTTGTTGCTGATAATAATTTTCTTTGTTCTCGAGCTAAGAAAAAATATTAAACTTGTAATCGAAGAAGAAACAATGATTGTAAATTAGACTTAACCTCTTATAACTAGCTGTTGACGAGTCGCCATTTTTTTTTATCAACGACTATCATGCGTGATAACATGTCATTGTATTGAGGTTGAACAATCCAACAAACTTTGAAAAATGAAGGCTGTGGGCAACTACTGGTTTGTAATTGGTATAGACGACCGTAAAAATGACTGCAGGTGGCCTTATTTAACAAGTGGCTCAATGATTTTTGCTTACAGTTGCCATTTTAATGGTTATCTGGGCTACTAGCTCATTTTATATGGTATATACCTACACTTACCTTATTGTATACAAAGCTTTTGCTAGGAGTGGTAATAGTATCGTTCGGCGAATAGCCGTATTTTTCCACCTTGTCCAGGTAATCGTGTTCCTGGATCGTAGTATCTTCCCTGATCTGCGTAGGGTAACTTCCAGATCCAGGAATTTCATACGTGTAAGTTTTGATCGTTGTCGTTACTTTTGTGTTGCCTAAAAATTTTAGTAGTAGTTATCGAATTTAATTCTTAACGCAAAAGATTAATTCATTTTTCTTGTATATTACAAAATAAATACCTGGAGGGTGTAAATTCGGGTCCAAATGTGCCAAGACTTCAGGGTCTATATCAGGAACAGGAGTTTCTACAACTCTCAGTGGATATTCATGAACATTCTTTATCTTGGTTTGCTTGGTAAGCGTTGACGTTCTTGAAGAGGGCGATGGGGAGGTTGTTCGGAGAGGTCTCAAGTCACCATAAGTTCCTACAAATAATTTTATATCAATGTTTAGATAATTTTCTTCATAGTAACGTTTTTTTTGTAAGAAAAATTTCATATAATAATAATAATAATAATAATAAGAGTTTATTTTTCAATATTTATAATATAATACATTTGTTTATTTATCTTCCTTAATAAACTTCTTCTTTGATCCCCTGAAGACGTGCTTGTTAGGGGCAAATCTTAATATTTTAAATTATAAATATATGAGAATATTAAAATATTTTGTTTAAATATTTGTTAATATTATATAAAAGTTAAATTGTAAATAAAAAAAAACTTTTTAATATATGTATATAAATATAAACGCAGTTTTTTTGAAGATATAGGTATAATTAAATTTTGAAAAATATATTATTCATAACAATATCAATTAAAACATTTCCAAAAATATTTTTAAATTATCCGTTTCCAATATCCATGCTTTTATTTCGACTTTATATTTTTTTAATGAAATATATTTTTTAATTTTTGTTGGTAAATAATCGTTTAAATAAAAACATAAATATTTGAAATTTTTTTGTCCTATGGACTTATTTATTTTAGGTTTTATGGTTATTTCATTTTTATGACGAGTATTATGATTATGGTTTTTAAATTGTATAAGATTTTTATTTTTAAATATATATATTAAGATATTGTAAATGTAAAGTTGTCTAATGTTCATTTTCTTTGTTTCAGAATATAATTTTATTGAAGGATAAAGATAATCTTTATTAAATATAATTTTTAGAAATCTTTTCTGTAATATTTCTAATTTTTTAACTAAAGTTCTATTTATTCCTCCCCAACCTAAAATTCCGTAATTTAAATGAGTTTTAACTAAAGCATAATATAATATTTCCAGTTGTTTTACGTTCAAAATTTTTTTAATGTTTCTAAAAATAGGTAGTAAACTTCTTAATTTTTTAATCAAATATTCTATGTGAAAATTCCAATTTAATTTACTGTCAAAGATTATTCCTAAATATTTTACTTGATTAACTTTTAAAATTTCAATGTCATCAGTTATTTTAATACTATTCATATTTTGTGGTACGTTATTTGGATTTAAAGTGAAAGGTAGATAATTGGTTTTATCAAAATTAATGGTTAATAAATTTTTATCAAACCAATTTTTTATTATTTTAAAATCTTTTTTAATTTTGTTATTTAGGTTATCCCAATTCGTATCTGTATAAAAAATTGCAGTATCATCTGCGAAACTATGAATTTCTCCATCACAAATCACATTAAATAAATCATTAATATATATATTAAAAAATAATGGTCCTAAAATTGTTCCTTGGGGAACACCATATTTAATTACTTTAGGATAGCTTTTTTCTGTATCTATTTGAACATAAGTTGGTCTATCTTTTAGATAATTTTTAATTAATTCAAATTGTTTTCCTCTAAATCCAATATTTTCAATTTTTTCCAACAATAGATCATGACTAACTGTATCGAATGCTTTTGCTAAATCCAGAAAAATACAACTTATGGTTTTTGCATACCTTCACTAGTATATCCAGAATCCTTTTTATATAAGCTTTTTTCTTCCATCCTTTCCATTGTCCTAGACCGCGATGATGGGGGAGTATCTCCATAACGAAGTTCTCTATTTACAGTTGATTTTGATCTAAAATTTTAGACACATTTTATTGTAAGTTTTTATAATATTACTATATTGTTTGTAAGATATCTTTAAAATCTAAGAAAATGAAGCGATGTTCGGACATAAAACCTGGCATGACAGCTGGTTTGCTGATTGAGATATTGAAAAAACTATTATTTTTTCAATATTTCCGAATTTTGTGATTGGAAAATATAACTCGATAAGTTCAGTGGGTATAAATTTAATTCTTCAATCATGTTTATTTAGAATCTTTCGAACACAACACCCGACAAATAATAAACAACGTCGTGAAACGTGTAGGTATAATAAAAAATTATGAAATATTGCTGTAATGTACTTACTGAAAACCTGGATCCGTGCCAATGCTATTATAGGATTCTGGAAAACAAACGATTCTGCTTAAAATACTGTTCGATACGTTTAAAAAAATATGGTTTGTGGATTCCTTTCATTATTTGTAAATATTGAGTACAATTTTTCTGCGTCAATAATATGCAGGGTGTTTCACCAAGGAAATGTGAGTTTAAATTGTTAGAATACAATAATTGTTTTACCTTTTTCAGAGTATGATGATTTCTTGACTTGTTGTAAATCATCCAGCAGCGAATCCAATTGGTTGATGCTGTTTTGCATCCTTGTCCTTTCTGGTTCGACGTCCCTTTCTACCGAGCTTTTTCCGTACATGTATTTTTCTTTCTTATAACTATGGACCTTTTCTCTGCCATCTGGTGACTGTTGAATGAAAACTTGTATTAGAAAATAAGGAAGTTGTTCAAACCCTATGAAATTACCCTCGTTTTTCCGAGTTCTTGCTTCTGGAACAAGTATCTTTACACGCTATCGTAACTTTTTTTTTTAAGTAAATTACCTATTAATCCTCCAAAAAGCGACAGTTTTTAAGTATGGAAAACGATGCAGCAGCTTGATTTTTAAAATTATAGATACTTTTTTATAATATTAATGCTTAAGCTTCAGAGGTCTTAATTTTATATGCAAATTTGTGTAAACCTAAGGAAACAAGACGCAAGCTTTTACATTTTTTAAACATTGTGTTAAAAACATCAAATTTAAATTTAACAAAATCATTAATTTATTTCAAGGTTCATAAAAAAAATTTACGTCGCAATGCTGCAAAGTGTTGAAAAATGTGTCTACAATTTGTTTTATATGTATTTATTTTAAGCGGTCAACTTTTTTTTAAATTTATTATTCGAATGATCATTTAATAGTACCCTAATTTAATTCTGAAAATTAACGACTTTGCTATAAAAAATAGTTTATATGATTGCTGCACCAATTATTTATGGTCTGCAAGAAATGAACAACTCAGAGATGTCAATAAAAGGCGGGTAAATTCGTCGACCATTTTCAATTTTGATATAACTCCGGTATGTAAAACGAACTTAACTAGTAATGACGATACTAAAGAGAGAGAGGAGGGAAGTATGCGTGTATGCTCGTGATAATGTGTTTAATTATTAAAATATGATGGTTATTTATAAGATGTAAAATTATGTAACTAAAAAATAATTTACCCTATAAGTATAAGCGTCATCTGAAGAATATTCAGTAACAGGATTAGAAGCTTTTACATTTGTGACTCTGTTTAAAGAGTTGGTTTTCCCATATCCATCTGTGCCAGAGCTGATGTATTTTGACGTTTCCTTGTAACTGGAAGTGCCATTTTGACCTAAAGAGCTTCCTGGACGCGAAACTGAGTTTTGAAGATCTTCTAATAAGTGGTCTAGAAAAAATATTGGACTTAATGCTGGTCTTATGATGCTTGTAATTGTTTGCTAGCGATTTTACCTAAATTGGAATCAAATTGTGTCAAGTTTTGGTTAGAACTTCTTGCATTTCTGATCGGCGATCTATTCCGCATGATCCGAGTTTCTTGGTATTCCTTTCTTTCTACAGTTGACATTTTTGGTTCCCTATATCTAAGCCTATTCTACAGCAGGCTGAAACAAACAAAGATAAATTTTTCTACAAAATTGTGTTGTATAATATTTCTAAATTTTGGAGGGAATTCGAAATTAAAATTTTATATTATGGGGGTATATACAGGGTGTCCCATAACTTATGGGCCGTAGAGTAACTGGAAATACTAGATATCAAACTAAGCCGATTAAGTCATATAAGTTTTTTCGGATTGTTACTCGTTCTAGAGATACAGGGTGTTGAAAGTAAAAGTTTATTCTCGAAAATAAGCCATAATTTAAACGGTTAAATGAATCGAATTGAAAGTTGGCAATATTATGTTTTTTTGAGCAAGAAATAAGAATTTGTAGACATTTTTAAGTTTCAAACTAGAGGGCGCTAGTTGCATACACTGGGCTTCATAAATCTATGATTTTTTTTTCTTACCTGTGATATTAGGTGTTTTTCAATTATAGTTTCTTAAAGAAGGGCATTTTCTGAGTCAAAAAGGTGTACTTGATTGATCTTAATATCTTTAACGGGTTTCGAGATATTTCTCTTTAAACATCCCAAGGCATAAAAAAACATAGTACATAATTAAATTAATAGTTTAATTATCAAAAAAAAACTTATATGACATAATCGGCTTAGTTTGATGTCTTGTATCTCCAGTTACTCTACGGCCCATAAGTTATGGGACACCCTGTATATTATGGGGGTATTTGTGGACATTTATCATCTTACAGCAATATTTTAATACAAATTGTCAATAATGACCTCTATAACTGCTTTCAAACTTCACGCATGTAGATCTATTTTGAACCAGACATATAAATTTTGCAATAAACTTTCTGGCTTTAAATTTGTAACTTGCAACTCTTGAGAGTTGCATTCACTGAGTTTATTTGAAAATAATCTAACATATTTCAAGGTATACAGAGTGTTTCTTACTGACGTGCTAATTATGCAGGGTGTGATTCGTTTGGTCGTTTTATTAAAAATATTTCACACGAATATTGTCCGCAATGGCTTTTTCCTACATTTTTTTATTTTATTATTTTAAGTATCGCAATTAAGGAGATCATTGATACTTACAAAGCTACCCAATTTTTTTCTTAACCACCTTAAACACCACCTGATTTTTTTTCAATTTTCCTTTGGCGGTCATTCGCTCTTCGTTGTTATTAATCGCGAATTATTCTCGCCGAGTCAAGGCTATGTCCATAAAAGGCCAGCGTTGGGCGCCAACCCACTATATTTTCTGTTTTCGTCGGTACACTAAGAGTGACACTGACCTAAATTTTCCCCCAAATAACCTTAATTTTGTTTTCTTTGCCGCATCCTGTGTGGTTTTCATTTCAAAGAAAACATCGCATGTTACGTACATGTATGTTGTATACGGGGGAAAACTTGAATAAAAAACTACACTATATTCTTACCGAGAAAATGGTGAAAAACTTTCCCATCTAGTGTTAAATATTGCCTTTGAGAAAAAAATTTGTCTTAATAGAAAAACATCTATTTTTAGATAGTTATTCACAGTTGACACTTCATCAACTTCATATTAAATAATCGGCTATTAATCTTAATACCCAATCCCAATACTCGCTTATCTTGTGGTACAGATAATCAGATTATTTTTTTATTTTTTCAAAATTTCTGAACTGGGGAGATGTTGTTACAGCTTCCAATTGACGGTAAGAGTGGAGTGTTTACTATAACGTGATTTTTATAGTTTTGAAATGGAAATAAAATTCAAGTTGTTGCAGTGGCGGCTCGCGGTCCTAAAAAATGGTGAAGAGCTAGGTATAGTGCCGGTACTTAAACAAACATTGACTAAAAACCCGTGTAACAAAGCGTCTCTCTTATCCTCATTTGCCCAACGACTGAATGGAGTTTCCAACAAATTACAAACTATGTCAATAATTGGGTTCATTTTTAAAACACACAACTAAGTAGGTACGTACACCACTGAATTAACTGAAAAATAAAAACAAAACTTTTTATACACACAGTAAATCACGTAAAAACGATATCTATAACCGTAAGTTTCGCGAAGCCTCAAAATAAATACCTTAAGGTTAGGCGAACCAATGCTAAAACAATAGTGCATACGACTGATCTATTTTTAAATTGCCCTTCATCATAATGCAAATTGTTATATGCTGGTTGCGTGACTGACGTCACATAACCATGGCAACAGTGAATATCAAAGCCATGTTAGGCGTTAGGTATTCACTTGTTTTGAGATAACGGACACGGTCGACTGGGGCGCGCCAAAATGCACGAGTATTTATAATTATTGTCCATCGGAGTTAACCCTGGCCCTATTATGTATAGCAACATTCGGATTAAATTAATATTATTAATTCGAACATAATTATTTTTTAAGGGCTAAAATGGTAGCTGTATTGGTACGTTAATATTGTCGAAAAACTTTCCTTCTGGTTTTATTTTCTTTTGGTGAAGAACCTACTTCACCTGACGAGCCGCCACTGAGTTGTTGACGGTATTTTTGCGATAGATGATAATTTTAAGAACTATTGTAATTGGCTTGTATTCCTAGAGTATCACAAACCTTTTCTAGAAACAATCAAAAATACGGCGCGAAAACAGCATTTAAAAACATACGAGATGTATGTACGTCATCCTATTAACCGCACAATTCCTTTATTTGCCAGTCGTACATTCAATTATATGGTTATCTTTGTTTCGATAACTTAAATAGACAAAGATAGAAACTCGAGACCTTAGTTAGATGGGACGACTAAATAGAGCTATTTAGAGCAAGAAAAAAAAATTCTATAGAGCAAGAAAAAATATAAATAAAACTTTCTATAGAGCAAGAAAAATAGAATCTTCTAAAGAACAAGAAAAAATAAAATTTTCTATAAAGCAAGAAAAAATAAAATTTAAAGCAAGAAAAATAAGATTTTCTATAGAGCAAAAAAAAAATTTCTATAAAGCAAGAAAAATTAAAATTTTCTATAGAGCAAGAAAAATAGGATTTTCTAAAGAACAAGAAAAAATAAAATTTTCTACAGTTTCACTTTTTAAATTCTTCAATTATTTACTGAAAAAATAATTAAACAAAGTACGCTCGCTAATAAAAGCACTTGAAACTGCTAACCGATGTCACAACAATTCCAAATTATTTTATTCAGTAAAAACCTAGATAATTTTCTACAATCTTTAAACTATTCAATAGACAGTATTTTTAATTTTACACTTTTTGAAGGTTAAATCAATAAGATGCACTCTTAAAATGTAATCAATGACCGAGATATTTGTGGTTTTTGTCGCTATTATTCAGTAGCGTAGGTATGAAAGTATAGGCAAGATTATTTGAAATAAATCCATTTTCATCTAAAACTAACCACCAATAAATAAGGTTATAGAATTCAAACAAAAATACTTTCTTTTTATAATACATATAAGGACACACTGGTTTAAATAATATTTGTTTAAAATTTATTTTATTTAGATTCTGTCCCACGCCGCTGTACATCTTTTAATTTTCACTTTATTAAATGCATAAACGCATTATATAGGTCAGTTTCTAAAATAGCCTGTACTTTCAGCTAAGTACTTTAAGTTATGACCTCGATTTTAATTCTGGCACTGGATGTTCCTTTTGTTCTGATGGGAATATTTTTAAATTTAAAAAAAATTTTTAATGAAACCTGCTATTTCTGTTATAACTGTTTAATAGATAGTAAAATTCTAGGCAAAATTTGTTATTACCATAATATATTGCAAACTCATTAATAACGGAGATATTTACTTTTGAAAATCGCGAAATTTTTGTTGTTAATATCAAATGATTTTGATGTTCAAATTATTCGTTTGATATCACCATAATCATCAGCACATGAAACTACCAATTCTTTACTAATTTAACCGACCGACGTCGTATCCCTTGTAATAAGAAAGTTACCAATAGAACCGACTTCATTTTTAACACACGGTATATTTAAAAAAAAATCTTATTCTATCTATTATCACCAAATGGTAAACTCAATAACACCGACAAAAAATGTCATTCAATTAAAATTGGAGGAACTAATTTCGAGTCACACATACGTGGTGTCAAATTTTGGCTCGTTGCCTGATAAATTACAACGTAAAAAATACTTCATTGAAAATAAAAACGAACTTTTTACCTCATTAGTTTTTACTCTTCGTTAGAGGCCTATCTTTAGCACCTGTATCATGCCAAACTGTTTATAAACCTGTGAGTAATCTCACCGGAACACCCAGACACACCTGGCGCCAAATAAATTTATTTTTGGCCCTGCGTTATAAAACAATACCTGTTGTTCAAAGTCTATTTTAGTGTAAACTTTATATAAATCATTGGATGGCAGGACACTAACACTTTAAATTTGGGAGGTTCACGATTAAAATAATTACGACAGAATCGCTTTATTGTGTAACATTTTCGCTGTCTGAATAAACCAATATGTACCTACTATGTGACAGTTTAAATTCTTTTCCTACGACCACCTATGAAAATGAGAAAAAAAGCACGGGTAATTTGGCTAGAAAGCGTCGTATATCACACGCGTGTTGAATGGCACACTATTTAATTTAAACATATGGTGACAATTTGACAGACCACCCCTATTTACTAAAAAGAACAAATTTTAGAAAGCAGTAATTGTAAAGTGTTTCCCTTATTTATCATGTATTTGTCGAGTGATTCAGAATTAAAGTGTAAAAATACGCCATCTAAAATTATAAAAAATGTTAATAATATACTGGGAAATCTATTACCAGAAAAAAACAAATCGCGGCTTGAGAGCTGAGAGTGTCATTGTATTAAACAACAAATCTTTATCGGTAGCGATAGCGTAGAGAATAGAGCTCTAGTCTACAGATCGCAAGGTTACAGGTTCAAACCTCATCAGGAGTATTTTACTTTTTTTTATAAAAACATTAAATAATTTATAGAATTATTTTGATATAAAATCTTTCTTGTTGGGTGGATTTTCTAAATTATTGTTTAATACATCTTTCCTTGATTAAATTTAAAAATTTTCATTCTGGTTAATCTAGAAGTCAATCCAGGATTAAGTATAGTTCTTCCTATAATATATAAAATATAAAAAAATCAAAAAGTTAAACTACAAATAAAGGAAAAGTCTATTGACCAACTAAGAAACCAGATATTAAGTGGAACATAATCCTAAGTATGCTAATTTCAACAATAGTGTTAATATATATTTTTTCAATGCTAGTATTAAAATATTTTTTTCACAAATCAAAGGCTTTTTTAATAATTCTTCGTGGTCGTAGGAAAAATGGTGTACATTACTCGTGTGAAAGTGATTATTCTAAAACTCGGAGAATTTCCGCACTCGGCTGACGCCTCGTGCTAAATATCTCCTCGTTTGAAAAGTATCACTTTCATCACTTGTTATGTAATATACTATTAACTCAAGCTCTTTATTCTTTATTATTTCACAAGACCTACACATTATTTATCAAAAAATGCATTGTTATACCACGGCAGTGGCTCGGAGGTGAGTTCCTGGCATTCGACCGTGGCGGTCCGAGTTCGATCCTTGGAGTGGGCATACGCACAAAAAAAAAGTATGTCCGAAATTTAGGAAGTTTAAGAATGCAGGGACAATTGTAAAATGTATTTTCTTTCAACCCTACCCATTCACGCCGATAACCAGGCCGTATGAGATCGGGTATCTTGTGAGGTGCGGAAGAAGATACACACTCCTCAATCGGTAGGTCAAGCAATGACGCAAGAAACTGAGGGTTAGCCCTTGAGGGGGAGTGTCGCATGACTGAGGATCGTGGTTGGGAACCCACGTTAAGCTGTAGGTCCCCACGAGAATAGCCCTGGCAGTGAATGAAGAGGTATAAAGCCGAATTGGAAAGAAAGAACAGCCCCGTTTGAGTAGCATTTACCCACAGTTTGAGGTTTAAAAAATTTTGGTTTATAGATTAATAACAGCAAGAAACAAAATTTAGTCAAACTTGCCTGTATTGGAATGGTGACCGGAGAGGAGGGGGCCTCCGGGGGCGTTAAGGGACATCTAGAAGAAAGTAAGATTTCCTTTAAGAATATACATAGGCCATAATATGCTACTTTTCGAATGAGAAATATATTTTTTGTGCATTATATTAACCTCTACTGGTAATTTTTACACTCAGATGCATAGTATTTATAACGAGTTTCTAAATATGGTCACCTCATATTAGGCCACCTTTTGCAATGTGTAGGTTTTTAACCATATGTTGTGACGGTTTAAATCAGCGCAATGCAAACTTTAATTATCAATCTAATATGATTTCTATGATATGTCTATCAATTTTATTTAATAAAATAATATTTTCTACTTTTCACCAATACAATAAAATTTTGGTTTTGTACTGGAGCCGTTACATTAATAATTCTTAATTTGGTTGTGGTGAATACATTTCTATAGTCCAAACAAAACCTAAATTAGGTTAACCCGAATGAGGTTACCCATGCAAAATTTGACCCTCGCAAACTGGTTAAAAAAATTATGATTCTATAATATGCCTTGTCAATACTTCAAATTTATGTGACCTTCGCCAGAAACTTAACGAATTTTTGGTATATTTTAGACCAGGTTGCAGACATGGACAAGACGAAGGTCATCCACTTTAAGATGAACACTAAAGCTAAGTCCTTTCTTCGTGCTATCATTACAACACGGTTTTAAGAAGTCATCTTTAAAACAAACCGATTTGTTGACGGAATCGGTTAGTAAATGCACTTTAAAGTATCCTTAAGTTATTAACACTTCAGTAGATAACCTTAGGAGGTATATCTTGCTACTAAATTTATGTTTACAAAAAAGTAGTTTATGAAAGCAAAAAAAATCGCACCATACACATAGGAATACGGCTCGGACCTTTTATTTTTGCGCGGCTATCTACTTGGAAGTTCGCCGGCATGTTCGCTTCCATTACCTGGTAACAAAAACGACCTCAGTCCGGCCCTTCGATCCACCAAGGGTCGGTCAAAAGAGTGGAGTAACACGGGTGAAAATTAATTTTTGTTGACCTTCTACTTAGATATGAAAGCGATCACAATATTGCATCTTTCTAAAACCATTTCTAAACATGGTCGCGTCGGTTTAAATTCGTTATTTAGGACTTCAAACGATTGTTATTGACATAGAAGTTAAACTATAGTCTATTTCAGAAAGGTGTAGAGTAATAAAAGCTCATTAGGTATGCAAAGGGACTACAGAGTGACCCAACCAATATTTAACCACTTTCATAATTTGGCATTGATTTCATTGCAAAATTATTTATTTTCATCAAGTGCAGGTAGTACCACCCGGGTTTGGATCAATTTATGGGGTTTGACCATTGTTATTCATTCACAAACACTGAAAATGGTGTGACAAAGGCGTGCATGATGTACATAGTATTAGGTACACTTATTTTTTATTAAACAATATAAAAAAAATACAAAATACATTATACAGAAATTAAATTATAAAAATTCATAATATTCTTCGTCATCTGAGGAACGGTCATCTCCTCTTGACGTTATAATTAACGGGTCGACGGTCCGATCGATCAGGTGGTCAAGATCCCATATTTTCTCCTCTTCTTTAATGACATGATGGACTGATTTTCGCCAGTTCTCTGGTGTCCCTTCCTTAATGGCTTGATCAAACAGTAGCTTGACATCGTTCATTTTAAATGTCGTGTTGTGTCTTTTGCTACAAATTCTTTTACTTGCGCCCATATATAAGTTCTATAGAATTTAGTTCGCAACGATATGGCGGTGTGCGCAGCACAGTTACACCATATTTTCAGCTATATCTTCCACGGCATATTTCATAGATGTGTGGGTAAATTTGCTATAGCTAATAGTTCCTTCTTTATCAAATTATTTTCTTTTTTTTTCTTTGGTTAGTTATCATAAATAATTTATTTCACTAAATTTACCTTCGCCTATGGCCGACACCGAAATTGAGCCAAACAGGACAGAATTTCCCATTTTATTACTCTACACCTTTCTGAAATAGACTATATATAAATTACAATAATACGATTATTAAAAATTAATTATCAATTCAATTTATTTAAATAATTTCATTCATGTCCATTTTTAGTTGCGTTTTGCGTAGGTGTCCGTCAGTGATACTACCTGACGTAAGATTGAATCTTTACGTACGCTACCTAACATTTTAATGGTCCATATAACAACCCAACACCTACAACAGTTTGTGGATTTGTCACACCTATGTTTGGTATTTTTATGTTTTATTTAGCACATTTTGTTTGTATTCGGATACACCTTGAATTTTAACAGGCTTTTATCACTGTTGATATAACTCCTAGAAGTTCTAGGGCATATAGACATATGCCTATAAGGCAAAGCAACATTAATACTATTTTTAGTGTAAAATACGTGATTATTTAGTAATTAATATTCCTTTTCTACTAAACTTTAACCGTCAAAGTATGTTTCCATAATTTTAAAAGTAATTTTGTTGAAACCTAAATAAATATAAATACAGACATCCACAGATTTATGTATGTTAAAAGGATATCCGCTGAATTTTGTTGTTGCACACGTGTATACCAGCCTTTTCTAGAAGTTAAAGAAATAATGTTTATCTTTCCGCAATATCATATAAAAGTTCGGCTTGGAATGGTATGTATTGGTTTTCATATAAAATAGTGGAATTTAGTGTCCGTTAAAATATATAGAAAGAAACTTAGCGGACAGAGTAGTGAGTCTATCTTGTGCATTAAAGTACACAGGGACGCTAAAGGTAATGGGTTCCTAGGGGCATAGGTAGACAATGACAGGCTCTTTCGTCCTTATTGGGTGTCATCAGAAAGCCATGGTAAAGAAATGGCTTTGGCCAAGCCATGTGGCTTGGGCAAATGGCTTTCCTGGTGAGTCCCAATAAGGGCGACACAGCTTGTCATTGACTACCTGTGCCCCAGAGTACCTTTGGCGTCCCTGTGTACTTTAATGCAAAAGATAGACGAACTCTGTCCGCTTGCAGTTTCTTTCTATATAAATATTATTTTTATTTTAATCGGATTTTAAAAAGCTTTCTTACGTTTTCTCATTGGAAATGACATGCTTTCTGGTTTCAGATTTGTCTATCTTTTAAATTCATTTTTGTCCAATTGAATTGAAACCAATGACTTCCAATATGACCTTATGTACATTATATTTACTAAATATGTTAACACCTCTTAGTACCGTGTTATTAACAGTGCTTAGTAACTGTTTAAGAATACAGATAAGTCCAAATTTTGACTTACAAATCCGATTAAGTAACAGTTTTTTACTGTTTAACATTCTTCTCGCCTACGGTCGTATGCCTGTAAAATATTTTATAAAGTAATCCGGCAACATAATCAATTCAGTATAATATCAATGGGATGTAGTTCTAAAAGATCATTTCAATAAGCACATTTTTTGATAGATAATTATTTTTTTAAACGTTTTTAATTCTTTTTTAAGAAAACAACATACTTTTCATTTTTGTATGAGGTTTAGCTTACATTTTTTTATGCACATAGATTCGCATACCTATAGTCTATTTCAGAAAGGTGTAGGTAAATTTAACCAAAAATTTTAGAGAATTAGGTTAACAGGTATTAAGATAAAATAGTATTGTTTGTAATATTAAAATTTCAAGTAATTGCGTAAGAGTATTTGGAAAGGTATGTTTTCTGGCTGGATAAGGAAGGAACTATTAGCTATTGCAAATTTTCACAAACATCGTTTTATGAAATATGCCGTGGAAGAGGAGAAAAGGTGGAATCTTGACCACCTGATCGATCGGACCGTCGACCCGTTAATTGTGACGTCAAGAGGAGATGACAGTTCCTCAGACGACGAAGAATATTATAATTTTTTATAATTTAATTTCTGTGTAATAAAAAATAAGTGTACCCAATACTATGCACATAATGCACGCCTTTATCACACCATTTATAGTGTTTGTAAATGGATAACAATAGGCAAAACCCATAAGTTGACCCAAACCCGTATGGTACTACCTGCACTTAATGAAAATAAAGAATTTTGCAATGAAATCAATGTCACATTATAAAAGTGGCTTAAATATTCGTTGGGTCACTCTGTAGTCCCTTTGCATACCTAATGAACTTTTATCACTCTACACCTTTCTGAAATAGACTATAGCTATTCTACCAATTATTAAACGCAATTAATAGCTCTAGAGAAGTTATTACTTGAGTAAATCATAACTTACAAAAAAAACAACTTGTTAACAGTTAGTGGGCACAGCAATCTCAGAAAAAGAACGAATTAAAGATATCTGTTTTAAATTGGAAACATATGCGTATCATTGTATCAAATTTATTAATTGGTGCCATAACATTCGAATTAATGCCAAGAATTTTTTTCTTTATTAGCTTAAGTACATTTAAAATAATAAATACAAATTCTCTGAAAGGAAAAATTGGTTTAAAATTGCGTGAATTGCCATACAAAAATCTTCCACCCAGTTATACTATAATAATTTAAGCTTTTTTAAACATCTCACAAGAAGTCAACATTCTAAGTGCAGATCAGTGGCGGGGGGAGGGGGGGGCAAATGAGTAGGGAAAGCCGAATATTTTTTTGGGTGCCACGCCCAAAGAACCCTTTTTTTGAATAATCAAAAAAATTTCAAAATAAAAAAATACATACATTTAAAGAAACTTGTAGTGAGTTATACAAATACACTAATATAGGTAATATAAAACAGATAATATATACTTGTTAAACAAAAACTTCTTGAATTAAGCACAATTAAGCAAAAAAAATATTAAAAATAAGATATATTTTTATTTATTGAAAAAACAAAAATTAACCATAAATTTAAAGCACAACATATTTTTTTGCCAAAAACTAAACCGTAATTCATCGTCTTTTTTGACAAAATATATTGATTATTTCATATATCAATGTGGATTTTGTTATGAATACTTAATAAAGCTAAACTTGTTGTACGCTCTTCGCCTGAATGATTTCTCAGATATGTTTTTAATCTTTTTAAAGTAGAAAAACGTCCTTCTGCTGAAGCTTTAGTTACTAGGAGGATGATTTGTTATTTTATTTGGCGCGTTATTGTAAGCGTTGCCGTCAAAGATTTTTTATGTTGCCCAATTATAGTTTATATCTTTTTTTTTTGGATTTCGGAGGGGGCCCCCTGCCCCCCCCCCCCCCCCCTGGCTACGCCACAGGTGCAGATTGATGCTACACCAAGCAAGTAGTTGATGGTTAATACAGTTGTTAAGAGTTATTTATATTATATATATATATCAATATAAAAATGTATAAAGCAAAAATTTTAACGCATTCTAATCATACGTGGGTGCTTAACAATTTCCTAAAAATATATTTATAGCTATTAGACTAAATATACTAAGGAGCGTACGAAATGCATTTTTAAATGGCGTCATCCTATTTAAAATTCGTTTATATTGTTTAATCTTACTTTGCTTTGAAGAAAAGTTGTTAAAGTCTGCTAAACGAGGAGATTTTTATTATTACGAACGACATTCCGACAGTAACAGATCCAGGATTTTGCTGAAGGGGGGGGGGGCTAAAAAAAAGAGCGTATTCCGATTCTTTCTTCTTATGCCCTATGATTTTCAAGGCTCAAAGTAAACAAGACACCCATTTTGTAAGGCTCAGGGAGGGGGGGGGGGCGATATTGCCTTCGCCCCCGTTCCCCCCTGGATCCGCGTCTGCATGCCGACGATGTAGTTGTAATCCCAACTTTGAGGACTAATTTTTTTTATCTTACTAATATGTTCTGTTCTATTTTTAATTTTCGCAGGAATTACAAAAAATTGTGTTGTACTTTTCATATTATATAATAAAATAAAAACTATTCCTATTTTTTCAGGAATCCGTGCCAATATATCCACACGAGATTTATATAAACATTGTACACTAATGAAATAATAAATTTAATTATTATAAACAAACTCAACCTGAAAATCTTTAAAATAGAATGTTGAAGGTTAGAAATTAAATCCCGATATTTTTAGAGTCTCTGATGGGATAAGGAATCACTATCGACCACCAGTATCGTGATTTTTAGATATTACAAAAAGTCCGGCTAGTCGAGGCCAGGGCTTAATCCAATTTGTAAAGAGCTTAGGGTAATCTTTATTGATTGTGATTTTTTTAACTTTTTTGTTGTTGATATAATTCAATTTTTCGTGATGAACAAACAAATCATTTTTCTTTATCAAAATGATAGAAGTACAATATTTTTTGTGTTGAAATAAGATGGAGGGATAATCTTAATTGTAAGGTGTACATACACATGTACAGCCTTCTCGATTTAAAAGAAGTGAATGAACCAGAATTCCTAGCTCCTTCATTTCTGCCGGATCCAGATACGGCGACGTATGTGAGAAGGAGAGCCTCGGGCAAGTGGCAACCTCTTACTTGATTTGGATTGAATCTTTACTAATCGTTGCCTAGTAGCAATATTCTCACTTTTTTTTTGTATGAACTGTATTGTGTCTTCTTCGCTACTCCTCAAATAGCAGAAGGCCTTGATGTACTAGTAGAACCAACTACCACTTTTTTCCATATCGCAAAAATATGATTTTCCCAAAAATTTTTATTTTTACCCCTTTAACTGACCAATATTTATTTCTAAATTATTTTCCAACGTTACGAGCTTCATAGGACATTATATACAGGGTGATTCACGTTGAGTGGCCTATTAGAAGATCTCGGAAACGAGTAACCCTATCTTTCTAAAAATTTGATAGCAGACATAATTGGTTTTGAGCTTTTAAAACATTATATTTTGACGTTTTTATTACTTCCGGTTATACCGGAAGTTAAGGCCAACTTTGCTATTTCAAATGGAATACCCTGTATATTTTAGCATTTTTGATTACCTTCTTAAAATCTAAATAACTTTTGTTAATAATAATCTATTCCTATCTCTAACCGTTTTTGAGATATGAATTATAAAAGGATATTTTTGTGTAAAAACGCTCCGAGAAGAAAGTTTAGTAACTCTGAAACTAATAAAGGTAAACATTTAAAATTTTCTAAGCTTTCAAGTAATACATAGATCTTTAGTTTAAATTACTTACGTTTCACGTACGTCACGTAACCATAGCTTAGGCTTCGACTGGGATTTTCGTTTGACTTTGAGCTTTGTTAGCTATTTCTCATTCAAAGCCAAACGAAAGTCCCAGTCGAAGCCTTCTTTTCAAAAATAATGTCGCACAAACGGAAATTTTAAGATTTTTTATTTAAATTGCTCATAATTCCAAAAACACTAAAAATGTGGATTGTAACATATTAGGCATTTAGATAGGAAATTTAATTCTCTACACGTTAGTAAGCTAAAAAATAGGGTGTTCCATTTGCAAAAATTGACTTATGCACATTTATTTCAATGGAAACATTGGCACAATTTTAAGAACTCCCTGTATAAAAAACGTGAAACATAAGTAATTTAAACTAAAGATCTATGTATTACTTGAAAGCTTAAAATTTTTTAAATGTTTACCTTTATTAGTTTCAGAGTTACTGAACTATCTGCTCGGAGCGTTTTTACACAAAAAAATCAATTAATAATTCATATCTCAAAAACGGTTAGAGATAGGAATAGATTATTATTAACAAAAGTTATTTAGATTTTAAGAAGGTAATCAAAAATGCTAATATATACAGGATATTCCATTTGAAATAGCAAAGTTGGCATTAACTTCCGGTATAACCGGAAGTAATAAAGACGTCAAAATATAATGTTTTAAAAGCCCAAAACCAATTATGCCTGCTATCAAATTTTTAGAAAGATAGGATTACTCGTTTCCGAGATCTTCTAATAGACCACTGAACGTGAATCACCCTGTATATTAAATTACACCAAAAACATTGCGTTCTCTTAGCCTAAATCCTGGCCATGTTTACTAATACATTTTTTAAAACTTTAAATTTGGATTAATTTTTAAATGGCCTTATATCTTTTTCTTCAAATTGTTAATAAGGAAAGCTAAAAAAGTATGTTTTCCTATTATTCTCTTCCTCTGTTAATTAAAGGTATAATTATATAAAACCAGTAGTAGTTACAAAAGCGGAAAACTTCAAAAGGATGTTAAATTACACAATAACAATAAACATAAGCGTTATTTCAACAGCTAATTAAAAAAAAAAAGGAGATAAGAAGTGACTTTAATAATTATGAGATTATTTTACAAAATTATTTTTAAATATTTAACTTATTTAATTCAAAAATAGTGCCATAAAGATATTTAATAATAAAAAATTAGGAAATAATAAGCTGACAGATATCTGCAGCCAACAGTGGCAGCTCGTCAGGTATAGTAGGTGAAGGGGCTCTTGACCAAAAAAAAATAAAACCAGGAGGAAAGTTTTCCGACAATATTAAATATTAATGTACCAATACAACTAACATTTTAGCTCTTAAAAAATAATTATGGTCGAATTAATAATATTAATTTAATCCAAATGTAGCTATGCATAAGGGCCACGGTTAACTCCGATGGACAATAATTATAAACACTCGTGCATTTTGGCGCGCCCCAGCGACCGTGTCATTTAGCTTAAAACAAGTGAAGACCCAACATAGCTTTGATATTCACCGTTGCTATGGTTACGTGACATCAGCCACGCAAACAGCATGTAACCATTTGCATTATGATGAAGGGCAATTTAAAAATAGATCAGTCGTATGCACCATTGTTTTAGCATTGGTTCGCCTAACCTTAAGGTATTTATTTTCAGGCTTCGCGAAACTTAAGGTTATAGATATCGTTTTTACGGAATTTACTATGTGATTAAAAACTATTGTTTTTATTTTTCAGTTAATTTAGTCGTGTACGTACCCAATTAATGATATAGTTTGTAATTTGTTGGAAACTCCATTCTGTCGTTGGACAGATGAGGATAATAGAGACGTTTTGTTACACGGGTTTTTAGTCAATGTTTGTTGAAGTACACGCACCTTCGTACCTTCACCATTTTTTAAGACCGCGAGCCGCCACTGGCAGCGGTGGTGTAGTGTGGTTTTCTAATTACATTTATGATTGATACTATTTTTTATGAGAGCAAATTGCAATTTTTACCCAAATTTCTCAATATTCGTCGGTAAGAGTTAAAAATACTGGCATTGAAACTCAAAATAGGTCTGCTTCAATTGAAATGACCAATAAAAAAATATTTACTCACCAACTGGGAACGGAGCCAGATTTCAATTTAGACTTGATTGATTTGTTTGATTAGGTCAATAGGCTCTATCATATTGTACCATAGTGTTATATTAATAATAAAATCTTAAGTGAGTGCTTAATATATTGTCATAAAAAAAAAATTGGTGCAATGCATAAACTGGATTTTGCAATGCCTAAAATATTTGAGAGATCTACTTGAATTTGAATGCGACTACGTCATTTTGAGTTAAAAAATTAATTTTTTATTATAAGATTTTGGTGTGCCCTGTTCTCGTACCATAATAAAAGCTCAGACCAATTACCATAGACACAGTATTTCATATTTATTATTTTTACAGATGAATATTTTTTCTAATTTTTTTTGCGTACGTGCGTTTTTATTTACTTACTGCTTATACCGGGTCCGCCAACGTGGCGGGGATGGAAGATTAAATCATTATCGAGGAGCTTATCAAAAATACCAAACCAGCATAAGGTATCGACTTAAAAGCGGCATATTTTAAAAATATTTTACATTATACAGGGTGGCTCAAAAAAGTGTGGCGGACTAAACTTGCATTTTTTTAAATGGAACACCCTATATATTATATTATTTTCTAATTCCCTATACAATTCCACGTATATTTTGTATAAAATGTCATATGTCTAAATTCAATTGTTTTTGAGTAATTGACGTTTAAAATATGGCATTTTTTGACTTTGACAGGCTGTAACATTGGAACGGCTCATCTTAGAGAAAAATGGTTTTCACCTCCCATCTTAGTTTTTTATTCTCTATCTAAAAGGTACAACTTCCGGTTTAACATGTTAAACCGTTAAAACAGTTTTTTTTTTGGTTTAACATAGTAAATCGGAAGTTGGTTTCCTTGGATAGAAAATAAAAAACTAAGATAGGGAGGTGAAAACCATTTTTCTCTAAGATGAACCGTTCCAATGTTACAGCCTGTCAAAGTCAAAAAATGCCATATTTTAAACGTCAATTACTCAAAAACAATTGAATTTGGACATATGACATTTTATACAAAATATGTATAGGGAATTAGAAAATAATATAATATATAGGGTGTTCCATTTAAAAAAATGCAAGTTTAGTCCGCCACACTTTTTTGAGCCACCCTGTATAATGTAAAATATTTTTAAAATATGCCGCTTTTAAGTCCATACCTCATGCTGCTTTAGTAATTTTTATAAGTTCCTCGATAATGATTTAAATTTCCGTCCCCGCTTCGTTGGCGGACCCGGTATGTTTAGTGCAGGCCGGCCACGTAGTGTTGCGATCACAACCTTTTTATAACAACATAAGTTCTTATTCTGTGAACATCGGACGTCCTCATGGCCAAATGTGAATAGTTTTTTCTGTGGTAATTGGTCTGAAATTAAAACCAGCACGTAGACATATTGATAGTTTGTTCAGTTTTGTTTAATTTGTAATTAATTCATAATCTTTTAAAAATGTAATTACCTATAGATAAAATTACGAATGTTGATTTATTATCATTTAAGTCAAAACAGTAGATATAATTTGCAATGCAAACTTGGAATATGCTTAAATACTTTTACGGGTTTTGAAGTGTTGTGATGTAAGCTCTTTAAATAGGTTATTCGCAATATTTTCCATAAGCAATAAAATACCCTTTTAGACGTTCTGGCAACACAAAATGGGACAAATGGGTTATTTTACTAAATTTTAATTTTTAGAGCAATAGACAAAGATAGTTTAGAAACAGAGCAAGAAAAAATAAAATTTTCTACTGTTTCAGTTTTCAAATTCTTCAAATATTAAATAAAAAAATGATAAATTGGATTATAGTGAAAACGCTCATTCAAAGAAAATAGCTAAGGAACAGTTGTATATTGTATACCAAGTTTATCTACAACTGCGGCGGTGGCTCGGCGATGAGTCACTGGCATTCGACCGTGGCGTTCCGAGTTCGATCCTTGGAGTAGGCATACGCACAATAAAAAAAGTATGTCCGAATTTTAGTAGGTTTAAGAATGCAGGGAAGAGTATAAAATGTATCCTAACCCACCCACATATACATACACTATATTGTTAATACCATAATTCAATGATGCCACCACTGTAAGCAGATGATCAGGGGCCGTTGAGTTTGCGCAGCTCGGAAATTTGCTTATTGATATAAACATTTAACAGGACCGATTTTCAAAATATTTTTACAAGCTTTCATTTAAATTCACCCGTTTAGTTTGGGTGTGTACAGTGTACAGTTTATGGTCAAATGAAACTAAGTAACCAATATTTTACATACCTGAAATACCTTATTCCTGGTATTGAACTGCGATTCGTGCAAAAAAGGATCAT
The DNA here is from genome assembly GCA_935413205.1 of Polydrusus cervinus. Classification (NCBI taxonomy): domain Eukaryota; kingdom Metazoa; phylum Arthropoda; class Insecta; order Coleoptera; family Curculionidae; genus Polydrusus; species Polydrusus cervinus. Next base: position 9,732,972 of record OW284516.1, read on the forward strand.
GCACTTTTTTCTACCCATCTTGAGACACAAGTCGCTAACAATAACAAAATGTCTGGTAAAGTTTTATACCTAAATTCGCACCCAAAACTTAAAAATAATATCCACAATCACACACGGAACATCCGAACGAATACAACGTAAAAAAGATGGAAACGACTATAACTTACAAACTAACAAAAAAAAATGTCTAAAGTAAAGTTTTATAAATATTAACACCCAAAACTTGGAAATTATAACAACACACGAATGAACGAAACAAAAGATGGCGACTAATAAAAATATATATCGCGAAGCCGGTTCTGTTCAAGAGACCTTGAGTTCTGTTTACGTTCTGTTAGAAATCGTGTGGGTTGCCTAATTTTTTCCCTACTGCGCAAGCGCGACGGCCCCCAACTCAGGTTATTTTCATTCGCATGATGGGTGTATTCTTGCTTCGTGCGGCTGTTTGTATTGGCAATATAGTGTATGTATATAATATGTGAACCCACCCCATTCAAGTCGGTAACCAGGCCGGATGAGACCGGATATCTCGTGAGGTGCGGAAGAAGGTACACACTCCCCAATCGGTAGGTCATGCAATGGCGCATAAAAACGAGGGTTAGCCCTTGGGAGGAGGAGGAGGAGGGGGGATCGTGGTTCAGAACCCATGTTAACCTGTAGGTTCCCTCGGGATTGGTCCTGGCAGAGAACGAAGACGAAGAGGTAAAAAACCTAATTCGAAAGAATGGCCAGAAATGACAAGTTTACCTACACATCAACATTTTTGTGTTTATAAATATGTACTTGTACACATGAAAAGCCATAAAACTATAGATAATAGTGTTTTTATTGGTTTACCTTGAATTCTAATGAATTTCCTTACATAATTACTGATTTTAGAAGCAAATACAAAATATAAATAAATATTTGATATTTGTTAAAACATGTGAAGGTTTTAAGTATAATAATTACTGACTTGCAATAATATGTGGGCTAAAATGTCTAGTTCTTGATTCATACAATAAATAAGGTGTTAAAAACAGAGTAGAATATTATAAGTCGCATAAGATACCTTCATTATTTGAAAAGTTTTTTTTTATATCTGAGAAAATTATTAAAAAATTATGAATGCAAAAGTAGCAAGGTAGCTGCGTAATATTTCTATTCCATTGAAAAAACCTATCGCGTGGGCAGGTGTTTTTACTTACAGTAATGTAATGAGATGATTTTCTTATTCATTAGACTTAGTGAAACTAAGTTTATTTTTAGCTCTATTTTATTATATTTATATACAGGGTGTTACTTAATGACGTGTTAATATTTTAGGGTGTGATTTCTCAAGTCATTTTATGAAGAAAGTTCATATAAACATATGTCCTAAACGGCTTAAATTTTTTGCTACAGGGTGTTAAATTATTTTTTTTAATGCGTTTTTTGGAATATCTCCGAAAGTACTTTAGATAATATTTTAAATTTTGGCATGTGTTAATAGGACATAAAACCACATGTTTTAATTATAAAAGTTATTTTTTTGTTCCACCAGTGGCGTCCCTGCAAACATTTCCTCTGATATTTTTTAGAAAAGAAGTGGTACGCCACTGACATTTTTCCATGTGGATATTATGTGGATTTCTGATTAGCCTGGTCAATTCTGCATAAAAATGGTCTCTTGCATTTTTCTCCTCAGGCACACCGTTATTAACTAAAATAATTTAATTAAATTAGACGGGCGGAAGCATGCCTATTAAATAAAGGTGGTCATTTCCAACAATTTTGTATTATCAATGTTATAAATTAGACGGGCGGAAGCATGCCTATTAAATAAAGGTGGTCATTTCCAACAATTTTGTATTATCAATGTTAATAATAATAAATAGTAGAGCTGGTGGGACAAAAAATTAACTTTTATTACTAAAAGATGTGGTTTTATGTGCTATTAGCACATGCCAAAATTGAAAATATTATCTAAAGTACTTTCGGAGATATTACAAAAAACGCATTGAAAAATAATAATTCAACACCCTGTAGCAAAAAATTTAAGCCGTTTAGGACATATGTTTATATGAACTTTTCTTCATAAAATGACTTGAGGAATCACACCCTATAATATTAGCACGTCATTAAGGAACACCCTGTATAGTCCATTAGTCAAAAAGATACAAATTCCTAATTTTTATATACTCTATTTAATTAAAAATATTTCCCAGATGTTTACGCTCCTGAATACTGACTAAATTTTTATTAAACTTTCAGATGCGTTGCTTGTTTAAAAATTTTACTTTTTTTCTGCCAAAAGGTTGTAATTTTCTATTTATTGTAAGGATATTTAACCCCTTAAAACCCAAGTCAGTCATTACAAAAGCAGGTGTGCTTTTTTCCACTCAAAATTGCAGTTTTTACCCCTTAACTATGTAAATGATGATTAGTAATAGATATATTACTTTAAAGAATTTTCTATTAGTACTGTAAGGCTACAGACACCTATTTTGTTAATAACCCCCCTAAAAATCCTGTTCTATCATTGATGTAACATACAAGTTCACTTCCCTACCTTCCTACTTACGCAAAAATCTAAATTTTACCACAGGATACTGTAAATAACTATACCTATACAATATTACAACATTAAGGTTTTAAATAGTTCTGGCACCTATTTTAACATAAAAAATACCCCTGTTTAGTTGTTACTACTTCTTTAAGCCCTCTTGAAGTTACAGGTGCGCTTTTCTCCCTCTCTACCGACTAAATCATTGTCATTTCAGCACCAAGACGCGGGTACGTTATGGTCATAGCCGCTAAACGACGAATTCCGTTTAATTCTAGTAGTTAAACTCACCTAAAGCGTTAATCCTGCTAAAAGTTATTCCTGAGATAAGCACACACATCCACACAACACACTGCAAGCTGCAGACGAAGAGCAGAAAGTTATTCTCGTTGCGATCGTAACGCGGTTGTTTGGACCACGTTCAAATGTCAGCGCGCGTAGGTAAAGTGTATAAAGCGCGTGCGCTAGGTGGGGTATTCTTGGATCCGTGAGAACCACCATACTTTTCTGTGGTGTGCATTTATACAAATTTTACGTACAGCAGAGGAAGGTTTTAAAACTTTAAAGGGAACCTCTGACTTACCAACCAACACAACTACTTCTGCTTTGTTTGAAAGATTAACTAGGCCTTATGATTACTAGCAATGGCGTAGCCAGAAAATATGCTAGGGGGGGGGGGAGCTCAGTGGTCGTAAATAGGACATTTATTTTTCTGGAACGAGGGACAGTCGGGATTACATGTATTTCATGATATTGCACCTAGTGAAGGAGGCGGAAAAGCGCCGCAGGCGAAAAATTTTCGATGCCACGCTCAAAGTTCGATTAAAATTCACCTAACTACTATCAAATTTCGAAAATTAAATTATTACCTAGGGGGAGCCCTCTGCATGGTTGGATTAAATTTGTTTTTGTAAATGTTATTTTTTATTTTTTTTTCGATATTTCTAACTGGCTCTTTATTTAAAAAAAAAACATTTTTTATATTTGTGAAAAATATTAATATTGGTGTCAATCCAAAATTTTAACATAAGGCTTATGTATGACTCTAACCAACGTAGATCTAAGAGCAGTATTTGGTGCAAATGCTTAGGTTTTTAAATACTCCTTCTTACGTGCCGTTTTGTATATTCATAATAAAGCATTCTCGTTTCTTCCCGCACTATTTTTTTTATTATAAATTATCACACTTCTTCCATTAAAAATGGTTCAATTAAAATTTTTACTTTATTTTTTTTTAAATATTTTATTGCATTGGGTTATATTTTTCTGGATTTAAAATAGCTCTAAAAAAAGGGAAAACGGAACAGACAAGTATATAATAGAAAAATACTATAAAATATTATTCTTTTTATTCGTTTTCCTTTAAAATTGCATCGTAAATGAATAACTAAAACGATATGCGTCTGAAATCTAAATCTCTATATAAAACAGGATTTTTAGAAGAAAAAGTTTAAAAACTGAACATTTCCTACAAGACCCTTGTTATCTAAGCCAAGAATAAGAGTCCAAGCGTGAGACGAAAAATTAGGTTGCAATTAGACTTTTAGACCTGAGCTCAGGGGGGGGGGGGCTGCCGGGCCGGGCTACAGCCCCCCCCCCCCCCCCCCCCCCCCAAATACGCCACTGATTACTAGCTATAATAAACTAAGTCTTTTTAACCTAAGAACTGTAATGATTTATTTACTATTGTAATCTCAAAGTATACTACGGCTTTGGAACTGCTTAAAATTTGTGTGGGGTTCTTGGAATGAGTCTTTAAATTTTCTCGTATTTTTTTGATTATTATTTAACGAGAAAAAAGTCTACATATTTTCATGATTACTAAAGCGAAAAATAAAATTATAAGCAGATCGTGGTTAAAAAAACCCGTTTAATCCAAGAATAGGTCCCTTTTCCTGCTATACCGCCATCATTTGTTTTGCAGCAGGATTTGGCGCGTGGGCGAGCATTCGAATTTTCAGAAACTCCCAAACAGGTATTAATAATCACCTGTATGTACTTTTTCAGTAATTCTAGAGGCGCTAGCGCCTCTAGCATTATGTTAGCAGGACTTCTTTGATGTGGTGACGTTTTGTAGGGACCAGCAGGAGTAGTTTATTGATTGTTTTTTGCTAATTTTGGGTCAATGTGAACTTCAGTAATAATAGTCAAAATATAATTTTAAAATATATTCCTTTTTTCACCTGTATGCGAGAATTTGTTATCGATTCATAGATTTGCAGTGTTTTTATAAACCGATGAACAGATCTAACTAAAATTTCACAAAAATATCAGCTTGGTCGTATGTATACAGGGTGTTCGTAAGTAACTTTTAAGACAATCAATTTAAGAAAAGTATGGAAAGTGTTTCTTTACCCATTAAAATATATGTTATTTTTATACATAGGTACATAGGCAATAGATTTTTGGTCGAGCTGCCGATTTCAGAGACAAATTGGGATTTTTTTAAAATTGTTTTAAAAAACTTTTCCTTTTTTTAAACCAGACACGTCAAGTCCATTGTTAAATTTTTTTTTTCTAAACAAAAATAAAAATCTTGCAGTAAAAAAGACCCCGATATAGTCCGTCCAATTACTGGCTGGATGCACACTACAGCTTCTGACGTCATTTTTGATTCGAGCCATGTCCCTGATTAAATCGTATATTTTTTCAATTTTGTCAGGACTGAAATAAACTTCAAAATAAGTAGTTCGTCTTTTGTTGAATAATGAGATATATTTTCAGAATATGTACCAATTAACTAACTATTTTTCGCTTTCAAAATACTTCTAATACGTAAAATTAAAGTTCTTCGGAATGACAAAAGGTTGTCAAAACGAATTTTACGTCAATTGACAAGGCCTTTTAATTAATAACAGACCTACCTTATTTTTTTGTTTCTGTTATGATTATGTATTTACGAGTTGTGACGTGCATCCAGCCAGTTATTGTACGGACTACTATTGTACCTAAGCTGTAGTTTATTGTTTCTTTAAGAAAAGCAATAAACATAATATAGTCAAAAACCTAAGACTAAAAGATTGGCTCAAAAAATCAGTCAAGTATGTATATAGTCAATGCCAAATTAATGAAAATTCAAAAATTTTGTCGACATGAATGAATATTCTAGCGCATTCGCCTCTTGCTATAGTCAAAGATTTTTTAACATAACTTACAGCGTTTAAGTTGTTTCAATTTTTTTAGAACGATGACCTTTTTGGCATTTTAACCCCCCCCCCCCCCCCTCCTGGGACGCCATACTGATACTATTGTAACTTTTAAAAAAACACAGTTTTTTTTAAATAGAAACCAAACAACAATCTAAAACATTTTATTAAAAAAATTTATATTTCCTACTAGACAATAAATACTAAAAAAATAAATAAATAAATTAACATATCTAATCTAGCAACATTCCGGGGTAGAAATCAGGATCAAACGATTTCCAGTATTGCGAGCAAAAATAAATTAAGTCCTCTATTAAACAGTCGCTCAAAACACTGAATTTATAAAACATTAGTTTGTATAATATACCAATACAAGCAGAGCAAATATCAGATTGTATACGTACTTCTAACTTGAAAACACCTGAAAATATCCACTGTGCCAAATCGCCCAAACTTAAACAAATTACCACCTAATATTAAAACCCCACGAACTACCACCAAAATAGAGTTTTTCATAAAGCCATTATTTACAGCAATAGTTTAACCAACTGCTTTATCTTACGGTTAACTTTAAGTCCACAATAACTCAGAAGATTTGGCAACATGTGCGGTCTGTATTAGTCTATGTCACAATCATATAATCAAGATCACCCACTGATGTGTCAGAAAATTATTTTTCTTCTCTCTTTGGTACTTCTTCCACATGTCTTCCATCAATATCAGACATCGAATACAGCGGTTTAAACCCTCCAATTAACTGTGGTTTAAAGTTTTCAATATCAAACTCACTGGACGTGGCAATCGGTAGCGTTGTAGCTTCAGATTCTACAGATAGAGTCGTTTTATTCTTATCTCTAACCACTGACCATCCTTGATTGGTTGCTGCGTCTAACTTTACGCTGGCTTGAAATGGCGCTTGGAAATCCAATTGTGGAACTGGAGCTACATCAATATCCGAATCAATTTTATGGTTAAATTTGTGGTTAGGTGGTTCTGGGTACGTTGGTTGTGGCGGTATAGGATTAATTTTAAAATTAGGATTCGTATGCATTGTTGCCTGTACAGTAATTTCAGAGTCCTTAGATCCGTATCCTGTATCAGCATTTTCAACACTACCAGGACGGATTTCGGGAATAACTGGACTTCCATAATTAGGCATGGAATATTTATCTGCATTCAAATTTGGTTCCGTAGGAGTATAGGCTATAGCAATTGGTTTCTCTGTATATGTCTTCAAAGTAGCAGATATTTGATTTGACCCATACTTCGTTTTACCCCCATTTACAATTCTAGACTCTATATTTTCACTGACAGAATTCCATTGATTGTTAAAGCCATACGAGTTGTGAGTTATTTCGTCTAGCCTATTATTGGGTGAATCTGGAGTTTTGACTGACTCTGGACGTTCCAAAGGATAAGGAAAGTCAAATTTGATAGGAAAACTAGGCGGTCTCGGATGAGGTTTTAATATAGGCGCCTCGTGTCGATCCTGCAACTCATAGTTGAAGTCATTTTCGATTTTAGATGGTGGCAGAGGTGCATCGGCTCTGGTACCTATAACCACTGCCTCTTTCTTATCTGAGTCAATGACGTCCATTTTAAGAGGTGCTGTGTTAACTGGATATACTTTATAAATAGTTTTATCTGTATTGCTTTCTTTGTCTGGTTCTTGAGCAGCAACCCTAAGAGTATCTTCTATTACTTCTGGCTCTGGTCGATCTTCATTTACATCTTTTTCTTTCTCGCCCTTTGCTTGAATCATTTGCAAGGTTTCCACTTCTACATCACCATCTCCATTTCTCCTGTTTGCAATTTGTATATTTGGGGGAGTTTGGTATAGGTGTAATTCTGGGGCAATATCCTGAGGCTTCCTTGGATCTTCGTTCATTATTCTGTCCTCCGCCATAGGATTTTGATTTTCCTCAAGACTTTGTGAAGGCTGTTGAGCCACAGGTCTTCTTTCTACAATGTTTGAGTTTAAAGATTGTTGAGGTCTTCTTTCCTCAATGTTAGAAACCAAAGCTTGTGGAATTAAAGGTCTTCGTTCCTCAGGGTATGAAATCTGAGGCGGTGGGCTTCGTGGTATTGTTTTTTTGTGATACATGTGGTATGGGGGTGGGGGTGGAGGGGGCATAAGCTTTTCAAAGAAACCAATGGGTCTATTTGATGGGCGCTCTAATAAAGGTTGTCTATTAAGTCTTTGGTCATAAAAATATGATGGAGATGTATGAGGAGGAGCATGGTGACGATGATGGCTGCTTGGTCTAAATTGTGGCAATATGTTGGGAAGATTATCTATTCTCTTATATGCGACCTCCGCTGGAGGTCTTGGAGGCCTTACGTACTCCGGTTTGCCGCTATAGAAATGACCTGGACGGGGATCCCACGGAGGTCTGACAGGTCTGTCGGAGGGTCCGTATCTCGGAGGTAGAGCTCCTATATCATTTTCTTTTGGTGGTGTTAAGTCACTTGGTAACTGGTGATACATAGGTTTAGAATTTAATTTTAGTACTTCTCTGTTTGGCAAGGAAGGTGGATGTTGATGAACATTCAAATTGGTAGGTATACTGTTTGATTGAACTTGTTTGCTATCTTCAGGGAACACAACCTTATTGCTACCTTCTTGAGGAAACTGAATGTGTCCCTCGTGTTCTAAGCTAGCATCCATTACCTGACCAGGAACCTGCTTAATACCATTTACAGGTAAACCAATAGCTAAGGATGCTTCAGAATTTTGAAGAGGCTGAATAGTAACTGCACTACCCGCCACTTCTGGCATTGGAGGTGGTTTCAATGATGCTTGAGGCTTGTTAGTGTCTGTGTTGCTACTATACGTTGCTTCATGGCCATATAGAGGCCTAAAAGGCTTTTTATCAAATGGACTTTCTTTTAAGGATGTTCCTACATATTGTCCGCCATCACCAACGCTCTGATGTTGACCTACTACAAAAGATACCGTATCTTGATCTGGGGCTATGTGAATATTACTTGTGCTTGGAAGAAACGGAGTTATGGGTTTGTGATGGTCTTGAGGTTGGGCAGGTAGTTCAACTACGAGTTGAGGATTTTCTTGGCGAACTTTTTCACTGTTTAGTTTCTCCCGGAGGTTTTGAGTGGCTACAATTATGGGATCTCTGTTAAAGGAAGGCGAACCAATGTGATTTTCTCCTAAAGGCAACGAAGTTACTCTGGAAGTTTTACGTTCAGTAGTAGTGGTTGCAAACGTAGTGGAACTAGGTATAAAAACTGTTGTAGTACGAGGGGTAGTTGAAGTAGTGGTGGTAGTAGTAGTAGTGGTGGTGGACGTAGTAATTTTGGGTTTTGGTATGGGCGTGTCACCATAGTTAATAGGCTTAACACTGAAAGGTTTGTTCTTTGTTAAATCTAAAGTTGGTTTCTTTTCCAACTTAGTTTTCTCTTCAGATATGGTCTTATTAACTAAAGTAAGTTTGGTAACAGGTCTAAGAGGTTCCACGCTCAAATCATCCAGTTTAGTACCAAAAATCTTGTTTTCTACCGCAATATTATCTTGAATTTTATCATTACTGTATTCATCTTCATCGTTGTATTCGTAGCTTTCATCCAATCCCATGTTGGATCCCGAGAGTACGTTTGTATGCGGCCCTGCATGAATATTGGGATAGTATGTTTTTGTTGTTGTTATTGGTTTTTCTGTCTCTAACGTAGGAGGAGGGGTAGTATTGTTGACTTTTTGAGACGGCAAGTTTACAAATAAACTGGCTGGTTTGGTTGGCTTAGGAGTCTGCGTTGTTGTGACAGTTTCATCGTAGTCTCCAAATAATTGTTCAAACAAACTAAGTATCCTCTTAGTTGTGGTACTTGGTGCCCTGGTTGTACTAGTATGATAGGTGTTTTTTACACCTGTGGTAGTCAAGTAAATATTCTTACTACTCGGAGTGGTTAAATAAATATCTTGTGGCTTAGGCTTCTGTGTAGGAAGCGTAGTAGTATCGCTAGGCGTATCATAGTATTCATATTCTTCACTAAAGCTCGGATGGGACATTCCCGAGTTCAGAAGGTTAACAGGTGTTGTAGTAAGTTCCGGATATCTTCTTACTGTTGTAGATTTAGTAGTAGTGGTAGTTGTAACCCGAGTTGTAGCCATAGTTCTTTGCGTAGTTCTAGGAGTAAAATATGACGTAGTATGGTAGTACGATGGTGTAGAACCTGGTTTCTTTGTTGTAGTTGTTTTTTGAACCCCAAACGTATCTTTATGGTTATGGTATTTGTTAACGCTACCCTGAATCTTAGTGCTAGCGTATGAGCTAGAAATAAGTGGATACACATATTTTTCCGGGTTGTATTTTACTGGAAGGTTAAGAAAATCATGAAAATTGGGCGTGAGTTGGTTAACATCAGCCTGTTTATGACTGCTAAAGCTTCCCAGACTACCATCTTTTCTGTCAATATTTTTCTTATCGTAGATATTGTCCGAAGGCTCTTCGTTTACGTAGTCATACAAGTCGTCATCATTAGCGGATGGAGACTTATGACTAAAGTCAATGTTGCCCGTTACGGGGTCCTTTTCAACGTAGAAAGGTTTTCCATGATTAAATATGTTTTCTGGGAGGTTGTAGCCTGGCAATACCAACGGTGATGGGTTGGGAATTTCTTCGGAATCATTTCTGCTAATTGGTTTAACCTAAAAAAAATTGAAATTAAAAATTGAATAGAGAATGAGATATCCAAGGAAATTAATACAATTACACAATGTACCGTAGAGAATATTATTAAGAACCATGGAAATGTGATGTCGTGAATTGAGTTTAAAAGAGTCAAAATTATTTTTGGAAGGATTCGTCCAGAGACCTGATATTTGATTTTTTTTGTAAGAAAAACGATACAAAGTCTGGTCTGATGATGCCAGTTTAAAGCGAAACATGTCGCAACAGAAAATAGACAGACAAAAACATTTTTGAGGCCGAGACTTTGTGTCTTTTTTCTTACAAAAAAATTAAAATTTATTTTTAATAAAGAATCCTTACCGTTTTCTCTGTTATTTCTCCACTGTCCGTATAGTCGTACTCGTCATACAGTGCACCTTTTTCTGTTAGGTTTTTGTTGTCCAGGTGGCCCCCCATTAGTGCAGCACCCTGTACATATCTCAACTTTTGTATTATCAACCCAGTAGATATGAGAATTTTAATTATTGTCAGAGTTACGTATTTCAGTTCCATTTTCTTCCTAAAAAACAAAATAGTCGTCAGTGAACGCAAATAATGCAGATTTCACGATCAATCCCAACTAATGAATACTCTATAAATGATGATAATGAATCGAAACATTGGTGACATTTTGCAAGCCAACAAAATCTCGTAAAAAGTACAAACACAGAAATCTAATTTTTTTTTCCTTTGTACCGGGTGGTCAACTAAGAATGACCGCCGGCCATATCTCAGAAACTAGTAATCGTACAGCATCCGGGTAAGTTTTTTTATGACAAAAGTGCCCAAGAGAAAATGCTGGAAATTATTTTTAAGTTCCGCATTTTGCCGCAAGAGGGCGTAATTGAAAAGTAAATTTTAAAATTTTACATATCTCCGAAAATTCCACATTAAGGTATATCTTTGATAACACCATTAAAAAGGTTGGACAATTATGCATCATTTTGGTCTTATGCTCATTGGCGTACCAACTCAATTAAATCGCTGTAACTTTTAAACGCCTTATCCGATTTTAGCAAACTAAAGACTGTTTGGAAGAGAAATGTATTCACTTTCACCAATCGTATTTAGTTGTCCATAATAGTTCTCAAAAAAAAATGCTAGAGGGCGCAATTTGCAATAATAACACATTTTTTGATTTTACTCCGAAAAAATAAATCATCCGGTATAATTATGATACCATAATCGAAAAGTAGATGAAATTTGCTAGAAAAAATATTAAAACCGCATCTCGCTATCTCCGTTCGTTTCAGCGTTATCGCAAATAGAATAATTTTTAAAACTAAGCGATTATATATTTTTTAGAAAAAAAGTGGTACGCCACTGATATTTTCCATGTGGATATTATTTCTGATTAAACTGATCAATTCTGCATAAAAATTGTCTCTCGCGGCACACCGTTCTTAATTAAAATAATTAAATTAAATTAGCTCTACTATTATTATTAACATTGATAATGCAAAATTTTGTTTTATAAAAATTTTTGGAAATGACCACCTTCACTTAATAGACATGCATGAAGCTCTAAACTAGTAATCGTACAGCCCGATTACTAGTTTCTGAGATATGGTCGGCGGTCATTCTTAGTTGACCACCCGGTACACTACAATTCAAATCAAAATTTAGTGAAAGAGCCCATTATGTTAGTTAAGTATTAACATCAGTATATTGATCGTGTAGGCTCCCCATTAGAAATACGGACAACTTTTTGATTGTAAAATAATGCCTTTTAAAAAACCAGAAAAAAAACAGAAACAAATTACCTTCAGATGCGTAGGGTGCGTAGGCAAAGGCTAATTATGGATGGTTTCTAGGTCATATCTTAAAGAATCCATCTCTCCCGGACGTAGACCCGGCCCGGTCCGAGCCAGAATTAAGCGACGCGGCCCGTCAACCAAAACCGAACAGCCCGACAGACCTGGTGGGCCCGAAAAAAATTATTAGGGCTTGAAAATTGGTTTACAAATATTTCTTTTTAAAAAAGTACATAAGCAATCCAAGACTGACCCGAAAGATGGGCAGACCCGTCAAGCTCTGAAAAAATTATTAGGGCCCGAAAACCTTTATCGATTATTGATGACCCGAGCCCGAGAGTCGGGTCGGGCCGCGTTGAGGCCTGAGGTGAAAACCGGGCCCGTTCAGGCCTCTACCCGGACGTAAGAACACGTATCACGGGATTTCGATACGCACTTGACCTTAATTTATATCGTTTACTACTATTTTAGTTATCTATCGTCGGCTGTCTAAAATTGCATACATATATTCAAAAAACGATTAATTCAAATTTAAAAATCAAAGTTGTATATTTATCTAATTTGGCGAAGTTAATAAAATGGTCATTATCTACAGGCTAGCGGGAATATAGCTATTTTTACACGGATATTCCAGTAAACTAAATTTTGGAAAATTTAGCATCACATCATTAATATAATGTGTAGAAAGCGGCGATGCAGATATTTATACTTTTAATATAAAAAAATATGGAGTTTACCTATTAAAAAAAAATTTCATAGCCATACTTAGAAAAAATCCCCTAAACCAGACAATCTTCAATTCTATCCTGTATATTTCTGGTTGAATGACAGATCTGCCTAGACCGAAAAAAAACTATATTTTTGTAAACCTTATTTTTTAAATCCCTACAAAAAATTCCAGAGGTGTGGGACCTGAAGATATGGCAGGCGACTCAATTTAACTGCTTCAAATGAACAAGAACCAGAACTAATCAGTGGCGTATATAAGGGGGGGCCCAGGGGACCCCCCCCCCCCCCGAAATATAAAGGTTTAAGCATATATTCAAAAATACTTAAATTTTTCTTTTTTGATTTTATTAAAAATACTAAAAAAGACTTTGGCATTTACCTACAAACTGTCAGAATATTTACAGTCAGTAAATATAGATTTGGCTGTTGGTCTTGAAAGGGTAAGTCAGGTTTCAGTTTTTTTATAAAACATAAGAAATAATGCTGAAAAAGAGTTTCGTGACATTTTTAAAGAAGCAGAAGATATAGCTAAACAGCTTAACATTGAAATTTCTTTACCTAGACGTGTAGGTACTCAAAGATACAGGGAAATTTATCCAGCCGAAAATGCGGAACAGTACTACAGAATTTCTCTCTTTGTCCCAATTATTGAGGATTTAATACATTCTCTTGACGAACGTTTTTTTAAACCAGAGAGAAACAATAACATCGCTAGATACTTTAATTCCTGCAAACGTAAAAGATAGAGATTTTAAACAACTTTTGCCTGCAATTCAAAAATACTCGAACGATTTGGAAACGAACAATCAGTCAATACTACGTGCTAAATTCGAATTGTGGAAAATGAAATGCATTAATTTTCAAAAGCCAATGAAAACGGCTGTAGATGCCCTTCAAGAATGTCAAAAATATATGTTTCCAAATGTACATACACTACTCATAATACTATCAGTACTTCCTGTAAGTACTGTCCTCTGAAAGAAGCTTTTCGACTCTCAAAAGGTTGAAAACATACTTGCGAAACAGAACAGGGGAAGATCGTTTGGTGGGACTTACTTTACTGACAATTCATCGAAATATTCGCATCGATATTGGTGATGTTATAGATGAATTTGCTAGAAAAAATAGAAACCTTGATTTTACTATTAAGTAAATAATTGTTTTGTTCGTTGTTGCTTAAATGTTCTATATTTTTGTCAGCTAATAAGAAACAAATAGTTAAATAGTTTTAACAGTTAATAATAAATGTAGTAATTGTAATCAAAACATTTTTTTTTATTTAGCCCCCCCCCCTGAAACAAATTTCTATATACGCCACTGAGAACTATTACACGAGTTTTGACAGGACACATGGCTGTCGAGAACCATCTGCACAGAATGCAATTGTACAATAGAGATCTTGTCTGCAGATTATGCGGACAAGTCAAGGAAACTGTACAGCACATAGTTTGCCATTGCGAGTCACTAGATCGGAAGAGGCAACAAATACTCGGGCAACCAAAATTGGAACCAAAGGACATCCCTACACTCTCCCCAGTTGACCTACCCAAACTAGTGCATGGAACTGGGATCACTGAGTGGGTATAACTACCAAATAGGGTGAGCACAATGGGCCAAACCTGGCCTAAGTGCATCCGGCGCCCAGACGGGCCCTTGGAAAAAAAGGGATTCAAAAGAATTTCTAGTTTGGCGGATAATACCTTATTTAAAAAAAAAATTGAAAATTTGTGTGTCAATTATATAGGTTCAAATAATATCATCCGCCATACAGAACATAAAAATAGAAATATTACGGCTATTCATGTTAATTTATTATTTTCCATGAAAATTACAAATGATGCCCCGATATTATCTTAAAAATCACCACTGACGCCGCGTCAGTTAATTCCCGTGCAATTCATTTTATGATATATTATTTTATTGCCATCCCCCGATGAAGGTCCAATAGTAGCGAAGTGGTGGAAGCGTATGTTTTGTTTGTGATGACTGACTACTGTTTGTTCTTAAACCATGACTTTTTTGACACCCTGTAGACACGTCACAAACTAGTCAAGAATTTATTTATAAATACGTGAGACTATTTGCCGCTATTTTTTCCAAACGGGTGCGCTACCAAAACCAGAACCTCTTTCGAGGCTAATTTCTATTTCCCAACGAAAAAAGCAAATTCGCTGGCCTACTGAGACAATAATCGTAACAATTAGTACCAAATAGTGCTGAAAAGCCAGTTCCTTGTTGAACGAATAACGGCATTGAGGCCTATGCAAATGGACGTTCGCGGTATACACGTTTTTTCGTTTTGTTTTGGTACTGCCAGCGGTTCTCGGGTACCGCTAGCTCTGTTTTATGGTTTTATGGAATGCTACCAGTAGCGTAACAGGGTTTTTTAAAAGGAATATTAAGCACTTTAAATTCAACATGGCTTTGAATAGATACGACTGTACTAAAATGGGTCGTGTTAAATTTCGGTTCTTCATGACTCTAATTACAAAAAAAAATAGGCAAATTATTCGAATTTTTTTTCGCCAATGGAAAAGTGGTATGTATGTGGGTGTGGTATTTTAAATCAACAAAAATATAACCTAATGCAATAAAATATTTTTACAACAAAAACATTACGTACCTATTTATTTTTAAAGAGAAAAATTAAAGTAAAAATTCTAATTGAAACATATTTTATGGAAGAAGTGTGATAATTTATAATATAAAAAATAGTGCGGGAAGAAACGAGAATGCTTTAATATGAATATACAAAACGACATTTAAAAAGGAGTATTTCAAAACCTAAGCATTTGCACCAAAAATTGCTCTAAGATGTACGCTCCTAAAATACATGGTTTCTGAAAACAAATCATTAATTTTGGCGTGGTGAGCGATATTTACTTTATTTTTAATTATGAAAAACCTGACCCGAAAAACGCTGGTTAGAGTCATACATACGTCTTATGTTAAAATTTTGGATTAATACCAATATTCATATTTTTCACAAATATAAAAAAATGTTTTTTTTAAAATAAAGAGCCAGGTAGAAATATCAAGAAAAAAGGAAAAAAAAAACATTTGCAAAAACAAATTATCCCACCATGCAGAGGGGGAGAGGTAATAATTTTATTTTCGAAATTTGATAGTAGTTAGGTGAATTTTAAACGAACTTTGGGCGTGGCTCCGAAAATTTCACTAGGTACAATATCATGAAATACATGTAGTCCCGACTGTCCCTTTCTCAAAAAAAAATGGCCTACTTACGCCCACTGAGCCCCCCCCCCCCCCCCCCCCCGAGCATATTTTCTGGCTACGCCACTATGAACAGGGTTCGTCAGAAACAACATTTTTAGTTTTTTGGATTTTTTTTCAATTCCTTGATTTATTAAATTAATTTTGCCTATTTTGAAACTACAATTTCGAATATCAAATTTGCAATAACTATACAGGGTTGGACATAAAAAACATTTTTAATTTTTTATAATAATTTATGATTTAATAAATTAAAGAAATATGATAAGTATTAATAAAAATACTTCAAAAGTAGACAAAAAAATAGTTCTCTTATAACAAAATCGTTATTCGGCCAGATATAAAATCATATTCTAAGTAAGAAAGCAACAATAGTTGTTTGTTTTTACGTAAATTTATTTTGAACGAAATCCAAAAAACTAAAAATGTTGTTTCTGACTAACCCTGCATAGTAATCGTAAAACTGATATTCGAAATTGTAGTTTCAGGACAAGCAGACGTTTTTATAAAGAATGACTTTTTCTTCTATACCTACTAATAAAAAAGTTTTTCCTCTTCCAAACTCTAACCGTGGACACACTGTATATATAGATATAATTTCGCATAGAGCTGTTAACCTTCCGAATTCAAAAGTATCTTCGGAGGCTCTAGAGGGGGGGGGGAAATAGAAAAACATTTTATTTTAGTTTAAAACGGTTTTATCCGTAAAAAAACGTGTTTTTTTTATACTTTTTTTGGTTCCACTTTTAAGTTTAAAACTTTTCTTATACCTTCGTATATTTTCCTATAAACCGCCATTAATAAAAAGCCCTAAGAAGAAAGTATATCTTCACAATTCCGAATTCAAAATTCCTGCAGTCATCAGAGCAGAACATCAAGCACGAATGCCCAACTTTTTGTCGGCTTCCTGCTGCGCCTGAATGTGGGTCAATTAGGCGCAAGGTCACGCCTTAACCTTGACCAAGACAAAGAGGATTTTACTGGGCTTAATTTGTATATAATTAAAGTACCGTTAGGCACAGTCTGAACGCCTACGCTTTAAAACTGATACTTTTATTGTTGAGGAAGAATACTGTGAGAGAAAGACTTTTTCTTGTAATTTTGGTAGGTCGTGGATTTTTGGTCACACGGTCTTGATGTTTTTGATATGTGTCGGCTTGTTTTCGGGGTCGTCAATATTTCTGTGGTGACGGGGTAAGGTCATAAATCTTTGAATTAAAATTGCAATCTGAAAAAATTTACTGAAGCACTTTTGCTGGTTACTGCGACTACCACCAAAAGTCCAGGTTTATTTTTTGATTATACGGACCTTTGCATGAACCTTGAAAGTATAAAAAATATGAATTTTGTATAAGTAATTAAAAAAATTAGCAATAGAGGTCAATCGAGACAACCGTTATTAAATTGTGGGCTTTTCTATAAATGCTGATTCATAAAAGAATTTAATACGACGCCATATTTGAGTTGACATGATAATTAAAAAAGAAAGTTACCTTAAAATTTTGTGACCTATTACAGTGACACAAAAAGGATATGTTTTTGTGGGTACTTACATGATTTCATTTTTTTTTAAACAAAGGTATTTATTCTTCTCAGGAGAAAGATAAATATTGTCACAATTAATGGGTTTCTACAAGGAGGCCGACAGAATTAGTCCTTTTATATCTGCAAGCACAGAATATATTAGCTATATATTCTGTGCTGCAAGTTATACAAAAATATTGTTAGACAGTACTTCTCAGCTGCCCATTTTTCCTGCAAGGCAGAAACCGGAGATATCCGAAAAAAAATCCGAACACGAACGTAGCGAGCGTGAGGAACCACGAGTATCGAATTTTCATTCTAATCGAGTAGCAGACTATATTTTCTCCACGACCAAAAATACTTCGCAATATTTGTAATTTCAGGTGGAGTATTATCCAGTTCCATATCTGATTCATCCGATTTTTCACTCATATTTTGACTTGCACTAAAATTTGTCTGCTGACATTGATAGTTTCGAAATTCATAGCAACCTATGTCGTTTAGATCAATTACAGAATATTCATTCCGTATCTTGTTATGGAATGAAAATACACGCAAAACGCATAAGAAGCAAGTGTTTCAGAATAAATATTCCAACTCAAGAGCGAGAATTTTTACATTCTATTATCAAAAATGATTTTGGAATTATTGCATTTAGTAATGGTCGTGGAGAAAGATGCAACATAAATTTTAAAAATCCAAGCAATAAGGAAGATTTCAATTCAAAATTTTATAAATTATTTAATGTTTTTATAAAAAAAAGTCCAATACTCCTGATGGGATTTGAACCTGTGACCTTGCTATCTGTAGGCTATAGCTCTATTCTCTACGCTATCGCTACCAATAAAGATTTGTGGTTTATTACATGAAACTTTCTTCAGTGCGATTTGTTTTTTCTGGTAATAGATTTTCCATTATATTATTAACATTTTTTATAATTTCAGATGGCGTATTTTCACACTATAATTCTGAATCACTTGACAAATACATGATAAATAAGTTAAACACTTTACAATTACTGCATTATAAAATTTGTTTTTTTAATAAATAGGGGTTGTCTGTCAAATTGGTACCATGTGTTTAAATTAAATAGTGTGCCTTTTTTCAACACGCGTGTGATATACGGCGCTTTCTAGCCAAATTAACCGTGCTTTTTTCTCATTTTCATAGATGGTCGTAGGAAACGTGTTTTACTTCGCTATGGCATATGACAGCATCCACAGCATCATAGCACTAGTGAGACTACTACAATTTGATCTACTACCTCGTCGTGCAAATATTCGCCACTCGTGACTGTAATAAATAAGCCTTATATCGCACTTTTACAGTAAAAGAATTGGTGGTATTTTCGTGCACTTAATTTACCCGTAACGAACATTTATAAATAAACATAGAATACGGTAATAAATAACAGTTTATTGAAAATTAACTGCCAATACAACATCCTGCACCGTTTGAAAGTAATGGACCTTACCGCTTTCTATACAGAGTTTATTAGAATTTTCTGAATTTTTTTTTGTGATACTTACATAGATATCATGTTTACTTGTGTTTAAATTTATTTTATAAAATTAATTTAATATTTTTTTAAATGTTGCGTTCGTACTTAAACGCGATTTGACAAATCGCAGACCAGTGGCGGCTCGTCAGGTGAAGGGGCTCTTCACCAAAAAAAAAATTAAATAAAACCAGGATGAAAGTTTTTCGATAATATTAAATATTAATGTACCAATACAGATACCATTTTAGCCCTTAAAAAATAATTATGTTCGAATTAATAATATTAATTTAATCCGAATGTAGCTATGCATAATATGGCCACGGTTAACTCCGATGGACAATAATTATAAACACTCGTGTATTTTGGCGCGCCCCAGTCGACCGCGTCCGTTAGCTCAAAGCAAGTGAAGACCCAACACCCAACATTGCTTTGATATTCACCATTGGTATGGTTACGTGACGTCAGTTACGCAACCAGCATGTAACAATTTGCATTATGATGAAGGGCAATTTAAAAATAGATCAGTCGTATGTACCATTGTTTTAGCATTAGTTCGCCTAACCTTAAGGTATTTATTTTGAGGTTTTGCGAAACTTAGGGTTATAGATATTGTTTTTACGTGATTTACTGTGTGATTAAAAAGTTTTGTTTTTATTTTTCACTTAATTCAGTAGTGTACCATCGCGCCGATAAAAAACTGGGACAGGAAATTTTTCTATTTTCTCCTAGACTATTAAGAATAATTTTACATCAAGCCTGGTACCAGTAAAATGTCATGAAAATTTGCATGTCAATAAAGATTGTCACTTTATGATTGACTCGTCAAACATACAATCATATATTATTTGTAAATATGCCACAATTAACCCCCCAGCAAAAGGCAATTATTTATAGTCGGTTGCGAGATAGTGTTGCTATTA
This sequence comes from Polydrusus cervinus, assembly GCA_935413205.1. Lineage (NCBI taxonomy): Eukaryota > Metazoa > Arthropoda > Insecta > Coleoptera > Curculionidae > Polydrusus > Polydrusus cervinus. The sequence continues at coordinate 9,752,989 of OW284516.1, forward strand.
GGGATATTGCAGATGAACTGGGAGTAAGCAAGAATACCGTGCTATTGGCAAAACAAAAAATAGCAAGACATGGGACTATTATTAGGAATGCAGGTTCTGGTCCCCCTAAAATTTCTACTGATGATCATGATAGAAGACTGGTTAATTATCTAAGGGATCATCCCTTCGAAACTGCAATCAAGGCAAAAGAAGAGACGAATTTTCCAGGTTCTGCAAATACCGCTAGAGACAGGGTTCGAAATTCCGATATACGAAGCCGTTGTGCTGCCAATAAAAATTTTTTAACGGAAATAAATAAACAGGGCAGGTTAGAATTTGCACATGAATATATTAATCAAATAAATTTATGGGAAACAGTTATATTTTCTGACGAGAAAACTTTTCAGTCATGCAATAATGGGAGAATTCGGGTGTATAGGCCTTCCGGCATGCGGTATGATGAGAGATACACCCACAAAACCAACCAAAGTGGGCGTTTCTCCATAAATGTTTGGGGCTGGATTAGCGCTAGAGGACCAGGACTTTGCCAAATCGTCGAAGGAAGACTAACTGCAGCAGTATACGTTAATATACTAAACGAAGTGATGATACCATCGGTAAACGCTGTATACGGTCAAAATTACACATTTCAGCATGATAATGCTCCAATACATACAGCGCGCATTGTACAAAATTTTCTCCAAGAAAATAGCAGTTCTTCCCTGGGCTTCGAAGAGTCCCGATTTGAACCCGATAGAAAACATTTGGGGTGCCATGGTCAAATCTATGTATAAACATGATTTTCAACCTAGAAACAGGGATGAATTACGTCATAGGATAAATCAAGCTTGGGATGAAATAACTGTCGAATTATGTAGAAACTTAGTTTTAAGTATGCCACAAAGGCTCCAAAAAGTAATAAACAGAAATGGTTCTATGACCAAATATTAATTTTGTGTTGTTTTGACAAACTTTGTGTTCGCAATTTTTTTCTTTTTATTAAATGTATTTTATTACCTGTATTAGCTTTATTTATTATTTTGTGGTAATGGTAAATATAATAATTTATAAAATATTTGACTTTAAAAAAATCTAATAAATTTACTTTATCCATATTATGTGATGTCTCTCAAATTTAACCACCCCGTATCGAAAAATACAAAACATTCCATTATGTAACCTAGGTTACTTTTTAAATTTTGAATGTTTTTCCTTTTTAGCTCTAGACACCTTTTATAGTCTAGGGGATATGTATTTCTTACATTGTTTTTGTAAATCTCTTGTCCCAGTTTTTTATCGGCACAATAGTACGTACCTACTTAGTTGTGTGTTTTAAAAATGAACCCAATTAATGACATAGTTTGTAATTTGTTGGAAACTCCTTTCAGTCGTTGGACAGATGTCGGTATTTGGCCGATTTTTGGATAAAAGGAAATATTGATCAAAAAACAAAATGGCGAATGCGTTACTAGACCTCACTCTCAAAATGTTAATAAACTTATAATTTATTTAATAAAAAGTAACAAAACTTATGCATATAAAGGACCCCGCACAAAGCGTATGGGAAATGGCTTTCGGCTAATTTTTCTGCATTTTTAGTATTTTCTAGATCTTGACGTCCTGATTAAAAGTGTACATGGCCGTAATCCAATCCTATGACTAGTTTTTGAGTTATGGCCTTTTAAAGTTGGCAACTTCTTACTTTGAGATTTTATGCATTGTCTGGAGTTTTCACTTGTTTCCTAAAAACTATCAACTTTTTTTTTATTGGTTGAAAAGTAGTCCTTAAGTATTATTTCACTTATACGGAAATAAAATATCTACAGGATGTTGAATAATTTATAGGCGGAATAAATAAAAATATTATTAATTTTTTCATAATTATTAATAATAAAAAATTATGAAAATCCAAAAAAAAAATTTAGTCATTTTTTGAATTTTGCAAACAAACGGCTAGATTTTGTTCATATTTTAATATCTTGTGATACCAAGCTACGGATGAAAAAAAATTGGTATAGATTGACGTAGAATATAGGCTGGGTATTTTATTTAAAAAAAAAAAATTGAAAATTCACCTAAAAACGTAATAAACTACTTTTAATTGATTCATTTAATTATTTTGCCAATCTCTAACAATTTTCTTTTACAATAATTATTCTCTAACATATTCTTATCTTAGATATACAGGGTGAACTAGTTACAATGATTTACACAAGTGAAAACTTTTAAATATAGGAAAATTTAAAAATGTTTTTTTTTATCAAATGACAAAATATTATTGTTGAATTATAAAATATTTTTTTTGTAAAATACCTTGACTTTTGTACATGATACGTTTAGATTATCGCAGAGTCATACCAAAATGTTTTTTTTTTCATAATTTATATTTTTTATTTTTCTATATTTAAAAGTTTTCACTTGTGTAAATCATTGTAACTGGTTCACCCTGTATATCTTAGATAAGAATGTGTTTGAGAATAATTATTGTAAAAGAAAATTGTTACAGATTGGCATAATAATTAAATGAATCAATTAAAAGTCGTTTATTACGTTTTCAGGTGAATTTTCAATTTTTTTTTGAAAAATAAAATACCCGGCAATATATTCTACGTCAACCTATACCTACCTATTGTTTTTCATCCGTAGCTTGGTACTACAAGATATTAAAATATGAACAAAATCTAGTCTTTTTTTGGATTTTCATAATTTTTTAATATTAGTGTTTATTTAATCTGCCTATAAATTATTCAACATTCTGTACATATTTTATTTCTACAAGTGAAAGAAAACTTAAGGCCTACTTTTTCACCAATAAAAAAAGTAAAAAAGCTGATAGTTTTTAAGAAACAAGTGAAAACTCCAGACAATGCATAAAATCTCAAAGTAAGAAATTGCCAACTTTAACAGGTCATAACTTAAAAACTAGTCATAGGATTGGATTACGGCCATGGATACTTTTAATCAGCACGTCAAGATCTAGGAAATACTAAAAATTCAGAAAAATTAGCCGAAAGCCATTTCCCATAAGCTTTGTACGGGGTCCTTTGGTGTGTTCTTTATAAAAATGTGTATGTATCCCCCTTCCCCACTGCAGCGCATTTCTCTAGGGGGTGCAAAAAAGAAGCCTTGCCTATAGTAGTAGTAGAATATCATCTGGTTAAGGCCCAGTAACCACTTAATATTGTCCTTTAGAAGATACCAATACTGGCCAATTAAATAGTTACCTACTTCACATTTTTTGCTACTTACTTTCAATAAATTAAATTATATTAAATACAACTTTGCTTACCAATTGTTCTTTTTCCGTCAGTTTTTATTTAAGTAAGTATCCTAAAATACACAAAGCCCCCACTTTTTGAAAACTGGCAGCATTCAAAAATTCTCTCAAATAGAGCACCTCACAAAAACTATCCAAAATTTAAAACTGGCTTCTTCATTTTTGTCACCTACGAATCTTCGCCATCGCCAAAAGAACCGAGCCAATCTTCGATTTTTTCAAATACCGTCTGTTATTTCTTCAAACACTCTTTGAAATATATATTAATTCATTTCTTCCGGGTACACTCTCCTCAGTTCCAGCCACCAGAGAAAATTTTCTTCTAAAAGTATATTTTCTTCGAAAAAAAATTATTCACCGGTTTGTCGATTTGACGTAACGTAACACTGCTTTCGATACGTTCTTCGACTCTTCGAGAAGAAAGAAGAAAGGCTTGAAACGGAACTACGAAGAAATGCAGACTACCGGCATTCTGACGTTCACCTGACGAAGAGCTTCACCGATACCAAAACTTCGAGTGATCATTTTTGCTTGAAATGACGTTTGGTTCTTCGGGTTTCCTTCTTCCTTGTAGTGTAGTATTCGCAATGTTACTTGTAAAAACTAATGCTGCATTTTTCTTTAATCGTATACGTCATATATAGTTAGTAAGTCCGTACAATTACTGGTTGGAAGCACGTCACAGCTTCTGACGTAATTTTTGATTCGAATCATGTCGTTGATTAAATCGTATATTTTTCAATTTTATCAGGATTTAATTAAACTTCAAAATAAGCATTTCTTTTTTTGCTGAACTATGAGACATATTGTCTTCTTCAAATTTTTTCGCTGCATGAAAACCACTTTCCCAGAAACAAACAAGTTTTTTTGTAATTCGTCTCAAGAAGAACCACATTTTACCAGGACAAATTTTAGCGTGGTCAGATCTACTTAAATTTTGAATACATATCTATTTCCTTCATGTATATAATGTTTATATTATATTTTTTTTTAGTTAAATACGAAAATCGTGTACCAAACCAATAAAGCGAAGCTGGAAGTCAAAATGCAGCTTAAGGACACCAACAAGATTAACTCAGCATATGGAACAGTTGTAATTATGCAACTTTACTTCATAAATAAATATGGATGATTTTTGCTACACAGTTACATTGTGAAGAAAAATTTGGTACGTAGCTCTGAAACTTGTAAAATATAATACATAATAATTCTGCATGTCTCTGGCCAAATCTCTCTACTCGGTATTAATTTATTTTTATAGTCAATTTCAGAAAGGTGTAGAGTAATAAAATGGGAAATTCCGTCCACTTCTGCTCAATTTCGGTGTCGGCCATAGGCGTAAGCAAATTTTGTGCATTAAACTATTTATGATAACTAACCAAAGAAAAAAAAAGAAAATAATTTGATAAAGAAGGAACTATTAGCTATAGCAAATTTACATACATCGTTTTATGAAATATTCCGTGGAAGATAATAATAATAATAATAATAATAATAATAATAATAATAATAATAATAATAATAATAATAATAATAATAATAATAATAATATATTATATAGCTGAAAAACATATTGTAACTGTGCTGCACATACCGCCATATCGTTGCGAACTAAATCATATAGAACTTATATGGGCGCAAGTGAAAGAATTTATAGCAAGACACAACACGGCATTCATTCAAAATGAAAGACGCTAAGCTACTGTCAGATCAAGCCATTAAGGAAGTGACACCAGAGAACTGGCGAAAAGCAGTCCATTATGTCATTAAAGAAGAAGAGAAAATGTAGGATCTTGACTACCTGATCGATCGCACCGTCGACCCGTTAATTATAACGTCAAGAGGAGAGGACAATTCCTCAGATGACGAAGCTGAAGAATGAGCTTTTATTACTCTACACCTTTCTGAAATAGATTATAGGTTTGATCAACACTATATGTGGCTACAAAGCAGTCTTTTCATGTCGCGTACACTTGTCTGTTCCGGCCCTTTATTTTTGAGCGGTTGTTTACATAGAAGTTTGCCGGTATGATCCCTTTCCTGCGAACACAAATTTTAATCGGGAATAGTCGACACGCCACTCTTCAATTGGCTGTTTTGACGCGATTCGTGGTGTATATGTATCGGGCGAATGCGAATAACCTAACTCGTAGTAGGTTAGTGTTTATTGCATATGATCCATCTTATTATGTACACCCGCCCCCCCTTCTCAAGTAAGTTACCGCCTTAGGGAACACGCAAGTTACATTAAGGGGAGAGAGAGGTCACGAAGGGAGGTTGTAGGGTCACGTTTAGAAGGCGGAGAGTATTCAACAGGCCGCCGTTATTTTTTTACTTTCGACAAGAAACATCTTCCCCCCCTCCCTCCTGACTAACGCTCCATAGACGCCCTTGGTATAGTGGTTTTTTTAAAAAACCCTTTTTTTCTTCGAAACAAAAGTTTACCACCGATATGCTGTTTAACGTTATAATTACGGATCAGATCTTAAACAATTACCATGGTAAAACTACTCAATGGTAACTTGCAGGACCGCTATTGGGATGGTAACTAGGTCGAATAATGAATATAAGTCTTTAGGCTAATGACATCGTGATAATAATACGGTTAATAAAAATATTTTTATGCATATTTATCGAGCATTCTTCTTTTAATAATCTGCGAGATATTTTTTTCGAATCCATTCTTTAACAATTTATGCTTTTCTACTGTTTTGATTTTAAAACGAAAGGTTTGGTACATGTAAGCCCGTTTAAAATTATTTTGGACTAATAAACAACAATATAGTCCAACAAATAGCTGAAAATTGTGTATAATTACGTCTGTTGTAAAAAGTTCATCGGACTACCAATGTGGAAGTCTTTATTCTTTTGTAAACCGGAAACACGTTAAAAACGATAAATTTAAAAATAATTTTCATCTTTTGACTTGTTCGCAGTGGCGTATTTATGAGGGGGCTGCCGGGCTGAAGCCCCCCCCCCCCCCCCCCCCGAGCCTAGTAGCTCGGGTCTAAAAGTCTAATTGCAACTTAATTTTTCGTCTCACGCTTGGACTCTTACTTTGAATCTTTAAATAATGTATTCTTAGCTTAGATTACAAAGGTCTTTTCGGAAACGTTTAGTTTTTAAACTTTTCCTCCTAAAAGTCCTGCTTAATATAGAGATTAAGGTTTCAGACGCATATCGTTTTAGTTATTGATTTATGATGCAATTTCAAACAAAAACTAGGAAAAAGAATTACATTTTATAGTATTTTTCTATTATAGACTTGTCTGTACCGTTTTCCTTTTTTTAGAGCTATTTTAAGTTAACAAAAATATAACCCAATGCAATAAAATATTTTTACAACAAAAACAAAAAACAATTAGGTATTTATTTTTAAAAAGAAAAATTAAAGCAAAAATTGTAATTGAAACATTTTTTATGGAAGAAGTGTGATAATTTATAATAAAAAAACAGTACGGGAAGAAACGAGAATGCTTTATTATGAATATACAAAACGGCACTTAAGAAGGAGTATTTCAAAACCTAAGCATTTGCACCAAAAACTGCTCTTAGATCTACGCTCCTAAAATACATGATTTATAAAAAAAATTATCAATTTTGGCGTGGAGCGATATTTACTATATTTTTAATCATGAAAAACCGAGCCCGAAAAACGCTGGTTAGAGTCATACATACATAAAAAAACATTTACACAAAAAAATCTAATCCAACCATGCAGAGGGGGAGAGGTAATAATTTAATTTTCGAAGTTTGATAGTAGTTAAGTGGATTTTAAATAAACCCCTAAAAATTTTCGCCTGCGGCGCTTTTCTGGCTTCTTCCATAGGTACAGTATCATAAAATACATTTAGTTCTGACTGTCCGTTTCTGCAGAAAAAAAAATGTCCTACTTACGCCCACTGAGCCCCCCCCCCCCCCAAGCGTATTTTCTGGCTACGCCACTGAAAAGTGCATTATAAGCCAGTTCATTGCAATACCAATGTGGAAGTCATTTTATTCTTCAGGAAACCGGAAAAGAAAAGATAAATTTAAAAATAATTTTCATATTTTGACTTGCTCGTACAAAGTAGGATCCTAATATTATTCTGAACAAATAAAATGTTACCTCTAAGAATTTCCAATGTTTACGCATTTCGTTGTTGCAACATAGTTTTGCGGTGCTAATGGAAGAAAGGTGTTAAAAAAATAACTGCAAATTTCCCAATGCATTTGTGATCATCACAAAAGAAATTTACTACTAAAAACGTATTAAAGAATGAGACTAAAATCAGTACTGTTTCTACTACATTGACTTTAATTAAATAAAAAAACTATTTTTAGCAAAAACGTTTACAAACTTTTATACAGGGTGTCCCAAATAAGGATGCACTCAACAGGGATCTCTTAAACCATATTAATATATATATATATATAATATAATATTATTTTATTATAATATTTAAATTAGAAAAAAGTTGCGCCCTACTAAGTTCTGCAACATTGTCTTTTCAAATTTAAAAAGCTCCGAATTCTTCTGAAGATATTTGGGCAAAACCGAATTTTCGCGATTTCGTTTTTATTTTTTTCTGACTATTTGAAGGGATATGTTAAAATAAAGTTTACATTACCATTACCATTTTTTCTCCTCTACAAGTCGGTGTAATTAGATTTTTAATCCGACGTTTCATTTTTTTCAAAACTATCATCAACTTTGCTTTTTTAAATAGTTGGAAAATTTTATTTTATTATTTTTAAATTTCCCGCCTCCTTTATAATTTAACGACGTATCACAACTAGTATTAATAACACGTTTCGGACTTGGAAGCCCATTATCAATTTTTGCAAATTTATCTTATTTGAAAATAAACTGCTGGACAATTGCTTTCGAGCAAGAAAAATTTCGCCTAAATTTAACAGTTAATATTTTCTGAACCAGATATGATATCGACCTACGGTTTTGAATGGTTGATAGATTCATCTCTTGGGAAACAATTGACAATGTTGGATTTTCTTTAACTGTCAGAAAATTTTATATACAGGGTGTTAAAGAAGACGATGATTTTTGCTCCAATTTTAATGGCGTGTAACTTTCACAATAATATTTTTTAATTTTATCACTCTACGTCTATTGAATCACTGGTTCCTAGCAAAGAAAGAAGTTTGTCAAAATTTTGATATTCGCTATATTTTAAGAAATACCGATTTTTTTGGAAAACCTTGCTTTATTTTAACTTATTGGTAGCTAGATCTCATTGTGCGTTGTATCGTGCAAACTTCGCGAGTGATTATTATACCTTATGAAAAGCTTGATTATGTTCAGTAACAATAGTTGTACCTAAATGTTATGATGTACAGTGGCGTACTTATAAATGTCTATATATCTATGGTTTATGAGTATCTCTCAATTTTTTTACGATTGTTTTATATGGGAAAGTACTCGCCCTTAGTTTAGGTAAATTTTTTCTTATTTTTTAGTTTTTCATATCGTACTACAGGTATATTATACAGTGTGTTTACAAAATTTTAACAAAGATAATTTTTTTCTATTTAATTTTTGGAAAAAATGTATTTATTAATTTTTAACTTTCTAACCCTATACCTACTCATAAACCATAGACATATAAGTGTTTATAAGTACGCCACTGTACATCATAACATTTAGGTACAACTGTTCTTATTGAACATAATCAAGCTTTTCATAAAGTATAATAATCACTCGCAAAGTTTGCACGATACAAGGCACAGTGAGATCTAGCTACCAATAAGTTAAAATAAAGCAAGGTTTTGCAAAAAAAATAGGTATTTCTTAAAATATAGCAGATATAAAAAGTTTGACAAATTACTTTCTTTCCTATGAACCAGTGATTCAATTGACGTAGAGTGATAAAATTTAAAAATATTGTTGTGAAAGTTACACGCCATTAAAATTGGAGCAAAAATCATCGTCTTCTTTAAGACCCTGTATATACAATTTTCTGACAGTTAAAGAAAATCCAACATTGACAATTGTTTTCCAAGGGATGAATCTATCAACCATTTAATACCGTAGGTCGATATCATATCAGGTTCAGAAAATATTAACTGTTAAATTTAGGCGAAATTTTTCTTGCTCGAAAGCAATTATTGTCCAGCAGTTTATTTTGTTTTTAATCATTGTAACTTAATCTAATTTTCATCTGTCTAAACGTATAGTAAGCTATAACAGGCACTTGTTTTTAAATCTTATTCCTTTGCAGTAAAGATTTTATGTTTTTGAGGAATTGTGTGATTTTTTTAAATATTCGAACATTATTTAAGAAAAGAAAAATTGGATATGATTTGAAGTCGACGTCCAGAGTCAAATTATTCTAGTTGGCTTTGAAAATAAAAGAAACTTTATAGATACAAGATGAATTTGCAGTCTTATTGATGATGGGTTTTTGAGCCCGAAACGTCTTATTAATACTAGTTGTGATACGTCGTTATATTATAAAGGAGCAGGGAAATTTAAAAATAATAAAATGAAATTTCTTGACTGTTTAAAAAACAAAAAGTTAATGATAGTTTTGAAAAAACCAAACGTCGGATTAAAAATCTAATTACACCAACTTGTAGAAGAGGAAAAGTGGTAATGAGAATGTAAACTTTTTGTTAACATATCTCTTCAAATAGAGGCAGAAAAAAATAAAAACGAAATCGCGAAAATTCGGTTTTTCCCAAATATCTTCGGAAAGATTCGGACGTTTTTAAAATTGAAAACAGAATGTTGCGAAATTTAGTAAGGCGCAACTTTTTTTTAATTTAACCATCTCTGTATCTTATATGGTTTACGAGATCCCTCTGTAGAGTGCATCCGTATCTGGGACACCCATAGGATCGAAATTTATAAGAGGTGGCCGATTAGATATTCGACGAGTGATATATGCAAACTACTTCCATAGACGAACAAATACTACTTTAATTATAACAACAACTAATTAGATACCGGAAATTGATGATCAATTAAACAGTAATGAAATTAAAACAGATTCAAATTAACTTCAATTACTTCACATTTTATGTTCAAAATATGGTATGGCTTTGCTGTTAAATGGGGTTATATTTAATTCGCGTAAATAAAGTTTGGTATACATACAGGGTATCCCACCGGGAACCGAATCGATCTATATATAGAAAACTATACATAGGAAAATTTTGAAAATTTGACAGTATGCTGATGCCGATAGGGGCGACCGGGCTAAAATATTTTCATAATGGTGGCACTTCCGGTTATACCGGAAGTAAGTGTCAACTTACTTATTTTAAATGGGACATCCTATATATTATTACATTTTTGCATTCTACGCAAGATTCTAGGCAGATTTTGTATACCATGTCCTATACCTATGTCTAAACGTTTTTGACATATTTAAATTTTTATGTCAAAAATGACGTTTGCAAGCCTTAGAATAATTATAATTTTTTTTTATAAAGAAGCCTTATTTATTTAATTTAAGTGGGATTCCTTGTTATAAAGGACCTGCTTTAATAGATTTTTTATAATATTTTGATAACTATTAGTACAGGGTGTTTAAAAAATAGGATTAAAAATGAAATTGAAAAAACTGCAATTATTATATATATAGATTTCCTAATGGAAACACCCAAATTTTATAATTATTTCTTATTTAGCATTAAAAATAAGGGTAAGTTTGTATAAGATTGTATATCCCAAAAATTCTTAGTTTTCGAAATATTGCCAATTTAATATTTTTATATGGGGATTTTGCTGCAGATTTTAGGTTCAGTTACTCTTAGTTGGCTATGGCGGCGTTGAAAAACAATCAAATGCTAATGCACCCTGTATATCTATTATACGCTTATCACGCCAAAATTATCTATTTTCTCTGGTATACAGGGTGCTACAAATTCGTGTGCGTACAAGGGGATCTCGAAAACGGTAAGAGATACGCAGATGGTTAAATTGAGGCAAAGTTGCCTATTTTGGGGCTTTATAGTTTGGTGAAAAAAAAATGTAATTACATATTCCGAATGCTTTCGGAGATATCCGGAAAAAAACAAAATTTCCATTTTTGGTTTTTAATTTTTTGCTCTTTCATTTTGGACTTTATAAAAAAATAAAAAACATTTTTCATAGCCGTTTTTTATGTTCTACAAGATGGAGTTATTAGTTTTCAAATTTGACGTTTTGTTCTTTAGTTACCAACCTCAAGTCAATTTTTTTAAATACGGACCTGGAATTCTAAATACTGTTTTAGGGATTTCTAAGCTTTAGAAATTTAATACAACATACAAGTTTTTGAAATTTTAACGTTTTGTCATCTAATAACACATTTTTAAAATTATCTCTTTCATTTCATTATGGTCCTGAACATTTAGAGCCAAACTAAAAACAAAAGATTTTTGATTTGAAAAATCCGTCCAATATTACTCAAAGAAGAATATTTGATATTTTGTAAGAAAAGATACCCAAAGTCTCGGCCCCAAATATGTTACTGTCTGTTTATTTTTGTTACATGTTTCGCCTGAAAATATCATCAGATCTTCTAAACAGTAAAAAAAAATTGAAATAATTTTTAAACAAACATAAGCGCATCACAGTAACATAACTAGACTAACACTCCAGTTACCTTTTCTTCACTCGGGAGCATTATTTTTTTTCTGTTTTACAGTATTTCGGTCTGGGTCCAAAGCGAAAACCAGAGGACTTAAGATATACATTATATTAATAAAATAAATAAAATACTAATAAAAATAGAATTACTTCTCATGCCTTGAAAACTTGAATACTTTTTAGAGTATTGTGGCGGTAAATCTTATTGAAAAAATAAATGGCTTAAACACCATAACTTCCTGTAATGTAATTTTAATTTTTAAGTAATCCTAAAAATAATTGCCAGGACCGTAATAGTAAAGAAAGGATAATTTAAAATACTAGTGAAGGGTAATTTGATGACAAAACGTTAAAATTTTAAAAACCTTTAAAGTGTATTAAATTTCTAAAGCTTAGAAGTCCTTAAAACTGTTTTAAAAATTCCAGGTCTGTATTTAAAAAAAATTACTTAACGTTGGTATCTAAAGAACGAAACGTCCAGTTTGAAAGCTAATAACGCCATCTTATAGAATATCAAGAACGACTGTGAGAAAGTGTTATTGTTTTTTTCCTAAGTCAAAAATTGAGGTGCAAAAAATTAAAACCCAAAACTAAAAATTTCGTTTTTTTTCGGATATCGGAATAATAACAATTTTCTTTCACCAAATTATTAAGCCCTGAAATACGCAATGTTGCCTTAATTTAACCATCTTCGTATCTCTTACCCTTTTCGAGATCCCATTGTAGGCACACGAATTTGTAGCACCCTCTATGTATAATGTCAAAATGAAAAATATAAATCACAATAATTTTAAAGGATTAAATTGTTCTTTACAAAAATCACCCGAAGGTTTACATGATTAATTAAAGAAAAAATGGAACACGAAATAGATTAATGACAGGATATGTTAACAACGTCGGCAAATATTAAATAAATATTTTTTTATATAAGTTTTTGAACTTGAATAATTTTTAAACAAGAAAAAAGTATCTTTTTAGATATATATAAAAGAAATTACGTATTTCGTAAAGGCCAGATAACTGCCAATGACCATTAAACGGATATTTTTACACCAAGATTAATGAACAGCTGAAAATTACAGTGTACCAATTCCCGCCTGCGTTTATTTGTTTTGCTGAAAATTAGAAACGGTGATGATAGAAATATCAACTATGTCATATTTTATATTTTTGTTTAGAAACTACGATTATTTTAATATATTTTGTATAGTCAGCAATGTTGGGGTGATTCAGAAAGGGGCTACTGGATTATAGACCCCCCCTCTTCTCACCTCTACAGCCCTATTCTCTTCTCAGTGGCGGCGCCAGGATTTTTGGGATGGGTGGGCACAACTGGGCGCTATGATTTTTGAGTGGGTACTACCCAAATCGCAAATGAATTAAAAAAAAGTTGCTACCTCCCCCACGGTCTATAACGCCATAAGCAGGGGCAAACAAAACTTCCCTCTTGTCCAAAGTGACGTCTAAAAAAAAGGTCATCGTTCTCTTGAAAATAACATACCCTGCTCCCCCCCCCTGGCACCACCGCAGACGCTTCTACCACCCTGTCGCCATACCTGAAAAACATTACCAAATTTTTATGCTTTTTTGATGTGATTTGATAAGTAACAAAGTAAATTTTTTACTTTGTTAGGCAGTTTCTGATGAGAAAAAGGAATGGATAAAATGTTTTTAATTTAAAAAAAAATGGTAATCAGATCTGCGCAAATCACTTTTATTATCATTATTTTGTGACCTGTTTATTGTTTGGCACGAAAAACATTTTTTTATGGCCGATTTTTATATACTTTTTGCTATTTTTGGACCCTTGTGTTGATAATTTTAAAATCGAACTTTATGGCTCAATATAAAGTTTGTTATATATAAATTACAAGACACGTTTTTAGCCAAGGAACTTCTAACTTTCCTCACAAGGCAAATCGTGAATTTTTTTTAGATCTTATCATATGTCGAGGTGTCTTCCAGACCCAGGACTTACAAAACAGTTTCTTCAAATGAACAGGAATTAGCTGAGAACCATTACAGGACACATGGCTGTCAAGAACCATCTGCACAGAATGTAACTGTACAATGGATACCTTGATTGCAGATTATGCGGACAAGACAGGAAAACTGTACAGCACATAGTTTGCCATTGCGAGTCACTAGATCGGAAGATGCAACAAATACTCGGGCAAACGAAACTGGACCCAGAAGACATCCTTACTCTCTTCCCAGTTCACCTACACAAACTAGTGCAAGGAACTGGGATCACGGAGTGGGTGAAACAACCAAACAGGGTGAGTATAATGGGCAAACCTGGCCTAAATGCATCTGGCGCACGGACGGGCTCTCGGAAAAAAATGTCTAGGCATTAGAGTCCCTAGATCACAAAAATAATGTTTTTCACTTCCTCTTTCTATCCGTCTATGTCGTTGGTTAGCTGGCGAAACTACTTGACGGGAAATGACGAAATTTTGTATCAAATTTAAATGAAAAATGAACTTCTCCATTTTATTTTTTTTTATCCGCGAGCCTATTTGATCCACAGTGTATGCCAACAAGAAAAGTGATCGGAAAGACAAAACATACGTGTAAACTGTCGATTGCGAGCGATATACGACGTGGCCCGAGGTTATTATAACAGTAACCGAATACTGGATCTTTAATCTTCATGAGTACCGTAGATACTGAAGAAAGAAAAATTTTGCATGGGCGCAGTTCATCCAAGAAACCGCTTCTTGTATTATTAGTCATTGGGTTCATTCTGATTAAGAAATTAACTTACTAACATATACCCAGAAAATTGTTGATAAACTAAAAGCAGCCGCACTTTCGAACATTTTTTTTTCTGTGTCGCATTTTACCGATTTTAAATTTTTTAAGTATATGTAGGCCTCAGAACAATTATTACCATAGACAAAGTATTCCATTCATAAAATAGTTATTTATACTACAAGGGATGTAAGTAACCATAGACAAAAGAGCTCTTTTGTCTATGTAAGTAACATTTACTAGTCGAGAACGATTTTACGCCCGAGCGATAGCGAGGGCTGGCAATAAAGTTCGAGACTAGTAAATATACTTACATCCCGTGAAGTATTTAACATTTTTTCTCCACGACCATTACTGAATGCAATAATTCCAAAATCATTTTTTATAATAGAAGAATGTAAAAATTCTTGTTCTTGAGTTGGAATATTTATTCTGAAACCCTTGCTTCTTATGCGTTTTGCGTGTATTTTCATTCCATAACAAGCTGCGGAATGAATATTCTGTAATTGATCTAAACGACATAGGTTGCCATGAATTTCGAAACTGTCAATGTCCGCAGACAAATTTTAGTGCAAGTCAAAATAAGAGTGAAAAATCGGATGAATCAGATATGGAACTGGATAATACTCCACCTGAAATTACAAATATTGCGAATAGTATCTTGGTTGTGGAGAAAATATAGTCTGCTACTCGATTAGAATGAAAATTCGATACTCGTGGTTCCTCACGCTCGCTACGCTCGCGTTCGGAATCTTCCACTCGGATCAAATTTTCATTCCAACCTCGTTACAGAATCTACTATTCTTCTCCCCGCAGAATTTATTCTTGGATTTTTATTAATTTAATTCGATACTTTTCGCATAAATTTATGGGTAGCTTTGATCGGTTTCTATAGCATCATAAGCATTGCTATTTTATCAAGAACGTTAAGCTGAGTTTATTATCAAAAATTGAGAGAAATTGAAATTATTAATTTGTATAACAGCCAAATGGATATAGAAGAATCAGCAACCATCGCTTGTTAAATTCGTCGCTGCTGCCAGAGAAATCTAGGAAGAGGTATGAAGCAACGTATCAATACTTCAAGAAATGGTGCCAAACAAAGACTGTTACTGAATTTCAGAAACCGTGCTTTTGGCGTACTTTCCCAGGAAATCTGCTGTATTAAAGTCTCCATCAAGCTTATGGTGTGAATATTCCATGCTGAAGTCCATCCTTTTCATAGAGAAAACATAGATATTTCCAAGTATCCTAAACTTCGAGCATTTTAAAAAAGAAAAAATGACGGATATAAACCCAAAAAACACGACATTCAAAATGAAAGATATTAAGTTACTGTTTGATCGAGCAATTAAGGAAGTGACACCAGAGAACTGGCGAAAAACAGTCCATCATGTCATTAAAGAAGAGGAGAAAATGTGGTATCTTGAACACCTGATCGATCGGACCGACGACCCGTTAATTATAACGACAACAGGAGATGACAGTTCCTCAGATGACGAAGAATATTATGATTTTTTATAATTTATTTTCTTTGTAATGTATTATTTTGTATTTTTTTTATAATGTTTAATAAAAAAAATTAGTGTACCCAATACTATGTAGATAATGCACGCCTTTGTCACGCCATT
This sequence comes from Polydrusus cervinus, assembly GCA_935413205.1. Lineage (NCBI taxonomy): Eukaryota > Metazoa > Arthropoda > Insecta > Coleoptera > Curculionidae > Polydrusus > Polydrusus cervinus. The sequence continues at coordinate 9,769,205 of OW284516.1, forward strand.
TTTAGTGTTTGTGAATGGATGACAATAAATAAAACCCATAAATTGACCCAACCCCGGATGATAGGTACTACCTGCACTTGATAAAAATAAAGAATTTTGCAAAGAAATCAATACCAAATTATGAAAGTGGCTTAAATATTCGTTGGGTCACTCTGTAGTCCCTTTACTTACCTAATGAGCTTTTAATACTCTACGCCCTTCTGAAATAGACTATAGAGAGTGTATTTTCTTTGATAATTTTCTCAGTAAATAATGGAAGAAGAATTTAAAACCTGAAACCATAGAAAATTTTATTTTTTCTTGTCCCATACGATAGGGTCAAAATCAAAATTGAGCGAAAAATCCCGATATTGTGTTATTTATTCTTGTGATGCTGTATCGGAAATTGCAACACTAACTGACTCATCAAAATATATTTTTAAGGAAAGTTTTTGCCCCCATCAACAAATTTACCTTGACTATTTCCTGACCTCATGTGTCGGTAAGTAGAAACGACAGAAATCGGCGGAAAATTGACAAATGAAAATAGAAACACATGAAAAAGCGTTCAGCAATATTTAGCATTGATATTCTAAAATTAAAATCCGTGGTGCAGATTTAATGTTTCCCACCTCGCGCGTTAGTACGAGTTCTATCGCAAATAGAACGATCGGTGAAAAAGTTTTCCCGTGAAAATTTACGTTTGTTGTGTTTGTCCGAACAAGAATCAATCAACTTTTTAAATAATGAAATAAAAGCAGAACCAAAAATATTGTGCGGAAACTAAATTTAAATTGTTTTTTTTTGTGTAAGGACTAATGTTTTTTTAAATAAGACAGAAGTTGTATCGATAGTACCTAATTTGAAATGTGTTTTCTATAAATAATTTTTTGGATTTTGTGGCTCGATATGTTGGAAGAGGAGAATAAATAGTAGGTTATTTTTATTTAAATTTAACATCATGATGTGCATGCCAACAAGTAACTTATTGTATTCAGAGAACACAATAATAAAAACATGTCAACTTACTAAACTCACGCGCAAAGAAAGTTTATATAAAAGCGACTAACATCTCTAAATTCTTCCCATGCGAAATTGTATCTATATACAAAATATACATATATATTAAATTAGACAAAAAAAGTCCTTTGTCTTTTAAAAAATATTGGTGATTATTTTGTTTTAAATTACCTTCTCACATTTTCCAATATCGGTAGAGTTCAAATTTAAAAAGTTTTTTAAAGCCGTCATTAAACATGGACAGGATTCGGTTCAAGAGAATGCAATGTTTTTAATATATCTAGATATAATTTCACATGGAGCTGGTAACGTTGGGGAAGAATTTAGAAATATTGTTCGGATCCACGAGCTTTAGGAATAGTACCTATATTATAATATGTTTAGAGGTAAGCCTAGTGATGCCATTCGCCATTTTATTTTTTGATCAATATTTCTTTGCTTTTTCTCTTTATTTAAAAAGGGGCCAAATAGCTGCCTTTGAAAAGCAATTACATACAATTTTCAACTAAAGAAATTTTAGTTAATGAATTAATAAAAGCAAAAAACGAAAATTTTTCTTTTTCTGCTTTTATTACTTTATAAATTAAAACTTGTTTAACTTTAAAGTGTAGGTAATTATTCTTCAAATGTCGGTATTTGGCCGATTTTTGGATAAAAGGGAAAGGTTACGAAATATTGAGCAAAAAACGAAATGGCGAATACGTCACTAGACATCACTCTTAATGCCTGTATTAATATAGGTGTGTAAATAGTACTTCTCCGCACGATACTGTGGTGAAAAAAAAACACGCAGTATAGTTCAGTCAACAGTCGAGTGTGCAAAAGATAGGTACCTACTTTCCTCACGTGTTAGGTACAAATTTGAATTTATATTTCAAAAACTTATATTTAGTACTGTAGTACAGAAGAAGTTTCCTTTAATTTCGTCAGATCCATCCTTAAACGCATTTTGCCATATCATGACTCATCAGTAGAGCTAGATGCGACAAAAGATTGGAAAAGTGATGTAACAAATCTGGATGGATAGTAAGCTTTGACTTCCATCTCACTGGATTTCTAAACAATTTCCTACATAATAATAATGTAACAAGCGGGTAAAATCTACAGAAATGGTTTATTATATTTTATTATTACATTCAAGCAAGACTATCACAAATTTCTCTAAAAATATCATTTCGAATCACATTTTTGATGAATGTTTTTTTTGAAATGTGCTCTAATTGACTTGCTAAAAATATATTTCTTTGAAACTCACTGATTCCATTTTATCGCAAATAAATCATTTAAAATTCCATGTCTTGTGTTTGGCGGTTGTGTGATTTAAAATTTGAATGAAACTTGTTTCATCGACTTAATTGCGATTAAAAATTTAACGAGTTTTTGAATTTTTAGAGGTGTAGGTATTTTCAGATAAATACGTTTTAAAATTTTAAAGGGTTTCGTTACATCTTCCATTAAAAAGACGTAAATTTTAGAAAAATTGCTTGTGGTATAAGAATATAGTGCCATTGTGGTACTATAAGAATAGTGCCAGATTAATTTTATGTCAATGCCTTTTTACATTAGGTGCAATTTCAAGAAAAATTGCTCGAAAGCATACGCTTTGACGACGTTTAATTCAGCTGATACAGGTTTTAAATTGGAAAACTTGCATCAGCTATTTAAAACGTCGTCAAAGCGCATGCTTTTAGGCAATTTATCTTGAAATTAAATCTAATGTAAAAAGGCCTTTAAAATAGTAAAAAAATGTCTCTGTATAAAACTTATCGAGAAATATGTCAAACAAATAAAAAAATATCAGTAATTTTTATTGATAATTTTAAAAGAGTCAAAGTCCGCCAGTAAAAACATATTTAACATAGAAAAATAAAAGGTCTTGTGTGTTTCCCGAAATTATTTTACTATTGCTAATTGTTCAAATGAAACCATAAAAATTTTTAATTTCAATAACGTCATAAAATGTTAATTTGGTAAAATACTAGTAAAGTTGTCATAAATTATTCAAGTAACCCGTTAATGTTTGTTTTTTGTAAACTGCTCAAACATCGAAATCGTCAAATTTTGCATCAGCATGTCTCAAAAAACAAATATGCCGTGAAATAAATTCAAAAGCTTTAGTCATTTTTGAGTAAACGTTATAAATTCGTTTAGGGGCCCTTAATTCCAGTGGGCGCTTTTCCTTGAGGACCCGAACAGACCCGAACAAACAACGGAAGACAAATTTACAATTAAGGAGTTAGGTAGACCGTAGCCCGATCTAAAGTGGACTAGAATTAGTGAAATTAGAAATTTATTATTCTATTTCCCTTGTTTTACCATAATAGGGAGTTATTGGAAGTTTCAAAATACTGGCAGCAGTAATAACAACAGCTGTATATTAATAGTGCGGGATCGTTTACGCGGCCGGAAAAAAAAGAGTTATTGGAAATGCTTTTTGGCTAACCTTACTTTTAAACGTCGTCAAATTTTAAATTGACAGTTGCCGGATTTTAATTTGAAACAACTTTTTTGTTGTTAAAAATACATGTTGCTGAATTTGGTTCCAGCCTTCAGGATTTGTTATTGGGTTTACATTCAAAAATTCCCGGAGCAGAAGCAGGTCGTCATCATATGTAAACCTCAGTCGGACTTTTTTGGCACTCATTTTTTTTAACTCACACATACTTGTTCAAAACTCAAAATCAAAAAGCAAAGACCTAAACAAGCCATACAACAATGCAAAACGGTTGGTTATAAAAAGTTATTTAGGTTATAAACAAAAACAAATCTTTTAAAAACGACAGATCAGGCTGACAAATGTCAAAAGTGTCAAAATACGGGAAAATTCTACTAATTGTGCACTATCCTTATTTGTTCAGTAATAAAGTCTAGCACTATCACAATTACTGGCAGCAGTATTTAGTGGGCCACAGCGCATGCGTATATGTCAAAATACTGCTATCAGTATTACTGCTACATTTTCTTACGCTTCCAATAACTCCCTAATAATATCGTATAATAAAGTTTTAAAATAATAGTATGTATTTGGGGGGGGGGGGGGGGCTCAGTGGACGTAAATAGGATATTTTACAAGACCTTTGTAATCTAAAAGTCAAGAATTAATACATTATTTAAACTAAGAGTCCAAGCGTGAGACGCAAAATAAGGTTGCAATTAGACTTTTATACCCGAGCTAAATACGCCACTGTTTACGCTATACTTTTTTTTAAAATGCAATTTAACACCCTTTTTCTAGCGATTATATATGTCTATACATAATGTACGTAATTCGGTGCCAGATATAATTACATAGTTAAAGACAAATTCAAAGGTGTCAAACATTGTCCATTTCAATATTGAAGCAGTGTTTTTCTTCGGCAATCAAACACTTTTTCTTTTATGAAGATGAATGTTGTTATGTTCGTTTTATTGTTTTAAAATTTATAGGCCCGAGCTTTGATTGAAGTGTTTTCTTGCAGATTGAAAAATGCGACATTTTGAAATGGTTTTCGGAAAACAGAAAACAAGGAATTAAGGTGACGATTGAAAGATCGAAGGGCAAGATGAAGATAACTTGACCGTTTTATTGGAGCCTTTTTATACCAAAATATTCGTGAGTATACTTTTTTTCTAAAAGCCATTGTGAATTTATGTTACCAATATTCTATAATATTATCTACGTTTAGTTATTAGCCACCAATTCTATAACATCCTCTTAGCAAAAAAAGTTTTATTTTATTAACAATATTAATTGCGATGTAATAAAATACAGGCATTCATCATAGCCTTTTCGATTTAAAACAAGTGACTGAGACAAAATTTCTTGCCCTTTCCTTTGGGCACTTTCAAGGACTGTCTTTGACGAGGACCTAACGGATAGTGGTGCCCTCCATGTCAGCGGTCGAAACTAAATAATTTGAGGTTATAGTTTTGCTTGTCAAATTATGACAACCGTAAAGACGTGGGCATATTAAATATATTGTGAGGTTAGTTATGTTTGTCAAATTATAAGACATTAGGGCGTTGACATATTAATAGTATATTACATAACAAGTGATGAAAGTGATGCTTTTCAAACGAGGTGATATTTAGAACGAGGCGTGAGCCGAGTGCGGAAATTCTCTAAGGTTTAGAATAATCACTTTCACACGAGTAATGTACACTATTATTCCTACAACCACAAAGAATTATTAAAAACGCCTTTGATTTGTGAAAAAAATATTTCAAAACTAGTGTTGAAATGAGCATACTTAGGATTATGTTCCACTTAATATCTGGTTTCATAGTTTGTCAATAGGCTTTTCCTTTATTTGTAGTTTAACTTTTTCATTTTTTCATATTTTATATATCATAGGAAGAACTAATCCTGGATTGACTTCTAGATTTCCCAGAATGAAAATTTTTTACTTTATAATCAAGGAAAGACGCATTAAACATAAATTAAAAAAATCCACCCAACAAGGAAGATTTCAATTCAAAATAATTCTCTAAATTATTTAATGTTTTTATAAAAAAAAAACAAATATTCCTGATGGGATTTGAACCTGTGACCTTGCGATCTGTAAGCTAGAGCTCTAGTCTCTACGCTATGGCTACCCATAAACATTTGTTGTTTTTAGTATATGACATTTTCTTCAGCGCGGTTTGTTTTGTCTGGTAATAGATTTTCCAGTATATTATTAATATTTTTTATAATTGCAGATCGCTTATTTTCACACTCTAATTCAAAATCACTTGACAAATACATGATAAATAAGTTAAACACTTTACAATTACTGCTTTCTAAAACTTGTTATTTTTAATAAATAGGGGTGGTCTGTCAAACTAGCACCATATGTTTAAATTAAATAGTGTGCCTTGTATTTCAACTCTAGAGTTGAAATCTTTTTTTTAACACGCGTGTGATATTCGGCGCTTTCGAGCCAAGTTAACCGTGCTTTTTTTCTCATTTTCATAGGTGGTCGTAGGAAAATATTTGAAGTTTTTTGTCAATTCGCAAGACGTGGATATCGGTTTGTGTAGCAGTAGCCGGCGACCTATGTCATATATGTGGAAAACCTCGAATTTTCCCGATTTTTTTATGAACTGGCGTATCACCCTTCCTTGAATTCTAGAAGGCCATGACATTTTTAATTCGTGTACCTCAAGGGGTTGCCAAGAAATAAAGTAAAAACTATCATAGGCTTTGGATGTTACCTTAAAACAGCTATAATTTCCTTGTAAGACATTTAAAACTTTTTTCACGTTTTATATGTAGGTATAGCGAACCTCTCCTTAAACTATACGAACGGAATTTCCGGACACCCGGTAGATGCGAATGAATATTTAAAATATACTTTTTGTTTTTACACGGCTAAAAACCTCTTGACGCCGCTTTGGCAAAACTTCAGAAATGCGTCATATGCGTGTTACATTCGTAAATTTTTCAAAAACTTTTGGCAGGAAAATAATCAGTTTTATTGTAAGATGTGTTTTTAAATTACACGTTATGAACTTTGTTGTTTCTATGACTGGTAAGAACTGAACTTGAAACTGAAAGTTTAAAGAGAACCCAGCGGAATGAAGCCAAAGTGTATTTCTACCTCATTGTATTTTATGGCATTTTTGTTAATTTTTCAAAACAAACTAAGTTAATTTATTTTGATGTCAAATAACATTTTTTTTATCCTTGGCTGTCACTAAATTTCTACAAATTGGTACATACAATTTCCTTCAGCTCAAAGATATTGAAACAATTGGGAGTTTTTAATTTTTTAAAACGAGTTTTAAAGCTATTTTGTCTATCGCTCGGCGTTATTATTCTTGCCAAAGCAGGTAACCAAGAATACACTTCAGACCATCAAGACATCAAATTGGCAATGCTTCATAAAAAGACATTGTTCATTTTTACTAAGAAATATGGAAATAATATGGTAAATACAGGGTGATTCACGTCAAGTGGCCTATTAGAAGATATCGGAAGCGAGTAAACTTATCTTCCTAAAAATTTGATAGGAGGCATAATTGGATTTAAACTTTTAAAACATTATATTTTCACGTTTTTGTTACTTCCGGTTATAGCGGAAGTTAATGCCAACTTTGCTATTTCAAATGGAACAACCTGTATATTTTAGAATTTTTGATTACGTTATTAAAATCTAAATAACTTTTGGTAAAATTAATCTATTCCTATTTATAACCGTTTTTGAGATATAAATTATAAAAGGATTTTTTGTGTAAAAACGCTTCAAAAAGAAAGTTTAGTAACTCTGAAACTAATAATTGTAAACATTTAAAATTTTGTAGGATTTTAAGTGATACATTGATCTTTAGTTTAAATTACTTAGGTTTCACGTTTTTTATACAGGGAGTTCTTAAAACTGTGCCAATGTTTTCATTTAAATAAATGTGCATAAGTCAATTTTTGCAAATGGAACACCCTATTTTTTAGCTTACTAACGTGTAGAGAATTAAATTTCCTATCTAATTGCCTTATATGTTACAATCCACATTTTTAGTCCTTTTGGAATTATGAGCAATTTAAATAAAAAATCTTAAAATTTCTGTTTGTGTTAATGCGACATTATTTTTGAAAAGAAGACTTCGACTGGGATTTTTGTTTGACTTTGAAAATTAGAAATAACTAAGCAACGAACATAGGCAGTTAATAACAAATGGTAACAAAGCTCAAAGTTAAACGAAAATCCCAGTCGAAGCGTTCTTTTCAAATATAATGTCGCATTAACACAAACAGAAATTTTAAGATTTTTTATTTAAATTGCTCACAATTCGAAAACGACTAAAAATGTGTAGTGTAACATATAAGGCATTTAGATAGGAAATTTAATTCTCTACACGTTAGTAAGCTAAAAATTAGGGTGTTTCATTTGCGAAATTTGACTTATGCACATTTATTTAAATGGAAACATTGGCACAATTTTAAGAACTCCCTGTATAAAAAACGTGAAACCTGAGTAATTTAAACTAAAGATTATTACTTAAAATCTTACAAAATTTTAAATGTTTACCTTTATTAGTTTCAGAGTTACTAAACTTTGTTCTCGGAGCGTTTTTAGACAAAAAAATCCTTTTATAATTCATATCTCAAAAACGGTTAGAGATAGGAATAGATTAATGTTAACAAAAGTTATTTAGATTTTAATAACGTAATCAAAAATTCCAAAATATACAGGGTGTTCTATTTGAAATAGCAAAATTGGCATTAACTTCCGGTATAACCGGAAGTAATGAAAACGTCAAAATATAATGCTTTAAAAGCTCAAAGCCAATTATGCCTGCTATCAAATTTTTAGAAAGATAAGTTTACTCGTTTCCGAGATCTTCTAATAGGCCACTCAACGTGAATCACCCTGTATATTCACAGTGATTTTGGGTAAATATAAAAAATTACCCAAATTGACAAATATAATGTGGCAGTGTAATTTGGTCCGTGGACTTTATTAACGAAATTAAGTTTTTTTATCATCTTTCTCACAAGTTATAATAAAATATTCTATACAACTGGATGGTCCATATCCACTATTGTTGTACAAACTACTATTTTCACAGTTCCATATAATTTTTAGGACATGAATAAGGAACCAAGTGAAATAATGCTAGAGAGTTCCAGATTCTGGATCCAAAAAGTGTTGGTACCCATAATGGTGTGCATAGGAGTTACAGGGAATACCATAACAGTAATGGTATTAACAAGGTAAGGTTCATTTCCTTAGGAGAACTAAACACTTTTACTTATTCACTAAATTGGTAAGTGCTTGGTCACAGAATATATTATGGTCTTGTGCAGATCTTTATTTTAAATAAAGTTGCTCAAAAATACGATACGTTGAACATTAACTTTGATACCAATTTTTGAATGGATTTATGTTATAATTATATGATTACAAACACCTTTTTATAACGTGCACTTTATACAAAGGATACGAGGCAAGACAGGAAGATGTTCATCCTTACAGCAAGTATATTTTTATCGGTTGAAACCAGTTATTGTAGCTTAGGAAGGGTTGTCTCATTGTATTGTTAGTTTAGGAATCAGATACGATATGACAATAGGTAAGATTTCCTCTTTCGTCAGATCTTAGCCTTACTGAGTAGCCATGATATGGCGAGCCGCTGGTTTCTGAGATCAATTGCGTCTAATGACGAATCTAACGAAATGAAATGGAACTCTCCTGCTTTTATGTTTTTATTGCCAATCAGTTAGACAATATTTTGAGAAACCCATTCTTAGATGTTTAACTGGAACTAGCTCATTAAGGTATATGTTCCCCATCCTCCACGCATTTAGCTTTATTAACTTATCTTAGGTCGAAAAATTGTCTAAATTCGCATCATTACACGCCGCTTGACGCAGCTGTGACTCCAACGGCTTATTTATTGCCAAAAAGTACACAAGATCTGTTTAAAGGGTAAGTAACTTGAAGAAAAATATAACTATTTAAATAAAATGTAACTAACTGAAATAACTATAAATTCTACTATTTATAACAACTAACAATTTATTGGAACTCGTCACCTTGAGAACTTTATTGGTGAGTATACTTTCAGCTGCTTTGGTAAATCTGAGAATATTTTTAACTCTTTTAATTTTAAGCGGGCATTTACATATAGTCTATTTCAGAAAGGTGTAGAGTAATAAAAACTCATTAGGTATGCAAAGGGACTATATAGTAACCCGACGAATATTTAAGCCACTTTCATCATTTAGCATTGATTTTATTTTAAAATTCTTTATTTTCATCAAGAGCAGATAGTACCACCCGGGTGTGGGTCAATTTATGGGTTTTGCCTATTATTATCCATTCAAAATAGTGTGACATAGGCGTGCATTATGTACATAGTATTAGGTACAATTATTTTTTATTAAACATAAAAAAAATACAAAGTAGAAAAATTAAATTATAAAAAATCATATTATTCTTCGTTATCTGAGGAACTGTCATCTCCTCTTGACGTTATAATTAACGGTTCGACGGTCCGATCGATCAGGTGGTCAAGATCCCACATTTTCTCCTCTTCTTTAATGACATGATGGACTGCTTTTCGCCAGTTCTCTGGTGTCACTTCCTTAATGGCTTGATCAAGCAGTAGCTTAACGTCTTTCATTTTGAATGTCGTGTTGTGTCTTGCTACAATTCCTTTCACTTGCGCCCATATAAGTTCTATAGGATTTAATTCGCAATGATATGGCGGTGTGCGCAGCACAGTAACACTATGTTTTTCAGCTATAAGATATAGCATATTTCAAAAACGATGTTTGTATAAATTTGCTATAGCTAATAGTTCCTGCTTCATAAAATTATCTCCTTTTTTTTCTTTGGTTTAGTTATCATCATAAATAATTTAATGCACAAAATTTACCCGCGCCTATGGCCGACACCGAAATTGAGCCGAACTGGACAAAATTTCCCATTTTACTACTCTACACCTTTCTGAAATAGACTATACCACCCATACACACTCAGGTTTTTACGCAAGCTGTATGTGTTATTGGATTTTATTTAGTATAGACCAAAAGCTCGAACATGAGGACTAAATTTGTATTACAATAAGCTGCAAAAACAGTGTTTACACAGCTCGGCCATAGTAAAAGCTTAAGCGTAAGTGGGTTTGTTAATAATTATTAAAATGATTTTTGCTTACTTGAGTGCTATATAAACTATTTAACCTCCCATTTATCTATGAAAGAATCTTACAGACAATTGTATAATTTTCCAACACTTCGATACTGATGGGGAACTGATTATTTACGGTCAAAAAAGTTTCATCTAATTCGCATTCTAGCTGACCTCATCATAAGATATCTGCTTAATAGACGTTTAGACTATAAATCAGTGACGGCGCCAGAGAGGGGCCAGGGTGGGCACCGGCCCACCCTGAAAAGATGGGTGCCCACCCAAAATCAAGAGATTAAATTCAGCGCTGGAGTTTTCGGGGGGGAAGGGTGATTTTTTTTAGAAGTAGTGCCCGTGGAGCGCATGGCGAGGAAGGACCTTTTTTTTAGAACTCACTTTTCATTTTTGACAGTGCCCACCTTAAAATTATCGGGCTTGCGTGTGCCCATCCATTGAGACTTTCCTGGCGCCGCCGCTGCTATGGCAGGAGTACCGATTTTAGTTTTTGAACAAATAAACTGCTGGACAATTGCTTCGTAGCAAGAAAAATTTCGCCTAAATTTAACAGTTAATATTTTCTGAACCAGATATGATATCGACGTACAGTTTTGAATGGTTGATAGATTCATCCCTTGGGAAACAATTGTCAATGTTGGATTTTCTTTAACTGTCAGAAAATTTTATATACAGGGTGTTAAAGAAGACGATGATTTTTGCTCTAATTTAATGGCGTGTAACTTTCACAATAATATTTTTAAACTTTATCACTCTACGTCAATTGAATCACTGGTTCATAGTAAAGAAAGTAATTTGTCAAATTTTTGATATCTACTATATTTTAAGAAATACCGATTTTTTGGGAAAACCTTGCTTTATTTACACTTATTAGTAGCTAGATCTCACTGTGCGTTGTATTGTGCAAACTTTGCGAGTGATTATTATACCTTATGAAAAGCTTGATTATGTATCTAACAATAGTTGTACCTAAATGTTAGGATGTACAGTGGCGTACTTATAAACACCTATATTTTTATGGTTTATGAGTATCTCACAATTTTTCACGATTGTTTTATATTGGAAAGTACTCGCCCCTAGATTAGGTGAATTTTTTCTTATTTTTCAGTTTTTCATATCGCACTACAGGTATATTATATACCTAGTGGGTTTACAAAATTTTAACAAAGATAATTTTTTTAACTTAATTTTTGGAAAAAATGTATTTATTAATTTCTAACTTTCTAACACTATAGTCATAAACCATAGACATATTGGTGTTTATAAGTACGCCACTGCACACCATAACATTTAGGTACAACTATTGTTACTGAACATAATCAAGCTTTTCATAAGGTATAATAATCACTCATAAAGTTTGCACGATACAACGCACAGTAAGATCTAGCTACCAATAAGTTGAAATAAAGCAAGGTTTCCCAAAAAAATCGGTATTTCTTAAAATATAGCAGATATCAAAAATTTAACAAATAACTTTCTTTGCTATGAACCAGTGATTCAATTGACGTAGAGTGATAAAATTTAACAGTATTATTATGAAAGTTGGAGCAAAAATCATCGTTTTCTTTATATTTTTTTATATATAAAATTTTCTGACAGTTAAAGAAAATCCAACATTGACAATTGTTTCCCAAGGCACGAATCTATCAACCACTCAAAACTGTAGGTCGATATCATATCTGGTTCAGAAAATATTAACTGTTTAATTTAGGCGAAATTTTTCTTGCTCGAAAGCAATTGTCCACCAGTTTAGATATTAAATTTTTCTTTTCAGGCGGAGAATGCGATCGTCAACAAACATTTACCTCTCGGCACTTGCAATAGCAGATATAATACACTTATTTTTCGTGTTCCTGTTGTCTTTTAAGCATTACAATAATATACATGATAGGCGGTACGAGTTATATTGGAGATTCTATGGACTCAGTCACTGGTTATGCGACGCTGCAAGTAAGTAGGAAAAGCATATATTTACGTTTATATACAACCTCAAATACAGTGTTAACAATCACTGACATTCTTTGATGCGTCAAACTTAAAAAGCAAATTATCATTGTTAATGCCTTATGCCCGTATCCGGATTTTACAGATAAAAATTAGTCCTTAAGGATTCCTCAAGGAAATGTCAATATCGAATTAGGGAATCCAAACTACGTGATTCAATATGGCGGTTGGCTGGCAAAAAGCATTGAGCCACCCATTAAATGTCACCAGCAATATTATTTATATAGTCACTTGCACCAATTACAACGCAGTATTTGCCAGCCAGCCGCCATTTTGACACATCGTTGGATTGCCTAATAAGGTCCTGACGTATCTGAGGCCTCCTTAAAGAAAAGAAAAAGGTTAGGAAACAAAATAAAAAGGTTTAGAGACGTTTATGATTGACAGTTGAAGTTGACTTTTGGTAAATTTGTGTTATTAGTGACGAGACAAACTGACGTTATGATGCTTGCCTTGTGGAACACTTGAGATTTTCCGTAAGTAAAATCTCTAGGCGTTTCTGAAGGAACGACTATAAATATGGGAATTAATGATTGTGACTTGAGTTCAGAACGTTGCTATGTCGAGGAACATAATGACATAGCATTTTTATGATCCACCCTGTATAATTTCTTTTCTTTAATGAAAATGCTTTTTAAAAAAGTAAATTTGACGAATCTTGATTATAGTCTATTTCAGAAAGGTGTAGAGTAATAAAAGCTTATTAGGTATGCATAGGGCGACTACAGAGTAGCCCAACGAATATTTAAGCTACTTTCATAATTTGGCATTGATTTCATTGTAAAATTATTTATTTTCATCAAGTGTAGGTAGTACCACCTGGGTTTTGGTCAATTTATGGGTTTTGCCTATTGTTGTCCATTCACAAATACTGAAAATTGTGTGACAAAGGCGTGCATTATGTATACATAGTATTAGGTACCCTTATTTTTTATTAAACATTAAAAAAAAATACAAAATACATAATACAGAAATTAAACTATAAAAAATTATAATATTCTTCGTCATCTGAGGAACTGTCATATCCTCTGGACGTTATAATTAACGGGTCAATGGTCCGATCTATCAGGTGGTCAAGTTTCCACATTTTCTCCGCTTCTTTAATGTCATGATGGACTGTTGTGATCAAACAGCAGCTTAATGTCTTTCATTTCGAATGTGATGTTGTGTCTTGCTACAAATCCTTTCACTTGCGCTCATATAAGTTCTATAGGATTTTGTTCGCAATTATATGGCGGTGTGCGCAGCACAGTTACACTATGTTTTTCAGCTATATCTTCCACGGCATATTTCATAATACGATGTTTGTATAAATTTGCTATAGCTAATAGTTTCTTCTTTATCAAATTATCTTCAAATTCCAATACTTTGGTGGTTAACCAGTCGATAATTTCTTGTTCTCTCCAAGATGGAGTTGGAGTCTTCTCTGTGCGTCTTGAATGATAGCTTGCGTTATCCATAATTACTACTAAATCAGCTGGAAGATATTTTATCATTTCACCAAAATAGTCCTCAAAAACATTCGAATTCATGTCCTCGTGGTAATCTCGCGAATGGAATTACGCAATTACTTGAAATTTTAATATTACAAACAATACTATTTGATGTTAATACCCGTTAACCTAATTCTCTAAAATGTTTGGTCAGTTATCATAAATAATTTAATGCATAAAATTTATTTACGCCTATGGCCGACAGCGAAATAGAGCCGAACTAGACGAATTTCCCATTTTATTACTTGACACCATTCTGAAATACGCTTCTATATAAATTTTTTGGCAAAACCCTGTATATAATTTTTGGAAATCTTAAAGCGCTTAAAAAAATCTAAAAACAGATCTCGAATTAGGGTAAGAATGACGACGACGTGTCTATTTTAGCATCGCGGAAACAAAAAGTGAATAACGTCAAAAACTGTTTTAATTAATTAATCTTAAAATATAGGAACAAAAACAGTTAAAATTTGCCGCCAATCTTTTGAAACGACTTTTGTTTATCGACCTGTCGTTCCAGGCGGACAACTAAAATCTTTTCTGTCAAAATTATTGTGTAAAATCTCTAAAAATACCAGTCAGGTAAGGCCAAGAAAAACATATCGGCAACATATGAAAATATATGAGTGAATGTTCGTTTCCCAAAATTACACTTTTATACAAAGTCAGTGGCGGGTCGCGGTCTTAATAAATGGTGAAGAGCTAGGTATATTGCGGGTACTTAAACAAACATTGACTAAAAAGCCGTGTGACAAAACCTCTCTCTTATCCTCATCTGTCCAACGACTGAATGGAGTTTTCAACAAATTACAAACTATGTCATTAATTGGGTTCATTTCTAAAATACACAACTAAGTAGAGGTACATACACTACTGAATTAACTGAAAAATAAAAACAAAACTTTTTAATCACATAATAAATCATGTAAAAACGATATCTATAACTGTAAGTTTCGCGAAGCCTCAAAATAAATACCTTAAGGTTAGGCGAACCAATGCTAAAACAATGGTGCATATGACTGATCTATTTTTAAATTGTCCTTCACCCTTGTTGGGCGTTAGGTTTTATTCACTTGCTTTGAGCTAACGGACACGGTCAACTGGGGCGCGCCAAAATACACGAGTGTTTATAATTATTGTCCATCGGAGTTAACCGTGGCCCTATTATGCATAACTACATTCGGATTAAATTAATATTATTAATTCAAACATAATTATTTTTAAGGGCTAAAATAGTAGCTGTATTGGTACATTAATATTGTCGAAAAACTTTCCTCCTGGTTGTATTTTCTTTTGGTGAAGAGCCCCTTCACCTACTTCACCTGACGAGTCGCCACTGTACAAAGTGGGGTTTGACGTGTTGGAAACGAAAATTGCAATATTAAACAAATGAACTAATTTAAGTACCGTTTTATGACTTTTAAAATTATTTATGGTGATAAAAATAAACTGCTTAGGGGGTTTAGTACTTTGTTAAAAATAAATGCTTTGAAGTACTTTTTAAATGCAACATAAAAATGATTAAACGAATGAGTTCAGTATAAAACATCGAAAAAGATTTTAGCCAATGAAAACCCTAAAAATAATTACTATATAGTTATATAGTACTATATAGTATTTCAGAAAGGTGTAGAGTAATAAAAGCTCCTTAGGTATGAAGGTATGCAAAGTGACTACAGAGTGACCCAACGAATATTTAAGCCACTCATATTTGGCATTGATTTCATTGCAAAATTCTTTATTTTTATCAAATACAAAATACAGAAAATACATTAAACTATAAAAAATCATAAAATTCTTCGTCATCTGAGGAAGTGTCATCTCCTCTTGACGTTATAATTAACGGGTCGATGGTCCGATCGATCAGGTGGTCAAGTTCCCACATTTTCTCCTCTTCTTTAATGTCATGCTGGACTGTTTTTCGCCAATTTTCTGGTGTCACTTCCTTAATGGCTTGATCAAACAGTAGCTTAACGTCTTTCATTTTGAATGTCGTGTCTTGCTACAAATCCTTTCACTTACGCCCATTTAAGTTCTATGGGATTTAGTTCGCAATGATTTGGCGGTGTGCGCAGCACAGTTACACTATGTTTTTCAGGTATATCTTCCACGGCATATTTCATAAAACGATGTGTGTGTAAATTTGCTATAGCTAATAGTTCCTTCTTTATCAAATTATCTTTTTTTTTTCTTTGGTTATTTATCATAAATAATTTAATGCACAAAAATTACCTGCGCCTATGGCAAACACCGAAATTGAGTCGAACTTGACGGAAATAGACTATAAAGTTTGGGTTACTGTAAAAAATTTTTTTTTCAATTAATATAACTTTGTGACACTCCAATACCAGTAGAGCTCAAATTTAAAAGTTTTTAAAAATTCATTAATTATCATAACCAGTATTCGGGCCAAGAGAACGCAATTTTTTGGTTTAATTTAATATACCGAGTGGTGGGTGCATCGTGGTTGGAAACATAGGAAATCCCATGCAAGTTTAAGACTGTCCAAATATTTGCTCCCCTGTTGACTTTAGAGCGGGGTTGTAGGGAGTTTTTTTTTAGGGTATCTGTGTGGTGAGTACACATACGGAGTTTGAACAAACCCAATCTTAACTTATTTGAATAGAATTGCGGTTTGGTTTTAAATGAATGGTTGCCCGGCTCACCATTCGCTTGTGGTACCTACGCGAATATCTAAATAAAGCTTGTTAGTCCAAACTCAACAATTAATTGGCCAGCTAGGTCTTTTGATCTCTCACCAAACGACTTCTTCCTCTATCCTAGGGTAATTTAAACAATTTTCTTTATAGAAGTTTTAGGTTTGAAATTTATAGAATATAAAAAATTCAATATTAATGCAATGTGAAAGAATTACCCAGTACCAACTCGCTAATGTTCGAATTTTACGATCGTTTAGGATATTGTTTGGCAGCAAATGGGGGTTTATTTGAACATTTAATTAAGAATTAACAGTATTTCAAACGATTGTACAGTTTTCTTAAAATAAAATTATTAGGTTTTTTTCAAACACCCCCTTATTTTCTTCTCCTTTTCTTTCTTGATGATTTCAATACTATTTAATAGGAATAAATAAAAACATGAAGTCTTTCTCCACTGGTTTATTAAGTAGTAAAGTTAAAAGGTGGTAGATATTCTACATGTTTCGGGTGTAGTAACACCCATCATCAGGAATAAAATATAAAGAGAAAAAATAGTTACAAGTGAGAGGAACAAAGTTAAATGGTGAATGGTAGTGAACCTCGATGGAATTCTCATCGAGCCATGGAAGATCAAAAATTGAGAAATGGGATAATGATTAAAAAATTGGTATGCTTAAGTCTTAACACTGACCGTGGGCAACAGGTAACAGTGGTAAAAGGGGGCCCGTTTGGGCAAAGATAAATTCGTAAAAATTATTCAAATAACCATTTCAATATATTATACTCAACAATTTCTTTTATTCTTTACAGATTCATACTGTTCAATAATTGGTACCTACCTCTAAACTATTTTTCTATAAAAAAGGTTAAATAAACAACCTTTCTTTCTCCCCATGGTTTCCGGGATGAAAGTTCTTGACCTGTGAGTCTCCATTTTTCTTACATTTCTTAATTTTTTCTCTATGCCCAAACGGGCCCCCTCTTATCACTGTTACCTGTTGCCCATGGTCAGTGTTAAGACTTAAGCATACCAATTTTTTAATCATTATCCCATTTCTCAATTTTTGATCTTCCATGGCTCGATGAGAATTCCATCGAGGTTCACTACCATTCACCATTTAACTTTGTTCCTCTCACTTGTAACTATTTTTTCTCTTTATATTTTATTCCTGATGATGGGTGTTACTACACCCGAAACATGTAGAATATCTACCACCTTTTAACTTTACTACTTAATAAACCAGTGGAGAAAGACTTCATGTTTTTATTTATTCCTATAAATTAACTCCACTTTAAGAATGGACTACTTCTTCAAAACTATTTAATAGGTTTTGTTGTAAGTGGAATAATTTGTTTTCTATTAAAAGATCCATTTTGAAAATAATGTTCGTTTTATTTGAAAATATTAGTTAAATCCAGTGTAAAATGTATCTGTTAAAGATTTTTAAAAATCCTACCGTTTGCAAATTACATTTGACAATGACAAATCCAGTTAATGCTGGTATCCGCAGCATCACCTGTTAAATTCCAAAACCAACCGCAATCCTACTCAAATAAGATCGGGTTGTTCAAAATTGTTGAAACTCCGCATGTGCACTCACCAAATAGAGACCCTAAAAAGTCTCCCTACAACCCCGCTCTAAAGTCAACAGGGTAGCAAATATTTGAACAGTCTTAAACTTGTATGGGATTTCCTACATTTCCAACCACGATTCACCACCCGGTATAGTATATACTATAAGAATTTAAAAATGTTTTGTTACTTAAGCTATTTTGTTCAAATAATTATCTGGCTTTTAATATTCCCAATTCTTCAAAAATCCCTGAAGCATTTCCTTAGGTGGAACTAGAAGAATAACAACAACTACTACTGTATTAATCCCTTTAATTATTAATCATCCATTTTTATTTAAAATGTTTATATTTTTGTAGGTAGCACTTCTGTATGGTTAACGGTATCATTTACCATAGAACGCTACATAGCAGTATGTCATCCAATGAAGGGGAAATATTTTTGTACAGAAAACAGAGCCAAAACAGTGACAGTAATTGTGTACATATTTTGCTTACTGACAACAGCATCCACGACGTTTGAATATCAGTTAAACTTAAACGATACAGTCACGTGCTTCGAATGTAAGAACGACACCAAACTATCTTTGGACAACAACGGTTATACAGGGTTCTTTGGTAATTCGACTACAATACACTATGTCCCTAACAATATGGTTTTGACTAAAGGAAACTATACGCAAGACAATCATAATATATCTACGATAAAAGTTTTTAATGATCCTAATTTGACAGTTAATTTGAAGAATATTCTGGCAAATTGTACGTCAAATCATGCCCATATAATCTACGTATATCCTCAAGTAATAAACATAACCCATGAAAGAAGTATACCAGACAACACTAAGATTGAAACGTTACCGAACATGACAATACTTCATCAATACGTTAAAGAAAGTACCATAGAAAAACCACCGAACCACGAGAGTGACAAAGAGGTAGGCTTGTCTGAAGATGACGTATCTGGCGAAATCGGTAACTCCACCCAAGTGACAATAAAACGTTGTTGTAACATAACCAAGCTGTTTATTGACGTGGAAAGCACGAATTTAGGAAAAAACGAAAACTATACCAACATTATGTATTGGTATAGTGCGTTAGTTTTTGGGATCATTCCCCTGCTGTTGATTGGTACGTTCAATTGTTTCTTAGTGAGGGCCGTGTATTTGTCACAGAGAAAGAGAAGGACCTTGACTAATTCGAAATCTCATCACAATTCACAAGTAAGTGTTTGAAGTAGTAGAATAGAAATTTTTCTATTACTGACAATTTGACGAATAACTCTCGACTCGTAATGAATAGGAAATAGTATATTACATAACAAGTAATGAAGGTAATACTTTTCAAACGAGGAGATATTTAGCAGGAGGCGTTAGCTGAGTGAAGGAATTCTCCGAGTTTTAGAATAATCACTTTCACACGAGTAATGTACACTATTTTTCCTACGACCACAATGAATTATTAAAAAAGCCTTTGATTTGTGAAAAAAATATTTCAACACTAATGTTGAAAAAAAAATATCAACACTAGTGTTGAAATTAGCATACTTAGGATTATGTTTCACTGGTTTCGTAGTTTGTCAATAGGTTTTTCCTTTATTTGTAGTTTAACTTTTTCATTTCTTCATATTTTATATAGGAAGAACTCATCCTGGATTGACTTCTAGATTAACCAGAATGAAACATTTTAAATTTAATCAAGGAAAGATGCATTAAACATAAATTTAAAAAATCCACCCTACAAGGAAGATTTTAATTCGAAATAATTCTATAAATTATTTAAATTTATGAAAGAAAACAACACTGTTTTTTGATTTTCACTTATATTTGTCAACATGACACGTGTTTCACCGTCACAGCGGCTTCTTCAGAAGCCGCTGTGACGGTGAAACACGTGTCATGTTGACAAATATAAGTGAAAATCAAAAAACAGTGTTGTTTTCTTTCATAATTTTACTATGAATTTTCATCAAGTTAAGGTCGAAACTATTAAAATTTTTTAAAAATAAATTATTTAATGTTTTTATAAAAAAAAAGTCAAATACTCCTAATGGGATTTGAACCTGTGACCTTGCGATCTGTGGCTGGAGCTCTATTCTCTACGCTATCGCTACCAATAAGGATTTGTTGGTTAATACATGAAACTCTCTTCAGCGCGATTTGTTTTTCCTGGTAATAGATTTTCCAGTACCTATATTATTAACATTTTTTGTAATTTCAGATGACGTATTTTTACACTCTAATTCTGAATCACTCGACAAATACATGATAAATGAGTTAAACACTTTACAATTACTGTTTTCTAAAATTTGTTCTTTTTAATAAATAGAGGTGGTCTGTTAAATTGGCATCAAATGTTTAAATTAAATAGTGTGGCTTTTTTTCAACACGCGTGTGATATACGGCGCTTTCTAGCCAAATTAACCGTGCTTTTTTTCTCATTTTCATAGGTGGTCGTAGGAAAAATGTGTAAGATACTAAAAAGCTTTGAAAAAAAAAACAGAAATATCGATCCAAAAAAATTTTGTTGTACATTTTGTAGTTGATTCACGTAGCATTTTTACGAGACACCCAAAAAAATTAATATACTGTATGAACATTTCTTATAACACTTTCTTTACTTTTTTTAGGAAAATGTGTCAGTCTCCAATGAAAACCGTATAACTATGATGTTAATAGCAGTGGTAGTCATGTTTTTAATATGTCAAACCCCTACCGCGTCATATTTAATTTACTATAGTTTTTATCCTGCTCTAACAAAACCAGAGGTGAATTTACAAACCAGTAAGTTTCAAATTATCAGTGTGAAACATGTTGTACCTATACCCAGTGGCGGCTCGCGGTCTTTAAAAATGGCGAAGATCTAGGTAAAGTGCGGGTACTTAAACAATCATTGACTAAAAACCCGTGTAACAAAACGTCTTGCTTATCCTCATCTGTCCAACAACTGAATCGAGTTTCCAACAAATTACAAACTTGAATGATAGAATAGTTTTGGACTTGCATTGTCTTTAATTTGTTTTACATCACAACGTTTCAACTGGAACTATTAGAATGTTGCCTGAATAATTCTTACTTTCAGGAAAAAGATAGGTTTTTCAGCCAAGTGGACGGACTACCGATGGGCTCATCTCTCTCACCAATAATCGCCAACATTTACATGGAATGGTTTGAATCCGAAGCAATAAAACAAGCAAAAAAGTCTCAATTACCTTTCCTGGATGTAAACGTAAAGAAAAATGGCAACACCATCCATACTTCAGTGTACAGAAAACCCACGCATACAGGTCAATATTTGAATTACACTTCAAATCACTCAAATAGCACAAAACATGGCATAGTAAGAACGCTTGTGGATAGAGCAATTACCATCTGTAATTCAAATGAAGCCCTCAAACAGGAAACTAACTACATCAAGACCGACCTCAACAAAAATGGCTACCCCGGGCATCTAGTTGATAAACTAATGGAAAATCGCAAGAATCGGTCAAATACACAAAAGAAGCCAGTAGAGTCACAATCAACACTCAACATTCCGTATGTCAAAGGAGTATCTGAGAGAATTAGAAGACTAGGACAACGATACAACATTAATACGGTATTCCGCTCAAAAGACACTTTAAGAAGCCACCTGACGAAGACGAAACCAACAAGTCAAAAAGATAGGAAAAACTGTGTCTATCAGATTCCCTGCGAATGTGGCAGATCCTACATTGGTGAGACTCTAAGGCCACTTGAAACTAGGGTCAAGGAACACAGAAACAACACGCTTAAAGGAGAAACCGAAAAATCAGGGGCAGCTGACCATGCCTGGACACACGTTCATCACATTAAGTGGACAGAAGCTCGAATCCTGCACAAAGAACCACATTGGAGGAAGAGGAAGTTCAAGGAAGCTGCTATCATATACCAGAACCCAAATTGTTTTAGTAAGCCCTCACTAGATATAAGAAATATCTGGAAACCTTTGTTAAGTAGATGTAAACCTAAAATACCGCACAAGAATTAAACGCATGACTGCACCCATCTCAGTCATGCTCCAGTACATCTAGCTAGTATAAATAGAGCTGTAGTTACTTTACTTATTTAGTATTCACCTGAAGACGACTGGAGATACTTACCAGTTGAAACGTTGTGATGTAAAACAAATTAAAGACAATGCAAGTCCAAAACTATTCTATCATTCAAGAAACATCATTGTCTCCAACCTTCAAACAGACAAATTACAAACTATGTTATTAATTGGGTTCATTTTTAAAACACACAACTAAGTAGGTAAGTACGTACACTACTGAATTAACTGAAATATAAAAACAAAACTTTTTAATTACACAGTAAATCACGTAAAAACGATATCTATAATCGTAAGTTTCGCGAAGCCTCATAATAAATACCTTAAGGCGTTAGGCCAGCCTTTCCCAAAGTGGGCGATAACGCCCCCTTGTGGGCACTGCAGGACTAAAGGGGGGCGGTAAGAGCCAGAAAAAAAATTATTTATTCTCAAAGTGGGCAGTAGACAAAATAATTTTGGGAACCCCTGTTATAGTGGTTTTTAAGTAGGTGAAAAAATGGGGGCGCTAAAAAATAATTTATTCTCAAAGTGGGCAGTAGACAAAATAAGTTTGCGAACCCCTGCGTTAGGCGGACCAATGCTAAAACAATGGTGCAAGCGACCGATCTATTTTTAAATTGCCCTTCATCATAATGCAAATTGTTATATGATGTGACTGACGTCACGTAATTATAGCAACGGTGAATATCAAAGCCATGTTGGGCGTTGGGCTTCACTTACGGACTCGGTCGCTGGGCCGCACCAAAATGCAGGAGTGTTTATAATTGTCCATTGGAGTTAACCGTGGCCCTATTATGCATAGCTACATTCAGATTAAATTAATATTATTAATTTGAACATAATTTCTTTTAAGGGCTAAAATGGTAGCTGTATTGGTACATTAATATTTAATATTGTCGAAAATCTTTCCTCCTCGTTTTATTTATTTTTTTTTTGTGAAGAGCCCTACTTCACCTGACGAGCCGCCACTGCCTACACCTACAACATTTAAAACTGGCCAATGTTAGTTTTTTTTACTTATTACAAAATATGTATCTTTTCTAGCTCTTGGAAACGTTTTTAACTTCCTCATATCGGTAAACGCCTCCTGTAACTTCCTGTTGTACAGTATAATGTCGAAAAAATTTCGCAGTACCTTCAAACAGCTCTTTTTCGAACGAGGAAAGAAACAGCGACAAGACACCATTGCGTTGTCGTCGACAAAGAGTCAAAACTCTCAAAAATTTAATCCGTACCACCATGGTATAAAGCGGAACGCATCAGAGTACCATACCCCAAGAAATTTGGAGGTAACTATATATTTTTTTAATAAGGGAAAGTACGTCAACACGTACCAGCTCAGCGTCGGTATTGGAGTTGACATTGACGCCTGACAGCTTGAGCTTATCATTATCTGTGTGACATAATTGGTAATTTCATTTTGATACTACTAGGTACTACTAACATTTTTTCATTAGATTATATTTAAGTTATTTGTGAGAATGTATTTGGAGTTAAATTAAATAACTATAGTCTCTTTCAGAAAGGTGTAGAGTAATAAAATGGGAAATTCCGTCCAGTGTGGCTCAATTTCGGTGTCGGCCATAGGCGCGCGCGAAGAAAATATTTTATCTTGATGAGATGTGGATTAATAAAGGTTATATAATACCAAAATTGTGGCAAGACAAAAATATAACCAGTGCTCGCCAAGCTTTCATGGAAGGCCTGTCAACGGGTATTACGGTGCCTTCAGGTAAATGGAAGAGACTAATAGTCGTCCATATTGTAAGCGAAGAGGGATTTTTAAAAGAAGGTTTGCTAACCTTTCAGTCGTTCAATACGGGAGATTACCGCGAGGACATGAATTCGAATGTTTTTGAGAACTATTTTGGTGAAATAATAAAATATCTTTCA
The DNA here is from genome assembly GCA_935413205.1 of Polydrusus cervinus. NCBI lineage: Eukaryota > Metazoa > Arthropoda > Insecta > Coleoptera > Curculionidae > Polydrusus > Polydrusus cervinus. The sequence continues at coordinate 9,793,505 of OW284516.1, forward strand.
GCTGATTCAGTAATAGTTATGGATAACGCAAGCTATTATTCACGACGCACAGAGAAGACTCCAACTTCATCTTGGAGGAAACAAGAAATTATCGACTGGTGAACTACCAAAAGTATTGAATTTGATTATAATTTGATAAAGAATAAGGAACTATTAGCTATAGCATATTTACACAAACATCGTTTAATGAAATATGCCGTGGAAGATATAACTGAAAAACATAGTGTAACTGTGCTGCGCACACCGCCATATCATTGCGAACTAAATTCTATAGAACTTATATGGGCGCAAGTGAAAAGATTTGTAGCAAGACATTCAAAATAAAAGACGTTAAGCTACTGTTCGATCAAGCCATTAAAAAAGAGACACCAGAGAACTGGCGAAAAACAGTTTATCATGTCATTAAAGAAGAGGAGAAAATGTGGGATCTTGACCACCTGATCGATCGGACCGTCGACCCGTTAATTACGTTAAGAGGAGATGACAGATATCGAAGAATATTATGATTTTTTATAATTTAATTTCTGTATAATGGATTTTTTTATATTTAATAAAAAATAAGTGTACATAATGCACGCCGTTGTCACACCATTTTCAGCGTTTGTGAATGGATAACAATAGGCAAAACCCATAAATTGACCTGGGTGGTACTACCTGCACTTGATGAAAATAAAGAATTTTGAAAATAAAACGATGCCAAATTATGTAAGTGGCTTAAATATTCGTTGGGTCACTCTGTAGTCCCTTTGCATACCTAATGAGCGTTTATTACTCTACACCTTTCTGAAATAGACTAAAGTTGTTTTTACATAAACGTGATACTTAAAAGATGCCAGTGAAAAATTTTAATTGTTCTGACTGTACTCTTTATTTACTTTAACACAAAAGATTGCCTGACAAATACAATCAAAGTAGGTATCGCAGTACAATTTTGTTATCATTTCATTGAAACATACACCCAAATTTAAGATGTATTAGAAATCTAATCATTTCATTTTTTAGACTACAAGTTTGACTAGTGTACCCAGATCAAAATCACTGCTAACCCGTCCGGTAGGAAAAGCCAGATCAACGGATTTGATTGTATGAAATATAATATATATGTATGGACAATAATTTTGCTACGGAACTACCAAGGAGTACAAAGCATCTTTGGTAATACTGGGTTGTATTATTACCCGTATTAGTGAGTAAAATTGTAATTTATGAACAATTATACAACATTATGTAAAAAATCTAGAATCCCTTATTTTCCTTTATGGAAACTTAAGCGACTTAAGACCTCCCATTTTTGTAAGTATTATAAATTTAGTATAGCGCTTTGTGATACAATATATAACTAGTGAAAATAACAAGAATTCTTGATAAATGTATAGTTAAGAGAAAGAGTTTTAACTAGAGTTCATATAGCCACCAACCGTTTATTTTATAAAGATTAGTATTATGTGAAAACAAAATAAACCTAAATAAACGTTTCATACGAATCGATCTGAAGTAACAATAGTAAGTTTTAGTTATAGCACAACCTTGTTAATTTATATTTTACCTACTCCTATTCCTAGATATAGCCTATATAGTATAAAGCACTTTTATATTGTAACAAATTATCAATACCCTGTATATATGTAAATGTGAAATGCTAATAAATATTGTATTTTATAAATCTGTGTTTTATTTATTCTCCATAAAGTTTGAGATACCCAAAAAATTACCAACGGAATATGCAAGAAACAGCCGCACATGTGCCATTATCATGTTTTAACAATTTAAAAATACAAAAAATTATCACTGGATTAATAAAAGATAAACATAAACAGCTTTATCAAACGTGAGGGTGTAGCGGGAATCAACTTATTAAGGACACTATATAGTTGCTTTCATGATAAACAGCTTTATTATTTTCGGGGTTGTTAACTCGATACCACTGGAGAATATTAAGTGTCAATTCTGTTGACCAAGGCCTCCTGTTATTTGAGAAGGAGTGAAAGAGACAATACAATCCTGTTCATAAAAAATCCGTGGCAATTAGACGTTCGCCGTAGGGCTGACTCGCAACCTCCTGCTACTCTGCTAATAAGCTGCACGGGACAGGTCGCCACTTGCCCCAGGCTCCCCTCTTAAAAACATTCTAATAAAACCCAAAAACTTTTAGATAACTTCATTTTAATTTTCTAATCTCAATTGTACAACAGTTGCAAAATTTTAAAACAATTTGTAACAAATGAAAAAAATATCATAAAATCACTTTTTCTAGTATACATATTACTGCTTGTATAGGAAACAGGGAATGATTTATAAAATAATAAGTAAGAAAATAGTGCACTAGAAAACAAGTAAGACCTTATATCAATATCATACAGGGAATTGAACATAGTTAAGCAATAAGAAAGAAGACCCTGTATAATATAATAAAAAAATAAAATAATATAAAGTATAATTATCTTAAATGATTAAAAAGATTTAGCTTAGAATTCAAAGGAACTGATTTTTCTTACAGTTAGTGAAGATATTAAATAGACAAACAACATTTTAAAAAGATATAAAACTAAGAAAATAGATCTAAATTGAAAATACTAATAGGTTAAAGACTCAGTATGAGTAATAATTATTAAAATATGATCAAAAAAATCACTAAAAATTATAAATGCTTTGAAATAATTTAAAAAACTATAACAAAGGATCATTTTCCGGGCGACTAGACAGAGTTTTTCTAATCAGAAATACTAATAGGCACACAGATATTGTATAGAAGAATTCTCTGTTCTAATAAATTGGTACTTTTTGTTTGGCCTTTTTTTAAAGAAGATTCACAGAATTAGAAAATGGGGGAGAACCATTATTTCTGCTTATTTTCTTCGGTTTTTTCCAATAATTTTGTGTCTGCAACAGCGTTATCGTTTTCGTTTGGCTGCAAAATTTGTACGCCATTCAGTGGATCAACATTTTTGATTTTCCTTTAATAAAAAAAATTACATATAAGATATTTAATTGCTTCAATCAGTAAATTCGACTTGTAGATTCACATTAATCAATATTTGAGTAAGTACGCGTACAAAAAAAAATTAAAGCCACTATGAAATTACTTACTTTCCAAATGCTTCTCCCTCGGCAAGGGTCTCGGGTAACTTTTTGTTTAAAGTTTCGGGTAACATCAAAGATAGGACACCTCCAGTCAAAGCCAGCACTCCAAATACTAGAAGTGGGAATGGTAGCCAGATATGCGACTAAAAATACATCGATTTTGATTGTACAAAATGTTTTTAAATATTAGCGTGAATTTTTTGTAGGCTAATCATTACAAGTCTTGTGTGATGTTTCTTTCTGACGTAATAGCGCATTGTATAAAATATAGCGAAAAAAGCAAGGTTGCGACGATTTAAATCAACTGATTTTTTCAATTTTAATCGTGATTTAAATCAAATTATAAATTGCTGTAAAAAAAAATAACTCATCAGGAAATTTAAAAAAACGGAAGATAGTTTATTTAAATCGAAGTGTAAAAACCTAACTAATCGTCATCAGTCCAGCGTAAAAAATATTCATAAATTAAACTTAAGAAAAGACAAACAGTTTACAACAACAATAGAACATTGTATACCTAGTAGGAAAAGCTGAACATTCTCGGACGACCGTAAAGATTGTATGTCGAGGCGCAAGCCGAGACTGACAATACGGAGTCCGGGAATGTGGCTTTTTCTACGAGGTATATATACTATTTTTCCGTAAATCGAAAATTATTAAAAGGACATAACTTATTACAATCAACTTGTTAAAGTTTTGAAATAAATATTAATAACTTTGAAAACAAATAAAGGATGCCATTAAATATTTGTGTTGTAACTATGGAAACACAATAATATTGAATTGTCAAGCTTAAGACATTTTAGTTTACAAGTAGCCGTACAGAAATAATATTTCCTTACCGTACAATAATAAATATTTCCTAACAGTTATTTTCCGTTGCCTAGCAACGACTAAGTGTAATGAAATATTGACTTTTTCTTTCAGAAATTTTATCAAAAATGTCAATATTTCCGATCGATTTTCGGAAAAAGTATATTTTGACTTGAAAAGCAGAAAAATCACGGTGGTTATTTAAAAAAATGTAATTAATTTTTAAAAGTAACAAGACAAACCTCAAACAAATTTTAGGTACTTACCATAGCATTTATATACGGTGCCACTATGGAACCTAACCTAGCAAACGTCGAACTGGCTCCTAGCCCTGCGTTTCTTACCACCGTTGGAAACTGTTCAGCAGAAAAGATATACACTGTGCCGTAACTGACTGTTATAGAAATTTTTCCAATCATAGCAAGGAGTACTGTTAACCATACCAAATCTAAAATCGAAAAAAACTCTCAACAAAATGTAGTCGGTTCTTTTTATAGTCTATTACAGAAAGGTGTAGAGTAATAAAAGCTCATTAGGTATGCAAAGGGACTACAGAGTGACCCAACGAATATTTAAGCCACTTTCATAATTTGGCATTAATTTCATTGCAACATTCTTTATTTTCATCAAGTGCAGGTAGTACCACCCGGGTTTGGGTCAATTTATGGGTTTTGCCTATTGTTATCCATTCACAAACACTGAAAATGGTGTGACAAAGGCGTGTATTATGTACATAGTATTAGGTACACTTATTTTTTTATTAAGCGTTATCAAAAAAAAAATACAAAAAATACATTATACGGAAATTGAATTATAAAAAATCATAATATTCTTCGTCATCTGAAGAACTGTCATCTCCTCTTGACGTTATAATTAACGGGTCGACGATCCGATCGATCAGGTTGTCAAGATCCCACATTTTCTCCTCTTCTTTAATGCCATGATGGACTGCTTTTTACCAGTTCTCTGGTGTTACTTCCTTAATGGCTTGATCAAACAGTAGCTTAACTTCTTTCATTTTGAATGTTGTGTTGTGTCTTACTACAAATCCTTTCACTTGCGCCCATATAAGTTCTACAGGATTTAGTTTGCAATGATATGGCGGTGTGCGCAGCACAGTTACACTATGTTCTTCAGCTATATCTTCCACGGAATATTTTGTAAAACGATGTTTGTGTAAATTTGCTATAGCTAATAGTTCCTTCTTTATTAAATTATCTTCAAATTCCATACTTTTGGTGGTTAACCAGTCGATAATTTCTTGGTTTCTCCAAGATGAAGTTGGAGTATTCTCTGTGCGTCGTGAATGATAGCTTGCGTTATCCATAACTACTACTGAATCAGCTGAAAGATATTTTATCATTTCACCAAAAAAGTCCTCAAAAACATTCGAATTCATGTTCTCGTGGTAATCTCCCGAATTGAATTACGTAAGTACTTGAAATTTTAATATTACAAACAATACTATTGGATCTTAATACTCGTTAACCTAAATTTTTGATTAGTTATCATAAAAAAATTTTTTTGGTTAGTTATAAATAATTTAATGCACAAAATTTACCTGAACCCATGGCCGACACCGAAATTAAGCCGAACTGGACAGAATTTCCCATTTTATTACTCTACACCTTTCTGAAATAGACTATAGACCTTTTGACGATTTCTTAATACACAGTATTTCCGCGAAGGTTTAGTAAGAGGACGATAAATGGACCAAAGAGTAAAAGATATGAAAAAAAGTTATTGTAATAAAACTTTTTGCTTTTAAAATACCTAAATGAGATTCACATAATGAAAATAGTATATTACGTTACAAGACCGGAAAGTACTATTTGACAGAACGAAGTAGGCAATTTCCAGGACGAGCCGCTAGGCGAGTCCCGGGAGCCTGCGAGTCCTGTTAACGTACTTTTCGGTTGAGTGACGTACAATATTTCTTTTACAATCGACACAAGACACCAGTGGCGTACGAGAAAATTTTAATAATGGCTTACTATAAAATGTTTATTTTTCAGTCATAATATCGTACCTGACAGTTCGTTACTATGGAAGCAAGAAAATATAAACATGTCGAAGCCTACTTAATATTCCTTATAAATAAGTTTGTTTTATTTCCTTAAATGGGAAGCGAAAAGCAAAAAAGAAGGACCGGAAAAGTACTTTACCGGTCCCTCTTTTTACTTTCTGGTCTAGACCAACAAAGTGATATTTTCCGGTCGAAAAATTATCTAGAAAGTGCTTGTTTTCCGGTCGATTGAAAAAAAAATAATTTTTTTATACAGGAAACCTAAAAAATACGAAAACGTTAGCCAGCATTTTATACTGAAAACAACAGAATACCTACTGATGGGTGCAGCAATAGTGGCTAGCAAAGATGCTCCGGCAACTATCATACTTCCGCATAAAATTTTCTTCCTTCCCCATCTATTTAATGTCAGTAAAGTAAATATATTTGCTGGAGTCTCCACGGCTCCGGAGATTACGAAGTTCAGGTAAGGGTTTCCACCCAGATTGTTGGTATTCCACGATAGACCATAATAGGTTATGTTGTTCGCGCACCTTGTAATTAAAACAAACAGTTATTTACCGATATAAGGAAAGGATTTACTAAAATTATTGATTATCTCTCCCTCTTTACTCGCAGTGTATATACAGGGTGATTCCTAAGTTGATACTTCTTTTTTACCTGTGTATAGAAGGTATTAAAATAAACATTTTCAAATACCTTTTTTTTTAAACTTAAAAATAGCCGAGATACAGAAGTAAAAAATCTAAGTGCGGGCCTGGTCATTAAAACGTAGCCTGCAATACTTTATGTTGTTTGTCTTATTAGTCATACATCGGTGGTCAGTTATTTGGCAATTGGTGTTCTATTTAAAAAAAAATATGTTGGATAGGCCATGACTATTCAGGACACCTTGTATAACTTAAAATAATTTTAAATTGTAGATCTAATGTCTCCTTATAATTTCGTTTTTGAAAAATATTTAAAAGTTGAGTAGTTTTAGATACTATGATGCGTTGAGAGCGAGCCACCCTGTATACATTTGTGATTTATTGATAGAATGGTTTATTTTAAAAATAAATATAATGTTTAAAATGTAAATAAAAATACTAATGATGTTTTTTTTGTTAATGATACATTATTAATATTATTATGTTTTATTGTAAAATTTAAAATTAAAACAATGTTGAAAATCACAACTATAGTCTATTTCAGAGAGGTGTAGAGAAATAAAATGGGAAATTCCGTCCAGTTCGGCTCAATTTCGGTGTCGGCCATAGGCGCAGGTAAATGTTGTGCATTACATTATTTATGATAACTAACCAAAGAAATAAAAAGAAGATAATTTGATAAAGAAGAAACTATTAGCTATAACAAATATACGCAAACATCGTTTTATGAAATATGACGTTTAAGATATAGCTGAAAAACATAGTGTAACTGTGCTGCGCACACCGCCATGTCATTGCAAACTAAATCTTATAGAACTTATATGGGCAAAAGTGAAAGGATTTGTAGTAAGACACAACACGACATTCAAAATGAAAGACGTTAAGCTACTGTTTGATCAAGCCATTAAGGAAGTGACACCAGAGAATTGGCGAAATGCAGTTCATCATGTCATTAAAGAAAAGGAGAAAATGTGGGATCTTGACCACCTGATCGATAGGACCGTCGATCCGTTAATTATAACGCCAAGAAGAGATGACAGTTCCTCAGATGACGAGGATATTATGATTTTTTATAATTTAATTTCTCTATTATGTATTTTTTATATTTTGTATTTTTTTATGTTTAATAAAAAATAAGTGTACCTAATACTACGTACATAATGCACGCCTTTATCACGCCATTTTTAGTGTTTGCGAATGGATAACAATGGGCAAAACCCATAAATTAACCCAAAGCCAGGTGGTGCTACCTGCACTTGATAAAAATAAAGAAGTTTGCAATAAAATCAACGCCAAATTATGAAAGTGGCTTAAATATTCGTTGGGTCACTCTGTAGTCCCTTTGCCCACCTAATAAGCTTTTATTACTCTAAACCTTTCTGAAATAGACTATAAGCATACAGAAGAAAACATTATTTTGACAAAAAACTGGCATATGTTTACTCACCAATCAAAAAATATAATAAGAGACCGCTTTCTCAAATTGGAATGTTTAAACAGGTCCACAACGGAGGCTGTCATTTTAGATACGTCCTTTTTATCTTCCTCTCCCTTCTTCAACAATTCATCCAACTGCGTATCGGTTATAGTAACGCCATTAGTTTTTGCCACTTGTTGGATAACTTTTTTTGCCTCGGCAACTTTATTTTTCGACAACAACCATCTCACGGATTCGGGAATCAACCTACAATAATAAAGAAAAAGTCATTCGCGAAAGAATTCAATAAGTTTATATTTTGTACTGTTACCCTTTGCGTATTTTGTTCACTGGACTTTTTTTGTTCGGAGCATTTTCATTCTGAAAATGCTTATTAAGCGCCTAAAAAAACTTTACATTATTTATTACTATAAATATAAAATGGTAGTGCTTTTTCAACATTAAATTATGCATATAGCCGAAATTATTTAAATATAAATCTCTAGCTAGTAATTTTTGGATCTTAACAGTAGTCATCACGAACAAACCGTGCGTTTCCACTACATCACGCGTGTTGTACCCGCATATATACATACACTATATTGCCAATACAAGCAGCCGCACGAAGCAGGAATACACCCATCGTGCGATTCAAAATAACCTGAGTTGGGGGCCGTGGCGCTTGCGCAGTAGGGAAAAAATTAGGCAACCTACACGATTTCTAACAGAACGTAAACAGAACCCAAGGTCTCTTGAACAGAACCGGCTCGCCGTTATATTCTTATTAGTCGCCATCTTTTGTTTCGTTCATTCGTGTGTTGTTATAATTTCCAAGTTTTGGGTGTTAATATTTATAAAACTTTACTTTAGACATTTTTTTTTGTTAGTTTGTAAGTTATAGTCGTTTCCATCTTTTTTACGTTGTATTCGTTCGGATGTTCCGTGTGTGATTGTGGATATTATTTTTAAGTTTTGGGTGCGAGTTTAGGTATAAAACTTTACTAGACTTTTGTTATTGTTAGCGACTTGTGTCTCAAGATGGATAGAAAAAAGGTCATGATCCTTTTTTGCACGAATCGCGGTTCAATACCAGGAATAAGGTATTTCAGGTATGTAAAATATTGGTTACTTAGTTTTATTTGACCATAAACTGTACAATGTACACACCCGAACTAAACGGGTGAATTTGAATAAAAGCTTGTAAAAATATTTTAAAAGTCTGCCCTGTCAAATGTTTACATCAAGAAGCAAATTTCCGATCTGCGCAAACTTAACGGCCCCTGATCATCTGCTTACAGTGGTGTCATCATTGAATTATGGTATTAGCAATATAGTGTACTAATATGTGGTTGTACCTGCATTGGGCGATGGCAATAAGACTTGTCTTTTTATACAAAATATTATAAAAACTCAATTTCACGAGAATTAAGTCGCGCGACGTCAGTGGCGATTTTGAAGATAATATCGGGGTATCGTTTGTAATTTTAATGGAAGATAAGAAATAAACATGAATAGCCTCAATATTACAAGTTTTATGTTTTGCATGGCGTATGATATAATTTGAACCTATACAGGGTGATTCCCAAGTTGATACTTCTTTTTTAGCTGTGTATACAAGGCATTAAACTAAACAACATTTTCAAATACCTTTTTTCAAAAAACTTAAACATAGCCGAGATACCGAAGTAAAAAATCTAAGTGCGGGCCTGGTCATCAAAACGTAGCCTGCTATACTTTATGTTGTTTGTCTTATCTCTTATTAGTCATGCAATTTACGGGTCGGTGGTTAGCTATTTTGCAATCCGCTGCGGTGTATTTTTCTGAAGCAAGTTAATTTTAAATTGGTGACACGTGAAAATGGTAAAATTTGAAAACAATAAACTAGTAGATATGGTGCTAATTTACGGTGAGTGTCGTCAAAGAGCGGCTGCTGCTTCGAGATTATACGCAGAACGCTTTCTCTTGCGGGCTCATCCTGTATCCAGAAGTTTTTTTAATGTTATTCAACGGGCAAGTTAAGCAGAACCGTATTTGATCGATGGCCTCCTATAAGTTCTAAACTTGATAATAGATGACATTTCAAAGATTTTTAGTGCATAAAGGCGTATATTACTAGCTTAAGATTTATATTCAAAAAAATCCCAACCTAAAATGCTTTAATTTAAATACATTTTATAAAAGTAGTTCAAATGCACAACCCCATTTTAAGGGGTTTTAGCTGCCATAAAAGGTTAATGAACAGGAAAACAAAAAAAATAATATTACTACAAGAATTTAGTAATACTAAAGACTTATGTTAAGTTAGTTTTTTTATGAAACCAGGGCTATTCTGTATCAGTAAGGATTAAAGTCAATAAAATAAGTGCTGGTCGTTATCATCAGTACTTTGTCATTACGATTTATGGTATTTTTAATAAGCAAAAGTTGTAGGTTAATTAGAAGAATCTTTGATTACTTGTTCCAATCTGTTTAAAATAGTTTAAGATACATTTACCTACGTTATATTAAGGTATTTTTGTATCCTCGATCTTTAAAAGATGCTCCTTGTGTGACTTGAAAAGACATCAACAATGTAATTTTGACATATAAAATCATAATAATACCTATTCTACATACTCAACACTTTATGCTTATCAGAACGATTTTAGTCCTTATGGATACAAGACAGTCCTGTCAGTTTTTTTATAGGCACTACCATAATACTTTATATGTAATTTTCTGGATATATTATAAATATATAAAAAGTCTTACCACCAGTAAAATAAGAAAAATAATCCTGGAAGGGAGAGTGCTAGTTGTAAATGCCTCCAATTCGGGAACAACCTAGCTAGAAGAGCTATTAAAACATAACCTCCTGAGAAAAATATAAATACTACCATGCCGGCCACCAGACGTTTAGAAGGACCAACCATCTCCAAACCTACAAGAAAGATTAAATTCTTATACATAGTTTTGATTTACGTTTGACGTATTACAAGAATTTAGAGATAAGCACTGCTATTGCATAGTTTACAACGGCTAACATTTTGAGCTTCTAAGAAGTAACTATTGTGTGTAAATGTCAGTATACAAAACTTACCCATGACATAGGCCACCAAAAATACACCTGAAGCTGCAGCACCTACTATCATTCTAGCGATGGCAAAAGTCCAGAATTCTGGAGCATAAGCGGCCAATACGCCAAAGACAACTTGCAGAACAGCGGAAACGAGAAATGTTAGTTTTCTTCCCCATCTAAAAGGATTTATACAGGGTGATTCCTAAATTGATACTTATTTTTTAGCTGGGTATAGAAGGCATTAAAATAAACAACATTTTCAAATACCTTTTTTCAAAAAACTTTAAAATAGGCGAGATACAGAAGTAAAAAATATAAGTGCGGGCCTGGTATTCAAACCGTAGCCTGCTATACTTTATATTGTTTGTCTCATCTCTTATTACTCATGCAATTTACGGGTTTTTCTGAAGCAAGTTAATTTGAAATTGATGACACGTGAAAATGGTAAAATTTAAAAACAATGAACTAGATATGGTGCTAATTTACGGTGAGTGTCGTCAAAGTACGGCTGCTGCTTCGAGATTATACGCAGAACGCTTTTTCTTGCGGGCAGATCCTACACCTAGAAGTTTTCTTAAGGTTATTCAAGTGGCAAGTTAGGCAGAACCGTATTTGATCCATAGTGTAATAAATGAATGTAAGTACCTTATTTTTGAGTTTTTTGAAAAAGGTATTTGAAAATGTTGTTTATTTTAATGCCATAGCTAAAAAAGAAGTATCAACTTAGGAATCATTCTGTATTAACATAACAAACATAGATTAATCTTTAAAAAATATTTTTAACAAGGACAGTCCGTCCATTGCAATTTGCTTAATTTACTGTTGATATGTTCAAAGCTTAAGAGGTTTACCGTTACATTATTATGATTGATAGAAGAGTTTTCGACTTGGCAATATTTGTTTTAAACCACAACGTTTCGATTGATAAGTATCTTCAGTCGTCTTTAGGGGAATACTAAATAAGTGGTGCACTGTAGGATAACTGAAATGGGTGCTTGTATGTATTTAGTATTCACCTGAAAACGGCTGGAGATACTTACCAGTTGAAACGTTGTGTTTTAAAACAAATAAAGAGAATGTTAAAACTCTTCTATCATTCAAGAAACGTCATTGTCTTCAACCTTTAAACAAACACAAATTATCACTTTAGATTTGTTTATTTAAAGTTTATTACATACCTGTCAGATGTTTCGCCGAATATAATTGAACCCAGCATTACCCCTACCATAAACATAGAATTGCAGGTTGCAATCATATAGGCCTTTTCACAGGCTAGATTCCACTAAAAAATGGTTATAATTATGGTAAAACAATCATGTCGGATTACACAAAGAATTTTAATAATAATTAACTAACCAGCAAGTTTGACTATGACATCCATGACACTGGCAGAAATAATTTTCTCACAATCATATTGGCCCGGTTACCTTAATTTTTAATTTACTAATCAGGCACCTTTGATTGTGAGTACATTATGCCTGTCAATGTCATTTATGTCACAGTCGAACTTGCCACCTTAGGTCATATACCTTTATCAATGTTCTGTCCGTTAAATATTCTTCAGTTATATTTAACAAATACATTAAAAAAAAACTACAATGTTTATTTATTTTCATATTATACTAAAAAATTAGAAACTATAGTCTATTTCAGAAAGGTGTAGCGTAATAAAAGCTCATTAGGTATGCAAAGGGACTACAGAGTGACCCAACGAATATTTAAGCCAGTTTCATAACTTGGCATTGATAAATACAAAATACAAAAAATATATTATACAGAAATTAAATTATAAAAAATCATGATATTCTTCGTCATCTGAGGAACTCTCATCTCCACTGGACGAAATTTACCATTTTATTACTCTACACCTTCCTGAAACAGACTATAACAACCAAATGGCCACTTTCAATTGCCGGATTTATATACCAACAAGACAGCTATGCTAAGTTACTTAAAATGAACACGCTGTATACTAATAACTTACCTCTATAACAGTAGTCAGTCCATAATCATCATAATTGTAAATATATTCAGTACAATGGGTTGTGTTGCTGCCAGATCTTATTTCGCAGGATGAAAATTTCGAATGTAGAGCGTCGAATGGGTACCATTTCTCCCACTCTTCATTGGTTATGTTAAAGGGGCTATCTAGAGGTTCATCTGGCCTTTTACACCTAGAAAACGTACAAGCATTAGGCCGTGTGAAGAGCCTATCTTTTACAAAATATAATTAGTGGTTTTTATTTTTTTAAGGGTACATCTTGGAGTTCTACTCGCGCTTTATATTTATAACGTTAACCGCCAACGCTTTAATATCGAATTTAGTTTAAAGGCCTTTTTACATTGGGTGCAATTGCAAGAAAAATGGCCTGGAAGCATGCGCTTCGACGGCGTTTTGATCAGCTGATGCACGTTTTCCAATTTAAAACCTGCATCAGCTGTTTAAAACATCGACAAAGCGCATGCTTTCAAGCAATTTTTTCTTGCAATTGCACCCAATGTAAAAAGGCCTTAAGATATAAGCAATTTTTTTTTTTATTAATGTTCATGAGTGAGAGCAAAGGGTCATTTCACCCGCTTCTAAGAACTCTTAACCAAACCATTTATTTTGTCCGCATTGTATTTTATTATACAACTAAAGAAGACATAAACATGTCAAAGGAATGTAGATTTACGATTACAAAACACAGGAAATATAATTAAAAATTCAAAACATTCCCGTCGCTGCTATTCAATCTATTTATGACGACCAAGGACCTAGATTTTTTTATTTGTACTTACTGTTTACTGTTTTTTTTTCTTCAATAATAGTTCTATACAGGGAGGTTCTTAAAGACGAATTTGAAAGGTTTAAAATCAAGGTATCCAAGTAGGAAAGTTGGAAGGGATCTATAATTTCCTTGGGTTTCAGTAGAAAATAATTTTCGATAGTTTAATTTAACATTTTTTTTGGAAATTAATCCTTTCAAGAACTTAAGATTTGATGAAATTCGGGATGTAGTTTTTGTCTAGCATATAAAAGGGTGTCAGTAGCGGCTCGCGGTCTTAAAAAACGGTGAAGAGCTAGGTATAGTGCGGGTACTTAAACAAACATTTACTAAAAACCCGTGTAACAAAACGTCTCTCTTATCCATATCTGTCCAACGACTAAATGGAGTTTCCAACAAATTACAAACTATATCATTAATTGGGTTCATTTTTAAAACACACACCTAAGTAGGTACGTATCAGTGGCGTAGCCAGGGGGGGGCTCCCCGAAATCCAAAAAAAAAGTAAATATAAAATATAATTGGCCAACATAAAAAATCTTTGACGGCAACGCTATCAATAACGCGCCAAATAAAATAACAAATCATCCACCCAGTAACTACAGCTTCAGCAAAAAGGAGTTTTTTCACTTGATTAAAAACATATCTGAGAATTCATTCAGGCGAAGAGCGTACAACAATTTTAGCTTTAATTGGTATTCATCAAAAAATCCACATTGATTTATGAAATTATCAATATATTTTGTCAAAACAGGAGACGAATTACGGTTTAGTATTTATAAGGCAAAAATATATTTTGTGCTTTTAGTTTGGTTAATTTTTGTTTTTTCAATAAATAAAAAATATTATTATTTTTATTATTTTTTTACTCAAATATGCTTATTTCATAAAGAAGTGTTTGTTTAACAAGTATAATATCTGTTTTATATTACCTATACTAGTGGATTTATATAACTTACTACAAGTTTCTTTAAATATAGGTATTTTTTTATTTTTAAATTTTTTTGATTGTACAAAAAGGGTTTTTTGGGCGTGGCACCCGAAAAAATTTTCGCCTTCGGCGATTTGCCTGCGGCTCTGGTTCATCGCTTTCCCTACCCCTACCCCCCCCCCCCCCCCCGAACCAAAATTCTGGCTACGCCACTGGTACGTATATTACTGAATTAACTGAAAAATAAAACCAAAACTTTTAATCACACAGTAAATCAGGTAAAAACGATATCTGTAACCGTAAATTTCGCGAAGCCTCAAAATAAATACCTTTAGGTTAGGCGAACCAATGCTAAAATAATGGTGCCTACGACTGATCTATTTTTAAATTGCCCTTCATCATAATGCAAATTGTTACATGCAGTTTGCATGACTGACGTCACGTAACCATAGCAACGGTGAATATCAAAGCCATGTTGGGCGTTGGGTATTTATTTGCTTTGAGCTAACGGACACTGTCCCCTGGGGCGCGCTCACCTGACGAGCCGCCACTGAAGGGTGTATCACCATCCTGTTAAAACCATAACGTTAAACTTGGTACATCAGGATCATTATCATTCTGGAAATAGAGTGACAAGAGCTGGAACCCGATTATTCGAAGGAAATTTAGATATTTATTTTGGATTGAATATCAGCAGAGCAAAATGCAAATTTGATTAACTCCACTGACAACAACCTCAAAAATCCCACTATTACATTAAAAACAAATTACTAAGCCGCTCACGTTATTTTTATGAATGGATTAATGGATTTAAAATAGAATTGCAAGATAAATAAATACGCGTGGGTATTAAATTGAAAAATATGTTATATGACTTTTTTATCTTTATCATCTTCGAGGTAAAGCAGAATTACTGTTTTGCGTTTCGGTTAAGCTTATGACTTTACGCAAGCATCTGATTTGGCTAAGGATAATCCCGTAAAGTCGCAGCAAATAGATTTCGCAACATTTACCGCAATAACAGTGGAATTTATTTCACGTGTCCGAAAAATGTAATGCGCATTTCTTTAATAAAATCAATAACATAATTAGTGTATTTCTGGATTTCTTAACAAAGTTGGAAACATGTACCTACCACAAAAGAGTAAGAACATTTTTGTTACAGTACCGGGTGATTCATTAAGGGTGACGAGCAGCCATATCTCGGAAACTACTGGTCATAGATATTCAGAAAAAAAAAATTGGCCATGAGAAAATCCTGGAAATAATTTTTAAGTTCCGCATTTTGCCGCAAGAGGGCGTAATTGAAAAGTAAATTATAAAAGATTACATATCTCCGAAAATTCCACATTAAGGTATATCTTTGATAACCCCATTAAAAAGCTTGGACAATTGTGCATCATTTTGGTCCTATGCTCATTGGCGTACTGACTTTAATAAGAGGGGGGGAAGTTGTTGAAAGTGTAATCAGTTAAATCGCTGTAACTTATAAACGACTTATCCGATTTTAGCAAACTAAAGACTGTTTGGAAGAGAAATGTATGCACTTTCACCAATCGTATTTAGTTGTCCATAATAGTTCTCAAAAAAAATGCTAGAGGGCGCAATTTGTAATAACACATTTTTTGATTTTACTCCGAAAAAATAAATCATACGGTATAATTATGATACCATAATCGAAAAGTAGATGAAATTTGCTAGAAAAAATATTAAAACCGCCGCTCGATATCTCCGTTCGTTTCAGCGTTATCGCGAATAGAATAATTTTTAAAATTTTAAATAAAGAATATTTTTTAGAAAAAAAGTGGGACGCCACTGATATTTTTCCATGTGGATATTATTTCGGATTAGCCAGGTTAATTCTGCATAAAAATGGTCTCTTGCGTTTTTCTCCTCAGGAACACCGTTCTTTATTAACATAATTAAATTAAATTAGCTCTACTATTTATTATTTTTATTAACATTGATAATGAAACATTTTGTTTTATAAAAATTGTTGGAAATGACCACCCCACCCGTCTAATTTCGTCTATTGGAACTTCCCCACAGCTACATTTATATAGATACAACTTTTTCATTGGAAAAAAAAACTCAATAATTTGCCGTCTCGTCAAGAAGAATCGCAATTTAAAACTGCATATTTTAGCGCTGTCAGATCCACTTAAAAGGGTTTAACCAGTTTTATTTTTTTTAAATCTTCGCCGGACAGATCACAAGCATTTTACAGATCCTACATATTGTATACCGACCCAACGTGTTTATTCTTTATGGCCATATTAGGGATTAGATAAGATATATTTTAATGCCAATTTAGTAATAAAACGGCGTTTTAAAATTTGTTTATAGTTTAGTTATTGACCTAAATTATTTCTCTACCTACAAACTGGTGTATACGAGGTTTTTAGCCATTTACTGACACATTATTACTATTAACATATTATTGATATTATTATATTATAGTATATTTCAGAACGGTGTAGAGTAATAAAATGGGAAATTCCGTCCAGTTCAATTTCGGTGTTGGCCATAGGCGCAGGTAAATTTTGTGCATTAAATTATTTATGATAACCAAAAAAAAAAGAAGATAATTTGATAAAGAAGGAACTATTAGCTAAAGCAAATTTACACAACCATCGTTTTATGAAATATGCCGTGGAAGATGTAGCTGAAAAACATAGTGTAACTGTGCTGCGCCCACCGCCATATCATTGCGAACTAAATCCTATAGAACTTATATGGGCGCAAGTGAAAGGATTTGTAGCAAGACACAATACCACATTCAAAATAAAAGAAGTTAAGCTACTGTTTGGTCAAGCCGTTAAGAAAGTGACACCAGAGAACTGGTGAAAAGCAGTCCATCATGTCATTAAAGAAGAGGAGAAAATGTGACCACCTGATCGGTCGGACCGTCGACCCGTTAATTATAACGTCAAGAGGAGATGACGAAAAATATTATGATTTTTTATAATTTAATTTCTGTATAATGTATTTTTTGTATTTTGTATTTTTTTAATTATTTTTAATAAAACATAAGTGTACCTAATACTATGTACATAATTCACGCCTTTGTCACACCATTTTCAGTGTTTGTGAATGGATAACCATAGCCAAAACCCATAAATTGACCCAAACCCAGGTGGTACTACCTGCACTTGATGAAAATAAAAATGTTTGCAATGAAATTAATGCCAAATTATTAAAGTGGCTTAAATATTCGTTGGATTACCTTTCTACACTTGGTACACCTTTCTGAAATATACTATAGTTTCCGATATTTTTAGATGTAGGTGCTTTATCAATTATAGATTATTTAGGATTAGAATAGAAACCGTGCCGTAAATATCGCATATCAAAACTGTCCTTAATCTATAAAAAGCGAGTTTGCATTTTTGGATTGAAAACGTTAAACGTCTCACCTGAATAGCTTTTGAGAGATATAACATTTTAAAAATAATATTTTTGGCACTTTAACAGACTGTAGCATCTAAAAAAAACAGTTTTCACGTTCCTATCTTAAATTTTTATTTTTTACTTATAAAATTAACTTCCGGTTAACTTTCGGATATCCGGTTAAACCGGAAGGTATAATTTCCTAAGAGGAAGAAAAAACAACGTTTGTGAAGAATGTGCAAGCCGTTTTGCCCTAAGATTCTATAGCCTGGCAAAGGTGTCATTTTTCCATCGCCAATATCTCAAGAACTATTCATTTTAGATGTATGATTGAGCAAAATTTAAAAATAAAATAAAAATAACGATATATTTAAAATAATGAAGTTAAAAGCTTATTTAACTGGAAGTACAAGGGAATGCCAATATTTTATTTAAAATATAAACCTACGAAGTTTCTAGAAAATAATTTCAGTACATATTTTCATAAAATTCTAATGGTCGCACAACCGCGAATCACGCTGTAAAGTGTACCCCTTACACACCTTGTACTAGCAGTTGACCGTTTTTTAAATTATCTAGTCTATATAATAATAAAAATTTGAGTATCTGTCTGGTATTTTAAAATAAAAATGTATTTTTATAGATTTTACTTTATTTATAAAATAATCAAGAATTTTAAAGTTTCGTGTGAACCCATTTTCAATTCCGTCGATCTTATCCCTCATTCCAGTAGTCAGCACTAAGCTTTTTTTACAAAAGTTCATTTACTTTTTACCCCTATCAAAGAAAAATATTTCTACAGTAGTTATGTTGGCGTCTGTAAATAATTTTTAAATTGAAAAATGTTTTTGCCGGCGTACAGACACGATTAAAATTGAAAAAGTTTTATGCCTCCGCTGGAAATCGAACCCAGAACCTCTTGATTACATGTCGTCGATGTACGGATAAAAGAAAAATAGATCTTTTAATGTTCAGTGGTAGTGAGTGAGTTCCCTTTCCCCTTATAACACCCTCTCCGGTCTGTGAATCACAGGAGATTCCAGACTATTACTACTAACATAAAATTGAGTAAGTTATATGACCGAAGTTGGTGAGAGAATTTCAGGTCTCCCGTAGCGCAATTGGCAGCGCGCGTTGAGGTCTAATCGAGATGTTCTGGGATCGATTCCCAGCGGAGGCATAAAACTTTTTCAATTTTAATCGTGTCTGTACGCCGGCAAAAATATTTTTCAATTTAAAAAATATTTCTAACTTACCTATACTGCGGTTCAGCCAATAAAAATACATTTCCCAGCTTGTGAAAGGCGGAGGTAATGGCGGGCAGGCACAGGAGAAAATACACTCTCCTTTGATACTTTCCAAAGTCACCTAATATAGGTATAACATCATCGAACCCCATTTTTAAAAAACAAAAATTCAGTCTTTAATATTAGTCTTGTAATAACTTTTTCCCCTCTAAGTGTAATACTGTGGTTTCTTCCGAATAAGTAGATTCCTAAAAAATGTAATCAACATTAGAAGGACGCAACTATGTGACTACTTACATAATTAGACTCTAAGGCCCAGTTTTTGTCATACAGTCAAATTATCTATCAGATAAATCACAAGACATCACAGACAAAAAGTGTCAAGTTAACATCGCAATCACCTTATTAGTCTAAGTAGTGAGACTGAAACATTCAATGGTTAGTTGGCGTTCTCAGTCAATTGATTGTAAACTGAACTAAACCGATTCTGACAACTTACCAATAAAACTATTGGTTTGTGACATAAACTAATAGCAAAGATCTTACGCTAAATTTCAAAACTCCGTAGTAAATAAGTTAGTAAGTATTTTTGTGAAGCTTCAATGCCTAAATTAAGAACCAAAATAGAATAATAAAAACCCTTTAATAAAAAACATAAAGTCTTATTACAAAACATCCCTTTTAAACTTACAGAAATAATATTAAAAAATCAGCAAAATGGTTCAGAATTTCACAAAATATTAACACAAAACAGTATTTATTCACTTATAAACTTCTAACCAGATAACACCAATTGCAAATAATTACGAGAATATTTTCTGAAAATTCAAAACACCTACATACATATGTTCAACCATATGTATCTGTCTGCGACTTTTTACTAAATAAATACAACACAATATTTCTACTTAACAAAACTGAATATATTTTAAACAAGGTAACAAACAGCATCGACTTAATGCAATTTTATTTAACAATGTACATACAGAGTGTTCAAATAATGTATAACAAAGAAAAAAGAATAGATATTTTGTGTTAGGAAATAATTTGGTATAACCAAAACTCTGATCTTTGAATTTCAATATCTAAAGAACGACGGATCAGTGCAAACATGTGGCAACCGTTTTTGGAGACGAACTAATATTTGTCTCAATTTTCGATCGATTTCAGACACAAGATATTGTATTATTTTATGCAATAAAAGACGGCGCGCTCCGAAATCACGTCGGTTCTTACGTAGCGAATAAATCATAGTGCGCCTATCTATTCGGCTTTCTTTAAATGTTGAAATTCAAAGCTCTGATTAACTCTGTCTGGTTATTATACACCCTGTATGACCTCGTACCTTTGCAGTATTTATCAATCAGCTATTCAATTGTGAAAAAAAAAACGGCGCGTATTTTCGAGTAGGTAGTTAAATTACGGTATTTGTCAACATCAATTATCTCTTGAGTAGATAATTCTACCCTTTTAAAAGTACCTGCAGATAGCAAGATTATGTCACTCTACTATACAGCAATTCATGAACATGGCTTAACACATAATATTATACAGGATCTCACAACAAAAACCAAAAAAAAAATGTATAGATGCAATTTACTGGGTACATTTAGGATGGTGTGAGTGGTACCTACTGTCCTTGAGTGAATTTACAGTGAAGTTTCGTGAAGAACACAGAGTTAGATATGGTGCGTGTGGCTCAAGATTTATTGTAATACTCTCTGGGGGTTCCACGAAGGTCCCATTGTAACAATGATTTCCTTTTAATTCATTTAGATTAATGTAGTATAGACAATTTTCTTGTAATGTTTGCTATAAACTATTTTGTTACATAGTATCAGATAAGGATTGTTTAATTTTACAGAATAATTTATTATAATAGTTTTGACCAATGGTATGACAAAAAAATTAAGTAGATAATAAAAAGTGCAACATAGCAATCTTTTCCAGGCTGAAAAGTTTCGTTTTGAGAGTTTATTATATGTGCAATGGTATTTAAGATACAGATTAGTTATAATTAGGGAGGATCCAAAATATGATTAGTTTTTGTGTTATGTAACAATACCTGGAGAATTGAACACTGGCAAAATTAATTAAAAGAGTTTATGTTTCTCCCCTGACTGTTCTCAGGGACAATTTTGTGTAAAGCTGAATTAGAAGTCTTAGTAAGGTTTCTTCGAGGATTTCTTAAACAAGGTTTTGAGAAGATGTATCTTAAAAATAAAAGGTTTCCTAGTAATTATTTGAAATGTTGCAAAATGAGCACCTTGTTGAATTTTTATTTTACCAGTCTTAAGAAGGCTCTTCTATTGACAAATAAGATATCTCATGATTAAGTAGTAATGAATGATTAGCTATTAATAATTGGTTATTAATAGTTAGATAAACCTACTATTAGAACTTATAACCATGGATAAAAATCAGTCTGAATGATAAAATTCAACCTTCAAACATTATTTTTTTGAAAAATAAATTATCAATTATGTATCTTAGATTAATATGGATTGTAAGCAAAAAAATAAGATCAAAACAAATCACAGTATCTATAAGTACAATCTAAACAATTTTGTAAACATTTCACATAACATAATGAATCCTCTTATTTTGTGCCAAACAGTTTTTTTGATGGAAATAGAATGTCAAGATCTCAAAAAGTATATAATGTTTTTATATTTACTTTTTCTTTCTTACTACTTACCTAAAGTAATTGATTATACTTAAAAATATATTTACAAAATACCTATCTATTAAGTACTTACCAATAAACAAAGTAACTATACTTTTTTGATGGATTAATGTCGTAAGTACCTTGTCTTCACAAATGAAAGTGACTAATGAATAAGACCCAAGAATTAACTGGGACCTTTGACCTCACAATTGAAATGCTTTAATTACCAAACCTGGAACGTAAATTGTCTTAATTACGCGTATATTAATAAGTAATTTAATATGGGAATTGATTAAAAACCTGTGTTCCAATTTGTGTTGGACTCAAGTAAACTGTTGCAACACATACCTTGAAATGATTTAATAAAATAAACCTTATTTCTTTTTCTTCATTATTATCACAGATCACAGGTTTATTTTATGAATTAACTGGTTATCACTTATACCGTAAAAAATGTTTAATAATTCTGTTAAAGAACTGATAATTTTAAAAAAATTGGCTGTTAAACAGACAACCACACAACAAGTAACATAACCTAAAAAACCTTGAGGTTGCGATTTGCGATTGCGAGGTTGCCACTGGCGCCGTGGCAGTTTTAAGTAGGTCAAGTGCACAAGTCCAATAAAACTGCTTTCACACTTTGACTGAATATCCCTTTTTATTTTCTGTGCCAGAATAAATGAGACATGATATTCCTATAATAAAAAGTATTTTTTTTTTAAATAAAGGGTACATACGATAAGGGTGACACTTTCTTCCCTAATCTATGGGGTGATATGAAGACGCCTCAAAGGATTACTTCGCCCATCTAATAATTTTATTATAAAAATTAATAAAAAAGTCAATGTAAAAATTTTTATTTTTAAAATAAATGTAAATATATATAAAGATGACTTAATTTCTTATATAAAAAGGATAACACATATAGCTAATTTACACATCATTGAGACTAAAATATAAATAAACACACTCTTATAAAAACAGCCTAGTATATAATAGTATCTTAAAAAGTTATAAAACTACTGGAAAGAAATTTTGCCAATTTTTGTTGAATAAAAATAATACGTTTTTTTTGTTAACGATGACCAACTGCTATTAAGGACATATCTATCAATGTACTCTTACCAAGTTTTATCAGTGAAATAAAATGTGATATAAGTTATTCAAATGAACCATAGCAGCCATCAGGTTCATTATTAGCTTTTAGTCTTCAGTTAACATTCTACATAACTTTATGTATGGACATTTTTTTACCGCAGGAATATATAAAAAAAAATACACACAGAACACAAAGAAATTGTGTGTCCCTATAACTAAAAGGTTGTGTAATAGTATATTATACATCAATAAGGTGGGAAATATCGCATTACCTATATACTATTATTGAAAGATGAAAGAGTTGACAAAGGCGCCAATCGCCGCGGTCAACTACACCTCGAGAACTTGAGATACTCGAAATGAGTAATGAAGGTTTTCACTAATGTTTCTCTACAATTTTATTTACAACCATATTTCCTACTTATAAACATATGATATGATAAATTAATATATCAATTTATACTTGACAGACTTAAAAATAATGATGCACGAATTGCACGATCAACTTAACATTTTTTTTATGCTAGTTGTTGTAGTTACTTCTCTAGTGCACCTTGAGTACTTTTCATTTAAGGAAAGTAAGCCTTTTCCACCTTAGTAAATAATTTTAAAAAAAAACAGATTATGAAAATTTCAAAAAGCGTTAAATTTTAAATTGCTTAATATGCTTGTAAATAAAATCTATATTGATTAAAATATATGTAAATAAATAGGTAGGTAGGTACACAAAAATAAAAATTTACAAAATAATTGAAAAACTTATAGGGAATTTACCCTATAAAATCAGTACCTATAAATAAAAAACAGGTTTAGAAAATGTAAAAAGAACCTATTATAAAATTACATTCATATGTAGATATATATTATAAATTAATGTTTCTTATATAGAAAAAAATATCGATTGTTTCCATTGTTACCAAAATTTACAAATAAAAAATTAATACTATACTTATATCATGACTAGAATTTGTTAGCTTTCCTCTTCTGGACGCATGTTTCCATTTATCAATACTAACCGATTTGCGGCTTCCTTGTCTATTTGATCTTCAGCACATTTAACACTACTTAAAATTTCTTCCTCGGTGGAATCTTTATTTTTGACTTTTCTAAAAAATATATGAATTAAGAATAAAACATAAGATATAGAATAGACACTGACAACTTACTTGCCGAAAGCTTCCCCTTCTTCAATTGTTTCTGGTAAATTTTTATTCAATGTTTCTGGTAGAATAAGGGACATAACTCCGCCAATCAGAGCTAAGGTTCCAAATATTAATAATGGAAGCGGTTGCCATACATGAGTCTGAAACAGTATATGACAGTGATGAAAGTGATACCTTTCAAACGAGGAGATATTTAGCACGAGGCGTCAGCCGAGTCTCCGAGTTTTAGAATAATCACTGTCATACGAGTAATGTACACTATTATTCCTACAACCACAAAGAATTATTAAAAACGCCTTTGATTTGTGAAAAAATGAAATTTGCATACTAAGGATTATGTTCCACTTAATATCTGGTTTCATAGTTTGTCAATAGGCTTTTCCTTTATTTGTAATTTAACTTTTTCATATTTTATTTATCATAGGAAGAACTTATCTTGGATTGACTTCTAGATTAACCAGAATGAAAAATTTTAAATTTAATCAAGGAAAGATGCATTAAACATAAATTTAAAAAATCCACCCAACAAGGAAGATTACAATTCAAAATAATTCTGTAAATTATTTAATGTTTTTATAAAAAAAAGTCAAATACTCTTGATCGGATTTGAACCTGTGACCTTGCGATCTGTGGGCTAGAGCTCTATCCTCTACGCTATCGCTACCGATAAATATTTGTTGTTTAATACATGACACTCTCTTCAGCGCGACTTGTTTTTTCTGGTAATAAGTTTTCTAGTATATTATTAACATTTTTTATAATTTCAGGTGGCGTATTTTCACGCTCTAATTCTGAATCACTCGACAAATACATGATAAATAAGTTAAACACTTTACAATTACTGCTTTCTAAAATTTGTTCTTTTTAATAAATAGGGGTTGTCTGTCAAATTGGCTCCATATGTTCAAATTACATAGTGTGCCTTGATATTTCAACACTAGTGTTGAAATATTTTTTTCAGCACGCGTGTGATATATGGCGTTTTCTAGCCAAATTAACCGTGCTTTTTTTTCATTTTCCCAGGTGGTCGTAGGAAAATTATTTATTTACAATATATAAAAAAAAAAAGTAACATAATTTAAAATATCAATGTAATATGTTCTGAGAGTTTTTACTAGTTTAGATGATGATCTGTTAATACAAAATATGTTTAAAGTATTGGGCGATAAATTTATCGCCTATTTAAAAAAACATTTACCAGTATATTGATGTATGGGGCTGTAACAGATCCAACACGGGCACAGGTTGAGCCAGCTCCCAACCCAGCATTTCTTATAACAGTAGGAAATTGTTCAGTTGAAAAAATGTATACTGCGCCATAGCTTGCTGTTATAGCTAGTTTTCCTACCATCGCTAAGGATACTGTAAGCCACTGCAAATCTAAAGAATAAAATATACAAAAACTTATTCTCACAATCAAATCTGTAGAGTACATTTTACATAAGTTGCGGACTCCGTCATTGGTGTACATACATACATAAGAGGAGTGCCATGAAGTAAGTATAACATCTAATTTATGATTACAGCTAAGCTTTAAAAAAATGACTAAACTATACACATAATCATATTTTAAAGATATTATAAAATATACAGGTTGGTAGAGTCTACATTTTACATACGTTGCAGGCTCCGTCATTATACATACATAAGAGAATAAGCAGTGTTTCTAGTGGGATGAACTAAAACATCTAATTTGTGATTAGTGATCAGATATGACTATATAGATCCAATACCTAAAGTTATTGTGAGATATACACGGTCATATGGAGTACATTTTACATATGTTTTGGCCACCATAAGTGGTGACACGAAGTAAAAAATCTAAATCGTGATTGGAGATACGGACATTCTTTTATGAAGAATTATACAAAACTTCAAAGATTCATAATTATTAAGAGTTATTGCAAAATATACAAGGTCTTCAAGAATTAAAGGTCCAGGGCAACATGTTGTTTTAAATTATTTTTCAATTCTAGGGGGACTAAACGTACAGTTGCCCTAATTTTTCCTACAGCTAAATCGTGATGTTTTTAAGATATCATCTTAAGAAAATTAGAATATATACCTTTTGGAACAATCATTGTACAAAGCAACGCCGTCCCAGCTACAATCATACATCCACACATAATATTCTTTCTGCCCCAGACGTTAAGAGTCAGAATAAGGAACACATAAGCAGGAATTTCCACTGCTCCGGATATGACGAAATTTATGTATGGGTTTCCTCCCAAACTGTTTGTGTTCCACGATAGTCCATAATATGTTATGTTGTTGGCAAACCTATGAATGAAATAAATATAAATAAGGATTATACTGTCATTCATTTCCCACCTACCAATCAAAAAATATAATAAGCGACCTCTTTCTTAAGTTGGGATATTTAAAAATGTCCAAAATGGTGGCTTGTTTTTCATCGGGATCTTTTTTGACTGTATCTTCAGTTGGTGCTAACAGTCTATCCAATGTATCATCTGACACAGTAATGTTATTAGATTTTGCCGCTATATGTATTAATCTTTTAGCTTCCTGGATTTTGTTTTTGCTTATAAGCCACCTAGCTGATTCGGGAATAATCCTAAAAATAATATTGGATTTTAAAAGAATACTGATAAGATTAAGGTGTATTAAGTTGTATTTTTATAATAAAATATTTTACAAAAGTTAGGAATATTGGTTTGGTGTTATCTTTTAATTATTTATTTTTAATATTGCCATATATAGAATTACTTAAATTTAAAACTTTTCTTACCACCAGTAAGTCAAGAAGACCAGTCCAGGCAAAGTAAGGGCTAACTGTAGCGAGCGCCATTCTGTTATATAGATGGCAAATAATGCTGTTAACATGTACCCAATCGAAAAAAACATATGACACACTGTACCTGCTATCATTCTTTTAGATGGACCCACCATTTCAAGGCCTATGAAAGCAAAAAGAAACAGTAAAAATATCGATTTTTAAGGATTTCTGTCGGTATAAAATATATACGGAAGTCCTACCTATTACATAAGCTACTAAAAACACTCCAGATGTTGTTGCCCCTACGACAGCTCTAGCAATAGAAAACGTCCAGAATTCTGGAGCAAATGAAGCGATTATACCAAAAACAACTTGTATTACTAGTGAGAGAAAAAAAGTGTTCTTTCTTCCCCATCTAAAATAAATTTAAAAAAAAATAGGCAAAAATGATATCTTGTGTAAGGACAAAAACATTATTCGGTTAGTTTGGTAGGAAATAGTATACCTAGTAGGAAAAGCTAAACATTCCCGGACGACCGTAAATATTGTATGTCGAGGCGCAAGCCGAGATTGACAATACGGAGTCCGGGAATGTGACTTTTTCTACGAGGTATACAAACTATTTTTCCGTAAATCGAAAATTATTAAAAGGACATAACTTATTACAATCAACTTGTTAAAATTTTGAAATAAATAATATTAACTTTGTTCACAAATAAAGGATATGCCATTAAATATTTGTGTTGTAACTATGACGAATTTGGGGGCACGGTGACCTCAGACGTTCAGTCGGTTAAAAGGGGTGTGCCCCAGGGGTCCATCCTGGGGCCGCTACTGTACATTCTATACACGAATGAGCTACCGGGGGTAACGTGTCACCACACCGTTCAGTACGCTGATGATACGACTCTTATTTTTAGCCTTGAGGGTATTGCCAATGTGGCCAATGAGGTGGATCAGGCACTGCGACTTCTAAAGGTATGGTTCGACTCAAATAATCTTATTTTGAACATAAATAAAACACAGTTGTTAAAATTTTCTTATCAAAATTCTGGTGAATCAGAGAATTTGATTTTGAATGACATTATATATGAAACTGTCAATTCTGCTGTATTTCTTGGGGTAACCATAGATTCCATGCTCGATTGGAGACAACACATTAATTCTCTCGCTGGTAAAGTCTCCCAGTTTACTTACGCTCTGGGGGTTTTGTCGAGAAGTGTTGGGAAGGCAGCTGCCCTTACGGCATATCACGCTTATGTCCATTCTAGAGTTCGGTACGGAATCCTGTTTTGGGGTGGTAGTGCCGACGTGTCTAGAATAATGATTCTGCAGAAGGCCTGTCTACGCAGAATCTTCGGAATGGGAAACATGGACAGCTGCCGACCAGTATTTCGCAGATGGGACATCCTCACTGTGATAGGCACATACATCTACGAAGCGGTACTTTTTTTTAGACTTAATAGAGGATTGTTCGAGGAGACATATAGGGATCATGATCACCTCACCAGAGGTAGACATGACCCCCTAACTCCGAGATATAACTTTACCTATCTGCAAAAAAACGTGCACTATATGATAATAAAAATAGTCAACAAGATACCTAACCACATTAAGAATACTACCGTTGCCAAACTTCGGTCGTCACTTAAGCGATTTCTTGTATCCAAGGCCTACTATACTGTGGAGGAATTTCTCAATGATGTGTAAATTTTTTTTTCTACTAGCGTGCGGAAAAACGCATTTTCCGCGTTTTAGTGCGGAAAATCCACTTTTCCGCACCATGCGGCAAAGATTTTTCCGCACTGTTATATTTTGAAATTAAAGTACCGGAGGAGATTCTTTTGGCGGCTGAAAATCTCAAAGAAGATTTATTGCCAGAAAAATCAAGAAAACGGTATGAAAAAGAATACACCCCAATCTTTACTGGAGAACCGCAACCAACAGGCTTCTGCTATTAATTTAAGTAGTGCTAGTAATTGTACGTTTACAATTAATTACAATATAAATAAGTAAATTAATATTGTAAAATTTGGTTCATTGTAATAAAAATTTAAAAAAAAACTCCGTTTTTTAAATTATTTTCAATTTGTTTCCTCACGCTAGTAGAAAAACTATTGTTCCTAACACGTGCAGAAACCTATTTTTCCGCACTTAAATGCGTTGACACCATTCCGCTACGCGTCGTGCTGTCAACGGCATTTGCGTGCGGAAAAATCGATTTTCTGCACTTGTTAGGAAAATAGCTATAATGATATGTAAATTTGACGGTTTTTGTACCCGAATTTTAAACTTTTGTATGTAAGAGTCAGTATTTTGAATATAGATATTAAAGTGTTGTGTCTGTAAGTTGGTCCTTTATATAGATTTTGTACGGTAATAAGTGATGTTCTTACTCTATCTTTTTGGTGATTGTACTTTTATTCCTTTTATTGTTTTATATGTTTTCTACTAGTTTTAGATGACAAGTTCTATACTGTTTTGTATTTTTAACAGAACTAATAAAGAAATTAATATTATTATTATTATTATTATTATTATTATTATTATTATTATTATTATTATTATTATGGAAACACAGTAATATTGAATTGTCAAGCTTAAGACATTTTAGTTTACAAGTAGCCATACAGAAATAATATTTCCTAACAGTTATTTTAGTAACGACTAAGTGTAAGGAAATATTGACTTTTTCTTTCAGAAATGTTATCACAAATGTCAATATTTCCGATCGATTTTCGGAAAAATTGTATTGTTAGTTGATTCCTTATTATTACCTATCTGATAATTCTCCAAACCCGATAGATCCAATCATCACACCGAACATGAATAAAGAATTTCCAGTTGCTATGAGGTAAGCCTTTTCACATGTTAATTTCCACTAAAATTTAAAAAAAATACAAAATATATTTTATTATATGACATGATGTCCTTGGTCGACACATCTTTTCAGCGGTATGGGGTCTCTATGAAAGCGATGCGAAGCACCGCTCCCCCCCCCCCCCCCCCTACTTAACATGACACAAAAAAATATATAAGTATAAAGTATAGTAGCGTTTAGTGTCCATATAAGTAAAATACAAAGAACCTTTTTAGCGGCAGGCGGACAAAATAGGTAGTATCTATCTTTTGCAAAGTACACAGGGACGCCAAAGGTAATGGGTTTCCTGGGGCATAGGTCGACAATGACAGGATATCTCGTCCTATTAGGACTCATCAGAAAGCCATAAACCTGTAAGCAATTCCCAATACAGCGAAAATATGCTTTCAAGATATTTTTAAGAATAAATATAGGATAGGAATTAACTGTTGTTCCTACAGATGGCGATACTGGGTTTTCATCATGTTTTTATACTTAAAAATATCATGAAAAAATATTTTCGCTGTATTGGGAGTTGCTTATACAGGTCTTGGCTTGCTGATGAGTTCTAACAAGGACGAAACAGCCTGTCATTGTCTACCTGTGCCCCAGGGAACCCATAATATATTTACTACTTGGCTATTACATATACATACCTCTATTACAGAAGTATATCCATAAGTATCATTATCATAGATGAAATCATGACATGATATAGTAGTTTTGTTATCATTATATCTTGAGCAAGAAGAAAATTTTTGATCTAAAGCATTGTAAGGATACCATTTTTCTAACTCGCTTCTGTTAAGATGATAAGATGCGTTTGAAAACTCGTCTGGTAGTTGACATCTGAAAACAGTGTAAGATAAAAATACCACTAAAATATTGTACTGTAAATTTTGGAAGGCAGTCTATTGAATTCTTTTAATTTCTGTTGTGTAGTGTATTTTTGTTATGAATAATTTTTTATGGAAGTGTATAAGGTAGGCAACCAGACAAAACTTCACGGAGTTGTAATTGCCAATTCTTCAATTTTTTCAATTATTGTTGTAAATACAAAATATAACCTTAAAATTACAGATCTGTTATATAGATAATTACAACAAATATTTGTATTTTTTAACTTTAATTCAGCGTGAAGTGTTAAAAGTTTAAGAGCCGAACAATGTATTATATAGTTATCAGGAAACAAAAAGATAATGATACTCCTCAAATTTCTGGGGTTGTTCGCAGTGCCTATGCTTCAAACATGGCAAATATGTTCTATGGGAGCCTTTTTAACGAAGTAAGTAATAAAACGTGTTAGCTCTTATCTAAGAATGTTAACCTATTGTCTTATATCTTTTCAGACCACACTGCAACTCATAGTGATCCTGTCTGCAATCCTTTTTATCTTTTTCCATGTACGACTAACATACTGCCTATTTACCATTCCTCTAGTACTTACTCTGATATACCTCTTCATATATGGAACAGTAACAATGAAATCTGCACAAGTAATGTATGACAAAAAGCCTTTAAAAGCTTGGGTGGCTGAAGCTTATGAACCACCCTTTTTCACAAAAGACCCCAAATCATGTTACTATAAAGTTATAAGTGAGATAGAGTTGGAAAGTTTATGTGAGAGGCCTGAGGGCAGGAAAAGGGTAAGAAGATACATTACAATACCTAAGCAAGGCAGGGGCAGTCATATTCATAAAAAGGTGTACAACATTCATGTGTCACCTCTCTTTCATTACTTTTACCCTTTTTTATGAATAAAAACCCTACAAAAGGTTTCTTAGATAGTAGAAAGCATTTTGAAAGGCACAACTAAAGCCCAATTTTTAGTTAAAGCTATAATAAGTATATTATAATAATATAGGTACTATCTTAGGTCTGATGTAGAGTCCATTTTAAAAAAAAGTTACAGTAGAAATAAAAATATATTACTTAAACATTATTTTTAGAATTAAAAACCTTAATAAGTAAATTAGTATATTATATATTCTTAAGTTGAAATTAATGTACTGTCTAGGGTTGAGGCCAGGGTAGTTGTAACCTCGGTGCCATTAGTGTTGGACAATTCTTCATTATCACCATGGTCATGAAGATTCTCTTCTGACAGCTCGTCGTCATAAAGAACTTCATCAAATTTCCCAAACATTACTTTATTCGGTACTTTCTGTAACATATTACCTCTTAAATCTAAAGTTTTGCCTTGTATAAGCTCTTGAAAGGCATTTGGGTTAATTTTCTGTATGCTATTATCATTCAACAACAAAGAATCAATGTAATATACTCCTTTAAACGTGTTCCTTTCAATTTCACTTATGTTATTAGAGCTCAAGTCAATTAGGGAATCATAACTTTCCATCGTAATAAAACAGTCCCAAAAAAAGAACTCGTAAACAAATAAAAGCTTGTTGTTACTTAAGTTTATTTGTCTTAGATTAGTAGTCTTAAAAAAAATGTTAGGCTTCAAACTGTACAGGTTGTTTCGGCTGAGGTCAAGTATTTCTAAAGAG
This sequence comes from Polydrusus cervinus, assembly GCA_935413205.1. NCBI lineage: Eukaryota > Metazoa > Arthropoda > Insecta > Coleoptera > Curculionidae > Polydrusus > Polydrusus cervinus. The sequence goes on from OW284516.1 coordinate 9,825,919, forward strand.
GTCAAATTATAAAAGGCGTGTTGCTCAACTTCTTCAATAGCATTTCCTGTAAGTGATAGTTTAACCATATCTAGAGAATGAAATACTCCATTTCTTATCACTTTTATGTCGTTAAAGGTTATGGATATGGACCTTATTTTGGGTACTCCTAAAAATGCACTTGTTTCTATATCTTGAAGGCCACAGCGAGTCACAGTTAGATACTGAAGTTTTGGAAGATTTTTAAAACATCCCGTTTGTAGCACTGGTATACGTTGGTTTTCAGCTATTATTTCGGTAGCGTATTTTTCATCGTTAACAGTATCTGCAAGTTGTGATATAACTTTTCTTTCATCACGATAGACTGTAAAAGATACATGATCGAAACATTCTCCTTCGATTTGAGGAATAACTGAGTTTATTAACAAATATACCGCCGCGAATAATATTTTATACATTTTGTTTTATTTGGTTGTAAAGTCAGGATGACACTACTAAACCAATTTTTCAGTGCAAATGTAAATTTATCTGTTCTTGTGTTTATTTTTTGTGGGAAATATTTATAAATAATTCATTTTATCATTGGAGGCGGTATCAAAAACCACTGATTTTTTTTTCACAGGATCGTGTCCAGGATATACCTAATTAACTCTGATTATAAATGCGTTTGTGTCCGGAAATTGCTATCGCCTAGAACAAAAGTATTTATGCAAAAACATAATGATATTTTGCGTTTATTTTAGTAGTACCTAATTCTTGACTATAAAATCTGTTTCGTAGTTTTTTATATCTACCTTTTCTGGTGTAAATTTTTAATATTTTTATATAAAATGTGTTTTGAAACAACCTAAACTTTATAGGATCTTTTCTTTGGTGTTTACAAAGAACTTTAAAGGGTTATTTATTCTTAAAATGGAAAATACATCTAAAAAATTATAGGAGTGTGCAGATTCCATAATTTTTGTGTTTTATAAACCCTCATATATTTGTCACCTAATGATGGTTTCTGATTTTTTTTTAGATAGTGGGTACCGTAGCTGTAATGCGACATTCTCAAAATCAAGAGAAGGCTTGGTTATACAGACTAACAGTTGATGAAAGGTGAGTAAGGTGAAGTGGGGTAAGTGGGAATCGGGGGCAAGTGGGTTTTTTTGTAATAATTGTAAAAAAAATTACTTTTAAAAACTAAAATCTTAATAAAATGGTTTTTTGGACTTTTATAGACCCCAATATAATGTTAAAAAAATTTTAATATTTTTTTTAAAGTAACATCGTCTACGTCAAATGTATCTAAACTTCGTCTATAGTTACAAATTACGGCAAAACTTTTTAAAATTTTTTATCTGTACTAATTTAAAACTTAGGTTCAAAGTTTTTGTAGTGACCACGACATTGCTTACTTTAAAAGTAAAAATTTAAACCAGTAGATGCAAATACTAAGTATTATTCAAGAAATTAGACATCAAGAATTTTTAGAAAAATAATAAAAAAAACATTTATTCAATTTAATTCTCAAAAAAAAAAAATAAATCAACCAAAAGAAATTATTTATTTCAGTGTAGAAACTAAGTGTTTCTAATTAAATTTAAAAGTAAATTTAAGATAAAATCATTTGATAACGATTAAAAATTTTAAAATACAAATTTAAAATTTTGGAGAAGTGTTTAACAAGTTTTGAAAAAAGTTAAGAAATTTAAGAAATAATCAAAAAGAAATTTAAAAATAATTGAGAATTAATTTAAACAGCAATCAAGGAATTTGAAAATATTTATTTATGAAATAACCAAATTTTAACAATAATTTAAACTCGTAAAGTCTAAATAAAATTATAAAAAAAATTGGAAAAATATTTATTATTGAATAAATAAATTTTAAAGGTATTTTAAAATGAGTCTAAGAATCTAAGTAAAATTTTATAAAAATTGGAAAACATATTTATTTATAAAATAAATAAATTTTAAAAATATTTTAAAGTTAAGAAAAATACAGATAATATTTTAAAGTATTAATTAATTTAACTAGTATCATGCAGAGTCCACTCCAAAAACACCCCCTATTCTCTTCGCGGACACGTGCATCTAAAATTAGTCATAGTCCCCTTTTTTTTAGGTCAAAACAGTCGGGGTGTAATTTCTGTTCTTTTACCAGATCACCAAAAATTATCCGGTTAATTCCTTGCACCTGTAGTGGACCCTTCCTTTGAATACGGTTTCACATGCGATTTTAAACCTTAAAGACCAATAAATTATCAGATTGACAGAATAAAGAGGGTTGATTGTGCCCTAAAAAGCGTGAATCATGGAGGGGTGACACCCTTAATAAACACCTGCAATCGCATCTCAAGGGGTGATTTTTGGATATAAAAGGCTGAACAACGTCTTGGGTGAAGGCAGTCTAGAGTCTATAACGAAAAAGGGTTACGTGCTCGTGAAAAAGTGAAATTACGTCAGTTCGGAGTCAAAGTTAAAAAGTTAGTTCTGTTGGTGAAATCTGAGGGTGGGACCTCGGCCCACCTTCCAGCCGGAAGTCTTAGAAGTTTTTAAAAATAAAAATGAGTTTGAAATAGTTCAGAATTTCACATAAAAGTAGTCTAAATTTTAAATCGTGTTTTTAATCGGAAAAACGGAAGTTTTGGAGACGAACGAAATGCGTATTTGTAATTTTAACGCGGAACAAAAATATGAAATTTTATTAATAAATAAAATTGAGTGTTTATGGACAAAAGTAATAGACAAAAATTTAGAAAACAATTATCAGTTCTCAGTGACAATGAATTGTTCACCGTACATACGTGCCAGCTCGCAGCTGAGGTTAACAGTATACCTTTTCGGGCGTGAAAGACACTTCAGTCAGTAATCGCGGGTTTCAGCCGCTCGAAACTCTCGAATACGAGGTGCGCGCGGAAAGTATTATCGCTTTCCTATAAAGACATGAATTATGTAGTAGCAAAAATATGTGTTGTGAGCCAAAAGTAATATTTATTGGAAAATTATACAGGATTGTGAAAAAGTGTCAATTTTGCTCCCTTTTCGAAATTTTCGAATTTTTACAACTTTACTGAATAAACTCATGGAAATAAGTGATCCTGTGTTTATTTTGCTACTTATGGCTCTTATAATTGCATATTGACTGTGACGCACCGTATTCTTCCCGAATCCACACTAGAGTAGAACTTGTAGCCACCACCTCGTAGCTAGGCCAACCAACTGAGAGATTAATGAAAGAGGATACGGGGTGGGCGCAATAATTGGTGTCAGGTGTGGGGTTGTTTAAAATGCGAGGTCATCAAGTTTATGGGCCAGCACTCAGAAATTTTCAGCAAATACCTGATATCAAAAAATGTGGTTAAATTAAGTGCTAACAGAGGAGAATTCGACTCGTGGGTCACCCCTACGAAAGTGCCAGCAGTCAAACAACATCGCTTTTGCTACAAGATGACGTCAGTACATAGAAATATTGTCGACAGTCGTCGTTAGAAAACTTGAAAATTTTTTTATTGAAGATAGACCAGGTACGCGCACTGGAGAGCTAGACTGAACAACAGTGTCAATTGTTCGTTTAAAACTGAAACCTACAGGCAAAATATTTTATCAACTCAGAACTATAATTAATACTGACAATTAACTGGAATATTTTAAAAGAAAAATTTGAAGAAACAAGTTTGCGATTGTATGATAGAACTGATGATGAGTTTGTGAACAATTATTTAACAAGACTAAAAATTTTGACCACTGATGATCCAGAAAAGAAACTAGTTCCACAAAGGAAAAGACCATGACAAAAAGATACCAGATAAAGAATTGGAAGAAAGAAAGTTATCTAGGAGAACATTTTTTTTTTTAAATTTTGGAAGATGAAGACAAATTGTGCTAACAACTCTTGCAAGTAAGAACAAAAATATTAATTGTGACAGATTAGCTGAATAAAAGAATTTGACAAATGATGAGTGAGACAGAGATGAGATGAGTTGGACAAGTAAACGCTTCTGTAATTCAATATCCGGCGAGGTATATTGCCAGGGAAGTAGTTGTTTTAAGGTTACTTGTGTTATGCTGTAAAGCATGTTTGAGAAATGTTGTATTTTTCGTTTCGAGGAGATGAGGAAACTGGAAAAAGAAAAATTGTTAGAAAACAATTTTCGTGATTTTATGGCCGATCACCTTACGAAGGTTAGGTCAGTAAAAAGTTTGTGAATAGAAAGCTTGTCAGTAGAAGCTTGTGTTTGGAAAGCTTGTGATTTTGAAGTCCAATAACTAAAGGAAAGTTATGGTAAGGAAAGAGAATGGAATTCCTAGGAAAAGGCATAACCATAGGAGGTTATGGTTTGAAATTGTTGGAAGTTGGTGAGAAACATGGTGACAAGATTTTTGGTTATGGAAACTTCATCGTCTCCGCCACAGACGATGGAAAATAGATTTGAAACGATGGCGGTCGTCTAGAGTCTGTTATTATTTCCATAAAGGTTAGTTGATGAAAGTTACATGTATTCTCCGATGCAAGGAGGGTAACTTGCATAGATTTTATGGAATACTGCAGTGTGAAGAATTTGTAGAAGAATAAAGAAAATGCTTAGATGAAAAGCTAAAGTGTTCAGGGAACACGACGTGGTAGATATAGTTATTTCCTCACGAAACGAAGTTGTGTCCAATAGCAATTAAGTATTCAGAGTTACGACTCAACATGGTTCTTCAGTGAATAAATTGAAATCATGGACTATACTTAAGCTACTGTGGAAATGGGTTGAAAATTAAGAGAAAGCTAATTAATTGTCAAGTTCAAAAGTATCATTTTAAAATGATTGAAGACAAATCTACAATAATGAATGTCACAAGATAATATGCAAAGTTATTTAGAAGAGAATTGAAGAGTTTAAAAAATGGAATTCTGTTGATAGAAATACATTTTACAGTAATGTAACAGAGAAAATAAAATGGTTTTATTAAAAGAAAATGCGTCATCTTCAAGTGTTAATACTGAGGGCGACACCTAACGCCCTAACTGATAAAAATACTTCCAAACTACGCGTCAGAAAATCAATAACACGCGAGAGATGCGACAGCCGAATAAAGCGGAAAAATCAATATCTGGAGAGATGCGCGAGACAGACGCTTGTGGTGCTCCGCTGATTTCAGTGTGGGACAAGCGAAGCAGAAGAGAAACTCAATACCGAGCAGAATAGTGACGTCACAGCGAAACATATGATCGTTGCTTAGAAAGTTATGAATGAATATGCTAGAAGAATTTATCGATTTTATGGAACAACGAAGATAATCGTGACGTATAGAGTTTGTGGTTATGTAAGCACTGAGTATACACGGGAAAAACAATAGTAAAACAAAAAGAGACGAAAATCAGTAAAAAGAGTTTGTTTCGGAATTTTAATAATAACAAAGTGTGACAGACTTACGAATTTATAAAGGTGTTTCCAAGAATTTTGTGTGATGGAAAGAGTGAAGAAAAATGGACTTCCTGATGTTGATATGGAAGTGAAAAACGTGACTGGAATGCCATGTGACTTTGGAGACATAAGCAGTTATACCAAGTGTTGTGTAATCTGGTATGAAGTTTGTGAAAGTGAAAATTTGTTTTTAAAAGAAGATTGTAAGTTTTAAGGTAAATTGTTCTATTGACCGATTTTATTATTCCAAAGTCTAGATTGCCAGGTAAAAGGAAAAATAAGAAAAGTATGAAATTTTTGAATCAAGAAACATTACGTTTACAATAAGAAAAAGTAAAAATTAACAAAGATATTTTGATGCAACAAAATTTAGTTAGATAAATCTATTTGTTTGGATAATAAAAAACAAGAAAAATAGTTTTCTGAAAGTGATATGAACAAATAAATAAAATACTAATAACTAAATAAAATAAATTATTATCTAAATGTTGAATAGTTTTTTTTTATACAATAAATTACTGGCAGTTTAGAACACATTTTGTTAAATTATTTCAATATATAAGGGAATAATAAAGAGGAATGATTTTAAATATTATTGCGAAAAATAACGAATAATGTTATAACAATTATTAGGATAGATGAAAATAATTGTTATTTCATCAAGAGCTGTGTATGCTCACATATGTTAGTAGTTTTAAACTAAGTTTAAGGTATTTATTAAGGGTTCATATGTTAAGAACCATATTGAAAAAAAGGTAAGATTTTGCAAAATGGAGAATTGGAAACCTATAATGGCGTGGAAAAATTTAGTTGGAACTATTTATAAAAATATTGCAAAATGTTACTTAGAAGAGATAATATATTAGATATAAGGAAAAGGCCACAAACAATATTTTTGCTAAAAATTAATTGTTTAAACATAATTTATCATGCATTCATTGGAACAAGAACTGATCGATTATTTGCGTAGTAAAATATCGGGAATAGGCGATAAAAATTAAAACGAAAATTAAGTATAAAAAGATCGAAACTAGGGAAACAATGCCGTTATTTTACACAAGCTTATGGTGACATATAAATTGCGGTTGAAATATTTAAAAAGTAACTAAATACCGGACTGTTTGAGCATGAGGGATGGAAGTGTAACATCGAAACACATTTATTAAAAATATGTTTCGATTTGATAGGGATGGAGTGGTGTAGTGACCACGACATTTGCTTACTTTAAAAGTAAAAATTTAAACCAGTAGATGCAAATACTAAGTATTATTCAAGAAATTAGACATCAAGAATTTTTAGAAAAATAATAAAAAAAACATTTATTCAATTTAATTCTCAAAAAAAAAAAATAAATCAACCAAAAGAAATTATTTATTTCAGTGTAGAAACTAAGTGTTTCTAATTAAATTTAAAAGTAAATTTAAGATAAAATCATTTGATAACGATTAAAAATTTTAAAATACAAATTTAAAATTTTGGAGAAGTGTTTAACAAGTTTTGAAAAAAGTTAAGAACTTTAAGAAATAATCAAAAAGAAATTTAAAAATAATTGAGAATTAATTTAAACAGCAATCAAGGAATTTGAAAATATTTATTTATGAAATAACCAAATTTTAACAATAATTTAAACTCGTAAAGTCTAAATAAAATTATAAAAAAAAATTGGAAAAATATTTATTATTGAATAAATAAATTTTAAAGGTATTTTAAAATGAGTCTAAGAATCTAAGTAAAATTTTATAAAAATTGGAAAACATATTTATTTATAAAATAAATAAATTTTAAAAATATTTTAAAGTTAAGAAAAATACAGATAATATTTTAAAGTATTAATTAATTTAACTAGTATCATGCAGAGTCCACTCCAAAAACACCCCCTATTCTCTTCGCGGACACGTGCATCTAAAATTAGTCATAGTCCCCTTTTTTTTAGGTCAAAACAGTCGGGGTGTAATTTCTGTTCTTTTACCAGATCACCAAAAATTATCCGGTTAATTCCTTGCACCTGTAGTGGACCCTTCCTTTGAATACGGTTTCACATGCGATTTTAAACCTTAAAGACCAATAAATTATCAGATTGACAGAATAAAGAGGGTTGATTGTGCCCTAAAAAGCGTGAATCATGGAGGGGTGACACCCTTAATAAACACCTGCAATCGCATCTCAAGGGGTGATTTTTGGATATAAAAGGCTGAACAACGTCTTGGGTGAAGGCAGTCTAGAGTCTATAACGAAAAAGGGTTACGTGCTCGTGAAAAAGTGAAATTACGTCAGTTCGGAGTCAAAGTTAAAAAGTTAGTTCTGTTGGTGAAATCTGAGGGTGGGACCTCGGCCCACCTTCCAGCCGGAAGTCTTAGAAGTTTTTAAAAATAAAAATGAGTTTGAAATAGTTCAGAATTTCACATAAAAGTAGTCTAAATTTTAAATCGTGTTTTTAATCGGAAAAACGGAAGTTTTGGAGACGAACGAAATGCGTATTTGTAATTTTAACGCGGAACAAAAATATGAAATTTTATTAATAAATAAAATTGAGTGTTTATGGACAAAAGTAATAGACAAAAATTTAGAAAACAATTATCAGTTCTCAGTGACAATGAATTGTTCACCGTACATACGTGCCAGCTCGCAGCTGAGGTTAACAGTATACCTTTTCGGGCGTGAAAGACACTTCAGTCAGTAATCGCGGGTTTCAGCCGCTCGAAACTCTCGAATACGAGGTGCGCGCGGAAAGTATTATCGCTTTCCTATAAAGACATGAATTATGTAGTAGCAAAAATATGTGTTGTGAGCCAAAAGTAATATTTATTGGAAAATTATACAGGATTGTGAAAAAGTGTCAATTTTGCTCCCTTTTCGAAATTTTCGAATTTTTACAACTTTACTGAATAAACTCATGGAAATAAGTGATCCTGTGTTTATTTTGCTACTTATGGCTCTTATAATTGCATATTGACTGTGACGCACCGTATTCTTCCCGAATCCACACTAGAGTAGAACTTGTAGCCACCACCTCGTAGCTAGGCCAACCAACTGAGAGATTAATGAAAGAGGATACGGGGTGGGCGCAATATTTTTACATCCTCAAAGTTGTAATCACTAACGTTATCTCTTGTATTTTGTTAATACTTCGATTTTTCAGGTTTTCAGTTTTAGGTCCAGAGTTCCCACTTGCCCCGCTTTTTTTGTTAGTGGGGTAAGTGGGGATTAATTCCCAATTGTCCCATTTAAATTGTTTATATTAATAAAATTTAAAGTGAAAATTTTTAAGAAGTTGAAAAGTGAGATTGTGCGTAATCTGCAAAAACTATAAAGTTAATAAAAACTTAAAAACCGTATTACGTAGTTTTAAAAAAGTTATAGAAGAAGAAATCTCTAACATATAAACTTCTTTATTTTTAAGAATTTTTTAATTCTAAAAAAAAGCCTGTTGTTGGTGAAGTCGCAATAGATTAACCCACTTACTCAAGTTGAATATAACATTACTCAAACGCGATTTATAAGTTGAAAACCCACTTACCCCAGTACCTGGGGCAAGTGCGTTCTATGGGTATATTTTCGGGGGTAAGTGCACAAATGCATCAAAATTACCGATAATTTTTGAATGAAATTTGTTTTTTTATAATTTCAAGAGTTTGTTTTCATATTTTCGCGAAAAACCCCGACTCCGCAGGAGGAGTACAGTATAAAAAACATTCTTAATCTTTGTAGGTATAGAAGAAAGGGTATAGGCCTGAAACTCGTAAACATCGCACAAGAATGGTGCAAAACTCACAAATTTAATAAAATAGATCTAGCCATGAGTGAGTACCAAGAGGGAGCAAGACAACTTTTTGATAAAGCAGGGTAAGTAATGAGTATTCATTTCAATAAAACTACTCTAGTCTATTTCAGAGAGGTGTAGAGTAATAAAATGGGACATTCTGTCCAGTTCGGCTTAATTTCGGTGTCAGCCGTAGGCGTAGATAAATTTTGTGCATTAAATTATTTATGATAACTAACCAAAGAAAAAAAAGAAGATAATTTGATAAAAAAGGAACTATTAGCTATAGCAAATTTACACAAACATCGTTTTATGAAATATGCCGTGGAAGATATAGCTGAAAAACATATAACATGTAACTGTGCTGCGCACACCGCCATATCATTGCGAACTAAATACTATAGAACTTATATGGGCGCAAGTGAAAGGATTTGTAGCAACACACAACACGACATTCAAAATAAAAGACATTAAACTACTGTTTGATACCAGAGTACTGACGAAAAGCAGTCCATCATGTCATTAAAGAAGAGGGGAAAATGTGGGATCTTGACCACCTGATCGATCGGACCGTCAACCCGTTAATTATAACGGCAAGAGGAGATAACAGTTCCTCAGATAACGAAGAATATTATGATTTTTTATAATTTAATTTCTGTATAATGTATTTTGTATTTTTTTTGTTTAATAAAAAATAAGTGTACCTAATACTATGTACCATCGCGCCGATAAAAAACTGGGACAGGAAATTTTTCTATTTTCTCCTAGACTATTAAGAATAATTTTACATCAAGCCTGGTACCAGTAAAATGTCATGAAAATTTGCATGTCAATAAAGATTGTCACCGTTGATTGTCACTTTATGATTGACTCGTCAAACATACAATCATATATTATTTGTAAATATGCCACAATTAACCCCCCAGCAAAAGGCAATTATTTATAGTCGGTTGCGAGATAGTGTTGCTATTAGGGATATTGCAGATGAACTGGGAGTAAGCAAGAATACCGTGCTATTGGCAAAACAAAAAATAGCAAGACATGGGACTATTATTAGGAATGCAGGTTCTGGTCCCCCTAAAATTTCTACTGATGATCATGATAGAAGACTGGTTAATTATCTAAGGGATCATCCCTTCGAAACTGCAATCAAGGCAAAAGAAGAGACGAATTTTCCAGGTTCTGCAAATACCGCTAGAGACAGGGTTCGAAATTCCGATATACGAAGCCGTTGTGCTGCCAATAAAAATTTTTTAACGGAAATAAATAAACAGGGCAGGTTAGAATTTGCACATGAATATATTAATCAAATAAATTTATGGGAAACAGTTATATTTTCTGACGAGAAAACTTTTCAGTCATGCAATAATGGGAGAATTCGGGTGTATAGGCCTTCCGGCATGCGGTATGATGAGAGATACACCCACAAAACCAACCAAAGTGGGCGTTTCTCCATAAATGTTTGGGGCTGGATTAGCGCTAGAGGACCAGGACTTTGCCAAATCGTCGAAGGAAGACTAACTGCAGCAGTATACGTTAATATACTAAACGAAGTGATGATACCATCGGTAAACGCTGTATACGGTCAAAATTACACATTTCAGCATGATAATGCTCCAATACACACAGCGCGCATTGTACAAAATTTGCTCCAAGAAAATAACATAGCAGTTCTTCCCTGGGCTTCGAAGAGTCCCGATTTGAACCCGATAGAAAACATTTGGGGTGCCATGGTCAAATCTATGTATAAACATGATTTTCAACCTAGAAACAGGGATGAATTACGTTATAGGATAAATCAAGCTTGGGATGAAATAACTGTCGAATTATGTAGAAACTTAGTTTTAAGTATGCCACAAAGGCTCCAAAAAGTAATAAACAGAAATGGTTCTATGACCAAATATTAATTTTGTGTTGTTTTGACAAACTTTGTGTTCGCAATTTTTTTCTTTTTATTAAATGTATTTTATTACCTGTATTAGCTTTATTTATTATTTTGTGGTAATGGTAAATATAATAATTTATAAAATATTTGACTTTAAAAAAATCTAATAAATTTACTTTATCCATATTATATGATGTCTCTCAAATTTAACCACCCCGTATCGAAAAATACAAAACATTCCATTATGTAACCTAGGTTACTTTTTAAATTTTGAATGTTTTTCCTTTTTAGCTCTAGACACCTTTTATAGTCTAGGGGATATGTATTTCTTACATTGTTTTTGTAAATCTCTTGTCCCAGTTTTTTATCGGCACAATAGTACATAATGCACGCCTTTGTCACACCATTTTCAGTGTTTGTGAATGGTTAACAATAGGCAAAACCCATCAATTGACCCAAACCCGGGTGGTACTACCTGCACTTGATGAAAATAAAGAATTTTGCAATTCAATCAATGCCAAATTATGAAAGTGGCTTAAATATTCGTTGGGTCACTCTGTAGTCCCTTTGCATGAATGAGCATTTATTACTCTACACCTTTCTGAAAAAGAGTATACAGGTATAACATATTTCGAAAAACAAAATACAAAAATCGCATATTTACAAAAAAAAGTTGTAGATGATAACTCAGTTATAAGTTTTATAACATAACAAATGATATAAAAGAAACGTTATTTGTAGAGAAGAAAAAAATACCAACTTTTTCTAAAAAGCTTCTACAAATGGAATCTTTTTTTTAGGTTTGAAATAGATCAGCTCTACCACAAAAGAATGTTTACCAGTGCCTATATGCTGCAAATGTATATTTTAACTTTAAAAGTGCGATCTACATTTAGCTAGTTAAATATAAGACTGAAATAAATATAGGTAATTTAGGTATTTGAAAAAAGATTAAGTTTTAGAAAATTCTTTCAAATCATTTGATTTGGTTTTGAAAGCATATTCCTGCTCATTTCTCAACCAATGTCGTTTTTTAAAGGCATTAATGTATTAACATTATATTACGAGCCTCTAAAAGATCATTTTTTACGACGCGACGTGTTACTTCCGTTGAATAAAAAATTGTAATATTAGTTAAGAGCCTTTCATACCACATTGAAACGCGGCATCGTTTCCTGGCGTGAGAATTTATTACCAAAATTTTACTAAGGGGTTTCCAAGAACTTCTAATTTGGCGGATACCTTATTGTTTTTCAAAAAAAAATTAATTTTAAAGCGTCAATTATACAGGGTGATTCACGTTGAGTGGCCTATTAGAAGATCTCGGAAACGAGTAAACTTATCTATCTAACAATTTGATAGCAGACATAATTGGCTTTAAGCTTTTAAAGCATTATATTTTAAGGTTTTTGTTACTTTCGGTTATACCGGAAGTTAATGCCAACTTTGCTATTTCAAACGGAACACCCTGTACATTTTATCATTTTTGATTACCTTATTAAAATATAAATAACTTTGGTTAATAATAATCTATTCCTATCTCTAACCGTTTTTGAGATATGAATTATAAAACGATTTTTTTGTGTAAAAACGCTCCGAAAAGAAAGTTTAGTAACTCTAATACTAATAAAGGTAAAAATTTTAAATTTTGTAAGCTTTCAAGTTATACATAGATCTTTAGTTTAAATAACTCAGGTTTCACGTTTTTTATACAGGGAGTTCCTAAAATTGTGCCTATGTTTCCATTTAAATAAATGTGCATAAGTCAATTTTTGCAAATAGAACACCCTATTTTTTGGCTTACTAACGCGTAGAGAATTAAATTTAATAACTAAATGCCTAATATGTTACAATCCACAATTTTAGTCGTTTTGGAATTATAAGCAATTTAAATAAAACATCTTAACATTTCTGTTTGTGTTAATGCGACATTATTTTTGAAAAAAAGGCTTCGACTAGGATTTTCGTTTGACTTTGAAAATCAGAAATAGTTAAGCAACGAACATAGACACTTAATAACAAATGGTAACAAAGTTCAAAGTGAAACGAAAATCCTAGTCGAAGCCTTTTTTTCAAAAATAATGTCTCATTAAACAAAATTTTAAGATTTTTTATTTAAATTGCTCATAACTCCAAAACGACTAAAATTGTGGAGTGTAAGATATTAGGCATTTAGTTATTAAATTCAATTCTCTACACGTTAGTAAGCTAAAAAATAGGGTGTTCCATTTGCAAAAATTGACTTATGCACATTTATTTAAATGGAAACATAGGCACAATTTTAGGAACTCCCTGTATAAAAAACGTGAAACCTGAGTTATTTAAACTAAAGATCTATGTATTACTTGAAAGCTTACAAAATTTTAAATTTTTACCTTTAGAGTTACTAAACTTTCTTTTCGGAGCGTTTTTACACAAAAAAATCCTTTTATAATTCATATCTCAAAAACGGTTAGAGATAAAAATAGATTATTATTAACAAAAGTTATTTAGATTTTACTAAGGTAATCAAAAATGCTAAAATATACAGGGTGTTCCATTTAAAATAGGAAAGTTGGCATTAACTTCCGGTATAACCGGAAGTAACAAAAACCTCAAAATATAATGTTTTAAAAGCTCAAAGCCAATTATGCCTGCAATCAAATTTTTAGATAGATAAGTTTACTCGTTTCCGAGATCTTCTAATAGGCCACTCAGCGTGAATCACCCTGTATAGATTCAAATTATATCATCCGCCATGCAGAACATTAAAATAGAAATATTTCAAACTATGCATGGATATTATCTTGAAAATCTCCACTGACGCCACGCCCCTTAATTCACGTGAATTTATTTTTTGTAATATTTTGTATATAAAAAAAGACATTTTACTTTGCCTTCATTAACCATCACTCTATTTGTAACACCCTGTATAACTGAATGATCAGTGGAACAGATAGATAAAAAAACTAATTTTAAGACAGATACACATTTAATATCCATAATTAATATTATTTATACCTGGCAAAATAACATCACAATGTATTTTATTATTTTTATTGACATTATTTATTAATTTAGATGAAATAATTAACAATTTTTATGTCTAAATTCAAGGTTTTTTCTTGTAACAATATGAAACCAAAGCCATAAAAAATAATGTAATTGATACTAATTATTGGTTCTACTGCTCAACTATATAAAAAAAATTGTGGAAGTAGTCCATCTCTCAGTGGAGTGATATTATAAGTAGGGGAAATTATACACACAGTCTGCTCTACTAGAAGGATTCCTTATTTAGAAAAACCTTAGTATCGTATTGTACATGTTTCGAAGGTAAAAACCTTCATGATCAGCGAAATAAAATTAATTTGATATAAATAAAAATGAAACTTGTAAAAGAGAAAAAAGTCCATTGCGTTCTCTCCACCATGACTTCTAAATAAGAAAACCACTAACCAACTAAGTACCAATGAACAATAACTTTCAGCAGATAAAGGGGCTCGTATGTAAAAAAACAAAAATTGTCGAGCTAGGGAAGCCTTTATTGGAATTGTACTAAATTGGCCATATTAGGGTTTAGGTAGTGACATATACCGGGTGGTCTACTAAGAATGACCGCCGGCCATATCTCAGAAACCAGTAATCGTTCAGCATCCGGGTAAATTTTTTTATGACAAAAGTGCCCAAGAGAAAACGCTGGAAATTATTTTTAAGTTCCGCATTTTGCCGCAAGAGGGCGTAATTGAAAAGTAAATTTTAAAATTTTACATATCTCCGAAAATTCCACATTAAGCTATATCTTTGATAACACCATTGAAAAGCTTGGACAATTATGCATCATTTTGGTCTTATGCTCATTGGCGTACCGACTTTAATAAGAGGGGGGGGAAGCTGTTGAAAGTGTAATCAGTTAAATCGCTGTAACTTATAAACGACTTATCCGATTTTAGCAAACTAAAGACTGTTTGGAAGAGAAGTGTATGCAATTTCACCAATCGTATTTAGTTGTCCGTAATGGTTCTCAAAAAAAAATGCTGAAGGGCGAAATTTGCAATAATAACACATTTTTTGATTTTACTCCGAAAAAATAAATAATGCGGTATAATTATGATACCATAATCGAAAAGTAGATGAAATTTGCTGTAAAAAATATTAAAACCGCAGCTCGATATCTCCGTTAGAATAATTTTTTCAACAATGAAGAAGCGATTATATATTTTTTAGAAAAAAAGTGATACGCCACTGACATTTTTCCATGTGGATATTATTTCTGATTACCCTGATCAATTCTGCATAAAAATGGTCTCTTGCGTTTTTCTCATCAGGCACACCGTTCTTAATTAAAATAATTAAATTAAATTAGATAGGCGGAAGCATGCCTATTACGTAAAGGTGATCATTTCCAACAATTTTTATAAAACAAAATTTTGCATTATCAGTGTTAATAATAATAATAAATAGTGACCACCCGGTACATGTTATCATATGTTAGGTAATCAGGACCCCCAAAAATCAGTCTAAATCTGCCCTGGGAAGAATATAGCACCGGTCTTCCAGCTGCCAACAAAATACATAAAACAAGTAGCTGCTGGCCATAAATTTTAAGAGATTAATGGTAGCATTTCTTATAGCAAAGCGCGATTAATTAAATATATTTTTCTGCGATGTGTTCTTATATCAGTATTTACGAACTTAAATAGAATTAATCATTTCCATAACACCCTGAATGTTGTTATTTTACCAAGACCATAGACAAGTTAAAGGGGTCCACCTTGAACTTTTTGGCAGGGCCAAATACAGCATCACTACTTGTGCATAAGAACAAATATATCTCCTTGCACCAAATTATGCATGTATTTAATAAAATTTATTTTTTATTATGATGACTGAATTTTTTTTTATACACGTCCATTTTGACCTCAATTTTAAGGTTTATGTGATAATTAAAATTCTAAATGTATGCTTTACATTTAACGTATGCTCAATAATTTAATACATACATTGCATAATATTGAATAAAAAATGATAACAGACTATGTAACTTGGACATTATTCTGAAATGTTACAAAGCTATAATATGTAATTATAGTAACTTTTGGCAACTGGCTGAATAGCTGAACAGCTCAAGCCAAAGAAACAAAATAGTAACTTTTGTATCAATTTTTTTAATAAGTTATCAAACTGACTGTAAAAAAGCATCGCAATAATGTAATGATTTACAACTTAACATGATTAATTCAAGACTAGTATGTATCGCCATCCTCTTCATAAACAATAAAATTATCATTATTAAACAATAATAAACTGGATAATATACTATTGTATCATTTAAAGGAATCTAATGTTTTTTTAAAAATTAAAACCATTAAAAAATAATTACATAATTTACTTACAAATTCAAAAATGTTTTCTTACCTATACTGGGGCTCCGCTATCAAAAACACATTTCCTAATTTGTGAAAGGCACATAGTATCGCTGGGAGGCATAGTAAAAAATATATCCTTTTCTGGTATTTTCCGAAATCTCCTAACAGTGGAATAACATCATCATAGCTCATATTTTAAAAACTAAAAAAAAATTTAGCTTTTAAAATTTCTAGTTTATGTACAGAGTGATTCAGTTTCTGTCCATCAGTCGAACACAGTTTATTATTTCCATGAATGATAATAAGTTGTACATTAAACAGTTGATCGGAATCTATCAGCTACAGCTCTCTTGGGTGCATCCAAATTCAGTGTTCTGAAGTGATATTGCAGTTCATTTATTCCACTGCTGTATATCTTATAAAGGTGTAACTAATGAACAAAAATGAAATGGCGGGACCGTGGGCCTATTAATGAATTTCCTGCCAAAATCTGTCACTTCTAAAAATGCCATAATGTCCTGTTGTTAAATGAATATAACACATATATCACAAACCTGTATTTAACCTGCAAGCTACACACGGTGACAAAGCGGGAGTGCAGGAAATGGTCAATTTTAAAAATTAAATTTAGTTTACAACTCGGTCTGTGTAAATATTTACTATAAGTGATTATTAGCCTAATAATGTAGATAAAGGTATATATAGTAATATGTATGTATTATGCACTATAATATGTATGTAGATACTATATCAGGAAGGTTTTTCCTGTATATTAGACAAAAATGATATATTGGCACACACTGCATTTAGTAGCGAAAATATACCGGGTGGTCAGCGCCAATAAGCTAATTAAAAGTTATTTAGAAAAAACTATTCGTAATAAATCATCAAAAATTAAATACAGCTCTGATACATACCTACCACTGGTAATTATGATAAAGTCGTGTCAAATTTTAATAGATTTTTTTTATTTTCTATTAGTTACATGCTTTACAGTAGGTATTTAAGATAAAATAACAATGATTAAGTGGTAGGTACTTATGCCTGTATTGAATTTTTACGTTGAATTTTTTTTAAATAATTTTTATTTGCTTATTAAAAAAATCGTGAAATTTGGTGCGCGAGTACATTATACAGAAACATTCAAAAAATATCAATACTATTTTGCTGTAACATCAATAGGTGAGACAAAATTTTTAAAGGTAGAAACATTTACATGAGATTTCCTATGGTCACGTTAAATATTTTCGCCACACGTTGCCCCCTCCCACTGTAGTGCCCCTTCGCGTGAACCACTGCACAAAACATAAAAGCGCAGATGCCAACTATGGGCCAATACAGCTCAACTGTAACAAAGACCAATTTTGAAAATGTTTTTGAAATCTACATACTTAAATTAAATTTAAAAGTGCAAATATGATTTGTTTCTATATAAGATTTATTAAATATTTTAAAATAGACCTAAATAAGAAAATTAATTAATTTTGGTCATTTGGTGTCAAATAAAAAAACCATTTTCAGTAAGCAATGCACATGTAATCTGTAAATTATGTTTACTTCAAAAACATAACATAATGATCCGCATAATTATTATAATAAATATTAGAACACTAAAATATTTTTTTACCACCCCCGGTAAATATAACCCCTTACAACCACCCTTATATTATATAAATAAGCCATGCTATAAACACTGAATAGGGAAAACTGGCAATAACTATTTTCTCGAAAATATATTTATATGAGTGAAAAACTTACCCAAAAGCCTTCAAGATTTGTGTTTCTTGAAAATTTATTTAAAAACCAAAGTGGCACCACCGATGTAAGCACGCTTTACACTGAAACGTAAATGAAATAGCGGCTTGTGATTCGTTAAAGATTAGGAAGTACCGCCCCGAAAAACACTTTAAACGAGACGTTTTATGCCAATGATCTGTTTTTATGCACGTTTTTCGCTCCAAATTTTAATTTGTGTTTTCTATAGAAGATAAGACTGAAATAACCGAGGTTAAAGTTTATCGCTATATGAGACTCCTCGACGTTCGATTCCTGTTTATAAATAAGTCGTCTGGGTATAAAACTGTCAGGTTTTTAAGTTTATTTTCGAACATAAAAATCAATACAAAATTTCCTTCTATATAGGCTATCCAAAATACATTGTTTCAAGGTTATTAAAATGTCGCAACCTCTAACCTACATATTTTTAGAACAACGCGCCTAGTTTTTTTCTCTTTCTTTCTTACAAGATATTCTCCCTGTCTCTTTTTTTGTCTAGTTGTCAATAAGCTGTCAGATGCTGACAAGGAATTTTCGCCCTTGCGTACATGAGTAAAAAGACTCATTCAATATTTGTGTTTCTATTGATTTTCATTCATAAGTTGTTCCATAAGAAGTTTTTCCGGAAGGGGTGGATTCACGACTCATTTTCTAATCGAAATTGTGCTGAATATTGGCTGGAAACTGCATAGCTTAAAGATGAAAATCAGAGGAAAAGTATTTTGAAGATTAGTAAACAAGAGGAGTAGGTAGGGCTTGTTATTCACCTAATTATTTAATTCTCTTATATTGAACCTATTTTTTGTGGAATATAAGGCATACGTTTATCTTTAGCTATGTTATCTGCTGCTGGAACCCCCTCCACTGACCCATGGGTTATTGTGCCCCGTGAGAGACTACGTTATGAAGAACAGTTTAGATCTCTTAAACCCAACAATGGAATCATTACCGGAGACCAAGCCAAGGGCTTCTTTTTACAAAGTCAATTACCTCCCTTGGTTCTGGGGCAGATATGGTAAGAAAACGGTATTTGTTCTGTAGTATTTTTTTAATTCTTTGTTTCATAGGGCTCTGGCAGATACAGACTCGGATGGAAAAATGGATATCAATGAATTTTCAATAGCTTGCAAATTAATTAATCTCAAACTTAGGGGGTTTGATGTACCAAAGGGTCTTCCACCTTCTCTTTTGGCATCCTTAAAACTTAATTCTTATGCGACACCCCCCGCCATACCTCCTCTGCCAAATCCAGCTTTGGTAAGCCATCCGCCTGCTCGCCCAGATCCACCTAAAATGGCACCTACTTCAGTGCCACAAATACTACCATACATTCCTCCTAGTCAACCATTAATCGGGACTGCTCAGCCAATGATGAGTGCCTCTCAACCAATGCTTAACACAGCCCAAAGCACTATTAACATTCAACCTCTTTCGACTAGTCAACCTTTAATTGGTGCTACTCAACCAATGATGTCCGGAACACAATCATTGGTTAGTACCATTCAGCAACCAGGAGTTGATAGTGGCCAGCCTTTGGTTCCTGGTTTGGGTGGTCCTGGATCTGGTACTATGGGCATGGGTACAGGAATACCACCTACTGGTATAGTGCAGCCTGTTAATATGATGGGTGGTGCTGTTTCGAGTACTGGTAGCATGATTCCAACAGGTTAGTACTGTGTTTTCTTTGATTTTATTTCAGGTCAGTGGCGTAGCCAGGAAATTTGTTTGGGGGGGGGCTCATTGGGTGTAAGTAAGACATTTTTTTTTCTGGTCAGTCAAGACTACATGTATTTCGTGATATTGCACCTAGCGAATAAGGTGGAAAAGCGCCGCAGGCGAAAAAGTTTCGGGGCCAGGCTCGAAGTTTGTTTAAAATTCACCTAACTACTATCAAATTTCGAAAATTACATTATTACCTCTTTTGTTTTTGTAAATGTTTTTTTTTACTTTTTTTTTGATATTCATAGCTGACTCTTTATTAAAAAAAAACATTTTTCATATTTGTGAAAAATATGAATATTGGTGTGAATCCAACATAAGACGTACGTATGTATGACTAACCAGCGTTTTTCGGGCTCGGTTTATCATGATTAAAAATAAAGTAAATATCGCTCACCACGCCAAAGTTTATGATTTTTTCAGAAAACATGACTTTAGGAGCATAGATCTAAGAGCAGTTTTTGGTGCAAAAGTTTAGATTTTGAAATACTCCTTCTTAAGTGCCGTTTTGTATATTCGTAACAAAGCATTCTCGTTTCTTCCCGCACTATTTTTTTATTATAAATTATCACACTTCTTACATAAAATATGTTTCAATTAAATTTTTACTTTAATGTTGCTCTTTAAAAATAAATAGGTACCTAATTGTTTTTTGTTTTTGTTGTAAAAATATTTTATTGCATTGGGTTATATTTTTGTTTGATTTAAAATAGCTCTAAAAAGGGAAAACGGAACAGAAAAGTATATAATAGACAAATACTATAAAATATTATTCTTTTTACTCATTTTCCTATAAAATTGCATCATAAATCAATAACTAAAACGATATGCGTCCAAAACCTTAATCTCTATATAAAACAGGACTTTTAGAAGGAAAATTTTAAAAACTAAACGTTTCCTACAAGACCTTTGTAATATAAGCCAAGAATACATTATTTAAAAATTTAAATTAGGAGTCCAAGCGTGTAACGAAACATTAGGACATTAGGTTGCAATTAGACTTTTAGACTCGAGCTCCTAGGCTGGGGGGGGGGGGGGGGGGGACAGTAGCCCTCCTATATACGTCACTGTTTCGGGTACAAAGTTAAAAACCATACAGTGACTTTTGTAAAGTAAATCAAAATTTTCTGATTTTTAATTTTTTTGTAGGAATTGTACCGCCAATGCCACCGGTTCAACCTCTAGTTGGTGGTCAGCCATATGCAACATCGGTACAACCTGTGGTGTCTCAACCAGGATTTGGATCGCAGCAGCCATTAATACCAAACTTATCAGGTAAACATTGTTTTTTATTGACATTTCATAATATTTGTTTAACACCTATTTTTCATTATGAATCATTTTTTTTTTAAAATAAGATTTTAAGTAATTGTGTTTTATCTGTTTGATTTTGTTATCAGTATCAATATGATTTTACAATTTTTTAATCAAGAACTAATGCATCTAGTTTATTTGTTAACATTAGTCTAAAAATTCTTTATAAAAACAAGATCAGTTATCCAAGAATGTTTCAAATTTTTCAGAAAATTGAAATTGCACATTATAAATATATAATTTGACATTATTTATCTAGAGTTTGCAGAAAAGAAATAGAAAATACTCATAATTTAAAACTTTATTTATATTTTTTGATTATACTTACAGTTTGAAAAGGCAAAGTTGTAGATTAAAATATAAAGGGTTGAAATTTAAAATAATGATTACATTTTTCCCTTAGACAGAAAGCATTTTAATAATTCTCTGTGATTTTAATCCTATTTAGGTATAAATCAAGGCCCAGTAGCCCCCTTAGTCTCTGCAGTGTCCTCAGCTTCACTAGGAGCCTCTGGCCAACTCTCTCCGGTGGGATCTATAGGTTCCGTGGGTACACCGGCGCCCCCTATCGCCGGTCCTGGAGCAACGAGTACACCTAGAGCGAGTGTTTCGAGCTTGGAGAGGGTCAATTCAATCGAATCTGGATCGTAAGTATATTTTTGGAATATATGAAAAGTGTGACATTTTTGACCTCTCATCATCTACCAACATTACTCGAAATCACTACTATTGGCAACCATGACGCTGCGGTTAATTATTCTATTATCGTCGGTTTGGCACACCTGGTGCATTTGACCTACTGCGATGGTTTAATAGTAGGAAGACTTTTGGTTTTATTGCTTACTAATAAATATTTATTATAGTGGGCCAGAATGGGCAGTTCCTCACCAAACCAAGCTAAAATACACTCAAATTTTTAATACCATGGACAGGACAAGAACTGGGTATTTGTCTGGAGCCCAAGCTAGAAATGTAATGGTTCAAACTAAGTTACCTCAGTCTGCTTTGGCACAAATTTGGTAAGTTTTACCAGAGAAACCGGAAACAAATTGTTGGTGTAATATTTTGCATTCGTTTATTATAATATACAGGGTGTTACAAATTCGATGCATTAGCATTGCTATCTCGGCAACGATAAGAGTTAAGATAGTTCAGTATTTTGACGTAAAAAAAAAACAAATATTGAGTTTTTCGGTTTTCCGGAAGTCATCGGAATTTTTTTAATTTATTTTTAACAAATTTTCGGCATTAAAATGTGCAACTTTGCCTTTATTTAACCAACCCTTTATCCAGGATTGCAATAAATCACGATTTTTTTTGAAAAAATCAATAAATTGAATTCTATTTAATATTATTATTTATTATTTAATCGTGATTTTTTTGATTTTTAACAATTTATACTGATTTTTTCCTTAAATATAGCAATAATGAACTTTAAAATTACTTATTTTCATTATTTTGTCCCTATTCGCCCAAAAATATTTGATGTCTAGATTTACAGTTAGATAATCTCCTCGGCGACATACAAAATAACTTATATTGACATGAAAATTTTCGGCAGCGTACAGCGTAGTTTATGAATATTTTTTACGCTGGACTGATGACAATTGGTTATGTTTTTACACTTACATAATATAGTATCTAAATACTCCGTTTTAAATAAACTATCTCTTTTTCTTTAATTTCCTGATGAGTTATTGCTTCGGCGACTTGTTTTTACAGCAATTTATAATTTGATTTAAATAACGGGTAAAATTGAAAAAATCAGTTGATTTACATCGTCGCAACCCTGCCTCTATCTCTGATAGTTACTGAGATAGCCATGCTAATGCATAAAATTTGTAACATAAATTATAAGAACTCTGTATATATCATACATATAGTGACCTAGAAAATAAGCAAGATTCTCACAATTATTTTTCTTAGGTTTTTGAATACTTTACTTTATTTTACTTTAATATACTTTATTGTCTGAAGGAAAGAATCTTGTTGACAAAGTGTGTTAACTTAAAATAATTATTAGAAATACCAAAAATAAATTCTACATAAGCAATAGGTACCTACCAAAAATTCACTAATTTGTAGTTCATTATTTTAACTTAAGATATGTTTACACTTTTACTTTTTTTTAAATTTTGGTATCTTTAGGGGACTATCAGATATGGATGCCGATGGCCGCCTAGGATGTGAAGAATTTGTCCTTGCTATGCATCTCTGTGAACAGGTAGCAATGGGTACCCCACCTCCGACAAAGTTACCTCTGGAATTGATTCCGCCTTCTTTTAGAAGACCCACCAGGACAGCATCTGTATCTAGCCAAGGCAGTACTATACATGCTGATCAGGATCCTGCTTCTACTCTGCTACAAAGTAATTTTTTTTTTGTGCTAAAAGTTAATGAGAATAGAGTTATGATATGAAAAAAGGTTAATAACCATGTGAGAATACTTATATGACAGATATCTGGGCTTGCCTATCACATGTACAATATTCGTTTTGAAAATCATTATAGTCTTATAATTAGTAACATAAAGTCTCGATCGCAACTCAATCACACAACCTTTTTATTTCAGATTCATTTGAGGATAAACGTAAAGAGAACTACGAGAAAGGACAGGCAGAGCTTGAAAGAAGACGGAAGGCTCTAATGGATCAGCAGAGAAAAGAGTCTGAGGAGCGAGAACGTAAGGAACGAGAGGAGATAGACAGAAGGGAGAAGGCCAGGCAGGAAGCTGAAAGAAAAAGGATGGAAGAGTTGGAGAAAATGATGCGTGATCAACAGGAGAAAGAAAGGTTATTGGAAGAAGGTAAACATTAATTTTTTTTTACTTACTTGCGTAGATTTTTTTTCATATGATAATTTTTTTTTAGACAGAAAGAGACAAGCCGAACAACGAGAAGCGGCAAGAAGAGAGATGGAGAGACAGAGACAGTTGGAGTGGGAGAAAACGCGTTTGCAAGAGTTGCAACAACAACGACACAGAGAGCAAGAAACTGTTTTGAAGTTGAAAGCTAAAAACCAAAGTCTTACTATAGAATTGTCTTCATTTAACGAACAAGTGAAGGAATTATCTCAAAAAATATGTGATACGCGAATAGGTGAGTTGTCAATTAGCTGTCGGTGACCACTAAACAAATTTAAAAAATATAAAATTTAAAAAAAAATGATAGTTCAGCGCCTTCAAATTTCAGATCACTGAATATCACCCAGTCTGAATAATCGTGTAGGGTCTCTATTTGTTTGTTCTACTCTACATATTTTGTATTTTAGGAGTTTCTAATGTAAAAACGACCATTGATGGCATGAGAAGTACCAGAGATACTCAGATGCAAGAAATGTCTCAACTAAAAACTAAATTAAAAGATCAGAATGCCAGATTATTGGCTTTATCGCAGGAAAAAATTAAATTGGAGGCTAAAAACAAGATAAATGCGCAGGTATGATAAATAATTAAACATATTTTGTGGTTTATTACCATTTATTTATGATTTAAAGGGGTGGTGCATTTGAACTACTTTTGAGTTTTTGGGTAAATTAAGTTTTTGAGGCCAAATTCTGAACTTAAAGTACTTCTGCAAGTAAAAGTAGTGAACATATTTCAACTGTTGAAAGTTAGACATGTATTAAATAATGCAAATATAAATTTAACATACTGGGTGTCCCAATACTGAGACAAAGTGAAACAACACCTTTAGGATTAGAGATACTGGGAAATTTTATAAAAAATAATTGTATAGAGCTCCAAAATAAACATTTAAAAATCACTTAATACTAAGTGTCAAAATATTAAGATTCAGGATAATAATTTTTTTTAAAATAAAAGCTTTGTGTTAAAATTGTTATTAGATGTTGCCGTTATCGTTAAATTTCAAATTATAAACACTTTAGGATCCAGAGCAAGTAAAGCAAGCGTTTGAAAACAAAGAAATAACCATTAAGAATTTGAGAGAAAAAGTTGCTGACATTCAACAGCAAATCGACTCAAAACTACCAGACATCGAAAATAATAACAGTCAATTAACGGAATTAAAATCTCAGATGAAAACTTTGCTAGAGGAGTGTGAAAAGTTATATGCCAGGTACGTACGTTTTTAATTAATATTGTTATTCATTGCCAGGACCGGACTGACAAGAAGTGTAAAAAATATGAATTTGTAAAAATAAGTAAGGACAATTCATCATTATGAGAAAGTAATATCGCCATTACATTTTAAGGGGAGGAGGGTTTAAAAATCGGTTTAGAAAAATCCAGGTCCGTATTTAAAAAAGTAAAGTTGGTGATGGCCGCTCGGAGACGAAATGGCGAATCTTTAGTTTAGTAACGTCATTTTATAGAGGAGAAAAAGTGGCAATGGCAAGGTGTCATTTATTTTTAAAATAGCTAGTCAAATGAGCTCAGGAAAAAATAAAAACGATTTTGCAAAATTTCGTTTTTTTTTCGAATAAAATTGAAAGTATTCGGAATTTGAAAACTTTTGAAGCGGCATTATAATCAGCATCGAATTGCACAACTTTGCCCCCATTTAACCGTTTCTCTAACTCCTATGGTTTCCGAGATTCCAATGCTGGTATGTCGAATTTGTAACGCCTTGTATATTTATAATTTAAAATACTAAGATTTGCCTCTAACAAGCACGTCTTCAGGGGATCAAAGAAGTTTATTGAGGAAGATAAATAAACACATTTATTATATTATAAATATTGAAAATAAACTTATTATTATTATTAAAAGCAAAAAACTTTAGATATTTATAATTTAAACTGAAAAATAAACCTGGGAATATTAAAAAAAAAATTCTGACTATATTGTGAATTTTAGGTACGAAGAAAAGAGAAATAAAGTACTAGAAATGAAAAACTCCTCCAGAACTGCGGACTTTGGTGACGCATGGAAAGGCAACGATGAGTGGGGCAATGACAAGACCGCCTCCGAGTGGCCTGTGGATAATAATTGGAACGACAACACAGTACCGCCTGACATTGAAAATATACCGGGCGTACATAAATACAAGGCGATCTATGAATTTAATGCTAGAAATAATGACGAGATTTCTTTCCAACCTGGTGATATTATTCATGTAAGTGATTTTCTGTGATGTATGTATAGGGTAGATACAGGGAAAGCTTCTAGAATATGGTAGTTCCCTATATTTTCGGTAAGATGTAATTGGTTATTTTAAGTTTCGAATTTTAGGTACCAGAACAGCAGACAGGGGAACCAGGTTGGCTGGCAGGGGAAATCCGTGGACACACGGGGTGGTTCCCTGAATCGTACGTGGAACCAGTAGATGGCGTTGGTATAGCTGGAGCTAGTCAGACGCCGGTTGCACAGGAGCCCGTATTCGAGCCAGTTGTAGAACCTACCAAACTAGAGTAAGAACATGATATAAATACTTTCTAGTTATTTTATATACAATTACAGACAGAAACTATGCAGCTTCTTCTTCATCAAATTAAAAATAAATTATTTAAGTAAGGTGAAGTGGGGATTAAAAATATAAAAGGTCGCCTTTGAAACTACATAACTTTTTCAAAAATTAAGTTACAGAGATGAGCTTTAGACAGGAAGTAATTAGTGATATTTACATTTAAACAAAAAATTGTTATGAAAATGTACCCATAGAACTCACTTGCCCAGGTACTGGGGTCAGTGGGTTTTCAACTTATAAATCGCGTTTGAGTAATGTTATATTCAACTGGAGCAAATGGGTTAATCTATTGCGACTTCACCAACAACAGGCTTTTCAAAATTTCTAAAAATAAAGATGTTTATATGTTAGAGATTTCTTCTCCTATAACTTTTTTTTAAACTACGTAATACGGTTTTTAAGTTTTTATTTACTTTATAGTTTTTGCAGATTACGCACAAACTCACTTTTCAACTTCTTAAAACTTTTCACTTTGAATTTTATTAATATAAAAAATTTAAATGGGACAAGTGAGAACTAATTCCCAGTTACCCCACTATCAAAAAAAGCGGGGCAAGTGGGAACTATGGACCTAAAACTAAAAAATTGAAATGTTAAAAAAATACAAGAGCTAACGTTAGAGATTACAACTTTGAGGATGTAAAAACTTTGAACCTAAGGTTTAAATTAGTACAGATAAAAAAATTTAAACATTTTTGCCGTAACTTGTAACTATAGACGAGGTTTAGGTACATTTGACATAAGCTGGGTTACTTTAAAAAAATATATTAAAATTTTTTTAACAATATGTTTGGGTCTATAAGAGTTCAAAAAACCATTTTATTGTAGTTTTAGTTTTTAAAAGTATTTTTTTTTATAATTTATTACAAAAAAACCCACTTGCCCCAGATCCCCACTTCACCTTATACATTTTCTTTTTGTTTAATATGGAACTATCGGTGGAGTCTAAAGTTTTTAAATTAATATTAATATTATTACAGTGCAAAGCGCACATCAACTTTTTATTTCGTTTCTTAGACCAATAATTTCCTGTTTTTTTTTTTATAGAAGCGTTAGTGAAATACAAGAGACGATAGCAGAACCTTCACCACCTGTGGAACCAGTTGCAGCATCGAATTCTGGTAGGTTAAATCGTTTCATTTCACACCAAAGTAGTATTTTATAGATTTTTCAAACAATTATTGATATAAACTCCTGGAGAAAACCAATACATCATAAATTTGCCACATATTTGAAGCTATATTTTTTCGGAATCTATGATCTGAATTTGATGTTATAGCTTTTGCTATTTGTGATAAAAAGTTATTTATTATTTTATACCGGGTTTAATAAAAATGTTTTTTCTCGAAAATTCGTATCACCCTGTGGAGTATACTAGTAACCGTAACATATAGCAAATGAAATTAGACTGAAGCTTCATCTTTCCTTGACATAGTAATTTTTGGGTCACTTCATAATCTCTGTTATTAGAGGAGATACATGGTTTTATAGCTGAACATGTTTATAAAAAAAAAAGGTTTGGTTCATAAACTCACATGTAATTTTTTTTTCCTCTATAAAAATTGGCATTCAATATTCAGCTTGAAATAATATAAATAAACTTTATATGTTTTTTTACAGGATTACCGTTGGAAGATGAACCTGAATACTACATAGCAAATTATCCCTACCAATCACAAGAACCTGGGGACCTTACATTTAACGCTGGCGATCTCATTGGTGTCTACAAGAAAGAAGGTGATTGGTGGACGGGCAAGTTGAACGACAAAACTGGGATATTTCCTAGTAATTACGTTCAGAAAATTGATGTAAGTAAAAGACAATGAAAACCAATTGATTTATTGTTTTGGAAAGATATTAGTAAAGAAAGTCCTTATAAAATAGAATTGTTAAGACTAGATTTGTGATATTATAATGTGCTTATGGGTTGATTGTGCCGCTACCTTGTTTAATGGGACCTTCATATTTTGAACTGAATTTTCAGCTAAGCGCAAACACTCTCAACTCTCAAGAATTTCTCTTTTTGCGTTTTTGTATTGCTATTTTACTCACAGATCGCTTGCAACTAAATAAACGTTTTTTGCCGTTTGTTTTTTCATAATCATTAACCACCTCCCCATAGAGCTCCGCTCCTCCTGCTACCGCCTCCACAACTTCAACAGCTACGTTTGAAGCGGACCCAGCTTTGTCAGGGGTATCAGCTGAAGCCGTGACGTCAGCTTTGGAAAATATCAGCAACGCTAACGCGCAAGTCGATAACGAGGTTTCTCAGATCAACGAGTTGAAAGGTGGCGAGAAGCCGTTTGATATGTCTGTGACGTCCAATGCTCAGGTTTGTGTGTGTGTGTGTGTTTTTTTATTTTTTAATTGGGTAAAATAATAATAGTTGGTACTAGTCTTTTAATTTAGATTTTTACCACTTTATTTTTCTTTCTTTTCCTAGATTATGAAAGGTAAAAAACCAGAAATAGCCTCCGTTATCGCGCCCTATCAAGCGACTAGCTCTGAACAGCTGTCTCTAGCCCGCGGACAATTGATAATGATCAGGAAAAAGACTGACTCTGGGTGGTGGGAAGGAGAATTGCAAGCTAAAGGAAGGAAGAGACAGGTCGGGTGGTTCCCCGCGAGTTATGTAAAGATACTGAATAGTACTGGCAGGATAAGCGGCAGGAGCACGCCTGTGTCTACGACTAGAATGCAGCAGGAGATTATTATTGGTGAGAGTATTTTCGGAAAGTTAATATAAGTACCTAGATGTATGTTTTAACCACCTTAAGGTGTCGCTACAAGGACAAAATTGAAAATATTGGATTTAGTGGAAAACAATTTGAATTAATTAAAAATTATCTAAAAGACAGATTAACTTATGTTCAAATAGGTAAAGAAAAAAACTATCCTAAAGTAATTAAATATGGTGTTCCTCAGGGAACAATTTTGGGACCATTATTTTTTTATATCTATATTAATGATTTGTTTAATGTAAATTGTGATGGAGAAATTCATAGTTTTGCAGATGATACTGCAATTTTTTATACAGATACAAATTGGGACAACTTAAATAACAAAATTAAAAAGATTTTAAAATAATAAAAAATTGGTTTGATAAAAATTTATTAACAATTAATTTTGATAAAACTAATTATCTTTCTTTTACTTTAAATCTAAATAACATACCTCAAAATACGAATAGTATTAAAATAAATGATGACATTCAAATTTTGAAAGTTAATCAAGTAAAATATTTAGGAATAATCTTTGACAGTAAATTAAATTGGAATTTTCACCTAATATATTTGATTAAAAAATTAAGAAGTTTACTACCAATTTTTAGAAACATTAAAAAAAATTTAAACGTAAAACATATGGAAATATTATATTATGCATTAGTTAAAATTCATTTAAATTACGGAATTTTAGGTTGCGGAGGAATAAATAAAACTTAGAAATATTACAGAAAAGGTTTCTTAAAATTATATTTAATAAAAATTATATTTATCCTTCAATAACATTATATTCTGAAACAAAAAAAATGAATATTAGACAACTTTACATTTATAACATCTTAATATACATATTTAAAAATAAAAATCTTATACAGTTTAAAAACCATAATTATAATACACGTCATAAAAATGAAATAACCATAAAACCTAAAATAAATAAGTCCATAGGACAAAAAAATTTCAAATATTTATGTTTTTATTTAAACGATTATTTACCAACAAAAATTAAAAAACACATTTCATTAAAAAAATATAAAGTCGAAATAAAAGCATGGATATTGGAAACAGATAACTTAAAAAAATTTTTGGAAATGTTTTAATAAACATTGTTATGAATACTTAATAAATTTTTCAAAATTTGTATATCCTATATCTTCAAAAAAAAACTGCGTTTATATTTATATACATATAGTTAAACCTTTTTTATTTACATTTTAATTCTTATATAATATTAACAAATATTTTTTTTAAAAACATTTTAATATTCCTATATATTGATAATTTAAAATACTAAGATTTGCCCCTAACAAGCACGTCTTCGGGGGATCAAAGAAGAAGTTTATTGAGGAAGATAAATAAACCCATTTATTATATTTTAAATAAACTTATTATTATGATAATTATTAATTATTAGTGGGGGTAGGCCATGATTTTTATTATATTTCTTATTATTTACCTTTTTTGGTATTCTGATTGGTTGTATTGCCTTTTTCTAGATAAGGTAGTGGCGCTTTTTCCGTATGTAGCCAATAACCCAGACGAACTAAGCTTCTTAAAAGATGATATTATAAATGTGACCGCTCGAGAAGAGGAAGCTTGGTGGAGAGGTGAACTTAATGGAGTCTCAGGGCTGTTCCCCAGTAATTATGTAGCCCCTTTACAAAGCAATTGTAAGTAAGCTTTATTTTTCATTCACATATTTTTAAAATAGAGAAATTTTAAATAATATAGTGTAACCAGAGTAAACTATTTGCCTTAGATTTACCAAACTATTTTTTTCATTGTAAAAATTGTTGCAATTGGACTACTTGCTTCTAATACCTTTTTATATAATGACCGACAAAAAGTTTGCATCATACAGGGTGATTCCTAAGTTGATACTTCTTTTTTAGATGTGTATAGAAGGCATTAAAATAAACAACATTTTCAAATACCTTTTTCAAAAAAACCCAAAAATAAAATACTTACATTTATTTTTACACTATGGATCAGATATGGTTCTGCTTAACTTGCCCGTTGAATAACATTAAAAACACTTCTGGGTGTAGGATGGGCCCGCAAGGAAAAGCGTTCTGCGTATAATCTCGAGGCAGCAGCCGCACTTTGACGACACTCACCGTAAATTAGCACCATATCTACTAGTTTATTGTTTTCAAATTTTACCATTTTCACGTGTCAACGATTTAAAATTAACTTGCTTCAGAAAAACACACCGCGGCGGATTGCCAAATGCATGACTAATAAGAGATAAGACAAACAACATAAAGTATAGCATGCTACGTTTTGATGACCAGGCCCGCACTTAGATTTTTTACTTCTGTATCTCGCCTACTTTTAAGTTATTTCAAAACAGGTATTTGAAAATGTTGTTTATTTTATTGCCTTCTATACACAGCTAAAAAAGAAGTATCAACTTAGGAATATGTATAGGAAATAACCTTATTAGCAGAGAAGAAAACTTTCTCAGAAGATCAGTTCTGCTAGGAAGATTTTTAAATTAATAAGAAAAATAAATGTTGCTATCTTTTTACCGGTCACTGTATAATTACCAAGGAACAGAGCTACATTCATTGCATACAGATTTTTTTCAATGGAAAGCGGTATATTTTACAGTACACCAAAATCATTCTGTTGAAATTTTGATACTAGTCATTCTTTGTTTTATAGGAATATGCACCCATCCTACCATACAACGCTGAATAGTTAAGAAACTAGAACCAAATATAGTTTCTTTAGTGTATGTTGCGTATGAAATTATTACCTGAATGTATGTGTTTTACCCAGTTTAGAGTATGAATAAGAAAAATATAATAATACGCACTATTACTTGTTCTCTAACGTCTTATCGATATTGTTCTTAGTTGAAGGAAAATTGTTACTCAGAAAAGGTGGTAGAAAAATGTTGAAGAATTTTTTTTAGAAGAAATTTTGTTTTTTTTTTTGGGAATTTTTTCCCTAAAATCTTCAATAAATTATAGTGAAGGAGTTTCGAGGTGTGATAGTAACGGTTTTTTTGTTGGCGCATCATCGTCACCTTAAACGTTTTAGAAGAGATGGCATGTAGATGTATAAAAGTTCGCTATTCCTGCCATATACTATATACATGTCAAGTTGTGTCAAGTTATTTTTGTTTGGACTGGAAAATCGTCCATATCCGTTAATGTGACAGTCGAGATAAAATTATCCGGCAACAGATTGCTAAGACAAAATATTTATACCAGCTTGACTATGTTGATATCCTTAAATTTGTATAAGACGATTTTAAATTACAAATAATACCAGTTTCTCTCTGTATTGTCTATAAATTTGACTTGCGAAAATAGCAATGGAACGTTTCATTTGATAGATATGTTTTAGTTGATAAATATACTAAAGTTGCATGTATAAAGAATTGCTTAGTTGAGTGTCGTTTTTAGAGAAAAAAATAAAAATTGAGATACATCAATATCCATATTAAAGAGACACCTCACTCTTCACGTGATTCTGAAAAATAGCATTTGCTTCCTTACTACGTAGACACATGAAATATAAAATGTCCGTTTAGTCTTTCAAGGCAAACACAAACTTTTATCAAGGATGACGTTTTTTGAAAAATCATATATTTTTTTCGGCGCTGTATAAATTGTAACTAAAATATAGCTTTTAACTCCAACACAATAATTTATTAAAGATTGTTAATTCATTAAAAGTGTCGCAGTTTTAATAATAATTTTTTTACTGCCTTTTTAATACTTAAAAACTATTAAATTATGTTTTAATTGACAAATGTTTGACACGTTAAAGGGAAATATACATTGTAGGTCGTTTTTTTTGCCTGACTGAAAATAATACGGTAGAATCACTGTGGAATACAAGAATGATATTTGTTTAATTTGAGACAAAATGTCCGTACCTTTTGTTTGCTGACTGAATATTTTTCTATCGGATTTTTCCAGTTTTAATTTTTCTGTTGTTGGATATCAGTGAAATTGTTTTAAAATTTCTAATGGCATATTTCTATTTAACGTTATAAAAATGCTATTTAGGTCAAAATTAATTTACTGTTCCCAACGTCTCTTTCGTTCAGTATTAAAGGTTCGGTTTAGCTTAACAATATTTTCTGAAATAAAAATTACATACGCATATACAAATTATGCATGAAAATAAAAACATTAATATATAAACCGTTCTTAATTAATCTTTAAAAGAAATGACCCAGTAGTGTATTTATCATTAAAAAATACAGAATCCTATTCCTCATACCCGTCATTATCATATAGTTTTTAAAGTCTTCACATTTTGACTTAGAATTGAAGAGGCTTGGAAGACAGTAAAACATACTTAAATTTTACGAAAAAAAAAGTTTTAAAACTTTACTACTTAAAGGAATTCTAAATATCCACTATTGTGATCTGCTTTTTGCTTCTACATATTAAAAAAAAATACTTTTACCTATTTATTGGCTCTTTGTGATTTTTGCTCAGTTGTTGATGTCTATTATTTATATACATACATTTATATATTTTGTCAGCCCTTAGTTCAGTGTAAGTTTGGTAGGGTGGGTGTATGTATGGTAAGGATTTTTGTCTAGTTTATGTTAATATTTTAAATATTTTCCTACAGTCACCACCCTACTAAACATTTTTTTATTAATTTATCACTTTTTATGTAAAATTTTAATTAATTTTTAGAAATCTTTTTTTTTCGTTACGATTATTGTTATTTATTGTAGAGAATACTCATCTATCAAATTTTTTAATTAGGCGCAAATTTAGGTAGGAAATAAAGAATATGTTACTCAAATTTGTTTTTTTGTACACGAATACACACAACGCCCTCTATAACAGATATTAGAGTTAGTAGCTTATACATGTGTAACCTAAAAAAATGGGCTCACAGTATGCCGTGTGGAATCGATACTGCATGTATTTTTTGATTACACGTGAAAGGCAATCTAGGTAAAAGGTAAAGGTGAATGATAATTAGAACTGTCAAGTTTTGATGTTTTTATTTTTAAGTAAATTAAATGTAATAGTCACGGTAGCAGAAAAGGCTTACAAAGAATACATTCCACCACCACACTAGGTACATACTTCAGACCAATTATCATAGACAAAACTATTTAGGTTTCTCTGCGTTACTTACGTCCAATGTTCACTGGATAAGAATGTACGCACTACAGTAATTATTGTGATAGCAATACAACATTGCCGACCTGCACTAAATATACAGGGTGTCCATGAAATGACTGTACAACGCTACACCATAAATTCCTTAACCAAATATAAGGCGGTCTAGCCAAACTTACCTATATGCAATGTTGCTTCGTTTTGCCGCTACAGGGCGCTTAAGTTTTTAAATTAATATTGTTTTTTCTGAATAATTTCTAAACGCCTATATCGATTTCCACTAATTTAGGAACTAAGAATGACCACTATTAATAGCGTGTTTTGACGTATGCGCCATATTTTTTTAATACCTGCAAATTTAAAAATGGCGTGTGATTGGTAATTAAAATTTCCTCTTTTTGTTACCCCCGTATAAATGACTAATTATTTCTCTGACACTAGCTGACTTCCTGTTGAAACTTTTTTGTCTCTTATACAATTTTAGCCAGGCATGCCGTTTCTCTACGAAAAAATTATTTACGATGCAAAACATGAAAAAGTTTCGAACAATTTTTATAAAATTTAAGCTACTTGGTAGTTATTTAGAATTTATTTTCCGTGTTTCTCGTTCTGAATAAACAGCAATGATGTATGGTAAATAATTTTAAACTTGTAAATGTCATATGTCTAAATTCAATAGTTTTTTGAGGTATTGACGTTTAAACTACGGCATTTTCAGACTTTGACAGGCTGTAACATTGGAACAGTTTATCTTAGAGAAAAATAGTTTTTACCTCCCTATCTTAGTTTTTTATTCTCTATCCAAAGAAACCAACTTTCGATTTACCATGTTAAACCGTTAAAACCGGCTTTTTGGTTTAACATGGTGAATCGGAGATTGGTTTCTTTGGATAGAGAATAAAAACTAAGATACGGAGGTGAAAACCAATTTTCTCTAAGATTAACCGTTGCAATGTTACAGCCTATCAAAGTCTGAAAATGCCATATTTTAAACGTCAATATCATATAACATTTTTTACAAAATAAGCGTAGAATTTAGTGGGCAATTAGAAAATAATAGAATATACATACAGGGTGACAATTGGAAAACGAACAGCATTTAATATTGCCTCTACCAATGATAGTATGAAAATTTGGCGAAACACGTCAATTGATATATCGAGGGGGACATTTTTTAAGACATTTGTTGTCGTGTTACTTTCAACCCCCTGACCCCCAGGGCACCTACCACTAAAATTTTAAATGGCAACCCCTATTTATTTTGCCATTTTTGTGTTCCTTATAAAATTCTACATAAACTGTATCATTTTTTTTTCAAAATTGTGATTATTAACCTCACAAATTAATGAAATGTATTTAATATCGTACTTTAATATTGTACCTACCAATACATACATTCCACATTCCTTTATTTATTTACATTTCGTCTTCGATATCGCCACTAGAAAAAATAAAATAATTACATTTAAAAAAAAATGATACAGTTTATGTAGAATTTTATAAGGAACACAAAAATGGCAAAATAAATAGGGGTTGCCATTTAAAATTTTAGGGGTAGGTGCCCTGGGGGTTAGGGGGTTGAAAGTAACACGACAAAAAATGTCCCCCTCGATATATCAATTGACGTGTTTCGCCAAATTTTCATCCTATCATTGGTAGAGGCAATATTAAATGCTGTTCGTTTTCAAATTGTCACCCTGTATAGGGTGTTCCATTAAAAAAAACCTAAGTTATATTCGCCACGTTGCCACCCTGTATACCCAACATAATTTTAAAATATGCACCTCAATGATATTTACAACTTTTGCATATCGAATTTTGATCTAATTCTTAAGATAAAGGAGTAAATAAACTTTACTCTATCGTTGACTCACAGACTCACCCTGTACATAATAAATAACTTTGATAAACACCCAATTTTTCTGACACTTCTTAACAGTTTCAATAGAAGACAAAAAACGTCAGGGAGCAATAAACGAACTGATTCAGACTGAAAATGCCTACGTTCAAGATATGGCAATAGTTCATGAAGTTTTTGAGATACCTCTAAGAAAAAGTAAAATAATTTCGACAAAGGACATCGATGAAATATTTGTTAACTGGCAGGATATCCTGCAATGTAATAAGAACTTTTTGACAGATTTAAATAAGGCTGTTGAAATGGGAAGTGGTACGATTGGAGATGTCATATGCCAACATGTAAGTGTATATTTACAATTTTTAAGTTTTCATGTAATATTTTTTCCAATTAGCCTGGTTAATTCTACATAAAAGCTGTTCTTGCTTGAAACATATAAATTAAAAATGAAACTCATTATGGTTAGGGTAGGTAGAATAGCTCTGCTATAGTCTATTTCGGAAAGGTGTAGAGTAATAAAAGCTCATTAGGTATGCAAAGGGACTACAGAGTGACCCAACGAATATTTAAGCCACTTTCATAATTTGACATTGATTTTATTGCAAAATTTTCGTCAAGTGCAGGTAGTACCACCCGGATTTGGGTCAATTTATGAGTTTTGCCTATTATTATCCATTCACAAACACTGAAAATGGTGTGACAAAGGCGTGCATTATGTACATACTATTAGGTACACTTATTTTTTATTAAAAAAATACATTATACATAAATTAAATTATAAAAAATCTTAATATTCTTCGTCATCTAAGGAACAGTCATCTCCTCTTGCCGTTATAATTAACGGGTCGAAGGTCCAATTGATTAGGTGGTCAAGATCCCACATTTTATCTCCTTCTTTAATGACATGATTGACTGCTTTTCGCCAGTTCTCTGGTGTCACTTCCTTAATAGCTTGATCAGACAGTAGCTTAACGTCTTTCATTTTGAATGTCGTGTTGTGTCTTGCCACAAATCCTTTCACTTGCGCTCTGATAAGTTCTTAGGATTTAGTTCGCAATGATATAGCGGTGTGCGCGGCACAGTTACACTATGTTTTTCAGCTATATCTTCCACGGCATATTTCATAAAACGTTGTTTGTGTAAATTTTCTATAGCTAATAGTTCTTCCTTCCGTTTTTTTCTTTGGTTAGTTATCATAAATAATTTAATGCACAAATTTAGCTACGCCTATGGCCAACACCGAAATTGAGCCGAACTGGACGGAATTTCCCATTTTATTACTCCACACCATTCTGAAATAGACCGCCACCATTTTCATGTAGAATCAGTAAAATATCCACATAGAAAAATGTCAGTGGAAAATAACCTGAAGAAACACAACCTGAAAAATAATCACGTCATTAGGGAACACTCTGTATATGTCGTTTGTTTTAGCTACCAAGGATGACAGCCTACATAACTTTCTGTGGAAAGCAGCTTGACAGTGCTGCACTATTTCAAGGCCTCACGGAATCGTCAACGGCGTTCAGAGACCTTGTCAGAAAATGTCAAAACAATCATATGACCAAAGGAATGCCCTTGTCATCGTTTTTAATCAAACCCATGCAAAGAATTACCAAATATCCTTTGCTTATAAGCAAAATATTGGAGAATACTCCTAAAGATCATCCAGGTAAAAATACAACTTTTTTTATTTTAATATTTTACCTACACTCTCATTCATTCATTCTAGACTATAAACTTCTCGAAGAAGCCCTGCGAATAGCGGAAAAATTCCTAAATTGCGTTAACGAGAATGTCAGACTGAAAGAGAATCAAGAACGTATGGATTGGTTGCAACAGTGGGTTCAGAACGACCTGAATCTAGTTTTTAACAGTAACACTAACAAGTTGGGGCCTAGGCAGCTATTGCATTTTGGAAGTTTCACTAAATTAAAGACCGGAAAAGAGTTATTGGGGTTTTTGTTTAATGATTTCTTTATGTTGGTGCAGCCTAGTAAAAATATTACTGGTCAATTTTTATTTCAGAAGAATACGAACGTTGTTTATAAGATGTATAAGCAAGTAAGTACTAATTTTTGACTATTATTTTATCACAAAAGCTAAAATAAATTCGAAGCTCGACATCAACAGGTTCACGTCCGTTATTTTTACTATTTCTGTCATTAAGTCAAGCATAGCTTTAACTATCAGTAAGTCAGTTGGCCAATCTGAAATTAATTAGACTTCCACCACAGAATGGGGTATTCAGTTAACTCACAACTGCAAGAATAAACTAACAAAATTTTACTCAAAATTAAGAACAGTTCTAACTATCAGTCAGTCAGTGGACCAATGTGAGATTTGATAGACTTGAATTATCCACCACAGAATGGGGTATTCAGTCAACTCACAACTGCAAGAATAAACCACCAAATTGGGACATTCTGCCATCATTCAGAGCAAAACGCGAAATCAAGCGCAGCTTAAACTGTCTGTCAGTCAATCCAATGTCAGATTTATTATACAGGATGTGTCAGTAAGGTGTCTGTCTTAGATAGCACCTAAACTATCAAAGATAGGAATAAGGACTTTGCAACCCTATTAAAATTTTTGAAGTGAAATGCAACGTTGCCAAGTAATTAATTTTTTTTCGAAATTTTATGGGGATCGTTAAAAAATCATAGCCATCTGTGGATTAACCCTAGGCAAATATAATTTACGTTGTAAGTACTTTAAGGTACGATATATTGATCTATAATTATGTTTTTTAAATCTCTTATACAGAGCGTTTATTAAAGTTGGACAATTCGATAGTTTTAAAAATGCTTTATTTAATTTTCTTTCAAATGTGACCCTAATTTTTTTAGGCAAAAGAATTTATCTTTCGAAAACTTTACTTTTTTGTTAAACATGTCATATATCTAAATATCATAGTTTTTGAAATATTTTAGGATTTGTCTTAAATCAGGGTAAAAAAGGAAAGTTCTAATGAAACTATTTAGTCAAGATTGCTTTGGAACAAAAAATAAATAATTTCCTTTTTCACAGTTGTCATTGCAAAATTATTTCGCTAACATTTTGTACTTTATTACTGTTTAAAGTTTAGTTTCCCGAACTAACTTTATCGAAATAGAAAAATATGAGTTATGATAAAGTTAGTCCAGTAAACTAAAATTTAAACAGTTATAAAGCACAAACTGTTAGCGAAGTAATTTTGCAATGACAGCTGTGAAAAAGGAAATTATTTATTTTTTGTTTCAAAGCAATCTTGACTAAATTGTTTAATTAGAACTCTCGTTTTTTACCCTGAGTTAAGACAAATCCTAAAATATTTCAAAAACTATGATATTTAGATATATGACATGTTTAACAAAAAAGTAAGCTCTGTATAAGAGATTTAAAAAACATAATTATAGATCAATATATCGTACCTTAAAGTACTTACAGCGTAAATTATATTTGCCTAGGGTTAATCCACAGGTTGCTATGATTTTTTAACGATACCCTTAAAATTACTAAAATTTCTGAAAAAAATTAATTACTTGGCAACGTTGCATTTCATTTCAAAAATTTTAATAGGGTTGCAAAGTCCTTAATCCATTGAATCATATTCTAGAAAATTATACTGGGTGTCTCATTTAATTTTCTTTTTTATTATTCAGTACCACTTTTTAGGGCCACCCTGTAGATTAGAAAATATTTTTAGATTATGTATCCTAAAAACCCCTTTAACTTTTGTATTACACTTTTTTCCCTATCTTTGATAGATTAGGTGATATCTAAGACAGACACCTTACTGACACACCCTGTATAGTCATATTAGTCAGATGAGGCGGGTGTTAGCTGGCCAGAAACTTCGAACCCTATAACTTTAAAAACGAGCACTGCTTACAACTGTTAAAGATAATATATTATGTTTTTTTAGCCTATACCAGTTCTGAATCTATCAGTGAGTAGAGAGAGTTCAGAATCGGTAGAATACGGAACCGACTCGAATAGAGTTATGAAACTTCAAGACGAGAAATCGGGTTACAAGATTTTCCTGTTGGCGTCTACTGTGCACGAGTGTAGCACTTGGACGAAAAAAATTGAGGGAGCCAAGGAAACATATCAAAAAATTAGTCAGTTGAACAGGCAAAATAAGAGAAAGACCCGTAAGTAATAATAATAATAATAATAATAATAAATGTCTTTTATTTATCTCACAATTTTATACAAGATACAAAAGTAAGATGGAGGCGAGATCTAGCCAGGCTACTCAATCTAACCTCCGTGTTAGGTAATAATATATTAGTATTATACAGAAATGGAAATATAAACAGTATTGTAAATACAAGTATTCAGTAACTTAAATAAAATATTCCTTATACTCAGTCCAACCTCCAAGCTAGGTAATATTACATTAGTATTATACAAAAAAAAAAAAAAAAATAGAAATATAAACAGTATTGTAAATGCAAGAATTCAGTAAATTAAACTAAAAATTCTATGTAAGGAAGTTTTTAAATATACTTAAAATAAGTTTAACAGTTTTTAGAACAATTAGAAATCAAACTATTATATTATTAATATATTATATTAGAGTTAGTTAATTGTATAATTTTTAAACGAAATAATTTTTGTTCTTATTTTTTTATGAACACCATCATATATTTATCCATGCTCAGCTATTGATTTTCAACAATAAAGCGTTTAACAGCCTTTTTAAAAGCTGGTATTTTATGAATAGCTATAACTTGTGCAGGTAGTCTGTTGTAGATTTTTGTTGCATTATACGAGAAGGATCTCTGAAACATGGCTGAGACATGTCGTGGTACTGTTAACCGTCGGTTATGTCTAGTGTCCCTGCCATGGATATTAATCCCATAAACAAGTTTTTCCCTAAGATAATGAGGGATCCCAGAGATTAAAATTTTTTGCACCAGAGTTGCAAAATGAAGTTTGGATCGTTCATTTAATTTAAGCCACTTTGAATTATTATATAAGGGTGTAATATGATCATATTTGCGAGCTCCATAGGAAAACCTCAGGCAATTGTTTTGCAACTTCTGCAAGCTCAGTCTATCTCTTGCCAATAGGGCCGGCCAGTATACAACATCAGCATAAGACAGAGCCGAGAGAATTAAGGTGTCACATAGTTTGACCTTGACATCCGACGGTAAATAGTCCTTGTGCAAATACAATATTTTAAGTTTAAAATGTCATTATTTATTTTCAGTGTTAAATTGATCCTACTTATTCTTTATACGCAGTTGCGTTATTTCAACAACCTATTATAGATAGACAAATACGTTCATTCATAAAAATGGCTTCGCCTCCCGACTGCATATTCGATGGTTTACAGAATAAGTAGTTACTATCCATAAACTCAGTAGCGTAGCGACATAAATTTGTTTCTTATTATTTTTTGGCATAGTAAGTGTGATGGATGTCAAAAGGTTAAAAATTAGTTAATCTTCACTTGTTTTCATTATTTCCCAAACATTTTTTGAAACAGCCAAAAAACTTTCGGGTGATTTGTGTTTTCTACGACTTCAAATTACTTTGGTGTGAAAGAATTCGGTGTCTTGCTAATTCCAATGATTCCCACATTCTTAGTACTATAATTTACTCACCTTTCTTCCTACATTAAAAGTGTAGGACATTTTAGGAATATTTCCTTTTTTACATTTTAAATGACCCAGGTCCCAGGTGGATCGCCTCTATTTGCTAAAATGACATTAGAACTGACAGGATACACTTACTGGTGATAAGTAATATTTGGAAAAGAATCAGCCTATTTTTGGCACACAATACAATATCCAACCATTGTCCCTAAATTTTATATACTTACAACACTAATCAAACTACAAATACACCTAATTCCGAATTATAACTTAGTTTTGACAAATGTCAGTCCATCGGTTTGGCTCGGCTTCGTTCGGACTGCAAATTGGCGCGCTTTATTTGCATTGGCTACAATTTTACTTTTGTTAGAAGGTATTTTTATAATTTTGTAGATTTAAAATTGTACGTAAAATTTGTAACATTAAAGACTATTTACATTGTCACTTGCCAATTTATATTTATTGTATACACACCGGAAATTGAGAGAATTCTTTGTGCATGTATCAAAAAAAAAATATTCCCTGACGGATCTGGCAAAAGCACTTAGACTGATTGCTATTAATGGCGAGCGGCATAGATAAACAATCTGGGTCTATCTAGTTGTGGCATTATTTGGTATATTTAGGAAATTTTTACAACTTGCATTGGTTGAACAGACCTCGAAATTTCAGTGGACGTTTGATAGCTGATATAAACTGACAGGTGTCACAGCTTAGATCCAGGTTCTTGAATAAGAGTTTTAACTGGATAAATCCTTGACAACTTCTGCCTCATATAAACTATAAAAATTACACTTTCTCCTCGCTTATAATAAAACTGTATTCCATTTCCGAATATGTTTTTTATGCAGAAAGACCTATTTGGTGAAGGTGAATGTTTTTTTGTACCGTTGCGGAAAAATAAAGTTCAAAGAAAAATCATTAGTTTGTACTTTTATTTACTTACTCTCTTGGGGAAAATCTTGTTCTTAACGCATGTTGAAAGTGTTTTTTTCTCACTTAACTCGCGTACGGAAAAGTGCCGCGTGCCAAACTTAAAAAATAACATTTTTTTATTAGTGTTTTAGTTTTCTATAATATTTGTTGCTTTTGTATGTTCAGAGCTGCACTTGGGCCCTTCCTGTGGTCGTCTCCTTGTGCTCGTCCAAAAAGGAAAACGTTTAATGTTGACGGGTAAGCGTTTTTAACTTTTCTATTGCATGTTTTCTAGTTTTAAATACAAGCAAGTACTTATGGTTGACTGTGATAGAAGCCAGAGAAGTCCAAGTGAAGTGCGGTCCTCAAACTTGTAGTTACAATAAGAAGAAAGGTAAGGATTTATGTATGTGCAAAATTTCCAACGAGTACAAGTATTTCATAAACTAGCGATTATTATTTTAGGTTTAATTACGTTATCAAGAGTAGTAAAAGTGTGTTTCTTGTTATATTGTGACAATTGAATGAGTTACCAGAACACCTAAAAAAAATTATTAAGTCATATTTTTATTATAGGCGTCATAAAGGTATGTTCCCACAAGCAATTACGGAGAAGTTATCGACAGTTTGACAGCTCTCTAACCAATCCAAATACCCAGAAATCCGCGTCCGAATCTATTGCGTAGAATCCTGATTGTCATGGACTGTCCGTGACTGCTGTGGGAACAAATCCATAAAGTTTGCTGGATGAAAAGGCGCGGCGTGCGCCCATGTGTGGAATTAACTGATTTGCCTTGAAACTGTATATCTAAGTAGACATTTATTGCAGTAGAAACCCATTTTTTGTTATATTTTTTCTTTTGGGGGCGTGGCGCCAATCTTCACCACTGGCTATAAGTCATCTTCCCTAAACGCTAGTGCCCCGTTGCTTATCCCTAGTGTCTTAACCATTTCAGGTAAACCGCATACTGAAAACGTCTATTGTAAAGTGACCCTGGGAAATCAAGAACAAGAAACTGACTACGCCAAAGATAGTCTTAGTAATGGAAATATTCCACAGAACGGTGGTGTACCCCAGATTCCAAGTTTACTGTGGAATTACAGTATGCAATTCCAATTGAGGAACCTCAACGAAGAGGTTCTTAGTTTTGTTGTATTGGAACATAATCCATATAGCCTAGATGGTGAGTTTTTTTATGTAAAAAAAAACTACAATAAGTATAGGGTAGGTACTAATATTTTATAAATTCGTATACAATAGATACTACCAAATCTTAGAAACGTGTTCAGTGGCATGCATACGATATAGGCAAAACAGCATTGTCTACCATGGGAACAATAAAACAAACAGAAAAAAAAAATTGTATTT
Source organism: Polydrusus cervinus (assembly GCA_935413205.1). Taxonomy (NCBI): domain Eukaryota; kingdom Metazoa; phylum Arthropoda; class Insecta; order Coleoptera; family Curculionidae; genus Polydrusus; species Polydrusus cervinus. The sequence continues at coordinate 9,870,088 of OW284516.1, forward strand.
GAATTTTTATCTGTGTGATACAACTTTGGCAATTTATATCTACATTAATATAATAAATAATAATATATGACCGAAAAATTAATCCTATATCATTTCCGCGAACGCATTCTTTGCTTATTATATCGTAAACTAAATCCCTGTATAAGCATTCCATAAGACCGTTTTAAAAGCAAAGATCTCGCTGTACATTAGCGTCTTATGTAAAAGCAAAAGCACTGCTTTTGTACGAGTGGAAGCAAGCGAAAGAGTCGGTAGGCAGTAGGGTAGAAAGAGATGTAACAAATAAATCCGTCGCAACCTTCGACCTTCCTTCATCTATCAGCCCGCGCCAAGAAAGCACGCGTTTAGTGAATGCATTGGGGCCAATCTTCAAGTTTTACTGTAGTTTGGAAAATACTTTGCTTTCTCAATATAAAATATGAAACACGCATCTATAAGTTTTATTATTAATTAGTTTAGTTAGGATATTTTTAAAAAGATAACGGATAAGGTATCGTAAAATAAGAAGCACTTTTGTGACAAATAAAATAATTTTTGTTGATAGGTTCATAACATTTAATAATCAGTAAGCTTATCATCATATTTCACATAATAATTGACTTCGTTTTTGGAAACATTGGTTCAATCAGGTGGATAATAGATTTTTAATTTATAATTAGAGTTTTCGCCCTTTTGCTAGACTTCGCGCCGTCGGTTTTCAAAAAAAAAAGAAATATGGAGACGTTAATTGTTACTATTCCGGCTAGCAGTGCGTCTGCAGAACGATCCTTTTCTGGATTTAAAAAAAAATCATACCTATTTACAAAACACACGCTTAAGTGAATTTTAACAATAATCGTCGAGAGCGACCTTTGGCAGGATTTAAAATGCAAAACCAATTTTTATGACGATGTTTTAAAATAATTTTTACTTAAAACCGCCGTGTTGAACTAATTTACAAATAATGTCGTTTTATTCTTCTTCTACCCGTGTTCTTTCCACAAACTCAAAAACAAGACATTTTGTGACAAAATTTAAAATTTAGATGCTTAAATGCTACGGATGGTAAATTTTTCTCTTAAATGCAATTTTTGCCTACCCTGGTTAAAACAGCATTGTAAGCCACTGAACGTTATAGAAGGTATTTTTACAAAACTTACCTGATTGATCTAGGCAGTAATTATGTGGTAGGGTTGGTTTTAATGATGGTTTACAAACATCTTGTATATATGGTTAAAAAATCTCATTTAAATAATAATTCAAACCTATTTGTTTTTAGAATTTCTAGGTAAAGCCGAATTAAAACTGAAAGACATCCATCGCGAGTCTCAAAGTACCAACGGACCAATTACCAAAAAACTTATTTTGCACCAAGTAGAAAGTGGTGAATTATCAGTTAAGTTAGATTTACACATGTTTAATAATTATTAGGGGATTTCTACACGTCTTGTTTTACCATTGACTTAAATGTTGTTTATACCAGAACAATATACTAAGGTTGGGTTTCTCAATGTTTTGTTACATTACCAATAAGATGTGACATAGAACTGTCAATTTCTATGTAACTGATAGATCGCCATCTCTTGGGTAGATTAACAATACACTGAGAATCTACAACTATGATAAGAGTTTAAACCTTTGGTAAACTAGCTAGTTTTTAACATAAACAAAGATCAAAATAGCATGTTTAGATTTTTGTTATTTCCAGGTATATTTTAACATGGTGTTCTCAGTTCTCGAACAAAGAATGAACAAACTTTTTACCCTTTTTTCTACTTTAAACTTACCTGTAAATAACATATTTCTAACTTTGTACGTTGCATTTGTTGCCTGTTGTTAAATGTATAGCTTTATCTCTATATATTCTATTTAAGGTTCTCTTTATGTACCTATATCTATTTATACGCTAACATTTTTACATTTTACAAAACGTTATTCATCTTTACTCACTTTTTAAGAAAATAAATATACGATTTTTTACCTGTCGTGGTGTCCATTGATTTGCTCAAAACTGCCAAAATTTAATCACAATTTAAATTTTTTATAATTTAGTGCTGTGGTAGTTGTTGATATAATTGGGTTTATTGAACTACTGGTTATAAATAGGTCTGTTATGAACTTTAATGGTCAGTTATACTATTTTCGAGCGTTTTTTCATGCAAAATAATACTATATTTGCGATTGACAACGAGTAAAATATTTTAATAAAAATAAATTATTCAATGGCGTGTTAGTTATTTCTCTTTTTAAGCATCGATGCGTGTTTCTTAAGGGCGTATGTACCATTTTTATATGCAGGTTAAAACCTGTTGTGCTGTTATTATAAATGTTTTCAAAAACTGGTTGGAAATTGTAAATTAAGTTATTCCAATTCTTGCAGAAAACACTTAAAAATCTATATAATAAATTTTTATAACCGATTTTAGAATACTATTTTTTGTGTAAAACATTGCCAAAACAATTTATTAAAATTTTTTTTTTAAATCCCCTTGTAGTTTGAGAAAAAAAATGGATTTAAGAAAATATTTATTTGGACATTTTTTAAAATTTATTATAGAAATTTTAATATAGAAAAAATGTTATCGGAAAATATGTGTTTTTAGGTCAAAATAGTCTATATTATACCAAAGTTTAGTGTAATATATCGCATACACAACAATTTTCTCTATAAGTATCGAAAACCAAGCGTTTTATCATAAGCATTTTCTAATAACTTTTTACTTAAAATTAAAATAAGTACATGCTATCAAGTAACACCCTGTATATAGAAAAACTCCACTAATTCCCATAACTGACCTATCTTACATCGTTACTGGATATTTTACTATACTTTTTATATGTAAGTTATATCACTATACAGGGTGATTCTCAACGAGCGTTAATGTGTCTCCTTTAACTAAAATATTGACTATTTTTATTTAATTTTTGGATTTTTCTCAATATTCTAAACCTTAGACCAGGAACTTCTCTAATCTAAGTTCTAAACGTATTTTGTATTACAGATCAAACGTCCAAACCGAATAGTTTTTGAGATATGTTGATAGGAGATATATGTTGACAGCTACTTCCGGTACAATCGGAAGCGATCGAAAACTGTCAATATTTTAGTTAAAAATGCACATTAAAAATATATCTAAACATAAATTTAAAAAATATATCTTGGAAGTATTCCCGAAAATTCTAAAAAACGCTCGTAGTGAATTACCCTGTATATACAGGTACACTGAATTTTCGACAATAAATTTCCCCTGTTGAAATATATACATATATTTTAAAGTTGCATATATGAAAACACGCTTTTAAATGTTGAATAAAATAAAAAATAAGCACAAATAGAAAAAGATAAGAGAAAAATCTACTATGTGTTTTTTTACAGATACACTGTAGTGTCCCGAAAAAGTGTTTCTAATTCCAATATTAATAAAATTCTCACATTTATGATTTACCTAATAACAGTTTAAATCGGTCCATTTTGTGGCCCAAGAAAGGATTATAATTTGAGATATTTTTTGTATTATATACCTACCTATTATTGATTGTTATTTTTCAGGCCTAGCAATTTTATATTGTTTACCAAATAAACTTGACCCAATAAATAATAATAGTTTAAACAAATTTTTATAATAGATACATTTTGAGGACAATCCATAGAGATTTTTATAACATGGCTCGGCCCAATTTTATTTCTCGACAAAATGTCGTGTTGTTGAGTGGCATATTTAGGGGGACCAGGGCTGCCGGGCTGCAGAATACAAAGGTCTTGTAGGAAACGTTTAGTTTTTAAACTTTTCCTTCTAAAAGTCCTGTTTTATATAGAGATTAAGGTTTCGGACGCATATCGTTTTAGTGTAATTTTATAGGAAAACCAGTAAAAAGAATAATATTTTATAGTATTTTTCTATTATATACTTGTCTGTTCCGTTTTCCCTTTTTTAGAGCTATTTTAAATCAACAAAAATATAAACCAATGCAATAAAATATTTTTACAACAAAAACAAAAAACAATTAGGTATTTATTTTTAAAGAGAAAAATTAAAGTAAAAATTTTAATTGTATCATTTTTTATGGAAGAAGTGTGATAATTTATAATAAAAAATATAGTTCGGGAAGAAACGAGAATGCTTTATTATGAATATACAAAACGGCACTTAAGAAGGAGTATTTCAAAACTTAAAGCATTTGCACCAAAAACTGCTATTAGATCTACGCTCCTAAAATACATTATTTCTAAAAAAAACATCAATTTTGGCGTGGTGAGCGATATTTACTTTATTTTTAATCATGAAAAACCGAGCCCGAAAAATGCTGGTTAGATACACACGTCTTATGTTAAGATTTTGGATTGACACCAATATTTATATTTTTCACAAATATAAAAAATGTTTTTTTTTACATAAAAAAAAAAAAACATTTACAAAAACAAATTTAATCCAACCATACAGACGGGAAGAGGTAATAATTTAATTTTCGAAATTTGATAGTAGTTAGGTGAATTTTAAACGAACTTTAGCCGTGGCCCCGATAATTTTTCGTCTGCGGCGCTTTTCCGCCTTCTTAACTAGGTACAACATGTTCTAACTGTCCACTAAGCCCCCGCCGCCCCCCCCCCCCAGAGCATATTTTATGGCTACGCCACTGGTTACATGATGCATAGAAATATCTGTAAATGTAGGCCCAAGAGAATAAAACGCAGCACTAAAGAAAAAAAATGTATTATGTCAAAAAAAAAATAAAAACTTTTCGCTCTTATCAAAGTAACAAATTATCAATTAATTATAATAATACCATTGAACAAATTGGTTGCAAAACCAATTTAATTATATAAAGATAATACTTATGTATAAGTACTTGAACATGAAATAAAGATAAAAGTTCCTATAAAAACAATATTTATAAAAGTGACGTATTCTAACGAGGATTTAATTCAATCCTTCATATGGCAATATTGATATTAATACCTTAATTTTGTTTAATCATATACATAGATATCTGTACGGCTTAGATATATAAATTCCCTGGATGTTGTGTATTCATACTTTCAAAAACTGATAATGAATATTTTTTCCTACCACTATTTCACTAAATATTTACGTTACAAATACGCTAAGGGTCTTTGTTCCGCAGTATGAGTTTATATGTTTACGCATGATACAATTTGTTTAATTTAATGTCCTGTCTAAGAATGGTAAAAAAACTCAGGAGTCGCAAGGCTTATTATTAGTCAAGATATTCGGTAGACGAAAGACTTGTTACGAGTCGATAGCCGAAAGCCTTTGATACGGGTCAGGAGACTCGGTAGCCGAAAGGCTTTAATACGTGTCAAGAGACTTGGTAGCCGAAAGGCTTGTTACGAGTAGGAAGAAGGGGTTGCCGTAAGGCTTTGATACGAGTCAGGAAACTCTGTAGCCGAAAGGCTTTGATTCAAGTCAGGAGACTCGGTAGCCAAAAGGCTTGATATGAGTCGAAAGACTCGGTAGCCGAAAGGCTTGATATGAGCCGAAAGACTCGGTAGCCGAAAGGCTTGATATAAGTCGAAAGACTCGGTAGCCGAAAGGCTTGATATGAGTCGAAAGACTCTGTAGCCGAAAGGCTTGATATGAGTCGAAAGACTCTGTAGCCGAAAGGCTTGATATGAGTCGAAAGACTCGGTAGCCGAAAGGCTTGATATGAGTCGAAAGACTCTGTAGCCGAAAGGCTTGATATGAGTCGAAAGACTCGGTAGCCGAAAGGCTTGTTGTGAGTAGGAAGACTCGGTAGCCGAAAGTCTTGATACGAATCGCGAGACTCTGTAACCGAAGGCTTTGATACAAGTCGGTAGAGATTCGACAGCCGAAAGACTTGTTACGAATCGATGCCGACTGACTAAACGTACCATAAGGGCTTTAAAAACTTGGCTCTAATACAGTAATCGTTTTTTATCGAAGTTAAATTAATAATTATTATGAAACAATGTAAATTAATAGTTATTAAACTATGTATTATGTTTAATTATTAAGAAAACTAAAGAAACAAACCAAACGTGATCCCTATAAACTTCTGTTTCACTTTAAAATACGTCACTTTTATAATTTAAACGACTTTCCAAACATAAGGGATGGAAAGTCAAAGTCCCCTCTTCACTTCCTACTTCTTGTAAACGTAGCTTTCAGCACCTCCTCTTCCAAAACCACCAGGTCCAAATAGAGCGGAGTAGCAGGGATTGTGGCAGTAAGGCTTACCCTCGCGTTCGGCGTGGTTTCCTGGGGTCAGGGTCTTGTTGCATTTCTCGCAGCGAAGACACGCTGAGTGCCAGTCTTTGCCTAGGGAGGTTTTACGTTCGGCTGAAAAGAGAAAACGGATATTTTTATAGAATATGTACATGCATGATGAAACCTATGCGGAAATAATTCGGTTCGCATTGTGCGGATTGAAGAGAGTATAGAAGTATAAAAGTATAAACAATGAAGACAAATTTGTCCAGATTTAAAATATTTGATTTAATATTACTCACACACCATGACATAATTCCCCCAGTTTACTATTCGTCATGATTATAGCCGGTATAATCATCTCTATTTTAGGAGTACGATATTCAGAAGGTCAATGTCAAATCGTCGTTCAAGCCTATTGCAAAACTACATTTAACATAACAAATTGTATATCTTATATAACAACAGATGTTGCATACATATGGGTGTGTTACCATTAAAAAAAAAACATTATTGGGTGAATGCGATACGTCCTTAAAAGGTAAAGGTTTTTAGTTCCTGTAAGTAGGTCAATGGCATTATTATGTTGGCACAGATATACAGGATGGTCCAATAAAAATGGTCCATCTCAATTGTGGTAATAGAACTAATAGAAGGGATGGAACTTTAGGGAATTAAACTATACCTTGACATCATGCAGAGCTTCATAAGAATTAGTGACGCAATTTTATTTTTTGATCAATATTTCGGTATTGTTTTATTGTACCGGGTGATTCATTAAGGATAACGATCTCGGAAACTACTGTGCATAGAAATGCAGGGAAAAAAATATTATAACTAAAGTGGGTATGAGGAAATCCTGGAAATAATTTTTAAGTTCCGCATTTTGCCGCAAGAGGGCGTAATTGAAAAGTAAATTTAAAAATTTTACATATCTCCAAAAATTCCACATTAAGGTATATCTTTGAAAACACCATTAAAAAGCTTGGACAATTATGCATCATTTTGGTCCTATGCTCATTGGCGTACCGACTTTAATAAGAGGGGGGAAGCTGTTGAAAGTGTAATCAGTTAAATCGCTGTAACTTTTAAACGACTTATCCGATTTTAGCAAACTAAAGACTGTTTGGAAGAAAAATGTATGCACTTTCACCAATCGTATTTAGTTGTCCATGATAGTTCTCAAAAAAAATGCTAGAGGGCGCAATTTGTAATAATAACACATTTTTTGATTTTACTCCGAAAAAATAAACCATACGGTATAATTATGATACCATAATCGAAACGTAGATGAAATTTGGTAGAAAATATATTAAAACCGCAGCTCGATATCTCCGTTCGTTTCAGCGTTATCGCCAATAGAATAATTTTTAATGAAGAAGCGATTATATATTAAAAAAAAAAAGTGGGACTGCACTGATATTTTTTCATGTGGATATTATTTCTAATTAGCCTGGTCAATTCTGCATACAAATGGTCTCTTGCGTTTTTCTCCTCGGGCACACCGTTGTTAATTAAAATAATTAAATTAAATTAGCTCTACTTATTGCTAATGAAAAATTTTGTTTTAGAAAAATTGTTGAAAATGACCACCTTCACTTAATAGGCATGCTTCCACCCGTATAATTTAATTTAATTATTTTAATTAAGAACGGTGTGCCTGAGGAGAAAAACGCAAGAGACCATTTTTAGGCAGAATTGACCAGGCTAATCAGAAATAAGATCCACATGAAAAAATATCAGTGACGTCCCACTTTTTTTCTAGAAAAATATATAATCGCTTCTTCATTAAAAATTATTCTATTGGCGATAACGCTGAAACGAACGGAGATATCGAGCTGCGGTTTTAATATTTTTTCTAGCAAATTTCATCTATTTTTCGATTATGGTATCATAATTATACCGTATGATTTATTTTTTCGGAGTAAAATAAAAAAATGTGTTATTATTGCAAATTGCGCCCTCTAGCATTTTTTTTTGAGAACTATCATGGACAACTAAATACTATTGGTGAAAGTGCATACATTTCTCTTCCAAACAGTCTTTAGTTTGCTAAAATCGGATAAGTCGTTTATAACAGCTCCCCCCCCCCCCTCTTATTAAAGTCGCTACCCCAATGATCATAAAACTAAAATGATGCATAATTGTCCAAGCCTATGAAAGCCAAACAAGGCATTTTTGGGCGTTGTCTTGCGAGTTCAACATTGTCTGCCCCCCCCCCCCAGATTCCTGATAAAAACTGAAAACAAAATTTAGCACCCTGTCTATCGAAAATCAAAAGTTTATAGTATACACTTTTATCTATGAAAAAATCACCCATTTAAATAAGGACATAGATACTTTTGCAATTAGTAAAAACGTCACGCGCTGTCTTTGCTTAATATAAGCATAATGTAGTTTACAGTATTTTTTTACGAAGCCATACAAATTTTTAATGAAGCAACTATAGGCATTTGAAACCGTTATAATTAACGTTAAAATTAAATTTGTATTATTATCGCGAATTCCAAGAAATTTACCTTTAGATATGAACACGACCTCCCCTTATTATAAATTAAATAATGCTAAATAATTTCATCATAAAATAAAAAATTTAATTTTTATGGTCCATATCGCTGTTTGGTGTTCTCCCCTTGAATCTTACATTGCGTTTTGTTTTTAGTTTAGGGACTCTATTGAACTTATTTTAAAATATATTTGATTCTTTGTAGGTTACTATACCGACTAAAATAATTCTATTACATGAGAGATATTATACCGGGTGTCAATTTGAAAATTTTCAATGCAAAAATCTCGAAAATTACAAAAGTTAGAACAACGCGATTTGGTATAAATGTTATTTGGGTAGGAGGAACTAGAACCACCATAGTCAAGGGGTCAGTCACCCCCTAGGCGCCCCACACCACCACTTTAAAATCTTAAATGGCACTACCCCCTTTGCTTTAAATGAAAAGTCTCACTGAGTAGTATTTTGGCTGCACAAAAAAAAAATTTTAATTTGAAGAAAACAAAACTTTGTAATTTATAAAAATATAATTTTATTTTATTTAATTAAAATGCTCAAAATACATTCTATTTTGTTGTAAACAATAGTACAACCTATATTCCTAAATTCCGTTGTAATATTTTGAAACACTTGTCTGGGTTCTAGTTCCCCCTTTTGTAGTTTTCGAGATATTTGCATTAAAAGTTTTCAAATTGACACCCGGTTTAATTAAATTAATGCCTATAAAGATATTATTAGTAGATCTTTAATGCTAAGTATACTAACTAAAATCAACGCCTAAATAATAAAATGATAAAGAAATCGGCACCAATTAATTCATATCTAAATCAAGCAGATAAAATACTTTTAAAAAACATGGAAAAGTTTGTGTACATATTTATTTAACATTTACATTGCTAGAAAAATAGAATTCCTTATCTGTCATATTATGATGTCACCAAACAATATTTTTGTTGCTTGCAATCATTAGTTATTTTTATTTTGTACAGATTTTATTTTCTATTTGCTTATCAAGTTTTATGAACAAGTATGTGTATGTATCATAGGTATAGTTTATTTAGAATATTCTCTCTCAAACTCTCTTCTATTTGAGCAACATTGGGTTTTCAATTTTTTGAATGCTCTGTATTTGGCGTAATTGGTGCATATATTCCGCGCATTAATGATTACTTATAATTAAATTATAAATAAAAAAGATTCTTTAATGTGTCTTAAAGTAGCATCAGAAACGGAAAAAGGCCCATGTAAAAAAAATAAATACAAGAAGGTATAAAATAAATACTTACCAAAATATACCGGTTTCTCGCATTTCGGACAATTCACCATCTTGAAGGCTGTTAGTAAAAGGTACTGACCAAAAGGTGCTAACAAGTATTGGTTCCTAAATACCTTAGAGTACAATTACCTCGTGAACTACGGGTACGAAGTATACGAACTAAACTGAAAAATGTACCGGCCAGCAGGTTTGAATATTGGTTTCCTGCTGAGTGTGTTCGGCTACAGTCGCGCAGTACCGAAAGATAAATATTTGTTAGCAACAATTAAAATGTATGTATGAGTGTATGTGTACAGAATGTCCTCTTATTTGTGGTTTTTTATTTATCATTATGTTTAACGTTACAGAAACTTAACCTTATTTTTAATACTAAATAAAAAATAGTTATAAAATTTGGGGGTTTTCATTTAAAAATGTATATTTTAATATTTTTTGCAGTTTTTTCAATTTAATTTTTAATGTTATTGTTTGAACACCCTGTAATAAAATTATAAAAAATGTATTTTACCGGCCCTTTTCAGTTAGAAAGCCAATCAAAGTTAAGGCTTCTTTATAAGAAAAACGTTATTTTTGACATAGACACTTTTAAATACTTCAAATGCGCGATTCCCATCTTAAAAATTTGTTGTGATGTAAATTATTGCCGTAAAAGTTTAAATCGTAGATTGGATTTATAGCCATTGTATTTATTATGGTTGTGCCAGTCTTGGGATTTCTAAAGGTGGTTTAATTTTTATTTCTTAACTAAGAACAGGTAATCACGGGTCACTGACTTCTTGTATGACATTTCAAGTAAAAACAAACACATGTCACTTTTTCTTTAAAACTCCTCTAGATGGTAGAGTGGTCAAGTCCCTCAAATAAAAATATTAAAATAATGTATCCATTCCATAACACCCTGTATGTATACCTATATCAATCAAAATACATATATTGGTTCTAATAATAAGTATTATTAGTATTTAATAATTATGGCACTTCACAAATTATTATTGTTGAACTTCAGTCAAGAAAATAAAGATTAACATTTGTATCTATGACTATGACAAATAAACGCAGCCGAGATTTTAGTAACGCAGTTTAGGCATCTTATTGATTATATGTCAAGGGTAAGAGATATAATTATTTGTAAGGTTTTACGCGATTCTGATTTATATATATAATTGAATTTTTTTTTTAGTTGTAACATAAGCTTTTTATAAAAACCCTTTCATTAAATAAAATGAGAAATTCTGTTCAGTTCAGCTCAATTTCGGTGTCGGCCATAGGCGCATGTAAATTTTGTGCATTAAATTATTTATAACTAACCACAAAAAAAAAGATAATTTGATAAAGAAGGAACTATTAGCTATAGCAAATTTACATTTACACAAACATCGTTTTATGAAATATGCTGAAAAACACGCACACCGCCATATCATTACGAACTTAATCCTATAGAACTTATATGGGCGCAAGTGAAAGAGATTGTAGCAAGACATAACACGACATTCAAAATGAAAGACGTTAAGCTAAGGAAGTGATACCAGAGAACTGGCGAAAAGCAGTCCATCATGTCATTAAAGAAGAGGAAAAAATGTGGGATCTTGACCACCTGATCAATCGGACCGTCGGCCCGTTAATTATAACGTCAATAAGAGAGGAGATAACAGTTCCTCAGATGACGAAGAATATTCTGATTTTTTATAATTTAATTTCTGTATAATGTATTTTGTATTTTTTTATGTTTAATAAAAAAATAAGTATACCTAATACTATGTACATAATGCACGCCTTTGCCACACCGTTTTCAGAGTTTGTGAATGGATAACAATAGGCAAAACCTATAAATTAACCCAAACCCGTTTGGTACTATCTGCACTTGATGAAAATAAAGAATTTTGCATTGAAATCAATGCCAAATTATGAAAGTGACTTAAATATTCTTTAAGTGACTCTGTGGTCCCTTTGCATACCTAAGCTTTTATTCTGCTACACCTTTTTGAAATAGACTATAGATAAAAAAAAGGTAGGTAAATAGTAATACTTATCATTTTTAATTGTAAGTATAGGTATACATACATACAAAAAGATAAGGCTTAAACTGAATAAATATTGATGTTTCTGTCATAACGACAACTGCCGTATTGTATTCCTCGAATCTTTTACAGAATTAAAAATGAAATCATTTTGTATTATTGTCTCATACGTATACAGGCAGTGTTGGACCCAGGATTTTTTTAAAGGGGAGGGGGACTAAAAAAAAGCGTAGCTATCCCAATTTATTTATAACGCCCAGGGCGCTATCCAGAGGTACAGACCAGACTGCTCCCCTAGCTTCATCACTGATTGGGACACAGAGAAATTCATTGGTGAACAATGCCTTTGACGATTTGAGGAGAAATATCCCTAGAGTAGCGAGGTTTGTTTACGTAGCGGTGAAGTAAGTCTCATGATTTGACAAACAAATTAACCTCAAATTATTTTGTTTAATTCTCCGAACCCCAGATCCAGGGATCTCTCAAAGTACTGAAATTAAGTGTGGTTGAAATTTTGTTTCTCTTTCATATCGAGACATTTACGTTTACAAACAAAAACAAACTATAAACTAAAAATAATTTATTTTAATAGAAAAATACGTAAAAATACATAAAAATAAAAATACTTACATTGTAATACTAAAAAATATTTAACCTTCTTTAATGGACCCTTGTTTTGAAGTCGAGTGCACCGACCCCTTTTTCGAACCTCCTACTGCTCGTATGCTAGGAGATTTTTCTGATATTTTCTCTACCACGATAGGGACAGTAACTTTGGAAGATCCCTCATTATTAGCCCCAGTTTTCGAGTCCGATTTTGAACTATTTACATTATTGATTTTTTCCTTAGATCTTTGTTTATCCGCGATATTACTAGCTTTCTCCCCTGATTTCTGACTACATACTGACTTTTTGGAAGTTGTTCTATTTGTACCTCCACTTGCTACTGACATATTGTCACATATATCTGCACATACGGATGTGTTTACCGATGATCGGCTTGAACTGCTGCCAGAAGGACACTTGCAAAACTCTGGTTCCCTTTGTTGGGACGAGTGATGTGAGCTTCTTGCGCTGCCAGTTTGGCTGGCTCTTGCAGTGGGAAGATCTGAAAAAAAACTGAATTTAAAAGAAGAAAAGAAATAAGAACTCAAAGTCTTCCTTCACTGTTACATTAATGAAGTTTATTTTGTAACATGTTTCGAATGCAGAAGCATTCATCTTCAGGAAACATAAGAAAAAAAGGGTTGATATCTGACATGATGAATATGACAAAAATTTCCTATAAACAATTATATAGAAATGCTTCTTTAAGGCGTTAGAGCCCCCTCAATCTTCTGGCGGGTGACATAAATATGTTATTTAACGGTAATTAACTAACCAGCACCTTTGACTGTGACATCGACAGGCGTTGTTTCCTTTGCCTTAATAGTAACTTAAACATTAAAATAACCGAGCCACTTTGTAAGAAATAGTTCCGCCACTGTCATTTATGTCACCGTCAAAGTTGTTGGTTAGAAAGTTATTGTTAAAAATCTTTCTGCCCTCTATAGAAATATCTATTCATGGAATTATTGTTATGTCTCTATAGCAATAATGTTTAAAAGTGTAGATAAAAAAATGCCTGGCATGGCGATGAGAAAAATAAAAGGATTTTTTAATGATGTCACTTTTTATAACCGTCACTTATTATTCAATTTTAAGTATTTTTAGGCGATAATGTATCAATTCAATGCATAATGTGACTGATAACTACAATCTATAACTTGTCATCTTGACAATGTTCTATGTGATTTTGTTTTCATTTCAATCATTACTAAAAAAGGAATATTTTAAAATTTCTGTTTGAAGATATTATGTAAAATGTGTAGTTGGATCATTATTAATTTTTTCTTTGTTGTGTAATTTTTTCCACTTCGTTTGCTGCCAGGGCCATTCCCGAGGGGACCTACATCTTAGCGTGGGTTCCGAACCACGATCCTCAGTCATGCGACACCCCCCAAGGACTATTAACCCTTGGTTTCTTACCATCGCGTGACCTACCGATTGGGGAGTGTGTACCTTCTTACGCACCCCACGAGATGTCCGAACTCATCCGGCCTGGTTACCGGCGTGAATGGGGTGGGTTAGAAGATACATTTTACACTCTTCCCTGCATTCTTAAACCTACTAAATTTCAGACATACTTTATTTTTGCATATGCCCACTTCGGGGATCGAACCTGGACCGCCACGGTCGAATGCCAGTAACTCATCTCTGAGCCACCGCCGCGGTATCATTATTAATCAGAAGCAACTCTTTAGGTCCCACGCAATTTATTCCAATAAGACATTAAAACTATGACAAAAGTTGGTTTTTTGCTATTTGAAAAGTTGTTGCGTTAAATCTTATTTGCAAAATTGGCTAATAATATGTAAATGTCACCACCGTGATATGCCTTCCTATATATTTCGATGTAAAATACCGCCTGAAAACCACAACAATTATTATAATATGGTTTACTTAAATTTTTAATTTCTATTACATATATTACGGGACCATCTTAGAATATTTTTTTGCAGTTCAGTTAATTTAACTTATTTTAAACATTTATACATATCGTCAATCAATACGGTCATATCCGTTATCAAACTAAAATCAAATTACCTCTAATGCGCCATCTCACTCACTGCTTTACTACACGCAGAATAGTTTTAAAACATATTTAGTATGGCCACGGAAAAATATACTTCGATTGATTTTTTTTAACGCAAAGCGTGATTAATTTTGATTTAAACCATTTTTAAAGCTTGTAAGCCACCACCATTATCAACGTTATTTGGTAAATACATAGATAAAGAAAAAATGTAATTACTTCGCTTATTAATTTTAAAGCTAAAAATAATTCTGTCACCTCCGTTATACCACCACCGTTATCAGTGGATAACGGAGATGACTGATGATAACGGAGGTGAAATAAATCTTATATTGATAAACAATGTTTTATCGTTTCGAACTGATATGATAAATTTAAAAAACGAAGAGAATAAGTCAGATTAAATATTAAACGAATGAGGGAGGAAAGAACGGAAACGCCTATTTTCAACGTAAAGAAAGTTAAAAAAATAAAATAATAACTGATCATGATACAAACTCTGCCACTAGTTTTAGAAGGCTCGTTAGCATCATAAAATAATTACAAAAACAACAAATTATTTAACTTTGGCATGTTTCTATTTTTTTTCAATTTGACTGGTGAAAATTTTCCCTTTTGGTGATAATGATCCAGTTACAGAGTATTTTTTTAAAATTTTATTGTGTAAAATAAAATGATTCCGTCTATAAAATTATACCTTTAATATTTTCCTCCGCTTGTCCTACTGGTTCGTCACTGTGTTTCTTGTCAACGTCCTTCTCTTCCAGTTTTTCAGTTTCTTTGTCTTTCTGAGGACACTCCCACACGAAAATAGTACCAGAAGCGCATGCGCTTATTATATATTTTCCATCTGCGCTAAAGTGTACTGACATAATGACGGCAGCGTGTCCCACGCCTATGTGAGTCGTTATACCTGAAAAAATATTTATTTTATCTTAATATCATAATAAATATTTCTTAATATTATTTATTTTCTACCCAAAACTACCGACTTTCGGTTTAACGGTTAAACTTATGAAACCGGTTTGACGACGTGAACCGACGGTTGCCATGACAACTTCCTGTGTATTTATGTTGTGTATTACTCCATTTGAATACAATCGGTGATGTGTTTCGCTTCCCGGGGAAATCTACAACTTACCCTGCCGTTTTTGAGCAAACGGCCGGCGAGCGCGCGAAATATACAGGATGATTCCTAAGTTGATACTTCTTTTTTAGCTGTGTATAGAAGGCATTAAAATAAACATTTTCAAATACCTTTTTTCAAAAAACTTAAAAATAGTCGAGATACATAAGTAAAAAATCTAAGTGCTGGCCTGGTCATCAAAACGTAGCCTGGCTATACTTTATGTTTGTCTTATTAGTCATGCAATAACGGGTCGGTGATGAGTTATTTGGTAATCCGCTGCGGTGTGTTTTTCTGAAGCAAAAGTTAATTTTAAATTGGTGACACGTGAAAATGGTAAAATTTGAAAACAATGAACTTGTAGATATGGTGCTAATTTACGGTGAGTGTCGTCAAAGAGCGGCTGCTGCTTCGAGATTATACGCAGAACGCTTTCCCTTGCGGGCTCATTCTACACCAGAAGTTTTCCAACGGGCAAGTTAGGCAGGACCGTATTTGATCCATAGTGTAATAAATGAATGTAAGTAACTTATTTTTGAGTTTCTTGAAAAAAGGTATTTCAAAATGTTATTTATTTTAATGCCTTCTATACACAGCTAAAAAAGAAGTATCAACTTAGGAATCACCCTGTATAACTGATTTTAAATTGATATTGGGCCGAAAACCTCTACTAAGTCTGGATTTAATTTTTTTTGTAAAGTGGAGAACTGACAATAAAATTATTTCACCTGTTATTTAACCACTATAGCTGCCACTGTTTTTTACCTTCTTGATACTGCCACAACTTAATAATCTGATCGTTTCCACCAGTGACAAAATGATCGCCGTCCGGAGATATATCTAGAGTAGTAATAGTTCCTGTAGGGGATCCTTCCAATTCCCGTACCAGACATCCATCCAGTACCTCCCAGTACGCGACTTTCCTATCAGATCCCCCTGTCAAAATTTGGACGCCCGTAGGATAATACCTTTAAAATAATTTTAAATAAAAACTATTAACAAAAACATTGATGAAAGCAAGAGGCCAATAACTACTCGACCGAAAATTTTTCTTAGATTTTAAAACAAATAGATTTTGTAGCTCTCTACATAAGGCCTCTAACTGCAGATAAAGATAAAACAATACAAATAATTGAATATACTTTTATTTATATAATAATAATAAGTTTATTTTCAATATTTATAATATATATACTAAATGTGTTTATTTATCTTCCTCAATAACCTACTTCTTTGATCCCCCGAAGAAGTGCTTGTTAGGGTCAAATTTTAGTATTTTAAATTATAAATATATAAGGATAAAGATAATCTTTATTAAATATAATTTTTAGAAACCTTTTCTGTAACATTTCTAATTTTTTAACTAAACTTTTATTTATTCCTCCCCAACCTAAAATTTCGTAATTTAAATGAGTTTTAACTAATGCATAATATAATATTTCCATATCTTTTACGTTCAAAATTGTTTTAATGTTTCTAAAAATTGGTAGTAAACTTCTTAATTTCTTAATCAAATATTCTATGTTAATATTCCAATTTATTTTTGATTAACTTTCAAAATTTGAATGTCATCATTTATTTTAATACTATTCATATGTTGTGGTATGTTATTTGGATTTAAAGTAAAAGGAAAATAGTTAGTTTTATCAACATTAATTGTTAATTAATTTTTATCAAACCAATTTTTTATTACATATTTTAAAATCTTTTTTAATTTTGTTATTTAAGTTGTCCCAATTTGTATCTGTATAAAAAAATTGCAGTATCGTCTGCGAAATTATACATTTCTCGGTTCTCCATCACAATTTACATTAAACAAATCATTAACATAGATATTAAAAAATAATGGTCCCAAAATTGTTCCCTGAGGAACACCATATTTAATTATTTTAGGATAGCTTTTTTCTTTATCTATTTGAACATAAGTTGGTCTATCTATGTATAAAGCAACCACTATTTTACCAATTTTTTTAATCTTAAAACTATAGGTACCTACTACTTCTGTCATATTTCTTACCTTACACACATAAACAGTGTATTAGCGAAAAGAATTTGTCTTCTACACTGTCTCTCCAGGTCCCAAATTATACAGGTCCCATCTGTACTGGCGCTGGCGGCCTCAGTATCAAATTTATTTATATGAATTGCTGAAACAGGACCTTTATGTTCCTAAAATGCAAACTCAAGTTGTTTTTCTGGATGATACGATTAATTATTATTAGAACCTCCTTTTATTATTTCGTACTAAAATTAGCAAAAAGAGAAGAGGAGGGGGGGGGGGGGGGGGGGAGTAGAAGCATCAATTCTCAGACCAACTACCGTAGATAAAAATATTAATTACAGTTCCCCTTAAGGACGTCCGATGTTCACATGATAAGAATTTACGCACTGTAGTAATTATAAGATTTTGATAGCAAAACAGCGTTGCCGACCTGCGCTAAATATACAGGGTGATTCCTAAGTTGATATTTCTTTTTTTTAGCTAATATCACAGGTAAGAAAAAAAATCATAGATTTATGAAGCCCAGTGTATGCAACTAGCGCCCTTTAGTTTGAAACTTAAAAAATTCTACAAATTCTTACTTCTTGCTCATAAAAACATAATATTGCCAACTTTCAATTCGATTCATTAAACCGTTTTAAAATTATGGCTTATTTTCGAGAACTTTTACTTTCAACACCCTGTATCTCTAGTACGAGTAACAATCCGAAAAAACTCAATCGGCTTAGTTTGATGTCTAGTATCCCCATAAGTTATGGGACACCCTGTATACTTACCTTCAGGGTACAAATAAGTTCCTGTCGATAAGGAGAGACATTCCATAATCTTACTTGCCCCTCGCATCCCCCGCTGATCAACAAACGTCCGTGTGACGTAATAGTCAGGGCGGATACGCCTTTATTATGGGCATTCAAAATGGCGTAGATCAAGCGACCGGTAAGCGGTGTAAAAGATCTAAAAATGACATATCATATACTTTTCAGGAGAATCATTTTAATGGTACCAGCAAGTCTTTGTGAGGTCCAGATCAAAATTTGAAAAATTTTTGACAAAGTTAAAAATTAATTTCTGCGCATCTTCCTTACCTGATAACCCCATCGTTCCACGCAGTTATAATGGATTTTCCGTCATGCGTAAAGATTATACTGGAACAACTAAAGTTATGCACGCAGATGCGCAACAATTCTTGCATCGTTTCCATTGACCATACTCGGACGTTGTCGTGACTTGCAGTGGCAAAAACTTCGGAAAAATTGCTGAAATTGGAGACCGTTGATTTTTATATATAAGGTGATACTTTGATACTTATTTTTTAGCTGTGTATAGAAGGCATTAAAATAAACAACATTTTCAAATACCTTTTTTCAAAAAACTCAAAAATAAGGTATGTACTTACATTCATTTATTACACTACAAACCAAATACGGTTCTGCTTAACTTGCCCATTGAATAACATTAAGAAAACTTCTGGGTGTAGGATGAGCCCGCAAGGGAAAGCGTGCTGCGTATAACCTTGAAGAAACATCCGCACTTTTACGACACTCACAGTAAATTAGCACCATATCTATTAGTTCATTATTTTCAAATTTTACCATTTTTACCTATCACCAATTTAAAATTAACTGGCTTCAGAAAAACACACTGCAGCGGATTTCTCAACGCCACCGGTAAATTGAATGACTAATAAGAGATAAGAAAAACAACAGAAACTATAGCGGCTCTGTTTTGACGAACAGGCCGCACTTAGATTTATTACTTCTCTATCTAGCCTATTTTTGAGTTTTTTGAAAAAAGGTATTTAAAAAAGTTGTTTATTTTAATGCCTTCTATACACAGCTAAAAAAGAAGTATCAACTTAGGAATCACCCTACTTTAAAAACTACTGAATAATTTTCTTTTTAAATAAAGGAAGGATATAAAACCGTTTCTTTTGTAACCATTTCCTTTAATTTTTCGTTCTATTTTAAAACTTTGCCAAATTTCCGGTAGGGTATACCGTTTTAAATGTTTTTAAGGCATGAAAATACTTACTGAGGAAATGCCACATCATAAATGGCAGAAGTATGACAGGTTAGTATCAGCTCTGCAATAAAATCAGTCAAACTAACTTGATATATTTCGGAGGCTGCTGTCCCAACTAATATTGAGTTTTCTCCCATAAGCTAAAAAAATAAGGGTTAACAGTGATTCATTGGTTCCAAATTTTAGAGGAAATGTTTTTTTTCATAAAAGAACAAACTATAAGAGGGTCCTCTGTATTCAAATATTTGAAGTTCGAAAATATAAGGATCACTCTAATACATAATATACAGTCGTGGTCATATAAATAGCACACTTTGAATTTTAAAGAATTTCACTTAAACTAAAATTAAAAATTGTACGTTAAATTATGTATATGTTATATTTGTTCCCCTTGTTAAAAACGTGACAAAAAAAATACTTAGTTTTGTTCCAACCAATAACAAAACAAAAAATAAATTCTAATAACATTGACATATTAATAGCACACTCTTAAAAAAAAATCACTTTTGTCCATTAAAATAGGGAACAACGTTAATATTTTGTTGGATATCCCTTATTTTGAATGGCAGCTCTAAGTTTTGATGGAATTGAATCCACTAAAGTTTTACAATATGCAGCTGAAATTTGGGTCCAGGCCTCTTGGACATTTTTCCAAAGTTCCAAAGGAGTTTTGTCTACAAGGTTTCGTTTTACATGGTGCCACAAATTCTCCATAGGATTGATGTATGGATTTTGGGCTGGCCAATCTAAAACATCAATCACATTGTCCAGAAGCCACTGTTTGACAAGTCTTGAAGAATGTTTGGGATCATTGTCAAGCATAAAAATAAACGTAACGGGCATAAACTCCTCTGCATAGGGCTCCATGACATTCTGTAGGATGTCTATGTATTGAAACTGATCCATAATACCATTCATTCTGTAAAGCGGTCCAATTCCATGCCATAACATCGCTCCCCATGCCATAACATCGCTGCCCATGCCATAACATTGCTCCCCATGCCATACTCGCTCATCCACCATGTTTTACGGTTTTAATGGCATATTTGGGATCCATGTATTTGGAAGACGTCGAATATATGATTTGCCATAATTTCCAAACCGGTTAAATTTAGATTCATCGCTCCAAAGATTTTTTTTCTAGAAATTTACATCCCTATCCAAGTACTTCTTTGTAAATTGTAATCTTTTTCAATCGATTCTTTTTTGACACAAGTGGTTTTTCTCTGGCAATGCATCCCCCGAAGGTTTACTTCAGTTGGCCTTCTCCTTACAGTTCTAGCCGATAGCTGAATACTATATTCGGTCACTATCTTTTGTCTAACTTGCCTGGAATTCAGAAAAGGGTTGGCAGTGCTAATTTTTTAAATTATTTTATTTTTTCTTTTGGTGGTTTTACGTCTTTTTGGAGCCCTAATCTTATTCATTGTGCTGTTTGTGGTTGCGTAGAGTGCAAAAGCATTGTACACAAGTTTTCTGGAACACTTAAGATTTTTTGGAATCTGGGAAACCGATAGAAATATAAGAAATGGTGAATTATTTCTTAACTGAACAAAATGCACGCTTTTCTGGTTCACAGTGTGTTTTTCTACCCACTGAAATAATTTTAAATTGTTACAACAATCAAAATTCATCAAAAGAAAAAAAACTACTTACTACTGCAGAAATATCAAAATTTCGAATGTTTTTATTAAATATCGGAATGTGTGCTATTTATTTGTCCACTGCTCAACAAGTAAAATTACACTGAATATATTATATCAATATATTTGTAAATTTATTCTGGATGAATAGTCGTCATATGCAAGTCCAAACTGGCTGATAATTAAATTCCCGAATATCACCGTTTTTGTTAGTTTTTTCTCAAATATTACAAGTGTGCTATTTATATGACCACGACTGTATATGTATATTATTATAAACACACTCAAGTTGTACTTACAAAACAGATTTTTGTGTTACCTGTATAGAAGTAACAGCGCTATTGACATGGGTAGTTTTCAAAATCTTTAAACATGGAACTGATGGTAATTTTACGTCTGTTTCTGCGGGTAAAACTGGCTTTTCAGCTTCTACGACTAATTCCAAAGTACCATTCCCGGCCCCTATTATTAATTGACCACTGAAAAGTCTTCTAATCGAACGAACCCCTAAAAAATTGGTGGTGATAGAGTCTTTTAAATGCTCTCTTTTCAGCCATCAGCGTTTCCTGAAACAGCTACTATGCGCTAACTGTCATGGCGCTGGAGTCAAATTGAGATAGAGTTAGTTACCTTGTTGATAGAGATCCACGCTACCTCTCCTTAACTTTTTCTTAGTAATCCTGGCAAAACATCCAACTACACAGGGTGTTTTGACGGGCTCCATTATTTCCGCGTCATGGTGAAAATTCAGTCTTATTTTTAACACGTCACCAGTGGTAGTGCCGCAATACATAACCTGCGAAAATAAATGGTCAAGGAAGGTAAACACTACAAGTATACAGGGTGATTCACGTTGAGTGGCCTATTAGAAGATCTCGGAAACGAGTAAACTTATCTTTCTAAAAATTTGAGAGCAGGCATAATTGGCTTTAAGCTTTTAAAACATTATATTTTGACGTTTTTAATGCCAATTTTGCTATTTCAAATAGAACACCCTGTATATTTTAGCATTTTTGATTACCTTATTAAAATCTAAATAACTTTTGTTAATAATAATCTATTCCTATCTCTAACCGTTTTTGAGATATGAATTATAAATTGATTTTTTTGTGTAAAAACGCTCCGAGCAGAAAGTTCAGTAACTCTGAAACTAATAAAGGTAAACATTTAAAAAATTTTAAGCTTTCAAGTAATACATAGATCTTTAGTTTAAATTACTTATGTTTCACGTTTTTTATACAGGGAGTTCTTAAAATTGTGCCAATGTTTCCATTGAAATAAATGTGCATACGTCAATTTTTGCAAATGGAACACCCTATTTTTTAGCTTACTAACGTGTAGAGAATTAAATTTCCTATCTAAATGCCTAATATGTTACAATCCACATTTTTAGTGTTTTTGGAATTATGAGCAATTTAAATAAAAAATCTTAAAATTACCGTTTGTGTTAATGCGACATTATTTTTTAAAATAAGGCTTCGACTGGGACTTTCGTTTGGCTTTGAATGAGAAATAGCTAAGCAATAAACATAGGCACTTAATAATAAATGGTAACAAAGCTCAAAGTCAAACGAAAATCCCAGTCGAAGCCTTTTTTTCAAAAATAATGTCGCATTAACACAAACAGAAATTTTAAGATTTTTTATTTAAATTGCTCATAATTCCAAAACGACTAAAAATGTGCATTGTAACATATAAAGCATTTAGATAGGAAATTTAATAAATTTAATTCTCTGCACGTTAATAAGCTAAAAAATAGGGTATTCCATTTGCAAAAATTGACTTATGTACATTTATTTAAATGGAAACATTGGCGCAATTTTAAAAACTCCCTGTATAAAAAACGGGAAACCTAAGTAATTTAAACTAAAGATCTATGTAGTACTTGAAAGCTTACAAAATTTTAAATGTTTACCTTTATTAGTTTCAGAGTTACTAAACTTTCTTCTCGGAGCGTTTTTACCTAAAAAAATCCTTTTATAATTCATATCTCAAAAACGGTTAGAGATAGGAACTGATTAATATTAACGAACGTTATTTAGATTTTAATAACGTAATCAAAGATGCTAAAATATACAGTGTATTCCATTTGAAATAGCAAAGTTGGCATTAACTTCCGGTATAACCGGAAGTAACAAAAACCTCAAAAAATAATGTTTTAAAAGCTCAAAGCCAATTATGCCTGCTATCAAATTTTTAGAAAGATAAGTTTACTCGTTTCGCTCTTCGCCTGAATGGTTTCTCAGATGTTTTTAATATTTTTAAAGTGGAAAAACTTCTTCTGCTGAAGCTGTAGTTACTGGGAGGATGATTTGTTATTTTATTTGGCGCGTTATTGATAGCGTTGCCGTCAAAGATTTTTTATGTTGCCCAATTATATTTTATATCATCCTTTTTATTATTTCAGGGGGGCTGCCCCCCGGCTACGCCACTGGAGCAGGGCATATAATATATTTTTTATATTATCCTTTTCATTTATAGCGAAGATAGATCGAGGGATGTGGTTTCCGCGACAAGCTACTTTTTGGAGAAAGGACACTGAAATCAGATTTATTAGCTATTTTAGTTTTTAGTCTACAGGATAAAATTTAATTTTTAAAATTTTCGGTCACCCCCACAACATATTTTTAGGAAACAAGCAAAAACTTGATTTCTAGAGTACCTTCCTAACTGTAAAATACAGTAGCGAAACTATATAGTTTTTTTTATTACTTATATTTTCCCACACTATAAAGTATATACCTCATCTCTTTCATTTCCATCAACACAAAGCACCTGCCTTTTAAGCTTCGACATAGCCACGTCTATGCTTTTGACACTTCTAGCAGCTACATCTATGGTCCAGACGGATAAATGATTGTCTCCCGCTGTGACAAAGCACTGACCACGCCTCATCATTGGGAGCAGAACTGTTGCTTGTCCCTGCACACCACGCGACGCTATGGCTCCGCATACCACTTGGCCCACTACCATGTCCCAGATTACCACTGAGCCACAGTCGCGACCTCCTAAATAAAAAAAAGGCTGGTTGAGTTTTGCCATAAGAATATTTTTCAGGGATTATAGGCAGTAGTTTCTTTTCAGTATAATATATGGTACAAGGAAAATAATATATTCTATTCTTACCCAGTGAAATTAGATATCGCTCATCTTTGGAAAAAACTACAGCTTCCACTCTGACTTTGTGATGCTCATGCTGGTTTAACATTTTTAATTCTTTAAAATCCCATATTATCACACGCGCCTAGAAAGGCAGGAAGTGTTAAAAAAATTACATATTATTTTATTTCATAAATTAAGCATATTTGATCCCTTTATGTCGTTTTTAGACATAAATATAAAAAAAGTGGGGAAACCCCCAGATAGGCAATACCTGCGCATCCACCAAATATTAAGTTTAGTTATAGGAGTTTTGAGAATTTTGGAATTCTTTGTGAGTCCAACTAACAATTTTTGTTCAAGTTCAAAACTTACTTTAAAACCAATATGATTGATTTGTCCACTGGCAACATATTTTCCTGTTTTGGAGACAGCAACAGAGGATATATTATTTGTGTGGCCCACCAAGAAATGTTGCCTTTTCGTTGCCCATTCCTGGATGGTTATTTTGTTCCCCAAAGGATAAACCACATGCTTGCCTCCGGGATGAACGAGAAATCCATTTATAGTATTTCCTAAAACAACAAACTCTCTGTAACTTATTATAGATACTTACCTAACTAACTATTGTTGGGTATAAGACAATAATTATAGAGGGATAATTGAGAATATTAGCCTTATCGGTTAAAGGGGGAAGTATTTTACCATCAAACCCAATAATGGCTTTCGTTTTTAATTCTTCTACATCACAATCGTTTTCCGAAAGTCCTTCGCATAGTTTTGTTGACATTTTCTTTCAAAATTGTTCTGTCAAATAATTGTTTGAAAATGGCGCTTCTGTTGTCATAGTGATAACCGATAACGATCAAATATATTGCACAGAGAAATAAAAAACCACACTATTTCACAACAGATGTTTAGTTGGACCCCAAAAATTATCCTAGTAATCACTCTCGCTCGCAGTTCGAAAAATTTTTAGGCGCATGGTCTAGTATATAGTAAAACATTAGACGAGAGTAAAACGGACCCAAATTACCTATACCAATATTACCCTATTTCGAACCCGCCCCATATATGAGAAGAATGCAGTTTGTTTCCTTCTTTACAAAAGCTAGTCTTTTGAGATCATATGTAGCGAAAGTATAAATTCCCATCCAGAGAACTACAACCGCAGTTCTGTTCCCATCATACCGAACATATTGGCTGGAAATCGCCTTCTTTTGACATTTGACTTTGACAGCGTTTTAAAATAACGAAAAATTGTTTATACATATGAGTGAGAGTCGACGATTTTTTGTGTGTTTGCAGGTCATTTTAACTTAATTTTAGTTGAATTAAGTAAGGGAAATCCACTATAAACTCATAATTTCTATTAATATTTGCTTAAACCGTCAAATTTTATTAAAAAATGATTACCAGACTTTTGCCAGCAACGGTAAGTCTTCAAGAATTCAAAAAATATTCCCTTTGTTCAAATCATAATTTTTTAACAGGACTACTTTGAGGAAGAAACCAGAAGAGCCACTTACGAAAAATGGGTCTTTAACAGCACAGAACCTTGCAGCGCTGATAAGGTATGTTTATAAATATGTCTACTTGAATTTTTAACAAAGTTGAGATAGTGAATCGAATTTTAACATGAAACTTATTTTAGATGGCTGAAGCGGGTTTTATTTACACTGGATCGTCACGCGAACCTGATAGTGCTCAATGCTTTTACTGCAAAAAATCTCTGGATGGCTGGGAATCCCATGATGACCCCTGGAAAGAACATCTTAAACATGAACAGAGTTGTGATTATGCCCAAATGCAGAAATCCCAAAGCAACTGGACTGTAAACGAATGGGTGCAGTTAAAATATAAGTATAAGACAATGTTGATTAGGCAAAAATATGAGGACATTAAAACTCAAAGAAAAAAACAATTTGATAAGATACGTATGCTATTTAAGTAAAGTTCTTTAATTTTATAAACTCAGATGCCTTTTTGTAATTCTAAACCTTTTTTAAATGAATAAAAATATCTATGAGCATTTTACCCCTCATTTCTTGCAGCTAACGCTAAATAAGGTCATTTTTAGCCTTGTTATGTTGAATATAAGTTCCTCAGTAATTTCCATATTCTGATAAAACAAAATTTAGAAATACTTTTTGATTATATAATGAAAATATATTATTTTTTATTAAAAAAAATTACAAAATAAATAAAATCTGAAAGATAAATTTGATTTTCAACAATGTTATTTTGTTTTAAATAATTTCTATTTACATGTGATTAGTCTGGTAGGAGTCATAGAACTATTTGAATAACCCGAGCAGTACAAAACAACTCAACAGGCCTACAACAGAAATATATAGATTTACACTTCCGGATCGTCCAATCCCTGGCACGTAAATAGTGGACTTGTCCCCAAAACTGGTTTTTCCCTCTCCACTGCTTCCCTTTCCACTCCCAGAATTGCAAAGGTCCGTTTTGCAAGATCTTTGGTATGTTCTAAAGGTCGAATCTTCAGTAACCCCATCTGCTGGGACCTTATCTTGACAATTTCTTGTTATGGATGATAGTTTTCCTTTAGGATCCTGTAGATAATAATAAATGTCTTTATTTGTTATTATGGGGTGTTGATTCATTCACTTGGGACCTCCCTTAGTTTCTCGGAAATGTAAAAACTAAAGTAATCGACATAGCACCTAATAAAATATGTTTTCTTACTATATAATCCAATCTTGTAATGGTACAAAATTTTTTGTCACAGTCAGTTATTGCATTAGCTCCAAGGGTTAGGACATCATCGGCACATGAGGTATCGGCATCATTTTCAGTTGCCGAACACGTATAACATTCCAGGCCTATAAAAGCACCAAATAAAGTTTTAAAGTATTTGTTTACGCCTCACGTTCAGGTTATATTTATATTCAATAAGAAAAATCGTATTTTGAATAAATATAAATCTATTGAGACACACAATGTAGGTATATGTACATACCATTAGATTCGGGAACTAACAAATATATCAAAAGTACTAGGCAAGACTGAATCGGATAATTCATTGTGATGTTTATTTTTCTTGACACTAAAATACAAATGGTACAATTGATGAATAATAAAACGTTTACCTTATCTTAAGTTACGCTTTCTATAATTTCTAATCTGATAAGATAGGTTTCATTGTTAAAAATATTTTACAAAAAAATCGCGGAAACGATTAGTTTAGAATAGGATTTAATCATGTTTGATATATTGGTTTCATGTTTTGACAATATGGATTATAAATTTTTAACTGATAATCCTGGATAGATATTTGATTAAAATTCTTTATTATACATGATCACCACACAACACAGGTTAACAATAGAGTATTCATATTTTTTTACACGAAAAAACGAAACATTTCATATTTAATTTAAGTTTTTTAAATATTTCATTGAAATGGTGAAACACCGTTATAATAAAATGCATTAATTAATCCAAAGATCACAATAAAGAATATAGGACAGGGCATAAAGGTCTTAAAAGCTAAACAACTAAAAGCTGAAGAGAAATTTGTAGTTGTACTTCTCTTTCTAAAATCAGGTGTTACACAAAAATAAAACAACTTATATTAAAAACAACTAATTTATTTCAAAAATCCAACGTCTTGATTTGGCATAATTTGCCTTAGGGTCTCCATAAGGCCAGCATCCAATCTTATGGCAACCTTACGACCTAACTCCAGACACTCGATTAAGGTTTCTGGGTGTAAAGAGCCTGTTCCTACTGATGCCATGGTACTAAAGTATTCTTGAGATACAGCTACTACTATGGAACCTACTGCACATTGTTCTTCAGCTATACTGGGATCGACAATGCAGTGATCTCCTATTTTACAGACTGTTACCTGAAAGAAAAGAACTAAACTGAACTGTTTGGTCACTTCTCTCTTGTTGCTTTACTTAGTTAAAAAAATAGATAAATTGAATTGACACATTTCATAACTTATTCTTACCATAACTGGGGCATTTTTTACTTCTAATTTTGCACAATCATGTACATTATCTGAGACTTCAATTTCAACATTGTCACCATCTATATTAACAGTCTTAATGAGGGGGACTTGGGCACTGTACAAAGCTGCTTTAACTGCTAAGGATACAGCATCAAATAAGTTCCCTCCACATTCTAATATCTATAAAAAGAAAGTAGTATAATAGAAACTATAGCTAAGTAAAATTCATAATATATTTCTTACCAAAATATCTACGTAGATCTTCCAACACTTTTTACCTTTTAGTATACATAATTTCTTTAAGTCGAATGTTTTTGGGGATCTGTAAGCAGAGGACAAGATGTTTGCAAGTTCAACAGCAAGACTCTCACCTCCCCTACCTTCAAAATCAGGAGTGGCATTGGCAGAACTAAAAATTTATATAAATATTCTTTTTATACTTAAGTAACTTCAATAATAAAGCATAATTTATGAGTAAGTAACTAACCAGTCAACAAAAAATTCTAGTTTTCCTTCAAATGGGCTCTCTGGAAATGGTGTGTCGACCTCTATTTTAACTGCGACTAGAACATCAGTGTTGGCTAGTCTAAGTCTAGCTGAACCAAAAGCATGCTGTACTATGTCCGTTTCTAATTCCATAGGTCTGTAGCCCTCCCTGTCCCTGCCATCTACTCGAAAGTTTTCCTATAAAAAATATATTATTTATTTTTGTTTAATGAGAAGTTTACTATTTCTTACAGCTACCCCGTGAAGAATAAATGCTTTTTCTGCTTCACATAGCGACATTTTATCTATGAATTGTGTTGTTTGGGTAAAACTACAGAAAAGCAAAAACTTAAAACAAATTCACATTTATATTTTATAACCTAAATCCAAGCCGAAATAAATTTCCCAATATTCCTCTGTGGGAAAAGTAAAAAGTGTAGGTTGCCGATTGCCAAGAAGCAAGAAGATTTTTTTTTTATAGGTTGGTTATATCGTAAAGAAATTCCCGCGTTGTTCGTTTTGTCAAATTTGTCAGAACTTGTTTTTCGCCGGCCTTGTCGTTTGTGTGTTTTTCGTTGTTGGTTTCTAAGAATTCGGTGGTTAAAGTGGTGTATTTTGATCAAATTTGTGAATTTTTTCGTAGGCTTTCAGAGTTTAAGGCACTATGGATCTACCATATCGCACTGAATACGCCAAAAGCAGTCGAGCGAAATGCAAGGCTTGCAAAAGCATTATCACTCAAGGGGTAGTGCGTATGGCTACTGTTACTCAGGTTAGTCTTCATTACTTAATAAATAGTTTTTTAGGAAAAACTAACCCTGTTTGTGTTCTTTAGAGTCCCTTTTTCGATGGCAAGCAAGCAAATTGGTATCACTTTGACTGTTTCTTCAAAAAAATGCCTGTAAGGACCACTGATGACATTGAACATTTCGAGTCTTTGCGAATTGCTGATCAAGACCGTATAAAAGAGCATGTTGGGGGATCCTCAGTGGTATTGCCGAGTGCTAAAGGGTCCAAAGGCAAAAAGAGGGCAGCAGATCCAGCAGCAGATAAACAAAAGAAGTTAGCTCTAAAAGAATATATCATTGAGTATGCCAAGAGTGGTAGATCTACTTGTAAGGGATGTCTTCAAAAAATTATGAAAGATGATGTAAGTACATCAACCTTGAAAGTATCCTAATAAGTTTACTTAAATTAGTATTTCCAACAATCTTTTATCTATGGTATATACCATATACCTTGGTGCTGCCATGGTCTATATGAGTAGGTATTCCTTGATATTCTGATATTCATAATCTTTGATTTTGTTTTTATAGATGCGTGTCTCCAAAAAAGATTTTGAATCTGACATTGGTAGACAGGTGGGAGGAGCAGATCAATGGCATCATCTTACATGCTTTGCTCAGCTGAGATCTGAGCTGGGGTACTTTGAAAGTGGGGAGTTGCTTCCTGGTTTTAAAGGTTTAAACAAAATCGATCAAGCTGCAGTTAAAGATGCTTTAAAGTAAGTACATTTATATTATTATATAAGTCTGTGTGTATGTAAAAACTAATTTTTTACTGTACTATTTTTATTGTTCTGTCTACCTAATCAATAAATAAACACTTTGGCATCTCACAACCATTTTTCATATATAAAGAAACCTTATTATAGCATAATTAACCTAGAGGGACAGAATGGATTTTAGTTTTTTATTAATATTTATTTAATAGTCAGAAAAATATGTTCTTAATATTATCTACAGTTTAAAGAATGTTATGTATATCTTTCTAGTTCCAAAAATAAACTTTTGGTATAAAAATTATTTCTGAGAATGAGATTACCTAATATAAACTATACTTTATTTAAATTGCTTTTCAAGATAAAAATGGAAAGCACTTGAAAATATTTTACATTTTCGATTGATGAAATAAAAAAACACTCCCAAATCCCAGTAAACTTATAGTTATCTTTTTTAAGACCAATTAAGCAAGAAGAAATTCCTGAAGTGAAGAAAATTAAATTGGAAGATGACACCAACGATCAGGAATACAGAGAGCAAAATAAAATATTATTCAGCTACAGAGATAAATTAAAAGCCTTGACCAAAGATGACTTAAGAGACATACTCGAAGAAAACTCCCAAGAAATTCCAGTGGGTGAGGAAGCAATGTATGACCACATCAGCGACATTATGACCTTTGGGGCTTTGAAACCATGCAAGAAGTGCAAGGACGGGCAGTATGTCTTCAGCAAGATGGGTTACGTGTGCAAGGGTGACATCAGCGAATGGGTAAAATGTGAAGACTTAACCAAAGATCCTCCTCGGTCCAAGTTCTTGGTACCCAAGCATTTAAAAGATGAGCATTCGTTCCTGAAGAAATATAAATATGTTGCTAGAAAGAGGGTGATTAAAGATATCAACCCCACTGTGCCTGTTAAAAAGGAGGTTTCAGATGAGACAGATGGAAAGTAAGTTGAAGTTAATTAGCATTTATAGAGGTTACAACTATTTAAAATAATATGGGTTGACAAATAAAAAATAAAATAAATAATTAAAAATAAAATAATTTTATTTGCAAGAACAAATAAACTTGTATAAACAAAAGGTAGTTAGACCGTAAAGCGTGTTTTAGTTGTTGCTATACTTTAGAGGGTGTTTCTAATTGATGGTGATATATTTTTTAAAACTAAATTTGTATTGTTCTTTGCTTTCAAATTTTTTTTTTGCCAAGTTATTGTTTTGAATGATTCTTTTCTTCCTTAGACCTAGAATTGTTAAAAGTCTTCCAGCGCTATATGACATGGAATTTGTGATACTAGGAAACCCGGCGAGAGGAAAAGACGTTTTAAAAAAAGATATACAGGCCTTAGGAGGAAAAGTTGTTACCAAAATTAAGGACACTGTTATGGCTGTGATAGCTGATCAAGAAATGGTTGAAAAACATGGAGCTAGGATTCAGGATGCTGAGAGAGAAAATGTATGTCAACAAAGTTTGTCAAGTGCTTATAAAACTATGCTGCTAAGCCTTAAAAATATTAAAAATCAATGACTATATAATCTCAAGTGGCAAATATAGCCAGCTTTTGATTTTCGTTGCTTTTAATTTGTTAAAATAGGAGGAAGGCTTACCTCATACTATGTTCTTTTGTGTGTTTTAGATCCAGGTTGTTCCTGAAGATTTTGTGGATGAGGCTAAAGACAATGTGGGGAAAATTCCAGATTTAATTATCAAAAAGAGTATTTGTACTTGGGGTTCTGATGTAAGTTAACGTGGAAAGAAGTTCCTTATATGTCATACTACAACATATTTTTTTCAGCCAACAACTCGTCTACCGGCAGAACCATCTGCAAGCAAGTCAGGGTTGAAATCTAAAAGTAGATATACTAGCAAAGTACCCAGCAAAATTAAGCTGAAATTGAAAGGTATGATAATTTATGATTAATTAGGCAGACCATACCCATCTACATGTTTTCATTTTAAGCTCCATTCTGACTGTTTCTTTTTAGGTGGCTCTGCCGTCGATCCAGACAGTGGTTTAGCAGATACAACTCACGTGTATGAGGATGAGAACAAGGAGAAGTACACAGCAGTATTGGGCGTGACCGACGTACAGAGCAACAAGAATAGTTTCTACAAGTTGCAATTGTTGGTGTCTGATCATGGCAGTAGATATTGGCTTTACAGAGGATGGGGAAGAATTGGAACTACAATCGGCGGTAAATATAGTTCATATTAATATTAAAAATTATCTAAAAGATAGTAAACTTATATTCAAATAGATAAAGAAAAAAGCTATCCTAAAATAATTAAATATGATGTTCCTCAGGGAACAATTTGGGGACCATTATTTTTTAATATCTATGTTAAGGCGGAACTTTGTGCAGCAAGAAATATATTTGCAAGAGAGTCTCACCCGAAGTGGGCATACTAGCGAGCTTATGACGTGGTGAAAAATATTCCGTAAACATCGACACACACTGAAAGCACGATGCAAGGCGGTAGGTTCTTTATTATGCTAATGAGTTTTGGTTGATTTTATTTCGGAGACGAAAAATTTGTTTTGTGGAAAATAAGTAGGTACTTGTTAGTATTCTTAGTTAAAATAATGTACCTAATCGGTATACGGATATATCTTTTAAATTTTGTCTTATTTTATTATTAAAGCTATAGAATAATTACAAAAAATAAAATTAGGTAGAGCAGAAAGTTTGAAGTGTTAATTAATAATAGGTATAAAAGCACCTGCAAACAGGGTGTTCGTGTTCCACCGGGAACTGCTTCGAACTATATATGGAAAACTATACATAGGAAAATTTTCAAAATTTGCCATCGTGGTAATGCTGATGGGGACGACCGGACTAAAAAATTGTTATAATGGTGGTACTTCCGGTTACACCGGAAGTTAGTGTTAGCTAGGGTAGCCAGATTTTAAAAATTGAAAAGCGGGAAATGGATAGTGCCTGGAGGACAAGTTTTTTTTGAGGTGCTTAAAATAATTATTATATTGATGATTTCTAAAAAAAAAAGGTCGATACCCTGTTGACCTTACGCTGTGGCGTGCCTTTTATATTTCTTTCTCCTATCATCAAACGTGCTTTCTAAAAAAAAAAAGTCGCCCCTCTCTAAGGCAGCTGTACAGTTATTAGGCGTCCGTCGTGTTATTGGAAAAAACCGGGAGTTTTGTTTAAGTGCGTGGGAGGCGGGAGGTTAAAAGTAAAAAAGCGGGAGCATCCCGACTAAATCGGAAGGGTTGGCAACCCTAGTGTCAGCGTGTTTATTTTAAATAGAACATCCTATATATTATTACATTTTTGCATTCTACGTAAGATTCTAGGCAGATTTTGTACAGGGTGGGGACTTTAATTGGAATAAATTCGATATTATTAAAACTGCTGAGGTTACGCCTACAAAATTTAGTATGTATGGTTTTGAAGCATGCGGAATTGAATTATAATGTCGGCGCAGTTGCCAGATTTCTCAGCTTTCCGCTACACGTAGTAATTTTAATATTTTAAATGGAATGCCCTATTTATTTTTATTGCAGTGCATTGGGCGTGTCCAATTTAATAAGATGCCAAATTAACAAAATTATATCTTCACTAATTGCTGAGCTATGGCAATACTGTAATTCCATTAAAAAGTACCATGAGAATTTCTATTTTTAAAGTTTAAGTTAAATAGGCCATATTGAAAAGACAAGAACTTTTCTTGAATCTTGTCAATAACTTAGTAACTATGGAGGTAGACAAGCGTCCTGGTACTTTTTAAGGGAACTTCAGTGTTGCCATAGCTCAGAAACTAGTGAAGATAGAATTTTGTAAATTTGAGATCTTACTAAATTGGACACTACCAATTCACTGCAATAAAAATAAATAGGGCATTCTATTTAAAATAACAAAATTACTACGTGTAGCGCAAAGCTGAGAAATCTGGCAACTGCGCCGACATCATAATCCAATTCCGCATGCTCTAAAACCCCCACATACCAAATTTTGTAGGCGCAACTTCAGCAGGTTTAATAATATCGAATTTATTCCAGTTAAAGTCCCTACCCTGTATGCCTATACCTATAAATATCTAAGCGTTTTTGACATATTTGAATTTTTCTGTTAAGAATGACGTTTGCAAGCCTTAAAATAATTATCAATTTTTTCTATAAAGAAGCCTTATATTTATTTAATTTAAGCGGGATTCCTTGTTATAAAGGACCTGCTTTATTAATTTTTTTATAATATTTTGATAACTATTAATTCAGGGTGTTTAAACAATAAGATTGAAAAAACTGCAAAAAGTCTAAATTTTCAAAGGGCAACATCCAAATTTTATAATTACTTTTAGTTTAGCATTAAAAAAGGATAAGTTTGTATATCCCAAAAATGTTGAACATTATTAATAAGCACATTGTGATGGCTTCTGTTTTGCGGATATCGATTGGCTAATGTTTCCCATGTTCTTGATATAACTTTAACACATTCTCCATAAATAATAAATAAATTTAAATAATCTTCGTTTGTATGTACAATTTAAGCGCACAGGCATGAGAATTAATGATGTTTTAATGGTAAGTGACAGCTTCATAAATTTTTCTCGCATTTGATTGTTTTTCAACGCCGTTATAGCCAACTAAAAGTAACTAAACTTAAAATCTGCAGCAAAATCGCCATATAAAAATATTAAGTTGGCAATGTTTCTAAAACTAAAATTTTTTGGAATACACAAACTTACCCTTATTTTTAATGCTAAATAAGAAATAATTATAAAATTTGTGTATTTCCATTTGAAAATCTAGTCTTTTTGTAGTTTTTCAATTTAATTTTTAATCGTATTGTTTAAACACCCTGTATTAATAGTTATTAAAATATTATAAAAAATCTATTAAAAATATCTAAAACGCTTAGACATAGGTATAGGACATGGTATACAAGATATGCCTAAATTCTTGCGTAGAATGCAAAAATGTAGTAATATATAGAGTATTCTATTTAAAATAAGCAAGTTGACACTTACTTCCGGTATAACGGGAAGTGCCACCATTATAACTAAAGGTTTTCAGCATTGGTTATCAAATACTTCGTAAGGTCAATAGTTTTTCAATCAAAATTTTCTTATATTACAAATTTTTCACCATGTTTATTTATAAAACAAAAGATAAGTCCCGCTGGTTCCAGGATTTGTTGACTGTGGTTACTAACTCGCGCAGTATTTTGTCCGTCGCGTTCCGTGCCATTATAATTAATTTTTTTAAAAAGTGGTATGTTTTTGACGATTAGTTGCGCTGCACCTTCAAAAGAAAAAAAAGTAAGTACCTAGATTTTTTTTTAGTAACACAGAAACAACAGGAGGTAGTACCGTATCGTCGCGCCAATCCGATACAAAATCACGGTATTAATGTTTCTTATAAACATAAAGTGATAGGGGGGTAGCCAAAAAAACGTGTAAGTTCTCAAAAGTTAATTCTATAAAATAAAATACTTCGCAGCCTTTTCTACACTTTCTCCACCGTTCAAAAGTGGCTACAAAAAAAAAATTGCGTTTTCAAGAACTTCTATCAAAAGTGATTCCTACAAAAAAAAATGTCGCAGTCGTTTCATAAACTCTCCCTAACAAAAGTTAGTAAAAAGTATATTTACCCCCCCCCCCCCTCTCCCCCTTGGTCAAGAGACAGGGGCAACTGCCCTCTTTATGGACGCTCATGCCTAACAAAAAATTGTATTTTATTACTCTGCGTGGCATACTGTCCAATTTTTATTTATTACCTACCTAGCTTCTTAGAAGCATTGTCACTATACAGTAGTCTCGCTGCACCAAATTGTAGCTACGAGCCAATAACATGAACAGATAAATGTCATGTGACCAACGCCAAATTCGTGCCTGACAACTACTTTTAAA
Source organism: Polydrusus cervinus (assembly GCA_935413205.1). Classification (NCBI taxonomy): domain Eukaryota; kingdom Metazoa; phylum Arthropoda; class Insecta; order Coleoptera; family Curculionidae; genus Polydrusus; species Polydrusus cervinus. The sequence continues at coordinate 9,906,427 of OW284516.1, forward strand.
TCGTTAAACCATGGATAAAATAATAAACACATTTCACCTTTAAAATTAATTTATATTTTAACAGGTTTAGACAGAAGCTCACTATATAAACAATATATAGAGCCTGTATAATAAGCATAAAATATAAAAACAATCGAATAGAAATAGATTCATTATGCAACAGTTGGTTTCTTTACTCACTAAGAACCTTCATAAATGGCTTTATTTTATTGCACCTATCACCCTTTACCAAGACAAATTAAACTTTAATTTTAGATCTAAGAGTTAATATACCAGGGTTACCATACATCCTTAGATTTGTCGTAAGTTCCCGGTGACCCAGTTTGGGCCTCTAATACCGATAAGCTATTTACCTTAGTATATTTTGTTCACTATCAAGAAAATAACCCATTTCGATAAAAAACGAAACAAAAAATTTAATATAGCCCATTTTTGATTGCAACAAATCGACTGGATTTCGTTCAATTCTTATCCTTACCTAACATGAATAAGAAATTTTGAAAGCTTAAACACCAGTTTTGACAAAATGGTGAACGCGCCTTGAACATTTTGCCCTGCGGCGCATTATAAACCATCCCGGTCTAAGCCGAAAAATGTATGGTAACCCGGAGTTAATAGCACAACTACTAGTTACGTCTTTTTAATATTAACGCTTAGATATTCTGTTATTGGCACAGACAATCCAAAAAGGAAAACATAAAATTTAGCCCAAAATTACCCCCGAAAACACTTCTTGTTCGACCACCTATAACTTTTTTCAGTGTATCATTATTCTCTCTGGATGTAAATTGTTTCACGTCAGCCGAGAATAAATTCAGCTGTATATAGGCAACTTCTATAACATGACAACAAAATTTACCCAAAACATGAGTTGCGCGCTGCAAGATAACGGACTTATTACGACATTGTTTTGTCTCAATTTTTGAAGTCTTAAAGATAAGACATGCAAGTTCTAAGGTACATGGCTATTTTTTTGAAAAAAAAATCTTAGCTACGATATTAACCCTGGAAAAGTGCCTAAAAATACGCACCTTTAGTGGGCATTTTCTTATACATATTCTTATTTTTTTCAAAAAAGGGCTTTGTACCTTAGAAATACAAACATTCCTTTATTAAATTTTAAATTGTCCCGACAAATATTTCAAATAGCCTTTGCAGAATCCTGCAGTAGCGAAACGGTGTTTTTCATCCTCTAAATTTGCGCGTGGTAGAGCCTTAATGATTTGTTTAATGTAAATTGTGATGAAGAAATTCATAGTTTCGCAGACGATACTGCAATTTTTTATACAGATACGAATTAGGACAACTTAAATAACAAAATTAAAAAAGATTTTAAAATAATAAACAATTGGTTTGATAAAACTTTATTAACAATTAATTTTGATAAAATAGGAATTTTACTTTAATTCCAAATAATATACCACAAAATATGAATAGTATTAAAATAAATGATGACATTCCAATTTTTAAAGTTAATCAAGTAAAATATTTAGGAATAATCTTTGAAAGTAAATTAACTTCGAATTTTCACATAGAATATTTGATTAAAAAATTTAAATTGCGGAATTTTAGGTTGGGGAGGAGGAATAAATGGAACTTTCGTTAAAAAATTAGAAATATTACAGAAAAGGTTTCTAAAAATTATATTTAATAAAGATTATCTTTATCCTTCAATAAAATTATATTCTGAACCAAAAAAAAAATTATATTAGACAACTTTACATTTATAACATCTTAATATACATATTTAAAAATAAAAATCGTATACAGTTTAAAAGCCATAATCATAATACACGTCATAAATATTAAATAACCATAAAACCTAAAATAAATAAGTCCATAGGACAAAAAAATTTCAAATATTTATATTTTTATTTAAATGAACATTTACCAACAAAAATTAAAAAACATTTTATTAAAAAAATATAAAATCGAAATTAAAGCATGGATATTGGAAACAGATTACTTTAAAAAATGTTTGGAAATGTTTTAATACATATTTTAATTAATATTGTTATGAATAATATATTTTTCAAAATTTTATTATCCTATATATTCAAATAAACGCGTTTATATTTATATACATATAGTTAAACGTTTTTTATTTACAATTTAACTCTTATATAATATTAACAAAGATTTTTAAAACATATTTTAATATTCCTATATATTTATAATTTAAAATACTAAGATTTGCCCCTAACAAGCACGTCTTCGGGGGATCAAAGAAGAAGTTTTTTGAGGAAGATAAATAAACACATTTATTATAAATATTGAAAATAAACTTATTGTTATTAAATGATACTGTTAAAGAAAGTCGGGATGGTTATAATTTTAAATTTTTCAAAATCTTTATATGTGTATTGTATAATATTATTTTGGTTCTGTAGGTAACAAAACTGACGAAAAATACAATCTTTACGATGCCAAGAAAGCTTTTGAAAACTTATACCATGAAAAATCTGGGAATTACTGGGAAGATCGTCATAACTTTGTTAAAATACCTCATCGATTGTATCCAATCGATGTGGATTATGGAACGGACGATTCCAACAATCTAGACATTGTTGAAGCCGAATCTAAGTTAGCGAAGCCTGTACAGGTATAACCAATAATAGTTATTTACCCTGAATAAAGTCCTAAACATTACCTAATTATTTTTGTGAATTTCGTATTTTTTTAAATGGATTTGTTTATTTTTTTCTATAGAACCTGATGAAACTAATCTTTGACGTAAATCAAATGAAAAAACTCATGTTGGAGTTTGAACTGGACACTGAAAAAATGCCATTGGGCAAATTGAGCAAGAAACAAATTCAGGGCGCCTTTAAGGTCCTGTCAGAGCTACAAGGCTTAGTGGAAACTGGCACAACTGAACAAAAACTTATCGAGGCCACAAATAGGTTCTATACATTGATTCCACATAACTTTGGGGTGGATGAGGTTACAATTTTGAGGGATAAAGAGATTATCAAGGTAAGGTGTAGGAGATTTTTTTTTTTATTGTGAAGAAAAGAATAAATCAAAATAAAATATACGTTGTTTTTAATGTGTATATATTAGTAATAGTACTAATATTCCTAGGTTCATCAATATACATGTGGCTTTGTTCAGTGGCGTAGCCAGAAAATATGCTTGGGAGGGGGGGCTCAGTGGGCGTAAGGAAATTTTTTTTCTGGAGAGAGGGACAGTCGGGACAACATGTAGTTCATGGTATTGTACCCAGCGAAGAAGGCGAAAAACTTTCGGGGCCGCTGAAAGTTAGTTTAAAATTCACCTAACTACTATCAAATTTCGAAAATTAAATTATTACCTCTCGTCCTCTGCATGGTTGAAATAAATTTTTTTTTTTTTAATTTTTTTTTTAGCTGGCTTTGTATTTAAAAAAAAACATTTTTTATATTTGTGAAAAATATGAATATTGGTGTCAATTCAAAATTTTAACATAAGACGTTATTAACCAGCGTTTTTCGGGCTTGGTGTTTCATGATTAAAAATAAAGTAAATATCGCTCACCACGCCAAAATTGATGATTTTTCAAAAATCATGTATTTTAGGAGCGTAGACCTAAGAGCAGTTTTTGGTGCAAATGCTTAGGTTTTGAAATAATCCTTAAGTGACGTTTTATATATCTTTATAATAAAGCATTCTCGTTTCTTCCCGCACAATTTTTTTTTATTAGAAATAAATTATCACACAAGTATATAATAGAAAAATACTATAAAATATTATTCTTTTTACTCGTTTTCCTTTAAAATTGCATCGTAAATCAATAACTAAAACGATATGCGTCCGAAACCTTAATCTATATAAAACAGGACTTTTAGAAGATAAAGTTCAAAAAGTAAACGTTTCCTACAAGCCTTCGTAATCTAAGCCAAGAATACATTATTAAGATTTAAATTAAGAGTCCACGCGTGAGACAAAAAATTATGTTGAAGTTAGACTTTTAGACCCGAGCTCCTAGGCTCGGAGGGGGGCTGCAGCTCGGCAGCCCCCCTTTTAAAAACGCCATTGGCTTTGTTTACATGCACGCAATCGAAGTTTTGGCACTTTGTAGAAAAGTCAAAAAATCATATATTTACCATGCTATTTTTTTTTAGCAAAAACTTGAGATGTTGGACAGTTTGCTAGAGATTGAAATAGCATATAGCTTAATGAGATCGTCAGGAAACGAGCATACTGTGGATTCTTATTACCATCAGCTCAAGGCCGAAATTGACGTGCTAGAAAAGGACTCTGAAGAGTTTAAGATCATACAGGAGTATGTTAAAAACACTCACGCTGCTACTCACGGTAGCTACGAGCTTGATCTTGAAGATGTAAGTAAAATCGTCTGTTTTATTTAACTTAAACCTAATTTAGTTCTGGATTTTTATTTAAATTGTTTTTTTAGGTATTTGTTGTGAAACGAGAGGGCGAGGATAAGAGATTCAAACCGTTTAAGAAACTACATAATCGCAAGCTATTGTGGCACGGTTCTCGAACACCCAACTTTGCTGGTATTTTATCTCAAGTAAGTTCAAAATATAAAATCGGCAAGTACCTTTGTCAGACACTTTTTTCCAAGGTTGCAATAAATCACGATTTTTTTGAAAAATTAATAAATTGATTTTTTCATATAAACCGTGTTTTTTTTTTGTTTTTATAAATTTTTCCATAAATATGGCAATAATAATCTTTAAAATCGCTTATTTTCTTTATTTTGTGTTTATTCGCCAAAAAATATTTGTTGTGTAGATTTACAGTTAGAAAATCTCCTAAACTGTTTTTTCCAAAAATCGATCGGACATATTTTTGATAACATTTCTGAAGAAAGTCAATATTTCCTTATACTTAGTCGTTGCTAGACAACGGAAAATAACTGTTAGGAAATATTTATTATTGTACTGTAAGGAAATATTATTTCTGTACGGCTACTTGTAAACTGAAGTGTGTTAAGCTTGACAATTCAATATTACTGTGTTTCCATAGATACAACACAAATATTTAATGGCATCCTTTATTTTTTGTGAACAAAGGTAATAATAATTATTTCAAAATTTTAACAAGTTGAATGTAATAAATTATGTCCTTTTAATAATTTTCGATTTACGGAAAAATAGTATGCATACCTTGAAAAAGCCACATTCCCGGACTCCATATTGTCAGTCTCGGCTTGCGCCTCGACATACAATCTTTACGGTCGTCCGGGAATGTTCAGCTTTTCCTACTAGGTATACAATGTACCATTGTTGTTGAAAACTGTTTGTCTTTTCTTAAGTTTAATTTATAAATATTTTTTACGCTGGACTGATGACGATTAGTTATGTTTTTACACTGACATAATGTATCTTAACACTTCGTTTTAAATAAACTATCTTCCTTTTTTTTTAATTTCCCGATGAGTTATTTGCTACGGGGACTTGTTTTTCCAGCAATTTATAATTTGATTTAAATCACGATTAAAATTGAAAAAATCAGTTGATTTAAATCGTCGCAACCCTGCTTTTTTTCGCTATATACTATACGATATTGTGTTGTTTGTAAAAGTACTAGTTTTACTGCTTATTAACACATTTTTATTCAACAAAAATAAATGTGTTAGTATTACTGCAAAATTTTCTTTTTAGGGTTTAAGAATTGCCCCTCCTGAGGCCCCAGTCACTGGCTACATGTTTGGCAAGGGTATCTATTTCGCTGATATGGTATCTAAATCAGCAAATTATTGTTGCACCAGTCCCAGCAACCCAACTGGTATACTTTTACTGTGTGAAGTAGCTCTAGGAAACGTAAGTACTTGTCAAGGCACTTAAGTCCCATGTTTAAGTTCTTACCTCAGAAAATTGTTCCGATAGAATTAGCATTACTCTCTGTGGCATTACCTTTCCTGCCTATTATATTGGTGTGTTGTAACATTTGTTATTATTTTTTTTGTTTTCAGAAAATATAAACATGCGTTAGACGTTTCCAAGTTGTATATTTTTATACGGATACAAATTGGGAAATTTTAAATAACAAAATTAAAAAGATTTTTAAATTATAAAAAATTGATTTAATAACAATTTATTAACAATTAATTTTGATAAAATTAATTATCTTAAATAAACATACTGCAAAATATGAATAGTATTAAAATAAATGATGACATTCAATTTGTGAAAGTTAAGAGTGAAGTCTAGTAATGCATTCGCATTTAATTTTTTGATCAATATTTCTTATCCTTTTCGCTTTATTCAAAAAGCGGCCAACTACCCGTCTTTGAGTAGCAATTACCGACAGTTTTGAACTAAAGAAAGTTTGATTATTGAATTAATAAAAGCAAAAAACGAAAATTTGTGAATTTTGTCCATTTTTCTTTTCTGTTTTTATTACTTTATAAATTCAAACTTGTTTAACTTTAAATTGTAGGTTCAAAAAACGAATGCGTCACTGACCTCACTCTTTCAAGTAAAATATTTAGGAATAATCTCTGAGAGTGAATTAAATTGGAATTTTCACATAATATATTTGATTAAAAAATTAAGAAAGTTCCTACCAATTTTTAGAAACATTAAAAACATTTTAAATGTAAAACATAGAAATTATGCATTAGTTAAAACTCGTTCAAATTACGGAATTTCACTTAGGTTATATTAATTTTTTTATATATATACCGGATGTCCCATTATGGATGGCCACTGGCCGTATCTCGGAAACTGCTGGGCATAGAAACTCAGGAAAAAAAATTCGTAAATAAAGTGGCTAAGAGAAAATCCTGGAAATAATTTTTAAGTTCCGCATTTTGCCGCAAGAGGGCACAATTGAAAATTAAATATTGAAATTCTAAATTTCTCCGAAAATTCTCATATTAAGGTATACCTTTGGTAACATCATTAGAGAGTTTAGATAATTCTGCATCATTTTGGTCTAGGGCTCATTGGCGTACCGACCTTAATAAGAGTGGGGGAAAGTGTATCATTTAATTTACTATAACTTCTAAACGACTTATCCGATTTTAGTAAGCTTAAGCTTGTTTGGAAGATAAAGGGAAGTACTTTTAATTATGTATCCATTGGTACACGATAGTTCCTAATAAAATAGCTAGAGAGCGTAATTTGTGATAGTAACAGTTTTTTTGATTTTATCCCGAAAACTCAAATCATACAGTATAACTATGACATCATAATTAGAAAGTCGATTAAACTTAAACTTGCTATCGTTTAAAATTTTCTAGCACACTCTTCATATTGAATATATAACATTATATGTCATTCTGTCATTTTTTTTAGATGGATGAATTAACTCATGCCGCTATGATAGTCAAGCCGCCCAAGGGTAAACACAGTGTTAAGGGCCTGGGTAGAACCCATCCAGATCCAGGCTTGGTTAAGAAGATTGATGATATCGAGGTACCCCTTGGAAAAGGGGTGCCTGCCCCTGGAGCTCAGAACACTTCTCTGTTGTACAATGAGTATCCTTTTTATAGTTATATATTGGTTTTAATTACGATAGTTTGTAACCAATGGCAAGTATTTTAAAATATTCTTGCGTAAATCAACTACCGGTCTAACCAATTTTTAGAAACATTAAAAACATTTTGAACGTAAAACATATGGAAATATTATATTATGCATTAGTTAAAACTCATTTAAATTACGGAATTTTAGGTTGGGGAGGAATAAATAAAAATTTAGTTAAAAAATTAGAAATATTACAGAAAAGGTTTTTTAAAAATTATATTTAATAAAGATTGTCTTTATCCTTTAATAAAATTATATTCTGAAACAAAAAAAAATGAATATTAGACAACTTTACATTTATAACATCTTAATATACATTTTTAAAAATGAAAATCTTATACAATTTTAAAACCATAATCATAATATACGCCATAAAAATGAAATAACCATAAAACCTAAAATAAAAAGTCCATAGGACAAAAAATTTCAAATATTTATGTTTTTATTTAAACGATTATTTACCAACAAAAATTAAAAAATATATTTCATTAAAAAAATATAAAAATCGAAATAAAATCATGGATATTGGAATCAGATAACTTTAAAAAAATTTTGGAAATTTTTTATAAATATTTTAATTAATATTGCTATGAATAATATATTTTAAAAAATTTTATTATCCTGTATCTTCAAAAAATTGCGTTTATTTTATATAGTACATATAGTTAAACGTTTTTTATTTGCAATTTAACTTTTATATAATATTAACAAATATTTTTAAAAAACATATTTTAATATTCCTATATATTTATAATTTAAAATACTAAGATTTTCCCCTAACAAGCATGTATCCGGGGGATCAAAGAAGAAGTTTATTGAGGAAGATAAATAAACACATTTATTATATTATAAGTATTAAAAATAAACTTATTATTATTAAGTTAAATGCTGTCTTGGAACCATCGAATTTTGACACTAAATGCGGTGTTTGAAGGTTTTCACGTTTGAAAAGTCACGAAAAATATTTGCTTTTCACATTAAAATATTTGGCATTTGGTGAACAATTGACGAAAATAGGAAACGTGTTTTTGGCAACCAAGAAACTTCTCGACAATATCTCAAAAAAAAATCTCTTTCACAGTTACCAATACTTTCTTTTAAAAGAAAAGTAAAAATATATTTTTAGAAAGGTAATTCCTTAACTTCCTTTTTAGATATATTGTGTATGATGTTGCACAGGTACGTATCAAGTACCTTCTTAAAACATCTTTCAAATACAAGTATTAATGTGTTAACTGTTATTATTTTTGTTCGGAAATATGTACACTACTTATACTATTTAAGAGTATATTATATATTTATATATATTATAAGTACTGTTGTTAGTTATCACATTTTGTTTAACGTTTAGAGTTTGCGAGGGTTGGGTGGGGTAATTCCAAGAAAGCAATAATTCTATCCTAACAAGGGCGGTACTACAGTTCTGGGAGGGGTAATTTTTGGTAAGCAGTATAAATTATCCACGAACAGTGAAACACAAAAAATGTACAAAAATATTGTGTATAATATCCGCAAATGTTCGATCTTTCTTGAGCTCTAGGACAGAGTAATTACCACATTTTCTTCCGTAAGAGGACCGCCCATGGATTTAAATCATTAAAATCTAATACCTACTTTAAGTGAGGTAGTTCTGCCTTGGCTTAATATTTTTTTTTTCGTCTAAGTAGATAAAGTTTTTTACAGAAAGCCTTGCGAACTCTTTCCAACCACGCTTTGTGTAGTATGTAGTTTATATTATTGTTTGTTAGTTAACTTTTATGATACACGTTACCGTTTTCACTTACCTATGACATACGTAGAAATAGGTTACTAAACATGTTTGTGCATTTATTTTTTCAATAAAAATATTAATCATAGTTGGAGGTATTTAAATATGTGATAGAAATTGTAGAGGAATAGACCTATCTGCCGATAGAACCACTCGCGTCTATTTTCCAACACTATTGCAGACACACTGCTCATGTTAGGCGAATAACCTGATAGCGGGATATTTAAAATATATGTAGAAATGGGTTTAATTGTTTTTTAATGTTTTATTACGTCACGGTGCGAGTCATAGTTTAGGTTGTAGTTTTTTAGCAAGAATATTGTTATTCGTAGCTTGCCAGTTTGTTAATTTAAAGGCCATAATTAAAATGGAGGGGCAGGCTATTCGATAAATTCTGTTATGATTGAAGCCGTAAAGCACCTGTAAAGTAAAAACCTATTCTTCAATTTTTTAACTGTAAAACAATTTATATATGCACAGACTGAGATGAAAAATCTATTTGCTCCATTGAAGAAAATAATGTAGAAATATGGGCCAGGACCTCTATATTATTTTCTTTAATGGAGTAAATATGTTTTTGTACTACACAATTCATCTCATAGTCTGTGCACAAATAAATTATTCTATAATTTAAAAAACTGAAGGTAGGGTTTTACTTTACAGGTGCTTTACAGCATCGACGACAAAACTTATTGAATAATAAGTAATAGCCTGCCCCTTTATTTTATAATTATGACCCATAAATTAACAAACTGCGAATAACAAAAATATTCTTGTAAAAAAAAATTAATTGGGACTAGAAGCTGGACTATGACTCACATCGTGACCTAAAAAATAACCAAAAAATAATTAAACCCGTTTCTATCTATATTTTACATATCCGCCATCAACTTATCCGCCTGGCATACGCAGTGTGCCTGCAATAGTGTTGGGAAACAGACGCGAGTAAATAAACAAAAAAATTCTCTAAACCTAAAATTTTTGAAATTGCGAATTTGATGGAAGTATTTTTTTTTCGTGACTGTCATGTTACATAACAAATATTTCTTTGGTTTAAGGAATGGGCTATATCACTAAACTTTCTTTTTGACCCGGTGTCAATTTTTAAATTCTTTGATTATTTACTGAGAAAATGATTAAACAAAATACGTACTTTAATGAAAACACGCGAAACTACTTACCGACGTTACAACAATTCTAAGCAATAGAACCGGTCGATCGCTCTGGAAACGACGCACTCATATCGGGTATAATCGGTCGCACGGCTGGCAAATAAGAATATTGTATGGTTAATTGGATGACGTATGTACTATTGTGCCGATAAAAAACTGGGACAAGAGATTTACAAAAACAATGTAAGAAATACAAATATCCCCTAGACTATAAAAGGTGTCTAGAGCTAAGAAGGAAAAACATTCAAAATTTAAAAAGTAACCTAGGTTACATAATGGAATGTTTTGTATTTTTCGATACGGGGTGGTTAAATTTGAGAGACATCATATAATATGGATAAAGTAAATTTATTAGATTTTTTTAAAGTCAAATATTTTATAAATTATTATATTTACCATTACCACAAAATAATAAATAAAGCTAATACAGGTAATAAAATACATTTAATAAAAAGAAAAAAATTGCGAACACAAAGTTTGTCAAAACAACACAAAATTAATATTTGGTCATAGAACCATTTCTGTTTATTACTTTTTGGAGCCTTTGTGGCATACTTAAAACTAAGTTTCTACATAATTCGACAGTTATTTTATCCCAAGCTTGATTTATCCTATGACGTAATTCATCCCTGTTTCTAGGTTGAAAATCATGTTTATACATAGATTTGACCATGGCACCCCAAATGTTTTCTATCGGGTTCAAATCGGGACTCTTCGAAGCCCAGGGAAGAACTGCTATGTTATTTTCTTGGAGAAAATGTTGTACAATGCGCGCTGTGTGTATTGGAGCATTATCATGCTGAAATGTGTAATTTTGACCGTATACAGCGTTTACCGATGGTATCATCACTTCGTTTAGTATATTAACGTATACTGCTTCCTTCGACGATTTGGCAAAGTCCTGGTCCTCTAGCGCTAATCCAGCCCCAAACATTTATGGAGAAACGCCCACTTTGGTTGGTTTTGTGGGTGTATCTCTCATCATACCGCATGCCGGAAGGCCTATACACCCGAATTCTCCCATTATTGCATGACTGAAAAGTTTTCTCGTCAGAAAATATAACTGTTTCCCATAAATTTATTTGATTAATATATTCATGTGCAAATTCTAACCTGCCCTGTTTATTTATTTCCGTTAAAAAATTTTATTGGCAGCACAACGGCTTCGTATATCGGAATTTCGAACCCTGTCTCTAGCGGTATTTGCAGAATCTGGAAAATTCGTCTCTTCTTTTGCCTTGATTGCAGTTTGGAAGGGATGATCCCTTAGATAATTAACCAGTCTTCTATCATGATCATCAGTAGACATTTTAGGGGGACCAGAACCTGCATTCCTAATAATAGTCCCATGTCTTGCTATTTTTTGTTTTGCCAATAGCACGGTATTCTTGCTTACTCCCAGTTCATCTGCAATATCCCTAATAGCAACACTATCTCGCAACCGACTATAAATAATTGCCTTTTGCTGGGGGGTTAATTGTGGCATATTTACAAATAATATATGATTGTATGTTTGACGAGTCAATCATAAAGTGACAATCTTTATTGACATGCAAATTTTCATGACATTTTACTGGTACCAGGCTTGATGTAAAATTATTCTTAATAGTCTAGGAGAAAATAGAAAAATTTCCTGTCCCAGTTTTTTATCGGCGCGATGGTACATATATTCTTATCTTATGTTTTTAAGCTTACGGAATTCGCGCCGTGTTTTTAATTGTTTGTAGAAAAGGTTTGTGATACTTTAGGAAGATTCAGTAAATCACGATTTTTTTGAAAAAATCAATAAATCTGATTTTGTCTAGATTTACAGTTAGAAAATCTCCTCGACAACATACAAAATAACTTGTATTGACATAAAAATTTTCGCCAGGCAGCGTAATTTATGAATATTTTTTACGCTGGACTGATGACGATTAGTATGTATCTAAACCCTTCGTTTTAAATAAACTCTTCCTTTTTTTACAGCAATATATAATTTGATTTAAATGACGATTAAAATTGAAAAAATAAGTTGATTTAAATCGTTGCAACCCTGGTTCTAGTTCAAGATCTTGGTGCTGAATATGATAAATTTGGAAAAAAAATACTAGGGATGTTTGTAGATTAAGTTTATTGGAAAAAGTTTCGAAACAGGAATAGCGTATTTACAAGAAAGACATATGTACAAAGGAGATACTTAGAGTATTTTAACACACATATTTTAAGCACGTTTGTTACCAACCAACTCTACCTAAACGTTTCAAATTTTTAGAACATTATTAAGGTACCTTAAAAATCCATTTGCTATTCCAAAGCCTGTTGGCGCTCTGGAATATCCTAGAAGCTTTGAATTTCAATATTTAAAGAACGGCGGATCAGTGAAAAAATGTGGCAACAGTTTTATAAACTACCGTTTGTCTCCGTTTTCGATCGATTTCAGACACAAGATATTGTACCTATTATTTTATGCAATAAAAGACGGCGCGCTTCGAAGTCATGTTGGTTCTTACGTAGCGAATGAATCATAGTGCGCCTATCTATTCGGCTTTCTTTAAATGTTGAAATTCAAAGCTAAAAGCGATCAATGCAAGTAGAAGAAATGTTTATATGTAATATGGGGAGGGTTTTATTTTTAACCTTTTACCTCTTACTTGTGACAAATTTATGATGTTGCCTTAATTTTGTTCCGAAGGTTGTTTTTTTGTGTGCAGAGCAAGATACTACCCAGTTTTTGCCAACTAACAAAATCCCGCTAAACGATATTTCAAAGGCAAATTTCTCTAAAACTACAAGAACAATTTGGTAAAAATCTATTTGATATTGAGCGGCAAGTATCAATCTGTCTAACAAAGCCAAAATCGGGTGTCAGGAGTCGGCGGTTGCCGAGATTTTAGCGTCTGAATAATCGAATAGCGGGATTTTGATGGTTGGCTAATAAGCCACCGAAAACGATAAATTAAATATACCGGGCCATATTCTGGTAATAGTTGATGAAAAACTAGGTAAAGTTGCACTTGTATTATTTTAAAAAGGCCCTAATTATTAGTTTTTTTGTAAATCGGGTCAAGCAGAACGATAATTTAACGTGACAACTTTCAGTGCGGTCCGATGCACTTAACCGTTTTTATTAATTATCTTTAGTTCCGTTTATTTTTGACTTCAGATTTTATCTTAAAACAACTTATACTTTATATGATACAATTAACTGTACAACAAAACCTCTGTCATCGACCATTTGTTATATTTTAACAATTTTATCACAAAATTGTATAAGTCCATAATCGCCTTTCTCATTCCATTTCTCATCCTTTTGATCACATTCTTCCGCGACACCTGGCGGCAACCCCACTACAATATGGGCTTTGACTGTGCGTAATATAGCCAGTTTACCGGGATGGAAGCCCTGTAGGGCTTCTTCTACTGCCGTTGTAGGATCCCAATTTATTTCACCAAAAAGTTTTCTGTTAATAAAAAAAAAAATTAAAATAGTTTAAATAAATTTCCGTGGTTGTCAGTAGCGCTTATTTGTTTAATTATAAAATAATTTTACTCCATTTTTATGATATATTCTATAGATATGTAAAGCGCGTGAAGGCGAAAACTTCTATTAATCGAAGAATGGTGGTTTATGTGGAATAATCTTTATTTCTTCTATTACTTTGAATTTTAAGGGCTAGCTGTTGTTAAGTAAAGAAAAATTACACAGTCACGTCGCGTCAGTGGCGGCGCCAGGGGGGGGGGGGGCAGGGGGGGCACCGGCCCACCCTAGAAACATGAGTGCCCACCCTGGTGCCCCCCCAAAATTGATGGAAGGGACTTGGCTATAAAAGTTTTGATGAGTGGTTGTATGGTATTTTGAAGAGAACGGTGACCTTTTTTTTAGACATCACTTAAAAAGAGGAAGGTTTTGTTTGTCGCTGCCTACAGCGTTCTAGAGTGTCGGGAGGGCGCGACCTTTTTTTTTTTTTTAGAAGTCACTTTTATTTTGGGCAGTGCCCACTCAAAAATCATCGAGCCCATTTGTGCCCTCTCATCCCAAAAATCCTGGCGCCGTCGCTGCGTCGCGTTACCATCCTTTATCAATAAATGTAAAGACATACCTGTAATTTAGATCTCCCTTAAAGAAAATAAGTTTTGCTTGAGCCAATTTCCTATACAGATTTGGATCAACAGTTTTCATGTAAGTAAACTCAAATGGTAGCGTCCAAAATCTACTAACCACAATTTCCCATGTTTTATCTTTCACATAATCTAAAACAATGTATCTGTATAGTCTATTTCAGAAAGGTGTAGAGTAATAAAAGTTCATTAAGTATGCAAAGGGACTACAGAGTGTCTCAACGAATATTTAAGCCACTTTCATAATTTGGCTTTGATTTTATTGCAAAATTCTTTATTTTGATCAAGTGCAGGTAGTACCACCAGGGTTTGGGTCAATTTATGGGTTTTGCCTATTGGGCGTAGGAAATTTCGGCCCCGTCCAGTTAGCGACCAGATTTTGACAGGAACTTTCGGCCCGGGTCATATTTTTATTACAGGAATTTTCGGCCTTAACAGTCTAATATAACAATTAAATTTTTTGATGACCTTTTTTGAATCATTTATGACATGAAAATGTAAGGTAAGGTTTGTATATTTCGCCCCAAATGGAAGTTCTGTAGC
The DNA here is from genome assembly GCA_935413205.1 of Polydrusus cervinus. Taxonomy (NCBI): domain Eukaryota; kingdom Metazoa; phylum Arthropoda; class Insecta; order Coleoptera; family Curculionidae; genus Polydrusus; species Polydrusus cervinus. Next base: position 9,921,492 of record OW284516.1, read on the forward strand.
ATAACTTATTTTTTACATTTTTGTCTTTAATTTTTGCCGTTATGTGAATACTTTTCATTTTTATATAAGCATCTAGTTGGAATTCTTTTAATTTTTCCATAAAAATGTATATAGAAAAGGATGTGGCGCATAAAAAGAAGAATTAAATCTAGAATGAAAAGATTCGCAAGCATTTGTAGTCCTAATAATTGATGGATTTCTGTTTGCCCATATTGCATTTTTTTAAACCAACTTTGATGTAAGTGAAAACAACAGCCACTAATTTTTACTTGTGGAAAAATACTTAGCACTGCAAGATGAATTGCTTTTTCTAAATCTACAAAGACCACCACAGGATGTAAGGACAATCTAAAAATTTCAAATATTCTTGATTTTAGCAGAAAAAATAGATTTTGGTATGTGGCTGATGTTTCATCTCTTAACAAACAATATACTAACGGTATATAATGTCCATTTTCTAGCCCATGTATAGTAATTAATTGGCAAAAATATTTGCTACAGTAGGAAAAGGTTCCGTCCATATACAATTTTTCCATTTCACATAATGCACGATTACTTGACCTATAATTTCTAGCAGGTAACCGACCCAATATGGGGCCGAAAGTTCCGCCGCCCTGCCTATTGTTATCCATTCACAAACACTGAAAATGGTGTGACAAAGGCGTGCAGTATGTACATAGTATTAGGTACACTTATTTTTTATTAAACATAAAAAATACATTATACAGAAATTAAATTATAAAAAATCATAATACTCTTCGTCATCTGAGGATCTGTCATCTTCTTTTGACGTTATAATTAACGGGTCGACGGTCCGATCGATCAGGTGGTCAAGATTTCACATTTTCTCTTCTCCTTTATGACATGATAGACTGCTTTTCGCCAGTTCTCTGGTGCCACTTCCTTAATGGCTTGATCAAACAGTAGCTTAACGTCTTTCATTTTAAATGTCGTGTTATGTCTTTCTACAAATCCTTTCACTTGAGCCCATATAAGTTCTATAGGATTCAGGTCGCAATGATATGGCGGTGTGCGCAGCACAGTTACACTATGTTTTTCAGCTATATCTTCCACGGCATATTTCATAAAACGATGTTTGTGTAAATATGATATAGCTAATAGTTTCTCCTTTATTAAATTATCTTCTTTTTTTTTCTTTGGTTAGTTATAAATAATTTAATGCACAAAATTTACCTGCGCCTATGGCCAACACCGAAATTGAGCCCAACTGGACGGAATTTTCCGTTTTCTTACTCTACACGTTTCGGAAATAGACTATAGATAGTATTACCTTTTTTAAAGTTTTAGCCTCTAACCCTAAGTTTTTTATAATTAGAAATTAGAATTATTCAACAGTCCACTTCTCCTATTTCTCTGAGTATTGTTATGGCAATCTGACTTCTGGCTAGAATTTATTTTAAATAATAAACGCCATGGTGCCGTGTAATATCAAGCGCCTAAAATCGTACTAAAAATTCAATATAAATTTTTTTACTTGACGGTGGCCCCAAAGAACGAAACGTAAAATTTGGAAACTAATATAATAATGTCTCATCATAATCTTGAAGAATATAAGAAACGGCTGTGAAAAAGTATGTTTTGTTTTTTTTCCCAAGTTTGTGCAAAAATCTAAAATCAATTTTAGAATATTTCCAATTTTATTTTGCCAGATTATTAAGCCTCAAAATACACAACTTTGCGTTACATAAGAAACAGTTTAAGAATGTGGTCTTTATCACACTGTGTGATGAATTTCTTTTACTTTGTATGTAACGTATATAATTAATACTAATATCACTTAATTAAAATACAAATGAAACAACACTATGGATAAAAAAATATCATTGTACATACCTTCCCACTTATCTCCCATTGTTCTAAGGTGAGCATCGCCCTCCGCTTTTAATTGCCTAATCATCCACGGTATGTCGTCCTCCATGACGTCAGATATAAACCACGGAATCGCTTTGACATAAAACCTGATTTTTTTCGCTAATTTGTGCTTTAAAATGAAGTCTGCTATGCAACAATCTGTAAAAACTTCATAACCTGCATTGTCCAAAACAATATCTGAAAGAAAACTTACATATTCAACAAATTCGTTGCTTTTTTGAGATTCTTTTTCTTTACTTACCAATAATTCCGTCATCATCATTTGCTGAAACAGCCTCCCAAATTTTTTCGGATTGATTAGCTAAAATATTTTCTTCGAGCTCAGCATTGGACATGGCTATTGGACCTTCTACTTTTCCCAGAGATATGGATAAATCGCATTTGTTTCCCCATAAATTTACCTAATATTTTAAAAAATCCCCATTTTATTATACAGGGTCCTGCACCGCACCTCCCGTCTTCTATAGCTCACTTATAAATTAAGTTAGGATTTTGATATTTTGCAGACTTTACCTGTATCCTAGGGCACGTTTCATAAAAATATTTTTGTTTATACAGGGTGTTGATAAAAAATTGCGACGTCATAAATGTCTATTTTTTTAGATTACATGCTATATATATTTTTACTTATTTGGATGCCTCTTATAATTGCCTACATACCCCCAACATTTTAATGAAATCGGTTTGGTATTATAGACAAAAAAAAAACTCTAAGAAAAGTTAGTTTAAGTTAAGTTTTGCACAAACTTTGCAAATTTTAAATCAATTTATTTTTCTTATTTCAAATTGGAACCCCTGTATATTATTATGTCATTCGATGCAGAATTAAAAATCAAACATTTGTCCTAAATACAACTCTATCACAATTTCTAACGCATCAAAACTTATTTGCAGAAAACTCATTTTATCAACTATTCCAACAGTCATTTCAAAAACTGATTTTTCTTAGTTTTAATTTTTTTTTCGCCTATAATACTGAACCGATTTCATTAAAATTTTAGAGGTATGAAGGCAACTATAAGAGGCATTCAAATAAGTAAAAATATTTATGGCATGTAATCTAAAAAAATAGATCCTTATGACGTCACACTTTTTTGGAACACCCTGTATAAACAAAAATATGTTCCTGAAATGCGCCCCAGGATACAGGTAAAGTCTGTAAAATATCAAAATCCTAACTTAATTAATAAGTGAGCTATAGAAGACGGGAGGTCAGGTGCAGGACCCTGTATTCAAACATGAAAATTAATATTTTGAGTTTAAGAAAAATTTGAACATAACGTAGATAAAAAAGTCCTCAAAGTATGCCTTAACCTAGATAAAAAAAAACAATAGAGTTGTCAAATTTAGGACAAACCTAATGTACAAGATCCCAACTAACATCAACCTTCAATACTGTTCTCCTAATAAAATAAAGATATTTATTTGTGAGAAAAACAACAAATAATTTAATCATAACTATTATATTTAAAAAATATATATATTCTTCTGTATGATGTATTATTGGTATTTCCAAATTATTTTAGTTTCTATTATTCATGTTGTGGTTACCAAAAATAAAAAGAATTTTTTATTAAAAAAGAGATTTAAAAAAAAATTAAATCCACTCTTTATTTAAGGGCTTACGCTGAATTACTTAGACAATCAACCCGCGTTTTGTTTTTTATACATGTTTCATAAAAAAATACCTTTTATTAGGAATACAGATAAAAATGAAAATCAATGTTAGTCAGGACCTTAGACTATAAAGCCAAGAAAAATAATTAAAGAAGCAATATTTTTTTTACCTTTAACAATGATATAAATTCTGCCTTCAGGTCACCTTTATTATTAGAGCCTTCCAATAGATATTGAGCTAAGGAAGCCATAAGGGGTACAGCTTTCTCATATGATTCCTGCTTGGATGATTGATAATAGTCATAATTTTTCAATAATTCCCTTAGAATAACAAGACAATATATATAGTAAATACCGTCACCAGTGTTAAAAAAGTACCTCAAACGTTTCACAGTGAACAAACCCGATGATACATTTTTTGTACAAGTGTGTTCTGGGTACATGGTCAACATTCTCACAATAGTCGACTCAAATACAAGTTTTTCTTAAAAAGTATGTTTTAAATACTGATATAAAACAAATCTACCTAAAATAACCACTTACGTTTGTGTAAATATCTGCTTTATCCTACTATACATGTAACATTCTGTGAGAAGCCATATGGTATTAAAATAAGTTGTTTCTCCTTCTTGTGTAGCTTGTTTCTTGATGTAATCATTATACAGCTTTGCATCCTCCCATTCATCCATTAGGTTTGGCAGTGGTTTGTTTGTTTGAATTTCATATTTGAGCTTGGAAATTTCTCCTATTATAAATTTTATGTCTTTGCTAGCTTCCTACAAAATTTTACACTAATTAAATTTCCAGGACGCTTTGTGTACTAAAAATTGATTTTTTTTTGTTAAAAAACATATAATAAATATTTACCTCTCCATATTCATTGTATATCTCTTCTTTGCTTCGTACTAAGCTATCAAGAAGTTGTGTTAATATAACTGGCATACGATTCTTCACAGAATAGTAGGCGAAACTTCTACAAATTAATAGACTCATAATATAAAAGCACTGATTCCGTTTAAGTTTTGATATGTTTATTGGCTGCTTATAAAATAAAAAATAAGGGGCATACCTCTTAAAAAACGCCGATAATTGAACATTTCTTGGTGTTTTAAGGTCCATGCTCATGTCCCTACATTCACACATTTTGGTAAGCAAAAGGGAAAATATCGATGTTAGCACTTTTAAATTCCTACAAATAAGAGCATCATGTACGAAATGTTAATACTTACTGTTACAATGACTGAGGTTTTAATTTAAAGAGCAAAAAGGATTAAAAAGTCAATTGGGAAGGTTATGTTTACTATTTTATCACAGAGAAAAAAAGGTTTGTTACATAATCACCTGACTTTTGACGGATATCGCGATGGTAACCCAAGAACCATAAATAAGAAGGATAGCTTAGTTCGCTCGATTTGTTAGCCGAAGGTCAAACGGCGGTGACGTCACCGTGGGTACACTTTCAGACTGGCCTCGTTTAAAATGTATGGTAACGCATAGCATTTTTTTAAATTACGCAGTGTAATTAATTTGTTTAAGTTTGAACTAAAAAGTATTTTAGATTTTTGAAATAAGCTTTTAACCAGGAAGAAAATAAAACACTTCTAAAGTCTGTAATATTTATATAGAATTGGTACTGAATTAATAGAATTTTCGTTTTACTCAAAACGACTGTAAAAGTGTAATGTAATATGTTTAATCATATCTATATCCTAATGGGAAACTAAAGTAAAATAAAATATATTTATTTAAGAAATCCGACCTATTTGTTTGTAAAAATATGACCAAATATACATATTTAATATAAAGGCGAATCTGAAAAAAGTACAATAAAATGGCTCCTTTATATTTACTTAAAAAGAGGAAAAGAAGTACATAAATAAATAAATATTTTAATAACCAGGCCGGGCCATTTAGAGATGACAAAAATATTATTATTCCTCCTACTTATTAAGAGTTTATTTTCAATATTTATAATATAATAAATTTGTTTATTTATCTTCCTTAATAAAATTATCCTTTGATCCCCTGAAGACGTGCTTGTTAGGGGCAAATCTTAATATTTTAAATTATAAATATATGAGAATATTAAAATATTTTGTTTAAATATTTGTTAATATTATATAAAAGTTAAATTGTAAATAAAAAAAAACTTTTTAATATATGTATATAAATATAAACGCAGTTTTTTTGAAGATATATGTATAATTAATATAAACTAGATAAAATAAAATACATATGGGCGATTCCCATGTAAGATATCAGTATCGGAACATCGAACGGGTAACTGAAATAAAAATATCCCAAATCTGCACAAAGTTGGGAGGTACCCCTTCATTTTAAATCTTATTTCGGCACATAGGTTAATATCTCCTGACTTATATCTAATCGAGATGCCCAACGTCTTAGTGTTAGGCTGGAGAGTGCTGGCAATGGATAATTTAGACTGTTACAAAGATACAAGTAACATTTTTTGCTCTAGTAGCGCAAAGTAAATGCTACTGAAATTTTTTGATTTGTCCAATGAACAATTTTTTTCCTCCTTGAAAGTAAAGAAATCTGGTTATTAGTAAGCACCATATTCAAAAGTTTTTCAGCCATAACGGACTTAGCACTTGTACTAATGGATTGATTATAGCATTTTACTTTATAGTACTTAAGCATGTCATTTAACCCTTTCATCTTTTTATCAGTATTGGACTTCAGTTTATTATACTTCACCAATAAATTTCATACTTTTATAAGCATCTGGGGTGGGTATGGGCTCGGGTATGGGTAAAGTAGGTACTTGGCTAGTCTAATATTTCAGTATCAGATGAAGATCCAGCTATGGATGTACTTGGGACACTACCACTTTTTGTAAGTAAAGATTGGACCAGATCCTTGTTTATCTTTTTCCCAGCTCTCTTAGCACGCGGTGTATCTTGAATTATTGAATTTTTCTCGGGTCTTTCTAAGTGATTTTCTTTTCTTAATAATATCTTACAGCCTAGAGTGGGAACTGCAGTTTTTTTAAGAACTCGGCGCAAAGGTAAACCTAAAATATAATATTTATTTTGTACTTGTTTTTTAATTAGTATATGAACATATTATTACCTAGAAGCTCATTTTGTAAGTCTCTTTCTTAATCATTCGAGGTAAAATGTAGGGAGCATATTCTGGACGTACTTGGATTAAATTTATCCTCTCTTTTATACCTATTTATCCATTCTTTCCTCATGGTAGATGAAACTAAATCACAACGAACGAAAACGAATGGAATATTAGGTGTACATTCTCTTTTTTGAGGGTTAGCCTGTTGCTTTTACATGAAGCAACAGCACAAATCTGCCCAGGCATTTGAATCTATAACAACAAAATAGTATTTTAGATATTTGTTTTCTGTATTTCATTCAAAAAACTTACCAAAACTGTTAAAATACTGATTAGAATGCAAAATGTCCAAAAATACTTTATTGCACACCAAGTCCGTGTAAAGACAAAAAACACACAGAATCAAGCTTAAGGCACCAAATTTTTAGTGCACGATGTTTTTAAATGTTTATTATCACTCAAAATCAATTAAAAATTAACAAATAGTCACAAAAAACTCAAAAGAAACACAAGAAATCAGAACGTAAACACACTAAATTTCATCGATCTCAACGAATTCTGTACCCATGCCTACGTCACATCCGTTCAGGCAAAATCTAACGTTGCTCTTATGGAAGTAAGCTATCCTTCTTATTTATAGTCGTTGATGGTAACCTAACTACCAAAGGTCGCCGACCAACTTGGTTGTGTTATGTGTTTGTTTTTTTTTATCCAACGAAATGAGGTTATGTGTTGACTTTTACGTTGTACTTTTATTTGACAGTTGCAGATTAATCAAATTGAGTTTGTTGTGTTCAATATATTTAATATATTATTATAAATAATATGGATAATAACATATCTCAACAAGCAGAAGAAATGGAAGTCCTCAATTCAATTTTCGAGGACCAGTGGAAGTTCAATAAAGAGACTGACAGTTACAGCATAGAGATTGCTAAAGATATTGAGTTGTGGATAACACTGAATGAAGACTATCCTTCAGGTAGGCCTCCCAAGTACGAGCTTTGGGCTCCCAACCTTTCTAGGGCTCAAAAAGATTTAATTGATAGCAGTTTTTCAGAAATATATGAGTAAGTATGTTTCCACGTTTTATCTAGGGCATGATCTTCACTTACAGTTTTTAAAACCCTTTGAAAATTATCTATTAATTGTGAATATTTTATTGAAGGATGAATCAGGGTTGTCCAGTTATATATCAATGGATTGATAAGCTTAAAGAAATAGCTTTTGATGATAATCTTAAAACCACTAATAGTGATAACAAGATGAATGAATTTGAGACTGAAAATTTAATTAACCAACTTAGTGAGCTTGGTAAAATTGAGGAGAATATACAGAGGAATAGAAGTAGCTTGGAAATAATTCATGGTTCAACAATAACTGATAGAAAAAGTACTTTTCAAGGCCATACATGCCAAGTTACAGATTATTCTCAGGTTCAGTAAGTACCTTATGTTAATTTAAAATTTGAATTACTTGACAAACTCTTATGATATATTGATTTTTGTGTCTTTTTTCCTAAAGCTGTTTGTGTTTTGACAATAAATAACTTAGGTACAATTTTATGTAAAATAGTATATACACCAAGTTTTTCTTATTTATTTTATTCTATGTATAAGACTTGTAGTATATTGCATCACTTTTAATTAACATTTAAAATTCAAGTTTTTTATACACCTGTAAGAATTTTTTAAATAATTAAAAATTAATTATAAATGAAACAGGAAGGTGTTTCAAGGCAAGTTTTTTTCACATACACAATACTGTGAGTAATACCTATGTACATTATAGAAAGAAAGGATATTTAAAAGAACAAAAAACATAATAAGTAAGTTACATTGTAATTTTGTATCAAAATAAAGGGAATAATGAGCCATATTTAGGATTATTTTTATTGACTAAAAATTTTAAATAAGAAACTAATTTTACTCTATTTATAATAATAATTGTAAATTGGTATTAGGAACTCAATTTTTTTTAGGCAACTCTTAGATGAATTATATGAAAACAAAAAGATAGCTCAAGCAACCCACAACATTTCCGCATATAGGATAGTTACTGATAAAAACACTATTTTGCAAGACTGTGACGACGATGGAGAAGCACATGCAGGCGGACGGTTACTGCATTTGCTTGAAATTTTGGATATAAAGAATGTGGCAGTAGTTGTTTCAAGATGGTAAGCTTGAAATTTCATTTTTAAAACATTTGTTTATTTCTTGGTTAATAAGTATTGTTTCACTTACTATATTTAAATATGTATTCTCTTGTAGGTATGGTGGCATCCATCTGGGTCCTGATCGATTTAAGCACATCAATAATGCAGCTCGGCAAGTCCTGTCAGAGGCAGGCTTTATAAAATGATGTGAACAAAAGCAAATGATAAAAAATTGTACATATGAGATTATGTATTTATTGTTTTTAATGAAATTTTATGTAAATAGAGTTATTAATTTTAAACGTTTTTAATTTTTTTTTAAATTGTTTATTTTCCTTTTATTAAATTATTGTTTTTCTGCTTACTGCATATTTAAATGTGTAAGACCTGATTTCTCATCTATTTGAAGCCTTCGGTAGATAATGCCACTAAACTATTAAGAAGAAACGTAGTTGTTTGTTTTTGTATCTTGTATGGCGTTCTACAAAATTCCCTGTTTCTGAGTTTTTAACACCTGTTTATAATGGAGAACCTAAACGATAGTGAAATAATGCATGGTGGACACGATTATAACAATTTAAGTAACATGTCGCTAAGCGAAAGTGCCGAGGCAACTGCAAGGCGTCGAAGGTATGTTTGAGGTTAGATTACTCAACTTTTTGTAAATTATTTTCTTAAATTTCAGCTCCAATAGGTCCATAAAGCGGAAAAAATTTGACGACGAGCTTGTTGAGTATAGTCTAGGGATGCCAGGAATGTCAAATCTGAAGGTACAAGTTTTAAATTTATAAATTTTTCTCGGTTCCTAATTGCATTATTTTATAGAGTGGAAGAGCCCGAACCCAATCCTATCAGTCAGATTTTGGTTCGGTGGGTTCTCCATCCACTCCAGCACCGGTAATAGCACCCGTCGTTCAACAACATGTAGTTGAAAAGAGGAAAAGTATTTCTAAGTCGGCTCCTAGTACCTCCAAAGGCAAAAAGAAAAGTACCCCCAAAAATCATCTCACAACCAAAGATTTGGGACGTTGGAAGCCTATAGATGATTTGGCACTCATCATAGGTTAGTTCTTGTGTTTTTTTTCTCTTTAAGCTTTATAGTTTCACATTAAAAAACTTTTTAGGTGTTCAGCAAACCAATGATCTCAAAACTGTCCACCTGGGTACAAAATTTTCTTGTAAATTTACTTTACAAGAACTACAGTCTCGTTGGTATGCTTTACTCTATGATCAGGCAGTGTCTCGAGTTGCTGTTTCAGCAATGAGGAATCTACATCCTGATATTGTTGCTTCAGTACAGGATAAAGCCCTGTGGAGTCAGGAAGAAGAAAAAATTCTTAGTACCATTAAATCGGTATGATTATTCTTTTAAATATGTTTTATAAATAAATGACAATTTTTCTATTTTAGAGTACAAACCCGAATTTAGAAACCTTTGCAGACCTCCTATCAAAACATTCAGATATTTTTTATAATGGTAGAACTGCCAATTCCTTATTCCGTCATTGGCAAACTTTGCGTATGTACCATTTATTACCTGACCAAGTAGTGGGCCCTATTCCTACTTCAAGCAGGCCCATAATGACTTTTAATGATGCAGAGGATCTTATACAGGACTCTGAGTTGACAGATCCCCCGGATGAATGTTTGGATAAGGAATTAAAGTAAGAAATTCATAAATTTATATAATTGGTCTAGAAAAACATAATTTTTGTTATATTTTTAGGTTACAACATCGTAGAAATGTCAAGGAAATTCGTCAGTTAGAGAATGAAGTGGGTCGCTGGAATGTTTTGGTTGATAGTGTTACAGGTATGTGCCCTGGAGAGTTGGATAGTCAAACTTTGGCTGTTTTGAGGGGGCGCATGGTCAGGTACTTGATGAGATCCAGGGAAATAACTATAGGAAGATCTGGAAAGGGTCATAGCGTTGATATTGATCTGTCACTGGAAGGTCCAGCACATAAAATATCCAGAAGACAAGCAACATTAAGGTAAAAGTATTTTTAGCATTTAAACATTTTTGGGTAATTGTCATGTTTTGATTTTAGATTGCGTAATACAGGTGAATTTTATCTTGCTTCTGAAGGGAAAAGACCTATTTTTGTTGATGGGAAACCTATTTCTGCAGGCAGCAAAGTGCGGTTATATGATAATGCTGTGGTTGAAATTGCATGTTTAAGGTTTATTTTCTCTATAAACCATGATCTGATTAGAGCTATACATAATGAGAGTGTTAGGTATAATTTACCACCATAAAACACTGCACATATAGGGTGAATATTAGTTTAAACCACTGAGAAGTTTTAGTATCATTGTGTTTGTTAGTAAGAGTTAATTTTTTGATTAATTTATTGTTAGTGTGGTTTGTCTTTTGTCTAATTACTATAAAACCTCATCTTTAAAGGAAAAAATAAAATTATAATATATTTTTCCAGCTTCTACTACATATGTTAGGTATTAGAACTAGTTATGAATTCTTCTGTTGAAATAATAAAATTACTTGTATAAAAAATATTTTATTAGTATTTAAAACAAAACTAACAACAAATGCATTATCTTATTAACTATCTTTATCACCAGAACAGTCTTCATGTGAAAAATTAAACTTGAAACTATTATCTGATTTGGCAAAAACGGGGTTTCTAACTTCTGTTTGACTATTTGACTTATCTTCCATTTTTTCTTGGTGTCCATTAGTCAAATTTGTATCACCTTCTGGGTTTGGGAAATTAAATTGAAAATTGTTTTGAGACGGTGTAATAATTGCCTTCTTTATAAATATAGAGTTTTGATTGGGCTTGGCCGATGACATTTTCATTGTAATTTCTAAAAAGAATAATTGTTAAAAATAATAAAGATATGCTTATTTAAGAAAAATAGGTCCCTAATGATCTCTAATTTTTCTACAAGAAAAACTATTTAAGTTTTAAATGAATTCACAGTGACTTTTCCTTTTAAATTTAAAACTCATTCTCTTACTCTTTGCTTTCTTTTCATCAGCTATCATTTTCTCTCTGTAGTCTCCAAAAGATAGTCTCATAATTTGTCTCTTCTTGATCATTGGAGCTGTGTTACTCATCAGAGTATTAAGGGCTTTGGTGTTCTCCTGTACTAGAAAAAAAAATTAAATAAAACAGTTTTTACCATTTGCAGGTAATATTCAGTAAATAAGCTACTTACTTTGTTTATTATTTAACTTATTTGAAGATAAACCTATCTGTAATTGCTGTATGCACCAGTACAGTTCTGCTTGGAATTGTTGTTCCTGTTCTGGTGTTAGGCCAGTCGTGGGGCTACTAGAACTTGTACCTGGCTCAGTTATTGGGTTGGTTTGATCGCTCTGAATTATTTGTGGCGGTCCAGGTCGAGATTTGCCCGTGTTTTTATGGAGTTTGGCTTTGGGTGGTGGCATTGTTTTCTTGTAGCAAAACAATTTAAAAAATGTGTTCTAAATTTTTCACTTTAAGATCAAGCTAATCGAAGAGAATGGTAGAAATAAAAGTTATTTCAAAGAAAAAAGAACTTGAACATTCTTTTTGGTTATGTAGTTTTGTGTTTATAACCTAAAATTCTGACAGGATATCGTCATAGAATAAGCTACGCAATATATTCTGTGTCACCGTTTTTCATATTCTCAACATTACAGGAATCTGCAATGAACGTAATGTTTAGCTAGTCTCTTCGTCGTTAGAGGTCGCTCAGTGTTGTCCTGAGGAATATTATAGCCTTTGTCTACTAGATGGCAGCACACAGGTAAAAAGTACGGTGCTCCGTTGACACTTTGGAGTCGATTATATGTTTGTTCGAGTTCTGTGATTAGGTCTTTGTTATTACAAAGGCATTTACGAAAAATACAATTTTTTTTATTAAGAAAAAATTGATTACCGATATTATTGAACGATAAAAATGATAACTGATTGACCGTAGCCTTTGAAAATAAAGAATGATATTGATAATTAGTTTATTTCGGTGGCTCTTTTACCATGTGAATGTAAATCATATCATTTATTATTTTTAGTTTAGGTAATAGCACAGAATATATAGCTGTAGCTATATATTCTGTGGTAATAGATATAGTAATGCAATTTTAGATTAAAAAATGTTTTTGCCGGCGTACAGACACGATTAAAATTAGAAAAAGTTTTATTCCTCCGCTGGGATTCGAACATGAAATTTTAGTACAGTAATTTATTTCAAATAAATTTTGCAAATATACAATTTTCCAGATTTTAATTCTTTTTTAATAATAAAAATTGCAAAAGCCCTTGTACTTTCTTTGCAAAGCTTTATAGAATAATATTTTTTTTAAATTAAATTTCACGTAATTTTCAACTAAGAAAGTAAAATTCATGGCAGACAAAATACTTTTCCCCAACAAAACCATAACTATGTAAGCAAAGCACCCAAATATCAAGATTATTTCAATAAGCCGTGCTTGGCCGTGCATCGCGTGCCCTCAAAAGATTTATTGCAGGGCCCGACATTACTACAGAAAGTTAAAATTGATCGACCGAGATTATAAAAGGAATCAGGATTCACACAAAACTTTAGTGAGATTGTGGCAGTGAATCTTAAAATTTCTTTCCCAAAAAAGGTAAGTGCTAGGCAGTAAACTAATAATAGGAATGCTGTAATAAAAAAATTAGGGTAAAAGGTACCTTTTTGTTTGAAATGAAAGTCATACCAAATTTTTAAAAATTTGATTCACATATACCTACTTTTAAAGACATTTAGCAATATTTTTGGTTTTGTAAATGGGTAATTCTGCATTTATTTTTAGAAGGTAACCATGTACAATTCTGGAGGTAGTACCACGAAAAAACAAAGACCTACTACTACGAGCTACTTGGTCAGACCAAAGTTAGGGGCACTGAGATCATTATATTCCAATAGACCTCTATCTGCGTTGTCAAATGAGAAACGGAAAAGGTCCAAGTAAGTAGAAATATTCGTTATGGAAAATAGGTATAACATTATTGTATGTATTTAATTCTTAATCTAAGTAATTGGATTCCTACAATGGAAAGGAGTAAAGGGTGAGTCGCACTTGCGTTGTAAGTGTTCTGTATGCTGATAAATATACATCATTCTACATATTGGCCAACAAAGATATCTTTAAAATTAATTTTTAAACTTTTGCCCTGTGTTTAGGCTACAAATAACAATATACCAGAGTTTTGTTCCTGATAATGGCATTTTTAAAAAAAATACTTTTATGTTTAACATAACCTGTTTCATCTGGTTTTCTTTTCAAAATTAATGCTCCTTGCAATGGCTCATTATGGATACTCCTTCTCCAAATAAAGCTTCTAATAATAAGCTAATGACCACCGTCTACACAAACAATATAATGTGTATTAAAATTTTGTAAAAATAAATAATAAAAAATATTAAAATAATCGCAGTAATTTTCTATCACTTCAAAGTAGCAGTATATTACAAATAAAATCATTATTTTTTTTTCAATGAAAATAAAATGTATGTGGGTACCTTACTTTGAAATCAAACCCAAAATTTTTCAAAACAGATATGTGTTTGCTACCACCGAACACTTAAAACTAAAATAAAAATGTTTCCTTTTCTTGTTTTTATCGGTAAATAGGAACACACGATATCATCCAAAAAGATTTCCATTTGTATAATTATTATCCACGTATTTATTGGTAAAGAAAAGTTCATTCCAACCAAGCTTTATCTAAGATAAGTCTCGCGTAGGCCATTAATCTTTTTTACATTTAAATAATTTGAAGGCTACTTAAGCTTGTCACGCGTGTATGGTCGGCGCGGCAAAATACGGGAATAGGGATTTTAACAAATATTAGCGACATTTTGCCAAATAACACAATCCCGCTAAACGATATTTCAAAGGTGATTTTCTCTGAATTCCACCAATTTGTAAAAACCTGTTTCATATTCAGCGGCAAACATAATTCTTTCCAGCGAATCGAAAATCCTGTTTCAGGCATCAACCACTGCTGAGATCTTAGCGCCTGAAAATACGATTAGCGGGATTTTGTTGGTTGGTAAAATGTCACCATTGAGTTCGACACACCGTACTTCGCGTGTGTACGCTATTTTGTACTGTAGCACTATTTTTCGCCATGCAGAGCCGCGCATAAGAGCGTATCAACCTTAGACGAAGTTATATTTACTTAGAGCAACAACAAAGTACTTAGATTTCAATTACTCTAAAGTGGTTTATTTTGATAACTTTTTGTTGATTTTAAAGTATGGTCTAATATTTTGGGACCGCCAGGCACCAGGTATCTAATCTAGAAAATACCTTGATTCAAAAACGCGCTCTCCGATTGATTTTAAATTTAGACTATAAACAATCTTATCGCGGATTGTTTAAAAAACACAATTTCTTAACCTCCGGCAATATTTATATTTGACAGCATAATGTTTATTAAGAAACATCCTCAAAAGTTTTCTCACTTAAAAATTAACCATGCATACAGCAAAGAGGGCGTAATTGAGAAGTAAATTTTAAAATTTTACATATCTCCGAAAATTCCACATATAGATAACACCATTAAAAAGCTTGGACAATTATCCATCATTTTGGTCCTATTCCCATTGGCGTACCGACTTTAATAAGAGGGGGGGAAGCTGTTGAAAGTGTAATCATTTAAATCGCCGTAACTTATAAACGACTTATCCGATTTTAGCAAACTAAAGACTGGTTGGAAGAGAAATGTATGCACTTTCAATCGTATTTAGTTGTCCATAATAGTTCTAAAAAAAATGCTAGAGGGCGCAATTTGTAATAATAAAACATTTTTTGATTTTACTCCGTAAAAATAAATCATACGGTATAATTATGATACCATAATCGAAAAGTAGATGAAATTTTCTAGAAAAAATATTAAAACCGCAGCTCGATATCTCCGTTCGTTTCAGCGTCATTGCGAATAGAATAATTTTTAAAATTTTAAATAAAGAATATTTTTTAGAAAAAAAGTGGGACGCCACTGATATTTTTCCATGTGGATATTATTTCTGATTAACCTGGTCAATTCTGCATAAAAATTGTCTCTTGCGTTTTCTCCTCAGGCACACGTTCTTAATTAAAATAATTAAATTAAATTAGACGGGCGGGGTGGTCATTTCCAACAATTTTTATAAAACAAAATTTTTCATTATCAATGTTAATAATAATAAATAGTAGAGCTAATTTAATTTAATTATTTTAATTAAGAACGGTGTGCCTGAGGAGAAAAACGCAAGAGACCATTTTTATGCAGAATTGACCAGGCCAATCCGAAATAATATTCACATGGAAAAATATCAGTGACGTCCCACTTTTTTTTTTTAAATATTCTTTATTTAAAATTTTAAAAATTATTCTATTCGCGATAACGCTGAAACGAACGGAGATATCGAGCTGCGGTTTTAATATTTTTTCTAGAAAAATTCATCTACTTTTCGATTATGGTATCATAATTATACCATATGATTTATTTTTTCGGAGTAAAATCAAAAAATGTGTTATTACAAATTGCGCCCTCTAGCATTTTTTTAGAACTATTATGGACAACTAAATACGATTGGTGAAAGTGCATACATTTCTCTTCCAACCAGTCTTTAGTTTGCTAAAATCGGATAAGTCGTTTATAAGTTACAGCGATTTAAATGATTACACTTTCAACAGCTTCCCCCCCTCTTATTAAAGTCGGTACGCCAATGAGAATAAGACCAAAATGATGGATAATTGTCCAAGCTTTTTAATGGTGTTATCAAAGATATACCTTAATGTGGAATTTTCGGAGATATGTAAAATTTTAAAATTTACTTCTCAATTACGCCCTCTTGCGGCAAAATGCGAAACTTAAAAATTATTTCCAGGATTTTCTCGTGGCCACTTTAGTCATCTTTTTTTTTCCTGAATTTTTATGCCCAGTAGTTTCCGAGATATGGCCGCTCCGTACCCTTAACTGATCACGCTGTATAACATATCTGAGTTTTTAACTAAATAGTATGTGTCTTTTATACCTAGTGCTTTTTTAATTCTTTGCTAATTGACATATTTCAAAGTTTGTCATTGTACAAACCTGTTTTGAAATAAATGCTTCTTATCTTATCTTAATTACTGGCGTCGGTCTAATTTTTACCGGAATTTGTAGGAACCTACTACACATACCAAAACCTTTTTACAGAAAATCTTAATTCGTTTTAAAGATATAAGCATTACAATTTTTAAATGACACATCCTGTATATGCATGATAATACGAATATCTCCTTAATATATAAAATGAAATAACAAGAGCTTCATGATTATTTTTGATTCCTGATTCATAATTTAAAAAAATTGTCTGACCTATATACAGGAAAATCATTAATAATTCCCCGTTATACTTAACTAGATCTAAAAATATCCTACATTTATTAATAATACAGAAATAATATTTCATTGTCGCTAAGCCCTTTGTATAACGTTTCAATCAATATACTTCGCATTTAAGTTGCCATGACAACCCCCGGCAAATATCGAAAAAACTTTCAAAATCCACATGCATGCTGTTGATCATTAGATAGATAACTCCAAATCCGAAGAACTTTATTACCATTTTTCATAACTTCATCAAATCAAATATATTGCAATTTTACATTATGACGTGTCACGCGAGAAATGTTATTGATTTGAAACAGAATGACTGGGCTTCTGGGCGATGTATATACAAACACAGGCTGGACATGTGGGTAAGAAAATCATTATGTAGGGACATTAGCATATTGGTCATTTTGCGTTAATGTCAAGGGATATTACTGTGGTGGCGGGTTAGTGGTTGAGTGTACCTGCTGAAAGCAGGAAACACTTTTAGGGTGCCAAGTGGTAAGAATAATAAGTCTTACTATTTTGCTAGTAATTATTAGCACTAATTATTACAAGTTCCTGATCTGACCCAGTTTTTAAATTAACTTCGTAACAATTGAACACTTAGTGAGTTTCATGTTACGGTATAACGTTTAATGTTTATAGAGAATCCATGAAAGCTCCATTGGGCGGGGGGGAGTATGCCTTGAGGATCAAATTATCAAAGAACCCGAAAAAATCTTTCTTATCTATTTTTACCTGCGACCGTTTAAGATAATTATTGAGTCATTTCTTTGCAGGAAAATCATTCCACCCAAAATGGATTTTAGAAGAAAACCTGACTATGCTGATACAGCTTATCGTGAGGCAGTAGGTCGTCTAAGGATCTTATTGGCTGAAAGTTACACTCCAGTTAGAAGGTAAATATATATTTATGTGAAAGAAAATCTGTACAATATTCATAAATTCTTAATAATGCGTTGAACTGTACAAAAAATGCTTTTTTTTGGCGAAACTCATACTATATAATTGCTCCTAATAAAATAAAACTACGATATTATAAAGAACATATTTTTTTAGTAGGATATACGGAAATCGGCCACTCAGGGAACTCGACAGTGCCGGCGAAGAAACTGACAATCAATCGATGATGAGCGGGGGTAGTAAGAATTCAAGAATAGGACGTTCATATTACAATTATAACTACAACCCGATTACTCCTAGGAAATATTATTATCCACCTTTGAAAAGCAACATTGGAAATTTGCATAGTGACAACGTTGTAGAGAAACCACTACCTCAGTAAGTTTTAAACTAAATTTAGACAAGCGTCTAATTATCACCCTACAACTCGGAATAGGGCAAGTACAAAAATACTAAATTTTCAGAACAAAAATTAAATGGTAAAATTGTTCAAACACAATTGATTATCATTAAATTTCTTATGAATCACTAGAATTTAAATCACTGTCATCATTGGAAATACTTCATTTTTGAGTTCGAGAAGTATCAGGTTAATTCCACCTCTTCAGTAAATTTAATGAAATCAGAAAATCATCTTCTCATTCATGGCTATCATTGAAAGTGAGATACAAAAAGTACGGGTATACCGTTGAAATATACAACTTTCTTTGGACTGACATTAATCTTTCAATTAAGGCGCAGACTTTCAAAAGACGTTAAGACCTATAGAAAACAAATGGACGCTTGTTGAATGTCTGCTCCTCAATTATTGCTATTAGTTTTTTTTTTTATTTTTTCAAATTTAGAAAAATAGTTTTTTCGTTTCATTATTTATGGATTTCCCAAGTAGCAGTTTAAGATCTATATTTATATAAACATCTAGTCTAAAAATAAACAAAGGAAAAACACAGTATTTATTAATTAATTAACAATTAACATAAACGCGTATTATTTTATTAAAATAGTTATTTTCTTTTTTTTTAGAGAACCCAATAAATTTGAAAGCAATTCTACAGCTCCACCCGAACTGATGTCCTTTATAGAGAGGCAGGAAGATTATATTGAACAGCTGGAAAAAGAATCACGCTTTTGCAAGGTAAATTTTTACCATAAAAAAATAATTTAAGTGAAGTAATTTTGGAGAAGAACTTAAAAATATTGGTCATTTTTATGTTTCAAGATTAAATATTTTTAGGACGAATTATCATCGTTATTAGCAAAAGTAAAAGAAGTTATTAGTGAGAACGAACACCTGCATGAAAAGCAGAAGTCGAAGCTGATCAAATCAGTTTTTGATCATTTGGAAACAGAGACCGAAACTGAAACCGATTTTGATCGTGGGGATAAAAGTGTATGTATACAACAAAGTTATAAAATAGTTTATGTGATAAGAAGTATTGAAACTAGGCTTTTTTCATGTGCGCAGTATAGATTTATTTATGGGTAGTTTTCTAAACACCGAGTAAAATTATGGAATTCATTTTTTTACTTTAACATGCTTTTATTTCAAACTAACTATTCTAGCTCATTACATGGAATGGCGATATAATAAAATAGTAAAAAATAATAATATATAAAAAGAAAAATAAAAAAAAAATTACAATGAAGTTAATCCAATTTAATTAATTATATATATAATTAATGAAGAAAAAATATAAATAATTTACTTTGGTAAATAATTTTTTAATTTTTTTAAATTTCTCTGATATTTTTTGGAAGGTTTTGTTTTGTTTATTAAAAGATACTGAAATAACTTATTCCAATATTTTTTTAACAAAGAACTGTTTTAGGTATTAAGATCGCCCAAAAAATCTCGTATGACTCGAATAATCGAGGGTCCCTCTATAGTGTTTGAGTCTAGAATATCAGAGTTGGAGGCACATCTTACCCAAGCGAGAATTGACCTTAAAAAAGCTCAAGAAGATAACGACATTTTAAGAAAAAAATTGTCAGATGGATCTTTTATTGAAGGGAGTAGTTACGAGAATTATAAAAGGAACATTGATGCTTGCAATAGGTACGAAAAGTTAAATACATTTCTGGACAAAATTAACGCAATGTTATAAATTTGGAACATGTTTGATGCTATATTTTTCCAGAATCTATGATCCGATTTGAATGGTTTTTTTGTTTTCCTTGACAATTTTATAAACTGCTGGACAATTGCTTTCGAGCAAGAAAAATTTCGCCTACGTTTAACAGTTAATATTTTCTGAACCAGATATGATATCGACCTACGGTTTTGAGTGGTTGATAGATTCATCCCTTGGGAAACAATTGTCAATGTTGGATTTTCTTTAACTGTCAAAAAATTTTATATACAGGGTGTTAATAAAGAAGACGATGATTTTTGCTTCAATTTTAATGGCGTGTAACTTTCACAATAATATTTTTAAATTTTATTACTCTACGTCAATTGAATCACTGGTTCATAGCAAAGAAAGTAATTTGTCAAATTTTTGATATCTGCTATATTTTAAGAAATACCGATTTTCTTGGAAAACGTTGCTTTATTTCAACTTATTGGTAGCTAGATCTCACTGTGCGTTTATCGTGCAAGCTTTACGAGTGATTATTATACCTTATGAAAAGCTTGTTATGATGTACAGTGGCGTACCTGTAATCACCTGTATGTCTATGGTATATGAGTATCTCACAATTTTTCACGATTGTTTTATATTGGAAAGTACTCGCCCCTAGTTTAGGTACATTTTTTCTTATTTTTTTAGTTTTTTATATCACACTACAGGTATATTATGTGTTTAAATTTTAACAAAGATAATTTTTTTAATTTAATTTTTGGAAAAAATGTATTTATTAATTTTGAGTACTTTCCAATATCGTGAAAAATTGTGAGATCGAACCAACCAACCAACAACTATTGTTACTGAACATAATCAAGCTTTTCATAAGGTATAATAATTACCTACTCGCAAAGTTTGCACGATAAACGCACAGTGAGATTTAGTTACCAATAAGTTGAAATAAAGCAAGGTTTTCCAAAAAAATCGGTATTTCTTAAAATATAGCAGATATCAAAAATTTGACAAATAACTTTCTTTGCTATGAACCAGTGATTTAATTGACGTAGAGTAATAAAATTTAAAAATATTATTGTGAAAGTTACACGCCATTAAAATTGGAGCAAAAATCATCGTCTTCTTTACCACCCTGTATATAAAATTTTCTGACAGCTAAAGAAAATCCAACATTGACAACTGTTTCCCAAGGGATGAATCTATCAACCATTCAAAACCGTAGGTCGATATCATATCTGGTTCAGAAAATATTAACTCTTAAACTTAGGCGAAATTTTTCTTGCTCAAAAGCAATTGTCCAGCAGTTTAGTTTAGATAAAAAATACCGGGCATACTAAAAATGTTAAATTTTTTATTTTCGAAAATTCGTATCACCCCGTGAAGTATACTAGCAAGCACATCATATAGCAGTTAAAATATATCGTTTCCTGACGTTCTCATTTTTGGTTCTCTTCATTAAATCTGCTGTTAGAGGAGATATCCTGTTTAAAGCTAAACCTTTTTTTTTTAATTTTTTTATAGCTCACAATTTATAAATGCGTGCCTTGATTGGAAAACCAAGTTAGTACTTTATTGGAGTAATAAAATTATTTTTTTAGGGAAAAAGATGAGTTGCTAACAAAAATTAAAACCCTGCAGTCGGCCTTGTCAAAAGTCCGCGACAAGGAAAATGATACTTGTGACCAAGTTAAGAGAAGCTTAGACGTCGCCGAACAAGCTCAGTATGAAAAAAATTCTGCCGACTTGGAAATTCGCAGATTAAAAGACGAATTGGAGAGACAGCATTTAAAATTGCGAGATGCCATAGGTGATCAGGTAAAAACCAAAATTAAATATATTTATTCATAACAGAAAAATCACCTACTAATTTCATTTCTCTATAACTATACAGGGTGATACCTAAGTTGATACTTCTTTTTTTAGTTGTGTATAGAAGGCATTAAAATAAACAACATTTTCAAATACCTTTTTTTTAAAACTAAAAAATTCATTACATTCATTTATAACACGATGGGTCAAATACTGTCTTGCCTAACTTAAACATAATCTCCAACCAGGAGCCGCACTTTGACGACACTCACCGTAAATTAGCACCATATCTACTAGTTCATTGTTTTCAAATTTTATCATTTTCACGTGTCACCAATTTAAAATTAACTTGCTTCAGAAAAACACATCGCAGCAAATTGCCAAATAACTGACCACCGACCCGTAAATTGCATGACTAATAAGACAAACAACATAAAGTATAGCAGGCTACGTTTTGATGACCAGGCCCGCACTTATATTTTTTACTTCTGTATCTCGCCTATTTTAAAGTTTTTTGAAAAAAGGTATTTGAAAATGTTATTTATTTTAATGTCTTCTATATCCAGCTAAAAAATAAGTATCAATTTAGGAATCACCCTATATATAAAATAACCTCCAAACAAGCCTCAAAATGTACAGAAGAGGACCAAATAATGCACATATGCCTCCATTATTATTACATTGTACCCTACTCGTATGACTTTTTTGTTTGCAATAAATTAAAATAGGAAGAAATGTTTAAGAATATATTTTACTTTTTGCAGAGTCGAAGAATTTCAGAAGAAAGGTCAGCTGTAGAGAGACGCTATACTCAGCAAATCGAACAGCTGACAGCCGAGGTGGGGGTGCAGTGGGAAACAACAAACAAGTTGCAATTGGAGTTGGACAAACAAAGGAGGGAAAATGCAGATCTCAGAAGGGAATGTGCTCAGAAACAAGCGCTTATTGATGAGCTGAAAAAAGATATGCAGAATAAAATTCGTAAGTAAAAGAGGGCAAACTATGTTGAATTACCAGCAAATCAAGCGGGACTGAGTACTTAAATTTGTACTAAGTACATAAAGTACTTTAAGAACTGAGAAAAAAATTCTTGACACTTATTAATGCATTTTTAGATAAAGCTTGGAACAGTTTTTATTGTTCTCTAATTAGGACTTTTTTCTAGTTACTCTTCAATCTGATATCGGAGTGACAGGAGCAGAGAAGAGTGCTCTAGAACAACAAATATCTACTCTTAATATGGCAAATGAAAGAACCGAAAGACAGTACAAACAGGAAATCACGAGGTTACAGGCAGAAATACAGTCTTTGAGACAGCGTATGGATAGAGCTGATGCTGATTTGATACATAGTCGGAGGGAGAATATTCGACTAAATGAGCAGGTTGCATCGTTGGAGAAAGAGGTAGTTAAATTTGAGAATTATGGTTAAGGATATGAACTTTATGACCTTTTGTTAAAGCACAATTTACCAAATTTTATTGCATGGATTTGTTTTGATTTTCAATAAAGAAATGAAAAATCCGCATTTATTTATTAAAAAAAAGACAGACATTTTAAAAAATTTTCTGGTCCTTCCAAGATTCTATCGATTGATCCATCTGTACCTAAAGTTCTAAATTTTAAGAAAAATTGTAAATTATTTATTAAAATGATTTTTTTAGATAAATTTGAATGCCGCCTTGAATGATGAGCGTACAAAATCAACTACACCCAGGTCTGGTGAAATTATGGCCTTGCCTCCACCTGCACCAAAAAAGGATGACCGTGAGAAAGAATTAACGTCTATGATTCACGACATGGAAAACAAACATGGTAAATATGGCTACTAAGCATCTTCGTCCTTTTTAATAGATAGTGCTGTTGTAGCGTTACTCCTTAACGATTGCGGAATATTGGTTTGTGGTGCAAATTTAACGATGATGGCCGTAGGTAGAAAGGCAGAATATAATATATCTTCTATAGACTAGGCTTTTTATTTTTGTTCAATGAAAATATACCCATTAACCAAAAATGAAACATTTAAAAAATGTCAATACTGTTATCACCATTAATTCATTTTTAAATTTGGCAGGGGGTAGATTCTACAGTATGCACTGCTTCTCTGTTACATACAGCAATTTAAAAAAAAAATTGATTTTAAAAAATTCATAGTTTGAAGACAATTTTTGAGTAGTCGTTAAAAAAATCTATGTGAACCTAATTTTGATCAAAAGGATAAGGATTAGTAGATAGTATTATCGATGTATCAGCTATACAGAGTGATTCCTAAGTTGATAATTCTTTTTTAGCTGTGTATAGAAGGCATTAAAATAAACAACATTTTCAAAAAACTTAAAAATAGGCGAGATACAGAAGTAAAAAATCAAAGTGTGGGTCTGGTCATCAAACCGTAGCCTGCTATACTTTATGTTGTCTTATCTCTTACTAGTCATGCAATTTACGGGTCGGTAGTGAGTTATTTGGCAATACGCTGCGGTGTGTTTTTCTGAAGCAAGAACTAGTAGATATGGTGCTAATTTTCTGTGAGTGTCGAAAAAGTGCGGCTGCTGCTTCGAGATTATACGCAGAACGCATTCCCTTATGGGCTCATTCTACAATTTTCTTAATGTTATTCAAGGGGCAAGTTAGGCAGGACCGTATTTGATCCATAGTGTAATAAATGAATGTAAGTACCTTATTTTTGAGTTTTTTGAAAAAGATATTTGAAAATGTTGTTTATTTTAATGCCTTCTATACACAGCTAAAAAAGAAGTATCAATTTAGGAATCACCCTGTATAGCAGGAACAGGAATAATTTCTGAATCAATTTTTAAAAAAGTGCAAAAACTATTATTTAGCTGCCTATGTCTATATTACATCTCAGGCCGGGTCTTCACGGGCATAAACTTAAGCGTCACTATTCTCTGTGTGATTGGTCATTTTAAAATGGCTGCGTCTTCGACCAATTACGTATTACAGAATAGATACACTGTCACATTTAGGCCTGTGGCGACCCAGTCTGACTGTGAGTTGAGGCTTTACCCTCTGATAGCATTGCATGTGAAACCACCCAAACTTGTTTATTTACCTTAACTAAAACCAACAAGTAGATTTTTCATAATTATTTCTTTTATCTACACGTATAGATAAACACGTTATTATTTTTTTTTAAATCAGACATTCCATCCAATCACTTTTTTTGACATGAGTTGATTTGGGAGCTGACAAACTTTTATAACACCTGTGTTAGTCTAAAAAATACTAAAATGCTATTGGTTGTTGCAGCGGCTACAGTAGCCGAGCTAGAGAGCATGATCCACTCCCAAAATCAACTCATGGACAAACTGTCATCCGAGTGCCACGGGCTCACACGGAAACTTGAAGACTCTAGCTACAAACATAAGTAAGATTTAAAATCATTTTTTTTCCTTAACTGCTTTATATTTGCCAAAAATATCTTTTAAATGATAAATGATGCTTCTGATTGATTCGAGCAATCGTCCTAGCTTAATTTAAATGCATTGCCATGGTAATTGTTATGGTTACGGGTATCATGGCGACGGTCGCTACGGTTACTGATGGTGTCATAGCATCGGAACCGTGGAGATGGATGTAGAAATTCGTTAGTGCCTTATTAGGCTGACCTAACTGGAGGAAGTGTGTCAGAGCTGAGAACAACGTTTTTGCAAAAACTAGCACTATTTCGTGTTGTAATTATGTACTGTTCTATATAAATAAATGCAAGGTAATCAGAAGTACATTTTATTATTTGAATAATATGCTTAGCAATATTTCAATATATAGGAGCTGTCCCATTTTTACTGTGCACAAACACTCTGCATTTGATACAGTGCTATTATCCCAAAAACACATAAAACATACAGGGTGTCCCACCGGGAACCGAATCGATCTATATATAGAAAGCTATACATAGGAAAATCTTAAAAATTTGACAGTATGCTGATGCTGATGGGGGCGACCGGGCTAAAATATTTTCATAATGGTGGAACTTCCGGTTATACCGGAAGTAAGTGTCAACTTGCTTATTTTAAATAGGACACCCTATATATTATTACATTTTTACATTCTACTCAAGATTCTAGGCAGATTTTGTATACCATGTCCTATACCTATGTCTAAACGTTTTTGACATATTTGAATTTTTATGTCAAAAATGACGTTTGCAAGCCTTAAAATAATTATCAATTTTTTCTATAAAGAAGCCTTATTTATTTAATTTAAGTGGGATTTCTTGTTATAAAGGACCTGCTTTAATAGATTTTTTATAATATTTTGATAACTATTAATACAGGGTGTCTGCAAAAAGTCTAGATTTTCAATTGGAAACACCCAAATTTTATAATTATTTCTTATTTAGCATTAAAAATAAGGGTAAGTTTGTGTAAGGTTGTATTTCTCAAAAATTTTTAGTTTTCGAAATATTGCCAATTTAGTATTTTTATATGGCGATCTTGCAGCGGATTTTAAGTTCAGTTACTCCTAGTTGGCTATGACTATGATGGTTATTTATTATTGTCAAATGGCAAGTGACAGCTTCAATGCCGTCATAGCCAACTAAGAGCAACTGAACTTAAAATCTGCTGCAAGATCGATATATAAAAATACTAAATTGGCAATATTTCGAAAACTAAAAATTTTTGAGATGTACAATTTTACACAAACTTACCCTTATTTTTAATGCTAAATAAGAAATAATTATAAAATTTGGGTGTTTCCATTTGAAAATCTAGACTTTTTGCAGTTTTTTCAATTTCATTTTTAATCTTATTTTTTAAACACCCTGTATTAATAGTTATGAAAATATTATAAAAAATCTATTAAAGCATAACAAGGAATCCCACTTAAATTAAATAAATAAGGCTTCTTTATAGAAAAAAATGATAATTATTCTAAGGCTTGCAAACGTCATTTTTGACATAAAAATTCAAATATGTCAAAAACGTTTAGACATAGGTATAGGACATGGGATACAAAATTTGCCTAGAATCTTGCGTAGAATGCAAAAATGAAATAATATATAGGGTGTCCCATTTAAAATAAGCAAGTTGACACTTACTTCCGGTATAACCGGAAGTGCTACAATTATGAAAATATTTTAGCCCAGTCGCCTCCATCAGCATCAGCATACTCTCAAATTTTCAAAATTTTCCTATGTATAGTCTTCTATATATAGATCGATTCGGTTCCCGGTGGGACACCCTGTATAGAAAGCTACAAATTCGTGTGCATACAAGGGAATTTCGGAAACGGTAAGAGATACGTATGTGGTTAAATTGAGGCAAAGTTGCGTATTTTGGGGCTTTATAATTTGGTAAAAAAAAAATGTAAATATTTCGAATAATTTACAAATTATTTGGCTTGAGAAAAAAAAACAAAAAACACCTTTTCATAGTAGTTTTTATGTTCTACAAGTTGGCGTTATTAGTTTTCAAATCGACGTTTCGTTCTCTGGATACCAACCTCAAGTAAATCTTTTTAAATACTGGCATCGTTTGTAATTTTAATGAAAAATAAGAAATTTACAGGAATAGCCGCAATATTTCTATTTTTATATTTGGCATGACGGATAATATAATTTGAACCTATATAATTAAAATTTTTAAATAAATTTTAATTTTTTTTGTTTTGAGAAAAAATAAGGTATCATACGCCAAACTAGAAGTTCTAGTGAACCCGATAGTAACATTTTTGCATTAAATTTTCAATTAGACAAGCCAGAAAGCGTTTCAAGTTAAAGGATTTTAAAAACTTAGTTACTTCCTAGAGTATTGATACGGTCAATCTTATTGCGAGGGTCACAACAGTAAAGAAAGGATAATTTGAAATACTGATGATGTTATTTGATGACAAAACTTTAAAAACATTTTAATTGTTTTAAATTTCTAAAGCTTAGAAGTCCCTAAAACTGTATTTCCATGTCCGTATTTAAAAAAAAATTACTTCAGGTTGGTATCTAAAGAAAAAAACGTCGAATTTGAAAATTAATAACGTCATCTTGTAGAACAAAAAAAAATAAAAAACCATAAAATTTAGGTTCTCCTAAGGTATTCGCAATATTTACAATTTTCTTTCACCAAATTATTCGCATCTGTTATCGTTTTTAAATTCCCTTGTACTCACACGAATTTATAGCACCCTGTATATTCTTTGGGTAATTTTTAGTATCTTTGTTGCTTGTTTGAGACCGAGCACATCTCTGTCTTGCTCACTACTAGGTGATGCATAGTAGGTATAAGACATTCCCATGGAATAGGAATTAAATCTAAAGTAAGATCAGTCACATAGTCAAACACCACCAGTACTTATGTCGTTAAATACAAAAAAATCGTTCTTAATTGTAAAAAAATTGTACCAATAGACAATTAAAAATAACTCAGAAATGCATTCGAATCACCAAAGTTCCGCGTAGTTGTGCACCCTTTAATGACTTTAATTATTGTTTATTTAAGTAATGACACTATAAACAGAATTATGGTCTTATATGCAATGACGTATGTACATAGGTATGCAGTAATTATTGTACAATCAGTGTTAATACATATTGTAACATTTTAGATGATTTCTTTAATATTAACTGTAAACGTTTTATTTTTAGGAATAAAACCCATAAAAGTAAAAACTTTATCACATGTAATTTTTAACGCATTATATCCTTGTGTTTGGTAGGGTCGGGGCAACAGCCGTCAGCTGTCGAAAACATCGAAATAAGCGCGTCCGATTTGCTGAGTGTCCAACCAACCAAACGCAAGGAACCTATTAAGATTGACATTAACGTTAAGGTGGTGCCCAAATCTCGAAAGGTCAGTTCAAAAAAAAATATATTCACTTGTATGTCTGTTAAGTGTATATGCAAAAGTAAATATGTAATAGTTATTTATAGTACCGCACCACCAGTTGTATTAATTACTGTTAGTTTTCTGTTCAAGTCTGAAACCTAAATACTTCAGAACATGTAATTTGTAATAGGAAAATCAGTGAAATTTTGTCCCTTATTATCTCTATAAATAATAAGGCAGTGGCGGCTCGCGGTCTTAAAAAATGGTGAAGAGCTAGGTATAGTGCGGATACTTAAACAAACATTGACTAAAAACCCGTGTAACAAAACTTTTCTCTTATCCTCATCTGTCCAACGACTGAATGGAGTTTCCAACAAATTACAAATTATGTCATTAGTTGGGTTCATTTTTAAAACACACAACTAAGTAGGTACGTACACTACGGAATTAACTGAAAAATAGAAATACAACTTTTTTATCACACAGTAAATCACGTAAAAACGATATCAATAACCGCTAAGCCTCAAAATAAATACCTTAAGGTAAGGCAAATCAATGCTAAAACAATGGAGCATACGACTGATCCATTTTTAAACTGCCCTTCATCTTAATGCAAATTGTTATGTGCTGTTTGCGTGACTGACGTCACGTAACCATAGCAACGGTGAAAATCAAAGCCATGTTAGGCGTTGGGTCCGCACTTGCTTTGAGCTAACGGACACGGTCGGTTGGGGCGCGCCAAAATACACGAGTGTTTATAATAATTATTGCCCATCGGAGTTAACCGTGGCCCTATTATACATAGCTACATTTGGATTAAATTAATATCATTAATTCGAACATAATTATTTTTTAAGGGCTGAAATGGTAGCTGTATTGGTACAGTAATATTTAATATTGTCGAAAAATTTTACTCCTGATTTTTTTTTTCACCTGACGAGCCGCCACTGTAAGGAACGCAGATTCTATGGAACCGTAGGTTACGAGCTAAAGCAAACCTATAGAATTTTTAATATTTTAAGGACAATCAAAATTTTGAATAATCAAGCAGTAAAAAATATAATCCAGACAATCCACTATATTAATTTTTGTCTTTGCCTCAAATTTCATCTTTTACTTTATCTCCAGAATTGAGAGGGCAAAATTACGGACTAAAAATATCGAGCTTATGTCTAGATTAGAAAACATTTGGAGCTATCTGAAGCAAGTAAACGAGGATACTATTTCTAAGGATACTCGTCAAGAGGTATATTAACCATCCGTTTGTACCGAAACGTTTAACTTATTATGAGAACGGCTGTCATATCTCATTGGTCATGGTTTAAGTACTGTTTAATCTAGTGTCAGCTATTAAGTTAAATTTTTGATGCAAACGGTTATAAATGTTGTCTTTAATGTGGTGTGTTTTGTTATTTATAGGGAGGAAATACGGGAACTACAAACTAACCTAGATCGTTTAAACAATATGTTTAGTCTGGCACAATACCCCACGTCCAATATCAAAGGTACTAAAAAAGTTGTAAAATTTAGTGTTAGACAGTTAAAATATTTGCCCTTTTGTATGTTATACCGGGTGTTTCAATAACTATTACTTTGTGGTACGAGATGTATTTTTTTATATGTTTATGATATCAAAATACATATATGGGTGTCAAAACAGCCTGAAATATATCAAGAACTACTTCCATCTTAGTATAAAATCACACTGTTGAGACACACGGTATTCAGAAATGATTAACTATGCATTGTCAGCCAGTCACTTAAATCGTACCGACGAATAGTAATCGTGTACATAAGGGCTAAATCAAAACCATGTGTAGACTTGAATATACATATATGTTTAGTATGTAGCCACTCGTATTTCATATTAGTTCAACTTCATCTTATCCATTTTAAATGTACAATATTTCATTGTAACGGTTCAAGACGAATCACTTCACTGAATCAAAAACTTAATCCACCATTTACTTTTTGGAATATTATCAAATTTTTTTCATTTTTAGATGAGAACTATTCTTCAATCAGCAATCAAAGAAACTCACCTGTATCGCAAGCCCCCTCTCCCCGTCCCGAAGCGCAAACCCTTCATCGGTCAGAAAGTCGATCTTCTTTGAAGTCCCGAAGTTCACGAAGTCGGATCTCTTCGAGACAGCCAAGCCAGGAAAAATTATCGTTAAGAACTACTCAGTTGTCTCCTACCCATCAACAAGCACCTAAGAACGAGCCACAGTATCGCACTAGTGATATTGCTGGTCCGCAATATACTGAACCCCATAAAGAGTCCAAGCAATATGCTGAGCCTCATAAAGAACCTAAGAAATATGCGGAGCCTTATAAAGAACCTAAGCAATATACTGAGCCTAATAAAGAAGCTAAGCAATATGCGGAGCCTTATAAAGAACCTAAGCAATATGCTGAGCCTCATAAAGAACCTAAGCAATATGCTGAGCCTCATAAAGAACCTAAGCAATATGCTGAGCCCCATAAAGAACCTAAACAATATGCTGAACCTTACAATGAGTATATTGATCCTAACGCTTCTTATACAAGCCAGCAATATAATCCTAATAAGCAGTATACTACTGACCCATCTCAGCAATATAGTACTGATCCAACACAGCAATATACTACAGATCCATCTCAGCAATATAGTGCTGATCCTTCTCAACAATATAGCGTTGATCCTTCTCAGCAATATAGTGCTGATCCTACACAGCAATACAGTGCTGAACCTACTCAGCAATATGCTACAGATCCAAATCAGCAATATGTTGAAGGAGATGGTCAGTATCAGTATGACCCTAACATGCAATATGACCCTAACCAGCCATACGAAGGAGACCCCAACCAAATGTATGATCCTAATCAGCAATACAATCCTAACCAATATGATCCGACAGAGGAATATGGTGGTGGTGATGGTCAGTATGTTGAGGATCAGAACAAATATTATGCTGATCAGAATCGAAGTTTTACTGAAAATAGTTCTAAAGTTCAACCAGAAGGGTCTAGTAATCAAAACGTTTTATCAGATCCTCCAAATAAATCTTAACTTAAGAACTAACAGATTAGGGAATTAATTAAATGTTGATGATTATATTGTTAAATTTATTTTATAAATATGGACGCACACACTTTTGGAAATATATATACCATATGCCAACTTTATTGTTACAGAAAAATATATGTCGTCACACTCGTTAAGTTTTCTAACCATAAATTTTGTTTAACGTAAAGAAAATTAAGGGGAATTACTGGTTAGTCTATTGATCTAATCTAATCTAAATTCTCACCACACAAATTGTCAGTAAACCTTGGATTCCGTAAAATTTAGTGATACTTTTTGGATCCACAATTTTTTTAGGGTTATGGATTTATATTTAAAGCCGACTGCACCAACAAATTTAAGTAATACTTATAAGAGTCTCGAGATAAGACTTTCTAAATCTGTTGGCGGAAATAATGGTTTATTTGAGGACTGATAAAAGACTAAGGCGCGAATCATTGTCATTCACTCATTGTTCATATACTAATCACGACTATAGTTGACCATATTTTCTAATGATACTTTAATCTTTATTGATAGGAGCTTGTAGAGGTGTGCATATTAAAATCTATCTAAAAATGACCACCTTCATTTATACGGGGCGATACGGAATTGACACATTATATTTAATTGGGTGACTCCTTGGGTATCACAGAGACACACTCCATAGTTTTTGTTTAAACGACCGTCTAAAAAGTTGGGTACGTACCTTGAAACCCAGACCGACGCCAATGGGGAAAATTTACTTGGGCTTGTAAATTGTACTTTACGCCGGAACCGGATTCAATCGAGGACAAAAGACGCCGAAAAGTCATCGCGTCCTTGTGTGATTTTTGGTTAAACAAATAATTTCCATTGTCGGTCTTTTGGCACAGTTGTTTTTTGTGTTTAAAAGATGTAAAACATTTGTCGCGGTATGAAATATAACGTTTTATATTGGTGGTAACAGTATTTCCCATTTGAATAAAAATATCGTGCCGTTTAAACAAAGCCTCATTTGTCATGTCATAGTTTAAAGTATGTAGGTACCATAAAAACTTTTTAGATGGCGTGAAACAACTTACTGCTATTTTCCAATTTATTTTAAGAGCATATGCGAATGAAAAAGGTCCATGCCCTTTACTTTCATTTTTCACCTAATTAAACTTCTGTTATCCTAATACCAGAGTACATGGGGATGGTACGATATTAACCATTTTTCCTGACTTTTCGGTGAAGGTGCACATTAAAATATGTCTAAAAAAAAGCAAAAACTTATTAGATGTTTTTATTATTAAGATTGCAATTTTGGTGGTTATCATAATTTTTAATACTTTAAAGATTAATTTGAGATTTTAATTGTAGAATTTTCTGCCTTCATAGAGAATGTTTGCGCATTAAAATAACTTTAACGGACAACGGACCTCTGTCTTTTTGAATAAGTCAGTGTCTATTTGTATACCGTTTAAACCAAAGTTACATGATTCACAAAATGTATTAATTTTGAATCTATTTTTATTTTATACATATGTATATCAATTAGGTAGGTATCTATTAATAAAAGGGTTTTAATAAAATTTTGTATTTTGATTTACACCTCAAAGCAAAGAAAACCTTACATTATTGTCTACTGCATCTAATAATACTAAACGATAAAAAAAATAATAAAGTTAAACTGGTGGCATATTATGTGCGAGGCGGCAAAAATGTAATAGGAGCAACTATTTATTATACCTCTTTGCCTTTCTGTTATCCTGATACCTATTCTGAAAGTTCATGGCTGCCATCAAAATGAAATTCTTTACGTTTATAAAGATTTGCAAATGATTTTTGAAAACTATGAAACTTTTCTATTTATCATTTTTCGCCAGCCATCTTTCTTTAAGAAATAATCTACCGTTTCCGCCACCTGAAGAACGCCACATCCGCAAAACAAATTTAAATAACGCGCCAAATAAATTCCTCCCTCAGGCTTGACGTAAACTACTTTTAATTGGCCGGTTTAAGTTTCATAACATAAC
The DNA here is from genome assembly GCA_935413205.1 of Polydrusus cervinus. Lineage (NCBI taxonomy): Eukaryota > Metazoa > Arthropoda > Insecta > Coleoptera > Curculionidae > Polydrusus > Polydrusus cervinus. The sequence continues at coordinate 9,955,205 of OW284516.1, forward strand.
CGTGGCCTGGATGTACTCTTGCGTTTCTGCTGCTCTAATACAAACATTTAAAATCCATAGATGTGTCGGTTTACATACAGCTTCCGGCATTAACTATTTACCTCTTCGCGTTTGTGCTATCCTGATACATACCCTGAAAATTACATAAAAATTCCTAGCCTTCAAATCGAAATCCTTTTTTCAGAATTAAAATAAGCCGTAGTCTCGCGCATTCGCCATTTTATTTAAACGATGTCAGTACAATCTATCGGCGTAGCTCCGAAACAATTTAAACAGAATAATAGCAATCTGTAATAGACGCGTAAGTTTTATTTTTAAAAACAGAATTCTGTAACGCCAAATCGTAAGCTTTCTGAGGAACTTTATAGATGTCGCAAAGGTAGAATCGTCCGGCGCATGCACCATTTCTTATTATTAGAGTCACAGAAGTGGAACGAGGTGAAAATTTTAATCTAAAATAATTTATTAAACAATTCATTCAATCAGGTTGCAGCAACTTTATCGATAGGTTAGAGTCATGTGACGGTTTATATTTGTTCAAAATTTTGATTTTGTGATAATTAATCCAATATTTGGCGAATTTATTGTCTGTTATTGTATATTTTGATCTGGTGACAAGCCTCTGGCTGTATTCGCGCAGTCGTCGAACAGATAATTTGACGAATACCTTTTCCCGCTTCTGCTGCCCTGACACAAACTTCAAGAAGAGTCCAGTAAAGTTTTTTTAAAAAATAAATCATAAAATTAAATCATGTCTAGATTGTCTAGTCGAGGCGTCTCACAACTGTCAGAGTCGGTATAAACTAAATATTGGTCACTATTACACTAGGAAGACATAGCGATATTAGTCTATTATGCAAACGAACTTTACCACACATTTTTCCAATTCACTTTAAGTTAATAACTTTTTCAGATAAGGTAAAAATAGCATTGGGAAATTCTGATTACTCGTCATGAGCCTTAGGAGTGAAGTGCAATACATAATATATTTATTAATTGACTGTTGCAATTAATAGTTGGTACAAATGAAATGTCTCCATAAGAAAAATTAATATAAAAAATTGTGGTACTACCTAGGGACCATCTTGTTTTACTGTTCGCAGAAATAGATTCCTTCATACAGCACAACCCAACAAATTTTGATATACAGGGTGTTTCGATAAAGTAACAGCGAGGTTGCAGATGCAAAAATAAACTCTATATGTCGAAGTTTTATCGTAGATATTCTGTATTTATAATCGAACAGAAATTATTATCCTTTGTCGCATTATTGTAACATTCGACACTAGTATAGAATTTTAAAGCATACCTGTATTTACAGCCAGCTTTAAACGGTACAAAATACCTTTTATGTATATGCCTATAAACAAATATATTTATAAAATAAAAGGAAAGTTTTCAATACAAATATTTCATTTTATTATTCCTCTACACACAGTGTATAATAAAAAAATACATAGCATACCCAGGATACAGTCTTATAAAATATAACAATTTTACATTTGTTAACAGGTTACTTGCTTTACACGTTACAAAGCTGCACCTTTTTCTCCAGTCTGTTAGGACAATGTAAAGGCACGATTTTAGAATTAGATTTAACAAGAGAGAAATTAATCAAAATGGACAAAAAAGTAGTTTGATCATACGAGGAGCATCAAAATTGTGTTGTTTTGCCTGTAGAGGGAAACAATATTCCACTGTTTTTTTACATCATCGAATAAAAATTTGGTGATATTTAATTTCCCCTTCTCCCGCCTAGGGCCGTCCTTGTCTTTAATCCATTATCAATTGATTTTAATAATAATTATGATACATCAAAATGGCGTTTACCATTACTTCAAACTATTTTATCTTTCTTTTTTCATCCATTACTTGCTTGTAAGCATAGAAAGTTGAACCTATAGAATTCACTATTGAGACACAAATCATAATAAAGTTTACTCGGCTTCTGCCTAGTCTGTAGTTTACGTTGCCGTAAGCCAAATGATTATATAAGGTGAAGTGGGGATCTAGGGCAAGTGGTTTTTTTTTGTAATAATTGTAAAAATATTTTTAAAACCTAAAACTACCTACAATAAAATGGTTTTTTGGACTTTTATAGGGCCCAACATATTAAAAAAATTTTAATATATTTTTTTAAAGTAACACAGCTTATGTCAAATGTATCTAACGTCTATAGTTACAAGTTACGGCAAATATTTTAAATTTTTTTTTCTGTACTAATTTAAAACTTAGGTTCAAAGTTTTTACATCCGCAAAGTTGTAATCACTAACGTTATCTCTTGTATTTTTTTAACATTTAGATTTTTCAGGTTTTCAGTTTTAGGTCCATAGTTCCCACTTGCCCCGCTTTTTTTGCTAGTGGGGTAAGTGGAGATTAGTTCCCACTTGTCTCATTAAAATTTTTTATATTTTATTAAAATTCAAAGTGAAAAGTTTTAAGAAGTTGAAAAGTGAGATTGTGCGTAATCTGCAAAAACTATAAAGTAAATAAAAACTTAAAAACCTAGAGGTGAGATTACCGGTGACTTTCAAGTAACCGGTATACCGGTGACAGCGACTTTAAGGTCACCGGTATTTTTAACAGCGACTTCAGACCCGGTGACTTTCATAAAAATCTCTACCTTTAGATGAAAATATTTTTAGGAGGAAAAACTATAGAGATAATAATAATAATAATAATATAATTATTATTATTATTATTATTATTATTTTGTAAATAATTTACAAATGGCGAAGTTGAAGCAAGCTCCCTCACTTAACCACTAGGTTTTTGAATTTTAAAATATTTTAGAGCTTGTTCTTACTGTTTGATGATTCAATCACTGCGTGTAACCCTTTTAAAATCATTTAAAATTTATATAAAAAATATATTTGCATACCTTAATATTATTTAAAAAATCTTTTAAAAAAAATAGTTTTTAACAAATCAACTTTTCACACAAGCTCTCATAAAAACTAAACATTAAATATCACTAATCTATAAACACAACTTTCAAAAATAAAAATATACGGTGACAGTGAAATAAAAACCAAAACGTAACCTAAATCCTATAATCCTCTCAAACCACGTCAATCCGTGGTATCACCCTGCAAGTTATGCAAATACTACCTTCTCGAGCTTGACCAACCACAAGCAGAAATAAATTTTATTATTTTAATATTGTTTCCGCTGTGTTCAGCAACCAGTCATACAGGTCGCTGCACAGCCCGGCGCCTCGATGAGAATCGAAAATCCAATCGCACTGTTATCTGTACTCGCAGGTCACTGTTTAGGTCGCTGGTCGCTGTTTAGCTCGCTGGTCGCTGTTTAGCTCGCTGGTCGCTGTTTAATATTCGCATTTCGAGCAGTTACCAGTGACTTGATCTGATCGGTCACCGGGTAAGCCCGATACTTGGAGCGGCGACCTGGGTGTGGTACGGTAGGTCGCGGTGACCTGGGCAATTTGGTCACCGCTAATACCGGTGACCAGATAGGTCGCCGGTATAAGTCACCGGTACAAAAATATCGCTCATCTCTATAAAAACCGTATTACGTAGCTTTAAAAAAAGTTATAGAAATCTCTAACATATAAACTTTATTTTTAGGAATTTTTTAAATCTGAAAAAAGCCTGTTGTAGGTGAAGTCGCTTGCTCCAGTTGAATATCAAACGCAATTTATAAGTTGAAAACCCACTTACCCCAGTACCTGGGGCAAGTGCGTTCTATGGGTATATTTTCGTAACAATTTTTTATTTAAATGAAATTCTTGGGTAAATAATTAAACACATTTTGTTGTAATTGTAAATATCACTAAGTACTTCCTGTCTAAAGTGCATCTCTTGTAACTCGATTTTTAAAAAAGTTATGTGGTTTCAAAGGCGACCTTTTATATTTTTAATCCCCACTTCACCTTACTAGAATTTTTCAGTAGTCATTAAAATTATTTAAAATACCTGATATGAATAAGCTATGATAAAATCTGTACTGTTACTTGTAAAATAAACGCGGCAGAAACAAAACAGAAATAGTAAAAGTATACTAATAAAATCTTTTTCGGGTGTTTACTTTCCGAAACCTAATTTATATTGCAAATATATAAAAATTGACGTTAAAAAGTTTATGTTTTCTGAATAACAAAAAAGAAATGTTACTACAACACAAAAATGTGTAATGGACAGACAATCATAATTCTATAGGTCACATTATAAACAATCAACGTCAGTATTCAAGACTTTTTTCCTAGTTGGTAACAATGACAAAAAAATTATTTGAATTCACAATTACAGAATCAACTTACGTCGGTACTATCACATAAGTTCACTTACTATATTTATTTACAAATCCATAAAAATTAGTTGGTCTATCTCTTAATATAAAAATAGATTTTTTTTGTCGCTCTTGACTAAGCGAGAATCGACAATTGAGAAAAGTGATTTTTCCAATGGGAGAAATCTAAATACGGTCCAAAAAATACCTTTCGTAACCTCGAATTTTTAATCGATCAAGTTCCATGTTCAAATTCTCGATAACCCTCTGCACCAGTGAAAATAACATCAACCCATATCCTCATTGCTTCAGGTGATGGGGCCATAAGGTAGTATAACCGTTCGTGGGTCTTTACGATAAAGGTTAGTTGGGGGTTGGGTGATTTTATATTGTTGAGGTGGTCGAGGTATACTTCTTCAATGGCCTGAAAGAAAATATACAATTTGGTACCTTCAGTGGTGTATTTAGTCGTCTCACTCTTGGACTCAATTTAAATTTTCAAATATTGTATTCTTGGCTTAGATTACAAAGGTCTTGTAGGAAACGTTTAGTTTTTAACCTTTGCCTTCTAAAAGCTCTGTTTTATATAGAGATTAAGGTTTCGGACGCATATCGTTTTAGTTATTGATTTAAGATGCAGTTTTAAAGGAAAACGAGTAAAAAGAATAATATTTTATAGTATTTTTCTATTATATACTTGTCTGTTCCGTTTTCCCTTTTTTAGAGCTATTTTAAATCAACAAAAATATAACCCAATGCAATAAAATATTTTTAAAACAAAAACAAAAAACAATTAGATATTTATTTAAAAAAAATTAAAGTAAAAATTTTAATTGAACATTCTTTATGGAGGAAGTGTGATAATTTATAATAAAAAAATAGTGCGGGAAGAAACGAGAATGATTTATTATGAATATAGAAAACGGCACTTCAGAAGGAGCTTTTCAAAACCTAAGCATTTGCACCAAAAACTGATCTTAGATCTGCGCTCCTAAAATACATGATTTCTGAAAAAATCATCAATTTTGGCGTGGTGAGCGATATTTACTTTATTTTTAATCATGAAAAACCGAGTCCGAAAAACGCTGGTTAGAGTCATACATACGTCTTATGTTAAAATTTTAGATCGACACAGATATTCATATTTTTCACAAATATAAAAAATACTTTTTTTTTTAATAAAGAGCCAGCTAGGAATATCAAAAAAAAAAAAAGTAAAAAGAAAAAATTTCCAAAAACAAATTTAATCCCACCATGCAGAGGGGACAGGTACTAATTTAATTTTCGAAATTTGATAATAGTTAGGTGAATTTTAAACGAACTTTGGGCGTGGCCCCGAAAATATTTCGCATGCGGCGCTTTTCCGCCTTCTTTACTAGAAAAAAAATGTCCTACTTACGCCCATTGAGCCCCCCCCCCCGAGCATATTTTCTGGCTACGCCACTGGGTACCTTAATACGATTGATTAGAATTTTTGAGGGATACATTCTTGTTTGATTCATCGCCTATTAAAATGTATAAGTCTGGTCGTTTTTTATTATGAAGGAATAATTAAAGAAAACAGATTACTCATCTCACCTGAAAATATGCCCCTCCTCGAGCCTTCTTTTCACTCTTATCCGTGTAATACGTCAAAGTGTGCTTGTTCCTGTCAAAAACGAACCATCTTCTTGACCAACCGTTCAGTTTAGAGCCTTTTTTGTGCAAAAATCCCCGACAACTGCTGGAGTTTATTATCACGTGGGGACATAGGACCACTTGGTGCCCTGAAAAAAATTAAATCAGATGAAAATAATAAGCAGAGCTTAAGCATTTTCTGGACACAACAAACCCGAACAAAAATTAAAAATACAATAATGATGACATTGCTAATGGTAGCTATAATAGGAAAGGCCTAGTTCTTGTTAAAAAAAAACCTACACTTGCTTTCCTTGTTTTCTTGTATCCAAGGAGAGAGTTTGGTAATGTCCCGGTCTACGTTGATTGATTGACCTGGCATATTGTCTTAGGGAAAGGAAGAATCCAGAAAAACAAGGAGACATTTTTTTAAACCTATCGTAACGTCGTGTGTTTGTAAGTCATGGCCTTCTAGGTTTTAAGGAGGAGTAAGAGATAGAAATAGAAATATAACACTATACAGGTCAGTTCATAAAAAAACAAGTGACGTTTTGACCACACGGGGCCGGCACAGGTCAGCATTCTGCTACTCGGCTAGTAAAAGTACAAACCAACGGGCCACTTCAAGGGAGGTAGCCACTGTCCACAGGATCACCCCCTAAAATATATGGCCGCACCTGGATTCGTCAAAGTGCCGAAATGAAAGGGTCAGTAATTCTGTCTCCCTCACTTCTTGTAAATCGAGAAGATTTTTTTTTACGGTTCGCCGACTACGGAGGCCATCTTGAACCGGTCATCGACCACAAATGTGGTCTACCGACTGGGGAGTGTGAAACGGCACCTGCATCCTACGAGATATCCGATCTCATCCGGCCTGTCCGGCGTGAATAAGATGGCTAGGTGTCGATTCATTTTACACTCTTCCCTGAGGCAAGAGCACGCAGTGTTCCCAAGCGGTCACCCACCCAAGTACTAACCGCGCTCGACACAGCTTAACTTTGGTGATCTGCGGGAACCGGTGCTTAATATGTCGACAGGCCCTTGCCAAAAGTCGAGAAGAAATTATATATGTCGATATTTTTTAATTTACCTGCAGATTCTATATGATGCCGCAAATCCAGATCAGAACCTCTAATAGGCAGGTATCTCGTTAAAGGTCGCTGTTTGTCGGATTTGTTTCTTTTTTTGCTGAGCGTCCCTACGTCTAAACTCATCTCGCTGACTTCCGATAGGGGGCGCGAGGAGTTCTCGGCTTCGTCTTCTTTGGACTGTAACAAAATAAAAATTATTATTTTTACTATCTCCCTTGTAAAAATGAAAAAAAAAGGTAACCGTTGGGGTATTGATTGGAAGAGGGGTACACCCTCCCCAATCCATATCTACTCTAATGACGAAACCAGCACATAGAGTGTAATCGTACTAACTTACTTACCAGTAAGTAATATTTTTAAGACTTTAAATATACCTCGAAATAAATTCCTTGACAAAATACTCGCTAGTTAAGTTCATTCTAATTTAAGAGTCGACCGGTGTAAGCCAGCCAAATGTGCACGGTCGCAAGATTTAAGACCGGAATTAAATAAAACAATTAAGTAGGTAATATATTAGGCCTGATAGTAATTAAAACCTAAGGATTACCTATCCGCGCTCATTTGTAAAAAGTAATTTACGAGGAGTTCGTGGTTTAATTAATGTAGTTTTAAATTAGATTGCGATAGATCATGAATACTAAGTAGTTTTTCTATAAATATAGATGTTTTCGCGTAGCTTTGTGATCATTTGCAAGAAAAATAGTTTTTTTTAAAGTAATCAATCGTGGTCTGAGGTAATCATCAGTCTCTGTGGATATAGTTTATTTCAAAAAGGTGTAGAGTAATAAAATGGGAAATTCCGTTCAGTTCGGCTCAATTTCGGTGTCGGCCATAGGCGGAGGTTAATTTTGTGCATTAAATTATTTATGATAACTAACCAAAGAAAAAAAGAAGATAATTTGATAAAGAAGGAACTATTAGATATAGCAAATTGATACAAACATCGTTTTATGAAATATGCCGTGAAAGATATAGCTGAAAAACATAGTGTAACTGTGCTGCGTACACCGCCATATCATTACGAACTAAATCCTATAGAACTTATATGGGCGCAAGTGCAAGGATTTGTAGCAAGACACAATACGACATTCAAAATGAAAACGTTAAGCTACTGCTTGATCAAGCTATTAAGGAAGTGACACCTGAGAACTGGCGAAAAGCAGTCCATCATGTCATTAAAGAAGATGAGAATATGTGGGATCTTGATCACCTGATCGATCGGACCGTCGACCCGTTAATTATAATGTCAAGAGGAGATGACAGTTCCTCAGATGACGGAGAATATTAGGATTTTTTATAATTTAGTTTCTGTATAATGTGTTTTTTGTATTTAAACTTCTAGGTACAAAATTCCAACTCCTTAAAATTTTGGCTAAAATTCTAAGTCTATAACTTAGCTAGTTAGAATTATCTCATTTTCCGTAACAGCGGCACAATTAAATAAATATTGAGAAATAAAAAAAAATGTTAATAACAAAAACCAATATAACACTAAACCAATTAACAATAAAAACAAAAAATAATGGCGTATATGTTGTGCTTGTTAAAAATGGAGCTCAAATTTCCACCCTTACAGTGAAGAAATCCTTCTGCAAATGGTCGTTCCTCTTGCTCTTTTAACTGAGGATCAATTATTTATATTAATGCATTTTTTCAAAGGAGACTATTGACATTATTAAGTTTTTTCTTTGAGTTTTATTTTCACGCAGAAAAACAAATTCGGAGGAAAAGATATAAGCCAATGAAAACCCTAAATATAATTACTAAAGTTCATTGTAGGTATTGTAAAAAATATTGAAAATAATTTTTTTACATAAAAATAACTTTTTGGACACTCCATTCGTAGAGTCCACATTTGCTCAGAAACATTGAGAAAAAACTTTAAATCTCAAAGTACCCGAATAATTCCCCCCTAATAAAATGTACCTGTGACAAACGATGCTTCTTCTTGATGTGATGGCGAGCTCTTTGGCTATAACCAGCCATAGCATAACAAATCAACAACGACATGTTGACAAAAAAAATTAATCCACAAAGTAATCGTATACTGATTGAATCAATCAAAAAATCATTTGAAACGTACACTTCTTACTAAACTCTACGCCGCTATGGTAACGCGTTAAAGAATCAACTAATCCCGTCGACAGCTTTGCTTTGAATAATCAAAATTAGGCTCTTCTTACACCGACTGACTAAACTCAGCGCTTCGCGTTGGTGATATTTCGGGAAATGTGATTTTTTTAAATCTCTAATTTCGATGGAGAAGATCCATTTTTGCTGGTAGGCTGGTATTTGTCCCTTTTACTTTTAGCATTATTTTTTATTATATCAGTGTATATTTACTACATATATACTACAAGGTAGAATTTTTATTTCCGAAAAAACGTAAGTCTTCGTCATAATATTGACCTTAGAGATATTAAATTCCTGTTCTCTATGCGTATCTGTTTTCGAGAAAAAGAAACATGTACGACAGTACAACAAGAACAGACAAAGTGATCAGTTTTTCCAATTTTGGTTCTTGGAAATAGCAATTAAAGAAATTTCTAAGACTTTTAAGACCAAAGAAAGATAGTATCCTTTATCCATAGTTCAAATTTGATCAGAAACATTGAGAAAAAACTTCAAATCCCAAATTACCCCGAATAAAACTTACATGCAGTGACAAACGATGCTTCTTCTTGATGTGATGGTGAGCGCTTTTTTTATAACCAGCCCTGACATAACTAATCCACAACGACATGTTGACAAAATATTATTTCGAACCACAAAGTAATCGTATACTGATTAAATCAATGAAAAAATCATCTCAAACGTACACTTCTTACTAAACTTTATTACGCTATTGTAACGCGTTAAAGAATCCACTAATCCCGTCGACAGCTTTGCTTTGAATAATCAAAATTAAGCTCTTCTTAGATCGACTGACTAAACCCAGCGCTTCGCGTTGGTGATATTTCGGGAAATGTGATTTTTTTATCTCTAATTTTGATGGAGAAAATCCATTTTGCAAAATAGGTTGGTATTTGCCCCTACTACTTTAAGTGATGCAAAGCTACCTACCTTAACTTTAAAATAGTTTTAGCAATATTTTTGATATTAATGTGTATTTTGAGAAAATATACTACAAAGTAGGATTTTTATTTCCGGAAAAACGTAAGTATTCGTCATAATATATTGCCGTTGGCACGTATTGAAAAATTAATTATTTTTATTTTCTAATATTCTGAAAATATTCAACTTTGTTAAAAGGGAACTTTTCTTGTTTTTAAAGTCAAATATAAAGCTTTCAAATTAGGCTTTTTACCTCTTCGTTCCCCCAATTGGGGAGTGTGTACCTTCTTCCGTACCCCACGAGATATCCGATCTCATCCGGCCTGGTTACCGGCGTGAATGGGGTGGGTTGGGAGATGATACATTTTACACTCTTCCCTGCATTCTTTTTCTGAAGAGAGGGATAGTCGGAACTATATGTAATCCATGGTATTGTACCTAGCGGAAGGCGGAAAAGCGCCGCAGACGAAAAATTTTCGGGGCCACGCCCAAAGTTCATTTAAAATTCACCTAACTACTATCAAATTTCGAAAATTAAATTATTACCTCTCCCCCTTTGCATGGTTGGATTAAATTTTTTTTAAATGTTTTTTTGATATTCCTAGCTGGCTCTTTATTTAAAAAAAAACGTATTTTATAATTATGAAAAATATGAATATTGGTGTCAATCCAAAATTTTAACATAAGATGTATGTATGACTCTAACCAGCGTTTTCCGGGCTCGGTTTTTCATGATTAAAAAAAAGTAAATATCGCTCACCACACCAAAATTGATGATTTTTTCAGAAATAATGTATTTTAGGAGCGTAGATCTAAGAGCAGTTTTTGGTGCAAATGCTTAGATTTAGAAATACTCCTTAAGTGCCGTATATTTATATTCCTAATAAAGCATTCCCATTTCATCGCGCACTATTTTTTTTATTATAAATTATCACACTTCTTCCATAAAAAATGTTTCAATTGAAATGTTTACCTTAATTTTTTTCTTAAGAAATAAATACCTAATTGTTTTTGTTGTAAAAATATTTTATTGCATTGGGTTATATTTTTGTTAATTTAAAATAGCTCTAAAAAAGGGAAAACGAAACAGACAAGTATATAATAGAAAAATTCTATAAAATATTATTCTTTTTACTCGTTTTCCTTTAAAATTGCATCAAAAATCAATAACTAAAACGATATGCGTGTGAAACCTTAATCTCTATATAAAACCAGACTTTTAGAAGGAAAAGTTTAAAAGCTAAACATTTCCTACAAGACCTTTGTAATCTAAGCCAAGAACACATTATTTAAAGATTTAAATTAAGAGTCCATGCCCCCCCTTTATATACGCCACTGGGCGCAGCCACAATTTTTGGTAGCCTTCGCAAGCAAGTAACGCCACAGCCCAAAATTTTTTAGGATCATGCTCAAATTGTATCAAATTATGTAAATAATAAAGCACCCGGAATTTTTTTTTATGAGTGGCATAAATTTTATAGTTTTTTTCAGAAATGTTGTAGAACCGCCCCTGTTTAAAACCGTACTCTCGGTATCAGCGCCATTGTTCTTATATCTTTGTTTGCATTGTGGAAAATTGTATGCTTCTATTTTCCCGCAATAAATAACATCGCTTTCTCTTGATCCGAATCCTGGCCATGTTAATTAACTTAATTAAATTAAAAACTTTTTAAATTTGTACTTTACAGATATTGAATGATTGAATGTCACCGTCAAAGTAGCCTGGTTAGTTAATTATTATTTAAAACCTTTGTGTAACTCGACATAAGTGTAGCATATTAATGTGGAGGAAGCAATTGACATTATCAGTACTTGTTACTTTTTATGTGACATTTAATGGTATTGTTAACACGATAATATACCATAGGTTATTGCTAATTAATAGAAAATATACAGGGTATTCCCTTTAAGATAAGAGAAAACATTTTCAATTTAAATGTTCATGTCATTAGTTTTGAAAAATTTTAAAGGTTTTACACTAGACAAAAATACTGAAATTTTCATAATTTTAAATTTCTGATATCTAGTTATAGTAAAGCGTTTAAAATACAACTAGAAACTTTGTACATCTATTTTTAAACCTAAAATAACAAAAAATCAATATCCAGCACCATACCGTCTCCATTTATTTGTCACTTAATCACTTGAACAGGTTTATCGTTTTTAAAATGCCTCTGACATCTATTAAGCCATCAAAAAATATTATATTAATAACTATCAACGTCAAAATGCATACATCAAACCAAAAACCACCATTTTCTTAATTGTCCTTGGCAAAAACGCAAAATTGCCGCAAAAATGACGGACTAGAACAATTTTCGTAGGCACGAGAGCATATTAAAAACATCTCAAAGATATTAAAAAAACAAAATTTAAAAATAGACAATCACATTTGCCAAATATTAAATATGTGAGATTTTTTGTTCAAAAACATTTTTTTATTGGTTGGATATTTCTCTGGAAAACCCGTTTTTCAACGTCACTAAATAATTAAAAATGAAAACAAGACGATTACGATTTCAAAATCCAGGAACTTTTTTTTGGTAAGTACAGTGTTTTCGACACGTCCTTTTGTTTTTAACAAAAACAATATTTTAAGGGGGGCCTCTTTATTTAAAATCCTTACGAAAATCAAATGATCCATTTTGATATATGTAGGTACATATTTTAAGACCTATTGTCGGATATGGATTGGCACCCTTAAGATTGAATAAATCAGTTCATACTTTGCTGTGGTGCTAAGTCCATCCAGGGGAAAATCCCCTCTTTATTAAATTGCTGACATAGCAAAAAGGAACCCCTTCTTCCATCTGGTAAGGGTTGCAAAACTTATAAAAAACTCGGAGTGAACACTTACTCGGAGAGTTGTAAAAAGTATTCAAGTGTAAGGGTAACCTCTGCCCAAATAACTACTTAAAGTTTAAAACAGTTTTCAAGCCATGAAGAGTACTGCCCCAGAACCAGTTTACTCTGCTTCGATTGCGTAAGTGTTCCTTACATTTAATTGTTAAATCGTATTCTTCTTATTTTGGTCAAAGTTGTCTATTAAGAACAAATTGTTTTTTTAAACTTACTAGAATAACACCTTTTTAAAGTAAGTCAAAAAGAGACAGTTTCTCTTCTTATTAGAGAACTATCTAAATTTACCATTTTATAATCTTTAACGTGACATTGTATTTTATTCGTATTATTTTATCGCTTTCCTATTCATTAAATAAATGTCTTAAAAAATCCTTAATGTTTCAGTGAATCGATAGCGCACCATAAGGGCACAACTAATAAATAATTATTAATAAAATAATTAAAACATAGATCAAAACCGTCTAAGCTACACAACCCAGTCGACTGTCATTTTAAGACGCGACACTATTTTTGTATAAATGGAAAGCTAATCTTTTTGCTAAAAACTCAGGGGCCCTGAACCCGCTCTTGGCATACCAAAACAGGCAACCAAAGCAACATCAGACAGGTGGGCGCAATAACAACACCTATCCCGATGGAACAGGATACCTGGTCAAACTCAAGCGAGGGTAACCCTCCAAAAAGCTATCAACTGGAATGTTGCTTCTAACGCGCACCCAACTAAAACAAGTGGTTGGCCTACTAACAGGCCACTGCCACTTGAGAAAACACCTACGTCGAATAGGAATCTATAATGGTCCCTTTGAATGCAGACTTTGCGGCGAAGAGGACGAAACCGCCTCACATATCATATATAACTGCGAAGCACTGACCCGAAGAAGATTCAAAATCTTCGGAGGAATCCAATATGGGGATAACCTCCCGCATGACAAACTTAGTATGAATTTACTGTACCTTATAAAAGGAACCAATATTTTTTAGCAACATAGCGGCGCACAATAAGCCACTAGGCTTCAGTGCAGGAAGCTTGGGCCGAACGCCCGACCTCCGCCTTAAACCAACCAATCTTCTTGCTTCTGAGCTTAAAATATATTAATCCCCGGTAAACAACATTTTAAAAATTAGAAATCTTTCTTCTCAGTGGACATTTTATATCAAAAATATTTTTTTTTAATCAAAAATAAATAAAACCAAGCCCCCATTACAAAAAAAATAGGTCCATTGTTTAATCTAGTTTTTTAGAAATAAACTAAAAATATAAAATGAGGACTTGACCGAATTTTTTTTCTATTATGTTTATTGAAGTCAAGGATTTTTTTATTTTTTTGACATGACTTTTAAAATAATGTACATTATGTGAAGTCTTCCTAGAATCTCTATTCAGAAAAGTAAAGAGTAATACAATAGCAAATTAACACAAACATCGTTTTATGAAATATGCCGTGGAAGATATAGCTGAAAAACATAGTGTAACTGTGCTGCGCACTCCGCCATATCATTACGGACTAAATCCTATAGAACTTATATGGGCGCAAGTAAAAGGATTTGTAGCAAGACACAATACGACATTCAAAATGAAAGACATTAAGCTATTGTTTGATCAAGCCATTAAGGAATTGACACCAGAGAACTAGCGAAAAGCAGTCCATCATGCCATTAAAGAAGGGGAGAAAATGTGGGATCTTGACCACCTGATCGATCGGATTTTTTATAATTTAATTTCTGTATAACGTATATGTTTTTATTTTCGTCCGACGCGCTAGATGGACTCAATTCTCAAGTTATAAGGATAATGTGTCTATCGTTTGGTCCTTCTCATTTAATTATTCAACCTAGATAGACGATACCCTCTATTTCCCAGAAATAAATGGAACACAAATAATTTTTCAAAGAATTAGGTCTTGTTTATTGCCCTCTCAAAAAACTACTATCCTGTGATAAAACGCACCTGTGTTTATTTTTCTACATACGGCCTCACAAAGGAAATGAAGAGTGCCATAAACATCATAGCAATGTCTAAAAATATACGTTAATTGGACATATTTCTTTTTAACATGTTCAATTTGCCTGATTTGCTTAAATAAACAGATATTTTCCTTTCAGGACATTTCCTCTATCGCTAAAAAAAGACATTTAAGTGTTTTAATTAGACTTGAAAGCTTCAACTTTGTACGGAACATCGGAACATCCGCAGTCGTTAAAATGTAGTTCTAATTTAAGAAGATTCTAATATTATGCGCATAATAAACTGCAGTATTTATGTAAGACATTTATTTTTCAGTTCTGTCCATGCTGCTGCAAATGGGGCGTGAACTTGCAATCGCAAGTCATAAAATGTCGTAATATAATTTCAATAAGTAGTACTATAAATCTTGCGTATGTAAATGTAACTATTTCTGGAACTGTTCTTTGTCGTGCACGAAAAAGTTTTCCAAAAAATATCTATTGTCTATTTCAGAAAGGTACAGAGTAATAAGATGAAAAATAAGTGTACCTAATACTATGTATTGTGTATATTGGTCGAATTCTGTTAACTACTCAATACGTACTGTTGCAAGTACGAAGTAAACCTAACAAGTAAACGAGCTCAGTTAGTAAATTAACAAAAGAAAAAATATCGGTAACACACTGAAACTGCTGTATAATTTCCCCTTGTACCTACATGTAGATATTACTAATGAGAGGATGCGTCAATCTGTCATCTTAAAAATAAAAAATGTTGTGTTTATATCCCTCAACATTTTTTCTGAAATAACATGTTACATTGAAATATTGAATGCATAAAAAATCTATATTGATTAGTCGTAAACTATGTTTATAGTTCCGCTCAATCAAATTATTTTGAAATCGATTTGGTAACAACCTAAATTTTTGAGCATTTCACAAAGAATTGTGTTAAGTATAAATATGAAAAGCAGAGTTGCTATTTTTTGAACTCGATAGGATTTCTCATTTTTTATTAAATGTTGTTGAGGCGTAGAAAAAAACATTATAGTTATTTCAGAAAGGTGTAGAGTAATAAAATTAAAAATTTCGTCCAGTTCGGCTCAATTTCGGCGTCAACCATAGGCGTAGGTAAATTTTGGGCTTCAAATTATTTATGACAACTAACCGAAGAAAAAAAAAAGAAAATAATTTATTAAAAAAGGAACTATTAGCTATAGCAAATTTACACAAACATCGTTTTATGGAATATGCCGTGGAAGATACAGCTGAAAAACATAGTGTAACTGTGCTGCGCATACCGCCATATCATTGCGAACTAAATCCTATAGAACTTATATGGGCGCAAGTGAAAGGATTTGTAGCAAGACACAACACGACATTCAAAATGAAAGACATTAAACTACTGTTTGATCAAGCCATTAAGGAAGTGACACCAGAGAACTCGCGAAAAGCAGTCCATCATGTCATTAAAGAAGACGAGAAAATGTGGGATCTTGACCACGGTCCATCGGACCGTCGACCCGTTAATTATAACGTCAAGAGGATATGACAGTTCCTCAGATGACGAAGATTATTAAGGTTTTTTATAATTTAATTTCTGTATAATTTATTTCTGTATAATGCATTTTTTTATGTTTAATAAAAAATAAGTGTACCTAAATACTATGTACATAATGCACGCCTTTGTCACACCATTTTCAGTGTTTGTGAATGGATAACAATAGGCAAAACCCATAAATTGACCCAAACCCGGGTGGTACTACCTGCACTTGATGAAAATAAAGAATTTTGCAATGAAATCAATGCCAAATTATGAAAGTGGCTTGAATATTCGTTGAGTCACTCTGTAGCAACTTTGCATACCCAATGAGCTTTTATTACCCTACACCTTCCTGAAATAGACTATAGTAACCCCGGTTGAAGGAACTGTTTTACTATAAAATTTATACGAACCAAAACTTCACGGGAAATTTTTTTGACGTATCATATTTTTTTATAATGACTAACACTATGAAAATTAAATAAAAAATTCCTATAACTATAGAACAATGTTTACAAATACCAATGAATTTCATTGAGGAACCAATAAAACAGTTTGCGCGGGAGGAAACGCAGTAAAAGTGGGTGGGTAGTTAATTTTACAAGTACGAGGACCGTTAAAGAATGCGGTTTATTAAGTTAAACCCGCGTGATGTTCAGCTTCATATAATAAATCTATTATTATTAATCATAAATATACATACATATTTCTATTTTTATATAACAACAGTTACAAAATGACGTCTCAAAAAATTCTAGTTTTATTCACAAAATTGTGCTAGTTGCTAAATGTACTATAGTCTATTTCAGAAAGGTGTAGAGTAATAAAATGGGAAATTCCGTCCAGTTCGGCTCGATTTCGGTGTCGGCCATAGGCGTAGGTAAATTTATGCATTAAAATATTATGGTTACTAACCAAAGAAAAAAAAAGAAGATAATTTGATAAAGAAGGAACTATAAGCTATAGCAAATTTACGAAAACATCGTTTTATGAAATATGCCGTGAAAGATATAGCTGAAAAACACAGTGTAACTCTGCTGCGCACACCGCCATATCATTGCGAACTAAATCCTAAAGAACTTATATGGGCGCAAGTGAAAGGACGTTAAGCTACTATTTGATCAAGCCATTAAGGAAGTGACACTGGAGAACTGGCGAAAAGCAGTCCATCATGTCAATAAAGAAGAGGAGAAAATGTGGGATCTTGACCACCTGATCGATTGAACCGTCGACCCGTTAATTATAACGTCAAGGGGAGATGACAGTTCCACAGATAACGAAAAATATTATATTTTATAATTTAATTTCTGTATAATGTATATTTTTGTTTTGTTTTTTTGTTTTATAATGTTTAATAAAAAATAACTGTACCTAATACTCTGTACATAATGCACGCCTTTGTTACACCATTTTCAGTGTTTGTGAATGGATAACAATAGGCAAAACCCATAAATTGACCCAAACCCGAGTGGTACTACCTGCACTTGATGAAAATAAAGATTTTTGCAATGAAATCAATGCCAAATTATAAAAATGGCTTAAATATTCGTTAAATCACTCTGTTGTTCCTTTGCATACCTAACGAGCTTTTATTACTCTGCACATTCCTGAAATAGACTATAATTGTAATGGAATTTGGGCCAAGAAGAACTGCAATTTAACACAGCAAAGTTTACCGTGGTTGGATCCACTTAAATCTGATGAAATATAATCGTTGCTGCACAGATGGCGTCAGTATATTAATGTTAAGAAAGATCACGGTTGAAAAATAAAACTTTAAAAAAAAATTCTCGTCATTACATATTAGGGGAAATTCTATCGCTCCTCGTAGTATTTAAACTTGAGTTTACCAAAAATTATTGCTTATTTATTGCTAGTAAAACATTTTTTTCCTTTCCAAAAACCTCGTACTTGAATTTAATTACTCTGTTTGTAAATACTCTTTACACACTGAACAAAATTTATGTTACTGTTTTGTAGTACTACCAGAAAATCTGTTACTAATAAAAACAAAAACTGAACAAACACACTTATAGGGGATTTTTGGAAACTTTCATCATTCAGTTATAATTATACAATTACATATAAAAACAGAGTAAACAACACAATAGGACATACACATTTTCTAAACATCATTCCATACATCTTTGACAGATAAGGATGTGTTATGATATAACATACGAGTATACCTTAAAATACTGTCTTGAGTGTCTTGTTCAGAGGGAAGTCTAGGGATGCATTCGCTATTTCATTTTTTGATCAATATTTCTTATCCCTTTCGCTTTATTTAAAAAGGAGCCAAATACCCGTCCTTGAGTAGCAATTACCTACAGTTTTGAACTGAAATATTGTTTAAAGAATTAATAAAAGCAAAAAATTGGTGAAATTTGTCCATTTTTCTTTTTATCCTTTTATTACTTTATAAATTCAAACTTGTTTAACTTTAACTTGTAGGTAATTATGCTTCAAATGTCGGTATTTGGCCGCTTTTTGGATAAATCAATCAATCAATTAAAATATACTTTATTGTTTTAAAGAAATTATCTTGTTAACAAAGCTAAAATATACATACAAGCAGGTGAACCATGCTTAAACCTTAAAAAGTACACAATAAAAATAATCAAAGGCATAATATAACACGCTATAAAACAAGCAAGTAGCGACAAAGAACTCACGAGTAAATGGCACACAAAACAAATTTTACAAAATGACCAATCCTGTTAACACACTGAGTTAAAATGTGTCGTTGTAATACTCAACCAACTCGTAATAGGCTCTCTCCGCCAGTAGTTCCCTTACAGTTCTTTTAAATAGTTTAAGAGTAGGAAGGTCCCTTATATATTCCGGAATATGATTATATAGTTTACTGCTTTTATAAATGATTGAGTTCCTGATAAGGGTGGAAGATGGTATAGGCAGATATAGTTCTCGTGACCTTCTAGTATTGTGAGAGTGGCCGGGAATTGGCAATGTGTCTTTGTGTTTGTAAATCATGCAGACCGTTTCAAGAATAAACAGAGATGTTAAAGTTAATATTTTCCTGGATCTAAACAACGGTCTGCATAACTCTCTGCCATTCACACCACAAACATACCTTAGAGCTCGCTTCTGGAGAACAAACAACGAGCTCAGGAGGTAGTTACATGTATTCCCCCAGAACACAATTTCGTATCGCAAGTGAGATTCTACCAGTGAGTGGTAGACCTTTTTAGCCAGAGTGGTTCCAATCTCCACCGATATCAAACGCACAGCGTAGCATCCCGAAGCCACTTTTTTTGTGAGCTCCAAGATATGAGAGTCGAACTTTAGACACTCATCAATAAAGACTCCTAAAAACTTGGTGTTAGCTTTTTTGTCAGTAATGCCCCCCCAAGATACAAACCGTCCACGCCACACCGAAAACCCACAATATTGGTTTTTATCAAAATTCAGGGTCAAAAGATTGGTATCACACCATTGTTTAATTTTAGTGAGATCAGTTGAGATTTTGATCCTCAACATAATAAGAATCAAAATCATGCCAGAGAATAGTGGTGTCATCTGCAAAAATCGTAAATTGGCCCGCAATGTCCACTGAAGCAAGGTCATTAATATAAATCAGAAAAAGAAGAGAACGCAACACAGAACCCTGTAGTATATGTTACCCTCTTTTGATGTTTTAGAGCCCATAAAGACCTTTTGGTAGGACCGAAACCACTCCAAAAAAAAGGGAAAAGTAACGAAATATTGATCAACAAACGAAATGGCGAACGCGTCACTAGACCTCACATTTCATCCTATAATTATTATAATCTACTTGCGTCTGAAACCCACCCTATTCACCAGGCAGGATGAGATCGGATATTTCGTGGGATGCGGAAGAAGGTACACACTCCCCAATCGGTAGGTAATGCAATGGCAAGAAACCAAAGGTTAGCCCTTGAGGGGAGTGTCGCATGACTGAGGATCGTGGTTCGCAACCCACGTTACGCTGTAAGTCCCCTCGGGAAAGGCTCTGACAGCGAACGAAGAGGTAAAAAGCCTAATTCAAAAGAATAACATGAAACGACAAAGAATATTCTTAATATATATAATTTTTTGATTTTTTTAGAAAAATCCAATGCCCACGTGCTGAGTAAATATGTTTGCACGCGTCAATGATGAGGACAAATGGTTCTATCGCCAATAAATCGTAGTTTTTTTAGTAAAAAAATAAATTAAATAAATTAAAAAAATAGCATATATAAACAAATTTTGAAACCGTTTTGATCTAGCTTGGCATAACAATAAAAAAAACATCAGGATTAAAAATTTATTGAAGTGCCATCAGGAACCAATTAAATGCGTATTTAAAGAAAAATGACTAGTGTTGAAAACAGATCATTAATTATACCCGAAAAGTTGACGCTCCTCGTTTTCTAAAATATATCAATCTGTCAAAAAATACGCAATTTTTATACAGGGACTTTTTAAAATTATCAAAAATATGATCTTTTTTTTAAATTTATTTTAACATTAACATTATAAAAAAAATACAAAATACATTATACAGAAATTAAATTATAAAAAATCTGAATATCCTCGTCAACATGTCATCTCCTCTTGACATTATAATTAACGGGTCGACGGTCCGATCGATCAGGTGGTCAAGATCCCACATTTTCTCCTCTTCTTTAATGACATGATGGACTGCTTTTCGCCAGTTCTCTGGTGTCACTTTCTTAATGGCTTGACCAAACAGTAGTTTAACCTCTTTCATTTTGAATGTCGTGTTGTGTCTTGCTACAAATTCTTTCCCTTGCGCTCATATAAGTTCTATAGGATTTAGTTTGCAATGATATGGCGGTGTGCGCAGCACAGTTACACTATGTTTTTCAGCTATATCTTCCACGGCATATTTCATAAAATGATGTTTGTGTAAATTTTCCATAGCTAATAGTTCGTTCTTTATCAAATTATCCTTTTCTTTTTTCTTTGGTTAGTTATCATAAATAATATAATGCACAAAATTTACCTGCGCCTATGGCCGACACCAAAATTGAGCCGAACTGATCGGAATTTCCAATTTTATTACTCTACACCTTTCTGAAATATACTATATCCGTTCAGTCACATTCTCAGAGTATTTATTCACATTCTAAGATGCGATATTCACGCAAAAAATCGCCGCCTACTTTCAAGTTTTTGACGCACATTTTCCCGTATTGTTTTTATCATTTCATTCACTGTTAATAATTAGAAATTCTACGCGGTGTATTTTTTTACAATAATTTAAATCTGTAAATTCAAATTTAAAATACTCATCCTAATGGTATGTTGTTCTAGCAATTTGTAACAGTGAAGTTGATAAACTTGGTGTAATTTTAAACTCGGGTTTTTCACTAGCCGGATACATTTGTTTTAACAATATTAGAGGATCTGCTTGGAGTGTTAAACAATGGGATAGTAATACAGACTTGTGATTTAAATTTGTTTATTTTTGTGTATTAAGAAAAATTCGTTGAGCGTCATTCTCGATGTACTATTCTTAAACAGAATTGACTCATGCAATAACAATATTAAATTTAAATATAAGCAAGGTTTTATTTTGTCATTATGGCCAAGGAAGTTAAAATTTGAGTAAACTTGCATGACAGTATCAAATGGTAATCCGCTTAATATTTTTAAAGATATTGTTTTAAATATGACCAAAAATTTCCACTGTAACAGTAATAATTAAAAAATATTACAGGGAAGAAATGATTATTGTAAAATCAAAAAAAAAATAGTCAAAACGTACCTTGCGGTTTTCATCCCCATTGGCAGACTTGGCATCAGATTTTTGTTCAATGTCCTGACCACTAAAAAAAAAATAAAACACTGCTTTTTTAAGGTTGCAGATAGATAAAAAAAATTTAACAAATTCTCATCTTTTATACACTAATTCCAGTCATGTCTGAAAGATAAAGAATAATTTATGCACTACATATATGTATATGTACCATCAATACATAAATACAGGGTGATTCCCAAGTTGATACTTCTTTTTTAGTTGTGTATAAAAGGCATTAAAATAAACAACATTTTCAAATACCTTTTTTCAAAAAACTTAAAAATAGGCGAGATACAGAAGTAAAAAATCTAAATACGGGCCTGGTCATCAAAACGTAGCCTGCTATACTTTATGTTGTTTGTCTTATCTCTTATTAGTCATGCAATTTACGGATCGGTTGTGAGTTATTTGGCTTTCCGCTGCGGTATGTTTTTCAGAAGCAAGTTAATTTTAAATTGGTGACACGTGAAAATGGTAAAATTTGAAAATAATGAAGTAGTAGATATGGTGCTAATTTACGGTGAGTGTCGTCAAAGAGCCGTTGCTGCTTCCAGATAATACGCAGAACGCTTTCCCTTGCGGGCTCATCCTACACCCAGAAGTTTTCTTAATGTTATTCAACGGACAAGTTAGGCAGAACCGTATTTGATCCATAGTGTAATAAATGAATGTAAGTATTTTATTTTTAAATTTTTTGAAAACAGGTATTTGAAAATATTGTTTATTTTAATGCCTTCTATACACTTCATTTATTTTATATAGAGTATATCCGCGGATAGAGTTTAGAAGAGGACAAATGGACCAAATTTTGATACGTTAAAATGTCTTTACAACTTTAATATTTCGAATTTTTATTTAATTCTTAAGATAAAAAAGAAAATGAACTTTATTGTATGGTTGACTCACCCTGTACCGGGTGGTCAACTAAGAATGACCGCCGGCCATATTCCAGAAACTAGTAATCGTACAGCATCAAGGTAAATTTTTTTATGACAAAATTGTGCTAGAGAAAACGCTGGAAATTATTTTTAAGTTCCGCATTTTGCCGCAAGAGGGCGTAATTGAAAAGTAAATTTTAAAATTTTACATGTCTCCGAAAATTACACATTAAGGTATATCTTTGATAACACCATAAAAGAACTTGGACAATTATGCATCGTTTTGGTCTTATGCTCATTGGCGTACCGACTTTAATAAGAGGGTTGAAAGTGTAATCAGTTAAATCGCTGTAACTTTTAAACGACTTATCCGATTTTAGCAAACTAAAGATTGTTTGGAAGAGAAATGTATACACTTTCACCAATCGTATTTAGTTGTCCATAATAGTTCTCAAAAAAAAATTCTAGAGGGCGCAATTTGCAATAATAACACATTTTTTGATTTTACTTCGAAAAAATAAATCATACGGTATAATTATGATACCATAAACGAAAAGTAGATGGAATTTGCTAGAAAAAATATTCAAACCTTAGCTCGATATCTCTGTTCGTTTCAGCGTTATCGCCAATAGAATAATTTTTAAAACTAAGCGATTACATATTTTTTAGAAAAAAAGTGGTAGGCCACTGATATTTTTCCATGTGGATATTATTTCTGATTAGCCTGGTCAATTTTGCATAAAAATGGTCTCTTGCGTTTTTCTTCTCAGGCACACTGTTCTTAATTAAAATAATTAAATTAAATGAATCGGTAAGTGTAATTTACAAACATTTATTTTTGATTAGTAATTAAAAAAGTGAATTTATTGGGGTAACTTAAAATCACTGGGTATAATTCTAAAATGTTTAATAATATTCCATTGTGTATTTGACATTGATCGACCACGTGGACCTTCATTGTATTTTTTAACCAAATATATACGGTTCAATATACGAACTTTAATAAACAATTTCTGTTTTTCGCAGTTCCGAACATAAATAAATTTTATATCATAACTCGAAAAATTCCAAGATTTTGTAGTCCTTTGAAGTTTCGGGATATTAATTTCTTTTAGTTGTTTTAAACTCGAATTATTGTTGCCTTTTGCCTAACGACCTGTTAATAGTTGGTTTAAGTGTATTTTTTATTTAGATGGGGGTAAATAGGTCAGACATTTGCAATTAAAAACGTTGAAAAAATAATTATGGCCCGAATGTTTTTGGTAGATTCGTGTTTTTTGGATATATTTTTGGGTTTCTTGCTACAAGTCTAAAATAATAAAAATTATCTTTTTGTAAATTCTTTTGAAGATTTAGAAGGTAAAAATAAGAACACAAAGTCTTCCTCCACTGTTATATTATAGAAATATTTTAATCAACTTCTCTACATGTTTCGAATGCAGAAGCATTCATCTTCAGGAGAAAAATTAAAAGAAGAAAAGACCAGTAGATATCACCCTAACTGAGCAACACAAATATAGGTTCGGTATAAAATGAGTGGAACGGTGAGGAAACCGATACACACATTGCATTGTGAATAAGAAAAGTATATGGGTTTGAGGCTTAAGGCACTGTGAAAACTTTAAAGGTAGAATGAAAAATTTAACATCTTTGTGTGAAAGAACTGTCGAAAGATGAGATTGAAGTGAAAGGGAATGAACATTTAAGTAGAAAAAAAAGGCTGTTAGCTAGTCATTAGAGAAAAAATATGGAGAAGAAGTGGATGTAAGTGTGAGGAAGAAGACTATTAAAAATTTAAATTGACTGGATGTAAACCTCATTGGTTTACAAAATATATTATCTAACTGGCATAAAAGGTTTCACATGTGGCAACACCGAAATTATTAATATAAGACCAAGCTAATGAAATGATGATAACCTAAGTTATTTCTCGATCTGTTTACTCTATGGGCAAATAAACAATAATAACCGCAATTTAACACAACAAATTTTAGCCGGCCGAAAATCACTTAAATAAAGATAAAAAATTAATATTTCTGCAACATATCAGACATAATAATTATAAAGTTTAAACCGTTTTTCCCATAGTTATAAATTGATTATAAATAATCAATTTTAAACGGTCAACAATAAATTGAAATATGCCATTGGATTCTTTTACAATGAAAAATATAGTATTGCTATTTAAAGTAAGTCTGAATTATTTTTTATGTTTATAATTAGATTCGTATATATCCCTGGTATTTGTCAGATTTTGTTAGTGTCAAGTCTAGTTGGTAATAGCACTTAAAAATTGATAAGTTATATATTTTTAGTTACGAGAGCCCGGTCACCTGTTAGCAGATTATTTTTATCCGCCTTTTCAAAAATAAACAGACATCTTTCTTTTTAGGATTAATCATTTAATTTTTCTGGGGCATTAATTATATTGTATAAAAGTTATTTTTCTAAAACTATTTTATAATAATATAATTTTTATGTTTTACAGTGATGGGAATGAACGTTTGTATCAGGACTCATACAGGATGTTCCTTAATGACGAGCTGATATTTCAAGGTCTCATTGTTTAGGTCATTTTATGAAGGAAGGTTTATATGAATATATGTCCGCAAAGGCTTATAATTATTGTTACAGGTCGTTTAATTATTGTTTTTAAAGCATTGGAATTGTTGTTCTTTAAAGCGAAGTGGGCGTCCCTCAGGGATCTGTCCTGGGGCCCACACTATTTTTAATATAATATATTAAATAACTGTACAATGTTTCACCACAAATTTTTTAACCAAAAATAAGGCAATCTAGGCAAACTTATCTATATGCAATGTTGCTTCGTTTTGCCGCTACAGGGAGCTAAAGTTTTCAAATGAATATCGTTTTTCTGGAATAATTTCTAAGCACCTTTATCGATTTCCACGAATTTTGGGACTAAGAATGACCCCTATTAATAGCGTGTTTTGACATGTGTGTCATTTTTTTTTGAATACCTGTAAATTTAAAAATGGAGTGTGATTGGTAAATTAAAGTTTGTCTTTTTATTACCCCCCGTATTAATGACTTTAATTATTTCTCTGACACTAGCTGATTTCATGTTGAAACTTTTTCGTCTCTTGTAAAATTTTAGCCAGACATGTAGTTTCTCTACAAAAAAATTATTTACGGTACCTTGTAATTCATCATTGCTGTTTATTCAGAGTGAGAAAACTTGAAAAAATTTTTAATTCCAAATAACTACCAAACTAATTTGATTTTTATAATTCTTTGCTCTTTGCTAATTCGAACTCTCTTCCGTAGAGGTCTGGGGTCCATGCACGACGGGGCGCCACCCTATTTTAGTATCAACGTACGAATATTTTTAAATGAAAGATCCTAATAGATAGATCGGAAGAGGTAACGATGCACCCGTAAATTGGCCATCAAGATCCCCAGATCTGACGCCATTGGATCATTTTCTGTGGGGTGCTCTTAAATCAAGAGTGTATGCTTCCCCCATCGCTGAGGAAGATGACTTATTTCAAAGAATTATCAATGCTACAGATTATTTAAAAACAAGCCCGAAACGATGCCCAAAGTACAGTGTACAGGAACACGGTAAGCATTTCGGACAATTGTTATAAAAATTAGACTAGTTGGTAGTTATTTAAAATTTTAAAAAAATTAATGTTTCTCGTTCTGAATAAACAGCAATGCTGAATTACAAGGTACCGTACATAATTTTTTGTAGCGAAACTGCATGTCTGGCTAAAATTGTATAGGAGACAAAAAAGTTTCAACATGAAATCAGTTAGTGTCAGAGAAATAATTAAAGTCATTTATAAGGGGGGTAACAAAAAACAAACTTTTATTTACCAATCACATGCCATTTTTAAATTTGCAGGTATTAAAAAAAGATGGCGTATACGTCAAAACATGCTATTAATAATAGTCACTCTTAGTCCCAAAATTGGTGGAAATCGATAAAGGCGTTTAGAAATTATTCCGAAAAAAAAATATTAATTTGAAAATTTTAGCGCCCTGTAGCGGCAAAACGAAGCCACATTGCATATAGGTAAGTTTGCCTAAATCGCCTTATTTTTGGTTAAGGAATTTACGGTGAACCGTTGTACAGTCATTTCAAGGACACCCTGTATATTAATGATATTTTCGTTATGTTCAAACTAAAATTCTATCAAATTTAATAAACAATTTGCAGTAATACTGAAATTCACTCGTTACAACCGGACGTTCTTTATAAGATAAGCGGACCCGACCGTACATAAAAAACACCTACTTTAATTTATAAGTTTTATTAGGGATTTTTTTCTTTTGAACACTAAAACACTGTTGAATTAAACTACTCATACTCACTGAAAACCCAATATTTAACTAAGTATTTTACAAAACAGTCGCCCCCATTACCCATATCTAATTTCAGATAAAAACGCGAATACAAATTTTATGATATGAATAGCGTAAGTATCAGTCTATAAAAATACAAGATAAATCGTAAACTTACTATTAGTATAGACATGGTGTATGTTTACTGTAAAAATCAGCTGATAATCAATAGATACCTATTTAAAATAGTGTTATCAGTTAATCCAGTATTAGTTATAATACTTGGGGAAAATGTTTGTCGATGATAAATTAAAGTTTATTTATCAAACAGGGTTTTTGAACATTTTTTTACCAAAACAAAGCTATAGTCTATTTCAGAAACGTGTAGAGTAAAAAAATGGGAAATTCCGTCCAGTTCGGCTCAATTTCGGTGTCGGCCATAGGCGTAGGTAAATTTTGTGCATTAAATTATTTATGATAACTAACCAAAGAGAAATAAGAAGATAATTTGATAAAGGAGCTATTACCTATAGCAAATTTACACAAACATCGTTTTATGAAATATGCCGTGGAAAATATAGCTGAAAAACATAATGAAACTGTGCTGCGCACACTGCCATATTATTGCGAACTAAATCCTATAGAACTTATATGGGCGCAAGTGAAAGGATCTGTAACAAGACACGACACATCATTCAAAATGAAAGACGTTAAGCTACTGTTTGATCAAGCCATTAAGGAAGTGACACCAGAGAATTGGCGAAATGCAGTTCATCATGTCATTAAAGAAGAGGAGAAAATGTAGGATCTTGACCACCTGATCGATCGGACCGTCGACTCGTTAATGATAACGTCAAGAGGAGATGACAGTTTCTCAGATGACGAAGAATATTATGATTTTTTATAATTTAATTTTTGTATAATGTATCATTTTTATAATGTTTAATAAAAAATAAGTGTACATAATGCACGCCTTTGTCATACTATTTTCAGTGTTTGTGAATGGATGACAATAGGCAAAACCCATAAATTGACCCAAACCTGGGTGGTACTACCTGCACTGGATAAAAATAAAGAATTTTGCAATGAAATCAATGCCAAATTATGAAAGTGGCTTAAATATTCGTTTGGTCACTCTGTAGTCCTTTTGCATACTAATGAGCTTATATTACTCTACACCTTTCTGAAATAGACTATAATAATGTATTTTTTAATACAGCGGAAATATTTTAATACCTGTTTCTAACACCGTCCGAACTGGAGGAAATCATTGAATCTTGTCTTTGTTGCGCCCATTGGGACTTAACTTCCTCCTGTACCCGTTGCTTGAGGGCCAAGACTCTCTGTCTCTCTTGCTCGATAACTTGGGAACCTTAAAAATAAGAAACAGTTCACAAAAAATTTTAACTTTCACTTTGATCATTGCCGCATCTAAAAGATACCCACTCTTTGTCCTCCATCATTTCAATTTTAAAATATTGAAAAACGCATCCTTAGTCAAACTGTGTTTCTCATGTAACCAGTGGCGACTCGTGAACATCGAGGATGGGAGGGCGAAGATCTAGACACGCAAAAATGAGTACATATACTAATTTTTAAGGTAAAGTCTAAAATGCAAGACTTACAAATTCACGTCGAAAGAGTTATACGTTAAAAAAATGATCAGTGTTTCCTTATTTGTTGTAGAACGATGAAGATATTTTAAACCTGGCCGCAGCTGTGAAACATTTCAGATATGCTGGTGGGAGATGGACTTGAGTTGCCAAACGGAACGTTATATCGGAGGGCAAAAAATGGGTTTATCTTACAAGCAGTGATGAGCTGAAGTGTACTTTATGAACGAGTTAACCCAATACATTTTTGGAGGTTGATGAACGAATTTAAGATCACTTACCCTGTTGACATAAATGTAAATGTCGTATCCTTTCAATTTCTTTCAGAGATTCGATAGTTTTTCTTCCCAGAGACCCCCGTCCATCTTCTATAATGGGCGAATCGGAAGTTACCTTACTTATTCTGTCAATGTCATCTTGGCTGGGGAATTTTTTAGCTAAAAAATAATTATAAAAGAATGGAATGCAGGGAAACATTTAAAAATAAATGGGGAGAAATAATACTCTAAGTCAAATTTCACTAGGATATATTTCAAGAAAAAATATATTTATTTCACTCTCTACATGTTTCGATCGTATAAACGTTCATCTTCAGGAGAAACATAAATCATATTGAAAAAGTTATTAAGTTAGGAAATATGGTAGGGAATAAAAGTCGGTCTAAACCACAATATCTTTAATGAAAATTTCTTTCAGGGGTAAATTACATAGTTGGGCGAGAACATGTTTCGACCTTAGTAAAGGTCATCATCAGCTCTAGTATATAAGTTAAGTAGGAAGGCTTTACGTTGGCACAACAATATTGGTATAAATATTAATGTAAGAAATCAAACGGTGGTAGAGGTTTTTACGACATAATGTCTTATAGTCCGGAAAATTTTTTAATAATTTTTTTTTATTTTTAGGGGGGTTGGACTGGACAGAATAAGTGATTGTAGTCCCTTTGTTCGCCTTCGGCCGAGTAAAAAGGCGGAAGATGGTTCAAAAAGAAATTTTAAACAATAATTTCAAAAGTCAGGATATTAAAATTCTAAAAATCAGAACTTATGACTTCTTAAGAAATGTGGTGTTTTAAAAATGTAGTATTTTTAAAAAGACAGAAAAAGAAGAAAGAAGAAAAATCAATATATTTGTTCGCTACCGAGTGAGAAAAGATTAATTAATAAGATCAAGATGATTGCATCTCCTCCACTCACTTTTTTACCTTTTCTCTCAAATTAAATATTTCATATCAAAAATCTTTTTAAAATACCACATTTCTTAAGAAATCATAAGTTATGATTTTGAACCATCTTCCGCCTTTTTACTCGGCCGAAGGCGAACAAAGGGGCTACAATCACTCATTCTGTCCAACCCCCCCCCCCCCCCCCCCATTAAAAATATTTATATTTTTTATTAAAAAAATTTTCGGACTATATCTGAAGACATTATGTCGTAAAAACCTCAACCACCGTTTGATTTCTTACATTAATATTTATACCAACATTGTTGTGCCGATGTTAAGCCCTCTACGTAACTTATATATTAGAGCTGATGATGACCTTTCTCAAGGTCGAAACATGTTCTCGCCCAACTATGTAATTTACCCTGAAAGAAATTTTCATTAAAGATATTGTGGTTTAGACCGACTTTTATTCCCTACCATATAATTATTAATCACTGTGAGTATGGACTACTTCTTGAATCTTGAAAAAGAAATGTTGAAACACTTCCATAGAAGCAGGAAAGAAAAACATACTACCAAGCTGTACAGATATTTAAAAATAACTTTTTCTTTTTGTTTGTTTGCCTAGATCGCCTTATTTTTGATTAAGGAATTTGTGGTGAAGCATTGTACAGTCATTTCAAGGACACCCTGTGTATAATAAATAATAATAAAACTATGTTTTTGAAAAATGTAGGAAAGTTCGGTAGTTAAGATGTTATAAAATCCTGCGTTGAGAGTGAGCCACCCTGTATATTGTATCAAACGGTCGGCATAACAAATTATATTTAAAAAAAAAACTTACCTACACCATCCTCCAATACACATTTTTCCTGCAATAATTTCTCATTAAAACTCTGAGACATGTTATATTCATGCTCCTTAGTAACTTTGTGATTGCTAACAATAACTGAGCAACTCATATCTGTTACTTTGGAAAACGACTGCATCGACAAGCGTTTTTCCAGTTCTTTTGATTTATCACTTTCCTCGCTCTCGCTTGAAAATTCTTGGTCCGACTCTTGGTTCGAATAAGTTTCAAGTTCTTTGTCGATTGATTTTAATCTATAATAAAAAAATAAAATGATCAGTCATGTAAAGATTATTATAATAATGGTTCCCATTTGCAACCATTCGAACATGGAACCCTGGACAAACCATCAATATATCATACCTGATTCTTATTTCCTCTAATCTAACCATACACTCCATCTTCTGTCTCTCAATCGTTTTATATTCATTGGAATTAGTTTTCGAGGTTTTTTGTTTCTGATTCTCCAAGTCTTGGAGGTTGGTCCTCAAATTCTCGATTTTATTCGACAAATCAACTATTTCCCTTTGAAGTTCCTCGCGACTTGCCAGCCAATCAGCTTCCTCTTCCAGATGGTGGAATTCCAGGTCTTCGAAGTTTTTCCGTTCGTTGTCCAGTTGTTCTTGAGCTTGAAGGTAATCTTCAAAAACTTCTTCGTATTGAGGCGTTGCTTTTTCTAAAATATAGCTTTGTTACTTTGAAATAATAATAATAAGCTTATTTTCAATATTTATAATATAATAAATGTGTTTATTTATCTTCCTCAATAAACTTCTTTGATCCCCCGAATACGTGCTTCTTAGGGGCAAATCTTATTATTTTAAATTATAAATAAGTATATAGGAATATTAAAAATTTTTTTTTTCGAAAATATTTGTTAATATTATATAAAAGTTAAATTGCAAATAAAAAACGTTTAAGTATATGTATATAAATAGAAACGCAGCTTTTTAAAGATATCGGATAATAAAATTTTGAAAAATATATTATTCATAACAATATTAATTAAAATATTCCTTAAAACATTTCCAAAATTTTTTAAAGTTATCTGTTTCCAATATCCAAGCTTTTATTTCGATTTTAAATTTTTTTAATGAAATATATTTTTTAATTTTTGTTGGTAAATAATCGTTTAGGCATAAATATTTGAAATTTTTTTGTCCTATGGACTTATTTATTTTAGGTTTTATGGTTATTTCATTTTTAAGACGTGTATTATGATTATGGTGTTTAAACTGTATACAATTTTTAATTTTAAATATGTATATTAAGATGTTATATACAGGGTGTCTAGTAACTTATGGGCCGTAGAGTAACTGGAGATACTAGACATTAAACTAAGCCGATTCTGTCATATAAGTTTTTTCGGATTGTCACTTTTGTTAATTTAATTGTTTACTATGTTTTTTTATGCCTTGGGATGTTTAAAGGGAAATATCTCGAAACCCGTTAAAGATATTAAGATCAATCAAGTACACTTTTTGACTCAGAAAATGCCCTTTTTAAGAAACTATAATTGAAAAACACAGGTAAGAAAAAAAATCATAGATTTATGAAGCCCAGTGTATGCAACTAGCGCCCTCTAGTTTGAAACTTAAAAATTTCTACAAATTCTTATTTCTTGCTCATAACAACAACATAATATTGTCAACTTTCAATTCGATTTATTAAACAGTTTTAAAATTATGGCTTATTTTCGAGAATACACTTTTACTTTCAACACCCTGTATCTCTAGAACGAGTAACAATCCGAAAAAACTTATATGACATAATCGGCTTAGTTTGATGTCTAGTATCTCCAGTTGCTCTAAGGCCCATAAGTTACGGGACACCCTGTATGTAAAGTAATCTAATATACATTTTTTTTTTCAGAATATCATTTTATTAATCTTTTAGAAAACTTAACTTTCAAAATTTGAATGTCATCATTTATTTTAATACTATTCATATTTTGTGGTATGTTATTTGCATTTAAAGTAAAAGGAAAATAATTAGTTTTATCAAAATTAATCGTTAATAAATTTTTATCAAACCAATTTTTTATTATTTTAAAAATGAAGTACTTTGTCTAGTGTAACTGGTCTGAGGGTAAAACGACTTTTAAACATTTTTTTGTATATATCAAGACACTTACCAGCCGATTTCAATTTTTCTTCAACTTTAGTCATGTTTTCTTGAGCCAATCTTAACTTTTTCTTACATTCCTTTTGGTCCTCGTCTTGCTTCATCTGACAATCCCTCATACTATCTTCTATTCTTTGAGCCCTCTTTAGTAATTTCTGTTTTTTAGTTTCGATTTTTTCTAGTTCTAATTGTTTCGATTTGAATTCGCCATTTATAAGTGCTTTTTCTAATTCAATCTAAAAATAGTTTACAAATTAATTAACAGTGTCTCCCTAAAAATTCAATAATAAGTCAGTCTCTGGATTAGTAACATAAACAAACTACCTCTCCGTGTAGTTCCTCCTCTTGTATCTCTATTTCTGCCATTTGTCTTTTAATTCTTGAGATAACAGCTAAAATATCTTTCTTTTCTTTCTTTAGCTGCTCTAGCCTTTTCTTGTTTTCTGCGCTTTGATCACTGGAATAACCTTTAAAAAAATGTAAAAAAATTATTTATAGAAGTAATATAAACTGAAAAGTTTTACATATTACTCCAAAAATTACACTTGCGTCTATATACCAGCCTAATGGCAGGCATCTTGGGTATACTGCGCATGTCAGGCGGATAGCATGATGTCTGGACATTTAAAATATAGGTAGAAATGGATTTAATTATTTTTTTTTACGTCACGGTGTTGAGTCATAGTCAACACCAGTAAAATTACTTACTTTTTTTATACTCTCTTAATGAATCAAAACTGTTAGTGTCATTCGTAGTATTCAAACTAGCGGTTTCATCGTCCCTTTTACTGCTACTACCCAAAGATCTTTTACTTTCGGTAGATTTTCTATCTCCCTCTAACAACCCTTCCCCCTCCAGAGGGTATATGAACTTGGTTGGTGTATTTTTCCTTGGCTCTAGCTCGCTTAAATCGAAGTTTTCTTCGGTAATTTCCTTGGAATTGTGGAGATTTTGTCTGAGAACTCTCTCGGCTTCTTTTAGGAGTTTTCTTTCTGTTTCTACGACTGCGAATTTACTCTCTATGGAGTCGGTAACTTCTTTTATATTACTAAAAAAATATTGCACATAAACTTGCCACATATTTGTTGCTAGATTCGTTCTGAACCTATGATGATGATAAGCACAAAATTATCGTCATCATAATTTTTATGACGTGTATTTTGATTATGTTTTTGTGTGTGATTATGGTATTATGTATATAAGATTTTTATTTTTAAATATGTATATTGAGATGTTATAAATGTAAAGTTCTCTAATGTTCATTTTCCTTATTTCAGAATATAATTTTATTAAAGGATAAAGATAATCTTTATTAAATATCATTTTTAGAAACCTTCTCTGTAATATTTCTAATTTTTTAACTAAAGTTCTATTTATTCCTCCCAACCTAAAATTCCGTAATTTAAATAAGTTTTAACTAATGCATATTATAATATTTCGATATGTTTTACGTTCAAATTTTTTTTATGTTTCTAAAAATTGGTAGTAAACTTCCTAATTTTTTATTCAAATATTCTATGTGAAAATTCCAATTTAATTTACTGTCAAAGATTATTCCTAAATATTTTACTTGATTAACTTTCAAAATTTGAATGTCATTATTTATACTATTCATATTTTGTGGTATGTTATTTGGATTTAAAGTAAAAGGAAGATAATTAGTTTTGTCAAAATTAATTGTTAATAAATTTTTATCAAACCAGTTTTTTATTATTTAAAATCTTTTTTAACTTTGTTATTTAAGTTGTCCCAATTTGTATCTGTATAAAAAATTGCAGTATCATCTGCGAAACTATGAATTTCTCCATCGCAATTTACATTAAATAATTGATTAATATAAATATTAAAACATAATTGTCCTAAAATTGTTCCTTGAGGAACACCATATTTAATTATTTTAGGATAGCTTTTTTCTTTATCTATTGAAGTTGGTCTATCTTTTAGATAATTTTTAATTAATTCAAATTGTTTTCCTCTAAATCCAATATTTTCAAATTTTTTCTTTTTCCATTCCATTTTTCCAGAAAAATACAAATAGAAGGTTTTTTATTATCTAATGCATCATATATTTGTTGTATTAAAAATTATAATTTAAAAATGGCATTCGACATACTAACCTCTCCTTATTAGTAGTAACAAACGTCTTTATCCTAGTCCTAGGACTAGAAGGGTATGACCCAGCACTACCCCCTTGAACAAAAACATTCTCATATGGACTATCAGACCCCTTAATTTCTCCATTACGTAACTCCGGTTGTCTCGCTTCAAAAGTTTCGTACTGTACAGTCCTCGGTTCCGTTTTACTATAGGTTATAGTAACGTTTTCATAATTGTGGCTTTGTTTGAGCAGCTCGTTATGAAGCACTTCAAGAGGTGAAGGGGGTGGCGAGCCAAAGGGGGACGAGGAGCCCAGTAGGCGCTTATCTCTGGGTAGAGAACCATTTGTTATTATCCTAAAAGAAGTAAATGGTTATCATGAATCAATATAAATGGATTTTTTTCACTATTATCGAATTTATTACATTCAGTACTAACATCATGCACTGGAACCTATTAAAAATATATCTCAATAATAAAAATATCTTCCTAGAGTATCACAAACCTTCAACAAACAATTAAAAACACGGCGTGAAAGCTGTAAACACGGCGTGAAAGCTGTTAGTTTAAACACACGAGACGAGACGAGAGAGTACGTCATCCCATTAACCGCACAGTTTTTTTATTTGCCAGTCGTGCCACCGATTATACAGGGTTTCCTAAGTTGATACTTCTTTTTTAGCTGTGTATAGAAGGCATTAAAATAAACAACATTTTCAAAAAACTTAAAAATAGGAGAGATACAGAAGTAAAAATCTAGGTGCGGGACTGGTCATCAAAACGTAGCCTGCTATACTTTAAGTTGTTTGTATTATGTCTTATTAGTCATGCAATTTACGGGTCGGTGGTGAGTTATTTGGTAATACGCTGCGTGTGTTTTTCTCAAGGAAATTAATTTTAAATTGGTGACACGTGAAAATGGTAAAATTTGAAAACAATGAACTAGTAAATATGGTGCTAATTTACGATGAGTGTCGTCAAAGTGCGGCTGCTGCTTCGAGATTCTACGCAGAACGCTTTCCCTTGCGGGCTCATCCAACACCCAGAAGTTTCCTTAATGTTATTCAACGGGCAAGTTAGGCAGAACCGTATTTGATCCATAGTGTAATAAATGAATTGAAGTACCTTATTTTTGAGTTTTATAAAAAAAGGTATTTAAAAATATTGTTTATTTTAATGCCTTCTATACAGAGCTAAAAAAGAAGTATCAACTTAGGAATCACCCTGTATTGGTTTTAGTTAATAAAATGTTTTGATTTTATATTTACCAGTATTGTAATGGTTATATATAAAATGCACCTTAGACTGTGAATCACGAAGAACGCTTTTGCTGACCGCACCTTTACATACCTGTTAGGAGTTGGAGGTTTACTTTTTTCACTTTGCTGAGTCTGAGATTGCCTCTCGTATTCTGCGCACATATTTAAAATTTCCTCCAGTCGCTGTTTCTCAGCCTTTTCTAATTCCTGCTCTTTGATTCGATCTCTTTGGGCCTAAAACACAACATCCTTATAAAAGTACACTTTAAACGAGGACACTGAACATTTCAGGACTGATAGCCATAATAAATATATATAAAAAATAGCAAATGAGAAGTAGTGTGAAAACTAGTCAGTCATCAACTGTTCCGTTTACATTAAAAGATATATTTGTCAATAAAGTACGAGATAAGATAAACGTGTGGCTTGCGATTTGCCAGTAAGTGGGTTATTACAAGATATGACTCTTTTATTTTCAAATTTGTAAAAAAATAAAAACAATACGAAAAATTTACGGTATTTTTATCGAAGGTTGTTTTTGATTAAAAACTATAAGTTTAATTTGGAATGACAGTGATTAGAAAAATGTTTTTTATGATAAACATAACAATTACAATTGTATTGTTTTATTATATTGACATTTAAGTAGTATTATTAGGTAAGTACTATTATTAAAGAAATTATTATATTCTATCAATAAAATTGGAATATCTATTTACTTAATTGTTACGTAAGTGAAAAATAAACCATTACTTATAGGCAGTAAAATAATGAAATGGGGCAATCTTATTAGGACTGAATGTAATTTATAAATTTATTTGCTGCTTAACGACTACAGAATATTTAGGCAAACCTTGCCGTACATTCCACTTCCTCCAGAGCCGGTTATTACAAGATAGGGAACTTGTTTAGACGCTACAAGCTACTGTAATAGTTCTTTTTAATGATATAATTAATTAGAGGAAAGCACAGCACAATCAATTGCTAGGGTAAACAAGCATATAAAGATCCAAGTATAAAAAATTACTTGGCTGATGCC
Organism: Polydrusus cervinus; assembly: GCA_935413205.1. NCBI lineage: Eukaryota > Metazoa > Arthropoda > Insecta > Coleoptera > Curculionidae > Polydrusus > Polydrusus cervinus. The sequence goes on from OW284516.1 coordinate 9,992,693, forward strand.
ATACATGACCATTTTTCAAGGATTCAACTTGCTAAAACGCAGCTTGAAACATAAAAGCAACCAATAATTAAATCTATGAATATTCTGTTTGATATCCATCAATACATTTCACAATTGTCTGGTGTAACAGCAGTGACAGTTACAACCAAATTTATTGTACAGTTTGGTGCATGGTGGACATTTTAAACGAAAAAGAAGTCATCAAGTACTTAAAGCAACAATTTAAAGTTATACACACTTTAGGTATGCATCTGTGACGACGGCATTGAAAGAACTTTTTAAAACTAAACTTTTTAGCGATAGACGTCGTAGTTTAAGTTCTGGACATGACAACACATTCGACAGTGAATACGAAAACGAATAAATAAAATATCATCAATGAAGTATAAAAAAAGGACCATAAGGTAAGTTATCAACATGCTGTTTCTATATTCTAATTTGTAAGTGTTTTACCTGGTTCCTTCTTATTTCAGCCTCATGTTTTCTAGTGGCTAGACTTTCTAGATCTTCTGCATAATTCGCTGGTAGTTCTCCCATTGACCCGCTTCTTCTATGTTCAACTTTTATGTTATTCGAGACTGGATTAGGTGTAATACTTCTAAAAATATTTAAAACGAATTTATTGGTTAGGATTTTGCATTTACTGTTCTTACTCAACTCTCCAAATGAGGGGTAATGCTCTGACAAAAATGTGTTTTCGGTGGTGGGGCTGGGAGAGGGTGGTAGTAAAAGTGTCCAGTCCATAATCAAAAAATATTCTACCTCAGATTGTGGTAAGTGTGATAAAAATTGATGCCCAAAAAAATAATTTTATGGATCAAAAATTTGTGTTTTAAAGACAATAAGTGGTATTAAAAATATTATTAGGCTTCTAGTAGAACCATAATTTTGTATGCATTTAACTAATTGACTGCTAAAGGGCATTACAAGAATTTTCCATAAGAATTGGTAACATCTGATTTTACAATAAGCCTGTCTAATTCTGGTTTTTAGGTCAATTAGATTTGAAGGTCAACAACACATTTTTATAGTGTAAACGCCACTTTACATTTCTGCTATCCACTAGTTTAACAAGGTATATAAGATTTTAAAAATTATGCAATTTAATAATAATAATAATAATAAACGTCTTTTATTTCAATATAAATATAAAATTTACAAAAAAATATATTAGAATATATGTCCAATCCTGGCGTAGTCTAGCTGTAATAGCTACTCTACTCAACCAGTCAAGGACATAGTAAGTGATATTAAATTACTTATTAATTAAATAGAACTTAATTTATAACTAAATTAATAATATAGTATAATAAGTTTATAAAACTTTCAAATAATAAACTCGGCGATTATAATAATTAAATAAATTTAAGATATAATATAACTTTTTTACGAATCCTGTACAATAAAACTTAACATTCTTAGTCGTATTATTAATTTTAGGCCAAGCAAAACTTTTTATGAACGATACATTTTTGCGCTAAAATTGAAAATATAAAAGTTTCCCATATGTTAACTAAATCTGGGCAGACCCTGTATATTAAACTACCCTAAAAACAGTGCGTTCTCTGGGAGCGAATACTGGTCAAGCTTATTAATGGATTTCTAAATACTTTTAAAATTTGGGCTCTACAGATATTGGAGTGTCATAAAGTTATTTTTATTAAAAAAAAAAATTTTAATATTTTTACAATACAAGGTGAGTCAGATGGAGTAAAGTTCATTTTCTCCTTTATCTTAAGAATTAGATAAAAATTCGGAATACAAGAGATCATTGAGGTGCACATTTTAAAATTATATTGGAGTATACGGAGTGGCCCAAAAAAAACGTGGCGAATATAACTTAAGTTTTTTAAAATGGACTAACCTATATTGTATTATTTTCTAATTCCTCACTAAATTCTACGCTTATTTCGTATACAATTTTATATGTCTAAATTTAATAGTTTCTGAGATATTGACGTTTAAAATATGGCATTTTAAGACTTTGACAGGCTGTAACACTGAAACGGTTCATCTTGGAGAAAAATGGTTTCCACCTTCCTGTCTTAATTTTTTATTCTCTATCTAAAAGCTACAACTTCCGGTTCCGTTAAAACAGATTTTTTGGTTTAAGGCGGAACTTTGTGCAGCAAGAAATTTATTTGCAAGAGAGTCTCACCCGAAGTGGGCATACTAGCGAGCTTATGACGTGGTGAAAAATATTCCGTAAACATCGACACACACTGAAACCACGAGTCGAGGCGGCAGGTTCTTTCTTATGCTAATGAGTTTCGGTTGATTTTATTTCGAAGATGAGAAATTTGTTTTGAGGAAAATAAGTATTTTACTTGTTATTGTATTAGTTAAAATAATGTATCTAATCGTTATACGGATATATCTTTTAAATTTTGTCTTATTTTATTATTAAAGCTATAGAATATTTACAAAAAATAAAGTTAGGTAGAGCAGAAAGTTTGAAGTGTTAATTAATAATAGAATAATAGGTATAAAAGCACCTGCAAACAGGGTGTTCGTGTTCCACCGGGAACCGCTTCGAACTATATATGGAAAACTATACATAGGAACATTTTCAAAATTTGCCATCGTGGTAATGCTGATGGGGACGACCGGACTAAAAAAATTTCATAATGGTGGTACTTCCGGTTATACCGAAAGTTAGTGTCAGCTAGGGTAGTTGGGTTTTAAAAATTAAAAAGCGGGAGGTGGATAGTGCCTGGAGGACAAGTTTTTTTTGAGGTGCTTAAAATAATTATATTGATGATTTCTAAAAAAAAAGTCGATACCCCGTTGATCTTATGCTGTGGCGTGCCTTTTATATTTCTTCCTCCTCTCATCAAACGTGCTTTCTAAAAAAAAAAAGGTTGCCCCTCTCTAAGGCAGCTGTACAGTTATTAGACGTCCGTCGTGTTATCGGAAAAGCGGGAGTTTTGTTTAAGTGCGTGGGCGGCGGGAGGTTTAGTAAAAAGCGGGAGCCTCCCGACTAAACCGGGAGGGTTGGCAACCCTAGTATCAGCGTGTTTATTTTAAATAGAACATTCTATATATTATTACATTTTTGCATTCTACGTAAAATTCTAGGCAGATTTTGTACAGGGTGGGGACTTTAATTGGAATAAATTCGATATTATTAAAACTGCTGAAGTTACGCCTACAAAATTGGGTATGTGGGGTTTTGAAGCATGCGGAATTGAATTATAATGTCGGTGCAGTTGCCAGATTTCTCAGCTTTGCGCTACACGTAGTAATTTTAATATTTTAAATGGAATGCCCAATTTATTTTTATTGCAGTGCATTGGGCGTGTCCAATTTAATAAGATGCCAAATTTACAAAATTCTATCTTCACTAATTGCTGAGCTATGGCAACACTGTAGTTCCATTAAAAAGTATCATGAGAATTTCTATTTTTAAAGTTTAAATTAAATTGGCCATTTTGAAAAGACAAGAACTTTTCTTGAAGCTTGTCAATAACTTAGTAACTATGGAGGTAGACAAGCGTCCCGGTACTTTTTAAGGGAACTACAGTGTTGTCATAGCTCAGAAACTAGTGAAGATAGAATTTTGTAAATTTGAGATCTTACTAAATTTGACACTAATTCACTGCAATAAAAATAAATAGTGCCTTCCATTTAAAATAACAAAATTACTACGTGTAGCGCAAAGCTGAGAAATCTGGCAACTGCGCCGACATCATAATCCAATTCCGCATGCTCCAAAACCCCCACATACTAAATTTTGTAGGCGCAACTTCAGCAGGTTTAATAAAATCGAATTTATTTCATTTAAAGTCCCCACCCTGTATACCTATACCTATAAATATCGAAGCGTTTTTGACATATTTGAATTTTTCTGTTAAGAATGACGTTTGCAAGCCTTAAAATAATTATCAATTTTTTCTATAAAGAAGCCTTATATTTATTTAATTTAAGCGGGATTCCTTGTTATAAAGGACCTGCTTTATTAGATTTTTTATAATATTTTGATAACTATTAATTCAGGGTGTTTAAACAATATTAATTGAAAAAACTGCAAAAAGTCTAAATTTTATAATTACTTTTAGTTAAGCATTAAAAAGGGTAAGTTTGTATATTTCAAAAATGTTTAGTTTTCGAAATATTGCTAATTTAATATTTTTATATGGCAATTTTGCTGCAGATTTTTAGTTCAGTGACTCTTAGTTGTCTATGACGGCGTTGAAAAACAGCAAAATCTAATTTTACCATTTGAACATTATTAATAAGCACATTGTGGTGGCTTCTGTTTTGAAGATATCGATTGTCAAATGTGTCCCATGTTCTTAATATAACTTTAACACATTCTCCATAAATAATAAATAAATTTAAATTATCTTCGTTTGTACAATTTAAGCGCACAGACATGATAATTAATGATGTTTAAATGGTAAGTGACAGCTTCATAAATTTTTCTTGCATTTGATTGTTTTTCAACGCCGTTATAGCCAACTAAAAGTAACTAAACTTAAAATCTGCAGCAAAATCGCCATATAAAAATATTAAATTGGCAATGTTTCTAAAACTAAAATTTTTTGGGATATACAAACTTACCCTTATTTTTAATGCTAAATAAGGAATAATTATAAAATTTGTGTATTTCCATTTGAAAAACTAGTCTTTTTGCAGTTTTTCAATTTAATTTTTAATCGTATTGTTTAAACACCCTGTATATAGTTATTAAAATATTATAAAAAATCTATTAAAAATATCTAAAACGCTTAGACGTATAGGACATGGTATACAAGATATGCCTAATAGGACATGGTATACAAGATATGCCTAAATTCTTGCGTAGAATGCAAAAAGTAGTAATATATAGAGTATTCTATTTAAAATAGGCAAGTTGACACTTACTTCCAGTATAACGGGAAGTGCCAACATTAAAAAAATATTTTAGTCCGATCGCCCCCATCAGCATTAGCATATACTGTCAAATTTTCAAAATTAGGAGGCACAGGCCTACCCTGAAACTAAAGGTTTTCAGCATTGGTTATCAAATACTTCGTAAGGTCAATAGTTTTTCAATCAAAATTTTCTTATATTACAAATTTTTCACCGTGTTTATTTAAAAAACAAAAGATAAGTCCCGCTGGTTCCAAGATTTGTTGCCTGTGGTTACTAACTCGCCCAGTATTTTGTCCGTCGCGTTCCGTGCCCTTATAATTATTTTTTTTTAAAGTGGTATGTTTTTGACGATTAGTTGCGCTGCACCCTCAAAAGAGGAAAAAGTAAGTACCTAGACTTTTTTTTAGTAACACAGAAACAACAGGAGGTAGTACCGTATCGTCGCGCCAATCCGATACAAAATCACGGTATTAATGTTTTTTATAAACATAAAGTGATAGGGGGGTGGCCAAAAAGACGTGTAAGTTCTCAAAAGTGACTTCTATAAAATAAAATACTTCGTAGCCTTTTCTACACTTTCTCCACCGTTCAAAAGTGGCTACAAAAAAAAACAAAACTTTGCGTTTTCAAGAATTTCTATCAAAGGTGATTCCTACAAAAAAAATGTCGCAGTCGTTTCATAAACTCCCCCTAACAAAAGTTAGTAAAAAAATATATTTACCCCCCCCCCTCCCCATGTTAGTAAAAAGTATATCATCTACACACAAAATTGTATTTTATTACTCTGCGTGGCATACTGTCCAATTTTTATTTAATACCTACCTAGCTTCTTAGAAGCATTGTCACTATACAGTAGTCTCGCTGCACCAAATTGTAGCTGCGAGCCAATAACATGGACAGATAAATATCATGTGACCAACGCCAAATTCGTGCCTGACAACTACTTTTAAATCGTTAAACCATGGATAAAATAATAAACACATTTCACCTTTAAGATGAATTCATATTTTAACAGGTTTAGACAGAAGCTCACTATATAAACAATATATAGAGGCTGTATAATAAGCATACAATATAAATACAATCGATTAGAAATAGATTCATTATGCAACAGTTGGTTTCCTTACTCACTAAGAACCTTCATAAATGGCTTTATTTTATTGCACCTATCACCCTTTACCAAGACAAATTAAACTTTAATTTTAGATCTAAGAGTTAATATACCAGGGTTACCATACATCCTGGGATTTGTCATAAGTTCCTGGTGACCCAGTTTGAGCCTCTAATACCAATAAGCTATTTACCTTAGTATATTTTGTTCACTATCAAGACAATGGCCCATTTCGATAAAAAACGAAACAAAAAAAATTCAATATAGCCCATTTTTGATTGCAATACATCAACAAATCCACTGCATTTTGTTCAATTCTTATCCTTACCTAACATGAATAAGAAATTTTGAAAGCCCAAACACCCGTTTTGACAAAATGGTGAAAGCGCCTTGAACATTTTGCCTTCCGGCGCATTATAAACCATCTCGGTCTAAGCCGAAACATTTATGGCAACCCAGAGTATATAGCACAACTACTAGTTGCGTCTTTTTAAAATTGACGCTTAGATATTCTGTTATTGGCATTGACAATCCAAAAAGAAGAACATAAAATTTAGCCCAAAATTATCCCCGAAATTACTTCTTGTTCGACCACCTATAATTTTTTTCAGTGTACCATTATTCTCTCTGGATGTAAATTGTTTCACGTCAGCCGAGAATAAATTCAGCTGTATATAGGCAACTTCTATATCATGACAACAAAATTTACCTAAAACATGAGTTGCGCGCTGCAAGATAACGGACTTATTACGACATTGTTTTGTCTCAATTTTTGAAGTCTTAAAGATAAGACATGGAAGTTCTAAGGTACATGGCTATTTTTTTGAAAAAAAAATTCTTAGCTACGATATTAACCTTGGAAAAGTGCCTAAAACTACGCACCTTTAGTGGGCATTTTCTTATACATATTCTTATTTTTTTCAAAAAAGGGCTTTGTACCTTAGAAATACAAACATTCCTTTATTAAATTTTAAATTGTCCCGACAAATATATCAAATAGCCTTTGCAGAATCCTGCAGTAGCGAAACGGTGTTTTTCATCCTTTAAATTTGCGCGTGGTAGAGCCTTAACATGGTAAATCGGAAGTTGGGTTCTTTGAAGAGAATAAAAAGCGAAGATTGGGAGGTGAAAACCATTTTCTCTAAGATGAACCGTTCCAATGTTACAGCCTGTCAAGTAAAAAAATGCCATATTTTAAACGACAATATCTCAAAAACTATTGAATTTAGACATATGACATTTACAAAATAAGCGTAGAATTTTGTGGGGAATCAGAAAATCAAACAATATATAGAGTGTTCCGGTCGGATTCAGTTAATTTGTACAGACTAAATCACTTA